>PUFA01000071.1:5313750-6585625 GCA_003508835.1 Eonycteris spelaea | reverse complement strand
GGCCTCAGAGTCAACACAAGGATGCGCATTGAGAAACCCAGGTAGGGGAAGGAAAAAGCAAACAGATAGACCCTGCCCCCTCCTGCTCCTTGGCTCTGGGCCTCACAAAAGAGTCCATTAAACTAATTGCCCCAGGTCCTGCTGGGGAGCAGACCAAACTCCCAGAGGGCTTAGGTTTCTCCCACTGGCTCTTTAGCGGGTCTGGGGGTGGGGTGGGGAGGGGTCGGATGTCCCTTCCTCGCTCTCTGAGAAGCTGGGTCACAGGGACCCCACGGGGACGGGGCAGAGCAATGGCCAGGGAGCGGCAAGACCCCCGGCCTGGCCCGCTGAGAGCCGGGGCCGGTCTGCCCCTTCCCTCCGGGCGTCTGCATCTGTGAGGTGACGGTTTAGGCCCAGACACGAATTCTGCGGAAATGAACCACACGCCGTTCACACAGACCGCGTCTCCACCGCGTCCTCGTCCACACTTTGTGCCCACGCGCTCACCCTCGCGGCTCCGGCGGGCTTCCCCCCTCTGCCAGCTGTGCCCCCATGTTATGAGAGAGGAAGTGGGGGTCCGGGAACGTGAGCTGCCCAGACGTCGTGGCCACAGGCGGGCGCGTGGCCCGCCTTCGTGCCGGGGTCCGTCTGGGCCCAAAGTCCGTCTCTTCACTCGCTCCGCCTCCCCGTCCCCGTTTCATTTCCTTCCCGCTTTCTGGCACAAGTCCCGGGCCCTGGAACCCGCTGGAACGGCAGGGGACGCCGTCGTGCCCCGCGGGAGCCTCGCGTCCCCGTCAGCGTTCACACCTCGACGGCGTAGCCTTCGCTCTCAGGCCGGATCTCCCACTGGGCGGCGAGCTCGGGCCGAACCCCACGCAGGCCACACGCTCGGCCGAGCACGTCGCATGCTCCCGACACCCCCACTCAACCCCTGGGAAATAGGCACCAGTGTTACCCCCACTTGCTGGAGGACAGAGCAGACCTAGAGAGAGGTTAAGAAGCTCGGCCGAAGCTGCCCCGCTGGAACCTGCCAGTGGCTCCTCGCCACGCTGGAACCAAACCAGCCTCCCCCCGTGGGATCTGGCCCTCGCCGACCGCTCTTGGCCTTGATCCTCACGGGACTGAATAACTCCGACCCCAGCCCTGGAAGGCGGAGACAGCACCTTCTTCCAGAGCCAGGCGCAGGTCTGCCGGCAGCCTCCGGAGGTGGGGACCGGGGCCAGCTCTGGAGCAACGAGGAGGCATGCTTACTCACGCCCGTTATAACACGCGGATTCCCACATACATACGGGGTCCCCTGTGAGGGCGCGTGTCCCCTGGCCCTGTGAGAACCGGGGCTGCTCTTCTGCCGCTGCTATTGCTGTGAGTAATACAGTCCTCGGCCTCTGGCCCAGGAGACCCATGTCTTCTGCATCCCTGGGTGACTAGTGAGCGTGCAAGGAAGGAAAGTTCCAGACCTTTACCGTTGGTGACACCCACGGCCGCGTCGGCTCCGGGTGGCACGGCCTCGCTCCCCTTCGCTGGCGCTCCCAGCCTCCAGTGCCAGCACAGAGTCAGGGCGACCCTAAAGCTGTGCTGTCTCTGGGGTACAGAGTCCACGGGGAGCTTGCCTAGGAGCTGTCACACACCGTAAGGGACCCCGTCGCCTCCGCCTTGTCTATAAGCTTTGCAGAACCGAGATGTTGCCGAGTCTGCGTCATCCTCAAAACAAAGACGAGAAAGAGTGAGGCTTATCGGGCGCCTTGCGCATCTTTCTGTGCATTCACGTCGGCTGGCACCGCTGTCCCCTGACCATGGCACTGGGCGGCGCCTCGGGGCTTCCCGCTCAGAACCCTGGCAGAGCAACCTGGGGCTGGGGGGGACTTCTACACTGTGTGTACTCGCGTAGTTACAATTATTTTTTTACTATTCACTATATGACTTTATAATAAAAAAGATGTTAAACACTAAAAATACATACAATTCATTATAATGGTAAAAATAAGGTCCAATATAAAGAACCAAAAGAAAGAAAGAGAATTTCAGGGTCTGATAAACATTTGGTCATGAGTCCCGTCTCGCCTGTTTTATAAAGAGATGTGTTCGTTTTGTTGGGGAAGTGCGGTGGGGAAGCTCAGTCACTGGACTGAAACAGAGCAGAGAAGTTCCTAAAAGTCCATTCGCTCATTTAAAAAAGCGCAGTTTTCCTACCTGTGCTAAGTTCGTGGGGACTAGAAAAATGCATGAGTTTATTCCCTGGCCTTGAGGCACTGACCATCTCCTGAGGGAGGCGCCTCGTGCACAAACACCTTGAATAAAGCCAGCAGTGAGGCTGGAGAAAGGGTAGGAATTTGGCACGGGGCGGCGGGGGTGGGGGTGGGTGGGGGGTGGGGATGGGTGCATCCCAAAGCGGAAGGCAGCGCCCCCCCATCCACAGAGATGCTGGCGGGGCCACGGAGCGGAGCGTGGGCGCCGGGCTCCGTGTTCCCGCGCTGGGCGCAGGGCCCCGGGGCTGGAGGCAGGTGGAGTTGGAACGTCTAAGAAATCGGAGGATCGTGATTATCGGTGCGCGTGGGTGGCCGCGGGCAGTCGAGTCGCTCCCTGGAGAAAGGCCACGACGGGGGTGACAAACGGAAGAAGGGGGATGCGTGGGCGGCGGAAAGTCACCACGGAGCGGGGAAGGCAAAAACAGAAGAAAGGGGCGGGCACACCGGAAGCCGGGGCGTCCGTGACGCAGCTCCCCCCGGGCACGCGGGGCCCTGGCCCCCAGCTCAGGGGGTGGCCCAGGCACCCGCGGGCTTCACAGACGCCGAGCCCGCTCCCCGCGTCACGAAGGCACGTTCGTTCGCGACTTCCTACGTCACACTTCCCGCCCCGGCTTCATTCTGCTTTGCTGAACGTAGTTCACTGACACAGATCTCTGAGGTTCACGGCATTTTAACACGTTAGAGCTGGAGAAAGTTCCGGGGCCGTCATATCCAACTAATCTCTGCAACAGGTAATTTTTAAAAACTGGATTTGAGACCCTTTAAGATGGGGCAATAATTCTTATATTCTTAGAAGGAAAAAAATAAGAGCTTTTTTTCATAAAAAGAAATAGACACACCTGTGTCAGATGGGCCTTGTCAGGAGGGACATTCCGGATGGCCTGAAATATTCTAAGTGGACCTCGCACACCATTCTCCCCGAAGCAGACGCAAAGGAGACCTACCCACGCAGAGAGGGCCTGTCGGGCCCTTTGGGGAGCCACCCAAGCTGCCGCCCTCGGGAGTCACCCAACATGCAGCAACAGATCGCAAGTAGGCCAAGGGTCACGGCACACACACCTGAGGGGTGCTGACGAAGAGCTCCCCTCGCCCCACGCCGTCTCTGCCCCTGTGCCTTGGAGGCTGGATGATCCGTGAGGGGGTCCAGCGGGCCCCGCGAAGCTCGGGGCGGGGCACCACCCTCTGAGCACGCGGGGGCGGGCCAGGAGGCTCCGCAGCTCCCTGCCCCGTCCTGCCTTCCCGCACTCACACGAGAATCCTGCGGCTCCGCGCTGCACCTCCTCAGCGCCGACCACAGACACGTGTCTGCACACGTGACCGCCGCGGCCAGTGCGCGACAGCCTCGGCCGGCGGAAACACCTGCGCTCAGCAGGGAGGCGGTCAGGGCCAGGACGGAACTGCATCGCCCTCGCCTCACCCACGTTTTCCACTAGAGACGAGGCGTTTCCCTTAGCGACCGGAGCCACGTGGCCTCGCTCAGAAGAGGACCCACCCCAAACGCCCCAAAACCCACCTGCCACCCCAGCCTCGGCCAGCAGCGTCCCGGGCGGATTCACGGGAATGGAACGATGCATGTATTCGTGGAAAACAACTTATGCAAGAGTCGGGCAGGGAATGAACAGCTCAGCGGCCTCCGTGGCTAAGGGATGAGCTGGCCGGGAGGGCAGGTGGCGGACGCGGTCGTGGCTGCAATGGCCCTGTGCTCGCCCTGCACCCTCTGACCCCGAGGGCTCTGCGCCCGACGAGCACACGACCCGGGGGAGTCGTCGCACCGCTCAACGCGGACTGTCACGGTGCGGGCTGTGTGGTCGCGATGTGGGGTGCTGGATGTTGGGGAGGCAGAGGCCGCCTTCCTGGGGGTGTGTCAGTGCCGGCCAAGCCCCCCGCCCTGCATGGCGCTGCTCCCTGGGCCCACGTACCACCTGCCAAACCACGGCCCCCACTTTGTAATATATATATATTTTTAAGTCAGCCGGATGGTTCATGGGGGTTACGTGGACCTGATCAATGGGTCGGTGGGTAGGGGAGGGTTTGGTGAGGAACTGAAATTTTGGTTTTTCCACTAGTAAGTGTAGATAGTGTGGATGTAGTCTGAGGAGAAGGTGGGGGAGGAAGGACCTGAGGCCGTGACGACATCCAGACCCCAGGGGGACAGGCACGGGTGACGACGCCGTGAGACCGCCGGTGACTGCCCACGTGGGGAGCGGGGGGCATGCGTGGGGACACGGGGGCTGAGTCTGGGGACGAAGCCGGGACGGCCGTGCAAGCCTCACGGCAGAGTTTCCATCTTATCTTACATGAGCTGGGAGCCGTCGGAGCGTGGAAGCAAGTGTGTGACCGGATCTGCGTTGTGTCTGAGCGAGAGCCTGCTGGCCGCTCAGTCCGAAGGGACCAAGAGGGGTAGGAGTGGCGTCAGGGGACCAGGGAGAGGTGCCGGGCGGTCTGGGTGTAGAGGGAAGGTTCTCTAACAACGTCTGCGGCTGGCAGCCGGGCGCCGGGGCACACTCCTGAGTCGCTGTGGGGGGAGTGGGGTGGCCCCCGCGCGGCCAGGAGGAATGGGGGTCCCAGTGTCAGGGGCAGGGCCTGGCTGGAGCTCGCTCAGGCCCCCAGCCGGGGCCACCCCCTCTGAGGCTCAGAGGGCAGAAGCCTTGAGTGATTTAGGAAGTCTGCGAATATGCTGACCACGTCCAGTTTTAAAAATCAACATTTCGATTATTTCGAAAGAGGCCGTACATGCCCAAAGTAAAAAAAAATAAATAAAATCCCAACATTTCAAAGGGCTGTGGGAAAGAGGGGCCCTGCCTCCCACCCTGTCCTGGGGTCCCCCGTGTCCTGTTTCTCTCCGGGGGCCACGGGGGGGGGGCTGGCGGTGACTGCCTGGCCCTCCTTTGCACCCTGCTGGTGACATTCCCACCTCCCCCCTCACCGCCTGGCTTCTCACCTGCGCTTGAGTCCGACGCCCTCACTGGTCTCCTGTGTGACCATCTCAAGGACCTGGGCGGCTCTGACCACAGCGTGACTAAGAGCCCGGGCAGAGCAGACCTGGGGAGTGATGAAGGCCAGAGGCTCGGAGCAGCGCTAAAAACCTGGGAGTTTAACACAGCGAGTTCTCAGGGACCCCTGGTGTGGGGGAAGGCGGACGTACGTGGGTGTGGGGTGTGCCATAGCACGATGCTGCCTGCCCCCCCACCCCCCACCGCCGCCTCTCTCACGGTCTCTCTCCTCATTCCCGCCTGGAAACCTGATTTGAGTTTTACCTTCAGGCTGGTCCGTAGTAAAAGCTTTGCTGAGAAGTTCATTGCCAAATTCATTCATTTCACAAATGTGTATTGAGAGCCTAGTGTGGGTCAGGCAGAGTGTCATTCATGCCAGCCTGCCGAGCACACCCCCCGAGCACACCCCCGGCTTTGCAGAGCCTGCCATCTGGAGGGGCTGGGGGTGAGGGGGGGCAGGAGGGAGGCTTGCAGACAGCTGTGTCATAAAGGGTGGTAAGCACCATGGAGGAGGAACAGAGGGTGCTGAGGGAGTGGTGGCTGAGCAGCAGACCTACCGGGAATCAAGGAGGGCTTCCCAGAGGAGGCGGCATTTCAGCTGCGATCCGAAGAATGAGTCGGGTCGATCAGGCAAGGCGGATAGTATATGAGGAAGAGAGACCCGCGTACACTGGAAGGCAGAGAGAGAGGGTGCCCCATTGAAGAAGCGGAAAGATATGGCGTTTGCGAGAGAGGGAGACCAGAGCAGGTGAGCCCTGAGGCCTCTGCAGGTCAGGCTGCTGGAGTTCACGTCTGACTCCACCACCTCCCGGCCGTGTGACCCTCAACAAGTCACTTAACTCGGGGGGAAGGTTCGTCTGTGAAATGGGACTGGCCGTTGCACGTACCTCACAGGATGTCAGCGAGAAAGCATGAGGCGGGAGAGGCACCGAGTAAGCCGTGGCTATTATTCTGAGGTGTGACCTGGCCGGCCTTGAGACGGGGCGAGGGAGGGGAGAGGAGGTGGAGGGAAGGCGCGGATGGCGGGGGGCACACGGGACAGTCCTCGCGGGGCCTTCTGCTTCACGCGAAGAGCTTAGGACTTTTCTCCCGCAGGAGAATAAATAAACCTCCCAGAAACCGAGAGTCACGAAAGGCCTACTGAAGTCCCTCGAGAGAGTCGTCGCGGGCCCGCGGGGGGCAGAGGTCCGGGCTGGGGGTCGGCGAGACCCGGCCTTGAATGCAAGCTCTACAGGGCACATGTGGACAAGTGGCGTCCCCTCTCTGCGTCTGCACCTGCGGGTGAAATAGGCTTCTCCGAGGACGAAAGGAGATGCAGAAGGCCAGATGCCCCTTTCCACGGCGCACAGCACAGAAGCGCGGTTTGGTGCCGGCCGGCGCCGTTCCCCTGCATTCCACTCACGGCCCCTGCCCGCGGCAGCTTCGGATTTCTGGTTCTGCTGAGCCCAGACTCTCTCCTCTCCAAGATTTCTAATTTCGCCGGGTGAACCCCTCTGCCTTAACCTGCCCGCGTCGGAGTCACGCTCCACAGACTTGGCTCTCAACTCTGAGCAGCCCGGGCCGTCTCCGGCAGGTAAAGGGAGCTGTGACAGGTCCGACAGCCGACCGAGGCCACGGCGGCTTTCACTCAATGAAATGTGCTGATGAACACTTGCCCGGGAGGAAAGAGAGAGAGAGAGAGAGAGAGAGAGAGAGAGAGAGAGAGAGAGAGAAGAAATCACGCGAGTTATCGGAGTGTGAGATCAGAAACGGCGGTTTAAAAGGATGGCATTCGCATAACTCGAGGAGGGCACTTTTCTCTCTGCGTCTCTCTAAATAAATGATCTGTCAAGTGCCACTCAAACCACTCATCGTCGGTTTGAAAACACATGCAGGCTTTTGAAATCTGGGTGTTTGCATTTCGTTGAACTCACTGCGTATGTCTGCGTCTGAGGACTGCGGTCTCGATAACCACTTTTTAAAAAACCCCGTAACCCAGAGGGAAGCCCACGTGCAGCCAGGTAGCCGCGGGAACACTGCTGGACCTCTCCCTTCCCCAGGCCTCACGCCCCGTCTGCCAGGGGGTCAGTCAGGTCTGTTTACTCTCGGGGGTGGGGCGGGGGGCACCGCTGCTGCTTGCTGGGGCACGGTCGGCCTCTTCCTCAGCGCCCACGCCCTGTCGCCCCCCCCACCCCCTTCTCGTTGGGCCATTTCGGCCTAACTCTCACGCAGCACACGCCCACCCTCGCCACCTGGGCCCCCCCCCCGCCCCGCCCTGCCAGCTGGAGACTCTTGCCCCCCAGATGTTCATCTTGTCTCCCGGGCGGAGGAGTCTGAACGTGGCTCTTGCCACGGGAGCCACAGGCAGCTGCCTGGGTGACCTTGGCCTGCTACTTCGCCTCTCCGAGGAGCCGAGCCGCGGGGTCCCTCTCCGCACCGGACTCCTGAGGCTGCTGTGGAGTGCAGACGAGCTAAGGCGTGGCCTGGGCTCGGCCTCGGCCTCGGGCCTGACACGCGGTGAGGACTCAGCGGGCCTGACCGAGGCAGAGCGAGGGAGCGAACGCAGCATTACTCGCTTGTTCCTCTCGGTTGTCAAAACCTGCTCCTGGGCCCGGGTCCCGGTGCCGCGGTGTGTAAGTCCCGCCGCGGCCACCCCAAGGCGGAGAGCCTCTGCCATCGGTGGTGGCTAGTGACGTTGAGCAACTTCTCTTGTGCCCCTTGGCTGTCTTTGGAAAAACGTCTATTCAAATCTTCTGCCCATTTTCTAACTGTTTGGGGGTTTTTTTGCTATCGACTTGTATAAGTTCTTTATGTCCTTTGGGCATGAACCCTTTGTCAGACACGTGATCCGCCAATACTTCCTCCCCTCCAGAAGGCTGCATTTTCATTTCGTTGACCGTTTCATTTTGTCCCTTGCTGTGCCACGTTTCCTCCCAGTGTGTCCACTCCCAGGCACTAAGGGGCAAGCGGGAGGCGCTTCGCTGTCCTTGAGGACCGCACAGCCTGGACACACCCCAGCATGGCCTCCCAGCTCTGTCTCTATGAGGTTCCTCAACCATCCGTCCGCCGAGGAAATGAGGGACACACGTGACTGTGTGAAATGGCAGCTGGGAGGATGGAGCCGCTGACGAGTGAGTGCTCAGCGACTGGCCTGGGCCCTGGCCCTGGGGACCTCAGAGGAGGCAGACCCTCCCTGGGCGTCCTGGGCGTCTCCTTTACTCACTTTCGTCACATTCCAATTAGTTGTTTAATGGCAGCAAGGGGACTGTGTCTGATACAGAGCAGGCGCTCAATCGACATTTGTGGCCGGACCTGCCCTGCCAGTGTCATAGAAAAAACAGAGGCTTCCTGGAGGAGGGGGCCCTTGGACCAGGGTTCTAGAGAAAGTCTGAGGAGCCTTGATGTGCTGGAAGAGGGGGCACCAGCGTTTAGAAAGCCCAGGTGTGTAATAAATGCTCAAAAGAAACATGAGTGATGATGATGGTGTGGTCATGGTGGTGGTCATGGTGGTGATGTCGGTGATGATGGCGATGGTGATGGTGATGATTAGTCATGATGGTTAAGCGCTGGGTTGTCTGAGACCGAGGCTGGAGCCAGCAGGCTTCAGAGGAGACGTCCAGCTCTGGAATTCTGAGGGATACTTCTGAAATCCATGGAAACGCTGATCTCTCTTCTCTCTTGTCCAAGTATCCCATCCCAGAGTTCCACACCACAGGAGCCTGCTGGGGTGGGACTTCACCTGGAAGCCGCTGGTGGCTCCCAGGCTCTGGGGCGCCGAGCAAGGCTGGAGGCCAGGGGCAGCCACGGACAGAGCACCCGGCAGCACCCACCAGGACACTCCTAGTCTCCTGTCAGCAGGCCTGGTTCTCAAGTTACTTCCCTGGGCATCTGTTGGGAGAGTGGGTGGGGCTCTATTTATCTTTCAAGTGACATAAAGGAAGGGGCTCCTTGTTTTGCAGGATGACAGGAATTGCAGTGCTGCTGCTATTTATAGCTGAAATATCTATTTGTTTTGTTCCTGTGGCCTGAAATCTCCAGCGCTTCCTTTCCTGACTTCCGCCCTGTGCAGAGTCTTCCTTTAGTTTATAATCTTGAATTCCCGATGCCAGTTTTCCCATCAACTCCCAAGGGCCAAGGGAAAGTACCAAGTTGGTGACAGCACAATTCAGGCCAGCGTTCACCGAGAGCCGACTGTGTGTTAGACAGACGCAGTTCCCTGAGGCGGCTTCTGTTAGGGTCCCGCCTTGCAGATGAGGAAACTGAGGCTCAGTGTCTGCAAATTCACCTCTCCATCCCAAGTTATCAGGGGGTGAGTGGCAAAAACAGAACCCACTCTCCGAACCACAAACACTTAAATCCCCAAGGTTTAAGGCGGCTCCTGTTTCTGGAAGCTGGTTTGAAGGAAAAATAAAGACGACAGAAAGAGCCTTTCCTTTGCAGGTGACGGCGAATGGGAGGATACGAGGTGTGTTGGTGGCTGGAGGAAATGTTTTTTTTTTTAACGTAAAGAAATGGACCCGAAACGTCGCCTCACTGTTAGGAGCAGCTGCCACGGGCCAGGCGGCTTTGCCCCGTTTGCCGCCTGCACCGTGCCGGGGTGCAGGAAGCAGGCAGTGGCCAAGGACACGACATCTCAGCCCTGCAACGAGAGGGCCTCTGCAGAGAAGGTCGCGACGGGCCGGCTCCTGGCGCCCCAGTCCCGCGGCTCAGCCCGGACTTGCCGGGCGCCTCGGGGGAGGACGTGACGAGGTGGGGGAGGAAAGCGGAGTTCTCTTCCTGGCTTTTGAGTTTCCAAAGCTAATGCCTTTGGACAAATAGAAAGGATAAATCTAGACGCTTCAAGGTGGAGGTGGGACTCCGTAAGACCTACACCTCTCCCCAAGGGGCCGAGGGGCGGCCCCTGGGGCAGACGCCGATGGGCCACAGGGCCTCATGTCCTGATGAGCCTCAGGCTGGCGGCAAAACTCTCAGCCAGGTGGGAGCCAAAGACCGGAGTCCCCAGTGCCACTTCCCAGGAAGGACTCTGGGAGGCAGCAAGGCAGAGGGAGGGCTGGGGCCGCGGGCAGCTCCCACAGGATGGGGGTGGCAGGATCATGTCCCGGCCGCACCATGGAGGGGACCCTACACCTAGAGCACTGAGGGGGTGTCCCCGAGAGCTAGCTTGAGGACAGATGGCACCGTAGGCTCTTGGTGACGAGCCCTTCGTAAGCACCCTGAGGAATGCGGCCAGCATCACCCCGAGCTGCCAGAGACGACATTTCTGCCACCGAGCAAATCAGGAGATCAGAAAATAAATTAAACCGAGTTATAGGAAATAAGCATAATTCTCATTTTCCTCCAGCAGGGAATGCCCCGGACCCGAGTCTGCGGGCTGGGAGCCTGAGCGTGCGCCAGGCGGCCTGGTCCCCACCGAGGGGGGCGCCGTCTGGCTCCGCAGACTCACTGCCTTTGCTGCCTCACAGCGGTCTCCGGGAACGGCCCACACGGTGACAGACCCCCCGCCCAGAGCACGGAGGCCGGACCCCCGCCAGCCGCCGCGGCCTCCCCGCTCACCTTGTGTTCGGTTTGGAATTTCGAGTCCTGGACAATACACGTTTGGTGCTGAGGACACTGGTTCACAGGCCGGCGTCCGCGGCCCCTCGCTCACCCCCCGAGGCCTGCCGTTACCTGGCCTCCACCTGGCCTGACCCGGGCCCTCTCGGACGAGACACTCGGACGGGACATCTCAAACAAGTGCTCACTGCGTGCCCCCCCCTCGCCTCTCTGCCCCCAGCCCTCACCCCCACACCCCTGGCGAGTGGCCCTGATACTTCAAGATTTAGCTCAAGCACCACCCCCTCTGCGGGGCTCCCCCGGGTCAGCTCGCCACGCCCTTTCTTTGTGACCTCGCTGTGCCAAGAGCAGATGACCGTGGCTCTGCACCATTTTAGGGAGCTCGTCGGTTTTCAGGCCACTGCCTTTCATTCCAAGACTTTTGGTTTTAGGATGAGAGAGAGAGAGAGAGAGAGAGAGATGAGAGCAGAGAGGAGTGGGGGAGGAGACAGAAAAGCCACCGAGGGAGCCGTCAACAATGTCGCCGTGTGAAAGGGCGTTCATGAAAACTCCCCAGCCCCTCTACCGTCATATTATTTCGTAGAAGCCAGACGGTGAATACGATGAATACGGAAAGGAATAAGAGGCCGCGACCTCAGAATTAAGGGCGGTGCTTCGAAGATGCGAGTCTGGACAACCTCTATGTCTGTTACGTCGTCCGTCGGCCTGTGTTTCTCCCTTGTCCTCAGGCCGCAGGGGGAGGAGCAACCGTGGCGATTTCCTGTCCTAGAACGAGAGCCTGGTGGCCTGTGAGCGCACGGCCCGCCTGGCAGCCGGGCCCCTGAGGATGGTCTTCAGATGCTGCCTGAGAACCAACACGCCCCAAGCGAGTCCTTTCTCAGCAAAGCCCCGGCTCCTGGCGTGGCCTCCGGCTCCTGCCAAGGGCCGAGGATGTGGGCGGGCACGGCCCAGGGCTCTGGGGAACCCCTCCTGCCAGCACCTGCGATGCCCGTATCTCTTAGCAACTGTCGGTGGCGTCAACATCACACGGGCTGCGAGAGTGAGGCCGGATCCCGTTTCAGGGCCTGTGGGGCTTCCAAGGGGTCCCCTTCGCTTGCCAAATGAGTGCCCCGAGCCCAAGGTGGCCTCAGAGGGTGCGGGCCGGGGCTCAGCGGCTCAGGGCCCTCCCCACTCTCCTGGCCTGGGTGGACCCCGTCCCGTAGGGGACCACAGCGCTGGGCAGCGGCGGGCGGTCTGCTCCTCCCAGACCACTCGGCCAGGCGCCAGGGCATGAGGCGTCAGATCTGGGCACTTGTGGCATTCGAACCCCCCAAGGATTCTAGCAGGTGCCACGTCTCCGGTATCAGGGGGAAATGACCTCAGAGCTTTGGATGTGGCCGGCAGGCCACTGCCCAGGTTTAAATGTCCCCTGCAGCCCTGTCGCCAAGCTGGGCAGTCTCTGGTCTTCCCCTGACTCAGACCTCCCGGAGGGAGCCAGGGTTCTGGGAGGGAAGACAGGCTTCTAGGACAGGGTGAGGCCGCGGAATTCCAAAGCCCCTCTTGTGGGTGTTTGGCACCCTGAAGTCTGAAAGCCACTTTCCGACTTGCTGGGTGGCGGGCAGCGTGGGTGGGAGCGGCCTGGACATTTCGGGGGCCAGCACCCCCTTCCTTCCCCATCCCCTGTGAGGGGTGCGACTGTGCCATCGGGCCTATTTTTGATGGTGGAAGAAACTCAGGGCCAGAAAGGTTGTTACTGACCCATCCAGAGCTTGGAGCCCAGCTGGTCGGGGCAGAAGGTCAGGGCAGAGCTCGGCCTGAAATGCAGGTTTCCAGACTGTTCCGCCACGACCCGGAGCGTCGAGCCGCGCAGCGGCCAGTCCCCTTAGGAGAAGTCGCGCTGCGGCCATGTCATTTTAAATGTTTCACGGAGTCCCACGTGGGCTCATTCACTCATCACCGCGTTTGCTGTGAGCTCAGCTCTTGGCTGGGTCTGGGGGGATTCAAGGGGGAAGCCACCCTCGTTTCTGCTTCAGAAGATGGACTCGGGGGCTAAGGAGAAAGTCAGGACGGTCCTGAACACAGACCTGAGGTGTGAGGGACACTGGGACGCAGGAGGGGACAGCCAGCCCGTTCTGGGGAGCCGCGTGGGCGGGAGTGCAGGTGGCCTTCCTGGAGGAGGACGAGGGAGACGGAAGCTCTGTTTGGAAGCTGTGAAGACCCTTCAGCATCTCGCGGGATATGGTCAGGCAGCAGGACTCCGCGTCCCATTGTCACCCGCAGGCCGAGGCTGGTGCTGGAAGCAGTTCCCGAGCCCGGCAGCCCGGAGGGGCAGGGGGCGGGGCGGCGGGAGCCCGCCTGGCCGGCAGGAAGCTGCTCCGGTACCCCGGCGGCCGTGACAGCAGAGCCTTGAGTGTCCCCGGTCAGGCTCGCCTGCTCCGGGCCGGGCCCCAGGGAGGGTCAGCCAAGACGCCCTTTCCTTCCCTCTGGCCATGCGGAGTGCCCGGGGCTGAGCGGCGCTGGGGGGCCCCCCTTGTTGTCTGCCTTCTGCAGTGCCCCGTTTCTTCCCCATGAAACTTTACTCTGTAGAGGGGGCCACGAAGGGAGAGAGTTCACACACCATGAGGAGCCGGGGCAGGCTCACCCCTCTCCTTTGGAGACAGTCTTTCCAGGCCTGGGGCTCAGCAGCCCCTGGGAGAGACCGGGCAGCCCAGTCGCAGACGCAGAGGACCATGCCTCCTCCGGACAAGGCCGGCCCGTCCACTACCGGCTTTGGGGGTCCGGGACGAGTTACTTACTTATCCGTCTGCAAATGGGGATACAGTCCTGTCTGCCTCGTGCGGGGTGCGTACGGGTTTTTCATCAGACGACGTCCATTCAGTGACCAGCACACAGTGGGTCTTCCTAAATGGCATCGCTCACCAGGCTGGGGAGGTGGCCCGCAGCAGGCACGCGGGACGCGTCTGCAGGATGGATCCAGCACTGCTCCTTTTCCTTCTCACCGTGCGAGTGTCTGTTGTCACGCAGGAAGCTGGGTGGCACCGGGAAGCGCTGGCATTTCGGGGAGGCCAGAGCGGGGTCGGGGGTGCTGCCGTGTCCTCCTGGGGGCTTTTGATCTCACCGAGCCGAGCGTGAGGCGTTCTGGAATCCCCGGGGGGCCTGGGCCAGCGGGCTTGCGGGTCGCCTGCCCTTTCTGACGAGAGCGCGTGCTTATTGTACGAATAGCTAGGTTCTCCTACGAGCGTCCATGGTTCTGAAAACGAAGCCTGCACTGCCCGCCTGCCACGTGTCTCCATCCCACGGAACTTGCGCGGTCACCTCACAGGGTAGGTGCCGCCGTCTCCCCCACGTCATGGGTCAGGAAACTGAGGCCCGCAGCGGGTTTCCCAGAGCCACGTGGCTACGTAGCGGAGCTGCCTGACGGCAGAGCCCCCACTCTGAACCTCTCTCCCACCGCCCCGCCTCGTTTCACCCCGACGTTCCAATTCTGTGCGTGTTTGACCTTTCCGCCACATCCCGGGTCACTTACACGGTCTACCAAGGCCGGGCATGGCGGGTGCGAGACGGCAGAGGAAATCTGAGGCTCCTGGCGGTGTTACCCTCCTCCGGGGAGAGGTCACTTTTGGCCCTGGCGGACACTTCAAACACATGCAGGTCTCTGTAGCCCCCGGTGGAGCCTGAGCTGGTGTGAATCAAGCTTTAGTCTTTCCAAGGACCAGCCTCTTCCCTGTGAGCCCCCTTGCTCTATCTAACCCAGGCACCACATCACGGATGTCTGTGGTCTGTATCAGCCTTTACTCTTTGTTTTCCGCAACCCTGATGGTTTTGAAAAGTACCGGCCAGGTATTGCGTAGGGCGTCTCTCTGTGGGGGTTTGTCCACGTTTTCTTAGGATTAGACTGGATTATGGGTTATGGGAAAGGATTCCACGGATGCAAAATACTGTCCTCGCCCATCACACTGGGGGGGAACACTTATGGACTGAATGCCTGTGTCCCTCCAAATCCATACGTCAGACTTAACCTCCCAATGGGATGGTGTTTGGAGGCGATTAGATGCCAGAGAGTTTGTGCTCCCTGTCTGTGCCCGTCACGTGAGAACACAGCAAGACAGCCCTTGTCTGCCGGGCGCGTCCCACGAGCACAGTCTGCCCTCACCTCGATCTTGGACGCCTAGTCCCCAGGACCGTGAGAAATGGATGTCCGTTGTTGCAGCCACACAGCCCGTGGGATTTCGCTATAGCCGTCTGACCCAAGGTAAGACTTATTACTAGTGACGAAGACCTCGATCTCTTGAAGTAGATCATAAATCTCTGTCAGATTTCTCCACTGCGAAGTGACCGTTTTTCTCTCTCTGTACTGTAACCTCCGGGAGTCGCTCAAGACAGCCCACCCGTGGAGAATTACACTCTACCTCCTCGGGGACAGCTTCAACACAAACTAGTTTGCTGAGGCTGGAAACGAACTTGCTGCATTTATCGTTAAGAAGTAGGTGTGTTTAGAGAAAATTACCAAGATCGATTTTCTCTGGCACCGGTAGCAAATGATATTCCCTGTGGCTGTGGGGTGGGGGAGGTTCTCACTTTCTACATTTTTTATATTTTCTATCCAACATGTATTTTATTTTATTTTATAATCGGAAAAATCAATGATGCTTTATCCATTTTGTAAAAGTAACAGGAAAAACCACGGGACTTAGTCTTCGCTCCAACGTCTATGACCGTTTCGCTCACGGAAGGAAAAAATCGAGGTCACCGTCCGGACTCTGGAGCCCGGAATCGCACCTTTTCCCATAAACTGCGCTGTTCGCATGTTTTGGGTTCAAGTTGCCGGCCTCTCGGGTCAGCATGCGTGATGCCCAGGAGCCAGGGCCCGGAGCTCAAACTGTGGACCTGCCTCTTCCCATCTACGATAGTCGCCTTCTGTGCGACCACTGCACCTGCCTGGGGCTGGTCGTGAGGGGCGATGAGATGACCAACGTGGACCCTTGGCGCGGCGCCTCCCCCGAGCTCCGTCCAGGGGCCCGTGGCTGCCGGCAGGGGCCACGCGGGGGCTCGGAGGGGAGTCCGCCTTGGCCACAGTCACCCTGCACCTTTGTTCTTTCTGCATCTCCCACTTCCTAATTGTCTGTAATTTTTGGTTGCTAAGCGATAGTGCGATTGTCCGCACTGACTAAACATTATAGAATAGGTACGTGAAAGGGCAGAGGCAGGAACAGGTCCAGGCCCGGGTGGCTCGCTTTCGCGCTTTGTTTCATAGCAGTGAAGTTGGTTTTTTTTTTTTTTTAAATTTTTTTTCCTGTTTTTAATCAAATACACAAGCCAGCCACCACTCCTCAGTCTCCTCGTGATCTCTCGCAGCCTGGAATCAGGTCTGCGTCCCCAAGGGCCTGGCGCCGAGCCCAGTACCTGGAGAAGGGCAGCCTGTGCTGACCGAGGATAGACGCATCTGAGACCAGCAGGCGCTGGGGCGGGTGACGTCCACGTGCACCAGGCGTCAGGGGACCAACCAAACCACCGCCTTCGTTGTGGAAAAGCACTGAACACCCTCTGCAACGTGATCCGCTGCTGAGTTCACTGGGAGCTCGTTCCGTGTCGCTTATGGGACTAATGTGTCGTTCACAAGTTGGATGCTCCGGCTTCAGCAAAGACATCGGTGACCATGGATAAACGGAACGTGTTTGCGGTTCCAAGGAGTGGGCTGAAATGTCACAATTATTTTCTATGTCCCCAGCCGCGGCTCAGGATCAAGAAGCCACCTCCTTCCCCTGTCTGTCGGATTCTGGGCCCACGGTTTCACTTAAATAAACAAGCTCTCAAAGGGAAAGGAACATGGAATGTTGGGGGACACGACGCCTGGGTTTCTCCCCTCTGCCTGTGACGGCGACAGATGCATCCACTGTGCCCCAGGCTCGGAAGTAGGGGTTCGGGGTTCTCTATCCACGACCTCATTTCCTCCTCCTGCCCCCGCCCCCCCCGATTGGCGAGATAACCATTGTTTCGGACCCAGTCCTCGGCCTGGCTGCTCGTGATTGGATCCAGCCTTCGCATTTGCCCCATTTCTTCTGTCCCCTGCCGAAGGCATGGGTTTGCCTTTCCTCTTGTAAGTTTACAGAGAGTAACATCAGTAGTCATCAACATCTGTCCCTTCAACGAGACTTGAAATCCAAAGACTGCTTGTTGAAGTGTACGCCACACCACCCACGACACGGGTCCTGCTCGAGTCTCGCCTTGCTCCTCCTCCCCTGTCCTTGCTCTGGGCCTCGGTGGTGGACGAGCCGTTTTTATTCCCACTTCTGACACCAGATGCGTGGTGTGTTGTCCGACGCCACATCCCCAGCTGAGTGTCCTACAGTTCGATGCAATGCTGACCCTACCTACCTGGAGGCAGCATCAGATCCCACAAGTTAAGGGCTCAGGTCCATGACCCAACTTCAGAAGCCAGCTGCAAGTCCCAGGTCGTCACCTGTACTTCTGACGAACTGGTTATAAATTTGCTAATTCACCAAAAGGCAGAGTTGAAAGTGATTCCCTCTTAGGAGCAAGAGAAGGACTTGGGTGGGGGCTTTTCATTGTTTGCCTATCTCTATCCTTGGTTAAAAAAAAATGTGCTTCTATTACTTTGGTAAAAATGTCTTCAAAGAAAATTTAAAGAAAGAAAAAGTGACATAAGAATGTGTCTTGTCTGCAGCCTTGACAAGCTTGCAACTCCGGTAAGGAAGGCCCTGCCCGCTCTCATGCCCGAGCAGGCCACCAACTTGAATCCCCTTCCTTTCCCTCTGGTCTCTGCCAACATGGCGTCCAACGCTGAAAACCAGCTTTGAAACAAGAAAGCGTCTTTAAAAACAACAAAAAAAGGACATTCTTAATTAAAATCGCCCCTTTAAAATTCCTTAAGACCAAACGGGGAAAAAGTGAGGAGTGTCCTAACTCAGAAGTCAATTCCAAACCCCTTTCTGGGTCCTTTCAACGACCAAGGGGCACGTCGAACAGCAGTGACCCCCACGTCCGTCTGTCCGGATCTCAGTTCCAGACGCGTGTGGCCATTAAATGCAGGACCCTGCGGGTGCCAACAGAGGTTCATGTTCCCGAAAGAAAGGTCGTGACCCCTGACTTTTAACAAACTGATCCTTAATGACTCCTCAGCCCCGGCTCCTCACAGGATGTGACTCCGACTTAGAAAGCTTTGGACACACTTTGTTAGGTGTCCCATGACCTCGGCACCTGGACGAGGGTGTGACGGCTGAGCGTGGACATGGGGGAGGCGGGAACCTGGGTGTCCCTGTGACTTCTGCCAGACCCATAGCAGACTCGAAACAAATGGATTCAGAAGCGTGTTCATCCTCTGTTGGGTACTTACGGTGGTCGCCCGACCCGGAAAATGTTCCCCGAAAGTCCTGCTATTTTGCACTAAACTACTTCTTGCTCAGAGTGAGGAAGGGGCACACCCGAGGCTCCCAACGCAGCCAAAGCCCCCTCAGACGACCCTCTTCACACGCTGAGGTCTGCGGGCCCAGCGGTCATCCTCCTCCAACCTACCTTTTGGGCCACCAGCTCACATTTTCTCTCTACCTTTTCAGAGCTTCCTGCCCCACCTGTGCCTTCGCCGCCCCCATCTGCCGAGGGAATGTTACAACCATCGCTTAGGCTGTTACAGGGGACGACGGGACTTGGGTCCTGCCCGAGGCCGTTGGCGCCTGACATCCCAGCCGGAGCCAGAAGGCCGACCCCTGCTTCCTGCGACCTCATCTCGCTGGCCCACTGGATTCTTCGTTCCTGCCCTGGTGGTGTTTTCATCAAGCCCCACAGCGAGTGGGCCCGAGTGGGAGGACTCGATTCACTGGGGCGTTTACCCACTGCAGTGCTTGCCGCTTGGAGCCTGGCGGGCTCACGTGAGCCAAAGGAGCTTCAGAGGCCGTGGTTCAGGTCAGGAGGAATTTCGCTCCCGCTCAACACGCCATCCCCCAAATGAGGAAGGGGGCGCCCCGACCCGGGAGCCGGTGGCTGGATGGCCGCTGACAGCGCCGGGCTCACCTGGGAGCTTCCTGGCAATCGTGAAAAGGGCGCCTTTTCCCAGTGGCTCCAACAAAAGTCTCCGAACTGAATCCCATTGGCCCGGCTTTGAGTCACGTGTCCAGCCCGGCACCAATCTCTGTGGCCAGCGGGGGAGGATTCTGATCGGCCATCCCCAGGTCACATGCCCAACCTGCCTGGATTACACGGATTGGAAGCCACGGTTTTAGTTCTCAAAATAAGGGGTAGGGACATCAGAGAGACAAGAACAGTGGCTTTCTCTGTAGATGGCTGCTTCGGAAGAAAAACAACAACAAAAAGGAGGAAAGACAGGGCAGACGTGAGAAACATTAAAGGCATTCCTGAGCCCCGGACAGATAGGTCTCTACATACCACTTTGGACCTTGCTCTTTTTTGCTGGTTTACTGAGCATTTTGTGCATCCAGTGCTCCAAGCTCAGCAGGGATGTCTGTAGCTAACAGCGGGGCAAAAACTAAGCACATTTGAAAAGCTCCAGAAAGATCAAACCGCCCCAGGGAGAGTTCATGCATGGACCCCACTCCCGGCCTCCGGCAGCAGGCCCGCACGGGAGGAAATCCTGTCATTTGATGTCAGGCTGATTTCACTCCCAGCTTCACCACTAAGTATGTGGCTTTTGGCAAAATGCTTGACGTCACCAACCCGCCAGTTTTGTGCAAATTAATTTAAAAGAATGAGTATATTTCAAATACCCCTAGAGGGTCTGGTTTAAATTAGGCACAGTAAGCATACCGTTACGTTATCATTAATAAATATTATTTATTCGCAGTGGAGCGTGCTGGGATCTGGGGCCTGCCTGGCTGGCTGACCTTTGCCAAGTCCCTGCCCTGCTCTGGACAATGAGGGTTGGACTGGATATTCTGCGTGCTCTGAGAGCCTGGGATTCCCCAGCCAGAGCATGACGGCGGTCCGACAGCAGAGCGCTGTGGCGTGGTGTGCGCACACGCACGTACGTGTGTGTGTGGGCGTGCGTGTGTGCGCGTGTTTGGAGGAGGGCATGGGTATGTGTGCGTCCCTTTGCACCAGCTGGGAGGAGACGTTATCGGCCCCCGCGCAGTCAGAGCGTCCCGGCTTCCTGCCCCCACGTCCGGGTGGCATCACTTCCATGTTTCGGAAAACCCGAGCGGCGGGCAGGGAGACCAGGCTGCAGGGAGCAGAGCTTGGGCTGCCAGCAAGTGCTGGTCCCTCCCCCTCCTTCCTCAGGCTGCTCGGAAGGCCCAGGGCGCGGGGTGGGCCTGGGGGTGTCCTCGGCCATTGCAGCTCTGTGGAAAAGGAAATGGCAGGCTCAGGCCCTACCGCACCATGCCGGCTGGTGGCCTGGCCTCGCTGTCAACCGTCCCAGCTAAATCGGATCCAGCTGTGGCCCAGGAGCCTGACACTGACCAACACAGTCCTGGGGCAGCCGGTCTCTCCCACTGTGGGAGCCCTCGTGGAAGGCGGGCCGGCCAGACCGCCATCTTGAAATGCCCCGACTGTTTGAAAAAAAGAAACCCATCCTGTTTTTGCGCCTTTCCTCTGGTCCAACTGGGCAGGCGACTCTGAAAACGTCACATGCTTCCTCCTTTAAGGAGAGAACGCCTCGTTGAAGCCTGTGCATGGTCGTCTTCTGCAGATCTGCTCCCCGGACGTGGCCCCAGGTCCCCTTGGCAGGGGCGGGGGGCCTGCGGGCTCCAGGGCTCAGCAGCTCTGAAGGGCCCTCGGCCCGGCCGGTGAATCGGCGGCCTGGGCCCCGGCCTGCCCAGCATGGGATGACGGTGGCCTGAAAGTCAAGGCTGCAGCTTTGGTGGGGGCGGGGAGGGCACCAGGGGGGGCTGAAACGTTTCTTCTCCCGCGTGCTGGTGACATGGTATGATGAGTGGGGCCATCCAGCGAGCTGCCTGTGTGTGATCTGTGTGCTATCCTACATGTCAGTCACACTTCCAGACGTTGGGAGAAGGAAGCGGGGCTAGCCCCCTGTGATTACTACGGGGCCGACGACAATCAGCGTTTTCTCCAAAACTGGGGGTGGGGGTGGGGTGGGGCCTGAGTGTACGATGGGGACACCAAGGCTCAGGGGAGCTCTCCAACGTTTAGGACCCCTCTCGAGTGGAGCTTATACATTAAGTCATGACTAAGAACGAATCCCTTCCCTCTAAAAAAGTCGGCTTACCTTTTACTCAAAGAGAAACAAATGCGTTTTCCCGACACCAGGGAAGCCGATGGAGCTGTGTGGTCCCAGGTGGCAGGACGGACCCAGGCCTGGGTGCCGGAAGCTCTGAGGTGGACGGCCACCCCTGCAGCGGCCAGCCCTGTGGTGGACGGGGGTCTCTCCCCATCAGCCACCCCGGCGCCCTCAGAGCCAGGGTTCTGGGAGGGAGGAGCCAGGTGGCTCTAGCAGTCACTGTCCACTGTCCCCACCTCCATCTGTGTGTGATGCCCAGGCTGGTCGTTAGTCCCAAGGGCCAGGTCTGGGGGAAAGCCTGGAGGTTAGACGACGAGGCGGCAGACTCAGGGGAGTGACCCCGCGTCTGTGGGGAGCAGCGTCGTGGTGGAAAGAGCTCACACTGGAACGGGATCTGCATTCAAGGTGTGCTCACCTCGTGGCTGACGGTCGTGGGGACCCACGCCAGGCGGCGCGTGGCCCCGCTGGGCTCCGTGCCCCATCCGTGCCCTGCGGACAGTGGCTGGGGCCTGCGGGGCGTGGAATGGCTGGTCTGATGGGGCCAGTCACGGCTCTCGGTCTGTCCTCATTCAGAACCTGTCCCCAGGTGCGATGGGATTCAGCAACAGCCAGGAAGCGAGGCCCCGCAACTGGCTGGGGGCGGTGGGCCGTGAAGAGGCCCGCCTGCAGGAGGGGAGGGAGCTGGGGGTGGGGGTCCCTCCGGACAGGCAGCTCAGAGCCCGCCCCGCCCTGCCTCTGCCCCCTTGGGTCTGAGGAAGCTCAGAGGCGTGGGAAGGAGCCCTGTGCGCCCTGCAGGGCACCGCCAGGCCTCTGAGACGGGAGGGGCATTCCTTACGGAAAGGGCCGCACTGTCCGAGGGGACAGGCCCACTTTCTAGGCTGCAAACCCTCTTCGGTAGGGTGCTGGTCTCAATCCAAGAGCACGCTGGGCTCCCCTGGGGGTTAGAGATCCTGGGGTGGCCGGGAGACGAGCATTTTAAAAGCTCTGGGCCAGGTGACGCTGACGTGCAGCCGTGACTGACCACCACCGGCGTGAGGGCCGGCGTCCCCACTTCCGTTCGAGGACGAGGACACGGGCCGTGAGGGCTCGGGGAACCTTGTGGAGTCTGCCAGGTGGGCCCTCTCGGCCAGGCTGGGTGAGAACGGGCCGCTGTGTCCCTCACCCCCCGCCCTGTCACCTGCAAGGAGAGGCGGGGAGCGGGGAGATGGCGGGATCTGAGGTGCTGGAAAGTAGACGCACGTGGGGCTTTGGGGTCCCGGGCCTGCCACTTACCAGCAGGGCCTCACGGTCTTCAGCTGTGCAGATGAGCAGGGGTGCCCCTCACCCCCGCGGCGGGGGGTGGAGGGCAGGGGGACCTGCTGGCTGAGAGCTGTTTCCTGCAGTTCCTGGAACCCGGGCCAGCTGCCCGGCCCTCTCCTTCCCGCGGCCTTTTTTGGTGGCTGAAACCTTAGCCTGATCCCCGAGCCAGACGGGCAGGCAGACCAGCGTGCTCTTTTGGGGGGTGGGGGGTGGGTGGGAAGGCCTCCTCTCTCTGAGAGTGGGGCGGGGTGGGGTGGGAACAGGGCCTGCCCAGGCCCAACCCCGGACTGGGTTTCAGGCTGTGGGCGCAGCAGGGCTCCCTGGGGCGGGGGTGGGCAGGAAAGCCCCTGAGGCCTGGGCTGGGCTGGGCATCCTGTGGGAGGAGCTTGGTGGGGGGCGGGGCGCTGACTCCAGGAGCCTGAGGCTTTCGGCTCCAGCATGGGCTGTGGGCGCTTCTTTCTGCTTTGTTCCTGGGCAAATCCCGGCTTCTCCTGCCTCGGTTTCCCCAGTGGCTGCCACCGGCCCTGGAACCATGGGTGGCAGAGAACTGGACCTGAGCTGTGGAAAAGACTTTCAGTTTTGAAAAACCATCAAAGGTCGTTTTACCGACCTGTGTTCCCCTAAAGGAGTGGAAGGCGGGGCCCACGCACGCAAGGCCGCCGGCCCGTCCAGTCCACCTGCTCCTTGCGGGGGTGAGCTTGGCGCCCTCCCACCGGGACGTGAGCCCTGGACTCGCGCGTGGTGGGGGGGTGGGGGGTGTCAGGACCGGGTGGGGGGTGAAGGCAGCTTCCTACCCCCCTCCCCTCCTTCCCTGTGCCCCGTCTGCTCGCTGGGCCAAGTGACCTCTGGGGAGTGTGCCTGACACTTGGGAGTGGTGGCATGGCCTTTGGAACTCAAACACGAGTCCTGGACACACTGGCTGTGAGCACTCCTCCGGGCCCTGGCCTGACTTGCCCCTGGACGCGGCCCTCCCAGGAGTGTGGCGAGGGCCAGTGAGCGCTTGGAGCCGGCGTCCCCCACCCAGGCCCCTCCAGCCATGACCCCGAGGCTCTCCTGGGCACCGCCTGTGTCCCAGGAGCAATCCCCCGGCCAGGAGGGCCCTGGGGCGTCAGCAGGGACAATGGGGGGCGTGGACAATGGGGGGCGTGCAGAATCTGGAGGCTGACTCCGGCAGGTGTGGGCGGCCGGAGCGGCGGGCACCGCCAGGGCGCTTCCCGGTGTGAACGCACCGGACCCCACGTGCCCGGGGGCAGCAAGAACTCCCGCCTTCTTCTCAGGGGGCACACGGAAGGGCACGGGGAGAGCCAACCCCCCATGCGCAGAACAGGCCGGGAACCGAGCGAGGGGAGGCACTGCGGGGTGGGGGGGGGACGGGGGCAGGGACGCGGGAAGAGCAGGCCCGGCGGTGGGTGAGGGCAGAGAAAAGCTGGTGGCTCAGGAGCCCGTCGGGCCCTTATGCTGCTCCTGACGGGTGACTGCTCCTGTGTGGTCTGTACACGTCTTGGGATCGTCCTACAAATAGAGGGTCCCCCACCCCCACTCACTAGCACATCGAGGGACAGTGAATGGATTTCACTCTTGACTCCCAGCTAAAGCAAAAAGGGGAGTCTGCTAGAACAGGGGGGTACATCCAAGGGTCCAAGGACCAGCATGAGCGTGCCCAGGTTTCCATGACGACAGGAACCGGGACCACTAGCTACCAGGAATCTCGCTGACAGGCGCCTACTTCTCTTCTACCACAGACCAGCCTGCCCCATGGCAGCAAATGACCTAACCGGCCCGGCCGTGACATTCTTCGGCCCCCAACACGGGAGGGGACGAGCCCAAGGAGCGGCCGTGGTTGGCCTCCTTTGGGACAGGTGTCTGCCCCTGGCCAACTTGTGGGCCGGGAAGTCACATTCTGCTGCTCGGCTCCACCTGTCAGGTGGCCCAGGACGTGAGCCAGGCAGACACCCCAGGCGGGCCACCCACCTCCCCCCGCCCCACAGAGCAGCGGGTCCCCGGGAGCAGCTGCCGCGGTCTGACCGGCCACGGGCTCGCGGGCCTGCCACATGCCGCGCTCAAGAAGACACTGTCCTCCGTTTCCATTGAGCAGACGTTTATTGAGCACCTAAGTGCAAGGCACTGTGCTCGGTGCCACGGCAAATACAAAGCGTGAACACAGATGGTCCCTGCCCGCAAGGAGCTCACAGTCTAGAGAGGGGGGCGAGACACAGGACGCGCAGTGATGCCAGCCCGAGCGGCAAGTGCCGAAAGCAAGACACAGCGCTGTGGGGGTCACACGACGCCACGGGGCTGCTTCCGGGCCCAAGCCCTGGGCCAGGGTGCCAGGGCTTGGCCTCGGAGCGGGGAGCCATTTGGGAGGGGGTACTGCAAGAGCAGGAGATGTGCACAGAGGCGGGAGCCCACAGGTGGCCTAGGAAACGTGGTGGCTGCAGCGACCCTGTGGGTAGGCTGCACAGCGGGCAACCAAGTAGGGCCGGGAGGTGGACAGCCAAGGGGCCTAAGCTCGGGGAACTCGATGCTCTGGTCGAGAGCCACTGGAGACCACGGAACAGCAAGACGGCGACCAGAAATGTGCTTTGGGAGGGTAAATGAGCACGACTGGTGGGCTGACAGCAAGAACAGGGCAACGGTGGATGAGGGGGCCTTGCGGCGGCGACCGGGAACAAGCGAGGGGCAGATGCAGGCTGCGGGTCTGGGGCGAGCCTGAGCATGTCCTGGGGCTGCGGGGAGAGCCAGACACGCACGCAGAGGGGCTGGGGCTGGGACTGGGGTAGAGGCGCTTCTCCTATGCGCTCCAGCGACCCCCTGCCTGGGGCCCACCAGGAGCTTCCTGAAGCTGCAGACTCCCAGGCTCCAGCCTCCCCTGCCCGCCCTGAGTCCCTGCGGTGCGAGACGGAGGGAGGTGGTGAGTAAAAGAAGAAAGAGGAATGAAGGCCACTGGGGAGTGGGCAGAGTCTCGGACCAGACAGAAAAGGAGGCCGGCGATGTGGGCCACCACGGCCCTTGGGTGTGGGCGCCGAGGTGGTGCTGACGGCTCCTACGCCATCTCCATACGAGGGGTGGAGGCCAGGTTTGCAAACTTGGGAAGTGAAGACCGAGAAGGTGAGGGTGAACCGGCGTGATACTTAGAAGCAAGCAGGTAATTTGGTTTTAACCTAAAGGATCTGAAATACGCGGAGAATGAGGAGGTAGATGATGATGAAACGGACTCAGAGTGAGCGCCCGAGCACAGTACCGTTGGAGGCGAGGAGCCCAGAGACTCAGGCGGAGGGCAGGCGAGGCGGCGACATGCCGGGAGGCAGGAGTGGGAAGGCCACCCCCCCGCAGGCGGGCCGCGTCTCGGAGGCGAGGGGCAGAGGGCCTTGCGGGGCTCGGGGAGCACCGTGGAGAGGTGGTTTCCACGCGTGGCCTGTAGCCTGAGCAAGCAGGACTCCAACCCTCCCCTCGCCGGTATCAGCGGCTGCAACAAGCCCGAGTCCCTGGTGACACAGCCAAGCCACAGCCAAGCCTGCCAGATGCGGACCTGTCACCCAGGACAGCCGAGGGCCCTCCTGTCCTTCCAGTGGACATCCTACCAAGGGTCAAACACAGACTACTGGACATGAAGGCCGAATGAGTGATCGGAGGCCAGGAACGTGCCCTTTAGCCCCGCCGGCCGGAGAGCGGGCCCGTCTGCTGAAAGAGGCGGGCCTCGCCGACTTCGCACGGGGCCACAGACCGCGGGGTGCTGCGCCCCACGTGGAAAGCCGGGACCCACAGGATGGGGCGGTGGCTGCAGCTGCAGGGAGGCGGACTCCCGAGAAATACTGATGTGGTGTCGGCAGAGCCTAGAGTTAACAAGAGGCTGATGCTGAACTCAGTGGTATGAAAATAGAGATCTTTAATACTAAACTTAACGAAACGTGATGAATTCCAGAAAGACCCGAGAATCACGTTACGATCTGTGAAGAGGATGCAGCTCTTCGGCACGCCTCCCACTCGGGCTTCTGCATGCTTCCTCCCACACCTGAGGAGCGGGGAGGGGCGGGTGGAGCCCACACAGACACCATTACGCAGAGAGGCTTCCAGAACCCAAAGGTCAGAGGTCACGTCACTTCCAGAGCCTAGAAAGCTCCAGTCCCCTAGCGGCTCCACCCTGCATCAGGGAAGGCTCAGCCCCCTCTGGAAAGACCCATGGCTACGCCTGGGCAATTGAGACACGCCGCCCGGGCCGTCTGCGAAAGGGAAGAGAAACGCTGGTTGGCACACGGCCGCGGGGCCAGAAGCCAGAGCCCCGGGCGCGGCCGGAGCCCCCACACGCCTGCTGTGCTCATGCGACCGCCAGCTCTGACGCGGAGGCGCAGGACTGGGGCTGCTGTCACTCCCGGCCCACCTCAGGGCCCCCACCTCCAGGACCACAGGTCGGTGGCTCGGGCAACGCGGCCCAAGGGGGTAGCTGAGCACTGGTTCCGCGTGAAGATGCCTCTGGAAGGTGTCCAAGAGGGAACGTGATGAAAGGAGAAGTCTAGCCACAGGGAGGCCTCTGGGCTCATCCCCAAGGGTGCAGGGGCCCAAGCTGCCTAGAGGGAGCGTCCGGGGAGCCGCCCGGCTCTGCTCAGGGCCAACAAAGTCCCCTCACTAGAAAGAAAGAGTGGTGGTTTCTGGGGTCTGGGAGAGACATGATCCAGGGGGCAGACAGGAAACGGACCGTGAGCAGCCTGGGGGGAAAGAGATATAAAATACAGAGCCCTTTGAAGATCCAGAGAACAGTAAAGATGTTGAGAATTAACTGCCCAGGAGAAGAACTTCACTGACACAGACTTTGGGCAACACTGAAAACACAACACCAAGATACGGATTCTGAGCAAGGCTCACGGGAGGGCAGCCTCGGAGGGCGCCACGGACACAAACAGGAGGAATAAACGCGGGGGCTCTGGGCCCCGCGGAAGCTACTGACGCTGTTTACTGGCTTGGGTCGTTTTGAAAATAGAAAACCCTTTTTTGGCGAAGCTGCACAAAGTTCCCACGGGCTGCCCCCCAAGGCCGTGGCCACATCACCATGACGGGGCTGGCCGTGAACTCCCTCAGCGTGTTTGTCTCCAGAGGCCGAGCCGTGACTGCTGCAGTCAGGTCGGAAAGGGCGAGGCCGAGGTGACTGTGTCAGAGCACTGGACGAGGAGTCTGTCCCCGCCGGCCACTCCGGCGGAGGACATGGGTGTGTCTGGAGCCTCAGCCCCGTCCGCGGGGGGCGGGGAGGCACTGTGCTGCAGGGCGCTGAGGTCCCTTCTCAGCCTGCCTCCCGGGAGCCTAGTCTGCCCTGGTCTTAGCAGTGGCTGGGCGTGAGGTGCCATCTAGTGGCACTGCTCGTCCACTCTCACAAATGGCTCCGAAGACCCCTGGGAGCAAAGCCAACGCTAAGTCCAGGGGCGAGGCCAGCGGCGGCCGGGGACGCACACACTTCATGTTCGTGGACGTGACACAGTCATCTCAAGAAAATATACTTTATGAGGTCTTGCTTTCCCTCAGAAAGCAACTCTTTTTTTTTTTTTATTTAGAAAGGCTACTCATATCCATTTTCAATATTTTCAGCTTTAAGGAAAATAGTTTAAAAAACATAAAAATGTTAATAGACTCAAGAGTAACTGCTATTAAACAATTCTGACAGGCAGAAAATGTACTTTCCTTTTACAGAAAATGTTAAATCTGTAATAGCAGCATAATTTATATAGAAAAAAGCTGGCTTTGAAAACCCAGATCTTTATACACAAAACATCTGTTTGTTTTTTCTATACACGACGACAGCGTCTCCGCTGGGAGACCGGTCTCTTCACATTTCGTCAGCCCCGGGGCCGGGCCCGGCGCCGGCCTTCAGTCCAGCACCATGGCGGAGAGCGCGTTCAGGTCCTTCATGTAGGGGTGCGCCACCAGGATCTGGTCGATTTTCAGTCTCTGCTCGGAGTCGGGGAAGATCTTGAGCAGCGCCTCCCGCAGCTCGCTGGTCTCCGCGCAGGAGCGCTGGGCCGGGGCGGGCAGGCCCTGCGGCAGGCCGGCCAGGCCCGGCAGCAGCGGGAAGCGGGGCTGCGGCCCGAGCCAGTGGCTGGGCGGCGGGCCCTGCACCCGGGTCGGGGGCTGGTGGCTGCCGCCGGCAGCCTGGGGGCCGGGGCCTCTGAAGCCAGAGTCGAACATGCCCACGCTGGGCAGGGCGTTGAGCAGGGGCTGCATGTCTCTGCGGACGGAAGCAAGTCCTGGTGAGCCGGACGCAAGGACAAGAAACCCTTCGGGAGTACCTGCTGTGGGGCTCGGGCCTCAGGGACGTCGCTGATACCACCTCCAGACTAGCCGTGACAGGAACGCCAGCTCTCCATGAGCGTCCCACTCTGCCAGGTTGTCTGGCTCTAAACCAGTGTCCCCGAAGCACCGGGGGCTCTCCAGGCGCATGGGTGACGGGGCCTGCTCCTCTGGAGACTGATCCTGTGTGGGGTCCTGGCTGACTGGCTTTAAAGAGGGGCCCCCAGCCACCCACACGCGGGCGCACTAGCCACGCTCTGCGCACGGTCACAAAGCCTCCCACTCACTCTGGCTGGCAGCAGAGCAAGGGGGCTGGCCCCATACTCCCCCAACTACAGAAACTTCACCACCTCCGAAAGTAGCCCCTCTGTCAGGAGTCACTGCCAACTTCTCAACCAGTTAACACCTCTGTAAGGGGCCGGCAGGTGAGTAGGGAGGGCCGGCCCTGCCAGGTTGCTCAGGCTGTGGCAGGGGCCAGAGACCTCTCCCCCACACCCCCCCACCTGGGGGCCTGCACGCGCGTGGGCGTAAAGCCTGGCCGTGGATTTCAAGCTCAGACGTTTGGAAGAGGAAGGCGAGGGACTGGCATCCGGCAGCTGTTAAAATGGCTGCCGCTCTCGGGGGTCGGAGGAGACGCAGGACCTTCGGGAACTGAGTCTTAAGACCAGGGAGCTGAACTTGGCTGGTCTGCTCTGCGGAAGACGCCTCTGCGTGAAACCAGCCCCCAAACCAGAAGCCAAACCTGAAGCCCAAAGGGTCTCCTCGGAAATGGAAGTGGTCCGCCCGTCTCCCTGCCCGAAAAGCTGGGGAGCTGTGCGCCTTCCCCCCAGTTCAGACCCCACAGCACCCCGCACTGAAGTCTGCTGGGAAACACAGGAGCGCAGCCCATTTCGGTTTTGAAAAGGAGAACAGGCTGGGCCAGGCACGCGGGGACACTGAGCACCTGAGCTACCGGAGTCTACCACCTGAGCATTCTGGGAACGGGACACGCGAGCAACGTGTCTTTAACGAGTGGAACGAAGCCGCACACCACAGGGAGCCCGAAGCGCCAAGTCAGCTCCAGACACACAGAAACGGGCAGAGTGCCCGAGCGCGGGCCCCCATGCAGGGATTTCCGAACAGTGAATAAACGAAGGGTAAGGATGATGTACTCAAAGCAAATGACTTAGGGACTGAATATAAAAAATACTCATGCACACGTAACGGACCCAAGTGGCATTTGCTAACGTGACCGCCGGCAAAGTCTGCTTTGTCTTTTCAAACCTACAGAAAAGTCTGGCTCCCCATCCCCTCCTAGGATTAAAACCAAACGAACCGCAAATAAAGATCTGGTCTTCTGGGGTGCTTGCTTGCTTAGCTTCTACATATGTGGCACTAACACTAAATCTAAGGGTTTGTTTGTTTTTTTAAATAAAAAGCTGTTTTTAGTCTTCAGAGAAAGCGCTTGTATTAAAGCAGAAAAAACGTAACCGAAACAAACTTGCAATACAAGACAATCTGAAAAAGGAAATACCTAAGAAAGACTTCCTTCCGGAGAAATTCTTCTAATCGAGGTCCACTTCTTCCCAGGGGATCATCAGGGACCATGAATATGTCCCCACGAAGGTGTACTGGAGCAACCTACGACAGAGAATGACGACAGCGCTGGACAAAGTGCTCAGGGTCGCTCAGGAACCCAAGAGGAAGCTTCTCACGGCAGCCGTCCAACTGCAAAGCGACAGTGACAGTCGCCTACAAAATTACAGAACTGCTTACTTGCCTAAAGGAAAAAACACACCCAAGTTAAACCATTACATCCCTTTTGGATGCAAATACAGGAGCAGACACAGTTACCAGCAGGCTGTCCCCTTCCCAGGAGGACTCTCAGGCTCCGTATGGCCTGGGGGAGCAGTTTCTCTCACCCTGACCTTCATCTAACTTTGAAACCAAGACAGGACACAACAGGTGCCCGACAAAGTTTAATTTTTGAAGAAATGTGTCTGACGAGAGGACAATTCTGAGATGTTCTAAATTAAATGATAGTGGCCGGAGAGAGATGGCAGTAGTTAGCCAGTCCGCAGCTGACAGGACAGGCCTGCTCCTGACTGCACACTGGCAGGCCGGACGGCTGCCCACACCTGGCTGCCCACACCTACCGGGCAGGGGGCAGGACGTCCTTCTTCCTCTTCCTCCGGGCTGAGCAGCTGTCTGGGAACGGCCCCCGCCTCGCCCTCTCTCGCCCCTTCATCTGCAGCTAGTGTAAATTCTCTCAGAACAGCCACACCTTTCTCCCCCACAGAAGGTGGAAAGCAGCAGCGAGCCCAGGATGCGAAGCCACCTTCTCCCAGGCCCTCGACCCTCTCCCGCTCACACGCGGCTCAGTAAACCCTTTTCTCTGAGAGAAGCTTTGGGCTGTGGAGGTGCCTTGTTTTCACGTCCACTAGCAAACTCATTAAAGACAACTTTAAAATATATATGAATAAAATCTGAGGTCAAATATAATTTATCAATTCTGGGGAAAGTGTGTGTGTGGGGGGGGGGGGGAGTCCAAGTGTCTGGGTCTGCCGTCCAGACCTCAGTTTCCGAGAGCAACGGGTTGTGTGCAAACATGGCGTTAACTGCTTTCAACCTGCATGTGCACACAGACAGGCACACGGTAAGCTCCGACAGCGAGCCCAGGGCAAAGATCCAATGGAAACCCGTCTGAGAAGGCTAATGGCTTGTGAACTGTGCCCAGAAGGTCAGAGACCAGTTCTCGGTTCAGCTATCAACAGCAGCTTGTAAACAATGTAGGGTTCAAAATGCATGCAGTAATTAACTCTTACCTGGGCGGTTACAGCAAAATCACTTTTTGCAAACTCCTCTGATGACTTAACACAATATAAAGTTCAGACAGGGGCAGCTGTGAGACCCCAACAGCGGTGAACGTCGCGCGTGAGTGTTGCGCTCACACTCACGTCACACTCACCGCTGGCCCGCCACCGACCACTGCTGTGGCTTAAGGTAACTGGCCACGTGACGCTTGTTAACGTGCGTTCGGCGCTCGCTGCTCTTCGGGCAGCCGGCCGCGGGCCGAGCAGCGCCACGAGCGAAGAGCTTACAGCACGGAGCGCGAAGCCCTCGTGTTCTGGGTGACATCCAAACCTGTCTTCAATGATTAAACTGCGATGGTACAACACTCGGCCCCCACCAAGTGAAACCCCCACGGTACACTGACTTCGGTCCTGGTCCTATTCTGTTCCTTGAGTCACAGCTGTCATTAAATCAAACTGCAATGCTGGGATGTATAGTGGGAAATACATATATATTGCAGATGACCCAAATACATATTTCTCATGAAGACTGTCTTCCACAGTTCCTGGCTCAGAGTTCTCCAAACCCTCTGAATTTCCTCAGGGTTGAGCGTGATTAAAAGAGTCTTCTGTTAACGAGGTGGCTTTGGAAGCACCTACAGATTGGGGGCCCGCTGCCAGGAGAGCCAGCCCTGCGATCAGAGGCCTGGGACTTTCAGTGCTACCCACTCCCCACTTCAGGGAAGGCGGGAGAGGCTGGAGGTTGAAATGATCACCTACAACCTATCGAGCCTGTGTGATGGGGCCTCCATAAACCCCAAGAGGGTGGGGTTCGCAGAGCTTCCGGGTGGGTGGACACGTGGAGGTCTGGGGAGCATGGGGCGCCTGGAGGGCACAGACGCTCCTGCCCTTTCCACACACCTTGCCCCTGGCATATCTTCCACATGGCTGCCCTGAGCTATGCCCTTGTACGATGAACCAGTAACCTAATAAGCATCATGTTTCTCTGAGTTTTGTGAGCAATCCTGGCAAATTAACCCAACCCAAGGAGGGGCCGTGGGAAGCTCTGACTTTCAGCCAGTTGGGAGAGAACCTGGACTGGCGACTGGCGTTCTGACTTGGAGGGGGTCGTCGGGACCTGGTTAGTCAGAAGTACAGGTAAGAGCTGGTGACTGTGACTGGCACGCACGTGTGTATGTGTGTGGGGGGGGAGACGGGATGGGGCGGGGAGCCTGCAGCCCTGTAGGACTGAGCCCTCACCCTGTGGAACCGGACGCTACCTCTGGGCAGACGCTGTCAGAGCTGAGCTGAAGTCCGGGCCCCTGATGGTGTCTGAGGACTGTTTGCTGGCGTGGGGACTTGGGTCTGGGAACCCAATTTACCGACAGTCTTCATACTGCAGAGCTGAGTAAAGTAGGGAGGCCCGGTGACCTGCCACAGTGTCCCTCGGCAGCAGGGCAGGGGCAAGGCCAAGGTGGGAGGTCACGTCTGCTGCATCGCACAGCTGACATAAAGTCAACTGTGCCCGATGGCTCGCTGGGCGCTCGGAAGGCACCCCGGGGGCACGGAAGCCCACCAGCATGCGCCGGGCCCCCCGCTTACCCGGAGGGGCCCGCCCTCCCACAGTCTGGGCCGCCAATTCTCTGCTTCCCTGTGCTGCCTTCTGCAGGGCCAAGGGGAACACCGAACAAACAAAATGCAAACACAACCAAACAGTTAACAACGAAAAACATTTTCCACCAAGGACAAAAAAAAAATGTTACCTTTTTGTAATAATTTCTCTCCAAGAGACTGACTCAGTCACAAATTCTCTGAAGTTATCATTTGTTACAATTATGCCACCAGTTTTGTCCGCTAAGTGTAGCAGAAACCTATGGTAATATAAGAAAGGTTAAAATGGGCAAGCAGACATCCCTGGCTCACAGAAGAAAACAAAAGGATTTCCCCCAAGGCATTTAACCAAGGCTGGGGAACAGGAACCTTAAGCCCTTGTCAACTGAAGATCAATCTGAAATGTTGAATACCTCTGAAATTATCAGTGTGATTATAAACGAAGATCTGGTTTTCACACAATCTAATTCTTTCTTTAATGATCTCAACCATAGTTACAGATTTTTATAGACAAGTTGTATTGTCACCAGTGGTAATGAGATAATGCCCAAGGCCCAGAGCAGAGAATGAATTATAAACTAAGAGTTGACAGGCCCGTAAAACCACTCATCTGTTTTTCGTTCTTAAGCTACAGTACTTCGGTTCTAAGATCAGCTGCTTGGTGCAGTCGGTCTTGCAATTTTTTTCTTTCCTTTCCTTTTTAAAAATTTATTTATTACAATTAAAGAAAAAATTGTAGGCTTACATCCTCCACTGACTTAAGACGTCTAGAACTGTCACTGCCCAGCCCACCTCACAGTTCACTCAAACGCAAGCTATGAAAAGACACAGGGTGATAACCACGCTGGAGGTCCCTCGTGCTCAAACCCGCCTGAGACCTGGGGTGACGTAGTTTTTACCCCTTAGTCAGGATGACTGCGTTATGTCTCAGGCGATCAGACAGAGACAATGAAACAATAAATTAAGAGACTCACTGGAATTAAAGGGGCAAACAAACTGCTTTTCTTCATACTACTGAGTACTTAAAGGGGGATTAAAAAGACAAGAAAACAAGCCCTCGTAGTTTGAGATCTTAAAAAACCTTGGAAAGTAAATACGATTTTGCACTTTGGATTTATTAATGAATATTTACAAATTATTTCTAACTGGCACGAAGTGTCAATGGTGATGTTAGCCAGAGGAATCAAGGAAAACAGGCAGCGAGGGCTCTGAGCGCATGCGCTGTCAATGAGGCCGTGGCCGCCTTCCGCCTCCAGCCCCGGGAGCCACGCACGCGGCGCTCACGCTGAGGCTGAGCACGTGCACATGCACGAAGACCCGGTGTGCAAAGAGGCTGCGTGTCAGGGGACCTGAAGGGTTTCCTGCTTTCTCCCCGGGATTAAAGGCTCCCTCTAACCTGCCCCAATGAGCTGGCCGCCCTCAGCTTCCTCTCCCGTGTTCTGGTGAGGGGCGAGGGGCTCTCAACGGAAAGGCGCTTCGGACGCGTTGCGGAATGAATGTCCGCGGGCATCCCAGGCCCCTCACCCCTGCCCGGACCGTCTTTTCCTCTCCCCCATTTGGCTATCATCCCCTCGCTCGGGTTGCAAGCTGAACAGTGTCTTCAACGTGGAGCACTGAGGCCGAACCACTGGGGGCTGCAAGTGCTACAGGCCGAATAAAGAACCAGGAGGGCGAGCGCAGGGAAGGCCTGGCTGGCAGCCTCCTCGCAGGTTCCTGGAGGTGCCGCGGGGCGGCCTCCACGTGCTCACGGCACAGAGGGTTGGGGACCGAGGGACCGGTTCTAATGCACGGCCGTGGCGGGAACCTTCTCAGTCAACCACAGCAACCCTTCTCCCCCTCGCCGTGACCTATTTGTGTGCCTTCTCCTCAAGACTGCAGCATCCTCAGGGCAGGAAGTGTGTCTGAGTCACAAGTCCCGGGACCTGGTTTGCGCTTAGTAAAGCTTTCAGAAAGAATGCAGAAGGTGCAGAGTGAGGTCTGTCGTCTCAGATGCACCAGCACCTGACTTCTGAGCAACGTGCCAGCCCGAGAACGGCAGGTTATTCCTGTCACAGCACGGGTGGAGGGGACCGTCTGTCATCGGGAAAGAACACCGAGGGCTCTGACACTGCAATGACAGACCACGTCACTGCCAAAAATAACCAGGAAGAGACAATGTCTGAAGACCACGCGAGACTTTCACACTAAGACATGACTTTTTGCATGCACCAAAAAAGGACTATAATTCAGTACCTGTTTTCACTTATGGATTCTCAGACACGATTTATTTTTTAAAAACTTCTAACTCAACAGTTAAACCCAACAGCAAAGACCATTACGTGTATAACCTTAATGGCCCTCAATGTTAAAACTCTTGCCCCCTGGATCGAGTGAGTCCTTTCAGAATGTGGGTGCAGATGCGTGAAGGGCCGTGTAACGGGGCAGGTGGCTGGCTTCTCTCCACCCCACACCCACCTGAGAAAGAAAAGTGACCTTCCATACCTGTCGTCATGAGACGCAATTCTCTCTCCGAAGACCATCCGAGCAGGAGTTAAGGACAATATTCCAAGCTCCTGCAGCTGGGTCAGGAAGTGCTGCTCTGTTCAGGGAATAAGTTGGACACAGCTTGAGAAAAACACTCTCTGCCCAGCCGTTTAAGTACATGAAAGAACCCCAAGTACCTCACTGGGAGAGTTGTGGGAAATCCTTTGTTCCTACTGACTCGGGAAGACTCAATTTTACTAACTCTTTGTGGGGGGGGGGGGCAAGATACATACTAAAGCAAATGAAATGTAAAAAGTGACTTTGGCAATTTTTTGAGCATAAAAAAGTTTAACACATTTGCTTCTTAAACGAAAAAACCTACGTTTAAAGATTCCCGCTATGCAGAACCTTTGCATAAGCACATCACCTGCAGCAGAGGGCCGGGTGGGAGGGGGCAGAGGGTGGGACGAGCTGCTCTGCCCTGATCCCAAGAAAGGCCTGCCGGGTCCCCAGTCCGGAGCCTGTTACGGCTCCCACTAGCTGGCACCCTGCCCGGCCCCCCCCCGCCCCCCGTTATCTGCACAAATATTTACTGACTTTCATGGGGTGTGTCATGTCAGGAGGAGGACATAGGGCGGGAGCCACATCCTAGAAAAACAGTGATGGGCAAAACAGAAGCCCAAGTTCAGGCTCCGAGACCCCCGGCCGCATTCGCCACAACAGTGACAAGAGCTACCGTCCGAGCGCAGCGGAAACACCCCCACACAGCGTTTTTACTGTGCTAGGCACACACACTTACAGGAGGCGTAAAGCAAGGGCCCTCACTACCAGCCGCGGCCTGCTGGGAACCGGGCCGCACAGCAGGAGGTGAGCGGTGCTTGAGCGGGCAAAGCGCCATCTGTCCCTGCAGCCGCCCCCAGCACCAGCATCACCGCCTCAGCTCCGCCTCAGCTCATCAGAGGAGCACCCGTCCCTGGTGCCACAAAGGTCAGGGACCGCTGGCTTAAAGGACTTCCAGGGACCCTACTGCAAAAATAACTACAAAACGAGGAGTGTCTCTGCCTCATTCCTCAAGTACCTTCTTTTAGGACAAATACGCTCTCCAAAATGGGGGAAGTTGGGAAACGCGCTTTTACCATTCCCACTTCAGCAGTGATGGGGTTCGACTTCCTGTGGGACGTGTGGCGTAAACCCTGTCCCCCGTCGCCCCTCCCAATCTCCTGTTTCTAGGGACCTCGGGTGGTGTGCTAAGCAGCCTGAAACAACCCTTTTGCCCATGATCTTACTGTGACCTGGGACACAAACCTTAAGTTTCTCTGGAATATTTCATGATTCACAATAAGGCTCACGCCTTCTGCGTGCGGCCCGCAGGTCAGCCACGCAGCACCGTACGATTACAGAGATACGTTTATATCAAGCTATTAAACAGTCCATTAAAAAGACATTCTGTCTGAGGGGTTCCCGATGTACCGAGTGACCACTTTCAGAAATAATACCTAAAGAACAGAAACCCAGGCTGATGGAAAACAAAAGGTCAAGAAGTTTTTGTTTTTTTTTTTAAAAAAGACATATTTAACCAACTTTCTAGAAAGGCCAAGGAACTTGCTGTGCTGTGTGACGAACGCCGCCGCGCCCGGCCTGTGAGCGTCACACGGCGGCACGCGGCTCCGCCCGTGTCCGCACGGGGCGCAGGGTTCACAGTTGCGTTTTTAAAGCCTCTGCCCGCGCCACGTGGCGGTGTGCGTGTTGCAACCCTGAGCTAACGCATTACACACCTCATCAGAAACCCGGGAAAAAGGTCTGCCTCACCTGTGACGTTGGGGTCGCGCCTCGTCCTCCACTGCGGGACGAACACGGTGATGTTCCGGTTGCCGAGCTTCCAAAAATACTCGACTGCGATGGCGATGCCACGACAAGAGAAGAACTTCTTCAGCCCGTGGCTGGAAGAGCAGCAAAACGCAGTCCGTTTAGAGTGTGTCTAAAGTCGGCTCGGATTCACCATGGAACGGTAAAGTCGCAACAAAACCCTTTTCATACTCTCTCTCTGTGTGGGGCATTAAAAGCTCCAAAGCCGAGACAGAACCCGCTGGGGGGACGTGGCCCTAACAGCTCTGCAGCGTTTCCTTTACGCTCTGATCGTGCGTGCTGTCGTGGGAGGAGGCAGCTCGAGCTTCATGGTGGTACTTGTTTATTGCACTTTCTATTTTTGTCCTTTGTAGAGGAATAGCTCCTTCTAAAGAATCCTGCCTGCTCTCTGGCCTCGAAGACTCTTCCACGAATTGAGGAAGGAGCTGTTCTGCAGCGGAAGCAGGAGGAGCTGTGATCATGGCTGCCCGCGGACGGGGCGCCCACCAGCATGGCCTCCAGAGGCGGGGGTGCCTCCAGCCCCCAGCGCGCGCCTGGGAACTGCAGAGCAGACTCCGCGCGGGCCTCCAGGAAATGAGTCAGGGGGCAAGGCTCGGGGGCGTGGCAGGGGATCTGCTGGAGGAAGCAGAAGGGGTGGGGGGGGACACACAGCAGGAAGGGCCCAGAAGGCGAGTCGGCACACCTCTGTAAAGGCCAGACCCGTCCCAGGCCAGACTGTGCCGCCGCCAGTGAGCAAGCGTGGCTGTGCTGGCCCCCAGTTTATGACCCTTGGTAAAGAAGATTAAAAACTGTCCCCCATCCAAAAATCTCCTTCACAAATTTAAAAAAAAAATGAGACAAAATATTAAAATTTTATTCTCCAGCAGTCAAGTAAAAGTGGAGGTTAAAAAAGTGTCTTTTAAGTTTGAAGTTTAGCAAGTGGTAATCTGTTCGCTTACCCATGAGAATTAGGAAGAAAAGAAAGCCAAGCCCCAAACTGCGAGGCTGCAGCGGGCGAGCCGAGCCTCCCCCGCCCTGCCGCTTCACGACCGGCTACGTGCCGCCTGCATCATTCTGCACCCGCAGTCCCGCCTTCTCTCCGTGGCCCGTGTCTCCGTGACAAAGCCACGTGGTGGGCACATCCTTTCTTCGCTCGACAGTCCTGCCACCTCAGGCACGATGTGCCCCAAGTCAGCTGCAGCCTCTCCTCATCCCGGCCCAGCCGTGAGCTCGTCACACGGAGCCTGAAATGTGGCCATGGGGCGTCTGACCTGCACGGGGCCCTCAACGGCACTGTCCTTCCAAACCAACCAATGTCTGGCTCCAACGGCCCCTCTGCCCCCAATGAGTCAGAGGGGTCTGGCCACCGCCGCGTGTCATCACGCTGGGTTTTGGCCAGGTGGTCTTGCCATCTCAATCTACTCTTCAGCACCCTGAGCTTTTCGTCACTGCTTTCTCCGTGTGCAATCTCTTACCTTCCCCGCTCCTTCCTCAAATCCCTTGGGACGTGCAATCCCAGCCCCTCTTCCTCTCCCGCACCGCACGCCAGAACCACAGGACTCAGGACGCAGGGCTGGCTGGGGCTCCGTGAGGTAAGCAGAACACGCCACGCCCTAGGACGGTGACATGGCCAGGACACACTGCCAAAGGGTGGAAGAGCTGGCACGAGACTTGGGCTGCCTCGCTCCTGGGCCAGTGCCCTTCCCAGGACCCCACGCTGGCACTGTCCCCAAGAAATCTATGTTCTCATGAAGCAGGAAGGGGCTGGCGACACAGCAAACATCTAACGCCCACAGGAGCGACTCAGACACTCCCGTTAGAGGCCAATGCCCTCTCTGTCCCCAGGAAAGCACAGGTAAGAGCCACACTCCAGAGCACGGAGAACAGTAAACAAGCCCATTCTTGACAAAATAATTTAGCTGTGGTTTATTTATTTAAAAGCATCTGAAATATGGCAAGAATGTAGCAATATGACATTTGTTAGTGGAAAAAAGGCTGGGGGTAGTTTTTGTAAAGAGGGGGTCCTTTTTTAATCTTTAAAAAGAATAAATCATTCTAGTCTATGGCCCTGACACCCTGAATGAGCCCGATCCTGTCTGATCTCAGAAGCTAAGCAGGGTCAGGCCTGGTTAGTTCTTGGATGGGAGACCACCTAGGAAGACCGAGTGCTGTAGGCGTAAAAAATAAAAAATAAGGGATTGTAAGCTGACAAGGTCCTTGCAATCTGTAGGTCAACCAAAGGCTGCTTCGCCAAATAAATAAATAAATAATGATAGATAAATAAATAAAAAGACAACACATCTTAAAAAAAAAAAAAAAAAAAAAGAACGAACCATTCAAATTGCTTAACAGCCAGGACAGTCCCAGAGCTAATGCCCACCACAGCCCACAGAAAACACAACTTACGTTCTTAGAAAAAGTCAAGGATACACCTGAGTCCTGGAAAGAACCACCATTGAGAGACATGCACTCAAGTCTGTGAAGACCGCGTCAGCTCATCCATCCGCCGTGATCGAGGACTAACTCTACCTCTTTCCCTACGTGATTCTGCTGACAGCAGAAACTCGGGAACTGGGGGTGGAGTGCCCACTTTCACTTCACTGGGTGACTGAGGCAAAAGGAGGGAAAGGCAAGTCGATGAAATTCTGTTGCCCCAGACCCTTCACAAGCTTGAGGGTAAGAAGTGAGTTTTGAGAAACACTAGCTAGCTCTAAGCTAATGTCCAGAATGTTACCCTCAGTGATAAGATCAAATCAGTTTTGATACCCTAAAACATCTCTAGAGCTGTTTGGGGAAAAAAAAAAGCAGTTTCAAGACCTGAGGGAGAACACATGGATTTACCTAGGAAATAAAACTACAGGGAAAAAAAAGTCAAGTGGAGCTAAATCATTGTCCTCAAAAGATCAGAAGGCCCCTGACCTTCTTACTTCACTCATGCGTCCTGACCAGACAGAAACACACTGGTCACCTGTCCCCAGACCGCTCTCTGCCGTCAAACCAGCATAGCCCATTGACAGGTAAACCCAGAACCCGTCGATTCTGATGCAGAGACAAAGGGTACATACACACAGAGTGACACTTCTGTCTTCTGTAAAGGCCGACGCCCAGGAGGCTCGCATCTCCACGCAGAATGCACGGCCATGAGGCCCCAAAGGCTGGGTGTGCAGGCTCCCAAGGGAGACTGAAGCTCCCGTTTTCACATGGGTGGAAACAAGGTACATGTCACCTGGTTGTCCCCCACGTTACAGTAAGCAGTCAACTAGAAGGAAGCGTGTCCCAAGCAGAGACAGCAGATAAAACCGACAGTGGCCAGAGAACCAGACAGGGCAGTGTGGGCAAGTGGGGAAAACCTTTCTGAATTACCTGCGAATGAGGGGTTTCTTTCTAGAGCTCCCACTTAATAAAAATAGCCATAGAACCCTGACACAGAAAAACCAGCATGAAAAATGGTTGAAATGCACAGTTCTGGCCAGCGAAGGGGCAAACCTCAACTACATGGAAAATTATCTACCAGATAAGTCAGGTGCTCTCACGCCGAGTTTCAGGCTGACAGAGCCCAGTGGTATCTGGCCGCACTGTGATGTCTGTCTAGCCACACACCGCAATTTCCATTCACTCATCATCTGACTCATTCACGGTGACAAAGGGGAAAAACCAGAGATGTGCGATCAGCGGCGCTCTGCAGGGCATTCTGGAATTTCTCACGGTGTGTGTGAACGGCAGACTTCATCTGGATGGGCAAATCGACAAGCTTCTCGGAAACCCGGGGCAGGGTGGGCCTGACCTGCGTTAGGGTGGGGTTCACACCAACAGGTCCTCTGGCTGAAGGACTCACATTTCCCTTTTCACATCTTCCCCAACTAGCTGGGTGGAATGAGGGCGCTCTGCCTGGCGGTGCTGAGGCAGCGAGACTCGGTAGCCATGGCTGCGAGGCCAGACCGTCCCACGCCCGGCTTTTGCGGGAAGAGGCAGGCTCCTGGTGGCTCTGGAAAGAGACAGTCCGGGCCCAGGTCTCGCTTCTGTGTAATCCTTGCCAAGATTTTTAAGCCATTTCAAACTATGTAAATGACAAATAATTTTTACCTTGCAAAACTAATGTGAAGTGTATTTTTAAAAGATGAAGTACAGTATTTGACACATAACAGGTGTTTCAGCTTTAAGGTTCCAAGTTTCCAAGTATTTATTGAATTTAAACTACATGGTTTCAGTTAAAATTTAACCCAAATTGATGCCTGGAATAGAAACTGGAATTGCACGCTATCAACAGGCTGTGAGAAGTCATAAAACAAAAGCCCTAACACGTGACATCCTAGGCTTTATTTCAATTCATCCTCTTAACAAAGCGTCGCCAAGTGCCCACTGCGTGCCAGGCACGGGGACTGTGGGGCACTCACAGACCAGAACAGATGCGCATCACACTCTTCAGACTTTACAGTCCATATTAATTAATTTAGAATAAGAGTTATTTTCAACTTAAAAAAAAACTTTTGAGGTGAAATTCACATGACATAAAACAGTCCCTTTAGAATGAATGAAGCCGTGGCGTCCAGCACGTGAACCACGCGGGGCAGCCGCCTCTTCTAGCTTGTTCTACACACTTCCATCACTCCGGAAAAAACCCTGTGCCCACCGAGCAGTTTCTCCCCAGGATGAACGTTAATTTTAATTACTGATATTTTCAAATCAATCTACATCGAATTAAGTATAAGTCTGTCTTGCAAAAGTGTTGTTTTTAAAAGGAGACATCTGTGAATTCAAAGAAAACTGAAACCCTCCCCAAATAAGCAGTTTTTTAAAGAATTAATGTAAGTCAGCTTGTGGTTTCCCTTAGTGCCCTGATTCAGAGGTTTTCAAAAGATGGCACTGCACCCACAGGTGTGAGGAAACATGTGGGAGTGACTGGGGCTGTCACAATGACCGTGTCCACAGTGGGAGGGGCCAGTTACGCAAAGCATCCTGCCCCGGACAGGCAGACCTCTCCAATGCCACCAGGGAGCCCTCGGAGCAGCACGCTCGCTGCTACTCCAGAAAGCGTCTTAAAACATCGTTACCGCCACTCACTCTCCGTTAATTTGTATCTACCCTTCGAACACCAACGCGGGAACTCTTTCCACAAACAGAAACATGCAGGATTACTACTACTCGCAACCGAGACCTAAGTGCACATGGCCGTGTGGCCTGAGGGCCGCTGGGCTTGACCGGGGGCGGCTGCCCGCGCTGACACTCCTCCTTACGACAGTGCTGTCCACCTTGTGCCATCTGCTGGGTCCCCTCCCCATGAACTGTCAAAAGACAAGGTGAAATGACAATGAACAGTATTATCTGGACTGAGGACAAGGATAGTACATATTTTTACTGTCCCTCTGCAACCTTTAACGTGATGCTGGCATTTTCTTTCCTTCCTTTTTGACGGCAAAGTACAGCACCAGTAATTCACTCAGAAAACAAAAATCAAGAGTTCTTTACTTTAAAAAAAGAGATATTAAAATATTTATAGATGAAATGCCATGATCTGAGATTTCCTTTAAAATAACAGGGGAACAGCAGTGAGTCGGTGGGGTAGAGTCAGGCCGTGAGTTGCTAATGGCTGAAGCTGGCTGATGGGCACACCACAGGGATCCCAAGCGCATGGACTATGGGATTCATTATGTTTCTCTCCTTGTGTGTTTAAAATAACAAATATGTAAATATGCATTTCAGTAATAATCCTTATTTTTCAATCTCGGCGAGTATAAAATGAAGGCATTAACTGATCTTTTAGGGCTCCTAGGAAAGAGGTCACATCAACATTTAGCAATTCAGAAAAACATTCCGACTGCTCTCCTGCATTCTGCGTTGGGCACCCCATTTCTTGAATTGCAGGTCCTCCTCAAAATTTGTGGAGTGACTGATTTTGAAAACCAGAGGGAGACTTGACCTGGCAGTGGTTGAAACGGTATGACAAAGATGCGCTTTAGGACAGGGCGAAAAGCAACAGACTGCAGCGAGTGACCTGAGCAGGCAGCAGGCAGGAGCCCGCCCCCGCCTCCGTCTTCCCGGCCACTGCACTAGACTGCTCTTAGAGAAGAAACCCAGTGTCATACTGAGATAGAAAATCAGAATCCTAACACGGGTTCTCAGACAAGTTAAACAGAAAAGGTCACTGAGCTGTTTTTACTAAAAACATGAATGCAAACTTTTGCTAAGAGCTGAAGCTCATAAAGAAGCTTAAACTTGAAAGAAAAAGAAAAAGAAAGAAAGAAAAAAAGCAGCTTAAACTGACGAAGTTCCTTAGGAATGAAACTGCTGTCACCCTGTCAACAAAAGTATGCAGAAGTACACCACGCCTGTCATCACTGCGCACTCTTGGCTAGACACCTGGCATTCTGTAGCATCAAAAGACAGAAAAATCCCTTTTTCACAGTAAGTTCCATCCTTGTTGTCAGAACCTTGGATTGAGAGCCGAATGATTTCAGTCTGCACATCGCTTACCACTGCGCAAAGCGGTGTGAAAAGACAAACTTTCTACCCTCTCTTGCTCTCAGCAACACAGGTTCGGCGGGGTGAGGCAAAGTTTACAATCTAGAAGACGGAATAACAAAGCTTTTCCAACCAGCCGTGCCCCCCTCTCCCGCTCAGGTGAGGCTAGAGATCAACTAGACACGTGGGCTGGTTCCCGTAAGGCGCGGCGGCCTGGGACACTGCTCAGCGCCCCACTCAGAACCGTGCCGGCGTCTGCAGAGAGGACTCACGTGATTGCGACGTTGCTCCCGTCTATGACGATGTGCTTCAGATCCGTTCTCCCGGGTTCGTTCTTCAGTTCCAGCTTGTAGGGTACTTTCAGAGTATCGCGAAACCGCTGAACCCCCGTCACCGAGGAATCGATGGCATCAGAAGGTCCCGCCCCCCTCGCATCAGCAACCGAGGGGAAGAGCTGGGGCGGCGGCACCGGGGTCTGGGCAAGGGGCGGGCAGTTCGGCTTCGCCTGGGCGGAGCCCCCGCTGCCCGACCGGTTCTCGCAGATGGACTTCGTGTTATTTGGAAGCAAGGGTTCTCCTTGCTGCTGCAAACCATTTTCGGGAAAAACTGGAATTCTGGGCTGGTGACCTGAAGCTCCTCTGGAAACAAAACCGACAGCTTCTTTGGGACTTGAAGGGGCGATGGAGGGTGGAAGGCCGTCGGTTTCAAGGTCGAGTTTCCCGCCGTGGACCTGATCCGAGGCCCGGATGTCTTGTTTCTGTTCTGCTGGCCCTGTTCTGAAAGAATTAATCTTGCAATTTGAGGTACATGGTTTGGATTCTCCTTTGAATGGTAACTGAGGAAATTTTGCTACCATATTTTGCTGTGTGTGAGTTCGTGTTTTCTTTGGAGTGGAATCCACTGTAAGCTCGTTTAAGCTGCTACAAACACCCTTATTTTTGGTTTTGCTGGTCTCTGGATACACGTTACCAGGTGAAAATTCTCTGTCTTCTTGGAACCTTTTGTTTTCTTTTTCGATCTCCTCTAAAAGCAATAACGGTTCAGTAGATGGCCCATACTCCCTTATGACCTTCTCGACAATTTCCTGCGAATAGCCCATGGTTTTAAAAAAGTTTACGAGGATGTTGTATTCCATCTCCTCAGCAGTGTCTTTTACATCTGGACTTAAATTTTCAGGATCAGGAGAACCTGACAGGTCGATGACTGCACTCCCAGCCGATGTCTTTCCATCGTGGAAGCTCCCCCTCTTGAACATTTTCCAAAGAAAACTGTTTCTTGGTATGCCTCTCTTCGGAATCGGAAAACCTCCTTTTGTGACAAACTCTGCCTTTGCAAAGCGCCTCTTCATCTGGGGTTAGGCCGTTTATTGGAACAAAGAGTACATCCTGTGAACTTGAAAAGACTGTGTCCATTTGCTTTGTAAGCTCAGAAACAGGAGTTCCAGCTTTATTTCTTCCATCTTCCTGCAAAACAATCTCATCTCTGGAAATATTCTGCCCTGTGGCAGCACTCTGTGTACGCTCTCTTTGTTTAGAATCTCCGATTTCAATCACATCATCATCTCCTGTATCAAACAGAGTCTCCTCACCTTGTGTGAGTGTCAAAAGTTCTTTTTTCAAGGAAGTGGGCAAAATCAACAAGTCCATTGTATAATTGTCTGCACGGGCTTCCACAAACTGTTTAAATTCCCTTTTTACCTCTGATTCTTTCTGACTGTTGGGCAGGTTCTCGTTATTCTCGAAGAGCTTCACAAACTGCTGAATGTGGCTCCTGGCCATGACCACGGCCTCCGCACTCCCCCGGATGCCCAGCAGCCCGGTGTCCAGCACGCAGAGGTCCGCAGAGGTATCCTGAATCAAGCTCTTCAGGAACAGGCTCTGAGCCCCTACGAAGATGCAGTGCATGGCCTTGGGGTAGCATTCCCTTTCCTCTAGTTCAGGTTCACAGATTCCTTTAATATATTCCTGTAAGGAGGCGACAGGAAATTAGATCAGTCTACGAAAGCTCTTTACAACACACGTATCCTGTTACACATTAATTACAAATGTCAATATGGATGAAAATCAAAAGCATGCTAATAGCTTTGGGAAAAAAGCCAGGATTTAAAGAAAGGATTTAAAGTAACAGATATAAAGTTGCTTAACTGTTTTTAGAGGAACTGAAAACATAGCATCTAAGTCTAAAAGGCAGGTATTTACTGCTTTCAGTAGTGCACCTTGCAATGTGATCGATTGCAGGGGTTTGCCCGGCTTTGCAGGAGAGAATCACAAGACTAGATTTATTTACATCTTTAAAAAGCGAACATCTCTGCTTGCTGCAGTCACTAGTACTTACTGTGACATAATTAGAGATGAGACAGATCACGTCTAACAATGTTCTCTTGACCTTTGCTTCACTACTACTGCCCCTTGTTTCCAGATAAAACAATTGATTTCTTGAAGACAAAAAAATAAATACAAAAACAACAAACAAAACAAAACAAACAAAAAAACAACAACGCTAAGGTTTTTAACAAAAAGTATTTTCCAGCTGGCTGGAACAATGTGTACCCTATATAATTTGGCATCTGTTTTCTAAGAAAGACCAGACTGATTCAATGTAGACCTGCATATACAGAACCAAGAATTCTGGACAATAAGCACTGCCATTCTCAGATACAGCGCTGGGGTTTCCACTGAATGAATTCAGAAAGGGAAACTGGGTTCCTTTAGCAATTCGGTTGCTATGGGAGACAGAAGTGTGAAACCAAGCAAACACGTGTGCACACACACACACATCAGCAGTGGGATATACTCTGTTCATAACGTGACATGGAGTCAGTTCCCAGGCTCAAAATTCCAGACATACAGCTGGCGGCCTGCTCAAATTACCTGTCCCCTCTAACTCGTTTTTCTTTAACTGCAAGAGAGACATGAGGATAGTGTCATCTTAAGTATCTGAGGGAATTCAACGAGATCACGGTGTAAAGATCTGACAACAGTGTCTTGCACATAGCAAATGCATAATAAAGAACACTGTTCCTTAAATCGGTGAAAATGTTCTGGACAGACATTTGAAGAAACAAGCCTGATGCCTGATCTGTGGGTTAAGATTACATTGATGCTACCAAAACGATGCTATTTAAAAGCTGGACTGTGCGGCACCAGTTACACACGACGAGGCTCTGCAAACCTGCATGCACTGTGCACACTTGCTGTGCTAATGGCCAAGCCTCCTCAGCTAGTAAAGTTATACACAAGTGCACACAGTCCTTGTGCACACGTTTAGAACCACAAAATCCCTACGGGCAGACAGGACACCAGCAACATGAGGACGACGCCAGAGGGAAAGCTCACCCTAAACATGGACTTCGTTGCTCCCTTATGTCCTTCTGCATAACAAACCCAGATGTGCGTGGACTTGAGGTAGAGAACGAAGGCGACTGGTGCAGAACAGGAGCCCTGCCTTTTCATTCGAGCAGTTTGCTATTTTGTAACACGGTAACTGCGTTAACCACAAAGCACAGTAACACCCTCCTTTTGCGGGATATGCAAGCGGACTGTTAAACGTTGATGTCAGCATCCCTGAAACCACCCGTTTGAACTTCTGCTGCATTTAGTTGTGGTTTGAAGTTTTTTAACATTTTATTTTGAAGTAATCACAGGTTCACAGGAAGCTGCGAAGAAGACACACAGGTTCTGTGTGCTCTTCAGTGTTCCCTCCAGCTGCTACATTACATAGTTACAGCACCGCAACGAAACCCGGACAGCTCCACTGCTACCTGCGCATGCAGCTAGTTCCCTGCCACTTGAGCACAGGTCCGGATTCATAAAGATACCACTTCAATCAAGATACAGAATTATTCCATCACCGCAAAGATTTCCTTTGTGTTACCTCTTGGTAGTCATATTTACTTTACTTCCACCTACCATCCCCTTCCCCCACCCCCAACCACTAATCTGTTTTCATCGCTACAATTCTGTGACTTCAAGAATGTTACATAGATTATACAGTGTGACTTGTGAGACTGGCTTTGCAAACTCAACACACTGCTCTCAAAATCTGTCCATGCTGCTGCACGCATCGATAGTTCGTTCCTTGGCACACTGAGCACTAGTCCATGATATGCATGAACCACATACAGTTTTTCATTCCTCTGTCTACTGAGAAATATTAGTAATTTCTGTCTTCTTTCCTCAGTGTGGCTCCAGGTTTGTCAATTTCATCGACATTTTTTCAACCGATTTTCTCTACTGTTTCTGTGTTTTCAGCGTCACTGATTTCTGCTCTTGGCTTCCCTTCGCTTGCTTTGGACTTGCTTTGTGCATCTTTTTCTAGTTCCCAGAGGTGGAACCGTAGGTCGGCGACGAGACTTCCTTTTGGATGTGATATGTGTTATAAGTCTCCCTTTCAGTACTGCTTTGGCTGCATTCCACAAATTTTGATGTTGTATTTTCATTTTCGTTCAGTTCAATGTATTCTTAAAATTAATTTCTCTTGAAATTTTCAATATTCGAAAGTGTGTTGTCCAGTTTCCAAGTATCTGGAGATTATGTTACTTGTCTGTTATTGATTTCCCATTTGATTCCTTTTGGTCAGAGGACGCACTTCTATGATTTCGATTCTTCTAAATTCGTTGTTTTATAGCCCGGGAGATGGTGTATGTCTTATGTTCTGTGTGCACTTGAAAAGAATGTATATTCTGCTCTCAGTGGGTAGAATGGTCTATAAATATGTTAAATCTGGCTGGTTGACGGTTGAGTTCTATTTCCTTGCTAGTTTTCTGTCTAATGAATGGTTCTACTAATTCTTGAGAGAAAGATGTTGAAGTCTCCGACCATAACTGTGGACTTGCCAACTTCTTTCAGTTCTACCCATTTCTGCTGCATCTTTTGTGCCGCTCTGCTGTCAGGAAGACGCACACTTGGCATCATGTCTTCTTGGTGAATTAACCCTCTTATCATTCATCTTGATTATGTCTCTTCATTGATATGTGTGGACTATTTACTTTGAATGAATTATTAGTAAGTTTGGACTTAAGTCTACGATTGTTTTCTGCTTGCTCCCTATTTTTAACTCCTTTTTTCCCTATCTGGCCTTCTTGTGCATTTTAACTATTTATATACTTTTAAAAATGGTCATGTTATCAACGACAATATACCTTTCACGGTCCACTTAAAATCAACAGTCTATCATTTTAAGAGCGTGTATACACCCCACCGCCTGGTTCTACTCATGTCTTTTATTCTCAATGTCCTATATTCTGACAGCCTGGGAGGCCTGGGGAGAGACGCACCCTCCCCGGCCAGCTACTCCTGGGGCTGGGGGGCAGCTTGCTTGGAGCATGCCTTTCACAGGCAGACTGCTGGACTCCGTGCTGTGCCCCCACCATCTCCTCATCGCTCACAAAGCCAGTATCCCCCCTGCCCTGTACCAAGCCAGGGACAGGTAACAGATGACTAAGGACAGCCCGATGCCCCAGAGCCCATAGGATCATCCAAACCAGCCCACCCTAGACCGCCTCCCCAGCCCGGGCCGCCTTTCCCCTTGCTCTCGCTTCTGCCTCCTGACCAACACCTGACGCTTTACCTGCAGCCCTGCGTGGCGAGGCACACCCCCTTCTCTGGGGACATGTAAGCAATCGAACTCTTCTCTCCACGGCACTGACCCCTCTGCACCATCATGCAGTCACCTCCATAACTTAAAACCCCATGGGGACAATTTTAAGAACAAAGCCACTAGCTAGCAAGTTCCTTAACTCTTGGTCTCTTTCCCCCGCCCTCCCTCCGTGTGACAGTGACCTTGCACTTACATAACACCCACCCGAAATCCCATCGGATCTTATAAATTTTGCTTTCACCCATTAATTCACCCTAAAGAACTCCAGAGGAGAAAGTTAAGCATTATCTTTGCCCCGGCATTTATCATTTGCGTGTGAGGAGCGTCCTTAGCGTCCTTTGGCGTCTTCGCTGCAGCTCTTCAGCGGGACGCTTTCCCACGCTTCATTTCACTTTCATTCTCCAAAGGTAATCTCGCTGGCTCGAGAGCTCTAAGTCAGCAGCTTTCCCCACCGCTTAAACGCAGTGCCCCTTCTTCGGCTCCCACGGTGTCTCACGGGAGTCTCTTCTCACTCTAACTGCCGTCCCCCTTCGTGCGCGCTCTCCAGATACCGTCACGACTTGACTGTCTTCAGCATCCAGCACTGTGGCTTGGACGCACCTGGGTGTAGAGCTGGTGGGTTTATTCTGTGTGTCCACTGAGCTTCCTGAACCATTGTTTACGTCTTCTGCCAAATGTGGGAAGTCTTCAGCTTTAATTTCTTCAAATATTTTCCACCGCACCTTCTCCTCCACTTCTCCGGTCAAATTAGATAACTTCTATTGTTCTATCTTCAAATTCACTCTTTTTTGTGTCACCTCCATTTTAAAATCAAGCCCCCTCAGTGACTTTTTATTTAGGTTGTGTTTTTCAGTTCAAACTTTTCCATCTGATTCTTCTTTACAGCTTCTCTTTCTTTGCTAAATCTATTTTCCTATTAGTTCTAAGAGTGCTTTTGACTGCCTGTTGGAGAATTTCTACGATAGAGGTTCTAGAGTTTTTGTTAGATAATTCAACGTGTCGTCTTGTCATTGGTGTTTGCTGTCTTGTCATGAGAGATGGTATTTTCCTGGTTCTTCATACGCCAGATAATTCTGTATTATGTCTATTTGAATATCAAGAGTATTAAGAGACTCTAGGGTCTTATTTGAGTCCTATAAGGACTACTGACACTTTTGTTCCAGCAGGTATCTGACCCAGGTTCAGGCTAGAAGCTGTCGTCTATAAGCTGGGATTCCAACACAAGTTCAGCTGTGAAAGCCTCTGCAATGCTACTGTGTCTGTCCCACGTGCGCTAGAAATTCTCAACAGCACTTCTGGGTGTGATGGAAAAAAGGGTAGCAATGTATGAAAAACCCAAAGAAAAATGATTTTTAATCTATAATTCAACGCCATCCACATTACACATCAATTATCAGGCAGAACGACGGCATTTCCAGATGCTAAAGGCTGACAAAATTCTAGTATCTGGACTCTTTTTGAGAAACTATTTTAAGATGAAGGCCATCAAAAATATGGAAGATAAACTAACAGGCCATGGGCGGTGTCCATGGCCTAGGGGATGGGGACTCCTGTCAGAGGCATTCTCCCCGTAAACGTGGCTCAGTGAATAGATGACGTAAAGGAACATTTGTAAAATATAAGGAATAGGTTTAAAGCAAATTTCACAAGTAGATGGAAACAGGGCAGATAAAAATTCCAGGAAAAATTAAAAGCCATACCAGAAAGAAAACATAATGTGATATAGTATATGGCTTTGCAGTGAGTAGTAGTTACATACGCTATAATTGTATAAACCCCGTTTCCTGCTTTAAGAAAAAGAAAAAAGAAAAGAGAAAAAGCTATCTTGGTCTTAGTCCGTGCCAGCTGCTGTAATACCACCACCGACGGGGCGGCGCATCAACCACGGGGGTCTGCTTCTCAGTTCGGGAGGCCCAAGTCCGAGCTCAGAGCGGCAGGGCTAGGGGAGGGCACTCTTCCAGGCTGGGCGTCTTGCCCAATCTCTCCCATTCACGCGCGCGCGCTGCCCTCCCGACTTAGCCACTCCCCCAAAGGCCCCGCCCCCTCCCCACACCCCACACCAGCACACTGGGCGGTAGGATTTCAAAATGGGAATTCTGAAGGGACACAAACAGCAATCGGGAAAATGGGGGTAGCTTCCGCTTATCATCTACCTTAAAGGGAATAACGCCTAAAGTCAGTAAGAAATAGTAATGTATTGCTTACAGACTAATCGCCTCGAGGAAGCTGGGGAGTGGAAGTCAGGGACGACTATTCTCTACTGTAGAAACCGCTGGGCTACTTGAGTCTTTGTTTAAACCACCTGCACATATGGTTTTGGTGCGCTCCCTACTTCCTAATTTTAATAAAAAAGTTACAAAGTAGATGTAAACATGCTGTGATGCTCCATCAGTGATAGGTGGCCCTAAATTTTAAGTTTTGGTTGATTCTTATTTAAATAATTAGAGGTTATGAAATATTGTGATTCATTTTTGAAAAAAATATTTTCTATTATTTTTTGTTACTTTTCTGGATTAATTTAATCGAAGGATATTCTGCAAGAAGAGTTGTCCAAAAATGATGATGTTACTAATTAATTGTCTGATTTAGGATGCTCTCAATCCTATGCAACCAAAAGAAATGTGAAATTAAACTAGATGATGAGACAAGTTAATGGCAAAGACCAGTGCATAACTCTGATTTCAATGTTTTAAAATATTTATTTTTTAAAGCAGTTTTAGGTTCATGGCAAAATTAAGCAGAAAGTACACAGATTTCCCATGTCACTTTAAAATGATAATCATAAAATAAGTCCCTATTTTTACTAACTTTAGTCCATTTAATACATTTGAAGCCATAGAAAATACGTACTCTAAATAAAACTGTCAATCTGATGTGTTATTTGCAAACAAATCAATTTACTCTCCATAGCTTACACAATCCTTTCACAGCAAGTGATAGTCTCTGGGATATATACGAATACTATTTAGATCATTATCTTTCAGAGCAAACGATCGATCGAGGTGAAGTTGGACTCAGTAGATTCTAGGTCAGGAGAGCGCCCATGGCTCAGGGCCTGAGCCCTAGGACGCCTGGCAGAGAAAGGCCCCGGGTGGGCAGGGCTGTCTGCCACCATCCCGGACCCAAACGATTTAAGGTTAATTTAAGATTAACTGCATAGTTCTGAGGAAGAGTTGTACTAAAAGCCTGTTACAACTTCACATGCACAAAATTCTGTGTGTAAGCACATGCCCTGAATCCCTTAAGAATGAGCTTTTTTTTTTCATTAATAATTTTCTCTTGAGAATTACGAGGTAGCAACAATTGATTTTTATACTCAAGTTCAGAGGTTTATAGTATTATTACCTTTTAGGAGATGTTTGGCCATCAGTTGTGCTGGTGAGAAAGGTTCTGCGGCTCTAAAGAGGCATCATTTGCATTTTGCTGTATTTGCTATCTGAACACTTGAACGTCAGTCAAAAACTGTTTCCCTATCCTGCAATGTTCATATTGTTTTACTTTACTCAGGCTTTCAAGGGAAGAAAGGGGGAGCGTGTATCTAATAACTTCCCCCGCATGGCAGAATGAACTTCTGTGAGTCTACTTCGAAACCCCAGCTCTTCTCCACTCTCACGTTTCCCAAATCCAGAGAGAAGAACACAGCTAAAACCAGAGAGGCTCGGAGCGGCTACTGAACAGTGCGGGTCTGACCTGGGCGAAGGTTTCTCAGCGCCCGGGTTCACCAGCTATCACCTCCCATCATGGGCACATGTTCGGGGCCTTGTCGGCTTGCCTCCCCCATCGGCATGTGGCTTGAAGCAGCTGGCTGAAAAGCGCAGAAGGAAAAGCATAGGGCGCTACCTGCAACGCAACCCAACGGCAAACGACGACTGACAGCACAGGTGCCAAACCAAATTTAAAGAGGACGTAAAGGTTAAAAGCCACAGCAACTCCAGATCGGCTGTCCCGAGAGTGGATCTAACACCCTCTGGCAGCTGTCAGGGGCACTAACCACGCCCTGGCACAACATGACAAGATACTCAAGTGGACCACGAATCATTGAGGAGGACAGCAGGGAAGGGAGCGGACGCGTTAGAGAGAGTTCTCAAACGGTTCAGACCAGTTCTTGCCTCCGCGCACTCCAGGACTCTAAAGATCTCGTGTATTAAGGAGATTCTTGCGTAAATGGTGTCATATATCATCTCTAAAAGAAAAAGAGGTTTTAACACGGTTTGTAGACAGTGACACATGAATCCTACAGGATATGTACAAATTAGAAGCACCATAGAAGCCTTAGAAAAATCAAACTTTTAAACATCCTTAATCTATGAATATGTAACAGGCGCATTTTAGGGTTCTACCTGGCCATCTACATTAATAACACTGCTATAAATTTAATAATAACCATATGAGCCATTTTTCCAATAAACTTCTAGCATTTGCTTTCTTTTCCTCAATCTTCCTTTTCTTTCTCAACCTCATTTCTAAAACGTCAACCAGGTTCTTTCCAGGAGGGGTGTGTCTTGACTGTTCCGCAGGGAAGAAGTCTAGAAACAGGACTAGGGGCCCACTCCATGTCCACCCTCGACTTCCTCCCCAACATGCCTGAACTCTCTCCGTCCACGGCTGCTCCCAGTCAGCACCCCTATATTTACTCTTCACTCTTCGCCAGACACTGTCTCAGAGCCCCAGGTTCATCTGTCTGTCTTCCCACTCTCAGTAAAAGAGGGGTTTCGTCAGAGCCCAGAGGCCAACCCACGACGCCCTTCGACCGCCTGTTTTCATCTAAAAATGTCACCTTTTAGGAATTCCTTCTCCTTGCTTCCTTTCTAAGCCACATGGCCCCTTCCCAGCCTCGAGGGGTGACTCCCTCTTACCCACCCCCGCCCCCCTTCCTCTGCCCATGCGCATGCGTGGGGTCCCCGAGCCTGGAGGCGGCTTCCCGCAGCCCCGCCTAGCGCACGGACCGTTCCCATCTCTTTCCATCTTCACACTCATTGAAAAAGTGGCCTCCACTCCCATTTCACTGTCAAGCCATGGAACTCTGGATTCCACCCCCGCTCCGCATGAAAGCTCTCCCTTGAACACCAAGAATGACGACGGATGCGAAAGTGGAAGGCCCCGCTCTGCACGCCCCGACGTCAGCTCTCCCGAGCCCGACACTGTTGACCAACTTTTTGACAAATTCTTTCCCCTCCACCCTTCTGGGCTGCCACTAGCTGTCGTTTACTTCCTATTTTTCTGACTACTCCCCCGGTTCCTTTGCGGCCTTCCCCCACGGCACCGTGAAGGCAGAGCTGCCCGTAGCTGTGTTCCGGTCCTCGCTCAACGGGACTCCCACGGACTCTCCAGTCCCGACCCCAGCTGAGGATGCCTCCAGATCTCCCTTCCCGCCTTTGACACTGTAAGGTTGCAGACAACACCCGGGCATTCTGACAAGCGCCTCCAACTGGGAGCCCCAGCGCTCACAGCGCTCCCCAGCTCCACCTGTGGCCCAGGCTCCCTTCCAGTGACACGGTCCCCTGGACTCAGAGCTCCTCATGTGCACAGAGCCTGCTCCATGCGAACGCAGGAGCCAGCTCTCCACTCCTCTGCTGCCAGGCTCGTCACACGCCACCCCGACGACAGTATCAAAGCTGTGCCTGGAAGTGACCCAGTCCCACTCCCTTGCAGGAGTCGCGAAGTCCGATCTGGACGCACAGCTGTCCCCACTGCCTCGCACGTGTGCCAGCTCCGTGTGCCAGCTCGCGGAGCGCGGCCGCCGTGCTCGCTCAGAGCGCCGCAGCGCTGCTGCGCAGGGCCAACGCTCACCATCCGTGGAACCGTTCAAAGGCCTCTGTGGTTTGGACTTCAGCATGTTTATTTTTGCGGCCTAATTTAACCTTTCCTCCCTTCCACTCTTACCCAAAAACACATTCCAAAAACTGGGAGGGAGGTCGCGTGGGGGGGGGGAGCGTGGGGGGAGGTAGACAGTATGTTTTCTACACACAACAGTATCTCATTTTTTAAATGCAGCATTTACCAAAACTTTTACTAGACAGTGAGGAGACCAGCCCTAGTCACTTAACACTGGTTCTCAACCAGGGGTGATTCTGCTCTTCCTGGGGGACTGGCGATGTCAAGGGACATTTCTGGTTGTCACACTTGAGGGGGTGCTCCTGGCACCTCAGGGGTAGAGACCGCGTCTGTGCCAGGCATTTTACAATGCACAGTGGGGCCCCTGCTTTGTCGAAGTATTAGCTAACCAAAATGTTGATCGAGCCACTGCTGGGAAACCCTGAACCAATTAACAGATGACTAACACATACACATCAGAAGCAAAATTAGAGGTCTGAGAACACCAGCTGACAGCCTAAGTATCAACGATGTGGGTAACACTCTACGAGGGAAAGCAGCCAAAATGACCCCAAAAGGATGTGTGCTCCGTTTCAATAATCTGCATACAGTTGGGAAAAACTATCAAGTACTTGTAAGCACTGGCCTCGTGATGAGAAGGCAGAGCGCTCTTCGGCTGCCCAGGGATGAGTCCTCTGGGCAGCGACCTTGGTCTGACCCGCCATTCACTTGTTTAGGGCCTGGGTTGTGATGCTGTACGTTAAATGTAGACTTTTGTCCAGCTAAGATGCCAATTATCTCAGTCTGGTATAAAAGATATCCCAAAGGTTATGATTTCACTGTTCTGCAAGACATTCAATTTATACCTAATCAAACCATTTTATTCCACCATTTTTTTAAAAGCGCTGATAAAAACTTATCCTCAAATGTTCCCTGAACCTCGTACATGCTGTTGGTTCCCTCATTTATAAGTTACCTGACTGAAAGTCAACGTTTATAACTTTTTAAAATTTTACACTTCGGCATTTTTGTGGGACCCATGGAGATGCCCACGTCAACTCGACTGCGTGGAGCTATTAAACTGAGTGGCCCAAGAAAGCCGCCTCCCTGGCCATGTAAGCCAGGCACGTTTCATTTTGGTGCCCAGAGTGAATACCAAGCAGGAAAGGAATTCACCAGTACTACATCCCTGTTCTCTTTTTCTTCTCATTTTGCATTTTTGCTTTACATTTCTTGGCCACGTGTCCCTTTCCACATTGGCTCAGGGACCGGGGGTTATGGACAACCAGGTCAGTCTCAACTGTGCATGCAGGAACCTAGTCTGCAGAGAACAGGGATCTATTTTCTGTTAAAAGAGAGACTATACGAAAATTTGGTTTTCGTTTTTTCTGTTTTTGTGCAAGCACATGTCTGAGGGCTCTGATATCTGGAGCAATTTTGTGTTCTTGGATTACTTCTGACCTGTGGATATCATTGTGGGGAACCAAAGCTGAAAGCTCTCTGCACATCTGTGTGTATAAATGAGAAAAAACTTTACCTCTCGTGGTGTGAGTATGAAATATATTCCCACCTCAAGAGGCATTAATGATTTAGATTACGATGTTTCTTTAAAAACCTGTTTTAATTGGTTTATAGGGAACGTATTTTACATGAATCTATCTTCGTAGAATTCCCAGAAAATAAACTAAACATTTGGTACTTATAATGTATTAACCTTTTAAGGACCCCCCCGCAAAAAAACCCAGCCACAGACACTGATTCAAAAGCATTTTTTATTTAAGAACCCAAATTCATGCAGTCAAAAAAAAAAAAAATCCGTGGAATGATCGATCAGATTTGGTCATTTTAATGCTAATTTAAAAACAGATATCCTTTCCCCCCGTTAGTGTGGAGCATAATACATGCATGTTAGTTTTTTTAAACTGGATATTTTCATGAAGGAAGGAATATGAACTTCCTCAATGTTGTCAATTTACTGGTCAGATAAGGTACTATTACTCATATGTCGTATCTACAATTATTAAAAATACAAAATTATGTAGTCAACTATATATTGAATTATAACACAGATGAACATTCTGGTACCAGAGTTATTACACTGCTTAGCTGCCAGTTTAAGTATAATTTCCAATATCCTTAGTTAACTTGAAGATCTTAGTTGTCCTCACTTTATATCTTCGGAATTACATTTTAATTTAAAAAGCAGTGAAAATGAGATATGCCCATTTTAAAGTTTCTTATTTACAAAAACAAAAGCAAAACAAAAAAATGGTGGGAATTCAAGACCTAACTTAGAAAGCAGACAACATGATCCGGCAGCCCTGCCTCCCGACATCTCCTTCCTGCTGCTGCTTCTGTCCAGGGCGGCTCTGCGCCTCGTCAAAGCTGGCCATTGCCCAGCGCCCTCTCCCACTGGTACTGGCCACACGACATGTTCTGGCTAGTGAGAGCAAGGAAAATTCTGCTGGGGTTTTCTAGAAAGGTGTTGCTGCTGCTTCCTTCCTCTCTGAAACAGACACGGGTGGCTGGAACTGCAGGAGCCGCTCTGTGCCCATGAGGGGACGGCCGAGCCCTCCGCCCCCTCGGCTCCCAACCACTCCAGCCCTGGCCTGCTGTCTAGACTTCTCGTTAAGTGAAAGGAAACTAAACTACTTCGCAGGGGTTTCCGTTACTGTGGCCGAGTCCATCACCCAACGGCTAGAGATCCATCACCTGCCTGAGCTTGACAGTTGTAACAAATAACTCCATTATTAATTTAAAAAAATCAGGATTAATACTGAACATACTGTGAACTAAACATGTAGGTTCAAGAATGGTTAAAGATCCCGCATGTCTTGAGCTCCAATCAAGACACGCCATGATCACAATGGGCTTTCACGCAGAAAACTCAATGCGCATCCACGCAGCTCCCGCTCACCAGCCAAAGGGAACTAATTCTGTCCGCGCCGAGACTGAACAAAACCTTCTCCACGTTGAAAGGAACTTCTTAAGACGACAATTAAAAGGAGTAATTCGGTTTCTTTAAACAAAAAGATTTTCCTGTTGTCTCCATATGTCATAACTTATTTTTAAAGAAACAGTTCTTTAATTAATTACTATAAGGACACTCTATCAATTTTGTTTTGAAATACAAGACTGTTTACTATACAATTACATTAATTTAGTCAAAAGCCACCACAGAACACGCTGTCCCTGATTTGATTAAAGCCCCGCACCGCTCGCTGGTCACAGCAGGAAGAGGGAGTGGTCAGCACGAGCCTCCCTCCCAGCACAATCAGTGAGAACCCCATATTTCAACATCCTGGTACAACCCCAAAACGTTAACCATAAAAAAAGACTGAACAAACCACTGTTTCTTAAGAAGTTGATTTTCACAACTGGAGTGAGTTAAAAAATATCATTCTAGGAAATGCAAAAAGGCCACCGACCTCCTTTCTGGTAAAATCAAAACAAAACCTGCATGTCACCACGGTACTGCATCTGCGAATTACTTCCTCCACGAACACATCTACTGCTCGGGAATTCATTCATGAAACCAGGTACCGAGCTCTTCTTACAGAAAAGGAAATGAAACGACCAGGGTCCATTTTAGCATTCTGAAGTCAGGGCAGGGTTAGGCCTCTTTTAACTGGAATCGCATTCTTTATCTTTCTCTCTTGCTCTATCTACTAACATGGCAGAAAGACTCAGAGTTTGGTAAAGGATGATCACCGTCTCTTCATAAGAGCCCGTCAGTCACCTCGGCGGTTTTGCAGGTAGGCTAAAATTTCGGTGACTGAGACCACCAGTCCTCCCGATGACCGCTGGCAGTCCTCCAGACTGGTGCCTCTGCCTCACAGTGGCTACTCAGTGCCTCAGACACCAGCAGCTGATGGGCAGCTGTGGTTAGCAAACTCAGCACCGTGCAGCTCACGGAGACACTGGACACACAGCCACCCCCTCGCCCAGTTACTTCTTGTTTGCTCAGCTCCAGACAGGCTCCTGGCTCAGCGACTAACTTCAGCACCCAATTCCCTGCGAAGGACCTCGGTGACTGCAGCGTGGCATTATCTCCCGATGCCTCACCCTTCCATCTCCTGACTTCTTGAAGGGAAAAGGAATACTTCCACTTCCGGCAGGACCACGGCGGCCCTCCCCCTTGGCTCTCAGAATCACCCTCAAAATCCCTCCACATCCGAGATTCTGACCTCCGAAATTCCTCGCCAGCTACACCCTCTAGAACTCTGCAGCACTCACTGAACGTGTCCCCTGTCGGCACGATTCCCTGAGCCTAGGAGGGGCACAGTCTAAGGTCCCCCTACTCAGTCCATTATGCCCCTGTGCCTCTTCGCCTGCCTCCCCTCCAGTCCGAGCCTGAAAGCAGAAGCTAAGACTTGAGTGTTTCTGGACTGTCTCAGCCCAGGTAAAGCCGCCCCTGCGGCGACCTCCCGTGGCCCCCTTTTTGCTGCACTCAATCCAGCCTTAGGTCCCCTCAGTCGTTGGGCATTGGCTTCCCCAAGCCCAGAGCAGGGGACACGGTGCCTGCCTGAGTTTCTGGAGCAAGTCGTACTATGAATTCACGCCATCGAACCCTCCCTGACCTCCCTTCGGCCGCGTGGAGTCCATGCTGCTCTATGTCCCACAGCCCCTCTGCATCTGACGTGCCCCTGTCTGCAAGCTCGGCCTCCCTCTCACCCCACGCGTGGGCTGGCTCCCGCCTTTACGGAGACAGCACAGCATGCCGTGGGCCTTCTACGGCCCTTTCCTCCAACTGGAAAAGGCACGTCCTCGCTCACCCCGTCTGCCACCACCTCGGGCAGGGGCCCTGAAGAGGCGGCCCCGCAGCTGGACCTGTCCCTGCCGTGCTCAACATGCAGGCTTGCTTTCATGTCTTTTTCAGAGAACATGCACACTCTAAAAAGAATACACGATGGAACAACTTTTACTGACATAATCGACAGCCGCACGGTTTTTACAACAAACTAGTCACCTGTGAACAGCCAGATTTCACGTTATGAAGTGCAGACTCCAGGCGTCTCCTGGTCCCCGAGGAGGTGGGATGTCCTGAGCCCACACTGTGACCGACTAATGCCAAGCATGGGCATTGGGCCCTCCACGGGCACGAGCACCTAGGTCCCCCAGCTCCTTCCTACCCCAAGCCGCTTCCCTCCGCAGCCTGCCCGCCCGGCCCCAGGCGGCCCCTGAATCTGTGGCCCCTTGGTCTGAAGAAAGGGTTCTAACCCTTCCCAGTCCCCACCGCGGAGCTCCTGTCCGCCTCCCCCCACGCACACTGCCTGCCGGCCAGGATCCCACCCCTGCGGCACTTCGGGGCTCACTGTGAAGAGGTGGCATCTCACTGGCACCTGCAGCCCCCTCCCACTGAGCCCTCCTCTGGGCTCCTCTCACTTCCGGACGGCGTCTCTCTGGCCCTCGCCCTCGTGCTGATGACACGCTGCTCTGGACGCTGAGCACTCACCCTGACTTATCTCACTAAACCCCCAGGGACCACACGGCAGCCGTGCCTCGCGGTGTAAACTGATGGTGGGGGGCTGTCTCAGAAGCATGAACCTGCCCGCTCCGCCCCGCCTCACAACCCTTCCGTGACTCCCCACTGCCTGCCTGCGTGGTAAAATCCACGGTCCTCGGGTGCCAGGTGCCTGGTGGCCTGCCTCCTTCCCCTCTGCCACCCCCTCCCGCCCCGAGGAATCCAAGACCAAGGGCGCTGCTGCTGTCATCGGAATCCAAGACCAAGGGCGCTGCTGCTGTCATCGGCACTTGCTCCTCCCACTCGGCCCTCACGCATCTTTTGGCAGCCAGCTGGGCACACAAGCCTCCCTTCCCTGTTACTATGGTAACGCCTTGCACACGCACCACCTGTTGCACGCACCACACTGCACTGCTGGTTTCTCACTCAGTGTGCCTTCTGCACGAGGCTGCAGGGTCCTCGGGGTGAAGAAATAACAGCCTACTTCTTGACACGTTACCTTTCTTTACACGTCTGCTAACCGGCCCCACCAACCAGCAGGTGAACCATGTCCCCACCATCCTTCCTGCCACCAGGCTTAAAAACCTCTCCCCCCATTTCTATATCCAAGCCCCAGGGAAAATCTTGTCACCCATCCCTGTCTAGCTCTCACTTGGAACAATGTCCTTTCCACAGCTGGGTCTTCCTGCCTCCAAATACAGAGTTTCAAACAAATTCTCCCCCTCTCCAAATCCTCACTCCCTACTGGGTGAGGCGCGTGGCCTTTGCTCCGCATCTGGACCCCTCAAGCCTTCAACTTAAACACTGCCTGCGTCTTCTGCTCACAACCACCTCTGCCTGGGCATCTTCCCGTTTCTTCGAAGCTGCTTCTTCCAGCAAATGTCCCCTTTGACGAAAGTGATAACTCTCGGAGAGCTTGTGCCTTTTGATAATCTCTCAGGACATCACGCTTTCTGCAAGGAGCCCCATCTTGCTGCTCTGTAGCCAACAGAGCCCTAACCAAACCCCTCCTCCTCCACCCTAGCGTTAGCTGAAAAACAGTGAATTAACGTTTTGAAAGCAGGAAAACAAAGTCAACCAACTGACGGGACCCAGCACAGTTGTTTTCTTCAGACTCAACCAGCTAGTTTAAAAATTCTTCAATCTTCCTTCTTCCAAATCTCCCCCTCCACAACTTAACCTAGAATATTGTAGCTACTCAAGTTTGCTTTCCTGTTCTTACTTTTCAAAATCACGTTAATGATGTTTTCTTTGTCGAAAGAATGTAAAACTCCAAGTCAAAGGAACAAAAAGCCCTTGAGTATGGCATTCAACTCTTACCCCTGAGTCTGGGAGAGAAGGGATTTCTTATAAGTGGGAGGGTTCGCTTATGAGTAACACATATCACAAAGATAACCGGGCAGGTGACACATACTTCCAAGACACTGTAAGACACACCTTTTCCAATTAGCTTATGCTGCAGTGTGCGGCGGGGACAGGCAGGAGCAGGGGAGTGGAGAGGGTCTGCCGAGGCAGGTAGGGTTTCTCTGTTGGGCAAAAGCAGCACTTCCCACACTTGGGGTGGGTCCTGAACAAAGCTGAACTGGGAGCGGCGGAGCGCACAGGGAAACCGAGACTAGTCGAGACTCCAGGGGAGCGGCTAGAGCAGAGCTCAGGGACAGCCAGGTGGGCTGGGTCAGTAAACTCTGTAAATCACATGAGTTTAGAGTGAATGAGACAAGTAACAGAAGGCCCTAGCAGCTCCCAGGGCAGAATAACTTTCTGTGAGGGGATTAGCCTGAAGCAAGTGGTCCAGGGAGGGAGGGGGGGAGGGAGGGAGGGAGGCGGGAGGAATGCACGGCAGGCAGAGATGCATGGGAGGGGCAGGCGCCAAGAAAGGAGGTCTAATTTGCAGCAAAGGTAAAGGAAGGGCGGTGAATGCAAATGAAGAGACTTTCAGAAGGAATAATGGGGCTTAGTCGAGTCAGGTTTTAGCCCTGGGGAGTGGGAAGAAATTGTGTAGCTGGGGAGAAGCGAAGGAGGGGGCTGGGAAAAGTTCGATCGGTTGTCTGAAGTCAGACATGGTTTTTAAAAAGTTAACAACAAAACAAACTTGATTATTCAACACCTACGGTGTTTTAAGTTAAGCCGTGGAGAATAATCATACAGTTTTAAGTGTCCTATCTCCTCTACAGGTGTTAAAAGAAAGCACCCAGACTTTTTAATGTAAGAAAGTCAGATGCTACAGCTCATTAGGTTCTTCACGGGCACGTGAAATTTCTGCAGTAGGATGTCAAAAAAAGGATTCCTCCTGTCTTCCCGGGGGTGGGGGAAGGGGGCTCATCATTTGGGAGACCAGTAGCAAGAAGGGTTCTGGAAACTCTCTAGGTCTGAATCCTGGCCCCCGCACGTACTGGATGGGAAAACCTAGAGAAGTTCGATTTGGGGAGGTGGGGAGAGGCGGGTATTTTGTTGCTACTTTTGGCTTGGGGAGAGAGGAGAGTACCTAAAGGCCTCCAGGAGGTATAAGTCTAAAAGGCAGCCCTACAGAGAAGGTGAGTCACGTCCTCAAAGAGTTTCAGTTTCTCCAGCTGTTAATTTAAAGCGGGGAAGATAATAAAGTCTACCCCACTGGGTTTTTAAGGGCTGCATTAGATAATCCTTCCCAGGTATTCAGCATAACGTCTGACGTACCATAACTATTAAATAAATGTTCGCTGTACAGAATACCGCACAAGAAACGATGCTATTTTTAACACTATTGTTAAACATCCTTATCTTTTCCTGGTATTCTTCGAATATTTCTCTTCCATGGTTTTGTCAGATTGGCAAAGGAGGCTGACATCCCACAAAGGGTCCGAAGCCCCGTAGCGGGGGCCGGGGACGAGCAAGTGGCTGCGGGGGTGGACGGGAGGCTGCGGGCCCGGCCATCGGCCCCGCGAGACCACAGCAGCCCGCGTTCGCGGCGCGCTCGCTCCGGCCGCCCGCGGGGCTCGGCGCAGTTACACGCATCGCCGACTCGGGTGCTCGCGAAAGCCCTCCGGGCTGGGCGCGTCCGTCAGCGCCCCTTCGCCAACGGGGAAACTGAGGCTCCCGGGATGGAACCGCTCGCTAGCCCAAGGTCACATGGCTCGAGAGCCGAGAACGCAGGTCCGCCGGCTGCGGGGCCGCGCTGCGCTCCGCCGCGCCCCCGCACGGAGCCCGGGGAGGGGGGGCGGGGCGCCCGGGGACCCCGGCCGCGGCCGGACTCACCTTGGCGCTGTGCACCGCCTCCTGCGCCCCACGGAGCTGCAGCCAGATGCGCGCGGGCAGCGGCTCCTCGGCCCCGAGCGCGCCCAGCACCGCCAGGCTCACGCCGAACAGGCCCTCGATGCGGCCGCGGCTCCGCTCCAGCAGCGCCGCCTTCTCGGCGGGCGCCGTGAACTCGTCCAGCACCGCCCGGGCCGCCATGGCGGGCGCGGCCTCCCGCGGCGGCGCCGGGGGCCGGCGGCGGCGACGCCCCCTCAGCGTGCTGCCGCGGCGCCCGAGTCCGTCAGGCGGCCTCGGCCCCGGGCCGCCTCGCCCCCGCCCGCGCCCCGCCGCCGCCCGCAGGCCCCGCTACACCATCCCGCCACGGCCGCCGCGGCTGGGCAACTGCGGGCAGAGACCGCCTCCGCCCCTTCGCAGCCGTCGCCGCGGGCCGGGCCCCGCCGCCGCGCATGCGCGCCGACCCGCTGACGTCATCGAGGCGCGCCGCACCCCCGGAGGGGCGGGAGCGATGCAGGCGACGGAAGATGACGTCGCTCGCGGTTGCCATGTTTGTTGAGGCAAAGCGCTGGCTCCGGGGACGGACGTGGGCGGCCGTCCCAGCGCCGGGCGTACGGCTTCCGAGTGACCTGTTGCATGTTGACTTTCTGGTTGTACCGATGAGGAAGCTGAGGCTGAGAGCCAGGAGGCGGGGCCGACCCGGTGTCACACTAGGGGCTTTGCTTGCCTTCAGACATCTTGAAGCCCAAGCTGGGGTCCTGGCGATGGCGTAGCCAGCATCTCCGTAATTGCTCAGCAGATGGTTCCCGCCCTTTGTCCGTCCGTCCCGCCCTCCCTCCTTTCTCTCTGTTTCCCCCTACCCACTCCCTCTTCTTCCATTTCATTCCCTCTCCTCTTTACTTTACCTTATTTTTTCACTAAAAATGGTACCAGGAAGGGGAAAATGAGATTAATAAGTATCGAGAATTGAAAAGCAAAGAAATGATTTAAAATGTGGGAAAGTGATCTCCTCTGGGAGGAAGGAGCGGGGTGTGTTACAGGAGTTACCAAAAAAAAAAAAAAAAGATTAGGGGGGGCTCATCCATGATTTCACTGTGGGACTTGAGCAAATACATCCTGACCCCTCTCCAGGTCACTTTTCCCTGCTGTAAAACCAAGGATTGCACTCACTTATCCCTAAAATCTTTTTCCAGATCTTAACATTCTTTGAGTCCCTGAAAACATTGTGGAAGATAATGTTAGCTTACTTGCTCTGGACTAAATCTTGCGGGTATAGCAGATAGTTATGTTATCTGGGAATATTATTTCTCTGTGCCTTCATTACTCACTTGTAAAATGTGGTTAACGAGGACTTCTTGTTGTGAAAATTAATATCGTACTGAGAAATAGAGCAAACAAATGGAGTCACTACAGTCGAACTAATGTTTCTGAAAGCGAGGAGGTTGAGGCCTGAGGAAACAGTTCTATTCTCTGTCTAACCTCCTGGGAACCTAAACTTTGAACTTTCCAGCCCTGCATCAATGCCTGAAAACCTCCAGATAACCTTCTGATTACCCCCTGAAGAAATGAGTTAAAGAATGATCATGTGCGCAGATTGCCTGACGTACATTATCCAGACCACAGCGGTCATCTCGATGGGATGGCCATCTCAGACCAACCCAGAGGCTAAAACACAGGACCAATTCTTCTCAAGAACGTACTTTTTACTGTAAGAACCCTCAGTTTTTTCTTCTTGGGAACACTCTGAGTATTGCCTAGTTGTGTTTACAGTGTGCAAACCCCAAGACCCTTGAATAAATCTTCACTTGCTCCTCGCTGAAGCCTCTTGATCCGTTTACACTCAGTCAACAGTACCTAGAGCTCAGTCAACAGTACCTGGACGCAGTGGGTGGTCTCTAGATATTAGCTATCATTATTGCTAAGTTAACAATATACTTAAGGCTCCATTTTCATGGAAAAGCTGTGTGTGGACTATGCAACCACATTGTACTTGTGGGCCCGGGAGCCCCCTCCATCTATGTAAGTTCCACCTTGAGGAGAAAGTGGGGGGGGGGGTCTAAAGATGTCACAGCTGGGAATGCCAAGGGGCGATGGCCTTGGGAAGAGGGGTTACCCAAGGTAAAACCTCCCTGAGATCCCGGCTGCGGGGATTTTCCGCAGAAATGGGCAGGTGTGTTCCCCTGATGCCACACCCTGAGATGACTAAGCATGAGGAAGAGAAGCACTAGGTTCGAAGACCAAGTTCCTGCTCCCCTGGGCTTTTCCCGTGAGCGTCCACAACCAGCCACAGCCCTCCATGAGGTAGATGACCGGAGATTGGCTGAGGCGGGTCAGGTGGTGAGCGTGCCTTTGCTGATGGATGGCACCCAGAGCTGGAGTCAACACAAGTTATTTCTGGTCTTCTGGGGACCGGGGGAGCAGTGGGCGCCCACCTTAAGTGGGACTGTAGGTGTTCGGTGATTGGACAGGGCCTTCCCCAGGGCCGTCCGTCCTGTCTTCTCCCGGGCACTCCCTGGGTTCGGTGTAAGGAGTGGGGAGAGGCTCCTTCCCCCCTCACCTAAAACACCCACCCCGGAGCAGCAGCAGCCGCAGCGACGGCGCCACTCACGCCCAGAAAGCAAGCTGGGTCTCTGTGCCAGACTCACAAGTTGCTGGGCGCTGTGTCACCAGAGGTGTGGCTTTGGGGTTTTTTCCTCTGCTTAGAAGACTTGCCAGTTCCTATCCGGTCAGCGTTTCCCTTTAGGAAACTCTCAGGGTTTCCTGAGGATAGGGAACAAGGGGAGAGAGGGAGACAGAAATCCCCAGTTAAGAAACCCCCTTGCCTCATGCAGTCTCCGAACCACAGCTTCCCTCCATTGGCGTCCCGGCCAAGTGACTGGCCTCGACCCGCCCGGATGCTGTGCAGTCCGTGTGGCGGCCACTTCACTAGTCTTCTCTAATCCCCATGACACCCCCCTGAGAAGCTGTCGGGGGAATGACTCGTTTCCCCTTCTCATAATTTCATGGCGAGGCTGGATTCTCAGTGCTCCAGCAGGGAGGGCCGAGCACACAGGAGCACGGCCAGCTCCCAGCGGCCTCTGGCTCTCTCCCCAGGGGCAGGAGGGAGCCGTCGTATCTGGCCCTGCTGACTGGTGACTTTCGAGAAGGCTCAGTGCTGAGTCGTGCCACCCTGCCCCCCAGAGAGGGCGTGTCGTGCTCCCCCGTCTGTGGTTGCCCGCTGTGTCAGTGGCCGCGTGAAGAAGCGTTTTCACCTCAGCCTCATCCTCATCCAGCGTCAGCAGTTGGAAACGTGACATTTTGATCTTTACTTCTCTGCTGCCTGCTTTGTTCTCAGTTCTGAAAGCAGGAGGGGCACATGGTGTTTGTATTCAGCCTCCTAAAACTCCAAGGTGGTTGCTATTATTCTTATTCTTATTCTAAAGATGAGGAAATAGAAGCAGAGAGAAGTTCTGGAATGTTCCGCAGAGCTAGGAAGTGAAGTGGTAGGAATGAGAGCATTCGAATCTGAATGTGCTGGGTGCTCTCACGCGCTAAGCCGTGAGGACAACAAGCCTCCGTAGTCAACCAGCCCCCTTTTCTGCCCTCGTGCAGAAGTAAGCAAGAGGAGGTAATATGTTCTCAGGACCAAGCTCCCAATGCTTGGACCCTGTCTGCCTTGGGGTGCTGTCAAAAACAGACAGACTCGCACGTGTAACGTTGCTTAGTACACCCAGCCGGCCTGATAAACAGACTCAACACGCCCCCAGCCAGCAGTCTGCAGGGTGGTGTGTCTTCCTGAGTTCTTTGTTTTGGGGGTAAATGACATCTAGGGCTTTAGAGTTAGAAACAGGAAGACGACTGTGTTTCAGCCACTCACAAGTTTTAATATATTCACAAGCTATTCAGTTTCTCTAATCTCCCTTGTCGCTAGGCCATGCCACCACCATCTCTCCCTTTAATTGTGGGGTCTCCCCTACATTCCTCCTGGCCTCTCTCGAAATTTCAGGACCCACAAGTGCTATGAGGTTGGGGGAAATTATTTATGCTACAGCCAGAGCCATCTCAAATTGCAACTCTCGTCAATCAGTCTCTTGCTTAAGACCCTCCCAGAGCTTCTCCTTGTGCTCAGAATAAAATCCACACTCCTTACCTTGGGTCGCAGCCCTTGCAAGGCCTGTGTCCTGCTTACTCGACCCCCACGCCCCCTGCCACCTGCCCTGGCCTCACTGTTTGCACATGCTGTTCCTGCCTCCTGCTCTCTCTTCACTTCGTTAACTCTCGTTCAGCCATCGATCCTAGTTCAAGAGCAACTCGTTCATGAATTCATGAGTCAGATCCCCTCTGGGGCACTGTGGCATTTTTGCTCACAGCATTCGGCCCATTTTTACCTGTGCTTGTGTGACCCGATTGATTTATGTCCATCTCCAGATGTCATCCCACCCCATCACCTGCATGGGGGCAGTGCCCCGAGGCTGGATTGAGCTCGAAGCATCCGGGAGTGAACAGCAGGCCAGCATGCACCCTTCTGTGGCTGGTGCGTGCTGAGGCAGGGGCACACCCACAGGTAGGATGAGCCAGGTACAGAGGAGGTGTCTCATCTTACGTGCAGTGGGATAGCCTTCTCGGGCCTTTCAGCAGCAAGTGCACCTTTAGTTTGTGCTCTAAGAACCAGAACTTTCAGGACCAATGCTTCAGAAGACGGTTAGCTCCTAATTCCCTCGTCTTGGAAAGCTCGCTTGTGGATCAGTCCTACTTGGAACCTAGTTACCACATCAAGAGGAAGCTCGGACACCAGCAAACAGAGCCAAGGCCCCTGCTCCCCCAGCTGACGGCCCCAGAAGGTCCCAGTTAGCGGCCAGCACTAGATTCCAGCCATGTGAACAAAGCCATGTTGGGCTCTCCAGCTGGTCCAACATTCTGGCCAACAGCCTGTGAAGCGAAAGAACCATCTGGTCAACCCACAGACTCATGAGAAAGAGTGAATCATTAATTGAAGTTCTGAGTTTTGGGTGATTTGTTATGCAGCAATAGATAAAAGAACACACATCTAAATTTATAACCAATTGACAGACCAATACAAGAGCCAGGCAGAATTTAAATTTATAACTAATAATAACATAGCATGGAGGATGTGGCTAGTTAATGCTTTGCTCATGAGCCCCACAGAGCCAACAGCTGCACACCCTCGGGCTTTCTTCCTCTCTCCGGCAGGCTGGGAGGCCCCTTTCTGTGTGACAGAGCAGACAGGTAGGTAGGCTGGTTGGCCGGCTTTCCAAGAGAAGGGGCTGAGCTGAGCATGCTCAGTGTCTTCTCCCAGACTCACCAAGCAGACAACTCGGCCCTCTCATAAAGAAGGGGCAGTGGGCCAGGAGGGTGGTCTGGCTGGTCTCCCTGCACAAGGAAACATAAAGAATGGAGAAAAAGAGCGTCTGAGCAGTGACAAGGATTCTGAAATGCAACTGTGTTTACACTACTTAAGACCTGCTGGACAGGAAGTCCTCTGAGGAGCTTGAACGTCTGAGCAGGGAGCCGAGGGGAGTCGGGCGCCATGGGGCAGTCTGGAGGAGAGCTTCCAGGAAGAGAGAAGTTTAGTGTGTTTGCAGAAAAGCGAAGAGACCCGTGTGTCTGGAGCTGGGTGAGCGAGGAGAGAGCGAGAAGGGACGAGGTTGAGAGGAGGCAGGGGCCGGGGCCGGGGCCTCGGGGCCTTGTGGACCTGGCAAGGACACCAGGCTTTATTTCACACGGTATGGGACGTCATTAGAACATCATCCATGGGCCTTGATAAACAGATTTTCCAAATCACAGAGCTGCACGGGCTTCAGCGTCTTTGTCCCTTGTTGTCAGGCTTCCTGTTTGTGGGAAGGGTGCGAGCCAGGGCGGAGGGGCTGTTGGGGTTCATGTACGTGGGTGAGGCCACCAGGCCGGGTGTGAGATTCCAGGTGCTCAGCTGTGTGTACGGCGATCAGGTAACACCTGGCCGGTTAGATGCTTTCAGAACAAATGCCCAAACAAAAGTCGTCAGCTCTGAGGGGCCTCTGGTCTGAACCAGTAGAATTCCAGACGACAAACTTCATGAGAGTGACAGACAGGGGCAGGACAGGGAGGGTGGGCGGGAGGGGCGGCGATGACTCAGGTGGCCTCTGCTTATCTCTCTGGAAGACGGAAGGGAACGGACGATAACGTGTCCATAAGGAGAGCTGGGCTCCTGTCACCACCGCGAGGGACAATAATCAAGCGCTGAGGAGCAGTCAGGAGACGCAGAGACCACACGTAAGAAGGGGGACTGGATGGAGCTACTGCGGCCAGAAAGATAGTCCGCATAGACACACCCGTGTGTGCTCCACGATGCTGTTCGAAATCCCCCTTGCGTGCTCGGCCCTGCCCACGGAGCTGGGCTGTGCACCAGCCCTCAGGACAGCGGGTGTTCTGGAAGTCTCCGGCGGGCTGAATCGACGCAGCCTTCCTTAGCCTCACAGACAAGTTCCTGCCGCAGGAATCACAGCCATTTCATGCATGAGGAAGCTGAGACCGACGGAGGTTAGGTGACTTGTCTGGAGTCCCTGTCACGAGGAAGGGACAGAGCCAGAGCTGGCACAGCCGGTCTGCAATGAGGAGCACGGCTCCGCGGGCCTTGGGGGTGGAGGCACGCCCTGGTGCCCCGGGACCCCGCCCGCACCCAAACACGGACCGGGCCAGTTCAGTGTGGAACCGAGGGACCTAGGACTTTGATTAAATTTAGTTTTTAAATCCCAGCTCTAGGAATCGTCTTTCTCTCCTCCCCTCTTTCCCTCTCCCTCTCCCTCCCTCTCTCCTTCTCTCGGCTGCAGATGACATCCTGACCTAAGTGATGTTTCAGCTCCTGAGCCCCAAGGTGGCACTGTTCCCCTGGCGATTTTCCCTTGAGACCAGACAGAGGTCACGCTGGGAAAGACCTCAGAACTGTCCTCAAACCCCGAAGACGTGATTTATCACCCTCACCTCCTGCCACGCGGCTCCCAGCATGACCCCGTCCCACGCTGTCTGTGGCTTTGCACGTAGACCCTGTAACCTACATGCCATCGGGGGTCGGGGTTTTTAGATCATCAGCTCTTTGTCTCTGTATTGGGCAGTTCAATATTAGACTATTTTTTTCCCCCACACTGCTGACTCCTGCACGTGTGTCTCTTCGGGCCAGTGTGCCAGGCAGGTGGACGCGAGGAGAAAATATTGGGGCTCTGGTAACAAGTGACTTCCCAGGGCCAGTACCTGGGGCTCTCGGACAAGAGGGCACACGCGACCTTCCCACGCCCCAGGCTGTGGGCACGGACTCCGAGGAAGGTCTGTCTCCTCCTTGCCCACAGCCTCGTGGTCGTCCTGTCCTCCAGAAGCGGAGCAGCCCAGCGGGGACCTGTTGTAAAAGCCACGTTTATTCTAGGAAACAGTCGGCCAGGAGGCGTCTTCCTGAGGTGCAGACTAGAGAGGGGCTGCGGCTGGCCCGCCACGAGGCGAGGCCCCGTCCGATCCTCCCCGTGCTTGACACATAAGGAAACAAAGATTGCAAAAGGGGAAGTGACCTGCCCAGGGCCTCACGATGATCTTTCCCCGTGTCCTAAGCCAGGGTGGACAAACCACTAAGGACAGGCTCACTGGGGCCTCGTCTGAAGAAGGGGCCTCCTTTGCACGGTGGTCCTGCCCCCTGCCCTGACCACAGGGGGCGCCTCCACCGCTGGCAGTAAGCGGGGCGAGGCAAGAAGACCCCCCAGCAGGGGTGTGGAAGGGCCCAGTGCTCTGCTGCGGCGGATGGGGGGTGGGGGGGGGGTGGAGGCGGCTGGCTGGGTTGCCCCCAGACCTCCTCACCCCCAGGTGCTGTCATGCTTTCCAGAAGACTCCGGGCGTGGCAGGCTCCTAGAAGCCCGGCCTCCAGGCCCTTCCCCACCTGCTTCCATGGTAAAACATAACTCGAGGTTCCGGAAGCGAGAGGGCCCGGCAGCAGGGCTGGAATACCGGGCAGGGCCCCCTAGTTTTGCCGCGGGAGGAAAGAACGACGCTGCCTCTCTCCCCTGCTCGCTGCTGCCTTCCCTCGCGTTCCCCCCTCCAGCCTCGGCTCCCCGTACCTGCCGGAGTCCCAGCTTCTCCTGGAGAGTGGACGACGCCACGGATAGTGTCGCAGAGGATTTTCAATGGGAAACAGCCAGACTTTCGAGAAATCATCATTGTTCTATAGTCTTGCAGTCCTGTTTTTGACCAACAGATAAAAATCATCGTGGGCTTCCAGTTATTGCAATGATAAAATGTTGCCTTTATAATTATACTTTGAAAAAGTGTGCAAACCCGGGCCTTCCACCGAGTCAATGTGCCGATCTACGGGGTGGACTAAGCGGTGCTTGCCTCAGGCGGCGTCCCCGCTCCACGGGGAGGGGGTTCTCTGGGGCTGGTGCAAACCCTGCTTTTACGGGCAGACAGACGGGTGGGGCAAGAAGGCTTTAGCCAATGAGAGGAAACGTGGGACAGCTCAGCTCCCACCGGAGGCGACAGACGGCGGGGCTGTTGTCTCGCAGGCTTCGTCACCAGTGCTCATCCTGAGGTTTCAGATCGTCACCTCCCTGAAGCGCTGGACGGGGCCCCTGAGTCGTGCTCTGCGGGCCTGGGGGCACGCGGCTCCATTTGGGGCCTGTTTCTTCGCTTTGGAGCTGAGACTGGGAGACAGAGTCCAACGCGAACGATTTCGGGTTCCTCGCGCGCGCCCGCTCCCTGCCCGAACGCTTGCCGCGGCCCCCGCGCCCGGGACACCCTCGCGCTCTCGAGGAAAGCCGGGTACTCCGGGTCCCCCGCCTCGGCCACCGAAGCCCGCGGCGCCACCTGCTGTCCCGACGGCGCCACTGCAGCCTCCGGCCTCGGCCGGGCGGGCTGGGTTCCCGGCCCCTTCCGTGGGGTGCGGGGGAGGAGAGTGAAATCCCTGGGGAAATCCGGGGCGCAGACCTTGCGGGAGCAGGTGGCGAGGACGAATGGGGATGCAAAGTCAAACAAACGATCTGTGCAATGGGCAGAAACGCCTCCCACGGAAGAGGGGACCGCGGAGGGAACGGAAAGAGCTGGTCTCCGCCAAAGGCCCGCAGCCGGCACCTCCAGACAAAGAGGGGGGCTGGCCCGCTCCCCACCGCTTCGCCGGGCGTGGGGAGGCAGCGGGGGAGCGGCACCGGAAGCTCCGTAATGGACGGTGACCGCTGAATTGCGACATCGCGCTCTCGTTTTGCCGCGTTAAGTGGCGGAGGGCGAAGCCCTCCCCTCCCACGGGACGGAAAACCGCTCCCCAAGGTACCCCTTCTTAGTAGCCCCAGGGACGAGGCTGGAACGCCACGGCGTCCGGGACGACATCTGCACCCCAGTTTGCCTGGGGTTGGGCCACCTGCGCCCCAACTGCGCCACCTGGTGGAACGGCGAGCAAATAGCTCAAAGCCCTTCTAGGTTTTGCAGCTGGAGCAGGCGGCGCGGTCGGGGCTCAGGGGACCGCTCTGCCTCTGCCATTCTCTGAATTAAAGGGGACAGGGGGTGGGGGTTGGGGGTGTGAAGTGCTCAGGCCCCGCCCTAGTAGATTCCCTTACGGTGCGTTTGGAGTCCCCCCCCATCCCCCAAGTGATTCTGGTCCCCTGAAGGCTGCAGGCCACTGCACTGGCTTCAGGCGCTCCTTTGCCCAGCGTCTGGTGCAGTGAAAAAAATGACACGCCTTGTGAACTTGAACTTCGGGCAAGGCACTCTGAGGGCACCAGGGGCACCACCTTTCTGTGCATTTTAACCACGGAGGAAACGAGGGCTTAGAGAAGTTACGTGACTTGCCCAAGACCAGTGAACGGCGGGCGCAGGATTTGAATTCAGTTCGTTTCAAAGCGCGTGTTTTTCCTCTTTCCGATACGATGGTTCTCTTTATTCTCTTTATTCTATGATTTCGGTATAATGATATTAAAGTTATTTTTTTAATAGACAATACAGTTAGTGGTTAAACTTTTTGAAAAGTCTTTAGAGTGTATTTGGTACCATCATGCAACGCTGTGAATACGCTTATACCGAACTGTACCTTTGAAAACGGTAGACATGGTGAATTTTATGCTTTGCGGGGTTTTTTTTTTTTTCACCACAACCTTAAGAGAAAAAGGCATTCAGTGGAAGGGTTCTTTCCTGCCTTTGTCCCTCATCTGCCGAGTGACTCTCTCACCATAGGAAACCATCTTTATTAGTTTTATATGAGTCTTTCACTTTTTAATTAAAAAATTTATTTTTCAATTAGAGTTGACATCCAATTATTCTATATTAGTTTCAGGTGTACAGCATAGTAATTAGCCATTATATAATTTATAAAGCGATCCCCCCAATTAGTCTAGTACCTACTTGACACCATACAGTTAGTACGATATTAACGATATTTCCTGTGCTGTGCTTCACATCCCTGCGACTATTTTGTAACTACCAAGGATCTTTCGCTTTTTTAAAAGTACACGTAAGTAAATACAAATACATACTACCCCCAAATGGCCCCTTTTGCACAAAGACTAGCAAAGTATCCATATCAGTCTGCATCTTATTATTGTGATGGGATGCAACGTCTTGGAGATCTTTCTAAATCGGTTTATTCAGAGCCCCTCAGTCCTTTTAAAAATTTACTTTATTTAAATTGAATTAGATTTTTTTTATTGAGGTAAAATTGACATGAACATTATATTAGTTTCAGGTATACAACACAGTGATTGAAATATCTGTGTGCCTTGCAACATGACCACCACGATGAATCTGCTAACATCCGTCACCATTTATATTTACAGAAAAATTTTCTTATTTTTTTCTTATGATGAGAGTTTTAAGATCTCTTTTTAGCAACTGTCAAATCTTCAGTACAGCATTGTTAACTGCAGTCACCACGCTGTACATAACATCCCTAGGACTACTTATGTCTGTAAGTTTGTCTCTTTCGATCACCTTTTCTCATTTTGCCCACCCCCACCCTCACCTCTGGCAACTACCAATCTGTTCCCTGTATCTGTGAGCTTGGTTTTGATGGGTTTGTTTTATTTTTAGATTCCACACGTAAGTGAGATCATATGGTGTTTGTCTTTCTCTGACTTATTTCACTTAGTGTAAGTCCATCCATGTTGTCACAAATGGCAGGATTTCATTCTATTTTATGGCTAAGTAGTGTTCTATTGTAAATATACACCACGTCTTCTTTATCCATCCATCCATCCATCCATCCATCCATCCATCCATCCATCCATCCACACTCCGGTTGTTTCCCTGTGTGTTGGCTGTTGTAAGTAACAGGGCACCTCATTCCCCTTTGAAGCTGGCATTTCAGCATTCCCCTGCAGCTGGGAGGCAGGTAACATTGTTTCCGGTGATGCATTTTTAAGGAGCAGGCTCCATGTGCCCAGAGTTGAAACCACAATAGCAAAGTTACATGTGTTAGAGTCGCCCTTGACCGTGGGCCGGCTCCTGGTCCAGACTGTCTCAGTAAATCCCACGTTTTCCCCTTCAGCCTCAAAATGGGTCACAGCGCCATATGACAGACATAGCAGCAGGCGTTGGCACAGGTTACGACAGAGACCTTATCCTGGACGGCAGTGGGGTGGGGGAGGGGGCGCACTCTGTGCCGTCTCCAGCGCCCTATGGAAATCACTGTTTGCAACAGAGCTGCGTGCACAGCCCCCCTGGACTTCCTTCCTCCACCGTGAGGTGCTTCCTCTGCCTTGACTTGGTTCAGTATGTGCCTTTTCTGCACACACCAGCTTGCAACCCCTTCTTTCCCCTCCCCCCATACGTTCTTTTTGGTTTTACAGCACTTCAGGGCTTGGTGGCATCGCCCCACGTTGCGGTCAGCTCCCATTTTGAGAGGCTCCTGGAACAGAGCGTCTGGCGTATTTACAGATTCATCTCATGCCCCCTCTGGGCTTGTTGGGTGGGGTGGTGGGGGGAGTCATTCGAGATAATAAACTTTTTGGGGGGGAGGCATACAGATGCATTAACAGAGGTTTACCCATGGGGATGCTGCGGGGGCTGCCTCTTGCTGTCCTGCATGCGGGTGGCCAACTAAGTACCTTAAAGGCCAACGTGGAAACTCATTGGTCCCGGACCTTCTCACAGCCTTGGAAGTACGACCCGGGCTTGGGCGATACCTGAGTGCCTACCACGTGCCAAGTGCTTACCGCGCGCCAGGCGCCTGCTAAGCCCTTCAATGACCTTACTGAATCCTGGTGACAACTCCCTGAAGTGGGTGCTGCTGTTATTTATTCCCAGTTGTGAGATGAAGAACGTAAGACGCAGAGAGGTCAAGCGCCCAGCAAAGTCACATGGCTCCCCGAAGCAAAGCTGAGCCGGGGATCCAGGGGGTCGGTCTGGCTCCAAACGCACCCCCTTCGCAGCTCTGCTGCGGCCTCAGGGGCCTTTCCCCTGGTTCTGGGCAGTTAGGGAGGAGGGGCGGATCTCGTGTACTTTAACATGAAACAGTAACAGTGGAGCAAAAGGGTAACGAGGTGAGGCCTGGCTCTCCTGCTACTTAGCTGTCAGAACCTTGGGGCAGGTACTTCATGTTTTGGCTTCTCATCCATGCAACAGGGAAACTCAGGGAAATTCGTGCTGCCTGCACCGGCTGCCTGAGCCCTGGATGGCAGCGCAGGTCAGGCGCTCCCCGGCAGCGTATGCCCCTTCCACTCGCCAGGCAGGGGGCCAGGTCATCTGGGGTCCCGGCCTCAAAGCGTGGTGCACGGACCGTAGCTTGGGGGCGGGGAGGGCATCCCCGCGGACGTGCAGACCGAGGGCCCCGCGCCAGACCCGCCACATCAGAGCCTGCCTTTCGCTGAGGTCCCTGGGTGATTTGCGTGTGCATTTATGTTCAGAAAGTCCTGCTCTGACAGGGGCGGCTTCCAGTCACCCTTCTGCAGCAGACTCCCAGGCCCAACGCCTCACCCCGCACCGCGGTGTGTGGGGGGTGGGGCCGGGCAACCCAATCTTACCGGCTCCTTCAGCCTCTTCTGAAGCTTGGGGGCCAGCCAGGCTGGGCGACTCAGCCGTCAGAGGCAGCAGAGAAGAATGAATGAGGCAGTTTCTGCACTTTTGACTTGACAGGGAAGACGCTGTTTTGGCTGGACCACCCAGACTTTGTCATTTTTTTTTTTTTTTTTTTTTTTTGGTGGGTCCATCTTCCATCCTTGCTCACCTTGGCATTTTGAAAAATGAAGCTTTAGGAGACGGAGGAAGGAAGGGTGGCCAGCAACAAGACTGCCACCTTGTGGCTAGAGCCTGGCATTACCGTCGAGAACATAGCGGGTGAGGAGGCGGAGGATGGAGGGTGATTTCTGTGATGTCAGGACAGTGAGAGCTGCGTCTTCCTGAGCCTGCGTTACCTGCCAGACGCGTGCCAAGTCCTCCTCGGGGGCTGGTTTGTTTAAAACTCGCAACCAAAGTATGAAGTAGGGACGACCACTACCCCCGCATCGCAGGGCTGGGCGAGCAGACGCTGAGAGATGAAGTCAGGGTCCCCTGGCTGGTGACGGCTGGAGCTGGGCGCTCACCCAGTCTGGCCTGGTTCCAGGGCCCACGTTTCTCACAGTGTCAATGGGTTTCCTCTGCGGCCACGGAGGAGGACCCCCACATTTCGGACGAGTTTTAGACCTGGAGCCAGGCAATGAATGTCGGGGGTCGCGAGTTGCGGACCTGGGTTCTGGGGTGAGCTTTCCTCTCTCCTACTCCGGATGTCTCAGACAAGACATGTGCATAATTTCTCTGAGTTTGTGGGAGAGGGGATAATATTATTGGAGCCGTTTATGTTATAGCATCTTTGCAAGATTTCAAGGGAGCCCCCGGAAAAAAATAAAATGGGGTTTAAAGTTTCACAGCAGTGGGAAAGGCGAGGTGGTATCTGATAGTCTCATGGAATAAAAGGTTTAAAAACTTCATTTTCCCTAATACCTCCACCCGGCTGCATCAGTCCGAACAGACATAGTTATGCTGGGCTAACAATGGACCCTAACACCTAGGCAGCTAAAAAAAAAAAGAACAGCATCTTTCTCATCAGCCAGGTCAGCCAGATCTCTGCTCATTTTAGCCACTCAGGGGCCCAGGCTGGCAAAGGTTCCATCTCCACATGTGCTTCTATGGCCCTGCCAGCAGGAAAAACAAACAAACAAACAAACAACTGAGCCCAGAGACCATAGACTAGCCCTTCAGCCTCCGTCCAGTAGTGACACGTGAGTGACACGTGCATCCCACGGGCCAAAGCAGGCCCCGTGGCCATGCATGAGCTCCAGTGGTTGGAGGACCCCAGCTTGCGGTCAGGAGACAGCTTGACATTTGTGACCTAGTGGTTTTCGTCCTCTGCTGCTTCTTCCTCCCTTCTCTTTCTTCTTGCCTTTCTTCCCTTCTCATTAACCGAATGCCTACTACGTCGTATAGCTGATGTTTCTCACTGGGATCATAGGGTAACGCGGGACTTCATCATCAAGGCACGCATGGCCTCATGGTGAAGTCCGAAAGCTGACAGGGGGTAAGCATGGGGTGCTACGTGAACACAGAGAAGGGGCAGCTCACTCACCTTGGGCAGCGGTCAGGGAAGGCTCCCTGGGGGAGGTGGTACACAAGTCCCCGAGGACAGGCTGCAGCAAGCCTGGTGAAAGAGGCAGAGAGAGCACTTTCAGCAGAACGGGCTGAGGATTGAGAGATGAGCCGGAGAGCTCGCTGGCCAACAGCGAGGAGGGCCGTAGGTGTGGGGCGTGCTGGAGGTGGACAAGGGGGCAGGCAGCCTGGTAGAAGTCGAGGCCAGATTGTCTGGGCCTGGAAACCACTTTAGATGATGGGCTTTAGTGGGAGGGCGCTGGGCTGCCAGAAGGGTTTTAAGCAGGACGGTGACACAGGGGGTCCTTCGTCCACCGGCGGACCAGGGGTGCGGGGGCATGGCTGGGAGCAGAGTTAGGGCGCTGATGTAGCAGTAAGGAGACAGGGATGGCAGAGACTCACACGCGGGCAGCAGCTGGCGGAGGCGGAAGGAGACAGACCAGGGGCCGGCTATGGGCTCGGCTTAAGTCAAAAGTGGGGGTGACGCCAGACCGTTAAAATGTCTGCGTTTCAAAGGGCGCGGGACCGCGAGGTTTGTCTGTTTGTTCAGGGTATCTGTTCATGCCGATTTCAGGCCTGTTCTGGGTGCTTGGGGAGCACAGCGGGGGTGGGGGGGTGGGGGGGGATCACACTTTCCCGCCCCCGTGAGGCTTATAGTCTAACGGGAGAGCAGGCAATAAATAATAAATATACACATCGTCGAGTGCATTAAAAAGTGAACGCCGTGGGGGGAGGGGCAGGGAAGGGGTGATCACGGGTGTCGGGGGCGGGGAGGGTCAGTATTTTAGACAGAATGGTTAGAAAAGATCTCGTTGACCGGCGACACTTGAGAAGAGACTTGACGGGTCTAGACCGAGGGAGGAGGGCAGGTGGCAGAGAGAGCTCACCGGTTCCCAGTGGACATTCGCCTTTCCGCAGCCCTCTTAGACCTGCGAAACGCATTTCCATAACCGTCTCGCGTGGCAGCAATGGACGAGCGTCTCTGACTGCCGGGAGGGCGGGGGCGGGGTGGCTGCCGAGCTGGGCACCTACCGGCCCAGCAGGTGGCACTCGGGCCGGGCCTTGACAGGCGAACAGGCCTGTTTTGGTCCCTCGAGATGACGAAGGGCGTTCTAGGTGGAGGAAACAGAAGGCGGAGGCAGAGGGGAGTGAAACGGCGCAGGACAGATGGGGGTGTCTGGGAGGGAGCGCGCGCGTGTGTGCAAGGCCGGAGAGATGGCAGGAGACACAGAGGTCACAAACTGAAGTGCCTCCCGAGCTCAGGCAGCAGCGTAAAGGAGCCACGTGTGCAGCGCAGACGCAGGGCGAGCTGCGGGCGCCGCATCCGCGTGTTCTCCTTCCCACGGGATTTTGCTCCTGTTTCCCGCCAAGTCACGTGAGAATTCAGGACCAAGGGGCACAGATATGCTAACCCCTTCTCGGCGGCCAGAAACCTGGAGGATGGATTTTTCTGTCAAGGCTTCTGATTTTAACCGCTTAAGAATTCTAAGCACAGCTAAAGGCACACACCTGTAGGCTGGCTATGGGCACAGACGGCTGGCTTCTGTGGGGCGATGCTGTAAACTCCATCCCACACTGTCACCCGCTGTAGTCAAGGCAAAAAAAGACCTCCAGGAAGCCTTCCTACTGACAGGGTTATTTTGGCGCACAGGTCGGGATGTACAGATTTGCTGACTTACAGTGACAGAACATCTCCTAACATTTGCCTTTACCGTTCCAGACACTACTGACATCCTTCCTCCCTTTATTCCCTGAGCACACCACCCCAGGTATCTTTCTCCTGTGGCTTCCGTTCTGCCTAAGTTCAGCTCACTGATAGCCTCTGCTGCTTCGGGGGACCCCTCCTCTGTGTACCCTTGGGGCTCAGGCCCTCGGCTGAATATTCCAGATCAAACTCTTGATGGATAGAATCCAGATATCTCATTTTAAGTCCAGGGTCCCACTCTTTCCCAATCGATGCCTTGGCTCTGACATATGAGCCCTGGTGAATCTGAGGCTTAAACCGAAGTTGTAATTCTGCAGTTCACCCAGTGAAGCCGTGGGCGTGTTTCCCGTGGGGCTCTTTTGGGGCTGCCCGCGAGGCTTTCTGAAGCTGAGTATTTAAAGCCCTGATTTGTCAGTGCTTTTTTTTTTCTTCTTCATCTCTTCAGGGTAATGAGAAGCAGCCATCCCACTGCATGGTCACTGGAGTGAATGTCAAGTGCAACAGCCGTCTGGTCCCCAAGGCAATCGCGTCCCTAGGCACACCATCATGATCGCCCACACGTGATAATTTGATTAATTATGACATTACTGTCTGCTGTAGGTCCCTCTTACTAACATCCCGATTCTCAAGGACCTCGAGCCTGCATTCGTGTCCAAGGTCATGACCAAACCAGTCCCAGAATCTCCTCTGTGGGGATTCATCTCCTAGGGTTGCTCATGCTGTCACATGTTAGAGCACTTGGTCAGTGAAAAAAAACAACCCAACCCATTAGCTTCCTCTATATTAAATTAAATTACCTCTTTTATTTTTATTTCGATTTGTGGATATATAGTATTTGTTTTTTTACACCTAGAGCACCAGGTCTTCCTAGGCGGTCTCCCGTTCAAGTGCTAACCAGGCCCGACCCTGATTAGTTTGCGAGATCAGATGGAATCGGGCTTGCTCAGGGTGGCGTGGCCGTAGTAATTCCCTCTTTTAAAGGGACTTACTGAACAGGCAAAAAGGGAACACTGAGGTATCGGGGTAGTAACTTCAGAAGGCACGGTTACTCTTGGGGCTTGAGAAACCAAGGGAAGAAGACAAACTTCTGTTGCAGCCCAGACTCTTGGAGCAGGGGCCCTACGGGACAGGGACTGGGAACCCGGTGCTGCCGCTGGTGCTGGTGGACCTGGGTGGGTGGGGAGAAGGCAGGGAGGCTGCTTCCGGGAGGGCTGGCAAACGGGATCAACTGTTGCTGCTGGGGCTGATGCCAACAGGAACCAGAAATCCGTTCCTGGCCCCGCGTCGCGAAGGGGCAGGTGTAAGGGCGTCTTCGTTGCTGAGAAGAGCTTCATAACCTGCACATTAGCTCCTGGGGGCCGTGGCATCTGAGAGCCCGGATCGGGATGCGGACGGAGCAACCCTGACTAAGGGAATTTTGCTTCAGACAAGGGCTCCCCTAAAACCTCTCCCGGGACCCAAGGACCAGCACGGGGCAGGGACTCCACGCCGCCTGGTTTCCTTCCCTTCGTTTGGCGGCCTCTCCACCTTCCCGCTGCTGCCGACCCCGGCTTGCAGCCGGCGTGAGTGCAGGTAAGGGGAGGGAGGGCCGCTCGGCTGTGGCTTCGCACACACTTGGAGCACCACGCACCCCAACGAGAGCTCTGAAGAGTGCGCTGCGTGGGGACATTTTTGCACCTTTAAGTAGCATTAGCAGGCCTCCTTGCTTTCTTTAGCACTTAAACTTCTTTTTCTCATTAGCACCGTCTTCTGGAGGGAGACAAGGGGCAGAGTGGCTAATTAGTGAACCCGGGTGGCTGCCTCCTACCTCCAAACCTTTCCCAAACATCTGCCACCCCTCCCACCCCACCCAGAGGAAGCCAGAACCTGCTGCTAGCAGACTTTCTCGTTGGAGAAACTATCAAAAAACATTTGTGAATAGCCATGATCGCCTTAAAATGGGGGAAAGAAGCACATTTTCCAATTACGGCCTGGGTGAACGCTCCGGCTTGTTTAATTAATGGAGGGTGCATCTGTTTGCCGAGGCCCCTCTGAATGCGTTTTCCGGAGTTCCTTAATTAGTTACAAAAAGCTGCAGGTGTACTGGCAGGGGAGGCGAGCAGGGCTGGGCTGCCTTCCAGGAGAGGCTCTCTCTCTTTTTTTTTAATGTAAATATTTAGTCGTATGCTGATGAGGTTCGTTTTAAAGTTGTCTTCCCTGTTTGATCTGCGGGCAGTGGTACTGCAAGATGTATTCGTGCTCCATTTGGGTTGTAGACAAAATAAATTGAAATGGAAGAGGCCAATTTTCATTATGACAGACACTTATACGCGGGTAGACCATTACCAGGATGACAAGTTATTTGCGTGCTGTCACTACGAGGCTGCCGCCTGGTTTTTCAGGCGAAAATGCTGCAAGGGGGTGGGGTGGGGTGGGGGGAGACGAGTCTTTGCATGCTAATTCTGCGGATCGAATCGCAACGTCGTGCGTTATACAGAGGAAACCGACGTGGAGGGCGGTAGGTGACAGGTGCTTTCATCCTTCTGGCGAGTGAAGATCCTCTCAGCAACGCCCACGTGTCCGAAAGGTTTGCCCTCCGGCAAACGTGGCTCTCCGCCTGGTACTGTTTTTAAAAACCTGTCACTCGTCACAGTAATCACCACGTCTAGATTCGAGGGGTGACGTTCCCGTGGAAAGGTGGCCAAGGCTGAGTTTAAGGAGTTTGTGATGATCGAGGGTGCGGGGACTGAAGGGTGCCCTCTGATCCATGAGAGCAGGAGTTGGCGAACTATGGCCCGCGGGCCACAGTTGACCCAGCTTTTTTTTAAATAAAGTTTTATTGGAACACAGCCACGCCCATTCGTTTATGTTTGTGGCCGCTTTCGCCACATTCGCGGAGTTGAGTAGCTGCGGCTGGATCGCCTGCCTAGCCTGAAATATTTACTCTCTGGCTCTGTATGGAAAAGGTTTGCTGCCCCCAGAACGATGGAGACGCTGTGGCTGGCCGCACAAAGCCTGGGGAGAAGGGCTGTGGCTTCTGTGGTCTTCCCTGCCGCCCTCCATTTCCCGGGGCCAACACTTCCTCCCCTCTGTGTCTCCGAGTGCGGCGTGAGACGCACGGCTGAAAACGTTTCCAGCGAATCTTTGTCTTTTTCTCACGGAGAAACACACGCTCAGTCATGGAGAACACGGAAGATCCGTCTTCATTCCTTCCTTGGTGTTCTCCGTCCCGGGAATCGAGACAAAGACAAGCGAGCGAGTCACTGAAAGGAAGCGTCACGTGAACCGGCCCCTTCCGCTTCCCCGTGACTGCTTCTCAGGAGCAGCCATGTCTTTGGCAGTGTTCGTAGGACGACGGTTCTTGTTTATTCCGGGAGAAAGACGCACACACGTGAGTGTCCCAATGGCAGGTCATCGCTTGTCCTGTGGCCCTTCTGTTCCGCCTTCCGGGTACCCTTGTTTCATTCCAGTACCCATAGCAGAGGTATCTCCGTGCTACAAATCGTAATTTTTTTTTTTCTTAATGTTCTGAATAGCTCACAACATTATTCTTAAGATTTCATAAATCAAGGTTCTGCTTCTGGGCCTGGATTGAAACTTGAAGGTGAAATCGATTCCAGCAAGGTATCTTGTGGGTATTTGGGCACAGCGTGGTGAGCAGAATGATGTTCCGTGGGTTTGGCGCCCGCATAAATAATGCAACAAAGCCTGAGATCGAGGGGCTTACAGAAGGAGCTGCTAACTAAGCAGGCGACCTTCAGCCACTCGCCTGCCTCCTCTGGGTTTCGTCTGCCAAACAAGGGCTTTGGGATAGATGCTCTCTGGCACGCCCGTCTATTTAAACAATTCAGAACGTGGAGACTGATCCACCTTCTTTCCCTTCTAATTCCATGCATCCCATTCAGTCTGGCCTTTGCCAGGGGCCCTGAGGTGACAAAGCAAGGTGGGATAAGCTGGCTGGAAGGGGTGTGTGGTCGGGGGTCGGCCGGACAGACAACAGGTGTGCCAACACTAGAAACTGAGTCCCACAAACTCAAGCAGGAAAGTGACAGACATGTCGGGAGGACATTGTGATGCTCGAGGATCGATGGGAAGGCTGGAGGACCCGCCAAGGGAGGCTGGTCGGTGAGAGACAGCTAGGGGTGTGCCTGGAATAGTCTGCGTAGGTGGCCGCTGCTGGTGGCCCCACCCGAGGCCCCATTCGGGGCCACCGCGATTCGCTTGTCAGGGTTGGAAAAAGGGGCGCGCTTTGCCAGGACAGGATGGGAGGGCCGGCTTTGCACGCAGAGCGCGGGCAGACTCAGCCCCTCCCCACGTTTTTACCCAGGCGCCCTGGGGTCAGCCTCCCAGTGCCATGACCGCTGTCCTTGCTGCTCGCCACTGGGCCTGCATTTTTGTGTCATTGTTCCTAGAGTTCGGGGCAAGAGCTCCGGTTCGTTTTGCTTCGAGCCTGGTCCCGATCTAAGCCATGCGGAAGAGGAAATAGGCATCCTGTTGGGCTGCGAGGATGGGATCCCGGGTCCCGCCTTCCCGGGGTTTGGGGCACCCTCACATTGGAGAGAGAGCCCAGCAAAAGGCAGCTGCGCACGCACAGCGGGTGTGGACCACGCACGCGTGGGCGGTTCGCGTGGGGCTGCGGGGGCCGCCGTTCGTTCTGCGGGCGGAGCGCTCCGTGGACCCGCTCCGCAGCGCCCTGCTGTGCGGGTGCCCTGGCCAGGACCAGCTCGGCGCTCCCCTGCTCCCGCGGGCCTTCGGGGGTGCGCACCCAGCAGCCCGCAGTTCCCCGGCTCCGGAGGACGTCTCGGAATGACACACGCACTCTGAACCCGCCTGACAGGCGCAAGGAATTTTGGGGTATTGTGAAAGAATTTCATATTTGAACTGATGGCAGATGTGGTTATAGTTAACATGCAGTTTTGGAGGCCAAAGGAGGAAGAGAGATTTCTAGAGTTGTGTGTTTTTGTTTTTGTTTTTGTTTTTGTTTACCAGCGAAGATGCCTCAACAGCTGTTAGGAGTTTGGACATGCAGTTTAAAAGATCATATTTCCTCCGACTCTCCTCTAAGAAGCTTACATTTGTTCTCCTTATTGAACTGTTTATGTTCATTTTCCTGAATTTAGTATCAGGAAATTCCCTTCCGTTATTTTATCAGAAGCCTATATTTTGACACAAAACCAAGAAGCGTTTCCACTTCTTACATTTTAGTTTCCTCACTTCTCAAAAAAAAAAAAAAAAAAAAGAAAGAAAGAAAGAAAAGAAAACGTAGTTCAATTAACTATCATCTGAGGGCTCCTCGCAGGCAGAGACCTGCAGAAATTGCTCCAAACCTTTAACATTTAGAAAAGCGTGTTTGTAGAGGCAGAAAGTCTTCGCAGGGCGCGCTGTTCAGAGAAGGCAAGGCGCCGTGCGATCCGCGGGGAAGAGCCGTCAGGGTGATGGGGGGCTGCCCACTCGGAGCCTCGAGGGTCACAGGCTCATCAGAAGGGATTCACGTTTAGGTTTTGAATTCTGTTTCCACTGGACCAGAGAGGCACGGGGGTGGGGGCGGGCGGGGAGATGTGGGCAGCGCCTCCCCCCTCCCCCATGCCCACTTCCAGCCCAGCCTTGGCAGATGAGACGGAGTCGAGGCAGGAGAGGCCCATCTGTGCCCATAGGGGTCCGGCGTGGGGCTTCACGCCCAGGTCCCCAACAATGTCTCTCCTTCAGTCTCTATTTTGCAAACACAAACGCAGTTGCAATGCTGCGTGAGACAATCCAGCCCCTCAGCATCCCGTCTGCCCAGCAGGCCGGCTGTTCCGGCGCCGACCAGTAGGGGCCGCCGTTCCCCTTTCGCAGTGCTGGCGTCCCAGGCTGGTACCTTCTCAGGCCTAACCATGTTTTTCCCGTTTTTGCTCATGGCATTAATCGTGAGGTTAGGGTTGGCCTGTGGTGAGCAATAATACGTTTAACCTTTGACTCCGTGGACTGAGATGTAATCGATCATTTGTGGTCTCCTTTCCAAGAACGGGGAGCCTCGGTTCGGTCTCAGGTGGAGACAGGCAGACCTTCAATTTTAGTGATGAGTCGAAGACGGCAAAGCACAGATCTGACCGACTCATTTTATGAACTCCACTACCCGGCGTGTCTTTATTTAAAAGCAAAAATATCTATTTTTTTCACTAAGTGATTTGTTTTTTTAACATTTTACAACCACAGTCGGATCCTGGTGAGGATAATTTCCTTTAGAATGCACATTAGTGTCTAGTTGGCAAATAAACTTGAGGCATTTCTGCATCGGGCAGAAAGCGAAGACGGATGTTGACTTCCCAACCAAATGGTAGCCGGGGATTGCGGGGTTCCGCGCGCGTGCGCGGCGCCATGCCTTTGACTGCAGTCTCGTCGCTGTGCGTCTGGGCTGTGAAGCGATTATCCGATGTGTACTCACGTACACGTGAAGAACCACTGCCGGTGAACTGACAGTAAGCGCGGCTGTTTACTGAAAGCACGTGTGTCAGGCTCGCTGTTAGCCACTGACACCTTTTCCTCTGATCCTCAGTGTTGGAGTAGGTACCACTCGAGTGGATTCAGATACCTGGCAAATAGATCTCTGCAGATTGAGCAGACAAAGAGAGTGAAGCAAAGAGATTAAGCAGAGAGAGAGACAAGATGGGAAACTAATAAGGGGGTAGTAGAGCCAAGATTTGAACCTGGCTTTGGAGCTCGAAAACCCCCTGGTCGCACTGTGATGCCACTTTGGGCTCTGAATACTTGCACAAATGTCTTGCCTTTCTATCCTTTTTTTTTTTTTTTTTTTGGTTTGTTTTTCTCATTTTCCAGTTTGAGGCTCTAGACATCTGAACTTTACAATTCTCTAAAGTGTCTGGACTTTAATTTGGCCTGAGACTTAAGGAACATCCCTGGAGTCATCTAGTTAGCAGCTTGCTCCTCACAAGAGGGAAACAACACAAACTGGAATATTTTTCATCTTCTGGATGGATGCGGCAGCCAGCCGACTTCTGCAGGGGCTTGTTCTTCTGTCCGTGGGGCGTGCTCCCCTCCCCTGGGAACAGTGGAGACGGCTGTTGAAGGAGAATGTTGGTCTAGTAGGGTCTAGTAAAGAGCCACAGGCGAGGGCATCCATCCCGTGAGTGATCGGCCTGCCGCGGGTTACTGGTGGGTCCCCAGTTAGGGCCCATGCTTGGGTGCCCCTGGTTCTGAAGAGCCTCTGAGCAGGTTCTGTGGATTCATGGCCTTGAGGGGCTTTTCTGCAGGGTGGTCCCTGGTGTCCCAGGATGCTCCTGGTCTCTGGCCAGGCAGATGGCCTCTCCACTCATTGTTTGTCTGAGCAGTGGGGACAGTGGGTCCGAGGTCTCCCATCCTTCCACAGTCAGTGCCTTTGCCATCTTGGAGAACAGCCAGCTCAGCTGTCCTCTGTCTGATGCCAGTTGTTGGAGCAGATAGCGAGTTTTTTGTATCCAACTATGCCCTTGGATGGATGCAAAATGCCATCTTTTCTGTCCTCCTGACACTTGCATACTGATGTCCCAGGAGCGTCTCCGTTTTTAGTGGAACTCCAGGATATAAGATGCCACAATCTTCTCTAATAACATTTGACTGTTTAAATTTATTCAATACTTGTCTTTCCTTACCGCTAACTTACATAGTGCATGCTGTAACGTCAACCCATTTCTCATTAGTACTTCCTTGATAAAAACCTAAAGAACGCCCTTTAGGGGTCTGCTTGACATCAGAGGAAGGGCATGTGGGCTCCAAGTGCTTTCTGACCGGAGGAGGACACCCTGCCGGGAAGTTGGAATGGATGTTGGCTGTACGTTCGTTCATTCATTCATTCATTCATTCGTCTCTTCAGTGTTTACTGAACACCAATGCTATGCACGGTGATATCATAGCAAAGGAAACAGGCCAGTTTTCTGTCCTCATGAAACATATATTCAAGTGGGGAGAGGGATGATATGTCAACCAATAAACACATAGACTAAGTAGATCGTGATTATCACCTTGAAGAAAATAGTGTGCCATGACAAAGGGTAACGGGTCGGTGGGTGTTTTACATAAGGCATCAGGGAGGCTCCCCTGAGGTTGGGAAGGAACCAGTGCCAAACAAGTTCAGGCTGTGGGAACAGCAAAGGCAGAGATCATGTGGCAGGAATGAGCCCAATGTGTCCTAGCAACAGACAGAGGACAACACACAGGTGGTTCGTAGTGCACTGTACGACCCTGCCGGGCTTCGCCACGTCCGGAGCGAGCGCCAGGGTGGGCAGCAATGCACTGCTCCCCTCACCGAGAAAGCCGTGCGGCGGCGCCAGACAGCACGCTTAGCCATGTGGCCGATGGACGTTCATGCCCAGGCCCCTGGCATCATCCCACACTGGTGGCACTCTGTGGATGGGAGTCAGTCCAGGGACCACACGCTGAGTGGTCCTGAAGGAGAGGATGCCGATGACCTTCCAACCGTGTCCGGTCATTCTCTCCCGGAAGCACGATGGCTTCCTGAGTCTTCCTGACGAAGAGCGCTCCCCAGTCAGGGTGGGGGGTGCACTCTGAGCGTTGGGAGTCGTGATTCCAGAATGATGCTCAGCAGCGAGGGCTGAGACATGGCGGATAAACGCTCCAGTCCATGCTGAGAAAGCTGCGAGGCACGTGCACACAGAGGCCCCCCCAGCAGAGCTGAGCCCCGATTGTCCACAGAGGTAATTTACTTATTAAGGTACTTAATAAGCTCCCATTCCCTTGCGTTGTTGCCTGGGGTCATCACAATGATCTATTCGAACCCAAATCCTTGTCTCCACGTCTGCTTTTGGGAAAACAGTAGAGAGCACGGCTGGACCTTGATGCACGAAGACTCGTGGCAACAGGACAGTCATCGAGGGGCCAGGTCACAGGGCCTTGGTGACCATGGTGAGAAGCTTGGACTTCGTTCTGAGGGTGCGGGGAGGAGGAATTACAGGACAGTTTGTAACTCAGAGGGCTCCCTGGCTGTGACTTGTGGACTGGATTGGAGAGGAGAGGGGGTGGGACCGGGACCAGATCAGGAGCTGCCCGCAGGAGTCTCGGGAAGAGCGGGAGGTGTGGGTGGAGGCGCGTGTGCACATTTGAAATCTATTTTAGTGATAAACCAATAGGACTTGATGATGGGTGGACTGTGCAGGGCAAAGAAAGGAAAGAGTCAAGGATGTCACTTTGATTTCTTCTTGATTCTCAGTATGGACCGGGGAAGCTGTGGGCATCCTGGCACAGAAGGCACTCAGGAAGTCAATGGTTAGGAAGCGCTTCTGTGCCTTGAGAGTCCTCCCAATTTATCTAAGCCACGCGGCTGACCCGGGCCCCACTGCATGCAGGGAATAAATGTGAGCTGTGTGTATCTGATAGACGCTCCGAGAGAAGATTAAAACCTCCATCTCAGCCACAAGGAGAAACTGTTCCCGCTACTCCACCAAACATGGGGAGGCATTAAACTTAACCGACTAAAAAATGAAGCGTAAGACCAGACCAGTGACTGCGACAGCTGCTGACGAGCGCTCACCCAGAGGACGCCCTAAGCGAAAGGGGAGACGCAGGAGAGGTAGCGTGGGGACCTGGGATCAAGGCGCCCCCGAGATGCAATAGCCAGGGGCTGCCACACCACTGCCCTTGAGCCACAGAAGGCCACCCTGAGTGCACATCCGCATCTTCCAAGATCTGGCTTTGAAGGGAGGGAGCAGACGCCTGGGCGTGTGGCTTCTTCCGGGCAGGCCACCTGGAACAAGACATCGACCAATGATCCCGCGTTTCAACAAACAGAACAAGACTGGCGTGCCCCAGACGAGGGTTTCTTTAGGGGGCCGTCTCCTTGGAGGACCCGAGGGAGACAGGCTTTCTCAGTCACAGGTGTCCAAAGCCAGCACGGGCTGCCTCGAAGGGCAGAGAGCGTCTTGCCGCCGGACAGGACAAGTATTTGGCAGTATTTTGAGAAGAGTTCTGATAGGAAATATCTGATTCCGGTGCTGGAACTCCAACTGCCTTTGTGTTCCTGGTGGATGAACTCACAAGGCAACCAGTTTCTGTATGTCCTATGGCAGCTGGGTTTAACCAGTTATGATATCTGGATTTACACCTTTCTCTGTTCAGCAGACTGATGTCCACAAGCCAGAGCAGCGTCCTTTACTTTGAAACGTTCAGGCCATTCATTCATACATTCGTTCATTCACCTATATTCTCTATTTCCTGAACCCTTGACAGGGCCACCTTCTGAGATCTGCTGGGTACCAGTAAGGGTTCCTGCCTTGAAGAGTTTACATGTGGGCAAAGAGTAACTAGGTCAAGAGATGGGCAGGGGTGCGGCCGCCCTGACTCCAGGGGCATCGAACCAGACTGACTCTCCAAGGCTTCTCCTCACCTGTAAAAGGATGGTCCTTCTCGCCCTCCTTCCCCCTTGAGGGACTCGTGACAGTGACATAATTGAGCAGGGTTGCAACCAGTGACTTAGAGGTGTCTTTCCAGGCTGTACACCGATGCCCCTAACACCTATGTGGGCACACATCATTACATCCGTCCTTCGTGCCGATGGAGTCTCGAGGAGAAAACCTCTTTGCTCACACGCCCTTCCTCCCTGTCTCTCTCTTTAAAGAAGGAAAGAATTTCCTCTCCAATAGTCAGACTAGATGAGCGTGCCAAGCCCTGAGCAGAGGATTATTAAAGCAGACCACAGTCGGCTTCCAGCTCGCAATCTAATTAGCTGGAAGAGGCCGCTTTGAGGCTGCACCAGAGAAACATCCTGTGGCCCCGCCACGCCGTCTGCAAGATAAGACAGAACCTTCGAAGGAGAGGAGAAGCTCGTGTTGTGTGTGCGGAGGGGGAGGGGAGGAGAGACGCCAGCCCCTGTGTGCTCAGCACCGTCGCTTCCCCGGGTGCCACCGGCCGGAAAACCAAAAAATGTGATCACAGGGCTCTCAGCTAAGAGCCCAGGCGGTTGTCGCCCCCAAGGCTGGTGCAGAGGACACCTCCCAGGGGTTTCCAGAGAGAGGAAGATTGGTTTTCTTTAGAGCTACTGCGAGCCCCAGGTAGCCAGCCTCTTCTCCTCGCCTTAATAGACCAGAGAGGAAGGAACAGACTAAAAATAGCCCGTGGCTGTATTAGGGAGGCCTCCCACATTCCGAGAGAGTCGTAAGTGACTCTGCCGCTCTGTGAGAGGGGATGGGACAGTCGATCAAGTCTGCTCTGCGTCACGGCCTGCCCTTGAGGACCTTACAGCTGTGTCGTTCGGTTCATCCACTCCACAAACCTTGACCGAGCGTCCGCGATGAAGCGGGCCCTGTATCAGGCAGTGAGATACGGACTCGACAAGCCCTAACATTCTAGAGCCAGAGACAGATACACACGAGAAAAATTAACGCGGTAATTGCAGAACGTGAGAACTGTAATACGCAAGCCAACGAAGCGGGCTTTCGTGTGACGCGGTGTGCGCGGTGGAGTTTGGGGGGTGCTGCCTGGATCTCTTTCTTCAGGGCCGAGGTGCTTACTCTGCAACTCTGAGATCTGTGGGCTTAGACGTCTTGGTCCCCAGTGGGGAGTGCCGCCACAGGAGGTCGGAGCAGGACTTGCGTTCACCTCAAGCTGTGGCTGCCACCTGGTCACGTGAGGCTCCCAGAAATCGCTCTGATCGTCACTAGGAGGTAGGTCGCTACTGAACAACGGGGCCAGGGAAGGGTATGTTTGTCGCCCAGCTGATCCACAGGGGCACTGCTTGACCACTTTTCTCAGTAAATGAGTAAACGCAGCAGCCGTGGCCTGAGGAGGGCGTGGTGACCATGGCTCAGACCCCTTACAGGTGAGCCATGCCCGTTAAGCATGGGAGAGGAATCCAGGTGCGTAGGAGAGAAGGGTGGCCAGGAGAGCAGCCACAGTGCTGGGGGCTGGGTTCATCTCACGGATCCTCTCTAGTAAGTTTGCCCCCAAAAGAGCCCAGACCACCCCAGAGGATGTGCTGAGCAAATGGAAGAGGTCTGAGGAGCACAAGGGGTGGCACGGAGCCGATGCTATGAGGTGCCATCACATACTTCCCGTTAGGACACGGGTACCCAGGGTCCCTCTCGCTGGGAGTGGTGGTGGCTGAATCACGCTCTGGAAACTTCCCTCCATCAGAGAGCTGCCTTCCCCTTCCCCAAGGTCATGTCCCCTTCGCAAGGGTGACCGGCATCCAATGACCGGCCACACAGATGTGCAAAGCCCCGTCCCCTTGGCACAGGGTAGAGCAACACCAAAAGGCCACCCCAGCTCCGGGGCTCCTGGGGGGAGCAGCTGAGGCATTTCTTGCGAGTGTACCCCGACTTCTCCCTCTGCTTGGTCCTGTTCCCTTCGCTATCCCCCACAAGCGCTGGTTCCAAGAGCAGCCCCCATAAACTGTCTTCCATCAGCTCTCCAACTCACAGTCTGTTTTCTGGAGAATCCAACCCAGGACAGTGAGTGACCGATGGAAGGAGGACACGTTGAGATGCCAGCGCTGGAGAACACCTCCCTGCAAGGGTCCTGTCTGAGCTGGGGCCTGCATGATGCCAGGTTGGAGAATATCTCTGGGGAAAGTATCTCGGGAATGAGGGATAACCCGTGCAAAGTCTGTGAGACAGGAACGATCTTGGTGTATTAAAGGACCAGAAAGGAGGCCTGTGGAGCTTGGGGGTGGTGACAGAGAAGAAAAGAACAGGAGAGAGAGACAAATAGGGCCGGGTCTGGCAGGGCCTTACAGGCTGCAATGAGTTCGGATTTTTATTTTAAAGGTGATGAGAAGTCATTGGAGGGGTCAAGCAGAGGAATGAAAGGATCCAATTTACATTTTAAAAAGATCATTCTGACTACTTGTGAATTCAATTTCATCAGGAAGACAAGACTAACTGACACGGAAAATTAGAGAATAACCTCAAAGCAATATGATTCTGTGTCTATAAAGGACATGCATCAGGCTCTTTGACATGAGTATATCTTATAATCACTGAATATTCCTTCAAGAATAACAACAGTGAGCACCTGTTAGATGCCAGATGCTGTACCGGGCTCTGGGATTCATGCAATAAACAAGATAAGTAGTAGCCTGAACCTCATGGAGCTTACATTCAAAGTGGGAAAACTTCAATAAAATGCTCATTGGGTGGCAAAGATTTTAAGCAAGTCACTGGGAGTTATATAGAGGAGAAAGACTTCATGGAGGAGTGGGAGAAATACTTAGGAACAGCCACAGCAGGTAAGAAGGGACTGTGAGAACAGTAACACGGCAGCGGCACTGAGTCTGGATGGTAAAAGCATCAGCAGTCGCCGTCCACTGAGTACTTACTGTGTGGAGGCGTCACAACGACTTAGCATCTTTTACGTGGTGTAATCTTCAGGGCCACCGTAGAAAGCAAACATTATTGTTCTCCCATGGAAATGCCTTGCAGGCTCATTGAAATACCTTGTTTGAGGGTACATGCTTAGAAAGAGGTGGATCTGGATTTAATTCCATGTCTGTATGATTCTGAAACCGAGTCCTATGCCCCTCAGAGCGTCCTGGTTGATCAGAAGTGGCTCGCTGGCTGTCAACTCTGTCTACAGGCTTCCCAGGACAAGTTTTGTAGCAAGACTTGCTTGTTGTTGTATGGAGACAGCTCTTGGTGCAGCCTTAATTTCTCTGCTTAGGGCTCTTTCCTTTCCACCTGTCCCAGTGCTCATTTGGCAGAGATGGCTAAACAGTCACCCATACAGTTTCATCCTCTTTGTGGCACATGGTTTAAGATATATCCCAGCATTCCTTACATTTATACCTTGGTCGTGTGACTGGGTTCTGGCCAACTGAGCATAAGCGGAAGTGATCTCCCTTCTCCTTCCCCAAATCTCCCGCTCACACTCTTTATTCGTTCCCCTTCTGGCTGTCTTGGAAGTCATCTTTTGATGATGCTGGAGCCCGTCTTTCGCCTGTGTCTCTGAATACTGCAAGGAGAAGAGCCCGCACCCTGACCTGGACCTACTTGGACTGTGAGGTGGACTGCGATGCTCGTTTATCAGAAATAAAAATAGGTGTTTATTTCTATTTTGTCTAGTAGAAACAAAATTCTATTGTGTTGAATGATTACATGATTGGATCGATTATTACTGCAGCCAAGCCCACACTAACTCATATGCCCACTTTCTGTCACGGCTCCTGAGGATATAAATCTCCTTTCCAATATCGTTCCAGTCTTCGTTCAAGATTGCTGGCAGGGCCGATGGTCATTTGGACTTTTGATGAAGATGAGCTAAGCCAAGGAATCTACAGACACAAAGCGTGAGTAAATAAAAACTTGACGTTTGTTCTAGTTATAGCGGGAGCAGGATAGCGGGAGGCAGGGCCATGAACGAAGAGAGAATGGGGACAGAGAAGGAAGAGGAAGAGAAGAGGAAGCAGAAGAACAAAGAGAAGATAAGGAAGAAGGGAGAGCGAATAAAGAGGAGAGAGAAAACTGGAGAGGATACGGAGAAGAACAAGAGTAGATAAGAAAGCCCAATGGGGGCAGAATTAAAATTATGTCACTTATAAAGGTCCAAGCGGATAAGGCTCTTCCAGCATGGCTCCCCCAGGAATGCACCAAACCCGGCCTCTGGTGCTAGAAGATGCTTCCTTCCTTGTCTGAGGCCGGTACACCTGGCCCGCCACCCTGTCACCTCTTACGCCGCAGGAATTCTGGAGATGGCATTGTGCTCTGCTCACATTGCCTTCGGTTCTGTACCGAACCTGAGATTGGCTACCAGTCAAGCTCTTCAGGAAACAGGATTTCTTCCTGGCAGGGACAAACAGTAGGGATAAAGGTTCCATCAACAGGAGAGGCCTCCGCTTCGCAGTGGCTGGAAGTTAATTAGGTGTGGTGGTTTTGCGACTCTCCACTCCCCATCTCCCCCATCTCCTTTTTCCCGAGTAATTAGTTTGAAAATGGGTTGTAAAGGAAATCAGAGCGATTCTCGGGGCTGGTAATGGGATAGTGGGGTGATTAGGAGAAAAGCCCCTTTGAAGCGCTTTGCCTATAACAGGCCAGGCGTTTGTCAGGACCACGGACAGCTCCAAACCGGCCTTGGGGGGGGCGGGAGGAGGGGCGATCTAGCCGAGGCCGTGAGGGTGGGGTCCATAGCAGGAGCCTAGAAACTCCTGGAAAGCCGGCTCCCACCGCCTGCCACTTTATTTAATTACGCAATAATCAGCAACCTTTACATTTTAATTAGAGAGTCACCGTTAGGAAGGCATCCTCCTCCTTCCCGGGACAGGCCTGCTCATTCTCTGCGGCTCCAGAAGGGTCTTCAGCGCTAATTGGCTGCTTGGCGCCTCCATTGTGACGGTGTGAGGTAGGGGTAGCGAGCCCCGTGCTTTCCTTCTAATGGTTCTCTGGTCTCTTTGCCCTCCTCCTCTTTGATTTGCCTAATTAGTGCTAATAATGTAAAAGCTGTGTGGCCCTCTTTTGATCCTGCTGCCTACGGCAGACGGAGCCATTCCATTAGCGGATATTAAATAGCGCTAATATGTGGTGACACGCGGTTGGGGCTGGCTTTGCACACAGTTCCAGCGTGGGATCCCAGGGCTGCCTCAGCCGCGTGCACACACACGCGCGTGCGTGCGCGCGCGCACACACACACACACACACACACACAGCATCTACTGTATTCCTGGGGAAAAGTCATTGTAGCAGCTTAGAGTGCTGTGTCTTAATAACTGTTTGAAGCCCCTTTATTGTGGGCTGGCATTGAAAACTGCACGATTTATTCCACATTTCAGGATTTTAATGATTAATTCATGAATGTATCTGCAAGAATGCCAAGGTCTCCCGAACAATGAAAGCCTTTCCCCCCCCTAAAGTTGTTTGTTTTCATTTCAAATCAAAGCAATCTGTCTTGAGCATTCATTTCTCTCCCCCTTCACTCCCTTCACCCTGAAAAAAAAAAAAAAAGGAGCTCATTTCATTGGGGTCTTGGTAACATTTTGACAAGTAATAGAATTCATTTACATTTATCAAAATAAACAGATAAGCCTTCCATCTTCCTTCTGTCTAGCTGACACGACTGGTCTTTCACCTTCATTAGTGAGCTTGAGGTCATGTGCAATGCATGATTCAACCTGTGTGTTCCCAGCTATTCTGAAGATTTTGTGGAAACGTAAAGGGGTGCCCAGGCTGAAGGGCCCCGGAAGAGCTTCCCCAGTCCCCCGGGGGTGACCATTGTAGCTCTCACCTTTGGCCTGGACTCACAAACCACAGACCCCTTTTACTTATGTAAAGGCAGTGGGATTCCATGGTTAAGAATGCTGGTTCTGGAACTGGATGGCTTGGGTTTGCATCCCAGCTTCATCATGCTCCCCACAGTGTGCGACTTCAGGCAAGTTACTCATAACAGTAGTAGCTACATCACAGAGCTGTTACGAGGATTAAACGAGACAGTCCATGCAAAATGCTTGGCCCTGGTACATAGTAGGTGCTTCAAAGTGTGGGAGGAGGAGGAGGAGGAGGAGGAGGAGGAGGAGACAAAGACACCGGTGACAATGATAGTGCTGGAGCAGCCTGAGGTTCTTTTATTGAGCCTTTGTGTTTGGGGCAAGAGGAGATGGCGCCTCTATTATCATAAAATCTAGAGAAACTCTGAAGGCAATTTTCATTTTTTAAAAAATTTCTGCTGTTAAGACTATTGTTGAGGGGCTACCTCATTTTAAAGACATTGTTATGTTTTTCTAACATAGCCCCATTATCTTAATGCTTGGTTTTACGAACTCAGGCCTACGCAAAATAGCCTGGAAGCGTGCTGCAAATTACAGTGCGCAATTAGGACAAAGGAGGAAGTAGCTCAGCTCAGCTTAGCCACTGCATGCTGGGCCCACGCAGACTGACCCCTTGGGACCTAGGCCTCTGCCCATGACTCCAAGTGGCTGGGTGGGGGTCACAGAGAGGGGTGGCATTCAGGGTTCCTAGCATCACCAACAACATCCTCTTTGTGCCTCAGTTAAATTTTTTTTTTACATTCAAAACTTTATATTTTTTAGCAATTTAAGTTCACAGCAAGATTGAGTGTATAAATATAATGGGGTACCCACGGGATCTGTAGTGATGTTTCCCTTGTTCGTTTCTGATATTAGTAAGTTGTAGCTTCTCCTTTTTTTCATTAGTCAGCCTGGCTAGGGGTTTATCAATTTTATTGATCTTTTTAAAGAACCGGCTTTTGGTTTTGTTGATTATTGATTTCCTGTTTTAAATTTCGGTAATTTCTTCTATTTTTTTATTATTTATTTTCTCCGGCTTACTTTGGATTTAATGTGCTCTTACTTTTCCAGTGTTCTAAGGTGAAAACTTAGATTATTGGTTTCAGATCTTTCTTTTCTAATAAATGCATTCAATGCTGTACATTTTCCTCTAAGTGCCGTTTTTCTCTGCATAGTATGCATTTGGTCGTCTTGTGTTTTCATTTTCATTTAGTTCGAAATATTTTTAAGTTACTCTTGAGATTTTTCTTTTATCAATGTGTTGTTTAGAAGTGTTTTGTTGAATATTTAAAGTTTTTATTTATTTACTTGAAAAAGTAACAGGGAACGAGGTTCCAATGGTACAAAGAAAGCGAGATGTCGTGACAAGTCAGTTTCTTTTTCCATTTGGATCGACCTGGTTCCCTGTTCTCTCCAGGAGGTGACTTCTCCTCTCTGGCTCTTAGGTGCCCTTTCGGAGAGAGTGAATACAACCTAAGATACAGGAAACATGGTCTTCTCATCTTTTTTTTTTTTTAAATGGTGGCACGTTATTTATTTTGCCTCCTGCACTAAACAGTAAAGTTTGAGAAACATTCCATGTAACTACATTTAGTTGTATCCACTTCCCCGCGGATGGACATTTGGGTCATTTCCCATCAGAATGTGATCTTGAAACAGGCTAAGAAATAGAGATCCATTGGTTTCTTTTGTGGAGAGACATAATGAAATAATTTGTCACACACCATTGTTTTTTCCCTTCCAGCATCATTCTCTATGCTTTTTATAATAGAACGCTAGTTTTCCTCTGGGGAACTATCCCTTGCTCACTTTCTGGCCATGAGATTTGGTTTGCAGCTGATTTTAAGGATGGGCATGTGACAGTAGCCCATCCAGTCAGAAGGGCTGAAACCCCTGGATACTGTGATTCATTCAGGGAGGAACATGTGACCAAGTTCAGGCTGAAGAGGGACCCAGACTTGCCGGAATGGTTGGGTCAGAGGTGCCACCTTCCCATTCAGGATACGGAACCAGTGGGTGGGCTGGAGGAAAGGAAGCATCAAGAACGGAAAGACAAGATCAAGAAGAGGAGGCCTGTCCTGCAGGGTGCATGAAGGCAAGAAGAAGGAGGTGTGGGAAGTTGGACCTTTTGGACAGCTCCATCTTCCAGGCTCTGGTAGCCCAGCTCCTCCTGCTGTTCCTCTGGCCCTGGGATTGGGAGCACCTTCCTGCTGTGGTTAATCTCTGGGTTGCCTCAGGTACCCTGTTTGACTTCTCGGCCCTTCCATCACCTAGGTAACCAGTTCTCCTTATTAAGTTCCCTCTGTTTGAAGCACATAGGATGACTTCTGTTTTGCCAGATGAATTCTAACTGATAGAATGAAGGAGTGGGTAGATGTGAGAAGGATGGGCTGTACGCAGACAAGTGGGTATGCATAAAAACACAGGTGCGGACTTAGTCACGAGAAGGGAGGTTCTCAAGGAGAATGAGTTTAGAGGGAAAAATGGGCAAGGACAGGACATAGGGACATTCCTAAATAATTCACCTAGGATCAAGAAGCATCAGCCAACTTGGCTTACTCGACATGTAAGAGAACCATCTAGATGTAGTTTTCCTGGGACCAGGGAAGAATTTTAAGGAGTATATGTGTGTGTGTGTGTGCACGCACACACACACACACACACACACACACAGTTAGAAGAATTGATTGATACATTAGGGGTCAAAAAGAATGAGGGCACTAAACAGTGTGATTCCAGACTAGGACTGAGTTTCAGAATTTCAGAGGTGTGTGCGTGGACCACCTAATTGCCTTAGAATTCCAAATTCCAGAATCAAAAGTCCTTTGAAATCGGAAGTAACTCTAAATCGGGGGACTGAATGATTATGTCGCTGTGGGTACCCAGGTCGCATCTGGGGCAGTGGCTGGAGGACACGGCCATGGAGTGTAGTGGCCCCATCGGTTTAACCCTGAAGAGTGATGGCACGCACTCTCGGCCCTTTCTTTTGTAGAGCTGGGTGGAAAGTGGCGTGAATGTGGCTCTCGGCAGGTCAAATGCCTCGTTTAATTATGGCACCTAGAATGTCTCACGGGCGAAATCAGCTTCACTTTGCAGGCTAGGACACTGTAGCTCAGTGAGATTAGGCGACTTGCCCAAGGTCACAGAGGCAAGCCTTACATCTACTGTGCCCAAACGTGAGCTTCTCGACAGCAGGGGTCGTGTGTCTCCTGCCTCGTCTCTTCCAGCGTGGCCCCTAGACCCTGCCGTGGGGTAGACTCAGGATGATTTCCTGACACAGTGAAGGAAGCAGGCAGAGCCACTGAGCCGCAGAACCTTTTCTCTGTGGGCCGTGTCAAGACAGTGGCTCTGCCTGGCTCTCTCCGAGTGACCTGGGGCGGATCCCACCCTCTTGCAAGCCTCAGCCTTCCCATCTGTAAGGCAAGGGGGTTGGATAATGGCCTTAAGACTCCTTCGGGCTTTGCTGAAGGATTCCGCGATGTCAAAAATAAGAGATTGCATTATCACGAATTGAAAAATAATTATCTTTTATGCTCCGCGTGTAACTTTCCACTTCTCGGGTACCTGTTAGACAGTGTCAATGTTGCCTCGTATATCAGACACTGTTGTAATAAGTACGCGATCTGTGTCTGCAATTTCCGTTTTATGGCAATAACTGATTTACACGAGGTGTTTTTAAAACGTGTCACTTGTATGTACGCACCTGCCAGGAGCCTGCTCTCTCGTAATGAGTTTCTGGCGAGGTCAGAGAAAGTGCCTGAATTTAAGGAAACAAATCGCGGGCAAGTTCTGGACACAGAAGCCTCCCTCTTTCGCTGGGGAGGCGTGCGGCCTCCCCGTGAGGGACGGTGACTACTCTCCGGTGTTCAGACACGAAGGCCTCTGGCTTGGCGCATCCAGATTACAGAAATTTTTCTGACAGGTGCTCTCAAACTCCAACTTGGGGAGGGAGGGATGTTCAGAGCCTTTACATGCACCGGGAGACGGGGCTGCTGTATGTGAACTTGCCAGATACCAGGTCACCAAGAAGTACCGGTTCACGGAGTGTCCAATTTATTGGTTGATCATTTGGATAAAAATTATAAGGCAAATATTCGAAGGGCAGGGGCAGAGTGAGAGGCAGGGGCATCCTGAAAAATGAAGTTCTAATTTGGTGAATTTTTCCCTTTCTGTTCACTATTGGGAAACTGGTTATTTTGCACGTTAGCTTTTGACTAACTGATTTTTGGCGCATTGGTATGTTTCCGAGGGCCGAGCCGGTCATTTGGGGGTCTCCTGAAACTTTGACCTTTTGGTGCTGCTGATGCAGATTTTGGACCCACCTAGTTCATCCTTCTGCAGCCAGACAGAACCCACCTGAGCCAGCTCAACTCCTGGAGAAGAGAGGTAATAAGGCAGGCTGTGCATGATGGATCTCATCCTTGCTCTACACACCCTGGGTGAAAGAGTTTTGAGGAATCTTCCTCCTTAATTCTGGCTGGACTTTAGGGCCTTTGGCAGAGCCACACAGACACAAGCTTCTGGGAAACTTGATCCCCTTGCGAGCCTCTGAAGTCCTTTCGGCCAGTCCCTAAACATCACCGCTCCCACGTTATGGCTGCCAGGATTTTCAGAAAACTTCCCATGCTAGTGCAATAATGCCAAATGCACCCAGAGGCCAGGAAAGACGAAGAAGTGAGGCTGTCTTCGGATAAAGCATCTGCTGACCTGGCCTCTCTTGGACACTCTGAGGCCCAGTGAAGCAACTCGTCAGGTCGGCTGGCCACCAGGACAAAGGCTGGCTGAGAAGAGGCTGCGATCCGGCCACTTGTTCAAAATCCTCCCAAAGGTCATTCATCTGGCTGGGATTTCTTCTTGAGCCTCGCCTGGCCGTGTGGCTTATCCTGATGCAGGCTGGCCTGGGAAGCCGACAGCTCAGGTCTGCCATGTCCAGCTGCTTATTGTGACAGCCCCGGGGGCCAGCACAGTGCCGGGCTGGGCGGAGAGGCTCACATGTTCACAGGCTGGGTGGCAGCCTTGAGAAGAAGCGTGCAGAGTGCCCGCTTTCCTCCTTCCACTACTGGCTACTTCGTTACAACTGAATTATTTCTTAGGCTACAGGGTGCAGGGAATGCCGGCAGGGATTTCTCATTCCTCTAATGCGGCCCGTTTCCTGGTGGTGGTTCTAGCCATCACGTTCATCATCCTCTTTCCAGGAATGCCCTGTCTCTGTCGTGTCTGTTGCCTGGACTCCCCTTCTCCAACACCCCACTCAGATGTCGCTTTGTCGGGAGAGCCTTCCCGGTTCCACCAGGCTCAGATGACACAGAATTGTAATTATCTGTGCCCATCAGCATCCCTCTAAATTGTAAAACCTTCAGAGACAGACGCTTCATCTTTATTCTTATTTGTTCATTCATTTGTTTAGAGACAGCACAATATAATGCCGAAGAGCACTAAGTATAGAGTCAGAGACAGCCTGGGCTTGAAGGTTAGCTGGGAACTTAGGGTTCTATAATCTACAGTGAGAGACTTAACTTTTTTAAACCCTATATTTCAGATATGCAAAAAATGAATATAGTGGTAGTATTCACCTCCTATGGTTGTAGAAGGAATTTGCTGCATATATCATTTTTGGGACGCTTGCTATGTAGCAAGCATTACACTGGTCATGGTCATTATTATGATTATTCGTTTATTCAACAAATATTTATTGCATAAACGTTGGGCACCTGTTACTCTCCTAGGTGCTGCCTCTGGGATCGAGCAGGATGTTTGGTACAGACTTAGGGCTTGGTAAACGTTTCCTGGATGAATGAGGATTTAACGAGCCATGGGCTTAGTTTCGCAATCTGTGTATTAGTCAGTTCGGCTGGACTCTGTCGTGTAACAAACACTCCCCCCAGCCCCACTCCCACCACATCTCAGCAGCTTGATTTAACGGAAATGAATAGTGTTCCTATCGCGTGTTTAGCCGGCTGGGACGTCCTGCTCGTCAGCCAGGCTGACCACGCGCATCTCAGCACTTGCTTCCACCATCTCTGCAGCATTAGCTCTTCGAGTTCCCGCCTAAAGTGGCACACACCATCTCTGCTCGCATTTTATTGGCTAGAGCAAGTCACGTGGCCCTGCCTAACTCTTTAAAGGGGAGAGAGAATTGCAATTGCTATCCTATCCTGTGCCCTAAAGATGGAGGACCAGGATATCTGGGTACAGCCCTCTTGACCCTCATGGGCTGGAAGCTGGTGACATGGTCTTCTGACTAATACACAGCCATCGCTGGCTCACAAAGAAGCCCCGGTCCAAGGTCAGTTTCAGCAGCTACCCCCAGGCTTCTCCTTTGGAATTAAATTTTCAGACTAGGTCTTTTTTTACACTCTTCTCACTTCCTCACTCAATTATACTTTAAGCAGATGGGTGAGCCTGTCAACCTTAGGAAAACAACAGAAAGAAACAAATTTATGTAAAACATCCCACATTCTAATTAAATTTCTCTGCCACCTCAAGGTTTTGAGCTTGGGTGCTGATTTGCACTTAAAAAAAAAAAAAATCAAAACAGAAGCCCAAATTCATGAAAACTTGCAAAGTGCTTTCATGTTGTGCTCCACGCCGACATGTAAATGGAAAGGATGCCTTCATTTCTCCCCGTGACAAACACCTCTGTTTTTGTTGCTTGATGGCTCGGAACGGGGTTCTGTTTCAGGACGATTGAAAGCTGCTTCTAAATGCAGACCTAGCGAAGCAGGCCAGGGGGAAGGTGTATGTGGAGGGTTAAGCGCGGCGAATCTTAATCAAGCACTGAGGGGTCTCCGAAGACCCTCGTGCAGACCTGCAATGACTCTGGGCTCAGCCCGAGGCTCCAAAACACCCATCGCCAGAGCCTGCAGACCCTCGCGCCTCAATCGAGTGAGAGAGTATTAGCCGTCCATTCCTGTAGCCAATAACTCCCAAACTTAGCAGTTTAAGTCAAAGCGAGGTTACCGTTCCCGCGGGTTCCGAGAGCCAGGGATCCGGGAGCCGCTGGTGTGGGTGGTTCTGGCGCAGGGTCTCCCACGGGGTTGTGGTCAAGCTGTCGTCTGGGGCTGCAGTCATCTGATTGCTGGCCTGGGGCCGAGGGTCCCTTCCCACGCGCAAGCACATGCTCGTCGGATGGCCCCAGCTCCTTGCCATGTGCTCCCCTCCACAGAGCCATTGATGACGTGGCTGCTGGCGTCTCTAAGTGATCAGACAGACAGACACACAGACAAAGATGGGAGGCATAGTTTTATTCTTGGAAGTAACACATGTCACTTCTGCTAAATTCGATTAATCACACGGACTGACTCTAATACAGTTTTGGAGAATACCCAGGATGTAGCTGTCAGGAGGCGAGGATCTTTGGGGGTCATTTTCGAGGCTGATAACCTCACGACACACAGACACACATTTTAAAATCAGTAAACAAGAGAACAAACTATCTACCGTGGCCAAGATGTCGGCTAGGTGATTTACACGCATCAGCTCAGTCTTTACAATAACAGTGCGAGGTAGGAGCTGTTATAATGCCAGTTTCACAGGTGAAGAAACTGAATTTCAAAGAGGTGAAGTAGCTAAACACTGTCTGGGTGGGACGTGGCGAGCGAGGGCACGGAATAAAACCTGTCTCATGCAAAACCCTCCCTGGAGCCATGTTACTGCTGGGTAGGGCAAGGATGGCATCGTGTGGTCTCGACAGTGACCTTTGCAGCCAGCCCAGCCTGGCCTCAGCCTGGCTTCTGCTCTTACCAACCACGTGACCTTGAGCAAGCTATCTGACCTCTCAGCCTCTCTATCCTGGTCTGTGGGATAGGGATGGATGAGAGCGGGTGACTCGTGCACGCGGCCAGCTCAGTGCTGGGCACGGGCAGCTGCTCCGTAAGTGTTGGATGCTGTGGCTTGAGCCTCAGGCTGTGGCCCTGACTAGTTCCAATTTCTTCCCCTCACTCTACCTCAGTTTCTTCACTTGAGAAGTGAGGGTGTTAGATTATGTGTCCCAGGTCACTTCCAATCCATAGTCCATGACTTTCTTTTTTTTTTAAAAAACATAACATTTCTCTGAATCTTGACATTGTGCCAAGTAGTGTGAAGCCAAACCATCCTCTAATTGTCATACTGCAAAATGGACTTTCGCTGGTATTTAAGGGAGGTGGGTTATGGCTTTCTCTTTCATGCTCTGTCCTCAGAGGAAGCCTTGAGGTAGAAGGGAACACGCTGGGTGGGGACTCTGGGCTCAAACCCCAGTTTTGGCTCTCACTGGCTGTATGACCCAGGGAAAGTGCTTAGCCTCTCTGGCCTTTGGCTTTCTCATTTTTCTTTGTGTTCTTTGGAGGGATGCCTTCTGGTCAAAGGAGTGTGGGACACAGAACATGAAGTAGGAGTTGAGCCTGACAGGCTTTTAGAGGGTGCTTCCTGTGCCCTTCCTTCCAGAATAAAGATTCTGGGCCTTTGAGCACATGGGGGGAAGAGCCACGCCCATTAACCTCTGGGGAAAAACAGCACCTTCGTCTAATAGATTTCTCAGAGGCAGAGGTATGCAGGCCTCGGAGGCAGTGATAAAACAGCCTGCACTGTCCCTAACCTCTGGGGGCAGAAACGCTGGCTCTTGGGGAGGGACTGAGTTTTGTCTGCCGGGTGAAGAGCAGCAACCGGCCAAGGACAAGAGGAAGAAGGGAGGGAAGGGAAGTGAACGCGCGTGTGCGTGTGTGTGTGTGTGTGTGCGCATGCGCGTGCACCCCTCCGGGTGGGGCGGTTCGGAACCAGCCCTGACTCGGCCGCGTGCGCCTCTCGTCCTGTGTGGATGCTGCGGATGGCGCTTCCGGCCAGTGGCTGTGGGCTGCCTCTGCCTCTGCAGCTTCCCCGTCAGCATCTGTTGCCAGCGTCAGCTGCAGACGTACGATTGTGACCCAGCGCTTCTGCACCCTGCTCTAAGGAGAGCGCCCTGGTCCCTGCTCCCCATGGGGACTGGGTTCCGGCCACCTGTCCACCCCTCGTCCCAGAGTGCACAGACCCCCAGCTCGGACACCCCTTGCGCCGAGCGCCTCCGTCTGACTTCTGACCTCGTTTGGGGAGACGCTTGCGTTGTTTTGAGTGACGCTCTGATACACGCACATGAATTTTAAAAAATGCTGTTCCTCTCATTCTTCCATATTTCTCTGTTTGGTTCAGAGAGTGGTTCGATGAGGCACACAGGGCTCCATCTTGACTGGACACACGATTTCATGACATTTTGAAAATCCTCACAGTCTTTTCATTGAAATTTTCATTGGGATAACTGTGGATTCCCAGGCAGTTGTGAGAATGAATAGAGACCCTGCGTGCCCCTTATCCAGTTTCCCAGTGATAAGCATTTTGCAAAACATAGGACAATAGCATGACCAGGATGTTGAATCTCTCGCAATTTTTAAGAGGATTAAAAAAAAAATTGCTCTCAGGGAGGTCGGAGGGGCAGGGTTCATGCTCACACCCTTGGCCTTTGGCACTGTTCTCCAGGTCCTCGAGTCAGTAGACGGGCAGAGTCTGGGCCGGCTCTGGTGCTGCAGCCCCCGGGTCGCTTTCCTGGCACTAAGGGGGCGGGAAGAGGAGGTTTCTCTTAAATCTACCTGTTATAGTTTACACGCAGCTCTTGGCGGCCCTGGAGCCGGCCTGCCCTGGTCTTTTTATGAGCTAAATTTTAGCTAATAAAATTAGAATGGAATCACAGAGCTGGACGGCTCCGGGTTAGCCATATCTGTTTCTGCCTTCTCCTCAGCATCCACACTGCATTTCCTTAAGGGACTTTTCCCCCACCCTGGCACCCCCCCCCACCATTCGTGGGACGGACACCCCCTCCCAGTCTAGGGCTGGGGATAGAGTTGGCTTACCGGGTCTAATGAGATGTTTCCATTCCATTCATGGATTGGTTCAGGTTTGGGGCGGGAGCTGCGCTAGCCAGTGAGAAGCTGTCCAAGGACGTTGTTCAGTAACAGGGGATGCTGACCGGTTCGGACGTAGACCTGGCTTGCTGGCAGGCCCCTCGCCACCTCGGAGAAAGAGCTGGCTCAAAACTGGGCCGACACGGAGGAAAGCGGGGCTGGCAGAGGAAAAGAGAGAGAGAGGTGGAGAAACCGAGTCCCGGAGATGTTGACGGACACGCTGAACGCGACACAGCCGTTTGCAGTGGCCCTCGAGGGGCGCAGAGCCTCACTTTCCCATTAAGTTCAGGCGAGGGGTGGAGACTTCCAGGGGAGGGACCTGCTGACTTCCGGCGTCTGGCCCCCAGGGCGGCTCCGAGGGGGGACAAGCCAGATGGGAGGGAAAAGGGTTTGCACCCACATGCGAGCGTGGGCCTCAGGGCACACGGGGGGGGGTGCGTTTCGCTCCCTTCGATGACCTCGGAGGAGTTTGCAGACATGATCTCATTTGCTATCGGCTGTGGTCGCGAGAAGCCACCTCAATACAGAAGCGCTGGGCTGGGCTCAGCTCACCGTTAGGAAACCGAGTTAGGGCCCCGCGGAGCCGCCCGGCGGGGGGGGCTCCCCTGACACTGTGGAGCCCTGTGCAGGGGCCCTGCCTCCTCTTCCAGCACTGAGCAGAGTGGCTCACGGATCCCTGAGCCGTTTGCCAGGGAGCAGCGAGTTACTCCTGCCGCCAGCCCAGCCTCCCTAGGCCCCTGGAGTTCAGCCCTGCGCGCAGGGGGGCGGCGTCCACAGCCCAGGGGTGCTGTTGCCTTCTGCCCCCCATCTGGGGGCTCCTGGAGAGTCTTGGCACTCACCGAGGTGGGGGGGGCAACCTCACAGAAGAGGGTTTCGACTGGGGGCACGAAATAGGTTCACCTGGAGGAGCTTGAGGCTTCCCGTCCGTCGTCCCTCCTTCTGCCTATCCCTCCACCCAGCATTTATCTGAACAGGCACAGCACGCCTGGAGTGAACGGCTGGAACAGAGCCTCCTTGTTCGTGAAGCAGGCGTGGCAGGATATTGGCCCCGTCACGGAGGGTTGTCCTGATCATTAAGTGAATTACTATGTGCAAAGTACCTAGCACAGTGCCGGCTCAGAAAGCGCCAAGCACGGGTGACTATCACTGGGTTCAGTCTTGCACCTCTCTCCCACCACCCCGTTCCCTGCGCATTGCAGGCCCCAGAGGTCTTCCACGGACATGAGTACCCCACCTTCCTGCCCCGCTGCCAGCCGGGCCGGGGACCTCAGGCTTGGAAGCTGAGTAAGACCCCGGGAAATGTCAGAAAATAAGAAGGACGTGGCCATGTTTCTGCAAGTGCCTAAGCCGGGAGGACTGCCTGGAAGAGGTGCTCCATAAGTCACTATGCGTAATATGGCTGTGGAAACTACAAGAACAATAATAATAACAACAACAGATAGAGTAAGGGGACACAGGTTGGGGCTTATCCTGTTACCTCAGAACTCTGGTTAGAGGCCCGACCTCAAGTCAGTCAGCACGAAAAACTTCTACAGCCCAGGAGAGCAGCAAAGGAGCCGACAGACTCCTTTCCCAAGGCCTACTGCCCCCCGCCCCACTTTGGAGGTCTGGGACAGCGGTGAAAGGGCCTTTGACGCTGATGAGAGAGCCCCGAGACACTTACGAGGAGACTCCCCAAAACTAGGAAGAGGGTCAGAAGCTCTGGTGGGCCCCCTGCCCCACCCGAATTAGGAAAGCAACACCGAGTGTAAGAAACAGTTTCTTTGGAGGAAATCGTTGAGTGTTAGCAAGAAATATTTTTGAGTAACCCAAGATGGCAGCATCTGTGTAACGCCCCCATCCATCTCGGCATGTTTTGGATTCTAAGAATTTTGAGCAGGGGGCTGGTGGATTGGTCAGAATTCTGTGGGCTGTGAGCAGAGGATTTCACACATGTTCCTTTCATTGGCAAACTTACCTGGAACCATATAGCGAAGGGGGGGGCTGGAAAACATAGCTTCCAGACTTAGAAGGGAGTGACAGTGATGCCAGTCTCCCCACAGGAATGCAGACTTTTCGGGCCACCCACCTTTGACTGTTCCATCATGTCTTTCGCAGAAGAATTGCACAAGAACCTGGCTCTTTATGTCAAAGAACCTGAAACAGGGCAAACAAAACTCAGGTGCATAAGGCCAACCATGCCTTGAAAAAGCTGCACGTGACATGGCGAATCCTCCTGGGTGTGTGCACTAGATTTACAGTCCCAGTGACATGCAGGGCGTGGGCCCTGGACTCTTGGATTAGGTAAAGGGGCACGAGTGAAAACCACGCGCCTCTGCCCTGCCCGGTGGCATGCACCTGACTTGGCTGCGTTTCTCCGTGGAGGGGGTGGCTGAGGACTCAGAGTTTCTCTCTTCCTGGCTCCATTAGCACGGACCCTCCTGTGTGAGGTGACGTGTGACACCTAGCTGAGAATGATCCCTAGTGAGTGAGTGCGGGTGCTTCTGTTCATACTGGATTCTGGCAGTTAGGATGAACGGTACCACCGCACTGACTTGTCTGTGTTTTGGATTAAAAAACAAAAAATGTTAAGGACCCAGGCAGTATTGCTGCCAGAAAGATCCGCAGTCAGAAACCTTGAGAACTTAGACTTGAAAATGGCTTGAAAGAGCCTTCAGTCTGTTTCTGCAGAGCGAGGGTGGGTCTATCTCTGGGGTCAGTTCCTATGCTTTGACCAGCTAATTTTAAGTGTCTGCATCTTGAAAGAAGTCACGGTGACATTTTGGGAAAACTCTTGAATTTTTAGATTAGTCACTGACTACGATGGCAACTTTTGGCTTATTAGAAGGATTTCTAAGGGCAGAATAAAATAACAAAACCAATTGTCTTAGCCTGAAGTTTCACACAGAAACCAGAAGCCTGAGATGAAGGCTTGCCTTTGAAGGTGGACTATTTGGAAGGTAACGCTGGGGAGAACAGGGCAGGGGAGCGGGCAGGGAAGGAGGGCGTGCCGAGGCAAGGGCGGGTGACTGAGCTGGCTCCCTGTGTGGGTATCGGGTGCTGGATTCTTTTTGAAATTCTTTTAATTTTTCATTCGTGGCTGGCATATAGTATGCTAATTTCAAGTGTTCAACATAGTGATCAGACATTTATATAATTCACGAAGTGATCGCCCTGATAAATCTAGTGCCCATGTGACACCATGCACAGTTTTTACAATACTACTGACTGCATTCCTTATGGCACACTTTATAGCCCCGTGACTATTTTGCAGCTACCAATTTGAATCTTTTTTTTTTTTTTTCAGTCAAGGCAACCCTTGGTTCACCTCACAGGTTGCAAGGACCTTGTCAACTTACAATCCCTTATTTTAAAATTTTTTTTTGTTTTTTTACATCTACAGGTCCTGGTCTTCCCAGGTGGTCTCCCATCCAAGCACTAACCAGGCCCGACCCTGCTTAGCTTCCGAGATCAGACGGGATCGGGCTTGTTCAGGGTGGTGTGGCCATGGGCCCAATTTGTACTTTTTAACCCTTTCTCCTTTTTTTATCCACTCCCCCCAAACCCCGCTCCCATCTGGCAACCATCAAAATGTTCTCTGTATCTATGAATTTGTTCTGTTTATTTTGTGTTTTAGGTTCCACATGTAAGTGAAATCACACGGCGCTCGTCTCTCTCTGACTCACTCCACGCAGCATCGTGTCTTCCAGGTCCATCCGTGTTGCTGCAGATGGCAAGATTTCGTTTTTTTCCTGAGGCTGCGTAATATTGCATTGTATATCCGTACCCTCTCTTATTTATCCATTCATCCATTGATGGACGCTCAGGCGGCCTCCATACCGTGGCTTTTGTAAATACTGCTGCGATGAACATATGGATTCACGTGTCCCTCTGAAGTAACGTTTTGGGTTTCTTCGGATAAATACCCAAAAGTGAGATTACTGGGTCCTTCTTTGTCTCCTGTTATCGCCTTTGTTTTAAAGTCTGTTTTGTCTGGTATGTGTATTGCTACCCCAGCTTTTTTTGTTTGTTTCGATTTTCATGAAACACCTTTTTATCCCTTTACCTTCAGCCTGTGTGTCTTTCAACCTGAAGTGAGTCTCTGGTAGGCAGCGTATATAAGGGTCTTGTTTTCCTTATCCATTCAGCCACTCCATGTCTTTTGATTGGAGCATTTAATACATTTATGTTTAAAGTAATTATTGATAGATCTGCAATTATTCTCATTTTATTATTCATACTTTTGATCTTTTTACCACCCCCTTCTCCTTCTTAAGGAAGTCCCTTTAATATTTCCTGTAATCCTGGTCTGGTGGTGATGAACTCCTTTAGTTTTTTTTCTTGTCTGGGAAGCTCTTTATCTGTAGTTGGCTTCTAAATGACAGCTTTGCAGAGTAATCTTGGTTGTAGGTCCTCGCTTTTCATCTCTTTGGACATTCAATGCCTATCTCTTCTGGCCTGCAAAGTTTCTGTTGAGAAATCAACTTGCACTCTTATGGGAGCTCCCTCGTAGGTGACTAACTGCTTTTCTCTTGCTGCTTTTAAGATTCTCTCTTTGTCTTTAACCTTTGGCATTTTAATGATGATGTGTCTTGGTGGGGGCCTCTTTAGGTTCATCTTGTTTGGGACTCTCTGCACTTTCTGGGCTTGTGTGACTATTTTCTTCACCAGCTTAGGGAAGCTCTTTCATCGTTATTTCTTCAAATAGGGTTTCAATTCCTTTGCTCTCTCTCTCTTTTCTTTCTGGCACCCCTGTGATGCGAATGTTGGTACGCTTGATGTTGTCCAGAGGTCCCTTAAATTCTCCTCATTTTTTTGGATTTTTTTTCTTCTTGCTGTTCTGATTGGGTGTTTTCTGTTACCTGACCTTCTAAATTGCTGATTCGATCCTCTGCTTCACCTGATCTGCAGCTGATTCCCTTTAGGATGGTCTCCATCTCGGTTACCGTGTGCTTTGTTTCTGACTGGTTCTCTGTCATCTTTTCTATCCCACTGTTATGTTTTCTATCTCTGTTAAAGTCCCCACTGAGTTCATATGCTCTTTCCCTAAGTTCATTGAATATCCTTATAGCCAGCATTTTGAAACTCTGCATCTAGTAGATTGCTTATCTCCATTTTGTTTATTAATTTGTTTTTTTTTTCTGGAGCTTTGTTCTCTTCTTTCATTCGGGACACGTCTCTTTGTCTCTCCATTTTGGCTGCCTCAGTGTGTGTTTACCTCTGTGTTAGGTAGAGCTGCTAGGCCTTCTGCTCTGGTGTCTGCCCATCTGCCTTTCAGGTGTGTTATCCCACATGCAGACACGGGTGATGCTCTGGTTCTGTCTGAAGCTGGCCACCAGGTGTGCCAGCCCCAGGTCCTCCTGGGAGGGAACCTGCTGCAGGCCAAGTTCAGCTGCAGCCTGTGCCCTGCCTGGGGCCACCTGGCATGAGCCACCAAACAATCTGCAGATGGCCGCCATCTACACTGAGCTTGGAGGTGCCTGGGAGAGGCCGAGCCGGGAGTCGAGGCTGGCTGCTGCTAGTGCCAGGTCTGGGGCTGCTCAGCAAGGGTACAGGGCATGCTGAGGCCAGATGCTGCTTATTTGGGGTTTGTGAACCTTTGGGAGATTTTCAGAGAGTCTGCAGCATGAGCCAAGACATGCCATTTGTATGGAAAAGCCACGGGAAGTGGGTTGGCTAGGCCTGCATGCTGGGAGGGGCGGGGTCTCAGGGAATCAGGGGCGGGCAACTGGCGTTGGCCAGGTGGGCGGAGACTCAGATATGGCGGGCACCTGCGTCTGCTGTCAGGGCGAAGAGGGCTCAACACAGGACCAATGGCCTCTGCCGGCAGTTCTGTCTGGGAGCAAGCTGTCCCTCCAGACCTCGCCTGAAGCCAGACACCTCAGCCCCTCCCCATGTGTCCCTGGAGCCCCGGCCAAGTGCTGGAGCCCGGAGCGAGCGAGTCCGCCAGTGGTAAGTCTGCGCACGGGCCTGTTAAGAGGCGATTCGGCTTCCCTCTGTGTCACTCAGCCACTGGCTCCGCTGGCTTTCGCCGCCAGGTGTTGTGGGGACTTCTCTTCCCCACGCTGGAATCCTGGGCTGGGGAGCTTGGTGTGGGGCCAGCAGCCGAGACATCCCTCCTGATTTTCAACTGCGCCTGTGGGACTGAGAGCAGCCGGTCCCGCGTCTCTGCCCCGGTCACCCATCTCAGGTGGCTTCTTTGGTGTGTCCTTAGTTATAGGATGCTATTCAGTTAGACTTCAGACGGTTCTCAGTGATGGTTGTTCTTGGTTTGGTTGTGATTTCGATGTGGTCCTGAGAGGAAGTGAGCACAGCACTTCCCTACTCCGCCATCTTGACCTGGTGCTTAATTCTGCTAGAACTTTCTGGGGAGGTTTATGGGATGCATCTGAGGGCCAAAGCAGGAAGTGTCTATCCATTGGCTCCAGGTGCCCCCTGATTCAAGACGGTCCCATGAGGGTTAGGTCCCTTGCATTTCCAGGTCATGAATGCACAAGGCAGGTTCGAGCGGCCCCCCAGGCAGGAACTGAGATGCACTCAGGGCAGGCCCAGGTGGGGTGGCGATCTGACCCTACCTAAAATGATCATGGCGTGGGCAGAACCAGTCTCTGTGGCAGTGACTGGAGGCAGAGGTGGGGTTGAGAAGGCTCTGAGGAGGGGCGTGATAGGTATCCAAGACATCTCCCAAACAAGGAGCCGATGTTGACCCTTCTGGACATCAGGTGCAGGGGTGGTCCAGGTAGAATAGAGAGAATGGTGACATGATAAAGCCCTCCTTCCTACTCTTCCCCAATTATCTATACTTTCCCTAATATGCAAATATCTTAGGTATATAAAAGTGTTTTATTTATGATAAAATTTAAACTGCAGTTACTTCTGAGAGAGTTATATGTCCAAATTTGAATTCACATTGCGATATAAATGATAGGTAAAACGTATGTGTGATGGTTAATTTCATGAGTCAACTTGACCGGGCCACAGGGTGCCCAGATATCTCTTTACACATTATTTCTGGTGTATCTTTGAGGGTGATTCTGGCCGAGAGTGGCATTTGAATGGGTAGACTGAGTAAAGCCATGTGGGTGGATCTCCTCCAGTCCCTTGGAAAGTGGAGTAAGGGAGAATGTGCCTCTCCACCCTGGCACTCGGGCTTCTTCCGCCTGTGGACTCAGACAGACTGAAACTTACATCATCAGCTCTCCTGGGGCTCCTAGGAACTTGTCAGCCTCCATAAGCACTGAGCCAGTTCCTTATAGTAAATCTCTTTATATATATGTATATCCCTCTGAGTATATAACCAGTAATCTGTAGTTATAAATCTTGTATATCTTAGATACGTATCTATAGATTTATATCTTATTGGTTATCTATCTATCTGTCTATCCATCTATCCATCTATCTATCTATCCATCTATCATCTCCTATCGGTTCTGTTTCTCTGGAGAACCCTAATAAAATATGTATTTTCTCCTAAAGCATGTTTTATGGAGAAAGAGGATGTGACACAAGTGTCCTGGGGTGGATCCGATGTAGTCGTGAGCCAGATTTTCCAAACGCACTTTTTTCATGATCATCTTTGCTTTGCTTCGCGCCTGTAACCTTGGGAGTCTCTTGTGCTTCCCCGCCCCAAACGTGGCTCCCCCTACCCGCCTCTGTCATTCTTCTCCCCTGGCTTTTGCCGTGAGGAGCTCGATGTGAGGAGAAAGCTCAGCAAATATTTAAGTAAATATTTATGGGGTGACATGAATGAATGACTACGGAGTTAAAAATAGAACATTTTCTTATTCGACTCCTGGGTAGATGCACAGCCAAACAAAACCAAATAGATTTCTTGCATAGATTACAGCCACCTTCCTGACCTCCCGAATGAGTTCAACTATTGCTTCTCCTTTTTTTTTTCCAGACCACCATAGTGGCTCTGGCCCTCTTTCTATGTTTTTGTATTTAAAACTTGCTAGAGTATGAGCTCCTCAAGGACAAGGACTATTTCTTGTTCATCTTTCTGTTGTCAGCACTGAGCAAAGCCTCTGGTGCTTAGCTCTTTGGAATTAGAATCTGACGTTAGCCTATGCAAATCACAACAGCCTCAATAATAGAATTAAAATTAAAAATAAAAACAACAACCCTATCTGTAAAATAAAAGGACTAGGCATACCTCCCAGCTGAGTGACGTTGCACAATCACCGCATTTCTCTGTGCCTCAATGTATCTCAGTGGAAACCGAGAGGCCAAGCAGGATCGAGAGATGCTTGGTGCGTGGTGCTGCTCGGCTACTGTGCCTTGGCTGACATTTCTAACGGATCATGACTCTTTCCCACTGAGCACAGACATGGCTTATTTTCCTTAATCTCATACTCGAGGCCGCCTCTGCTAGTTGATCAGAATAATCTTTGAAAACATAAATTACAGAATAATCTTCGAAAACATAAATTATATCTCTCTCCTGCTTAACAGCTTCCACAGAGCTGCTTCCAGCCTGGTGGCAAAGTAAGGTTATCGAAGACAGCTCCGGCTCCATATCTATTATACAATAAATACATGTCCTCAGATACTCTGAGCATCCGAGGCAAAGACAAAATGCATGACTGATCCTGGAGAAAAGAAAGGGAAGTAAGCAGTTGCCAGAAACATAAACGAGATTGCACAGAACGGGGGAAAGCCCGGGAGCTCACGGCGTGGCTGTCCAGGGAGGAGGAGGATGGGTAAGGGCTTGAGTGTGTTATTAGGCCAGTAGTTACGTTTTTGGTCAAATGCAGGAATAGGAGATACAGTCTGGAGTCTGAATGAGGCGAAGAGTTGGAATGAAAAACCACACAAACAAGGCTGGTTGAAGGGGTGATCTGTAGTGATAAGAGTCTCTGAAGAAAATCCTACCTATCAACCAAGGGACAAGGAAACACGTTTGTGCTTGGGCTCTGGGTGAAAAACACTATCCTTGAGAAATTGAAATCTCTGTTTTGTGCTTGGTGCATACTTAGGATCAAAATCTCTTCCTTCTATGTTCTCCATGAAGCCCAACCTGAAAAAAGTGAATGCGTAATTTATTCCACGCCAGTGTCACTTCCTGCGGACCTGGCAGGAGCGAACCGGACACTCTTGGGCAGGGTCACCTGTATTTCCCACGGAGTGCGAACGAAGATGAACCCGCAGTTCGCAATTACAAACACACGAGGAAACCAAACAACAGCCATTGGAGAAGGTGAAACGATAGTAAAGAATCTACTAATTGGAAGTGTCTGAGACATAGTAAGTCCTATATCAATGTTTAGAGAGGTAGGTAAATGGATACACAGATAAATAAATATATCAATAACAGGAAGAGGATTAAAACACTAGGAACTTGGTCAACGAGAAATTTTAAGGTATTTCAAAGTAGGTATACTTAAAATTATTAAAGATATAAGAGTCGCTCACACATACCGGTACAAAAAGTTTACAGAAAGGTTCATAGAAGCATTGCATATTATTGCAAAAAATTAGAACTCAACCTAAATGTTCATCGGTGGAAAAAACTATGTACATGCACAGAACGAATGAATGAGTGAACACTACGTATCCGTGAAATAAACAAATCACAGCCAAGTTTATTTAGTTAAATCTGAACCATTAATGTTGAGCAAAAAAGAGCAAATTTTAGAAGGCCATGTCCAGTGTGATTTTATTTATAGTTTAAAACCATGCATGATAACGCTGTATGTTGTTTGAGGGTATACACATACATAATAAAAATATAAAACATATGCATGCATGACAATCTCTGAAGTCAAGAATGGCGGTCATTCTGAGGAGGCAGGGTGAGGAGGGAAATAGAATCGTTCCCATAGACACTATGTCTCAAGCTAGGTGGTAGAAACTTAGTGTTTGCTAATTAATTTTTATACAATTTTCAAACATGAGGTTATTAATCATCAGTATAATTATAAGAGGAAACCATTGAATAACTGATACTTATACAGCCAGAAAAGAAACCAGACAAGAGTACAGAGCAAGCCCGATAAAGTAATGGAAATAAATGGTAGTGACAAGAGCAAAAATTTATTAAATAGAACATAAAGAAACAAGCAAAGGGAGTGAAATGAAGCTAAAATCCAGGCTTTTGAGAAGCATAATGAAACAGACAAACCTCTGGTAAATTTGATCAAGATAAAAATAGAGCAAACAAATGAAAAATATGAGGCCTGAAACAGGAGACTCAGTGAGATGAAAAAAACTCCTAAGAGACACTGTACGCCAATGGCGTCTGCAAACTTACACAAAAAATGGATGTCTTTTTAGAAAATGACTCAAGATAAAATAGAAAATCCGAATAGACTTGTAACCATTAACGAAACTGAAACAGCAGTAGAAAATCTGTTCATTTAAAAAACTCATTTTACTCCCCTCTTACATTTTAGGGCCTTCAGTGTCTCTCTGCAGGGCCGTCTGCCACTTTCTCCTTCATTCGTGGAAGCATCGTTGTTAAATGCCAGAGATGGATGGACGCCGTGAGCCTGCCACCGGCGTGCTGGCTCTGTCCTCTTCGGTGGGGGGACGCTGACCTTGATGCTGCTGTCGTTAGGGGCTGGAGGCTGGCGAGGGCGGGCGGGCATGCCGATGGATTAGCGGGCTCTTCCTGAGTGAGCGCTCTCCTCTGGGAGGGAGGAACGGAAGCTGGCACGTTGCAGAGTGTTTTCTGAATCACTCTTAGCAGTCCTGCGAGCAGATTTACAAAGAGACATATGTTCTCGGTATTTGACTAAACACAGACAGGCACTAAAATACTAAAATATGGTGCACTCTCCCAAGCTGTTTACAGGTACTGAACGTTCAGTGACTGACACTCTTGGGCGTCTATTCGAAGAGGAATCCGAACTCTCAATACTGTAATCGTCCTCCTGTGACGTGAAAGAGACCCTCGGAAAATGCTTGTGGGAGGGGTAGGGAAGCGACACGGAGCAGGGAAGGAAGGGAGGGAGGGATGAACAATGAAATTACACTGTAGAACCCTTTAAGAGAAAATGTTTGCTCGTGTGGGCACCCAGGAACCACACCCAAGCCCACGGCTCCTCCGTCCACAGGGCCTCTCCAAAACGAATCCAGACCCTCCTGTTCCAGGTCCACGCTGCTCAGCTTCCTTTCATGGGGGCTCAACCCGGAGTGTGGCTCTGTCCTTTGCCTTCGATGTCTTGGGGGCTCGGTGGCTGGTGTCTTCCTCTTGGCCTCATGCGTGCGTGCCTGGCCGCGTGGACCAGGTCCTGGCCCAGCTTGACCTCCTCCACAGGGATGCTTCCTTGCACGGGTTTGCCCGCGGCCTCGTGGGCGATGCCGCACTGAGCATTAGCTGGACTTTTCCGAGGGGTCCTCAGGCTCCGCCGCTGTGGACAGGCCATTTTTTTCAGGAGAGAGGGGCTGTGATATAGTGATTTATAAGAAGACATCGACATTTGGTCTTCGGCCCTGTTTCTGGCACACAGTTTCTTAAACTCTTGGCACTTCCTAGGTGCTGAAAACCAGAAATGTGTCTTTTGTGATGTTAACGAGGTGACTTTTGGCCGGTAACTAACAATGGGGACTGGTTGCTAGTGGGGCCACCCTGTATTAGAGGCTTGGAACTTCCTTGGGAAGAGGAGAGGGGCCGCAGGTGGAATCCGTCACCAACGCCAACGATCTAATCACTCATGCCCATGCAATGAGGCCTCCGTGAAACCCCCAATGATGGGGCTCAGAGAGCTTCCAGGTCGGTGGACAGGCGGGGGCTTGGGAGGGTGGCGTGCTCTCAGAGAGCATGGGAGCTCCACGCCCCGTCCCCACACCTGCCCCGTGCGTCTCTTCCGCTGGCTGTTCCTGAGTCACTTCCAGTGATCTGGTGTGTGACATGTCCCTGAGTCCTGCGAGCTGCTCTAGCACATTAATGCAGCCCAAGGCGGGGGTTGCGGGAACCTCTGACTTAGAGCCAGTCGGTCAGAAGGACAGGTAACAACCGCGCCTGTGGCTGGCTTCCGAAGTGCAGGGCGGTCTGTGGGACCGAGCCCTCCGCCTGTGGGATCTGATGCTCCATAGTGTCCGAACTGAGTGGATTCTAGGGACACCCAGCTGGTGTCCAGAGAGTTGCTGGTGGTGTGGGGGCGCCCTCCCACCCCTGACGCATTGGAATTGGATGCAGAACCCCAAATAGGGGCAATCTGAGAGACCATCTTAACGGCCCCAGGACGTGCTTCCATGACAGGAAGGATAAAACACAGACTGAATACTTCAGAAAACAAAATGACCCCATGAGCGCCCGCCCCACCCAGCAGCCCCTACCTCCCCACAGCCTTTATTTCTTCTTCCTTTAAAATGCATTTGCAGCAATGCTTGAGCAATGACCCTCATTAGTTTATTGATTTGAAAATGATGCATGATGCATCTGGCTAAGAATAAACTGATCCCTGACTAGTACCAGCTATGGACTCTTACAGTTCAGAATGGAGGCCGATCCCCGGCAGCATGAACCACATGTGCCCTCACCGGGCCCTCCGCCCCACCCGGCTGCAGACAACGCTTCTCTCCATCTGGGAGCAAACGGCACCCACTGAAGACCCGGGCACGTTGGTCAGCAGCTACAGCGGAGCATCCCCTGGGGGTTGAATGTGGTTGAGGTCCCCAGCCGGAGAGGACGGAAAAGGTCCTCCAAGGAGCCGTCCACGCAGCCTCGGCGCCTGGGGAGGAAAGTGGCCCTCTGCACCCGTGTCTGTGTGGTCCTAGCACCCCCACCTCCCTGGGGCAGCTGCTCCACTCCCCCCTCCCACCTCTCACCAAGGGGCCAGGCTGGACGGCCCGTCACAGGCCCACCCCAGCCACGCCCAGCCGAGCGCTTCCATGGAGATTTTGAATCAGAAGTAAAAGAGAACCTTCTTCCTTCTTTCGGGCAGCAGAGTTGGGAAGGTGAGAGCGCAGAGCCAGCCACAGCCTTTGTTCTCATCTGGAGGGGGCGGCCGCGTGGGGAGGTGAGGAGGAGGGAGCAGCGGCCATCATCAAGCCCGTGTTAAGTGTTAATCGACCGGACAGCAGCAATGACGCGCAATGCAGAGGCCGGTCGTCGTATTAGTTTGCTATTGCTGCTGTGAAAAATGACTGAGGTGATTTGGTGGCTTAAAGCAACACACATTCGTCCTCTTGCTGTTTGGAAAGTTAGTATTCGTCCCATGCCAAGTGCGTCCTCCCCTCTGCTTCCCTTGTCCCATCCACTTCTGAGGACCCTCACGATCCCCTCGGGCCCACCTAGAGAATCCAGGATAATCTCTCCACCTCAGGGTCATTTCTAGGCCGGTGAATAATCTGAACTCCGTCTACAACCTTAATTCCCTCCCACCATGTAACCTGTCGCGTTCACAGATTCTGGGGATTAGGATGGGACATCTTCACGGGGCCATTCTTCTGCTTCTCACATCAATAAACAGCAACTGAGGTGGGGTTAATATTGTCCGGGCTTCAGGGGTAAGCAGGAAGGGCGGAGGTTAGAATGGCCTCCATCAAATAGGGCCACCCAGGCCGAAGGCGTCATCTACTCACGCTGTGCCCCGTCGACCACGTTTCCCCCCACGCCCACATCCTGAAATGCGCAGGCCTTCGTCCTCCAGCGGCCCGGCGCAGAAGCTTGCACATTTGTAGTCATTTCAAAGATCAGGACACTTTTCTCTGTCTTCTTCCCTTCGGCTCCGAAACATCACGATTCCTCCATCCACGGACGAGTTCTGTGGCCAGGCCTGAAATCCCCTCATGACCCGGAGGCGTCCTGGCTCTGGGCCTGGGGCTTGCGTACCACGACCTCCTCAGCTACCGGGGCCTCATCTCCCTGCAAGCAGTGGTGCCCGGCCTGTGGGAAGTGAAACGGTGTTTGTGCAAAACTGGACCCTACGAACTGCGGGGGGGGGGTGCGTCAGCTTTCCTTCTCAGCGCGTGCCCTCGGCCCCCTGTTGCTCTGTTCCCTTCTGGGTTCCCCTCGCTCCGGACCTGCTTTTCAGAGTCGTCTGCTCTCTCATTCTTTGTGGTCAAATTTCGTGCAGACACCTGAGCAGTCCTGTGACTTCTCCCGACCTGTCCCTCTGGCCGTGGGGTCTGGTGCGTTCTCCGAGGTCCCGTGGTTTCCGCACCGCCAGCCCGTGCTGGTGGCCCCGGCGCTTTCCGTTGGGTGGGGTCCCGGGGAGGGGGGGTTTCTGGGAACCAGATGCGAACCCCTTTAAGACGTCATCTTAAAAGAGGCCTGTCCTGGGGGCTTCTCGGGACGGGGCGGGAACCCCGGCGGACGAGCAGGGTGTTGGTGTCCTGTGGCTGCTGTTAAGAAATTACTATCGACTTACGGCGCAAAGCGACTCTAAGTAATACTCCTATAGCTCCAGAGCTCGGAGGCCTGAAACGGGTCCCTAAGACGGTGCCGGCTTTCGAGGCTCTGCGGGGGAATCCCCACACTCACCCCACCCCCACCGCGCCCCACACCCCGCACACACCCCTCCCATTAAGTCACTGTGGAGTGAGGGAGAGGAAGGGTGATGCAGGCGGGAGATTGACTTTTAGTAAAATAAATAATCATCTCTGAGCCAAGACACTCGTTTTCAGTTGGGTCCTGTGTAGACTCGATTTGAGGGTGGTGGCGGGGCGGGTGGAGGCTTGTAGCGAAGCCAGAGGGTCTGGGTTCAAGCTCTGGCCATCCCTCCCCCTCCCCCCCCACTTATTAGCTGGGCACCTGGAGCAAGGTGCTTAACCACCTAGACTCAGTTTCCCTAACTGTGGAATGCCCTCACACGACCTGTCCCCCCAGTGGGTGACGAGCTGCCGGCGCCGTGGAACTGCTCCCCGAATGACGCGGTTTCATACCAGCGTGTTCAGCAGTTCCCGGTTCTTCAGCTACTTCCTGCACGTTTGCCGGCGCCTGCTACCCTGAGCGCCTGCGCGGCGCTGGGCGTACACTGGGGTCGCGGTGGTGGCCTTTGGGGACCCCGCTCCTGCTTGGGGGCGGAGCCTTCCTGACAGCCTGGAGCTAAGCCACTGTACCCGCGACGCCCTTCTGCCCCGTGAGCCACCGATGGGCTGCAGCGCCCCGCTCCCCGAGTCGAGTCGCAGAGAGGAGCCCTGCTCAGAGTGGGTGGGTGGGTGGGGGGTTTGCTCCACCCTCCCCCCCCCCAGAGTCCCAGAGCAGGCCGGAGTGCTCTTGAAACTTCAGGGCCTCTGGCCCAGGAAGGGCTGGTGCCCGCCCACACAGCGTTGGGGGCTCTGTCGACGCCCCTCTCCTCTGCAGCCCTGGGCAGGTGAGCCGCCTTGGCAGTCCGCCGTGGGGGTGCCCGCGGCCCAGTACCCCGCTGCGGCGGCGGGGGGCACAGGGAGGGCCTGGCAGGCGGCTGCAGGGAGCTGGCCCGGTAAACAGGGCCCCGGACATGTTCCACGACGAGCTCGGCCCATTTACACGCTCAGCCCTAATTGCAGCGAGCCCGGCCGCGGCCAATCGCTCGCACTCACCGGGCGCCCGGCGTGGGGCGCGCAGCGTGCGCTGTCGCCAGGCAGAGCCGGCGGCTGGGCTGGTCGATGGCTGCCTCACCCCAAGGCCCCCGCCCGCGACCGATCGATCCCACACCCCGCGCTGCGAGACCGGTCGATGCGGCTGGGGCGCCAGGGACCCCGGCCTTAGGGCCCGAGTCTCCCTGCGCATCCCATGGGGCGGGAAGGGGCCGCGCTGGGCCCCGCCTCTCCAGGTCGGCTCAGCCAGGCTCTGGGGCGCCCCTCCGGCCAGAGGATGGCCCTGGGCACTGGGCAGGAGTGGACAGGGTCACGACCCTCTGGTGTCTCTCCCCGGCCCCTCCCACTCGCCCTGACCACCTGGCCGCCCCCCCTCCCTTCCCTCCATCCTCTCTGCCCTGCGTCTCCCCGCTCCCCTCTCTCCTGCACTCTCCTCGGCTTCCCACTCGTCCTATATCCCCTCCTCCTTCCTCTCTTCTCCCGTCCCCCTCCCTGTCCTCCTTTCTATTTACTTGAAGTCCCTCTAAGAGTCAAAGAGGCCTCTCCCTTCCCTCCCCTGGTCTCTGTCACCCTCCTGTTCCGCTCCAGGCAGGGCACATTTCTGAGCTTTACCCCACCCCCTCTCTGTCAGGCCACCCCATCTCATTTTCCTGCCGTCTGATTGCTTCCCAGGCTGCAGCCGGCCTTCCAGGGAGGGGCTGGTCCCAGGCGCTGGGTGATTGTTTACTGGAGGGTGGGGAGACCCTCCCAGCCCTTCAAGTGGAATCAGATTAATGTCAGCGGAATTACACGGAGCCCTCTAATTACCCCCTGCGTGCACTGTTGGGGATTTCATCTGAGCTGGTGTGGGATGCGTCTCTGTCAGAGAAAGTCAGCAGAGTGAGTCCTGGAGCAGCCAGAGAGGGTGGCGAGCACCTGGAGAGGAGGAGATCCCAAACCTGACCCAGCACCTTGTTGCCGTGGGCCCCTCCCCCTGAGCTCTAGGGTCCTCCACGTGTGCCCTCCTGCCTGGGGGCCACACCAGCTCTGGGCATTGTTGTCTTCCAAAGGGTCTGTCTGTTCTCAGGGTCTGTGGTGACTCTGTGGGGTGCCAGGTGGGGGCTAAATGATATAAATGTCTAACTATGATGCTGTACCCCTGAAACTCACATAAACTCTTTCATGTCAACTGTAAGAAAAGTTTTTAAAGTTTCAAAGGTGTCCGTGACAGTGGGTTTTCTGCTAGCCACGTGCAACCCCTATCTCCTAACCTGCCCTCCTATCAAACCCCAGAACGTCAGCCCCCCCCCTCAGTGGTGGGGTGCAGGCTCCCCAGCGTCAGAGCAACGGTTCCATGATCTGCAGACTTTTCAGGTTCAAATACAGTCGTGGTGGGTTAGGTGATTTTGTGGTTGTGCGAACGTCACAGAGGCACTCACGCACGCCGAGATGGTGGGGCCCACGGCACACCCGGGCTCTCCGGATCAGCCTGGTGCCCCCGGGCTGCATATCTGCACAGCACCGTACTGTACTGAGCACCACAGGTAAGTTTTTGTGTGTCTAACACATCTAAATACAGAAAAGGCACAGTGAACGTACAGCATGAAACACAGCGGGGGCGTGTGCATGTGGGGGGCGGGGAGGGAGAGGGAGAAGGACACAGAGAGACAGGATGGGGAGGAATGAGGGATAAAGAGAAACTGAGGGAAGAAGAGTTTGTGTGTACGTGTGTGTGTGTGTGGGGGGGTGCAGGTGAACTTTCCGTCTACCTCCCCCCCCATTTTTAGTGGGACTTTAGGACTTTCACTCTCTGTGGTGCTTTGGGAGCAAGAGAACCGTTTGGCCTCGGCCTCACTTTTACAAAAGGAACCAAGCCAGACTCTGCTCTCCTGAGACGCAGTTCGTAGGGTAGCTTAGGTGCTTCGCGGAGAGGCCCTTCCCTACGAGACGCTCCCCTGCCCACTGCCAGAAAATGGTCATGACGGCCACACACATCTACAGTAGCCGTGAGGGCAATGGTGCCCCTGGAGACCTCGCGCACGGATGGGGGACGTCACGTCACCCCTCCAGGGCAGATGTGTGTGACGATCACGGGGCGGTGACTTCAGTGCTCTGCATGTTCATGTTTTAAATTCCCCCTGGCAGTAGCGCCGTTTCACTGTGTGGCAGTTGCCCCGTGAACCGCAGGGTCTGAGCTGCACCCGGACGTGTTTTCTTCAACAAATACCTGCACTTTTTTCGGTTTGCAGATGGGGAGGGCCAGTGGGATGCATCCTACATCATTTTTTTAGGCGAGGCAACCCTTCACTGACCTCGCAGATCGCAAGGACCTTGTCAGTTTACAGTCCCTTATTTTTTCATTTTTATGTTTTTACATCTACAGCACCTGGTGTCTTCCTAGGTGGTCTCCCATCCAAGCCTAACCAGGCCCGGCCCTGCTTAGCTTCCGAGATCAGGAGATCGGGCTTGCTCAGGGGGACGTGGCCGTGGACGGATCTACGCCATTTTATACAGGGGCCTGGAGCATCTGCGGCTTGGCTCCGGTTCCCAATCCCCTGTGGATAGATACCAAGAGTCACCTAAGTTTCGGATGAGTCAGAGCTACAGGACGGAGCAGGATGTTAGCGCCCCACTCCGTGCTCTGTTCAAGGGTCAGCTGTAGTTGCCTGGTGTGTCTGTTGGAAGTATACAGTCAGACTATCACGTGAGTCTTATAGCCCTCTTTTGGCCGTTGTTCTTGTAGTTTGCTACGCCACAGCTCTTACGAAACAGCCGAACTTGGCCTCTTCTCACCGTTCCTCACTTTGGGGCAGCCGGCATCCATCCTCCTCTCATACTTCCTCTGGGGAACCACCTCTCCCAGCTCTCAGCCCAGGAAGTTGGGGAGGGGTGGACCTAGCTGGCCGATCAGAACATCGGATTCCCTTCGGATGGGCACGGGACCAAATCTTGCCCTCGAGACCGAATTTCAGAACTTGATTGCTATGGAAGCCTCTTGACTACATGCTTCTCTGCTCGGGCGGCTAAGGCCTTGGGCTCCTGGCAGCCACTTTGTCCCCATGACGCGAAAGCCAGTCTGAGAATGGATCTAAGACCAACAGGCGGAGAGGGACAGGTACCAGTCACCGGATCTTGCTGTGGATTTAAGCCAGTGCTGAAGCCAGTGGCAACTGTCCTTCCAGCCCGAATGGGGGTTCGGAAGGGCTTTCAGAACTCAAAGTCCAACAGCCTCATTTTAAACGTGAGGAACCCAAGGCTTGGAGGCCAGGAAGCTGAAAAGACCAGGGCGGCTTGAGAATCCAGTGCGCCGTGTCCTCTTGCCCACAGGCGGTCTGGCCTGGTGGCCTTGGGGGGAAAAAGACATCTCGAAAAAGCAGAATGAACAACTAAAATTCAGCTTTAATGAAACTCTAGTTTTAATTAAGCGTTAGACGTTTCTTGAGCAGCTCCTCTGTGCACGCAGATGTATGATGGCTATTTGTCAGAGGCTGAACACCAGTGTGCCAGTGCGAGCCCGGGCAGGTGCCCTGGTGAGCGCGTGGGGCGTGGCAGCTCGCGGCGGCCACGCCGGGCCGCAGGTCGTGCGCTGCCCGCTTCCACGAGGATGGACGGACGTCCCCGCGCTGGGCAGGCCGCCCCGGGGGCCCAGGAGGAGTTAATCCAGAATGCCCCGCGCACGCGAAGGCAAAGGAGTGGGCGTCCCTCTGTACCGTCCACATGCGGGGGACAGTCCTTCCTCAGGCCTAGCTCCCTCTTTGAAAACGACGGAAGGGGGGGCGCGCAGGCCGAAGCCGTCTCGCGCCCTGCTGCGTGCCAGGCTCGCTTGATAGTTTTCGGTGATGCGGGGGTGGCGCGTGGGGAAGCCGGAGGCGAACCGCGGGAAGACAGACACTGTGGCCAATTAGCAGACACGATGCAGCCAGCGCATCGCCGGCTCATTAAGGGCCGGGTCCTTGACAGGTTCTGGTTGTAGCTGAGAGCGACGCGGGCTCTCTGCCCGCGTGGGTGTACAGCCATGCGCCTCCGCGCGTGCGCGTCCGCCTGTTTCCCTCCGCGCCCCCCGCGTCCTCCCTCTGTGCCCCCCTCGAGGGTCTGTGGCTCGTGCTGACCGTTCCACCCCTAAGCCTTTCCCAAATACCAAATGAGTTCCCTGCGTGCGCAGACATTTCCCCTTCCAAAGTTTAATCGGAATGCTCCATGTTCACTGGCCAAAGGCAGTGAACTAATTTCTCCTGTCACTGCCACTTGGTGAAAATGTCATCATTAGTGAGGCGGGAGACGCTGGGAGGGCGAGGGTTGGGGGAGAGAATGGGTGGGAGGGTCCCAGACCCCCTTGGAGACTCCTAAATGTCACCGCAATTAGAGACCCAAGGCCCTGGGGAGCAGCGGGTGCAGGAGTCCGGGAGTGGGGGTTGGGGGTGGGGAGGGCAGTGGGGGCTGGCAGGGTGGCTGAGCTTCCTGGGCCATGAGGAGCTCCACCCTGGGGACAGGCAGCCAGAGTCCCGGGTGACCTCCGTAATGAGGAACATTCCTAAGCAAGAGTTCTGCCTTTTGCAGAATCACTGTTCGCTCTGTGACCCGGGGTGGCTTATGTAAGGGCCCTTGCAAGCGACTCCTTGCAGCAGGGCGGGGAGGCTGTGCGGACAGAGTCTCCTGCTGCCTGTGCCTGGCCGGTCAGGAGTCGGCCGGCTGCCGGGGCCACTCGAAGCTCAGTGTCACCCTCAAAAAGCCTCCCGTCCCACCATGCCTGGCCCCAGTCCTTGTCCTAACCCCTCCACATTGTTTTACACCCCTATCTCACATTTCACGTGACTTTCTTTAGTTTAAAAGTGCCTTCTTTTTTTTAAAATTATGAAATAATTTCCTGAAAAAGCACCGAAAACAAAGCCGGTACCGACTCGCTCTGTCTCCGTCCCTGACTCCCGCACAGTCCTGGTCCTTCGTGCGTATGCCGCAGGTCACCCCACGTTCTGTGCGGGAGTGAACAGTTTACACACCTGGCAGGAACCAATAAGGCTCGAGTACGTTCAGCGTGGGCCGAGAATGTGACTTCCCCGTTCACACTCACGGGCAGCCCGATGGGGTGGGCGCTGTGCGCCCACTTTCCAGGCGAGGGTCAGAAGCGGTCCGTGGTTGGCCCCAGGCCATGTGGTGCAGAAGGCGACTCAGCTGGGAGTGACCCGAAGGCAAACTGACCGCCAGCGCTGGTCAGGCTGTAGAAGCCCGTCCGCGTGAGCCCACCGCAGTCAGGGCTGCCTGTCACGGCGCTCGGTGCGTGGGCTGCTGCTGTCAGCCCTCCCCACCTGCGCCCCGGTCCCCCCGCCTGTGGAGTGGGGGTGGCATGGGGCCCTGCCTCCCTCGCTGGGTCAGGGCGGGGACAGAATTGCTGAGCACGGGGGCAAAGCGGTGACAGCCGTGTTTGCGGGGTTAGGAATGCTGATGATCCGTTCAGCGTCGTCCCAACACCTTTCCGACAGCCCGGGCTCGCTGGCCACTGTAACCACGGCCCGGAGGACGGCCGAGGTGGGACCTGCAAGCCCAGGTCCCGGGCTGAGCAGGAGGGTGGCCGGTATCTGGAAGCTCCCTTTCTCTCAAACCCGTATCCTCTCATCCACTGCAGAAAAATGGGTGACTTTGCCTTCAAAACTTGACTTATCCTCTGCTCCTCCTGGAATAGAAATTACGTTTTTGCAGCAAAGCCTGCCTTCCGGCCGTCCCACTGCCACCTCTCAAAGCGGACAGGCCGCATCCCATCTTGGACCTGTAATGGAGGTGGGGCGTGAGACCCTTGCTGCCCGGTTGGCCGGCGCTGTTCAGATGTTTGCTGACGCCTGGGTCCTTCATGGGCCGGGCGGACGGGTGGGCTTCTCGGGAGCAGGCCCGGCCATCACTGCCGGGACTCAACCACCTGCGATCGGGGCAGTGATCAGCTCTGGTTGGACTAGTAGGGCAGCGGCCAGGGTCCTGGGGACGCGTGGTTGGTCCCAAGGCTGGCCCAGAAGTGTGCCAGGAATGTGCTTTGAGCAATGACGTGGCCTTCGCTTGCATCTGCTGCTCTGAGCAGCTCCTGAGGGGCCCAGCCAAGGCCCACCTCGAGCCAGGGCTCCTCATCAGGCATATCCCTTCCCCTCCTCGCCCGGAGCCAGAGCCCTAAGGACCCCCGGTTCCCACGAAGAATGCAGAGTTCAGGGCTGCCCAGCCTGCCCTTGAACCAAGGGGCCCACCCTGCCTTCCCCCGCTCCGCCTACTCAGCATCTTGGCTTCCAGAACACTCACCCCAAATACTCATTCTCCGAAAAGGGAGCAAAAGACAGCAGCACCCTGCAGCGGCCCCTCAGGGGAAATTCCCCAAGATGTCAGGGTTTTTCTACCTCACCACAGACCAGTGCCTGAGACTCCTGTGGACTCTGGGGTCAAGGTCAGAGTCACACTCTCACCGAGCACCTCCCGTGGGCCAGTCCTTGGCTTGTTGCTAGGAGATGAGATTCCTCGCCTTGAAGGAGCCTGGACTTCAGAGCTGCGGGGAAGTCCGGAGTGAGGCTGGCTCTCAGCTGACTCTGCAAAGCAGGGAAGGTTGAGAGCCGTGTCTCTCCCCTTTACATCAGCTTTACTAAGGATGTGTTTGGTCCTGTTCTTTCCTAATTACCTCATTTGACCCTCTCAGTAACTCTGCGAGTAGTGGGGGAAGGGGTTTCATCTCCATTTTGGGGAGCTGAGGGCCAGAGAGGCCAAGCGCTCTTTCCAAGGTCACACACCCACTGTGAGAATTGGAGCCAAGACTCTAAGTGTATTTGTCTGGCTCCACGTCCAACCAATGTCTGCTTCCGAGGAGCGGGGATTCGCCTGGGTACGCTGTGAAGGTTACAAGTCATTGGAGGTGCTCGGAGGGCAGACAGAGGGCCTTAGGAGGGGGTAGTCTAGGAAGCCTTCTTGAAAGAGGTGGGCTGGGCTGGGTCCTGGACAATGGAGAGAATCGGCCAGGCAGAGGGGAGATGACCTTTCAAGGTCGCCCCCTGCCCAAGGTCTCTCTGATTTTGCAGGATCCATATGCCATCCTCACCCCCTTTCTCCACCTCTTTCATTAGGGACCCAAAGGCTGGAAATTAAAAAGTTGTCATTTACCAGAATAAGGCAGCTTTGGGCCCTGGGGCCGGGCCGACGAAGACCATGCTTGACGGGGCCTGTTCACAGCCTGCCTGGCTCAGGGGATGGGAAAGTCATCACCATCTGGCCGCCGTGCCGGGCTGGTCAGAGGAAGGACACAGGGGCTTGGCTGGGGTCGCCGTCACCCAGGCTCAGGCTGGAAGCTGTGCAAGGCCTGTCTCATCCCCTGGCCCCACGTCCTGCCGCTTCTGTCCGGCTGTGCCTGGACTCACGCCCCAGCCTCGGCCTGGGCCTGGGGAGAATCAGCGAGCACGTCTGTGGGAAAGGCTACACAGAGACGTTTTCATTTATAAGTGAGAAATTTGCAAGGCTTTTGCTTTGACCTTCATGCGATGATGGTTCTTGAGTGTCTGCTCTGGGCCAGGGGGGGTCTGTGCTGGGGGTGCAGAGATAAGTCAGCCACCGCCCTGTCCTTCGTAGGAGCCGAGTCTGGTGTGTGATTGTGGTGAGGACTTGACCTAGCTTGTTTCTTGCTTACTGCTCACACTCACAGCTAAAGGGCCCGGGTGGCAGACCCTGGCAGGAGGGCGGGCCGGGTACGGGATGCGGGAGACCGGGGACTGTAAGTCCCATCCAAAAGGGGGTGCCACTCGTCAGCCCCGCTCGGGCCTCCACGGGGGAGGGCAGGCCCAGATTGCCAGTCTCCCGAGTTTTCAAGGGCAGCTGGAGATACGGAGTTTTAACATGTCCACGTCGGAAACAGTTGATGACTAATTTAAGTATGTATTTTAAGAACATGGTGTGCAACACACACACACACGTGCACATACACACGCATAGGCGTGGCCCCTGCACTGCGATGACACGCAGACGCGCAAAGCTTTCGGTCTTCACAAACAATGCTGGGGAGGGAGGGGCGTTGGACCCCGTTGGTCCACTACCCGTGGCCACACCCTGGCTCAGCGGCCCTCGGCGTCTCCACGTTAGCGTCCCTTCCGTGCCTCTGGCAGGAACGGTCCTCCCTGGGGAAGGCCGTTGGTGGCGTCCAGCTGCCTGGGAACGCTGGCCGAGGCGGCCTCCTCGGACAGCGCGTGTGCGTTGTGCAGCCAGGCCTCACCCCGCCCGGCCACGCACAGTCACACGGAGACTGTCAGGGCGCGGCCCAGAGCCTCCGGCTCCCCTCCCCTCCGCCTTCTCAGCTCCCTTCTCCTCCCCCGGAGCAAATACCTCCCATTTGACTTCCAGCCCCGGCAGAATCCATCTGCCTCGGCCCTAAGACGACCAAGGGTTGTCACTTGGCTGCAAATGAGCCGCTTTGACTGCTCGGGAAAAGATATTACAATTTTATCTCCTTGTACTGTTCAATAAAACATTAGCGCCTCGGCATTTTTACTTAACAATAGGCAACCTTAGGCCAGTAATTATGCAACAATTATAATCATAAAAACTGTCCCCTGCTGCTCACCGAGAAACACGAATATATTAAACTAAGACTCACCAGCTAAAAGGTAAGCGGCCGGCTGAGCCCCCTCGTTTTTTAACGCGCCCGCAGTGCACCATGGGAAGCTAATAATTCACCCTCTAATTAGTGTCCCTTCTGCCGCTGAGGGCCGGAGGACAGACGGAGAGGGAGCGACGTCCTTCCAGCCTCGCCCGGCGATCTGTAAATGTCGGGCTGCTCCGCGGGGCGTGTGATCAGAGGCGGGCGGGAGCGCGCCTGGTGTCCACGGAGCTCCGGGCAAGCACCCCGCCGGCCCCGCCCGGAGCCCCTTCTCCTCGGAGCCACCCTGGTCCCCGCGTGCGTGTCCTTCGTTCGATCCGGCCGTGGAGGGTGGCATTCCTGGCGGAGAGGGTGGAACCCGAAGATGTCACAGCCACCCGGGGGCTGCGACGCGGGCATCCGGCTCCCCACACTGCAGCCAGTGTCGCGGGGCGGCGGGGCGGGATGGCGAGGGAGCGGGTGGGCAGGGGCGGGTGGACGCGGGAGGGTCGCGGCCGCAGAGGGCAGGGCGCGTGCTTTTCCCACGCCCCTCGGCGGGGCGTGGCCTGGCCTGCCTGTGCCGGTTCTCCGAGCCCAGCCCCGAGGCCGCCCGCACACAGCGCAGAGGGAACACACCGGAGCCCAGGCCGGGAGACTGTCACCAAGGGTGACAAACAACGGTTTTCAAGGGCCCACGTGTCGAGGGCAATAGGGGGCGGCGGGGACCACGGTGACCTGAGCTCACACACCCTGGGGGTCCCCCTGTGGCTGCTCTTCAGTCCATAGGCCCAGCGTGGTTAGATCTTCGGATTTTGTAAGAGAAACCAGAAACCTAGATTCTTTTGAGGTTAAACCTTGTGAAGTAATGTTTTTAACTATGCAGAGTTACACAATTGCATATTATTGTTATTATTTAGACACCATGAGCCTGTCTGGACCAGATGGGGTCTATGCGCCTCCGGTGTGGGGCTTCGGGTGGGGAGCAGCACAGAGGGCCACAGGGCCGGACGACTGGGTTTCTCTGCGTCGAGCTGGGGATCCCATCTGACCACAACTAACTGGCCTTGCCCGCACCTCCCCTGTGAGGCCAGCCGGTCAGGACCTCTCATCGGGCACTAGAAACCTGGTCGGGAACGGCTGGGTATGATTGGGCAGCCAGGATTAAGCGCAGCTTTGAAAAGATGGGACATTTTCCTCCCATCAGCAGCTCATTAAGCGCCTCGCTTTGACAGCTGGCGTGTTTCCGAGGCTGGCCGGAGCCAGAGTTCCTTCCTCCAGAGCGACTCGGTGGCGGGGTCCTCCGTGACCTGGGACGAGGGCAGCGGAGGGCCGAGGTGCGAACTCCTGGGGTGTCTGGCTGCCTCTCTCATGGGGGCAGGCAGCCCCCCAGCCTCGTGCTGCCTCCAGGGTCTGCTGGCCGTGCGCCTGTGCCGCGTCCCCGCTTGGCTGCCGCCCCAGCCTCACCGACAGGAGGGTCTGGTCATCAGCCGGAGTGGGACAATCCAGGGCCGGGGCCAGCAGGAGCCTCAGTAAGGTGGGTCAAGGTCGTGAGCGGCCACGGGGACCTTTCTTGAGCCCCAGGAGACCGGAGACTTGGAATAGCTTTACGGTTTGTCTCAGCTGCAGGGGGTTTGCTGATTTTCTTTTCCGGGGGGCTCCCTGGCACAGGAGGAGGCCTTTTATTTGACCCTTTTGTTTTCTTCAAGCAGATGAACACAGCGCGGCCGCTCTCCTTGTGGCCGGGTCGCCTGGCAGGGCAGCGGCAGGGACCGGCGGGGAGTGGCCGCCAGGGTGCCCGGTGGCCGAGGAGCTGAGCTCTCCGCTCTGGGGAGCAGGCCGTTTCGTGCTTTTGTTTTCCTTTTGAAGCATTAAATTAAAAAAAAAAAAAAGCAGTTGCGATAGGTTTTGATTCAGGGGAACGACAGCTGTGGGTAAGGTTCGGATCCGTCCCGTCCTTGAGTTCTGTCCCCACGGGAGCCGAGGGGAGCCGGCACTCACTTGCCCCGTCGTTAGGGCTGAAGGGACGTTGTTCACGCAGCTCGTTTCCACCTTGCATTTCTCATTTCCGTTTTCTCACTCGGTTTCTCCTCGGTTATCTTTTCTCACGACGCAGGTGACGTCGTCCCCATTTGCAGTCGAGGAAACCGGGGCCCCAAGAGGTTGAGTAACTGGACTCGGGTCGCACAGCGGGTACAAGGGTGGAGGCGAGGATTCCACCCCGCGGCCCCCAGCGCGGGGCGCTGTCTCCCCTCGTCTCAGTGCCTGGTCTTCAGCTTGGAGCATTGGTTGGAATCAGGGGCCTGTCCTCCGTCCCAGAATTATGGACTCATAATAAAAATATGCTGGCACCCAGGTATTTTCTTCTTGGTAAGCGTCCCAGGTGCCCCTGGTCCACAGCGCATGCCACCAGTCTGGAAAACACAGCCCTGGGATCGGAAGTCGGGGAGCGAGTCCGGCCTGGAGCCCCTTCTCACCGCTCACCCTCAGCATGTCATCGTCAGCCGAGCTCCAAAATGCATCACCCTGGGAGGCTGTCGAGACATCAGGTGAGATTCAGACATGCAGGTCCTTTGTAAACGCTAGAGATGCCACACACACACACACACACACCACACACACACACACACATCGAGCATCGCTCTCGCAGGCACATCGAGATTCCTCCCTCCAGAATGACGTTAAGTTCGGGGTCAAAAGCCCGCAGCTGACACTCTGCCAGCCTGACTTCTTCTTCCCGCACGGTTGTTTGTGGATGATTAAATTACTGTAAATGTGTTTCGCTTGTCGTATAATAAAGTCATTAGCATGACTAATCATACACCTGATTATATAACCTGCTTCTCCCCACCCTGGGCATCGGCTGCGTCCTACACCTGCTGAATCCAGTGTTGACACAGTGCCTCGTTAGGGCCGACGTGTGGGCGTGGGGGATGTTTGCCGGGTGTGCGCCCTGGGTCCCCCACGATCGGCATGTAGAGAGCGGCCACGCGCCGGGGAAGAAGAGACGCTCAGGCCTTCTGCTCGCGTGGCTCCGCTTCCGGGCACTGCTGCTGTCCCATTGTGCAGTTGCCGCTGGCTGACATCGCGATGTGGTGGGCACTGCGTTAAACCCTCTCGTGCCCGTGACGTTATTCATGGACATCTTGCTTTAGCCATACAGCAGAAAGCTTAGGCGGTACCCACATCCTAAGCTTTTTCCTTACAGAAAGCGTAGGATGTGGGTACCGCCGTGGTCATTCCCATTTGAAGGAAAGAACACTTTGAGTCGGAGGAGTGAGGTCACTTGCCCATATCGACCATTAGGAAGCGGCAGAGCCAAGGTCTGTGCCTGGCTCAGAGGCTGACGCGCTCACCGCTGAGCCACACTGCCTTCCCCTGTGGACGGACATTAGCCAGACCCACTCCCTGCGAGATCCAGGCAGCTCAGGGGCCGAAGAGTGGTGGAGACGGGTGAGCCAACGTCACGGGGAGCTGGCGGGTGTGTTCCCCTGGTCCTTCGAGAGGTGGGGGTGGCGACTCGTTGGTGGCGGTGGCCGCGTGGCCATGGTGGTGGTGAGTGACAAGAACAGGCCGCTGTGTGCTGTGCGGAGGACGAGGTCTTCATGAGCAGACCTCGGTTCCGGTCCCGGCTCCCCCTCCTGCTTCCTGCTTACCCTCAGACGCATCGCCTCACCTGTCTGGACTTCAGTTTTCTCACGGGGCTGTTCTGAGGACCACATGAAATTAAGGTTGTGAAAGCAATATGTAAGCTGCGAGGCCATTTGCATATGCAAAGAACTGTTTTTAACCTTCGCTGTCCCTGTCCTACTCAAGACCGAAAGCCTTGAGTTCTGTAAAGGTCAAGATTCACCTTCTAGCAAGGCAGGTGGGTGTTTGGGTGGTAGGGGAGGTGGCCCAGGCCGCTGTGAGGGTGTCACTTCTGGAGATGGCCTCACCCAAGGGCCCCTCCTCTCTGACCTCGTGGACGTGACTGTTTGTGCTTCGCAGAAAAGAAGCCTTCTTGAGAGTACATTTCTGTAAAGGTGGTAAGTATGAGCTTCCCCCACCCCCAAACGCACAGTAATCAGAGCTGTTTTTCTGCTTAGCACGATACTGTCCAGTCCTGAAGACAACTCAATCAGACCGGCAGGGCGGGGCGAGTCGCACTGGGTGACAAGGTTGTCCGGTACCTGTGCATTGCCCACTGTCCCAGCACAGCAACGTGGGTACCTGTCCCTGGCGTGCGTCCTTGTTCTCTCTTAAAGGAGCTGCTGGGTTTGGGCGAAGGGCAGAGGCAGGAAATCAAGGGAGAGCTGTCCATGGTAGCGGGATGCCCCCAGAGCTTGTCCGCACTGGCGGGAGGGTGGACAGTGTGGGAGCTGCAGGCTGCAGCATCCTTGGGGCGGCTCCAGACCATTCATGACAGCTGTGAGGCATGTGTGCTGTCCCCCTACCTCACCGCCCTGTCCCTCCCTCCCCTTGATCATGGCGGAGGTCTTTCCTGTCGGGCCTCAGAACCCTTCATGCCTGCGTGCTGGGCAGCCGACCCCGAGACGCTGGAGTTGCCGGGCACAAGGTCACCCAGCTGCCACAGCTCTGGGGCGAAGCATTCATTTTTAAAAAGAGGGTCTCAAGTCACCAGAGGGGGAAGGAGATTCTTCAAGCATTAGAAGAACTCTCTTCGCTTTACGTCCTGGAAACTCAAGCCTCTTCCAAACCTGTCTTGATACATACATACCATGGAATCCAGGGTCATTTACATAGTAACTTTTAACAGGTTCCTTAAAAGAAGAGAATGTCTTTGGTGTAGTGACAGATAAGAAGGGATGTTAGTTATCTCCCACTGAACAGCAACACGACCTGAAACATCTTGAAACAATGATCAGTTATTATTTCTCACGAGTCTGTAGGTTTACTGGCCGTTCTGCTGAGCTGGGCTTGGCTGGTCTCAGCTGGGCTTGTCTATACATCCGTGGTCCGCTGGGGATTCGTTGGGGCCTGGTTGGTCCAGGGCGATCTCATTTGGGACAGGGTGTCTTTCCTCCACCTGGCCTCTCGTCCTCCAGCCGGCTAGCCCAGGCTTGCTCCAACGACAATGGCAACTTCCAAGTTGAAGCCAGTGTCACTTCTGTCACCCTCTATGGGCCAAAGCACGTGTCCAGCATGACTGGGACTACTGGGACCAGCGGCAGGACATCGGGGGCACGGAACTTAGGGAGACACTCTCGGGCGCTGATCTCACACTTGCCTGGCCCTGGGAGTAAACGCCTCCTTAAACTCTGAGCCCTAGACATCTTGTTTGTCTTAACCCGAGCCCAGTCTTGGTCACAAGGCCAGCCCAGATTTAAGGGGTCAAGAAACAAACCTCTTGATGGGAAGCACTGCGAAGTCACATCGCGAAGGTTCGCGATACGAGGATGAGGAGGAAGCCGGGCCCTCAGTGCAGTCAGCTCACAGGGGCCAGTGCAGTCGCTCAACATGTGTGTCAGGCGAACCCAGGGCTTCACGGAGCGAGGTCGGCTGCCGTTCGTCTCCCTTAACCTCAGGACTTTCTCCCCTCGACGCGAGAGCCAGTGATCTCCGCGTTCCCTCGGAGCCCTTCGCCCGGTCTCCGTCTTCCCGTTCCTGAGGAGTCCCGTGATTGCGACTGCGTTGGAGCCGCCTGCGTGGCTGCCGGGCCCTTGGCGTCCGGGCTGCATCCGAGTCAAGGGCAATGCGGTCGATGTGGTGCCCAGGACTGCTAAATGCAGCACGGGTCTCAGGTCCCCGCAAGCAGGAGGTGCAGCTACCAATTATTGTAAAATCGATCGGCGGCGACACTTTTGCGCAAAGTCAAAGGGCACTGTACGCTGTGTGTGCCCGCCATGAATTTGCTAAAATCCAGGCCGTGTGCTTTCTCCAGTGGGTTTCTGGGAATTTAAAGAATGTATGGATTTTTCGATGGCGAGTCCTAAAGGCTCCGGCGGTCCGAGAGCATGTTTATATCTGAGCCGAGAGCCCTTCGGGGCAGAGGTATATCAACCAAGTCGGCGTCTGGATTGACGGCGGAGGCAGGTAGAAGCTGTTTCTGCAGGATGATGAAAACGTAGCCACCGGAGGCACTGTCATGACAGCTGAAATAAGGCCGCTTGTAAGCCCAGCGTCAGGCTGGGTCAATAGCAGTGAAATTGCCCGGGCCACTCCCTGTTCCCTTGAGTGATGGCGTAAGCGATGGCGTGACGCCCAGGAGCGGGGTCCTGCACCCAGCTCGGGTCCACTCGTCAAGGATGCCCGGACTTGGCCTTTACGGTCTTTGTCTTCCTCTGCCCCCGCCCGCACCCGTGGCCTCTAAGCGAGGCCTGGTAGGAAGCCTGCCCCAGCCTGAGCTCTGCCCAGGCCACGTTCGATGGCTCTTGGCCCTTGGCCACCTCCACATACCCGGCCCTGATCCCTCCCCAGCCAGACTTCCTTCTGCTCCCTTCACAGAGAATGTTCTCCAGTCACACTGAACCTGCCTTCCACATGTGCCCAGGGCCTTCCCTCGCCAGGCCTTGACTCGCTCTGTCCCCTTTCCTCGGAAATGTCCCTCTTCTTTTCCTTAAGTCCGGGCACTACCCGTTGTTAAGGCACAGGTCAGTTTCCACCTCTTCCACGAAGTTTCCTTGACCTCTTTCTGGAAACAGTCGCCTTCTCCTCCGAGCTCCCGCGTTGTTTGGGTGGCTTAAGAATACAGATGCGCATGAAGCCTTCAGACACGGCTGAGGATCAAACGCCATTTATTGGCCCCGTGACTTTGGGCAATATTTTCAATCCCTCTGTGTCTTAGCCGGAACATGGGATCGATACTATAATTACTCCATAGGTTGTGGTAAAGATGAAAGACTTTCTTATATGTTGATTTCAAGAGTGTCTGGTATATGGTCAGGTTTTCTTATTGCCATTTTAAAGTAGCCGGCAAATAGTTATTGAGCACCTACTATGTGCCTGGTATCATGTAAGAGATGGGAGATACACAGTGGGTGACAGATGCCACCCGCCTCCTAGAGTTTGCATTCCACCGGGTACGGAACACCCGTTGGACCCTGTATTGTGGCGACTGGTCTGTTGACTTGACCTTCCTTCCCAGACTATGAGGCCGTAGCTACTGTCCTATGTTTTCCTGCGATTTTTGAGTGTCCGGCATAGTGGGTGTTTCTGGTGCAGTAAGTGATATGTCAGGGAATGAAACATGGCTAATAGCAAAGCCAGTCACCTGTTCAGGCAGGAGCGCCACCCCCCCCCCCTTCATGAAGTGTGGGGCATGGACCCTAGATCATGAATCCCGGGCCAGGCATAAGGCAGGACTCGTGTAACTGGGTCAGCAGAGGGACCAGAGGCAGGAGTCCTTCCTGGTGAGGCATTTGGCGCAGGCCACCCCAAATTCTCCCTGTCACCATGAAACGAATCCTTTGCTTCTGAAATCTAAAACGCACAAAGCCGACGCGGCGGGAAACACGTCGGCTGGGGCATCGGTGTCTGGCTTGCCGGGCAGGCTGCGCGGTCGAGCGTCGGCGTGACACCGGGCAGGTCTCCCCGCGTGCTGGCCTTCGGTCTCCCCGCAGGCCGGATTCAATCAGCGGTGTTTAAACGCACCCTCTGCTCTTTTGTTTGCCCCCCTTATTCCTGTCACAGCCTAAACCCTTCTAAAAATACATTCGCGTTCAGAGAGGTTCTGTCTGGAATGAGGCTGGAAAGTCGGGGCCTCCTGCCACTCAGCCCTCCGCCTGCACCACGTCCCACGGTGGTCTTGGCGCCCTTCCCGAGGTCCCCGGGGCTGCGGCGAACCCTGGGCACGGGGAACCCGGCCTCGAGGTCTTCGGGCCCTACGCTGCCGCCGCGTCTCATGAGTCAGGGCGACAGAACCCAAACGCCTTTAATTAAAATCATTTCAACTTATCTCCATTAACTATGATTGATGCCCCGACCGGAGAATAAGTGTATTAACGCTATAATTATCTGTTGAGGCTGTTTTATTGATTCCGCAATGATATTTTAGTCAGTTTATATTATTTAGTTTCTGACTTATATCAGGAAGAAATGGCTATTGGTGAAGAGATTAATCATCTAAATCAAATTGTCATTGATGTTTTCAGAAATAAAAGTCTAGCGCGGGCCTGCCCGGGTTTCTCGCTGGCCGCTGTCAGTTGCCGTGATGATTGATGATGTGGGCTGAGGAGAAGGCTTCCGGGCGCAGCTCCGAGGCTCAGGGCTGGGATTTTATAAACATCTTTCCTCCAGCCCAGGCTTCTGGAGTCCATTCTAGAGACTGTGGCTCGGTCAATAAGGGCGAGGCAGGGCCAAGCCGCAGGCTGTGTGAGCTCCCGGGTCCTCGGCAGTTTTTCCGGCCCCCCTGCTTCTGACTTCTGGGCTCCTCTGTCTCTTGGGGAGACGAGGGAGAAAGTCTCAGAGAGCAAGCACCTCAGCTCTGAAATCTGTTTCAGGGAGGGTGCCTTTGGCTGCCATGCTGGAAAACCCGAGGCAGAGGGAGCCGCGCACAGAGGACTGTGGCTCTCCTAATTAAGGCGTCCGGGATCCGCTTCCCACGTGGCCTGGTCCAGGCTTGAGAGATGCCCCCAGGCCTGGCTTCCCTGTGCCTCGGGCTGGTCTGCCTACACACCTGGGCCTTCCCGCCTAGTTCTGTGGCATCGAGAAAGGGGCGGCAAGTCCCGGTTCCCACAGGGGACGTTGCCCGCGTTCCTCTCGGGGCCCGGGAGGAGATGTGCCACCTCTCGCTGGCTCTGCTCAGTGCTTCTCTCTCCTGTGCACGGTTAGTGTGGCCACTGTGGCTCTGCGGGGTGCCCACCCCATGCCTTCTCACTTGGGCTTCAGGAGTAGCTCGTGTGTGCGTGTGTGTGTGTATGTGTGAGTGTGAGGCCATTTCTGAGGCAGAAGGGAAGAGCAGGAAGTGAGCCAGCCCGAACCATCAACCAGAAGCTTCTGTTCAGATGTGGTGGGTGGTGACCACTTACCGTCTATCGGCCAGCGTCAGTCACACGGCGAAGGCAGAGTCACGGGGGTGGGGGTGCGCTCTCCCCAGGGGGAGAGAGGCGAGCGGGCCCTCGCAAGCGGTGAGGGCATCAACAGTGACTCCTGATCCACACCGCCTGGGGGTGGGGAGGGGGGAACTTCCCCAAGGAGACCAGGGTGCAGATGGCTGGAAAATGCTCGATCGAGAGCAGCCACCCGCCTTCCATATATCATAACCGCCCCCATCCAGTGCTGGAATTTCTCTACTGGCAGGGTACCCCCCCCCCCCCCCCCGGGAAGGGACGCTCGTGACCGGCGGTGGCACATAGTCTATGTTTTGACTGCTCTGTCATCCTGCCAGGAAAAAATAAAAAAATGAGAAAAGGCATCCTTTACACCAAGCCACCGGCTTCTACGACAGGGGGGTGGCGAGAAGGAGGGAAGCGTATCACCCGAGTCTCCCTTGGGGGCTTCGCTGCCAGGGGAGAAAGGGAGAAGCTGGGCGAGGAAGGGGCAACGCAGGACGGAAGCGCGTTCTCTCAGGAGCTCTCCCTTCCGGTGCCCGGGGAGCAATGCCACGCTCCGCCGCGCCCCGCGGCTTTGAGACCAGTGACGGATCTGTGGTCCCGAGCAAAGGCGAGATTTCTGGCGGGGCAGGGGGCAGGGGGCAGGGTTCCTGACCCATCGCAACTCCACTTCCTTCCCTTCGACGAGTTTGTGGATGAACTGTTTACTTGCACTCGCCTGTAATTCACTGGCCAGCAATTAGAGCCAGCAACGGGCCCACCGGCTGGCACAATGCGCCCAATTATCTTCTGAAAATGTATGTCTCTGATTGGGGCTTTTAATTGCAGCTTAAATCAAACGCTCGCGAACCCAGGGGGTTCAGGGACACGAGGAAAGGAGGCGGCTCCTTGTTTATTTCCTTCTACCCCCCTTTTTTTTTTTAAAGAAAAAAGCAGTCGCCTTTGAAGGCGTCGATGTCACGAACCCCACCGCGCGGCAGCGCGTTCCCATCCGACTGCGTGCGGAACATGACGAGGCGGCTTCGTCTGCCGGGATCCTCCCCGGCACTTGCGGCTGGGTTCGCGGGGGAGCCCCGGTTCGCACTCCCGTCGCCCCAAACCAAGCAGTGCGATGGCTTTGGAATCCAGTTTCGCCCAGTGGGCTGCCTCCCTTCTCCGGAGCCTTTGTCCACTGAAGCGGGCCCGGTCACACGGGGGACGAGCCTGCTGACCAGGGCACGGGCACTGCTGTGGCATGTGCATGGACCCCAGGGCCACAGGCCCCTCTCTCTGAACTCACGGCGCTTAATCCAGATTACTTCACTCTTATGAAGAGCCGATTTGCCAGTTCTCCTTGAAATGCTTGATGAGGTGCCTTTTTCCCGAGACAGTGCCGTGGGCTGTGGGTTTTGACTTCCGTGGTTCATTTCGTGCCCTCTGCAGGATGACAGGGGCTTGGCCGAGAAGCACACACACGCCACCAGCTTCAGACGCAAGCAACTCATTTCCCTGAGAGGTTGCGTACCTCCGAGTTTGCATCTGGATGACGTGGATTAAAATCCCTCAGTGCAACACCCCTCACAGTTACTTTTATCTGGAGAAGTGGCTGTCTTTTGGAATTTGGAATCCCCGAGGGAGGCTTAAAAAGTCCCAATGCCCAGGCTCCCTGCCCTGCACTGCGCCCCGCCCCCATCCTGAACCTTTCCGGATCATGGGTTTGAGTCGGGGCCCAGACAGCAATATTTTTAAAAGCCCCCTGGGTGTTTCCAATGAGCACCCAGGCTTGAGAATCACCCATTTCATGCCTCCACTGTACCAGGAACTGTGCGAGGAGATTTGCACATGAAGGAACTTTGAACAAGGTGCAAAGAGGCCGAAGAGGCCAGCCCTGCCCCTGGGCAAGACTTTGCTTGTGGTCTTTGTACCCTTGCGATCAGCGATCAGCGCTCCTCACTGCTGCTCCTTACCCACCATGCTCTGCCCATAGGCTTTAGAGACCCTGGGCCATGGATGTGGGGAGGGGTGAGCTAGTCTCTCTGCTGAATTCTTCTTGTTCCACATGCCAAGGGCTGCCCATTCGGGGCGAGGGGAGGGCGATCAGCAGTCCTAGAATCTTTTAGCTGCCTTATTTATTGCTACATCTCCGTGACCATGCCGGCACCTAGCGGGTGCTCAATAAGCCTATTCGAATGTGCATAGAAACAGAGTGTAAAAAAGGCAGAAAGTCGCAGACCCAGCAACCCGGCACTGTAAAAACTGGAGGCCCTGAGAAGCAGCATCTCCACTGGTGTGATGGGGCTGTGGTCGGGGCGGGGTGCGGGGCTGGCGACACGTCCGGGCTCGGATCCTCCTTCGGTTCCCAGAGTCACTTATACGTGAGTTAGATCAGTGGGGTGGATCGGCGTGACTTGACGTCTCCGTGGGTAACAGGGAAATCAACCCTCTCGCAGTGTTTTGGGCGGATCGAGAGGTCGTGTGTGGAAACTGCTTGCTGTGGTGCTCGGCGAACGTGTGGCGCATAGTGAGTGCTTAATGAGTCACGGTTAGTAATTATTATGAAGAAGGGAGGTGCGCCGTGGGCCCGGCGTGCCGGGGAGCCCTCAGCGATGGCCGTCTGACTAGCTAGTGGTGTTCTCGCGAGCCCTTTTACTGCCGCTCACCCTTCGTTTCCTTATTCAGCTACTTACATCGAGCTAGTTTGTGCCAGACTCTGCTCGATTCCGGGCGTGTGACAATAAATGAGACAGAGGGCTCCCGCTGCCAATACCCTCGTCACTTCCTGCAGAGGACAGAGGCACGTGCTGGGGTGGTCCCTTGTGGATCTCTCCAACTCCTTCCTGGTCATGGGAAGGCTGGCCTTCCCATGCCACAGTCTGTGACGACAGTGTCTCGGTCCAGCCTGATTGGTGGCAACTTGAGGGGAAGGGTGGCGAGCCACTGCTCCTCCGCTGGAATACTCTTTCCCTAGAGCCTCGTTGGGCTCACCTCTCTACGCTCTGAGTTCCAGTTAAGGGCGTTCCCTTAGAGACTTTCTGTATTCCTGGTCCCCCTACACGTCACCCGGCGTTACGGGCTCCCAGGGCTCCTGTGGGCGTCTCTCAGAGCCTCGGGAGGCTGGGATTGTCTACTGCAGGGTGATCAGGGGTTCGCCTGATGGTAGAGTCGCAGAAGTCAGCCCCGACCGTCTGAGCGGACGGCGTCTTTTTAGAGCGGGCATGGAACACCTGATAAAAATACACCAAGCGATCAAAGCACATTGAATTGTATTTAGGAAAAAAAAAAATCTCTTTTTAAAAGCCTAGGATAGGTCATGTTTTTTCATGCTTGTCAACTTGGCGGAATAATTTGCTTAAAATAAACGGACGAGAATGGTAAGTTGCTCTGTAAGGGGATGAAGCCGACTCCCGGCTCCGCGTGCAACACGCTGCAGCCTCTGAAGGCTCCGGCCTGGGCGGTGGAGAGCTTTGCGGGTGGGCAGGGGGTTCTTGCGCTTAGACAGGTTCGAAGTCTTCTCCTCGGCTTCCGCACAGGGTTCCTGGGGCATCGGCACATTCGCCGGTTCCCCACGCAAACGGATCTGACCCATCGCTGATGATGCTGAAAATAAAGGGCCCGCGCCCCAGAGCTGCCAGGCTCCCGGACGTGAGCCGGCTGCGTCACCATCTTGTCACGGTGGTCCTCGTCACGCCTTCGTTGGGCCGGTCTCGGATGGCGGCGCGCCTCTGTCCGAGGTCTTTTAATGAAGCGAGCGTTCCTTTGCACAACCTCTCTTGCGAGAGTGCAGCGAGCGGCTTTGAGGAGGCAGGGGGTCGGGGGGCAGGTATCCGCGGTGTAAGTGGCGAGGCTCGTCCCCACATGCCGGCCCGGGGCCGAGCAGCGGACTCAGGGCCGGCACGGAGGCAGCACGGGACGCGGGAGCCGGGCCTCCTGTAGTCGTAGAGGGAGGGGACGGAAGCTGAGGTGGCTGGGACGAGGGGGCGGTGCCGGCCTGGCGCCCACCTCACGCGAGGCTCAGCTCGTGACTCAGTCGAAGCCACAGCTCAGGGACACACGGAGAAACCCGCGTGGGCTGGCCCAGCCTCTCTGCCTCCTTCTGTCTACAAACAGGGCCGCAGTCCCCAGGAAACCCGCGTTCGGTGTGTTGACTTGCCCCCCAGGCCACGCTGCCAGGGCCGAGCCCGACTCCAGAATTGTCCCTCCGTCTCCTTTTGCCAAACATCCCCCTGCTGTCACCTCACCGTGTTGCGTGAAGAGTTAATGGACTGCATCCCAGCTCCGCCACTGAGCCCTGTGACCTGAGATAGGACCAGGAGCATCCCAGTATTTCTTCAGGGACGGTGGCAAGAGCTTAAAGGGCGCGAACCTAAAGAGGGTTCAGAGACCAAGATCCCAGAATGGAGCTGGGAAGCAAAACTGGAGACCGAGGCCAGAGGTCAGGGGTCAGGGGAAGCCCCGAGGGGGAGAAGGCAGGAAGTACGGAAGGAAATCCCCAGGCCGTGCCCAGCCCCCAGACAGAGAGGTAAGAAGACGGGGTGAGAACAGTGACGTGGGAAAGAGCTCAGGCGGGAAGGAAAGTTCGGTTCGAGACCCACCCCAGCCTGTCCCTTGGGTCAAAGGACAGCCCATGGCTGCCCCTGAAGGCAACAGCATCACACAGAGCCAACGCCGGCCTGGAGACCCCTCCTCCCTGAGCTCCTGTTGCGGCCCTGGGGCCCGGCTTCTCCACGAGGGCACCATCTCTCCCGGGGGCCAGGAGACCCCTCGGATGTGACTGACCTTGGGGAGTGGCACAGACCTCACCCCTGGGGCTCCTCAGGGCCATGGGGGCAGGCCGTTTCCAGGACCGAGTGGAGGAGGCATCCAAGGCTGGGAGGGGCAGGGCCGGGTGTCCTGCGGGCTGACTGTGGAGCTGGGACCTCGGTGTTCGTTTTGGTCATCCTTTGGCTCAGCAGAAATGTGACAGCACCTCAGATAATGAAATCACCCCCATTTCCTGCTGCTCCCAGGAGGCTTTTGGGGTGTGATCCTGCCCCCACCTTCATGACACCGATCGAGTTACACATTCATGGGTGGGGGCCAACGCCCCGGGATATCGATCCATGTGTCCTGCACAGATTCCAGTGACCCCACGACCTTCCGTTCAGCAGGACAGCCACCGTTCATGGTCAGCCAGCGGGACAGGGACCTTTGCAGAAAAAGCAGCTGTCATTTCAAAGAGGGTCCCCGGGGGGTGTCGGAGGGCCAGGCAGCCCCGGCCTCTCCCGGAGAAGCTCCGCCGTTCTCCCTGCCCCTCTCTCCCAACCCCCGTCGCTGACATGTCACACCTTGACCTGTGCCCTTTTGTGGCATTTCAGATACCGTGAGACCCATCGAAGCCCTTTTACAGGCGGCAAAGGGACTCACCTTGCATTATGTCGCTTTCTTTTCATTCCCTCCTTTCTCTCCTCTTTGCTATTTCTCCGTGAACCTTCGCTGTGAAAAAAACAAAAACAAAAACAAACAAACAAACCAAACACCGAGAATACAAACAATCAGAAAATAAAATGTTCATCAGAAGCACCAGGCCCCAGATCAGGCAGAAGTTTGCCAGTGGGCAGGGTCTGGCGCTCAGCCAGATTTTGATTCTTCATGGTGACTAAATCACCTCTTCGTTGATGGAAAACAGCAAGTTATAGTTGACTACATGTAAAAATTGGGGCTAGCACTTCATAATCTAAAGGTGTAGTGTGGATTCCCTGACATTAGGAGACCTGAGCCCTCAGAGTGATGACTGTCTGGCGATGGAACTTGAGTGTCAGCGTATTTTATTCTTTTTCCAATTCTTTGAACACTGGCAATGTTTGCAGCCTCCTGAGACTGGTTAACTAGTGACGCCAACCTCCCAAACCAAACAGAAGGGGAAGAACTTGGTGGATTTTGCCGTAGCTCAGAAGTGGAATCCACACGATACCGTCCTGGGAGGTGGCTGTCTTCAGAGCATCATTTCTTCCTGAATGTCAGTAGCTAGTTGACCGTTGTTCACAGATCTTCAATCGCTCTGGTGTCAAACCTTTATCAGAGTACCCCTTTTTATTTTGAAGAATATTTTGAAGAATCAAAAGATTTCCCAGGCTACAGTAGAGGACACCTGATCCATACCATCCTGCGTTGAGGAGTGTAGCACTATATCTACACATACGCACGTCTCATATGTACAGGCAAGATAAGGAATTGGCCCCCATGATTATGGGGGCTGAAGGGCGCCCAGTCAGCTGACCTGCCATCAGCTGGAGGCCCCGGGAAGCTCATGGTGTCTGTTCTGTCCAAGCAGGGGGGCCGACGCTGCAGGCCTCGGCGGGAACACGGGGGAAGGCCGGAACTCCCCAGCCAGGCAGAGGGCGAGTTTCCCCCTTCCTCCACCTTTGCGTTCTATCCAGGCTCTCGACAGGTTGGGGGAGGCTCACCTGCATTGGGGGGCGGTCCCCTGCTTTACTCCGTCTAGCAATCCAATGCGGCTCTCATGTGGAGACACCCCCCTGCCCCCACCAAGCGCCCAGACACATCCAGGACACATCCAATGGAGCCAAGTCTCTGGGCATCTCACATCCGGGTCAGAGGGGGTAAAATCGCACTGGGGTGGACGTGATGTGGAACGGACACACGCTCAGAGAGGCGCTTTGATCCGGCTGGTGACATTGGCTAGCACTCTGTCACTGTCCGCTATTGGGTCATTCTGGGTTGTGCTTGGTTGTTTGCTGTGCCATTCACAGTGAGTTTGGGGATGTTCCTAATTTTCCTGTGCGTCCCCTTAACAGATCTGACGCCTTCGTCCTGGGGTTCCCTGTTCCTCAGGCTCCCGTGGGCCCCCAGGGTTGGCGACATGTTTGCGGAGCTGGGTTGCACTCCGTCAGGGGCCTGAGCGGTTGGTCTGCACGGAGGCCACGCGTGTGAGTGACGGCGTGTGCTCGCACCTCATGAATGCGAAGACGAGCGACCATAAACACACAAAACATCACCATTAAAAACTCAGGACCGGATCTGAGGCTCTCCGACATTGAGAGGCATAAACTTGGCTCCGGCAAATACACAGACGCATGGAAGACGTGAAAAGGCACCACAGAGAACCGGGAGAGACATCCCCGCTGTCCTGGAAGCCTCTCCTTGGAGGTCGTTCTGTCCTCCGGGCAAGTCTACCCGCCCCCTACCCGAATGACAAACCCCTCTTCACGAGGCAGCGACCCCTGCATGTCACCGTGACAGCAGAGCCCGGTGGTTTGCCCTCGGGCTCGAGCCTAAGTAAGGGCCAGTCCCTCAGGAGCCCCTCACCTGCCGCCTCCCTGCACACGTCTCTTCATCAGGTTTTCCATTTTCTCTGGCTTTTATTTTCTCCCCACGAACATTACCCGTTTGTCCAATTCATCCCCAAATAGCCCCGCCCTCCCATAATACCCATATCCGGTGGCGCTGAGAACGGGGGCCGGGGGGGGGGGGGGGAGCCCCGGGCCCGTCTTCCTGTCCTTCCTCTTCTCTAATAAGCACACGCCGGGCTCGGTCACCGTTCTTCCTCCACGTTCACGAGGCGGTTGCTTCTGCGGCGGCGCCACATCCTGGCAGATGAGCCTCCCTCGGAGCTGCCAGCACCGGCAGAGCGGAAGGCTCAGCCGGGTCCTCGGGCGACCACGGAGACACCCGCCACTTCGTCGCCCACCCTGCTCCCTGGGGCGTCGCCTCCTTGAGCTTCGGAAGGAAGCAGAGGCCGCGGAAGGGAACAGAACCTGGATGCCAAGGCGCCGCCCCCACAGACGCCCCCCCCCTCCTCGGTGACAGGGGTGGGGAGGTGCGAGGCCCTTTACCTCCCTGAGGAAGGCCTGGCGGTGCCGCTGGCCTTGCTGAGGACTCGGGCCACCGGAGGGGAACGCGCTGCCTCGCGGCCCTGCCCTCCAGGGTCGCCCTGGGTTACTTTTCGCCGCTGCTGTGCCCCTGAGCGGGCCACACATTTTTCCTCCTTAGCCATGTCCATGGTCTGTCCTCACCCAGCCCCGGCACCTGCCCAAGCGAAACAGACACGTGCTCCTGACAGCGCGTTTCCGTGAAGACCGATCGCGCGCTCTCCAAGGGCAAAGCTCCCGCTGGCCGGGCTCCGCCGCGAACGATTCGTCAAACGGGGCAGCGGGCGGCAGACGGTGCGCTCAGGGCCCTGGCCGGTCGCCTTGTCAACACCTTTCAGAGGATTATTTTGTCCCGTAGAACGTTCTCCTTCCTCTGTCTGTGACTCCCCTGCCAATACCCGCCTCCCCCAACACAAAGGGATGACTTGGCAGAACATCGGAAATTATGACAGGACCCAGAAGGCAAAGCAAATCCTTCTGCAGAAACTGGGAAATTTCTCAGTCACTTTGCAGGGCAAGAGCCATGGTCCCTCGTGAGCTTCAGAGAGCAGAGCAGCGAGGACATGGCCTGCCGCCTGCCTGGCGGTGCAGCCCTCTGCCTCACCCCTGCAGGGAGGGCCTCGGTCCGGTTCCCACGAGCCCAGGGTGCAGTGCCGGCCTTTGTTAATTTGCTTATCGTCTATGACTGTTTATGAAAATGCACCGGGCCCTGGGCACATGGTTCCTATCCTCATGGAGCTTACTGTCACACTATAAAGAGGTGAAAGAAATACCTGGGAAATAACACCCTGATAAATGCTACGAAGATGCCCTGGGAGCCGCCTCCACAATGACCCAGGCGCCCTGCCCTCTGGTGTCATGCCTGCCTGTAAAGGCCCCTCCGCCGGCGTGGCCTGGGCCTAGTGGCTTACTCCTAAAGAATGAAAGATGGCAGAAGTAATGGGATGCTACTTCGAAGATTATAAAGAGACTACGACTTCTGTTGGGCTTGTCACCAAACTCACTCTCTCTTCTCTCCCTCTCTCTCTCTCCCTCCCTCTCTCTCTCACCTCAGCTCTGATAGAAGCCCCCTGCCACGTGTGCAGAGCCCCATGAGAGGCCATGCATCTGGGGACTGGACCCTGTGGGTGACCAATAAGATGGTTCTGGCTGCACAGGAGATCTCCTGGCTAAGCTGCGTGGGAAAGGCTGGTTCTCATTTTCTGTTTTCGTTGGTCAGGTGTGCAAGGTGGGATGTGGTCATGTTAGCAGCCCAGGCCTCCCCTGCCTGTCCGCACAGTCCCAAGATGCTGGAGCCTCCAGAGACAGCATTTTATGCCTCCTAAATTTCTCCATATATAGGGAACCAGACCAAGCGAGAGTCGAGGGCCATGCAGCAGAGTTCCAGGGAAGGCCAGCCAAGGCCAGGCCCCATCTTCTGAGCGCTCAACAGTGTGCTCACCAGTCTCGGCCTGGGCATTGTGGGGGACCCAAGAAGGAAGCAATGGCTCAGGCTTGGCTTTTAAAAAATGCAGGACAATAACACGGACCGCAAGAGTAACCAACGCTCGCATACCGATTATAAAGTGCTTTACCATTTACCAAAAGGTTTTACGTTGTTCTCCTTTGAGCCTCGCTTGGGCTGTGTGAGGAGGCGGGACGTTATTACTGTTGTTTTACATGTGAGGAGAGCACTTGACTTGGTAAAAGTCATACAGCTAATAGTTAGCAGAGTCAGGATTTGAACCCAAGTCTCTGATTCCGAAGCATGGGTCTGTGCCGTGAGCCTGTAGCAAGTAAGGGGTGAGAGAGGGGTGTGGCCTCCTGGGGGAAGTGGAGAAGGGAGAGGCCACTGCAGCTGGTGTAGTCAGAGGGGGCTTCCTGGAGGAGTTATAATTTACCTTGAGCTGAAGTGAGAATTAGTTGGAAATTGCCCTTTCGCTGACCTCTCATCTGGCTTAAACAGGAAGGGGTTTCCCCTGCCAGCTCCCACCTCTCCTGGGGACTGGGAAACATGGCTTTTATTCTTCTGCAATTTCAAGACCCAGGCAGGAGACCTAAATGGCTCAGAGAATTTAATCATTCAACAGGCAGCTTTGCCTAAGGCCAGTTATAAGAACTGGGTCTATCAGTAAATAGAATTAGCCTGGCTATTATATTCCAAGTCTTCCCCGAGTCCCCACACTCAGGTGGCCAAAGGAACCTGCTGGCTTTTGGTGACTCTCAAAACCAAGAACCTTTGTCGGGCTCCAGTAATTTGATTTATCTCAGAAACAAGCCAGAATTACAAGGCTGGGTTTGCAATTTCAATATGCAGAGATTAATTTACATGCAGAGCTAATTAAGCAACTGAAATGCCCACTAATTGATTATTACATGAAAAAGAACACACCAATTTGGAGAAATACACTCTATCAGGTTGTCCAATATGTGTAAACTTAATTGCCAAGTGGAAATTCTGCTTTTAGTGGCTAATAAATTTAGCCAATTGACCTTCGCCGGGATGGTCCTTAACCCCCGGCATCCAGCGCATCGTGAAAGCGTTGGTCTCTGCCTTTCGAACTCAGAGTCAGAAAGGACAGCAGGTCTAGGCTGCGTTCTGCACTTAGCACCAGCTCGGTTCATTGCAGGAACTCACACTAAATGCTCGTGAATGAATAAGTGGCCGAAGGGTCTATAACAGTTACTTCCTGTTTATGTCTTCTTATAAGAATTTCGCTGGATGACGCGCCTGGCAAGAGTTCTTATTCACTCCTCTCCCTTTAAAGCTACATGGCATTTATAGAAGTACAGACGAGTCCAGGTACAAAGTCAGTAGTAGTGCGAGGTGGCGTGTGGCCTTAAACTCAGGTCTCCTGGCCCCAGGAACAATTCCTTTTCTCCATTTCAGGCTCTTTCCTGTGGCCCAGTGACCAAGGCTGACTGCCTGTAGGGATGGAACAAATACTCACGTATAGGGGACGACACGACGGGTCCCCTTGTCCTCCAGCTTCAAAGCGTCACCCGTCGCGGTTTGTCCCAGAGCTGGGCTCCTGTCTCAGGCAGCGATGCCCGCGAGGCGCGGAGGGTCCGGGTCTCTGTTTAAGCCATGGTGACGTGCAAAGGCCTCTTAAGGGAGCAGCTTTTCTCAGTCATTATAACCCTAGTATGACGTCTTGTTTTACATCCCATATTTGATCCTCAGGTTGCATCTTCATACTGTACCCGGAATCTGGCCACCCGGCACCACCTCCTCTACCACCACTCTCTTCACCCCCAACACCCCACTACTGGAGGATTTTCGATGGGCTTCTAATAACAGGCCTCCCTGCTCCGGCCCCTGCTCCCGCTTCTCCCCCACTCCAGCAGCCTATTCTGAGCATAGCGATCGGAGCGATTCTTTAAAAACGTCAGTCGGATCCTTTCCCGCTTCTGCACAGAACCCTTCGATGTCTCCCAACTTCCCACACAGTAAAACCCGAATCTCCCACTGCCCGCGAGGCCCTGTAGTCTGGTCCCCACCCCCTCTTCCCCTGCTATTCTGAGCGCCACCCGTGCTGGCCTCCCCGCCGTCCGCACCCGGGGCCTGCGCAGAGGCTGTCCCCTCCGCCCGGCGCCCTCTCCAACCCGAGGTCACACGGCTCCTCCTCTTGCGTCCCTCGCATCTCACCTTCTCAGTGAGGCCTCGCCTGGCCGTCCACCTGGAGCCTCAGTCTCCTTTTCCAGAGTCTCCAACCCCACAGCGTTTCCTACGTTCTCGTTTACTGTGTGATTTTCTTGCTGTGTTTGGGATTTGTTTTTTTCCGTGCAAATGTAAGCTCCAGGAAAGCAGAAACGTTTTGGCCTGTTTTACCTACCGTTGTGCGTCAGGTGGTTAGAACAGAGCTCGGCATGTGATAGTTGCTTGTTATTTACCTGCAGAATGAATGAATGAATGAATGAGTGAGTGAGTGAGTGAATGTACGGATAGCAATCCTGCATGGTGAGGCTTTGATAGGGAAGCTCTCCTTAGTTCCAGAAGGATCTCGGGCCTTGAAAATCACAGTGGAGTGAGTTCTGACTAACGCGGGTTGAGTTCCGCCCTGGCGTCTCGAAGTGTGAAACGGGACCGCCGTGAGCGCACGGGTTTGGGGGCGCACGGAGCAGCGAGCCTTCTTTTCACTGCCGTGGGCTCATTCTCATTCACCATGACATGTGACCCAGTGTGCCAGGTATGGCAGGTATGTCGTCACGTTTGTTTGTTTGTTTTAAATAATGTAAGTAAATACAAGAAATGAAATGGAGGAAGACTTCAGGGAAATAATAGGTGTGGCTGGTCACTGGGAATGGTGGCCTTTTGGGGAACCCCAGACTCCACAGAGGAGCGGAGAGCCGTGGGGAGGGGTGACGTGGTGGTGAGGGAAGCCGCAGAGTCAGCACGGGCTGTGGCGGGGCTGGGCCCTGGGGGTGGCCCGGATCTCCCTCCCCGAAGTCTGCCCTTCTGCGCCTGCGCCTGGTCTCCAGCAGGCTGCTGGCTCCTGGAGGCGAGTCCAGGCAAATCTGGGGGGTGGGGTGCAGCAGCGACAGTGGCACCTCCAATCTATTACCGTCAAGTTATAATTGCCATTTCCCCAAAGTGTGGTTTGCCTCATTAGGCTTGAAATAAACATCTTATATTTTGGTTGCAATTTCTATTCCGGCTTTGTTTCTGTTGATCTCATTTCCTTCTCGTGTTTCATCTTCTTCTGCTTTGCAGGAGGTGGGGACAACAAACAGAGGAGACACTGTATAAGAGAGATGGCACCAGGTGTTTGATATTTCTATGGAGACTTAGACATCCTAGGGAGATGCCAGGCCCAGCTCAATGAGAGAGAGAGAGAGAGAGAGAGAGAGAGAGAGAGAGAGAGAGACAGAGAGAGAGAGACAGAGAGAGACAGAGACAGAGAGACAGAGAGACAGAGACAGAGAGAGACATATATGCATACATTACATAGTGAGAGAAACCATTACAGTACAGAAGTCTCCATACCTCTTGAAAGCCATTTGAAATCTTCAGTGTTCAACAATCAACAATCATCCCCAATCCTCACCTCAAGAAAAAGAGAGGTACCACAATCCTTGTACCATTCTTGTATTCCTTTACATTTGCTGTCAAAGTCCTGACTGTAGTCATTCTTACGCCTTTTTGTAAGGGAAGGACAGTGTAAAGAAGGGAGATGACCTACTCCAGCCTCTTGGCTTAGGTAAGGTATTATCTTAGTTTCTCCCAGTCAATTTTAAGTCCCCTTCCTTCAGTTTTCCTGCCTTCAGAAAGCCACCTGAAACATTTTAAAGTGATGGGGTTTCATCCATCCATCATCCATCATCCATCATCCATCCATCCATCCATCCATCTATCCATCCATCCACCCATCCATCCATTTGTACATCCATCCATCTATCCATTCATCCATCCATCCATTCATTCATATATCCATCTATCAGCCATCCATCTATCCATCCATCCATCATCCATCATCATCCATCCATCCATCCATCCATCCATCCGTCCATTCATCTGTCCATCCAATGTCTTTGGTGCCGGTTACTGGGGTCCTTGCTGTGCACACGTCTTGCTGTGTGGGGAGGGCTGGTATAGAAGAAGGGTTGGAGAAGTTATACAGGATCAGTATTCACAGCCTCGCAGCCACCCTGTGAGGAAGTTAAGATCAAGCTAGTTTTCTCCTTTTGTATGAGGCCCCCGGTCTCCGGAGTTCCATTCCCCCAGTCGGCGGGGCCGGCTTAGGCGGGGGAGGAGGAAAAGGGCCGGCAGCTGGCCCTCCACTTCCCGAGGAGCCTTTGGTGCATTCCCCTCGCCCTACAGGGGTGCAGCCGTACGCTATATCTGCTCAGCGGCTCAGTGCAGTGAGCTTTCAGACTGACTGTGTAGCCACACATGCATCCATCCACACGAAGCCCCTTCTACTCCTTCTGGGAAAAAGCCCCTCGGCTCTGCTATAGGACTTTGAAGTTACAGGCAAAACCTCAGTTAGCTCTAAATTATCCACCTGTGCCCCAGAGGGCAGAAGGGGCAGATTAGCTGAGTCCCCGTATCTGCCGTGGGCACTTTCTGGGTCTAATGGGTACATCAGCTACACTAGGAGTTTCAAGCGTAGGAGACAGACCGCAGGCTCTGCCGTGAGACCAGCAGGGATCCTGGCTGTTCGTTCAGTCCCTTGCTCTCTTGGACACAGAGTCTTGTCGCAGAGGGTCTGCTAAGGCTGCCGGCGGAACAGGAGACGTGGATGAAAGGTTCTTCTGGCGGCAGGGAAGGCAAAGAGAAGGATGACGTGTAAGCGCCTTATTTAGAGTCGCTGTTCACCCCCTGCCCTCTCTGCCCCTATGTCTTCACAGCCTTTACCCGGTTCTGCAATCTCTTGCTTCTTGCTTTCTCGCTTGTTATTGTTGGTTTCCTCCTTCTCGCTGGGGGGTAAGCTCCGTGGGAGCAGGGCTCTGCTCCACCTTGACCACGCCTTCTAGAACCTGATACACAGTCCCTGAAAGCAAGAACAAGGGCAGGATTACCTCAAAGGGGGTGGGAGAGGCCACCTGGGGAGCAGGACAGTTAACCAGTTAGCTAGGGACGGGGCTGCGGGCTGTGGGTGTGGCCGACGTTGCCGTGAATGAAAGCAACTCAGGGAACAGCCTGAGGTGGTGCCCAAGTGTATGAGCTTTGGACTTGGACCTGGTCTCCGATCCCGGCGCCTCACCGCGATTTCCTCATCTACGAATAGGCTCAGAATATTTTTTGTTGCGTATCTGCTCTGCGCCGGGCCAAGGTGAGCTAGAGAAATCTGCTGCCCTGTGGACCTCAGGCAGGTGTCCTTCCCTCCCAGTGGACAAATCAGCACGTGCTCAACAGAGGAGAGCAAGGGGGACTCTCCCGGGTGGTCGGAGAAGAGCTGAGGAGGAGTCGGAGCCTGCCCGGGGGTGGGGGGTGGGGGTGGGCAGACATGTGGGTCAAGAAGGGCGAGCAGCACACGCCGTGGAAGGAGGCCGGGAGCTCCAGTGTTGGAGGACCTGACCAGATGTCACGGCGTGTGTGTGTGGACGGCGTGAGACCGGAGGCAAGAGATGAGTGTGGACACATCGGCACCAGCCAGACGAGTTTCATGGGGTGGTGAGGATCCCGGAGGGTCATCCATTCATGTCTCCATTCACTTATCCAACGGCGTGTTTATTATTGAATGCCTTCGGCAGGTCAGGAATTATTCTCAGCGCTGGGAATACAGTGATAGAAAAACAGACGATTCCCTACCCTTAAAGTGTGTCTCTTCTAGATGGGGAAGGCAGATGATAAGGCAATAATGAGAATAAATGTCACTGGATACGTAAGAAGGGATAAAAGCCATGGAGAAAAACGAAACAAGGGGGGACCTAGAGAATGCCATGGGGAGGAGTTTTACAGTCTTATGTGGTATGGTCAGGGCTTCCGGAGGTGAACTGCATAAACACATGCAGGTCTCAGCACTGTGCCGCTACATAGTAAGGCCTCCACGGTCCGTTAGCCAATTAGATAATAATGATGGTGGTGGTGGTGGTGGTGGGTGATGGTGGTAAAACATGGTGATGGAGAATATGAAAGAAAATGTCACAGAGAAGAAGGGGGAGGAGTCAGTAATGGGCAGTCCTTTGCAAGAACCTTTTCTTGACCAGCCCTTCACCAGGAAGTTCTCTCTCTCTCTCTCTCTCTCTCTCCTCTCTCTCCTCTCTCTCTCTCCCCCCAACTCCTCCTCTCCTCCCTCCCTCCTTCTCTCTCTCTCCCTCTCCTTTTTTTTTTTTTTTTAACCTATTAGTGCCTCCTCCATCCCTCAGGCCTGCCTGTGACTCAGCCATTTCCGGCACCAGGAGAGGTACACAAATGGTAGCCAATTCTTCCAGAAATTCATCTTCTAAAAATTGCTTTCCATCCATTTTGCTCCAATTCCGTTTTATTTATGACCTAGCAGTGAGCAGATGGAGCCATTTTTCCTTGGAGCTGCTTGAAAGAGACGCTGCAATTGTGCAGGAGGCTCGAGGGCTGATTTATGGACCGTGTGCCACGGGAGCCTGGCCCGGTGCCCCTGCCCGTGGCTGCGGCTGGCAGAACGTGACGCCGTCTGGCCCGGCTCCCTGCGGGCTGCCGTTGGAGGACGGATGCCATAGGTGCTGACATGTCACCTGGCCAAAGATGCCTCATCCTCTCCCACACTGAGCCAGGCCCCCTAACCCTGGTCTCCGCCCCGTGACAGGGAGGGACAGCAAAGGTGTCTGGGACAAAATTAGTTTCCTACTGCCGAGGGGGACGCTGGACCACGTCTGTAACCATTCGGAGTTTTCAGATTGCCATTCTGCCGAGCCGTTTAGAAGCTATTATGGAAGCTAATTTCTTCTGTGACATTTTTCTATCGATGTTTTTAACTCCCTCATTCAAACCTGAAAAGGGTTGACCCCGTAATGTGGCCTAGGAGCCTGCATTGTGACAATGAATTGGACCCGATCTCTACCCTTTCTGCTTACTTGCTGGGTGACTATGGGCTGTCAAACTTCTCCAGGCCTCCGATTTCACGCCTGTACAGTGGGGTGGCCCGTGGTGTCTGTGTCGTGGGGCCGCGGTGACAAGCACATGAGGCCGTGCCCGTGGACCGCTCGGCTGGGCTGCAGGTGCTCACGATCATGCGCGCTCAGAGCGTCATTTCCTCTCAGAGCTAAATGTCCTCTGTTAACTTGGAACCCACAGGCCAGCCGAGTGTCCACCCACGTGACTTAGGACACGGGACGCGGGAGTGCCAGGGCTCACGCCGGACAGTCGCGGGTCAGCCGGGCCCGGCGGGCCCTCCCCCACCCCGCGACGCCCGGCCCCGCGGCTGCTGCTCGTCCTCTCCGCGCCCGGCTCAGCCGTAGACACCTGGGGCACCCGGAAGAGCCGGGGAGCGCGTCAGAGTCGCTTCGTCCCGGTCTCTGCGCTCCGTAGACGGGAGCTGTGGCCTGGCTCGTACCCCCCAGACCTCACGCTTGGCTCACTGCGGCCCGGCCCTGGCTTGGATCACGCGCTCCTGAACATTTATTTACTCATTTAAACCCCAGCCTTACGGAAAAGGGATTTAAAGTGACTCGTGGGAAGGACATGATACCGGATTGCTGACGGATAAGCAGCCGAGGACAATCAAGATCAAAGTTTAACGCGAATACGCCAGCTTTAAGAGGTAGCTTGGGCTTGAGCTCCCTGGTACCCACGTTAAAAAGGGAAAGGCTTTGGACTTTCCTGGGGGAGACAAAGGTGTTTTATGCTTTTGCTTTCTTTTTAACTGAGTTATTATCTATCGCGATCCTTAGACAGGAGCCACCTCCTAGGAAAGGTGCTCCGTGCTGGCCTCCTGCGAAGGCAGAAGCCCTTCCTGCGGCCGCCCTTTACACTATCCCTACATTAAAGCCAGGGCTTCTCCTTAAGGCGCCAGGTGGGGCCGAGGCTCAGAAGGAGGCGGAGCTAAGCGGCCGGATCTGAAGACCCCGGGGCTCTAACACGTCCCCACCCTCTCTGATGCAGAGATAGGCCTCATGGGAGCACACAGCTGGGGTTCGGGGGCACGAGCCGTGCCCACTCCCCTCCCCCGCCCCCTCCACCCCGAGCCTTTACGCAGAGGCACAACGTCTGTCGTGAACCCTCCATCCTCGGTCCTGCCCGAAGACAGACCCAGCCTGGCAGACACGTCTCTGGCCTTGATGGCACCCTCAGCTCTAGGGTGGGTGCCCGCCAGCACTGCGTCACCCGCCCGGCGCTGCCCGGGCCAGGCCCCAGCAAGACCAACGCCAGCGCGTCCTCCCGTCCTTGCTGCAGGCAGAGAGTGGCTGGCCGCTCTGCTGGGAGCCATCTGATTCTTCCTTGTTAGTTTCTCATTAGAATTTTTGTTGAGTTTTCTTTTAAATAATTCCTTGCAGTTTCTTTCAAGGTCGAGGAGGATGCCACCGAGGGAGGGGGGAGCCCCACCCTAATCAGATTTGTGCAGAGACAGAAAAAAAAAATTAACCTTCATTTGAATATGTAAACAAACACTGCATTTGGTAACTTCCAGCTGTCCTTGGCTGGGGTCACGGAGGACCAGCATCCTCTGGTTCATTTTGCCAGGCCTCTTCACGGAAGGAAAAACTTTATTCTTAAAGGCCTCTCACGCTTGAGTAAGTGCTAAATAATAATAATGGCCAAGTCTGAGAGGAAATCTTCTGAGCGTGAGGTGTCCACGCAGGCGGGAAGAGGAACGGGGAGTTCAGGGAGTGAGGGGTGACAACACCTGGGTTGATGAACGCCGACATTCTGAATGAAGTCACTGCCTGCCTTCGCCCAGGTCAAGACACGACATTCGTTTCCCTGGGCCGCGGTGACAGCGCGGTGACAGAGATTAATAGCTTTGTATTGACTGAGCAACTTCCAGTTCCTTATCTCTGTCAAGTCAGGGCTGTGCCCAAGGGCTGAAAGTGTTATTCGACTTAGAATTGCAAAGACATTTAAAGGGTTCCCCCTTAAGGGACTCTGAAATCCAATAAACCTTTCAGAAAGCCTCAAGCTCCGAGTGGGCACGGCCCTGTCGGGCAGAGCCGCGTGCTCCCAGCCGTGCGCGGGAACCTTGGAGCCGACAACGGCGGATAATGTTTGATTTATGAAGTTGGTTTTGAATTTTGTATCAGTTGTTTTATTAAAAAATATATGAAAGGAAGTTTTGAATATGAGCAAGCCCTGTAGGCGCTCGTTGGCGCGGAGCTGGCTGTCTGGCCAAGCCTCATCGTCCTCCTCCTCGCTGTCACCCTGTGGGGGGGTGGGGGGAGGGGGGATGGGCGGGCTGGTGTGCGGGGGGGGGGAGGGGGAGGGGCGGGGCTGGTGTGCGGGGGGGGAGGGAGGGGGGAGGGGCGGTGCACCTGCCAGGGATTAAGTCTCAATCTCCCACCCGGGTTTACAGAGGCAGGTGGAGGGACCAGCCGGGGGAGGCGGGGTTAGGTTTGCAGCCTGTACGGTGGCGTGGGGACAGCATGTGGGCTGCACTGACTTGTCACGTGTCGGCTTCTGCACAAGGTGTGTCTGCTCCCCTCCAGGCGCCGGGGGCTCCGGCTGGCTTGTGGGGTGGGGGTGGGGGCTGGGGGCTGCAGAGTGAGCCTCGGTTTCTCCATCTGCCAGATGACAGGATCGGGCCAGACTCCCCAGGGTCACCCCTGGCCCCAAGTTTCCTCAGAGCTGTGAGTGGCGCCCACCCAACCATGACGTGACCTTCACCATGTCATCCCAGAGGGGCACCCCAGATGGCAGGGAGCCCATGAAACAGGCAGGGGCCGCGGGCCCAGAGAGCTGGGCAGGCTGCTGACAAACGCGTCACCCGGGAATGAAGTGCTGATGTACGGGGACCTCTCAGGCTGGCCGGCGGAGGGTGGCGGCCAGCACGCAGACCCGCTGCAGGGCTGTGGACTTTGGCAAGAACTCGGGCGGGGGCACCTGTTCCTTTTCCACCTGGGAATGTCCCACAGGATGTGCTCATTAAGGTGTGACGTGCCCTCTGCTGCTCCACCCCAGGCCTTCCGTGAGGAGCCCAGGGAGTGACAGGTGCCAAGGACCCTGGGGGGTGCCGGCAGCAGTCCTGTCCAGAGAGGACCCCTCCCCCCTCTCCACAGCCCTTGTGTCGCTGCTCATACGATCCCTCCCCTGCCCCTGCTTCAGCACGCAGTAGGTGCTTAATAAATGTTGGTTCAGTGAGTAGATAAAGGCCACTCCCATTCGGCCTTCCCCACCGTCGGCGCCGGCCAGATGGTAATTCTGTCCGTGGGCTGAGGGCAGAGGGCTGAGGGGGTCTGATCGGGTTTGACCTGGGAGCCTCCCCCGCTGGGTGGTGGTTGGAGCCCGAGGTCCGCCTGGCACGCTAGGCTGTCCCCAGTGAGGGGGCCGGGGCAGGGTGGGCCTGTGGGCCCTTTGCGAGCAGTGTCTCCCTCTCTGCTCGTCCCTCCCGGAGCCAGAGGAAGTCCGGGCACCCTCGGCGCCCCCGCAGCTCCGGCCCCCACACTGCCACCCTGTGGCTGTTGCATCACGGATAAACATGGGGTCTCTGTGCTCTCGTCTGTGAGGTGGTGTGAACGTGGAGATCTGCCTCCGAGCGTCATCCTGGAACAGGGGGGGGGCGGGAGGGGGCGCTAAGGCCCCAAGTATGTATCGACCATTGGCCACGGGCTGAGCTCTCTGAGCTCTCGATGTACGGTGTTCCGACGTACCTGCCCCTGTCACCCCAAGGGTCCCGTGGGATTTTCCAGGGATCGGTCCTTTCGCTGATAAAACAGTCCATGTGGCTCTGCCGGTCGGGGGAGGTGAGGGGGTCTCACAGTCCCCCCTGTCACCCTCACATTTAGAGATTGGGCTAACACTTAATTGTGGTCAGGATTGTTCTGAAGAAAATGACAGAAACCCAAGCCGATCTGAGCCGAGAGGAGAATGGGTCGATCCCTGCGACGGAGAAGCAAGTGTGGCTCAGACACCGCGGAACTCGGGGCTCACACCCTGGTGTCTGCCCGCGGCCTCCCCCGCTCCGCCCCCGGCCAGCTGGTCCCGGCGGGGCCACCGGCAGCCCCGGTTGAACTCCTTCCTCAGTTGCTGTGGCCACCTGGAGCCACCTGGGGGACGCGCCCCGCCCCGAGCCAGTCCCTGGGGCTGAGAGGTGGGCTGGCCGGAGCTGGGTCACGTGACCCACCCCGCAGTTGTGTCAATGCCATGTGAACCATGAACAGCGATGCCACATGGCGTCAGAGTAGGGTCCACGCAGGGGAGCTAAGCTAACGCCTGTCGAAGGGCCACAGCGGACCTCTGAGCTTTCCAGGTGGCCGACTTTTGCTTACATCATCGTTTCCACCTGGAGCCGTCACCCCTCCTGCCCGCTTTACTGCCCTGCCATCCCCCTCCCCCCCTTATGCCTACTGGGTTGCGGGTTTGATGTCGGTCCCTGAGCTTATGCAAACAGAGGGGGTTCGAATGAGCGGCCTCCTTGCTTCTTCCAGCCCCTAAATTCTCAGTTCGTTTCTCCCTTCGTGGCTCAACTGAAGTGACCTCTCCTCAGAGCAGACCTCCAGGGTTTCTCCCTCGCCCGGCTGCACAGCTCAGATTTAGCCTTGAGTCTTGGCTGCGAAGTACACATTTGTCTTCCTCCCACCTCGTGAGCTCCTCGAGGGCAGGATAACGTGTGACTCGTCCCCAGTTCCCTGATGGCACCTCGCACCCAGTAGGCGCTCACAAGACTCTCAGGAATTAGAGAAACCTGGGTAACCACTTTTTTTTTTTTTTATCATTCTTCTATACTGAAAAACGAAGAAAGGCCAAAATGGGGCAACAAGAATTGCATATTGTAGATGTTTTCTTTGAACAAATTAATGCTTTAACACGAAAGCAAATAACCACAGTAATTTACTACTCAGCTCCCACACATACATGACTGAATAATTTTGACATGCAGAATATTTAAAGTAACAACACTTCAGAACTTTCGATACGGCAAGCAACGTTGTAGCGATTATGGTCTGAAGGATAGCTACATGCCACTCGTAATCCCCTGACTGAATCCTGTCGTCAGCGTGCTACCCCAGGTGGCCACGTCCTGCAATGTAATTTGCCATTCACGAGGTAATTACAGGATTTTTGTTTTAAGAACTTAATTCACAGCGCGCTCGCCAGGCGGTGGGCTGTGGCGGGGGTGTCGCACATCTAACGTTGGAGGATGAGGGTCTTCTTTCAGCCAGGTGTGCACGGCCGTGATTTGATGCTTGATGTCATTTGGTGAAAATGTGGAGTCTGACTTTGAGGCCTTTCGTGAGCCTGTGGCCACCCCCTTTTCTCCCATCCACACCGGCGTGGTCAGCGGTGAGAGCCCTGGGCTGGTGGCATTGCCCTGAGCACTTCTAATTCAGAAGCCTGACGGTGCAGTGGAGACGTGGGGTCTGACAGGAAAGGAAGGTGGTACGGGGCCGGCTGGCATGGGCACACTTGGCGACAGACTGTGGTCACGCCGCGGGTGGCTGGACAGGCTTCTTGGTCCAGGCATATGCACCGCGCCAGCCCTGAGAGTCGGGGGTTGGCCGGCCTCCAGGAAAGGCGCCATATGGAAAGGATGTGAGGTTTTGTCTATTTATTTTTGCAAGACTTTACCAAAACAAAAGAGTAAAAAAAGGTAACAGGATACAGGAAAAGGATCATATAAGATTAGTGAATAATGAGTCGTAAAGATAACAAACTGCTCAGGCCATGCATGGCCCAGGTGGAGAAACTGAGGCATAGAAAGGCAGGGCGTGTGCCCAAGTCCCAGAGTGGGTGAAGAAGCCGGGGCCGGGCACAGCCCCCCAGGGAAGCGCGGCCTTTGCTCCAGGATGCCCGGGCGAGAGAGGGTGGCAGTCCGTGGCTCCGCACGTCCGGATTCTTCCAACGACCAAATCGCTTCTTAGCGGTAGGTGTTTTACATAATCAGTTCTCCAAATCTATCCCCCAAGACGACTCTTTTAAACTCCACGAGCCTTTCAATCTCCTTTTTGGCTTAAATCAAAACATGCTTAATTGTGATCAAATAAGCATAACATAAAATCTACCATCTTATCATTCTGTTTCGGATGATGTAGTGTTCCTTGACACGGAAGTATTTGCACAGGATACCTCTTTCATTTTGTTTTGAAATTTTGGCAAAAGCCCCATAACATAAAGGTCATCCCTCTGACAGGTTCCAAGTTCACAACATTACACGGTCAACCGCGGACCCCTGAAATACCTCCCCCACCGCGTGTGTGACTGCAGCTGGGCACCTGCTGACGGCACCTCCCCCCGCCCCCCCACCCGTCCCCACCCCCAGCCCCTCGCAGCCACCCTTCTGCTTTCTGGCCGGTGAGTGGCGCTACTTTAAATACCTCACGCAGGTGGAATCCTGTAGTCCCTGTCCCTTTGTGACTGGCTGATTTCACTCAGCACAACGTCTTCAAGGTCATGCATATTATAGAGTACATCAGACTGCCCGTCCTTTGAGAGGCTCACTGATGCTCCGCCGCACGCACATGCACCGCATTCTCGTCATCCGTTCGTCCACGGGTGGATATGTAGGTCGCGTCCACCTCTTGGCTATTGTGACGAATGCTTCATTACCCACGAGGGGCACCCAGCTCTCCAGAGTCCTGTTCTCAAGTCTTATGGGTATAGTTCCGGAAGCCGGATTGACGGATCGTACGGGCGTTCTGTGTTTTCAGGGTGTTTTTGGGGAACCTCCGTGCTGTTTTCCACAGGGGCTGCAGCATTTTCACCCCGTTGCCGGGGCACGGGCCTCTCTTTGTCCCACGTCCCCGCCCCGTCTTCACCCCGCGTGAGTGCACAGTTCCGTGGTCTCGAGCACATTCACGTGTTCGGCAGCCCCTCTCCAGAACTTTGGCCTCTGGGTTGGTTTCTATTGCCTGCAATGAAAGAACTAATTCACACGCCCCCCCCCGGCAGGAGCACCCCCATTCCCCACTGTGTCAGCACAGCAGACGTTCTTAGTTTGGGCCAGCGGGTGGCTTTGGAGAGGACAGGAGAAAGCCAAGCCCTGGGGTTGCTAAGAAGGGGCGAGGATGCTCGGAGAGGCTGGAGAGACACTGGGGTGCTTTTGTGGGAGGGGGACAAGCTAAAGTGCCCACATATGCAGCATCGTATACGAGGCCTCTGCTCCCTCGTGGCCACAGTCACGGGGGACGGCAGTTCTTGCAGACGCCAATGAACATTCGTTCTCCCCGCAGCGGCTGCGCACCCAGCATCCCGGGCACGCACTTTACAGGGCAGGTGGGGGTTCTCTCAGAGGACATGCCCCAGGTCCAGGTCGACAAGTCCCAGATTCAGAGTCTGAGGCGCCTGTTCGCCTTGGGACAGGGAGCGCGGGCACCCCTGGCGGACTCCCCCGGCTGGGTGCAGGGCTGCCTTTGAGAGCCCCATTCCCGTTGCGTTTTCGTCTTTCCCTTAGAGAAGGGCTGCTGAAGGTCACTGTACAAAGCGATGTGTGTCATAACAGTTCTTCGCTGCGAAAGGAGGTAGACGGGACAAATGTGTGTGGCTGGGTGATTTCGGAAGTCTTGATTTGTCAAAGCCCAGACTAGCCTTGTGCTAATAAAGGGAAAACATTGCTCGCGATCCCAAAGGGACTCGCGATTTAGCGATCGTCCCGAAGGAAAACCAGGGTCTGTGTGCGGCTGCCCCTCTCCTTCCCTGCTGCCTCCAGAGAGGTGATTACTCTTTTGTAATTTATTCGCTAATTATGCACGGGCAAAGGAGTATGAATCACTTCGCTTAGATGATAGCAATTAGCGAGGGCTCGTTGGCGTTTTTCTGTCGGGGTCGTGCGTGTGCTGACAATACAGGTGTGCCGAGGCAGGACGCTTCTGGGGAGAAGGCGCCCCATTTCCTCCGGTCCCTGCCCAGCCGGCAGGTCGGATCCACCCTGACTCCTCCTTGACCTCCTCTGACCCTGCCACTGTCCACCCTTCACCTCCTCCAGACTCCAGGAGTTTGAGCAAATCTCCTCACCTCTCCGAGCCCATCTGTGGACTGGAGTCGTCCGGCCTCCCTGCTGGCATCAGGACACTGGCCGGCCGGCCACCGTGGACCCTGCATTAGGAACCGCTGGCTGTTTGATTTGCCCCTGACCCCCCAAAGGGCTGGGAAACTGCAAGGACTGACCCAGGTCGCCGCATGTCACCACGGATCATGGCAAATGAGTGACCGGCATATGCAGGAAGATGGCATTCATGCCAAGAAAAGGGTATAAAGTAATGTCACACTTTTTTCTTTTGGTGTGGAAAAGTATATCACTCATTCACTCGCTTACTCAGTCACTCAATCATCTATCTACATTTGTATTCCGGTAAAGGATAAAGAAGGTCCAGGACAACATTTCAAATTAATAGCTGGGAAGCATCGGAACACCATGATAAAGCGCCTCTGGCCACCTCGCTCCTCGTCCCAGACCCCTGATGACTTCCTCGAATAGCGGGAGCTGGACTGGGGCGGGGCGGGGGGATGGGAGAGGAGACCTCGGCTTGATCTGAATGTTCTAATTTAAGAAAAAAATTGTTTATTGAATGTCAACTCTAATCGAAAAGAAAAATCAAACAAAACAAAACAAAAATGTCAGTGAAGCCGTTATGAGCACCTGATGGCCCATGATGCTGCTCTGGACCCCGGAAGCTCCTTCCGGCCCCGGCCACCCTCGCCTCGGCCCCCGGCTTCTCCTGCTCTGCTTTGCTCTTCAGACTAAGATGGATTTTAATGAAGTTACCGCATGTGGAAGAGGCTTACGGGTTCATCTGATTTCCGCTATTTGAAGTCCCGGGGGAAGGAAAGCCTTGTTTAACTCAATTCATAACACTATTAATCCAGCCGTAAACCTTCCAATGACTTGAAAGGAGAGAGGAAAATTCATTATAGTTCATCTCTGAGTGGCAGAGCCTCCCTCGCGTGTGCCAGCAGGTGGGACACTCAGGGGTGGCCTCTCTGTCTCCCTGAAGGTCATTCTCAGAAGCAGAGTCCCATGAGGAGCTGAGTTCCAGGGTCTCCTGTCGGATCTCGCTCCTTCCCTCACCTTCCACAGTTTGCAGGTGGGGTACCACAGCCCAGAGAGATTGCTCAAGATCACAAAGTTAAAAAAACAAAACAAAACACTAACTCAACTCTCTTGATGCAACACCGAGGAGCCCATCTGTCGTAAAACCAGTTTTAAATGTGCTTTTACAGGTCTACACCCAATCGTTCTACTTCTGGAAGTCTAGTCGAAGGAAGTAATTCTAAATGTGGAAAAGGCTAAATTCCTTTATAGTGTGATTCACGGTCTAAAATCCTGAATCAGGCTAAATGCACGCCATTAGGGAGAGTCCACTAACAATGTGCCATACTCAATGGTTCATTTCGCCGCTGTGAAAAATGTTTCAGAAGAATGAAATAACATAGATAATACTCATGCTAAGCAAAGCATGGCAGGAGGAAAATGGTGTATATAAAGTCGTTTGATTATAATTTTATGAAAAATATATGTATGTATAGGCAAAAAAGACAGGAAGAAACAGAGCAAACTGCCACATGAAGTCCTGTCACCAATTTCCCATGCATTCGAGAATACACAATCAAATGTGCTTTAAGTTATTGTAGTGGGATCATAACACATATTTCTTTTTTTATTCTGCTCCCTCCAATATTTTGTAATGTGCTAATATTGGTTTTTAACCAATAAATTCTAATTTTGAAAAAGCAGTTCCACCTACTGTCTTAAATCCGTTTTCTCACATGACACCGCAGCAGTGCAAATCACTTGTCACATAGGGTGTGCGTGGCATGTGTGACCAGGGCGGGCAGCACAGCACATATCCACAGTTGGAGGAAGCGTTTAGTGAGGACGTACCATGTGCCAGATGCCGTGGTGAGCGCTGTATGTGAATTAACTCACTTAAAACTGAGGACAAACCTGTCGTGTAGGGACAGTTTTTATCCACATGTTACATGTGAGGGGACGGTGGTGCTTTTGGGTGCTGTTTGGCAGATTTTTGTTTGTTTTTTATTTTTTTCTAAGTACATGCGGATTCACATTTCCCTGCCCACTTTGAAGTTAGGTGTAACTAGGTGAGTTGCTCTGATTAAAAAAATGTGCGTGTGGGTGTGATGCGTCGGGAGTTTTAAGAGTCAGCCTGCGATTTGGTTTCTTTCTGCTGTCACAGACCCTGGCAGTGCTCCGTGCGTCAGGTGCCCTGTCAATCAGCTCCCAAAGTGAGGAGGATTGTGTAGCAGGACCCCAGAGAGCTCGTCATGGATGTGGAGGGCAGTGCAACATAAATTGTATCCACTTCCTTCTTGATTTTCAGTCGTTATAATTCTGGGATTGTTTGTTATTGCGGTGTACCCTATCCTATCCTGGCTGACACAGGAGCTGAAATCAGAGAGGTTAAGTTAGTTTCTCGAGGTCACGTAGCTGATAAGTGGCAGGACTAGGATTTGAGCCCAGATACTCTAGCTCTAAAGTCCGACTGCCTTCTCCACCCTGGCAGGTGGCATCCCTACTTAACGGCTCCAAGTTGGAACTTAAGGGGCAGAACCAAAAGCTCTTTCTAAAATTCGACATGTCTTTGGGAGTAGCGCTCTGTCCATAATGCCAGGTTGACAGAAATGTCATCATCTGGGCTTTTCAAATTGAAAGTGACAGAAACTCAACCCAAACTGGTGTTTCATACCGTCCATGGGTGGGACCGGTCGAAGAATCAGGGACTTAGACAATCCTAGGAGACTGCCTCCCCTTGCTTCACTGCAAAAATTTTATTCTTCGGCTTTGTGCCCCAGTGGGAACATATTTTCTCCTGCTTACCCCACAGGGACGTATTACAGATGGGGTGAGATGATGTGTGTGAATGTAATTGTGAAGGAAATAAAACCATGAACAGCAGTGTTTAGCGGGTCTGTGCAGCTGATGAGAGTTTAAATGTGCCCCCTTTCATTGGAGATGGGGAGAATTATCTACCCCAAGAGGAGGCCCAGCTGCGGAGATCAGAGCTGAAGTTCCAACAGGAAACCACAAGGGACCGTTACATTCCGGCCGAGAGCAGGGGCCAGCGCCCATGGAATGAGGTTCCAGCAGGAGGCATGGTGTGGGGGCATGGTGGCAGCTGTGAATTCAAGCCAGGGCTTCTGGGTATGACAAATACCAGTTGGGGGCTCCTCAAATTAGGGTCTTCCTTCTCTAGGAGTGGTGCACAGTCCTTAAGGGGGGAGGATCTGTACAACATGGTCCTAATTGGTCTAGGAGGAGGATATGTGACCAAGCTGAATCAATTGGGTTCTTTCTCTCTCCTGGGAATATAACATGCAGGAGAGAGACTTAACAGCTTGGGCACGATCACTGTTTTATTTGTAAAACTTTATTGAGCACCTAGTAAATGCCTGCTATTGTTCTAGGTATTGAGGATTCAGACTGTTCTTTGTCAACATAGACTCACGAGCACACAAATGAATGTAAAGATTCTTTCAGATGAGAACCACTGTGAAAGGAAGCTGGTGTGGCTGGAGGACAGCGAGGAGCAAGGGGACGGTGGTAGAAGAATCTGGAGAAGGAGGTGAGGGCTGGGTTACTCGAGGCCTTGTTGGCCATAGCAAAAGGCTTGGCTTTCATCCTGCGTGCTCTAACCAGTTTGGACCTGGATCCTGTGTACAGCGAGGAAGGGCTCTCACTGCCTGTGGGATCCCTGGAGCTGTCCAGGGTCCTGCCCCCAGCGATCCCGGGAACTGTCCAGGGTCCTGCCCCCTGCGATCCCGGGAGCTGTCCTGGGTCCTGCCTCCCAGAGGCCGGCTCCTCAGCGGTGCCTGGCGGGGTGCGCCAGGCCCTTCCCCTCTCAGCACCGCCTGTCAGACTATCTTCATTTAGAGAAAATGTCAGCCAGAGTTGGCTTCTGCAGCAGCCTGTTTCTTCTGCTGGAAGCGGCTTGTCTAACGCACAAGGGTATCTTTTGTCAGCTTTTCTAAAACCAGAAGCGGGGATGGGAATTCTTGTGCAAGAGATCTATTCAGGGAGTATGCTCGGCAAAAAAAATTTTTTTAAAGAGAATGAAGAAGGCAAGAAAGGGTGGCAGAAGAAGCTAAGATGTGGTTTCAGCTGACATATTGCCTCAGTCTGATCCATCAGACGGTCCTGGAGAATGAATGAGTAGCATCATCTTGAGGCAAGGTGATCAGGCCTTTGTACCCCCGTGCCAGTCACTGCCTGCAGGCTCCCAGGGTTCTTGGGCAAGGTGATTCCCATCAGTCAAAGTCAGTTCTCTAGAGAAGGTGCACCTGTAGTCCTTAACAGCTCAAATGTGCAGTGCTCATCGTGGAACTTGTTCCATGGTGGGGGTTTGCACAGGGCACCAACAGCACCTTATCTAAAGAACACAGTATGTTTCTTTGGAGGAAAGCTTGAGGCTGGGCTAAAGACCCAAGTAGATATGGAAGATGCACTCCAGACCCTGGCTGCAGAAGCCAGACGACCCCTGGACTCCATCTGTCAGTGAGCTGTGGATGATACTGAGCTTGCTGTCCCCATTTGGACTGGACTGTCTGAAGGCGCCCATCCTGGGCCGTGACCTGTGCTAAAGGTTTCACAAATGAGTCCATCTAAGCCACTGGCCAGCCTGCTGTGGTGTGAGGATCGCTCTCCCCATTTTACAGGTGGGATAATGGAGGCTCAGAAGGTTACGTGTCTGGCCTCCATTCACACAGTTAGTGGGTGGGAGAACTGGAACTTGGATTTGACTGGCTCTGGGCCTGAGAGAGGTGGGAAGGAGGGCCGGTGGGGTTCTCTGGGGCCGGCCTCCTGTGGGGTCATCTCCCTCCCACCTGGAAGGCATTCCAGGCTGTGCTTTCTCCCTCCCTGTGTTCTTATTCATCTTCCTCTGAGGCAGAGGCACCCAAATTACATTTCTTTTCAGCTCCCACAGATGCCACATGTCCCTTCTCAGCCCATTGCTCATCCTACTTCCTCCAGAGACTGCAGAGCCTGGCATCAGCATCTCAAACGCATGACAATGGCCATGAACAGTCCTCTGGGAATCGCCCATTTCTGCCAGGGCCCTCCAGACCTCGGCTGTGACCATAAAGCAATCTGCATGGAAGGTTTGGCTGGTGGGCGGTGTAGGGTGGTTCAGAGTTTTCTTGTGGAGTGTACCAGCTCCACAATTTTTGCCGTATCTTCATAAAGCTTGGGATATACTTCACTTACTTGAACAAGGTGCCTCATATATAGAACCCAAAGTTATTTATTTTGTAAAGAAACCTTGATACCACTACCATAAACAGAAAATAGAAAAATTCACCTGCCATTAACTACATAAGTTAAAAAATCATGAAAATGAATGACAATTAAAATCATGTGGTGACCACCTGGGGATACATTTGACATGTCGGGAAACGCTGGCGTAGTTGGAAGGGTATAGGGCTGGGTGTCAGTAAATGGTATTCGGTTAAAGCCATTCTGCCAACGTAACACCCACAAGAATAAGAATGCTATCCAACATTTATCGAGCATGTATTATGAGTCAAGCATTGTGTTTAATACTTTCCACAAATCGTTCATTCAATCTTCACACTCTTAGCTTGAGGTCCCTAAGATAAGGATTCATGTGCAAGCAATGATTTGCTTTCAGGAGAAACAGTAAGGGAGTGGCAGACTCCGGGTGGGGTATGGTTAGTTTTCAGGGAGCAAGCGCAGAGGCTCCTGCGGGCAAGGAATATTCTCTCCACTCCTCAGGTAGGAGTGGAAAGGCATCCCCATCGATTGGCATCTCTTGATTGTATCAGAGACCCAGGTCGATGGGGCTATTGCCTCAGTTTAACTAGAAATTCCAAGAGCAGCTTCAGGCAAGGCTGCATCTAGCTGTCAAACAATGTCCTCAGAGTTTTGTTTTCATCTCTGTTCTTAGCTGTTGGGTTCTCCCACGATGCAGGCTCTCCCCCCACGCGGTGGCTCCAGGCTTACAGACGCCCAATTATAACTGCAGTATAAGGAGAGAATCTCTTTCTCGAAGTTTCTCCAAAGGCCCCAGGGAAGGCTCTCTTTGACCCTGTGTGAATCACGTGACTATCCCTGAAGCAGTCACTCAGGCCAGGAGGCGTGCTCTGCTTGGCTAGACTTGGTCACATACCTGTCCTTGGCTCCTGAGGAATGGGGATGAGTCAGGCTCATCTGAGCCCCATGGACTGAGATTGGGGGACGGAGACATCTCTCAGCGAGAGACTGGCCGCAGGAAACAAATGTCCAGCTCCACCTGTCTACACGCCAAGTTTGCTCCACGGGTCAGGAGAGAAGTGCAGAGGACAGCAACCAGCCGAACACTTTTAAATGTGCTGACGACGGTCGATGTGTGTGTGTGTGTGTGTGTGTGTGTGTGTGTGTGCTGGGGTGGGGGTCGGTTCCCACTGGCAGCCTGGAATGCAATCAACTGGCTGCTTTTGCCAACCCCAGCACCTGTCATATTTCATCTTCTCTTAAATAACTTCAAGGATATGAAAGTCATAAAAGCAAACCCAGGTAGGGTCAGCAGTCACCAGCTCCTCTGTGCGGAGGGCTGTCGCTTTTTGGCTCTTTACTCTGCCGCACATTTGCATGGCCCTGCTGGAGCTGAGCTCAACCCCAGTCAATATTCTAATGAGGCTCATGGGTCTGAGTGGAGATACATCACAACTGCTCGCTCGCCTGCCCCCAGGACGTACTCAAAAAAATAAATAAATAAATAAATAAAGCACGGTGCAGATTACCTTCTTCATAATTGTTATATACTTCTTTGACCTCACAGCAGCCAAAGTTGGCTTTCAAAGAAAAAAATGTTGTTGCTGAGCAGGACAGAAACATTTTAATGAACACCGCAGGGTTTACTGATCGCTGTTAATGAGTGAAGAACCGGTGTCCTGCAGGAGCCTCCTGTCTCTCTTCAGAGCGCAGCCTTGGATGACGGAGGGGCGGAGGGTGATGGGGCTGGGCACGTGTCTGCAGACCAGGAAACAAACGCATCGCGTCTTCAACGGACACTTCGGGAGCTGGCCAAGTCTCGTTTGCACCTTTGTTCTAGCCCTCCTGAATCAATAGCAGCAGTTAAACTGAGATTTACCGACTTCTATAAAGAGTTGCAGCAGCAATCTTAATAAAAACAAAAAAATGGAACGCAACAGAAATATTTCGATCTCTTCGGGGCTCCTCACCTGCCATTGTGTTATGGAGGATGCTTGATGGGCAAGGCCCGTCTTGCCTGTACACATTCCGTGTGTGTGCGCACGCACGTGCGTGTGTCTGTGCCCTTGGCACACACGCCTGTCTGCAGCAGGGCTGGGGAACAGTTTTGCCATTGAAAGTCCCTGCCCCACACTCCCGAAATCAGTTGGGAGCTCAAAGAAGTAAAAAGCAATTTGATGTAGCCAGCTTACTTGCTTCTAGAAATGGGCACGTTCTCCTTCTTAGCTTACGAAAATTAAAAAGAACCGTCTATTAACTACACGTAATAAATGGCGCCGAACATGCTTGAGTTTTATTTTGGACCTGAAGGCAATGAGGATGACAGAGACAGATAGGAAAAGGTACCTGTAGAGGCACACTTAAAGTAAGCGCAGGATCACAGAGACAGAGGCGGAATAGCAACGGGGTGTTCATTGCACGCCTGTGCGGAGCAAAGGGCTTGACACTGGTCACCTGTTTTATGCCTCCCATAACCCAGGGGCGGATGCCGTTCAAATTCCCTTCACACAGATCAGGACACTGAGGCTGGGAAGGTGAAGCTACCTGCTCAAGACCTCACAGTGAGCAGGTGGAAGGTCTGCAGTCTGACTCCCGGCGCCTCAGCTCCGTGGCCTTTGCTCTGTGCCTTGTCGGGACCATTTGGCTGCTCGGCACATCGTTCAAAGGATTGTGGGTGTGTATATGTGTGCGTGATAATTAAAAAGTCACGTATATCCACGGAGAGGAAGAGCAACTGGGGGGGGTCGTCGTGTAAACTGTATAAATGTCTAATCAATGTACTGTATACTGGAAAGTAACAAAATACAATTTAAGAAAGGGTAGGACTAAAAATAAGTATGAACAACTTTGTAAAAAAATGACGTGTATCTGTCTTCTGTTCTGAATGGGTAACAGATTCGCATGCACAGCAACCGAAGCAGTGTGACAAGGTCACGGGAAACACGTGTGCTTTGCTCCCAGACACGCCTGTGCCTGTGGCGCCGACGGCCTTGCCAGCTCCGCCACCCCCTCTCCCTACGGCCCCTGACGAGCTGGTGGCCCGCCGCCCTCGGCCACGCTCTCCCCTGCCTGCTAGGACGCTGCTTCCAACACGCTGGACCCCTTGGTGGGAGAGAAACCTGGTCCCCCGTCACGCTCCTCTGGCCAGGACCGAGTTCCTTCATGGGGGGGGGGGACGTGTCTTTAATGCCTTGTTAGTACTTGGTAATTTTCCCCTTATGAGAAACCGGGAGCAGATCTTAGCGCGGTTTGCAGCCTCCGATGTTTCCCTGGAATGTGATCATTCTCCTTTAGCGCATGGCAGGCGGTCTTGGGTTTTCCACACAGTTCGTGAGACAAAATCGCCTTTCGAAACAAATCTATTTAGAAATGAGCCAAATTAAAAGAAATATTAAGTAAACAACCATCCAGGTGGTACAAGGAGATGTCCGTATTGTGAATCCGGTGGGCCGGTCGCTGCAGGTTGGGGAATTCTGCCTTCAGCTTTGGAGTTTACAGCCAAGTTCGAATGACACCTCGTTTATGACATTTTCCTTGGTCCCTTTCCCTGCGGCGTTAGCCGCCTCTCTCTGTTCCTCAGGAGCATTTCGCTCACAGCGTGAGTGTGATCATTGGCTCTATGTCCTTCAGCCTGAGTCTTTTTATTCCAATTAGGAGAACGCTCAGTTCTTTCAATCCTCATTCAGACGACACAGGTTTGCATCCTTCTCTATTTTAGTCACCCTCTTCTGGATAAAGATAATTTTGCCAATGTTCTTCTGAAATCTGAGTTCAGTGCGGTATAGTTCCCTGCCTCAGTGATGTAACCCAAGATTGTGTGTGTGTGTGTGTGAGAGAGAGACAGAGAGAGAGACAGAGAGACAGACAGACAGACAGAGACAGAGAGATTTTCTTCTAATAAAAATGGGATTATGCTATACAAACTTGCTACCTGCCTTTCCCACATTACCACACATCACAAACATCTTTTCAAAACAATAAATATGCATCTGCTGCGTCGTTGTTAATGGCTGCCCAGCAGCCTCGTGAATGGATGTCCCATGGTTTACTTAGTGTCCTCGATATTTTCCCCAAAGTCGTCCAACTCTGAACCACATTCTAATGAGCTCAAGGCAGAGCTTCTGACCAACCGTTGTCATTAACTCCTGGGGGCGGGGCTTGCCCTGGGTTGCGTTTCTTCCTGCCGCTGGCTGGTGTTTGCTGAGCACTGTCCCCACACCACACACCGCGGCAGGGGCTGGAGACGGACATGCACACAGTGAATTACCGCGCTGGGCGCTGGGGTATGCATGGGACATTCCGGAAACAGGGAGGGGACACCGGTTAATTCTGTCTCCAGAAGGTTGAGGATGGTTTCACACAAGTGGAGACACTCAATCCAGAGCAAGTGGGAGCCCCGTTTTGACAGACTCACTTGTATTTAGCCGTTGGCCTGGTTCAGGCTACCCCGGGCATCCCACCAAACCCAGGACCAAACTTCTGAACAACTCCGCCACCTGCAACAGCTCAAGTCCTGGGACCATGACTTTCGCTAAAAGACGGGTCGCTTGGCCACCTTTACCTCTTCCTGGAAACCCTGGTCCTCGCCTTTCAGGGATCAGGGGTCTCGGGGGCAAACAAGCCTCAGGGCGAAGGGGAGGTCGTCACCGAAGCTTCTTCACAGGAGCCAGGGGCCGGCAATGGGTGCTGCCTGCCCTCCCCCTCCCAGCCTGTAAACCGCGTGTACCCTCCCCCGAGCCACCTGACGGGTCCTGGCTGGTGGGATGACTGGCAGGCCACTTATTACTCCTGCTTGTCCCACCCGACCCTTCTGGAGACTTTTATTAACCCCTCACCTGGGCGAGTTCGGGCTTGGAAAACACCTGTCCTGGAGGCAGTCTCGAGATTGTTTTCTCACCTGAAATAACTGCACATTTATTGTTTCGGAGGGACAGAAGGTTCTCATAATTGAGGTAAAAAGAGGAATACACTTCCGGTTTTTCAAAAATGTGTCTGAAGCGGGAGACCATTCTCCCCCGTCGGGGGCTGCATGCGTGAGTAGGAACGCCCGGCCCCGCGCGTTAGGACTCGCTCCTGGAGGACTCTCTCGCTGCAGCCCCTCTTCGTGAAAGCATCTATCTACCTAATGGCTGTGAAAGATGCACTTGCAAATGGACGGCTCGTTGGGTTACAAAGCTCTTAAAATTCTGGACGCCACCGAAAGCCCTTGCGTCTCCTCATGGAACGACGGTTCCCTGGGGGAGAAAAAAAGCCACTTCCTCGTGAGCCCCCTCACTACAGAGCAGACCGTGGAATGGAGATGGTTTTCAGCAGATCGACAAACTGAGCTAAACTTCATTTAATTTCATTTCAGAAAGGATGGATCTGGAAATAACATTGCTGGTTTCGCATGCTGAAAAAAATCGATGCTATGATTTTTTTTTTTTTATCTTCTTCCTTTCTACTCTCTCGCCGGGGGCTGGGATAGTAAGTCATTTAGACTGGCCAAACACATAAATAGCCCGCTGGGCCCTCCGGCTCATCGTCACTGCCCCCTAGAGCTCTGGTGATGGACAAGCCGGGCCCCAGCCCTTCCTTTAGCTGGGAGAGGCCCTTTGCATGTGGCTTTCCCCGCAAAGGAGATGTGAACAGCACGATATTCGCCTCTCTGGCCAGATCCTGGTCCACGTGCTTTACACCCATTACTTCAGTGGACCCTCGCCGCCCGCTTAATCAGGTGCTTAAAAAAAAGCCACGTCACAGACTCACAGGGAGGGACACTGGGGCTTCGAGAAGTGAAGTTACTCACTCTGGTGACACTGCCATCGCAGGAGAAACCAGGATCTGAATCCAGGTGGGATGGCTTCACAATTCGGTTTTTAACAGGTGCCCGAGGGTTGTCCCTGGGCAGAGGCCGAGGTGGCCCCAGGTCAGGGCTTCTCACTTACTGCACGCTCTTCCTGGGCGTGAGATGGAGATGAGCTTGTGGGGTGATGGGGTGGGGCCCACCTGTCCTCAAATAAACACCTAAGATGACTTTATCTGGCGCAGGCTGCTCTCTGAGCAGCAGAGGAAGCTGCTGTTGGGTAAAGAGGCCCGCCGCTTGAAGGAATCTTCCTTTGTCTCTAGGGAAGCCTGGTGAGGCGGGGAGTGCCTCTCCTCTCCCTGGATCTCTCCGTCTCCAAGGCAACGACCAGGCCAGGAAGCAAAGAGCCTCGCTCAGCCACGTCCAGGTGCACAGCCGTGCTCGGCTGGACCGCGTCGCAGAACCGGGGCCTTCCCGGGGGCCTGGCTTGACTCCCCGGCCTCCGTTTGCCAAGGGGGTTCCCAAAATGTGGGGGTTTCAAAATCCAGGCTCAGCTTTGCGCTTCGTCTGGAAGCCAGCAAGCGACAACTCACCAAAAAGCAATTTGTCCAACAAGCAATAAACCAAGTTACCCACTAACCGAGGCGTCCGTCAGCATCTGGTCCCACTCCTGCCTCCACCCCAGAGGCGGTCGGTTACTCCGTCACCCAGTTCTTAGCTGTTTCCCACCAAAAATCAGACGAGACCTTCTGCAGCAGCTGAGAAGGCTGGGCATGCTTGTGGAAAGACCACCTGTTTTCAGAAAGAACAGAACCTGAGCAAATCCAGACAGTAGACAATTTCATGAGCTGAGTAGGGCCATTTTGTCGTTGGTGCAGCCTTACCCAAGGCTGTCCGCTAGAATCCTGGCCACAGGCCCCTTCCGAACCCCTTGCAGAGAGGAGCCTGAAGCTTCTGTCATGAACAGAATGAGCCTCCAGGCAAAGACCTGAGAGCATGGTGGCATGGGGGGTGCTTCTCCGAGCCCCATTTCTTTTCTCTTGGTGAGTCTGGCTAAAAGTTTGTTGACTTTTTAAAATCTTTTTTTCAAAAACCAACTTTTAATTTCATTGATCTTTTTTGTACTGTTTTTTTTTGACTGTTTATGTCTGCTATTTCATTTATTTGAGGTAGCCTTTCTGTATTGCTATGAGTTTTCCTCTGAGGACAGCTTTTCCTGTGTCCCATAAATTTTGAGTTGTGGTGTTTTCATTTTCATTTGTTTCAAGGTATATTTCGATTTCTTCCTTGATCTCATTGTTAACCCACTCATTGTTTAGTAGCATGTTATTTAGCTTCCATGTATTTGTGTGTTTTTCAGGTTTTTTTTTTTTCCCTTGTATTTGATTTCTAGTGTATTCCATTGTGGTCAGAGGAGAGGCTTGATATAATTGCACTCTTCTTCAATTTATTGAGACTTGTTTTGTGGCCTAATATGTGGTCTATCTTGGAAAAAATTCAGTGTGCACACGAGAAGAATGTATATTCTGCTGCTTTGGGGTGAAATGCTCTAAACATATCAATTAAACTCATCTGATTTAATGTGTCATCTAAGGCCCTGTCTTGTCAATCTTCCGTCTGGAATATCTGTCCAATGAGGGTTAAAGTCCCCTCCTGTGACTGTGTTATATCAATCTCTCCCTTTATGTCAGTCAATATTTGCTTTATATATTTAGGTGCTTCTATATTGGGCGCATAAATGTTTGCTGGGGTGGCTGTGTTCTCTTGTTGGATTGACCTCTTTATTATTATGTAATGTCTTCCCTTGTACCTTATTATAGCCTTTGTTTTCAAGTCTATTTTGTCTGATGTACGTATTGCTACCCCAGCTTTTTGTCATTTCCATTTGCATAAAATTTTTTTCCATCCCTTTCAATCTGTGGGTGTCTTTTGATTTGCGGGGGTCTCTTGTAGGCAGCCTATGTGAGGGTCTTGTTTACTTATCCATTCAGTTGCCCTATGTCTTTTGATGGGAGCATTTAATCCATTTATATTTAAAGTGATTATTGATAAGTACATAGTTATTGCTATTTTATTATTCATATTTATGTTCTCCCTTCCTCCTTCTTCTTAAAGAAGTCCCTTAACCATTTCTTATAATACTGGCTTGGTGGGGATAAATTCCTTTAGCTTTTTTTTTTTTGTCTGGGAGCTCTTTATCTCACCTTCAATTTTAATTGATAGTCTTTCCGGGTAGAGTAGCCTTGATTGTACGTCCTTGCTTTTCATCAAATGAATATTTTGTGCTAATCATTTTCTGGAAAGTTTCTGTTGAGCAATCAGCTGACAGTCTTATTGGAGCGCCAAAATAAGTGATGAGCTGCCTTTCTCTTGCTGCTTTTAGGATTCTCTCTTTGTCTTTAAACTTTGGCCTTTATTTAATTTATTTTTAAATCAATTATTTGTTTGTTTGTTTGTTTGTTTGCTTGTTTATTTATTTATTTTTTAGGCGAGGCAACCCTTGGTTGACCTCACAGATTGCAAGGACCTCGTTAGCTTACAATCCCTTATTTTTTATTTTTTATACCTACAGCACCTGGTCTTCCTAGGTGGTCTCCATCCAAGACCCGACCCTGCTGAGCTTCCGAGATCAGAGGATCAGGAACCTTTGGCATTTTAATTATATAAAATTATTATCTGGGTGCATCTTGTTTGAGACTCTCTTCATTCTTATATGTTTATTTCTTTTGCCAGGTTAGGGAAGTTTTCAGTCATTATTTCTTCAAACAGGTTCTCAATCCCTTGCTTTCTCTCTTCTTCTGGTACCCCTACCATGCAAATGCTGGTGTGCTTGATGTTGTCCCAGAGGCCTCTTAAACTATCCTCAGTTTTTTGAATTCTTTTTTCTTTTTGCTGTTCTGAATGGGTGTTTTCTGCTACCTTGCCTTCCAAGTCTCTGATTTAATCCTCTGCTTCCTCTCATCTGCTTTGGATTCCTTCTAGTATATTCTTCATTTCAGTTGTTGTATTTGTCAGTTCTCACTGGTACTTTTTTATGGTTTCTCTGTCTTTTTTTATGCTTACTATCTCTTTGTTGAAGTTCTTTGCGGTCATCTGTTCTCCCCTCGAGTTTACTGAGCATCCTTATAACTAGTGTTTTAAACTCTGCTTCTGGTAGGTTGCTTGCCTCCATTTCATTCGTTCTTTTTCTGGAGTTTTCTCCTGTTCTTTCATCTGAGACACATTTCTTTGTTTTCTCATGTTGACCATCTCTCGGTGTACATTCTTATGTATTAAGTAGATCTGCTATGTCTCCCAGTCTGGGTTGGGTGGCCTTATGTAGTAGGTTACCTGTGTGGCCCAGTGCTGTAGTCTCCCTGATCACCTGTTCTGGGTGCTTCTAGAGTGTCCCTTGTGTGGGTCGTGTGTGCCTTCCTGTTGTACTTGAGCATCGATTGCTGTTGGCAGGTCGATAAGAGATATTGACCCTCAGTCTGATTGGTTGTGAGCACTGGCCACACCCACAGGGTATGAGCTTCTGTGTGGGGGCTCACCCCATGAAGTGAGATTTGCCTCAGTGGGCCTGTGCTTATTGAGGCCCCTTTGAGCCTGCCACTCGTGGGGCTAATCAGGGGTGCTCTGTTGTATTTTGAAGACAGCCTTCAGGTGTACTGGTTCTGGGGCCCCTTGGGAGGGGGTCCTGTACTGGCCATGGTCAGCTGCTTCCTGTGACCAACCCGGGGCTACCTGGTAGGGGCTACAGAGCTATCCATGGTTGGTTGCTGCCTCTGCCGAACCTGGAGGCATGTAGGAGAGGCCACACTGTAAACTAAGTCAGCTTCCACCAGTACTGGGCCGGGGGTAGCTCAGCCAGAGGCCCAGGGCACCCAGTGCACCCAAGGCCTGAGGCCACCTGCTGGCTGCCCATAAGTCTCAGCTGCTGAAAGTGCCTCCAGCAGTGTGGGAGTTGGGTGGGGTGGGGCCTCAGGAGTCACAGGGTGGAGCCAGTAGATCTCACTGGCCAATGCAAACTCAGGTTTGGTAGTGCGAGGGTGGGCGGGAGTTCAAGATGGCGCCTTCCTGCAGGCTGTGTGGGTGGAGGGCCCAACACAGGGACAGTGGTGGCTGACCCTCCAGCCCTTGCCCCGGAGCCACACAACTCAGTCTTTCCCCATATGTCTCTGGAGCCTCCTGAGCTGCTGTCCTTCCGCCAGAGCCCAGGTGAGTGCCTGCGAGCGAGTGAGTCCGCGCACGGGCCCTTTAAGGAGACGTCAGGTTTTCCAGGTTCCTTCTGTCGCACCTGGAGGTTCAGAATCCATACTGATTTTCACAGCCAGGTTTTGTGGGATGCCTCTTCCTGGCACTGGGGCTGGGGCTGTGGAGCTGGGGAGACGGTCCCTCGCTCCTTCAGGGGAATGTCTGCAGCCGAGCTACCCCTCCCGATGCTCAGCTGCCCCAGGCGGGTGTGGGGCCAGCTTGTTTCGTGTCTCCGCCCCTCCTACCAGTCTTGATGTGGTCTCTCCTTCTATCCCCAATGATAGGGGTCCTGTTCAGCGACACTTCAGAGAGTTTTCCACGTTGATTGTTCTGTAAGTTAGTGCTAATTTGAACGTGGTCATGGGAGGAGGTGAGCACAGCGTGCATTGCCATCTAACTTTGACATTTTAATTGTCATGTGTTTTGACAGTGATTTGGAACTCTTCCTGGACTCTTATTTGGGCTTCCTGGACCTGGATGCCGGTTTTCTTTACCCGATGATGGAAGTTTCCAGCCATTATTGCGTCGAGTGAGTTTTCTGACCCTTTTCCTCTGTTCTCCTCCTGGGGCCCCTGTAATGTGAATGTTATTCTGCTTGACATTGTCCCATAGGTTTTTAAAGCCGTCACAACTTCTTAAAATTATTTTTTTTCTTTTTGCAGTTCTATTTACGTGAGTTTCACTGCTATATCTTCCCGCTGGTTAATCTATCTCCAGCTTCATCCAGTCTGTTGTTGAACCACTCTAGCGTTATTCTTCAGGTCAGCTATTGTATTTTCACTCTGTGACTTCTGTTTGATACTTTCTTAAATTTTCTTTTTCTTTGTTGAAGTGCTCGCTGTGTTCATCCATTCTTCTCCTGAGTTTGGGAGCACCTTTATGACCATTACTTTGAATTATTTATCAGTAGATTACTTTTCTCAGTATCATTACAGTCTTTTTTCTGAGGTTGTGTCTTGTTCTTTCATTTGGAGCATATTTCTTTGTTTCCTCATTGTGCTTGACTTTCTGTGTTTGTTTCTACTTCCCGGGTAAAACGGCTACCTCTCTCAGCCTCGAAAGAGTTGCCCTGTATAGTCGATGATCCTTATTGTTTGACCCTGCCCTAACTCTTGGTTGCCTCTCAAACCTTTGTGATGGTCTAAGTGATCTAATTTGTTCTTAATAGATTCCCATTGTTGAGGGTGTACCACGGCTTGTCTTCCAAGTGGAGAAACCTGACTTAGCACCTGGTTCCAGGCTGAATGGAAGCCAGACCCTCAGGCAGCATCTTTCACAGTACGCAAATACAGACAGTCTTGTGGGACCACAATCGTAAACCTTGCCGGTCTCCAGACCAGGAGGAGATCTGGAGGTGCTCCTGGGTGACTGGTCCAAAATCGGGGCACCAGGCGAACTTATAATCTCCATTCTGGGAAGCATCGTCGAGCTGTCGTGAGGCCAAGGGCGTGCACGAGGCTGGTGTCTCCCTGCCTACCTTCCCTGGGGGGAGGCTCCATGGCCTCCGGACATGTGGGAGAGCCGAAGCCTGTCCCGCAGGCTGATGCTCCAGACTCAGGGCATGCGTCTTTGTCACAGGGACACTGGGGGTGTATCTCAGTCTGCTGTTCGTGCAGTGCCCTCAGGGTGGTAGCCGGCCAAGGACTGTCTTTCTGACTGTTACGGTCTGGTCCATAGAGCCCTGGTGCACTAGGCCACCAGGGCCAGGTGAGCAAGACGCATCTAGGAGCACTTCCTCTGGATTCCAGTTTGTGTAGATGTACATTCAAGGGGTTTGGGGGATGGGAGAGTCTGTAAATGAGGACCTGTTTCTATTTTAAGATCGGAAATTCTTTTATTCCAATTCTGTGATTCCACATTCCTTTTATAGCATGTTAAAGAAGAAAACAAGGGCAAAGTGAGACAAGTCCTTTGGAGCTAAAAGTGCTGGATCGACTCATGCTGTTTGTAATAGCCACGGAGTAGAGCAGGGCTTGGCAAACGTTCCCCGTTAAGGGCCGGATAGTAAACATTTCAGGCTTTGTGTTGAAACCACTCGACTCTGCTGCGGAGGCAAAAGCAGCCACAGACAATGTGTACAGACAAGCGTCGCTGTGTTCCAGTGAGATTTTATTTGTTGACACCGGAATTGAAATTTCATATGGTTGTCATGTGTCACGATGTGTTTTATTTTTCTTTTCATATTTTTTTTGGTCAACTATTTATCAAGGTCGAGCCAGCTGTAGTTTACAGGCTGTGCCAAAACAGGCAGTGGGCCAGATTCGTCCCTTGGGCCACCGTTTGCTGACTCCTGGTGTAGAGGTCTCAATCAGGGCAGAAGATATTCTAAATTCCCTGTCCTTGGAAGGCTGATGCCCGCGGTACTCCACACTGGCAGTAACCGATTGTGGTGGTGGTGAAGGACAGTCCGCAGGTGACGAGACATCCATGCTTGGCTGGGCCCGACTGGTGCTTTCTCTTTCCCAATGTCACCCCTTGCCAGCGTCTTAACATCAAGGCTTCCTTCGATCCCCTTCCTTCAAGTTCTGCTTTTGTCCCAGTTCGTAAGGAGTATTTTCACTGTAATTCTTGACCTTTTGTATTTTCTTTCCGGACTAAAAAAAAAGTAAGAAAGAAAGAAGAAGAAGAAAAAGCAGGTATTTCAAACCATAGCGTGTGCTGTCCCCAGAACGTGTCCCAGAGTTGCTAAGTCTCAGCAATGACCCAACCACCTCCACGGTCACCTGCGAAGCTGCTCCTTAATCTTTCGACTGAAGCATCTCTAGTGACAGTGAACTCACTGCCCAAATTGGTTGAGGCTCTGATGCTTCGAAAGCGCTTCCCCAAACTCGCTGCCCTCCGTCCTCGGGAGGTTCTGCACATCACTCTCGGTTTGCCTCGAGGAGCCATGGGACTTTTTATAAACAACAGCTAGATCCACAAGTGGAGCATGCACAGCACCCCAGAAGCCACCGTCCACACCCCAAAGTTAGTCACTATCTCGGCCTCTCACACCATAGGGTATGTTGAAGCAATGGCTTGAGTAATTTCTGTTTTTAGTTTTTCTGGCAGCTTCTGCCATATGTCTTAGCAATATAATTATATAGCTATTTTTTTAATCGATCAGTTCTAGATGCTGTCTTTAGACTTCCTCCCCTGATAAAAGATTTAGTTTCCTTTTACAAGCTCCCACTTTCTATCCTCACTTCCCAAATGTAATTAAATCACTGTCCCCGCCCCACCCCGACTCACCAGTCATCCGTGAAACTTGGCAATATCCTAAGACGTCTCTTTCTCATTTCATCCATCACGGACAGTATTATTTTTCTCTCCACTCCTCACAATCCCCTCCACTCTTTCGGGTTTCCTATATCTTTTTTTAAAAAAAAATATTTTTAAGTTGGATAGCATTGCCATTTTGTCCCGGAACCACAGTTAAGGCTGTATGGTTCGTCTGCAGGTTGACGTAAAATTGGAAACCCAATGAACAATGTCCAGGTGATGTTTATAATATCCTTGGTTATGGAACGGGACGGCGTCCCAGGACCGCAACCCTCCTCCCCATCAATGCTGCAGCGTCTCGTGGCATGTCTCCCGAACCACTCCAGGACGAAGAGTCCCAGAGTGTGCAGCGCCATCTGACTTATTTCCACATTTATTCCGCGGTGAGCGGAGGGGAGAGGGCCCACGGATGTCAGGGAGTTGGCCTGAAGCCTTTGGTTTTAGTGATACTGGGGGAAACAAAACCCATATCTTGTCCAGATTGGTGGCAGTCTTGTGTTCTCTTGCTATTCATACCCAACTTGTTCCGAGTGTTTGCTTTTACCCGGAGATTTCTGAAGGGCTGGTACTCCAAATGAGAGGTAGCGTTTACCTTGAAGATGACTTAAGTACTTGGGAGGACAGTGTAAAATGCAGGTAGTCACAACATTGGTGGCTAATTGATTTATGTCAGCCCTCAGTTTTAGGAGAAAGGTGGCTCTGAGTGAAAAATATAATATGTGAAGGGCTTTAATTTTTTTTGGATTACCCGTTACCAGGTAGCGTGTAATTGCATTAGTAATCGGAGTCCTTCGAGCAGAATCTCAAACAAAGGATTAGTGGGAAGGAAGATGGAAGAACGCTGACTTCACAATAACTCACTGCCTTCCTAACATGATTATATAAATAAATTCAAGCAATATTTTCCAAGACGCTGGAGCCTGATCGTAAAGGAGTGTGGGGGCCCGGGGCTTCCACATGGCCCCTGGTCGGGAAGCCATAACTGATTGCCGCGGTGGCGAAGGGCAGTCCCCAGGTGGTGAAACATCCAATATCTCTGAATTATCTGTCAGCACTAAGAAATTATTGAAGCCGGGCTGACTTCTCCAGCGGGAGGCAGGAGCATCGTGGCTTCATTTGGCTAAACAATGGGGTGAAAATGGAAACTCCCCCACTGCGACCCCCTCCCCAGCCCGTGGGCCATTCGGCCAGCTGTCGGCGCTGGGAGCCGTGTGGGGCCGGCTCTGGACGCGGCCAGCTTCGCGACCCCCAGAGTCAAGGAGTCTGTGGAGCTGAATTTCAGGTCCCTGTCTCGCCACCAGCAGGGGAGGATCTAATCCATCCTGTTTTGTTCTCCTGTCCCCACCGACAAAGGCGGCGGGCACGGTCCTCCTTCGGCTGAATGGATCAAGGTCTGGATGACACATCAGAGAGCAGTGGCATGCTGTTTGCATTGTCTGCCAGAGAGTCTCCGGACGGCTGTTTTCACTCCGGCCAAAGCACTGCCTTAGTTATTCCATTTGCCGGGCTGGGCAAGAGGCCAGAATAATGGAACAAGCCACTTTGCTCCTGGTCCCCAGACCTCTCTCTGTCCGGTTACTTTAAGAGAAGAATTGCCATCCCAAATGCTTCACAGCCACTCTCAGTAAAGAGTCTTTAAATCCGGGTCACAAAACCTCTGGACCTACGGACACTCCGCGGGAGGTATCAAGTGACACCGGGCCCAGGGGACTCGGGCAGTGAATGCCACCACCAGGCCGGGAGTGCAGGGCACGCCACAGCAGCCCAGCAAGGCTTCGCGCCCAACCCGCCCGCTGGTGCCTTGAGCAAGCCGCTCGTCAACACTGTTTCCTTGTCAACGACATGGGACTAGTTATGATCCCTCTGCCGTAGAGGTCTGGCAGGACACTCGGCAAGCTTCACGCGAAGGCAAGGCACCGTCGTGACCTCCTGGGCGCTCAGGCTGAGCGCCCATCAGACGGCTCCCGCGGGGCCCGCGGCATGGCGCTCTGCTGGACTCCCTCACCCCGTTCTCTGCCTGGAACGTGCTGGTCCCCCTCCCTGCCCGTCCGACTTCGACCCACCCCTCGCGGGCCGAGCGTCACATTTCCTGGGTCTTCATGAACATCATTTTCTCCCACAGCCTGGCCCAACTGCGGGTCCCCGGCATTGTGTCAGAGGATGAGGGTGACTCCTGAGGGTGGCCCAAGGGCCAAAGGAAGCTGGCAGGTGTGGCCATGTCCGTCTTTGATTCGAATGCAAATCGTTGTGCATCTGAGAACTCCTTGAGGATGGGCATGGACGTGTATAACGCAACTGGTGGACCATCATTAGCTCAAACATAGATACTGCTGGAAGACCTTCTGGGCCCGCGCCGCCCCTGCATGAGGCCAGCTCGCAGCCTCTTGCCTCTGCACCCTCGTCCCTGCTCTGCGCTGATGTGCCAGGCAGAGAAAGAATCCAGAGAAAAGCGTAGGCGTGGCTGTGGCCTTCAAGGAACTTACCGTCTCTCAGGAGGGGCAAAGCAAGAATGTAAGCATCAATAAAAAGAAATGTTTATTTAGTCGTTTGTCCAGCAAGTATTTTCTGACTCATTCCAGGCATCTCGCTAGACACTGTGGATTCAGGAGGGGACAAGCTCACTGTCACGGCCCTTGCAGAGCTTAGAGCCCAGTGGAGGAGACAGGCATGTCCACGTCCACGGACAGTTACAGTTAAGTGTGACGGGGAGTGTGCTGGGGACCACGGCAGGGGCATGTAGGGCTATGGGAGAGCAGATGGTGCAGGACTGAAAGTCAGGAAGGCTTCTCGGAGGAGGCGGCACCCAGCCGAGACCTAAGAGGTGGGAAGGAGCTGGCCAGGTAAGAGGGGGAGTAGAGGTCACTGCAGACAGAAGGCGTCGAGATGAGCGAAGCACACGTGAGCACCTGAACCTGAGTTGGTGTTGCTGGGACGCAGAGTGGGACGGGCCGTGCGGATGGGTCATCTGGCGGAGCCCTCTGACTTACCCCACAGAACGGGCAAGTCCTGTCGTCAGCGTGTCCACGTCACAGAAGAGGAAAACAAGGCTCGGGGAGGCCGGGGGGCTTGTCCAAGTCACAGCTGTCCAGGACCTGTGACACTGGAAGTTCCATCTTGATCCGTCTGGCTGCATGGCCCTGGCCCTTCAACCACGGGGACTGTGGGGAGAGGTCCCTGTGGCGGGCGGGACAGCCTGGCCGTGAGCCGGGGGCCGGCCTGCCGTCTGCTAGCCTGTGACTCTGGGCGAGGGCCTTCATTGTTTTGTGCTTCGGATTCTTCAGGCGAAAAAAAAGGGAATGCTAATAATATCTACTCCACAGTTGATACTTGTATCTTCGAGACAGTCTAGCACATGGTAAAGGCCTGATAAATGTTAGCTATTGTTGTTAGGCTGCATCGCCAAGAAGAGAGACTGAAGAGATAGTACAACCCGTTTGCAGGTGGAGTGGCGTTGGCAGGGGGCGGGGGGGGAGGAGCTGCGGGCAGGTGAAACGCCCTTTCCCCTTTAGGCTGTCCGTTTGGAGACTGGGGCTTAGCCACCTGCTGGGCTGGGCTTCTGTGTCCCTTTGAGCTGCCCACAGACGGGAGGGGACATGCGCTGCCTGCAGAGAGGGTGTTCGCCCCGGACGGTGATATAGATTTCCTCTGCGAGCTTCAGGCGTCACATCCCGGCGAGCACCGCAGTATCGACTGGACCCGCGGGGACGTGTGGTTGCCAGGGGCAATGCAATCAGCTCCTTCGTCCCTTCCTTCTCCCCGCGGCTCCTGGTGACTCTGTTTCCAGCTGAGCGCTTTAGGACTTTCTGTCTTCCTTCCCTGGAGGTGGGGAACCAGATGCTAGGACCCGGGCGGAGGTGGGGTGGCTAGGGGGGCCAGCCGGGTGCGCCCCGATCCCAGTGTGGAGGGGACGGTTTGTGCAGGGTCCTGGGACCCCACGGGCCAAGCAGCCCCAGCCGCAGTGCGATGATTCGTGGGGCGGTGAGCGAGCATCACCCCACCTGGCCATTTCTCTGTGTTACTGGTCCCGCCTCTGTCTGTCCACGTGCTGGGGCCTCTGCAGCAAGGCATTCAAAAGGAGGGGGCGGCAGCGAGGTTCGAGGCGTCCACGGAGGCTTCTGGGAAGGCGGAGCCTCTGGGCGGGCGGGGGAAGGATGCGGAGTGACTTCTGGGTGGAGAGGGCGCCAGGTCCCGTGGTGGGAGAAGCCCTGGACTCAGCCCGAGCGTGCGGACCGCAGACCTGCCGGGGGGTTTTCTCACCGCTGGGTCCCCAGAGCCCAGCGCCAGCTCAGAGCGGGAGCTCACCAGGTGGATGGCTGAGGCCCGAGACTGGCAGGCTTCGGCTCCGGTTTTGGCTCCATCATTACGTGTTCTGTGACCTTGACATGTCACATTCACTCCTAGAACTCAGGGCATGGTCAGCGTCACCCAACGATAAGACCTGAGAGTGAGGATTGAGGTAGGTCCCCCAAAGGAAAAATTAGGGGTGCCGGAAGCAAGAGACTGGGGGATGGAGAGCCCAACACATACGCACTCACACTCATACACTCACACTCTCTCACACAGTCACTCACACACACATTCACACACACTCACACATGCACACTCACTCTCACACAGTCACACACACATTCACACACACGCACGCACACGTGCACACGCACACACACACTCGCTTGTTTCATTACTCCTGCGACTCTTCCCCAGCCCTTCACAAGAGCCAAGTTGCTCACATCATAACCGTGGCTCGGCGCCTCACAGCGGGTTCCGAGTAGAACCCAGAACGGTGTCTCCACCCGGCGGCGGGTCACCTTGCTCACACCGCACAGGGAGAGATCCTTCAATTTCCTCGGAAGGCTGGCGGACAGTCCCCAGAACGAGATGAGATTCCCGAGGAGCGGAAAAGAGAGACCCGCTGACCGACTCGTGCGCTCGGCCTTTGTCACGCGTTCCCAGGGCGTCCTCTCCGCGCCGGGCTCTGGGACCAGGGAGGACGGGTCTGGGTCAGGACGGGTTAGGTTGTGCTGTGATAACAGACACTCCCCAGATCTCTGGGACACACAGCAAAGGTTTCTTCTCACCCGTACCGAGTCGTCGTCCAGAGCCGGCTGGGGGCTTCTTCGTCCTTCCTGGGGGGGTGAGGCCGACAGAGCAGCTTTTCTCTGGGACCCGCATTCCTCGTAGGCAGGGGAGGCACACGCTGGGTTCCAGAGGCGAGTGGGGGGGAGTGACAGACACATCGACAAAAGCTGGTGGCCGCTTCGTGGTGGAGGCCCTCGAGGGCCACCGTAAGGAGCTTACCTCGTCTCGTGGACCTTCCTTGAATGGGCCTCGCTTCTGGACCTGAGTCTGAACTTGCCCTCTTGCGTCCAGGATCATGACAGTTGCACGGTCCTGGGGAGCTTCGGGTCAGCAATCACCTGGACCGTGTGGTCTGACCTGGAAAATCAAGGCCAGGCCAGAGAAGCCGCTCAGCAGAGACAGCTGGAATTTAGATTTAAGCTCGCCCCATCTTGCTATAATTAAGTGCCAAGTGGTCATTAAACAATACATTTATAGAATTCCGACAACTGCGTAAGAACTTCCTCTCCTCCAGTGAGTATTCCCCAGCAAATACACTTGTAATACTCCACTGGCTTTTAATTAACCCGACTTGCCTATAAACCCATTTATCTTTTAAAAAGACGGTCGCTCCATGTGCAATACGTGTCAATAGATAATTAAAGTGTTCTTCTTGGAGAATAAACAGGGAGATGGGATCTCTGCATTTCGAGCCTTATTATTAAAAATGTTATTTATCGAGGTTTTAAACACTTGTTACTCGGTAACTTATGGCGACCATGTCTCTTTAATATCAAAATGAAACAGGCAGCGCAGACAGCATGTGCGGTGTTAGTAACCTCTTGGGTCATAATTAAACAGCGGAAGTGACAGACATCCAGTTCTTGTGGGGAAAACAAACACCGTGACCTGCCTCCCATGCAGTGGGGCATCTGGAGGATGTGTCACTCTCGGCAGGAGGAGCCTGCACGGGCCGTGTGCCGAACGCCGAGGCTTCGGGGTTTCCGGAGCAGCAGTTCCTTCTAGAAATACCAGCCACGAAGTGTTTGGGAAGCCTGGAGTAGAAGACCACGGGACACCGCCTGGCGAACGGAGACTCACCCTCCTGTTTCTGGAGGCCGGAAGTCCAAGACCCGAGTGTGGGCAGGGCTGGCGTCCCTTGAGGCCCAGGGGTCAGCTCGTAGTGGCCGCCTCCTCACGGTGTCCTCGCCTGGCCCTCGCTCTCTGTGCACGCGCACGCCGGCCATCTCTCCCCTTCTTAGGATCTTATCGATCAGGGCCCCACCTATGACCTCGTTTAACCTCGATATCCCCGTAAAGGCCGAATCTCTTAGTATAGCCACCTGGAGGTTAGGGCTCCCATGTACAAACTCTTTTTTATTTTGGTGAGGGAGGCACAGTTTGGGCCATAAGCATCACCTTATTTGGAAATCGGATGCTCAAGGTAAGACGATCGAGATAAGATGAGGTTACAGACCGATATAACTGCACCCCTAAAAAAGGGGGAAATCCGAGAAGAGGCAGTCATGAACACCGAGGGGATGCTCATGAGGGCGAAGGCGCAGTGCAGGTGACACACCTGCAAGGCGAGGCGCAGACCCCAGTCCTGAAAGGGGCTGAGCGGAGGAGCGTGGGGCGCACAGAACAGTCCATCAAGGCGATGGGGGGAGGACATGATGACGCACTACGCTTCCTTCTAAACCCCCAGTTCTGTGTAAATTTTATCGTGTACAAAATATTAGTAGACTAGCACACGTACGTGATGTATAAGTAAGCGTGTGCACTTATATGGGGGGGCAGGTCCACGTGTAAGGTGTTTTGGCTGAGGGGGCTGTGTGACCGATCACAGCGGCTCGGAGACCACTGTCTGAAGGGAGGGAGTCAGTTCTGAAAAATTAGACCGGGGGCTTCTGTTGAGGAGGACGCAATAGAAGAATCAGAAGAAAAGATTTTAAAACTCTGATGAGGATGCTTAAGGCTGTAGACGATTCCACAAACAAGATTGGAGGCAGAAAGGTAGCTTCGCCCTGGTCACCACCCCGGGATTATCCATGATGCCATCCCACATTGCACAGTGTGTACCACTTTGACTTCCGAGCAGACGTCTCGTTTGTCTCACCCCGAGGGCCCCCGTGCCTGACACCGTGCCTGTCCACAGCGAGGTCACAGGGACTGAATGAGACTGTCCTACCCGGAGGGCAGGTGGCAGAGCCCGAGTGGCACCGACACACGAGAATCTTTCTCTTTCAGCCAGCCCACCCCGGAGTGACAGGTGAGCTGCAGGTCAGGAGCGGGGAGGAGAGGAGCGCGGGCTGGAGAGAAGCAGGCAGCCAGGCCGCGGAGGGAGAGGCAGGCGCAGAGCGCTATGGGAGGAGGCATCTGAGAAGCAGACGGACGTGGTCATGGTCGGGGGCTGGAGGAGGAGGCAGGAAGGCAGGGAGGAACCGAGAGATGCGCTCAGCGCTGCCGAGGCTGGGTGAACGCTGGCAGCTTCGCTGTGCCTCGTAGCAGCGGTTACGTTCAGGGCTTTGCTCCTCCGTGATCCCTGTCTTTGCTCTCGTCTGAATAAACACCTCCGCGTCCTTTACAGCTGGCGTGTTGGGCATTGTGCTGTATGTAGGTTCTAGAGTGGGCCAGGCCCTCGATTCCGGGGAGAGGGGAGAGAGAGCCGAGGAAGGGCTCTGGATGCCTCTTTCTCTCCTCCCTGTGTTACCATAGCATCTTGTTTCCTTGGTTACCGGTGGCCAAGGAAAGGACACTGGCGAGTGCAGGATTTAGATGGAGCTTTCTAAAGAGACATGTCAGCGAGGACCTTGTCTCTTTTAAAAGAACACTCGTTTGGAGAGGTTGCTCAAGACTGGGGATGGGGAGGGCCTGGGTGGCTCTCTCTGCGGTTGGAGTTTAGGGATTTCATCTCACCAGACAGCAATGGGGTGCTTACAAGGCAGCCTGGAGGGATCAGAGCCAGGGAGGCCGGACCCGGCTTTGCACATCGCTGGAGATCCAGAACGGGCAGGACGGCCGGGATGCTAATTAAGAAATGAGTTCTGCGCATGCTCACTTTCAGGGCACCCAGCCTGGGCCAGCTCAGCACCTGGCCTGTTTCCCCTGATAACTAAGATCTAAAGGCCGATGCCAACGGCCCCTGTTTCCGCTGGGAGCAGCTGGCATCAACCTGTAACTGTCCCATGGACCTGTGATGTTTTTTGAGAGCCTCTGTTTTTTTTTTTGGACAGCCAAACGATGTCACTCCAGATCTCTCTCCCTCGAATACATTTGCTCTGACTCCACACCCCAGTTAGACGCCCTCCTTTAAGAACCCGAAGAACTCCGTGAATATTTTCTCCCCGCTTGGTGCAAAACCTCCTTAATCCCCACTCTCCACCCGCCCCCGCCGCCTGGAGGCTGTTGCTGCTCCAAGGTCTTGTGTTTTCTCAGTGGATGCCAAAGCGAGCACGTTCGTGCCTCTCTCCTTACTCCTGCTCCGCCCTCTAGCCTCCCCTCTCCCAGTCACACGGATGGCGCAATGCGATCCACACTGTTCTGCCTTTCCATTTTTTCCAGTTGCTAATTGATCTCTAAGATCTTTTCAGATGTGTATGTGGAACTGTCTCATCTATAAGCAAGCTCTAACGATTGCAACATAGCCTTCCACAGCAGGAGTCCACCTGTTTTCTTATTCATCCTGGACTCCCCAAGGCTCGTACAGACCTGACACGTAGTAGGTGGCCAATGAACATGTGTCAAACAAACAAATAAATGACAATCCTCCATGCCAGAAGAGATTTATTTAGAGCATCAGGAATATGAAAAGGTCAACCGCATGGGAGCCTTTTTTGCTTTGCAAAGGGTTATTTCTGGGCTCTTTGTCGTAGACCATTGGTCCACATGTCTGTCTGAGTGCCACTACCATACTGTTTGGACTACTATAGGTTTGTAGTAAGTTTCGAAATCGGAAAATTAGTTTTTCTTTTCAAGGGACTTTTTTGAGGTGATGGGGGTCACATAAGTATATACATTTGACAACACTCATAAAACCAATGGCTATGTTTTATTGCATGTAAATTATATGGGTTTTATTGCAGGCTAAATTATATGGATTTATTGAGTCGTTTAGTACATTCTCTATTCTCGGATATTTTGGCTGTTTTTTCTTTTTTTACTACTTTAAACATGCACCCACTTGCAGATACATCTTAGATTATATATTCAGTTATTTAGGTTAAATTTCTAAAATTGGAATTTCTAAGTTAAACAGTGAGCATCATGAGCCAAATATCAATAACATGATCTCTACAGATGTCAAATCAGATTTCACTCCCACGCACCACTGATGAAACACAGGGAAGATTAGGTAAGAACAGGATGGATCGACCAAACCAAGAAAACGATCAACGAAGCCCACCACAACTAGAAAATGATGAACTCGAAGAGCCCCAGCCAAGAAACCTTAACTACAGGGTCACTTTTTTTTTTTTTTTTTTTGGTTGTGAGAAAGCCTGTCCCTTTGCCTTTATTTAGTGAAAACGGGGCCTCGGCTTCCTCATCCGTAAAGGGGAGGTAGTTGTCGAGTGTCTCTCACAGGCCTAGTGTGGGAACTAAATGGACCTATACACGCGAAGCCCTTCCTGGCGCGACTCACACGCCTGGGCGGCGGGCAGCTCTCTCCACACGCGCGTCTAGGGTGCTGGGATCTGCCAGGATCGTTCGCGGCTGCTGACACCGGCATGAGAAAGCCGCGCGGATGTCTCCTGTCACGGAGTTCCCGTCCCAGTGATGGGAAACCGCTGGAGAAAGAAAGCGGACAGCACGCGAGGGCCGGACGTGACCGGGGCTGCGACGGGACCGTGACTGGGGATGAGCACATCTCTGGGCCGCAGTCCGATGGCCAGCAAAGCCGGGAAGAGCTGTGTCAGCGAAAATAGGAGAGCCGAGCGGACGAGCCCGCGCATTCCGGAGGCGGAGCCTTGCCAAGGCTTGTGCTGAGGGCGGAGGGCAGGGGCAGGGGTGTCTTGGTGTGCAGGGAGCGCGGGAAGGAGCCGCGAGGCTGGGGGTGCGGGGCAGGGAGGGGCATGGAGAGGGCGACCAGCAGTGCCGTCCGCTGAGGCCAGAGACAGGAGGTCAGAGCCTCTAACGATGTCACAGGAACACTCTGGGGGGACGGGAGGTGGCAAAGGGACGTATCTGACGCGCTATGGAGTTCTCGCTGTGCCTTGACTGCCTTTTGGTCACATTCTTAGCAAGGGGTCACGCCGGCCGAGCCCCTGAGGAATTGTTAAACACGCGCCGTTGAAGGCGACACGTCAGGAGAGCGGCCTTTCCCCAGCGCTGCCCCCCTGCCCCGGCTCCCTGGCCGCCCTGAGCGCGTGGTGGCAGACCCCCCCAAACCCCCTTAGTCATCCGCTGCACTTCGCGCATCTCCCTCGCGCATCTCCCTCCGCGCCCAGCACTGTGCTGGGTGCTGTGGCCACGGCCCACCTGCGGAGAGAGCTCGGTCTGGCTGCAAAGTGAAGTCTCGTCTGAAATCATCACTAAGTGGTTTTGAGCTGTCAGATCAAGTGGTTCGCATGCAGCTCAGGGCTGCAGGAGTCACGGCCCTGGCGTTGGAGCTGACTCGGGCTTCAGAGTTCCCGCAGGGACCCACAGGGACCCACAGGGACCCGCGGCAGCCGGCTCCCTTGATGGGAGATTTCCAAATGAACTCTGCGTTTGCCAAACCTGCTGAGTGAACTCAGGGGAGAGTGTGGTGGCAGTGACCTCGCTTGGAGTGGGGCCTCCGGCACACACACACACACACACACACACACACACACCCCTGCCTCTTCAATGCCGTGATCCTGGTAGGAGTGTCAAGTTCAAGGCTGAACATCACCACCCTGACCTTCCAATGTCTACAGGTAAATAGCAGTGAGCAGGGTGTGGGCGTGGGGACCCAGGTGGGCGTGCCACAGTCCTGGGACTCACCCCGCAGGCCTTGCCGGTGACCTGACTTCAGCATGTCCAGAAAGCCCTTCTCCGGAGCGACACGCTGACCAGCCGGCCAGCGGCATTCACGGAGCCCCTGCCCTCTGCCTGGCAACACAGCCCCAGTGTGTGTCTTCAAAGAACTTGTGGCCAGCTGGGAATGACCGTGTGCTCCTGGGTCATCACCAAGTGACAGCGGGGAGGTTCGGCGCTTGGCTCTGGCCCAGGACACCCCGAGTCAGAATCCCGACTCCACCGCTCACTTACGGGCTGTGGCAACCACGATGAGAAGCTCCGCCCGTCCACCGGGAAAACAGGCGCCGTCACGAAATCTGCCCTTTAGGTCGACGGGAGGAGGTAGCACAGGTCCCTGCAAGCCGCACACGCTCAGCAAGTGTGAGGTCCTTCCACAGCGTTCTCAGCGACTGCCACCCACATCGCTGTGCTTCTCTGTATCGGCAAGAGTAACCGTGGGTTTGACTGGGCTCCAGCCAGCAGACTGGGGTGGGAGCCGCGTGCGGGTTTGTTGGGGAGCACTCCTGGGGCGCCCCGTGAGAGGGCGAGGGAGGCATGAGAGGGTGGGGGGTGAAGATGAAGTGGGTGCGGGTCTCTGCGGCTCTACAGGGAACTCTGGAGCGGGGACAGTCCTTCAGTGTTGTCCCAACTAGAGACAAGGGGTGTGGCCTTCATAACCCTGCATGGGCCAGTCGTAGGCCACGGGGCGGGGCCTAACCCTGGTGAGGCAGTTCTCTGCCCAGAGGGTGCGCCCGAGCCTGCAGCAGCTGCCACTCCCAGAGGCGGGGAGGGGCAGGTGGGGTCGGGGTGGCCCCCACATGTAAACCCTGAAGGGAGCATTTAAGATGCGTGCCCCATCACACCTGGTCCCACTCCACCATGACGAAACAGGCTGAGCGAGGGAAGCACCTGGAATGAGCCCGGCGGCAGGTGCTGGGCGCGTCCGTCATTCCAGGGCTCCAGAGGGAAGCGGGCTGCCAGCAGCCTCTGGTCACGCGCCGGGGTTGGGAGAGTCAACACAGGACGAACGGCGAGGACGGCAAGGTGGTACGTTCCAGTGTCGGAGAGAAAAAGGGCGACAGAAAACGAGCAAACGTCACGCGATCACGACTTCGTTCTCTCGCGCGCCGGACAGAACTCCGGGGCTTGTCGACTCGGACGCATGGCCGCCGTCTGCCCAGGGCCCTGCCGGGACTGTGGGCGAGCCGCGTTCCTTTGGAGGACCATATCTTTCCCGAGACAAAACGGAAGTCTGTGGGCTGCGGCAGTCAGGGAAGGCTTCCTGGAGGAAGGGTGACCTGAGCCGGGCTAAAGGGTGGCCCGGCTTTGGCTGAGCAGAGCGAAGCGGGGGAGGGAAGGCGTCCGGTGGGGCAGAGGGAGAGCGAGGACTGGCCAGCGCCCTGTGAAGGGCGGCCTCAGGCCTCCACGACAGCAGAGCCGTGTCAATTTAGCCTTGTCATGGGTTTCAATGTGTCCCTCCCCCCCGCCCCGCGTTTCTGTGTCGAAGCCCTAGCCCCTGGGGCCTCAGAATGAGACCTTATCTGGAGATGGGCTCGTTAGGGAGGTGGTCAGGTAAGATGAGGCAAGGGGTGGGTCCTAATCCAGCGTGACCGGCGTCCTAGGGAAAGGGGACATTTGGAGACAGACATATTCAGCAGGATGACCGTGTAAGAGGCACAGGGAGTGGGCGGCCGTCCTCACATGAAGGACAGTGGCCTGGAGCAGCTCCTCCCCTCACGGCCTCGGAAGTAACCGGCCCTGCGGGCGCCTCGACGGTGGCCGCCCAGCCTCCAGGGCGGCGAGACACAGCACGCGTCTGCTATTTGAGCCGCCGCGTCTGTGGTCCTGTGTTACGGGGGGGGGGGGACCTAGAAAACACGCAAACCAGGTTCCCCAGCCCCTGGGATTCCGGGACTCTGTGTGTTGCCTCCCCCCACCCAGAGTCAGGAGGGGTGGGGGCCTCGGATGTGAGGGCAGGGAAGAGTGAACCGGGAAGGGCACGCCATGTCTCAGCAAGTTTCGGGGCCCTGCGCCTCCCCGAACCCCGGAAACCGGCCTCCGCTGTGCCACAGAGCTCCGGAGCTCACAAAGGCCGCGCCGGCTGCTAATTGCTGCCCTGTCGGCTGGGCCGGGCTCTGCAGGCGGGGAGGGGCGCCTCGGCACGGCCCGTTGCCGTGGCGTCAGTTTCATGGGGTCTGACAAGTCCCCTCTTAACTACTCAGCCTTCTGTCTGTCTCGATTAATTGGTCGGTAGCTGTGAGCTGGACAAGCCTATTTTTACTGCATGAGCCAGCGAGACGCGCACCAAATTAGCATTTGAAAATATCATAAGAACAGCAACGGCGCCACGAAAGAATGTGAGGGTGTGTGTGTGTGTGTGTGTGTGTGTGTGTGTGTGCGTGCGCGTGTGTGCGCATCTGACTTTCCTTCAGAGCTGTCTGCGCATTTCATGTCTCCCGGTGAACAAGGTCCCCTGTCCCGTAACCACGCCCTTGAGGCGCTGACAGAGAGCGAGGGAGGGGGGCCGCCCTGGGCCTCAGCCCACCCTGCTCCGCGACAGGGAGCTGAGCATGGGGAACAAAGGCAGGACGCAAGGCAGGTCGCGTGGCATCAGCAGCCCCGCGAGCGCCTGACGGGGAGCAACCGAGGCTCGCGGGGCCGCTGAGATCAGCTACAGTAACGGGCAGAAAGACGTTTATGCACGAGGTGGGGGTCTGTCCCCGCCTGGCATGGGCGCGGCGTGGACGTGGCAGCCGGGGTGTGGCCCGCCTTCGCTCTTCCAGCTCCGCCAGCCTCAGTGTGTGGCTGCTGTCACCGAGCTGCCCTCGGTCGTGGGAGGTCTCAGGTGGCCCTGCCGCCCCAGCCACGTGCCCGCCCGGAAGCAGGCGGGGCGGGGAGGCAAACAGGCCGTGCCACTGTCATCGTCTCAGGCCCCGCTGAGTCTGCACACAGCCCGCTGGCCGTGGGGCTGCAGCCGGGCCCCCCACAGTGAAACCAAGTCAGTTACTAAGGAAGAAGGGGGAGTAGATTTTAGGTGGGAAAACAGCCTTCTCTGCCACAGCCCAGACCAGTCCCTTCCCAAGTCAGCTGACCCCACGCAGGCGCGTGGCTGGACCTACCCAGGGGCTGAGCGTGGGGGACGCGAAGTTCCAGGAGCTTTTCTGTTGGTGCCCTGTGAATGCGCGTCAGCCCCACACACCGGACCCTCATGGGGACGGGTCCTGCCAGCACCTGCGTTAAATTAGAAGAATGGACAGGTAAACTGTGGCCCACCTAAAATACCGTGCAATAGCTAGTTAATGATGCAAGGCGCCTCCCTGTGCGGGCAGGGGACAGCGTTCCAGGGACCCCGGGCACCCGGCTGCCTCCCTTCTTTACAGTAGTGGGCCCCAGACTTTGTGGCACCAGGGACCGGTGCTCCTAGGAGCATCTAACGCCCGATGAGCTGAGGCGGAGCTGAGGCGGTGATGCCGGTGCTGGGGGCGGCTGCAAATGCAGATGGAGCTTCGCTCGCTCACCACTCACCTGTTGCCTGGCACTGGTCCCCGGAGAGGGGGATGGGACCCCTGATTTACTGCATGTCTCCCCCGTTGTCCTGATGTTCTCAAGGGTGGCTCAGGGAGTCTTGGGCGTCACATGAGGCTATTTCAGTCAGCCTTAATTTTAACTGATTTTTTAAAGTAAATTTTTTTTATTTCTGATTACTGACGTTTATTGCATTTGACAGGGCTTACATAGGCAGAAAGATTATGGGGCTTTTGTTTCTGTCTTTTTTGTTTGTTTTTGGTATTGTGTTAAATGACTCAATTCTGTATTTTTTATAAAGACTGATTATCCAAAAATGTCTTCAAGAAAAATCGCTTATTAGGTAACAGAGTAAAATAAAGGTCTTTCAAAGGTCATATCCCTAAATATGTCCTTATAGAAAATTTGGAACATACAGAAATGTAGCAGGAGAAAGAAAAAAAATACTGAGCACACAGCCCTGGGATGAGCATTGCCAAAGGTTGGGTGTATTGTAACTTAAGCTTTTTCGCTCTATGCACACGTATATTTACTTTTTCTACGACTGTGCCCAACGACAACGTACTCTGAAGTTTGCACCGGGTCACGAGAAGTCTTCCACGTGGCGGGTACTCCTCTGTCACCCAGTGCGATGGCTGCATGTGGCCTTTCCTCAGGTGGACGGGTCACGATCACTGTGCCCGGTCCCGCTGTCAGATGATCGCGCAGAGCCCGCCCTTCCCTGCCGTAAACAGCGGCGTCTCGGACGTCCGCGTCCACACGTCCTGTGGGCGCTGGGTTATCGCTGCGAACACGTTTCTAGACAAGAGGTTATGGTCGAGGGGCTGCACGTTTCCAAGGCTTTGGCACGTGTGGCTCGGTCACCAGGTGTCCTTCAGAAAGGCTTGCCTGGCACCGCTCCCGCCGGTGTGAGAGGGAGGGCCGGGCTCCCCGAAGGCTGGGCTGAGCTGTGAAAGGACAACCCACCTGCGGTCCAGGTGAACAGGCTGGTTCAGCTCAGCCAAGGGTCAGGCAGGGAGTGAGGAGGTGGAGAGCTGCTGAAGGGCCGCCCGTCCGACGGTCACACGCAGTAGCAGGTGGGTCGCCGTGGGACTCTGAGGACATAGCTGGCCCGTCCGACGGTCACACACAGTAGCAGGTGGGTCACCGGTGGGACTCCGAGGACACAGCTGGCCCGTCCGACGGTCACACGCAGTAGCAGGTGGGTCGCCGGTGGGACTCTGAGGACATAGCTGGCCCGTCCAACGGTCACACGCAGTAGCAGGTGGGTCGCCGGTGGGACTCTGAGGACATAGCTGGCCCGTCCGACGGTCACACGCAGTAGCAGGTGGGTCGCCGGTGGGACTCTGAGGACATAGCTGGCCCGTCCGACGGTCACACGCAGTAGCAGGTGGGTCGCCGGTAGGACTCTGAGGACACAGCCGGCTTGGGCCCTGCCCTCTGGGGGCTCATGGCGGGGTGCGGATGCTGACTTAGGTCAGGGCAGGGCTGAAGTCGTTCGGATGTGTGGTTGAGACAAGTAATCACAGAGGGCCGGGAAAGAGTAAGCCACGTGTCTGGTCTGTCCCTGTGCTAGGGCCTTAGTCTCTCCCGCCCTGTGTGCTTCCTTGTGAGCTGGGTTGTCCGTGCGGCCAGCACGCTCCCCTCGTGTGGCCGAGAGAACGTGCATGACAGCGGGGTACAAGCGGTCCTCGTGGCTCACCCCCAGGGACACTGACTGAGCTCCCGCTCTGTGCCCAGCACTGCCCTGCGAGAAACACAAGCCTCCGCTCTCAGCTCTGCCCCGGGGGCCAGGAAGGGTCACACGCAGGGGAGAGGCTAGGCTGCAAGCGCCATCGCTGACAGGACAGGACGGAGGGACCAGGAGAATTCAAAAGAAGACGTTTGCCTGGGGGTGGGTGGGGTTGGAGAGCGTTTCCACAGCCCTCACGGAGTTTTGAAACGGTGATCTCAGTATAATTCTGTAGAAGGCTTTGGGGGGGGGTTGGGGGAGACGATTGAATTATTTCACTGGTTGGGTGGCTGATTGCTGGACCTTTCGTAAGTGGCAGTGAAATAAGCCAGTCACAGAAGGACAAACACGGCACGCTTCCATTTACAGTATTCCTTTACGTAACGCCTCGTTTTGTAGCCCGGTGGTGAATAGAGTGTCATCTCTGGGCCCATTTCCTGCATTCCTCCCCTCTGCCGCACCGCGGGGCTGTGGAGGGCGGGATGGTGGCGGTTTGGGCCACCAGAGAATGCCTGTCACCCAGGACAGTGTTGAGCACAGAGCCCAGCTCCCTAGGTATTTGTTCAATAAATAATGGACGGTCCAGCTCTACCGCTGGTTTCTGGGATTCAAGCTTAAATATAAAGATTACGGAAGAAAACTGCTGAACTTTCTAAAAAACGGATCGAACTAGCTAGAACTGAAAATCGGATTTGTGGGTCTCAGTGGTACATGGACGCGTAGCTGTCTGTCAAAGGCAATCAGGGCCGCGAGAGGGTGAGTGACAGCTCAATGAGGAAAGGCCGGCTGGGGCGGCCGCCAGGTTTGAGGCCAACTTGGAGAAAAGGAAGTTGGGTTATTGAGTGGTCTTCCCTGGGAGAAAGCACCCCATCCTCAGAGAGTGAGCTTTGAGGCGCAGGGCACAGCATGTCCTCGTTGGGTGCAGCCCTGGAAGTTTGCACAGGGACGTGGCCGCGCGGGAGCCCAGGGAGCTGTCCGAGCACCTTGCACGGGGACGCGGCTGCGCGGGGCCCGGGGAGCTGTCCGAGCACCTCGCACGGGGACGCGGCCGCGCAGGAGCCTGGGGGAGCTGTCTGAGCACCTTGCACGGGGACGCCGCGCAGGAGCCGGGGAGCTGTCCGAGCACCCCGCACGACAGAAGGCTGTTCCGTGCAGCCTTTAAGCGTTGTGGTCCTCATTTACGATCCGACTGACTCAGAGATTCGGTCTTTTGCGTCACGAAGTTTTCAGAGAGACGTTCGGTTGAGAACTACGACCGCAGCTTAGGGAGGCTCATCGCCTTACGTCCAAGGTGGGTGCCGGCTTTCTCTTAGGGGAGCAGCTGGGTGCGTTCCAGAACATTCGACGCCAACAGACTTGAGCACTTCTTCTCCCCGTCTCCCTTGAAGTCTGGGAGTTCTGCCAGTTAGAAAGCCCCGCTCGCGTCCCCTGGGTGTGGGGGTACATCGTGGCGGGCAGAGGGCAAGGGGTGCCATGGCGAGGTCTCACGCCGAGCTCACCTGCGCAGACCCCGCGACCTCCCCGGGCTTCTCACGGTTGATTGATAAGGAGCCCGAGGAACAGAATGACGAACCCCCGTAAAAATCCCCAAAGTGGGCTTCTGGGTTGGTGAACCACCCACATGCTGGGGGTGGGCGGTGCACCCCAGTCCCACGGGGATGGAGCTCCTGCACTCAGGACCCTCCCAGACCTCTGCCTGTGTACGTCCTCGTCGGGTCTCCGTCCATGTCCCATATCGTGTCCTTTATTATACAATAAACCTGACGAATGTCAGCGCTCCCCGACGTTCCGTGAGCTGTTCTAGCGAACAATCACCTCCGAGCGGGAGGAGGCCATGGGGGCCGCCTGTTTGTAGCCGAGTCGGACAGAAGCTGTGGGTCACCTGGGGGCCTGTTCCTCGCGGTGGGCGTCTGAAGCGGCGGCAGTCCTGTGGGGGCCGAGCCCCGAACCTGTGGGTCTGCGTGGACCCTGCTTGGTGTCAGAACTGAGCTGAGCCGCAGGACACTCGGCTGGCGTCACCGTGACTCGCTTCAGGAAGGGACCCCCGCTCCCCAGCACCTGGTGCTCTGACACGTTTTGTGTGAGAAGCGGAGGAGAGGTGCACGGGAGAAGCAAGGTTTTCCTTTCCGGAATCTTCCTCACCTTCCACAAAATGGTCCTTGCTCCAGAGTGGGGGTTCATGGCTGCTGCCACCTCGCTGCCCCAGCCGCCCACCACGGATGGGACGGTCCGACCGACGTTGCCCGTCCAGGGTGTGCTCACGGGTGTGAACCTGTGAAACCGCGGACCGGCTCCATGCACCTGCAAAAGCCTAAACGGTGTCTAAACTAAGCCAGAGGGTTTTTTTCTTCTTTTTCTTCTCTTTCTAGATTTATGAACTGCACCAAAATAATTTTATTTCCTTCTAAACATCAGCAGAGGTCCCTGATACTTACAATGAACTTAAAACTTGTCTGAAGCTCTTGAACCAGATCCCCAAAATAGTCTCCGAAAGGAACCCATGTCGGCCGTTGCTCAATTCTTCGAATTTCAAGGAAGCGGCAACAACTCCACGCGAGGTCAGGGCCCTCGACTGCCTTGTTCACCTGGCCTCTGCCGTGTCTACACAGCGCGCGGCAGAGTGGCACACAAAGAGCCTTTGCGGGTGAATAAATGAGCGAATGAGGGGCCGAGTGGGCGGAGGGCTACATCCGAGGACGAGACATTCTCGGGCGCAGAAAGGCCGGGGCCGGGCGCTCCCCCGGAGGGCCCCGCGGTGCAGGCTTCCGTGGGTGACAGTTGCTGCTCGTTGAGGACGGTGCTGAGATGGACCCCTTCGAGGCACATCCTGCTTCCGTTACGCTCTAACCGGCTCTAACCGGCGGGTCCTGTAAGTGGCCTCGCCTGCCCCAGCCTCAGTTTCCACCCGGGCGAAGTGGGATGGTCACAGCCCCGACGTCGCTTGGCGCTGAGCGCCTGGCGCCTGGGCCGCGGTCGACGTGCAGACGTCACAGCTACCGGCAGCGTGGCTGGGCGGCGGCGAGAGGAGGGCGGCGTCTCTCTCCGCGAACCCCGCTCTGTCGTCAGTTAACGGGCGCCGAGTTCGGGGCGAGGCGGTCGCCGTGTTTATCTTGCGAACGCTGCCAGCTGCCTCCGGCCCCGCACAGCTCCGACTCTGCCCGGCCTATTTCCAACTCTTCAAGAGTCACAGTCCACGTGTTAAGTGTCACATCAACACGTTTCTTCTCAGTTACCAGAGTTACGGCTTATCAACAGCTCTCTCAGATCCTCCCAGCCTGTTTTCTGTCACTTGTCTCGCAGATCCAACCTCTTGGCGAAGCTCTTCCCTCGCTGCATTTTTTTTTTTGTTTACTCCCAGTCACCTGATATTCTGTCTGTCTCCTCTGCTGTTGTTTTGTTCTTCCCAGGTTCTTCTTTGGCAGGAGTAGCAAATGGTTTTCATCTCACGCGCCAGCTCAGATGGCCTGGAGAGTCGCCCCAAGGCTCCTAAGGCCACATCCGGGGCCCGTTGGGACTGGACACCAAGGCTGATCCTAACGTCTGCCACCGACCGGGCAGGGGACAGTAGCGCTGTGCACGGCAGCCGTTTGCCATTCTTATTCGGGCAAGGGGAACACTGTGACTCATCGTTTTACAGCTAGGCTGTAAATCTTGGCGAAAATCAAATGTAGGCTGAGGTACAGAGTTAAATCATCTAATACAGCATACCACACGTTGGACAGGTGCTAAAAAATGATTTCTTCTCGCTCTCTGAGCCAGAGGGAACGTCTACATTCCGCTGTCTTTGGGGAGGGGAGGCCTTGGTAGAAAACATCCTTCTTCTCTCCAGAAAGCGCGGGCTGCAATAGAAAGATTGTTCCGGCCTCGATATTAAATTTGCGGGGAAAGCTCAGGGGTCTGCTTGGTCAGAGCAGTCAGGCTTTCTAGGAGATGGCGGAGGTGGACTGTGTGCGGCCGACAGCCTTGGCCTGGGGCCTGTCCTGGGGGCCTGGATAAGGTTACCTTACCCTCTTGTCTTCCTGCTGCAAGAGGAGGGGCTACCCACTTGGCGGTGACTTGCGAGGGCTTAGAAGTGTCCGTGCCAAAGTGCTAATGTGCGTGTCACGCTCACTGGGGACCTTCTTGTGCCAGGCTGGGTGCTGGGCCCAAAGAATGCACTTCTTAAACCAGATGGAGCCCAGCGGGTCTCCCTGGCTCTCAGAACTGGGGTGGGACCCAGCCATTCTTGGCCCACTGGACACCAAGGGTCCTTCCCGGCATGAGGGCCAAGAGGCTGGCTTTGGGGTCAGGCCGTCACGAGCTGCACAGGGTTTCCCGCCTGCAGGATGGGGTGACCCCCTCTCAGGGGTCCTTCCCGAAACCGCGCCCTGGCCCAGAAGCCTGTGTTGGAATGTGTGAGTTCACCCTTCAGTCGTGGGCGAGATAAACACACCTGAAATTTACCGCGAGAGCTTTTCAAACACTGGCCCAGAAGGCTGGTATCTCGATCAGGCATTTGCAAACTCTTCAAGGAAAAGCAAGGCTCTTGAGTCGGGCTTTAAGGAGTGAGGAAGTTTTAGCAGGTGGAGAGAACAGAGCTGTGGGGACTCTGACAAGAGACACAGAAACACACCCCCACCTCCCCTAGCCCTCTGCCTTCTCTATATGAAAACGCTTTTCCCCTTGGGCTAAGTCTTCATCTATTTTCACATGTGAAAACTATTTGTATATGTATATATTTGCACGTAATCTTTGTATTCATGGAAAAGATATGCACCTATCCATTAATCATGTGTGTGTGTGTGTGTGTGTGTGTGTGTGTGTGTGTGTTGAAAAAAATGGGGAAGGAGATGGAGGAAGAGAGGGAGGGAGACAGAGAGAGAGAACGAACGAGAATTTCTATTTATCTCAGACTGCTTAGTGAATGGGGAAATGGAATCAAAAGCGATTAACTAGAAATTCTGATTCCATGTGACATATATCACAGATATCCCTCCTCAATGACCGGCTTTCAAAGGGGTAGAGTCCCGTAAAATTCCTCCAAAATGAGCATTATACCCACAGCCCTCTCGTCTCTGGCTCAGGACTCAGAAAGACCTTCCTGGGTCACCGTCACAAACACGTGTGGACAGTGCGAGCCGGCTGTGTACCTGGGCGTTCTGGGGGCTTCTGCCTTGTTCACCCGGCTACGTGGTGGGTGGCAGCTCTGTCTGCTGCCCGTGTCATTGATGCAGGGCTTCGCCAAGGCCCCCTAAAATTAACGCCATCGTCAGTGTCTCTGGATGACTACCTGCGTGTGCGGCCATCCAAACACTCTATTGATACAGGCGCAGCCAAAGCAGGACCATGCCGAGGCTGGAGTCGGATTGATTTTAATTAACTTGTTTCTCATATTACAGAGGTGAGAAAAAGACCGATTCTTCGCAGCTTCGGCTTAGAAGCACGGGAGAGGGGGCGTGCGGATGGGCAGAGACTCATGAAAACAATCTCTGCGAGGCGTTTTGGCTCCGGAGTCCCCAGGTCCGGGCGGAGCTTTATCACCGCAGGCGGCCTGGGTCCAGCCTTGATCGCTCTGGCATGCCCTCTGCCTCTCATCACAGGTCTGCTGTCCGAGGAGGCCCCGGTGTAATTTGCTCTGGGCTGAAGCGAGGCCGGGCAAACGCTCCCCTCCCCAGCCTGGAGTAGTTCATTAAACGTAGACTCCTGGAGCCGAAACGAGGAGCGAGAGAAGCCTTCTGTGGGTCCGCGTTTGATTTATGCGGCGGCTTCGCTGCGAAAGGCTCGCGACCCCAGGAAACAGCCCCGTTGCTCCTCTCCCGGGCAGACCGTGGGAAAGGGGCGTCCATCCTTGGGGCCGGGTCGCGAGGCAGAATCGTGTGATGGGTGTTTTTGATTGTTCTGCTGGTTGGTAATGTGCGAGGTGTTCGTTGGGGTGGGGGGAGGTCAAACAGGTCTGGAAATACTGTGTATCTTCGCATACCTCTTTCCCCCACCCCCGGCCACTCCCAAACCAGGAGATCTCCTCTGTACCAGAACGCGTCCAAGGCTCCAAGAAGTCCTGCACCGAGCAAGCTGTTCCTCCTTGCTCACTCCCTGCTCCCAGGACAACCGGCCACAGACCTCTTCCCTTGACCATGACCTCTTCGCTGAGCAGTGGTAGCGTCAGGCGGACCTCAGCCAGGCCCTGCCCTGCCGGCGAGGAACCTGGGATCGGGCCTTCCCTGCACGTCTCTGTTGTCCCCACCTGCCACTAGGTACTGTTGACCTTGGCAGGCTCCTCCCCCTCTCTGGTCCGCAGACTCCGCTTATGCACAAAGAAATCCCACTTTCGGACTCAGGTCCCTGCTGGGCCTGCAGACCTGGTGGCCGTGTTTCGGCACCAGAGGACACAAAGGGACAGGAGCGAAGTGGGAGGGACTGGTTTGAGGAAAGAAGAGAGAGAGGGAGAAGGAAGGGGCCGGGTTTCGTAAGGAGGCGTCTTGAGGAGGACGCTTCCCTTCGGAGGACTTGGGGCAGGAGAGGCCGTCGGCCATCCGCCAGGCCTGCCACACCCGTGCGCCTTCCGCCAAGCCTCCCGCCGCCAGGAGCCGCCCCTCCGTGCTGGGATTGCCACCCCACCCACTCACCCACCGTCCCCGCCTCCCAGCGCCTGCCAGTACGGCCACCTAGCCACGGCACGGGCCAGGGGAACACGAGACGGGCTGGCTGGAGACCCCCGGCCCCCACGCCGAGCCCCCCCCCGGTGGCCGTGGCCCCCCCGCCAGGGGAATGTCATCACCGCAGTGGAAAAGCCCCAGCCCAGAGGTCAGCCAAGCCGGCTGGCTTCCTGGCGGCCCGAGAGGATGAGCCGATGCCGTGACCGTGGTGACGGAGGGTTCAAAGTTCTCACGGCGACTCTCGCTACAGCCTTTTCCACGCGCCCCTCGCGGTGGGGGCGGGTGTGTGTGTGGGGGGGCAGAGGGAGGTGGCTCGCCGGTGCAAACACGGGGGCTGGACCGGAAAGCAGGCTTGTTCTCTCCAGGCACTGTCCCATCTGCCTTCCACTCTGCTCGGAACTGTCCTTCTGGGTCTGGCTAATGGGGCTAATCACCATCTTGATAAAATCTTCAGTCTTAAATAACCGCGCGGAGCCAGGCGCCGAGCAGGACCCCCGTGCGTGACGCACCAGCTGCGCCCGCGCCCCGTGGGTGGGGAGCAGACGCCCCAGCCCGGGCTCCTCCTCTCGACTGCTCTGCAGGGTTCAGGTTGGCCCGGCTGGTTCAAGGGAGAGATTCTGCCCGACTGGTCCCCGTGGTCTGTACCGGCCCTGGCGCCCAGGGTGACCAGCTCTCTTGGCATGTTCAGACTTCTTTTGCTAAGTGGTCGGTCGTTGCTGCTCCCATGTCATGTCTCTGGTGTCACTGAGAGGGGCCCCCCGGGTGGACCCTTCGGAAGTCTTTGTGACAGGGACAGACAGGTGGAACACCCCAGCCCCACCTCAGCCTCGCCCGAGGTTATTTCCCGTGAGTCCACCTGCTCTGTGCACGTGATCCCGTGACCCAGCCAGAGCTGGAGGGACCGGCCAAGGCAGCCGACCCCCGGCGGGCCAGTGACCATGGCGAAGTTTGCCGTGGAAGTTCCGCCAGCCACGCCTAAATCTATCGTCTCCGCCCCTTGGAGAACTTTGAACTTGAGCTGTGGAGACTGAGACGTGGGTTGCTGGAGGTGGCGTCCGAGGTGAAGAGCCACAGAGAGGAAGGGGCGGGCGGCGTCGCGGAAGCCGCGGGGAGATGCAGCCCCACGGGAGGGAGGTGTGTGGGGACAAAGGCGTGGGGGGCTGCTGAAGGCCCCTCAGCTGGGGGACGGGTCGGCGCCGATGACAGGGGTCTCGGGCACCCCGCCGGACGCAGGGGAACGTGCAGATAGAGGAGGAGGCTGGGCCAGCGTGGTGGGGACAAATGACGCCTGCCTTGGAGTCCGAAGGCCCAGCTCCCTGCCATAACCATCCCATTCGCCAGCTGAGTGACCTCGGGTCCCTGGCAGGGTCCGTCTCCCGCGTCCCGTCCAGCCGGGAAAGTCTCAGCCCTCGGCTGCGACATCTCCCTCATCTCCAGATCGTGTTGGACTCACATTTCCTCTTCGTGCCAAACCCAAAGGCAGCCATGCCAACAGCCTGTCGCTTAAATCACAGGAGATTTATAACCCTCGACCAGGGAGAAGCTTGTTACCAGACGCGCATGAACCGCGCCCGTGGAGACGGGGGGCTGGCTCGCCGTGTCCTTCACAGCCTGGCGGGGGCGTCCACCCTGTCACGGGTGAAGAGGCGAAGGCCCCGGGATGAGCGGCGACCTGCCCAAGGGAGCAGAGCCGGTGCCAAGCGAGGGCTGCGGAGGAGAGGGAGGCGCGTCCGGCTCAGGGGATCCACCCGTCCTCCGCAAGGCTGGGCGTCTGTCCTCCTCCCCCTGGCGTCCCTGCGTGTCCTGACCCGGCCGGAGGGAAGGAGGCTCCGGACGGGGCAGGTCACGGCTCCCGATCCAGTCGCCACGAAGAGGTGGCTGTCGCGTTCTCTGCGTGGACGGTGATCATCGCGGGGCCCCCTCCCTGACGAGAGCCGTGACGCTGCAGAGAAAGGGGGTTCGGGGGCCGAGTCCAGTTGCCGGGGCCTCGGCAGCCTGAAAGCAGGTGGCCCCGCAAACCTGACAGGCGGAAGAGGGGTGCGCAGGGAGGGGGAGGGGGCCGCCGTGAAAGGGGGTGGGGGGCCCCCTCCCAAACCCTCCCCCCCCGCCCCGCCCGCCCTGCCCCGGGAGCCGTTGCTCGAGGATGATTTGTTTGCCCACAAGTCCAAATGGAATGACAAGAAAATTATCCATTGGCTGAAAATGACTGGTTAATTAGGGAATGAAATTGGAGCCTGTGCGCTCGGAGCTGTTAGTGGGTTTGTGGGAGTTTATTTGCTCTGTATTACTGAGTGGGTGGCTCGCACCATCACGATAAGGGAAGATTGATCAACAGAGGAAACGCAGGGAATCATCTGGCCTGCAGCCCAGCGTGAGCGCTGGGGCGGCGAGGCCTTCCGTGCGGCAGGAGGGGACGGTGGCTGCTCCCGGCAAGGCAGACTCTGGCCGCTGCTGGAGATCAAGGAAGAGCCCCCGGGTTTCTCAGGCCGGGTGACGGGTGAGGGGAGGGGGCAGTCTGGCCCTCAGGGGTCTGTGTCGAGCGACATTTCGCATGCCCCAAAGAAGCTTCACGAGGAATTTCCTTGCAGTGAGAAAAATAAGAGGGGCTACGGCCAAAGCACCCTGCAAGGAGGAGGGCCTCAGGGAACCACGGCGGAGCCGGCCCGGGGCACACTACAGGCCTTACAAAGAGGGAGGTTAATGCTCTGACGTGGAAAGCGGCCCAAACGTGAGGGGGAGAAAAAGTGAGTTGTCAAGTGGTCTGCAGATTACAACACCGTTTAAGAAAACAGAAACACACACACAGAGACACCTGCGTAACTGTGTGTGTGTGTGTGTGTGTGTGTGTGTGTGTGTAAACGCATCTAGAAGGGTCGGCGTCCAAGCAAAGGCCTGGGAATGGCCATGTGCATGGGGCTTCGGCTTCACTTCCTGCGTGTGCGTGTGTGCGGAAGGACCTCTGCGGAGTGGAGGGGCCCGCAGAGCCCCACGTGGCGAGCTCGCCAGGCGGCGGGACGCACAGCTTTGAGGCTCAGGGAAAAACCAGACTGCGACTTGCTCGTAGGCACCTGTTGCAAAGCACCTTCCTACGCTCTCTCATTCCAGACCGCTGTGGTTGCGAGAAACAGTGAACCTACTCAAGCTACTCAGGCAGAGGAAGGGAAGCCCCCTCCGGAGGGCACAGGTCTGAGACCCCAGGGCAAGACGCTCGGCCTCCGGCTGAACCAGGTGCTGCGAAGCCCCAGGTAGTGAGGCCACCTTTCCCTCTCACACACGCTCTGCCTCTGGACTGGGGAGGGCTCGTCAAAGCTCCTTGCCTGCCCCACAGCGAAACATTGCTTTAGCCTTTCCATCCCGTCCAGCTCCAGGATGTTAGAGCTAGTAACCGAGGCCTCTGCACTCTACAGTGTCCCCGACCACAGGGGGAGAAGACTCTCGGAATCCCACTTGTGATGGCCAGGCTGCGGCCTCGTTCCTGTCCGCCCTGATCACGATAGCATTTCTGGCTGTCCACAAGGGTGCCACATGGAGCCACCCTGTCTCTCTGCCTCCCCGTGGCTAATTTAGCTCCGGCTTGGTCTGCTTTGCCGGCTCCTTCACGGAGACCAAAGGGGCATCAAGCAAAAGGGAGCGAAACCTGCCGGAGCGTCTCCTGTGACTCCCGGCTAATGCAGTTGATTAGACTGACAAGTCTCTCCTGCTTCCTCACTGACAGCTTGTGTCCTCGTTCTGATTTATTGCCGCCACATCTACCCGAGTCAGGAGCGGAGATTAGCCCACATTAAAGCTCGGGGACTCAGGGGAGCTGAGTCGTGACAGCAGGTGGGGTTGGGGCATGGGGGTGGGTGGGACAGCGACGAACGTCTGTGGGCGGGGGTGGGTGGGTGGGGACAGGCCCAGGCGGCCCTCCTCAGAGCCGAGGGCTGACTGTCTTCTCTTTGTCGGGGGAGGAGTGAGGATTTTACTGTTTTCCTTCTGATTGGGGAAGAGAGTCCATAAAGAAAGCTTCGCAGGTGCTGAGTGTGGCTCTGTCAGTCTCAGGAGGGTAATAAATCTGAACCAAGATCCATCTCTGCAGACGCCTGGGAACAGGAGCAAAATGATCCCCGACACAAAGCGATGCATTCTGTTATCCTCTCCCTGAGCCCCTACAGCTGGGCCAGAACCCGGCAGCGACGAAGTGTGGGCTGGCCAGAGGCGGCAGGCAGGGCACTGCGGTCGAGTCCCTGGGGGCACACGGGAGGCTCTCTCCAGCCCCCACTGCAGCACCCTCTGGCTGCTTACAGCCCCAAGACTTCCCACTCAGCTGCACATTCGGGCAACCTGACCCCACGCCTTCTGTTGCCCATGGGGGAGCCCCGTGTCGAAGACCTATCAGAAGAACTCTCAAAGGGCACAGGGAAGAAGTGCCCCGTCTCTAGAGGTCCTCATGTCTGTCTAGACACTTGGAGGAGATTAAAATAACTCCTTCTTTTTACAACATAATTTTTAAACTTTCAATTACAGTAGACGTATATGAGTTTCAGGTGTATGACATAGTGATCAGACATTTATATAACTTATGAAGCGATCACCTCAATCAGTCAGTTCCATCTGCCACTCTACATAGGTATTACAATATTATTGACTATATTCCCTACGGTACACTTTACATCCCTGTGACTATTTTGTAACTGCCAATTTGTACTTCTAAATTCCTTCCTCTCTTTCATCCGCCCCCAACGCCCCTCCCATCTGGCAGTCATGAAAACCTTCTCTGTAACCGTGAGCTTGTTTCCATTCTGTTTGTTTAGTTTGTTTTTTCGATTCCATGTATAAGTGAAGTCTCTTCTCTTTCTCTGTCTGATTTATTTTACTTTGCATAATACATTCTGAGTCCACTCATGTTGTTGCAGATAGAAAAATTTCTTTTTATGGCTGAATAAAAAAATTTTTTTATGGCTGAATAATATTCCATGATATATACATACGTCTTCCTTATCCATTCATCTAATGATGAATGCTTAGGTTGCTTTCATATCTTGGATACTGTAAATAATGCTGCAAAGAACATATGCATACAGTCTCTTTGAATTAGTGTTTTTGGTTTCTTCAAATAAATACCCAGAAATGGCAATTACTGGGTCATTCTTTGTCGATTGTTAGAGACTTTGTAGTAAAGTCTCTTGGTCTTGTGTATGTATTGCTACCCCAGCTTTTTTTCATTTCCATTTCCGTGAAATATCTTTTCCCACCACTTTACATTCAGTCTCCGTGTGTCTTTCAATATGAAGTGAGTCTCTTATAGGCAGCATGTGTAAGTGTCTTGCTTTCTTACCCTTTCAGCCAACCTGTGTCTTTTGACTAGAGCACTTAATCCATTTACATTTAGCGTAATCCACGGTAGATATATAACTATTGTCATTCTTGATTCATAGTTTTGATACGTATATTTTTTCTTCTTCTTAAAAGTCCCTCCAACTTTTCCTGTAATACTGGTTTGGTGGTGATGAACTCCTTTTGCTTGTTCTTGTCCGAGACACTCTTTATTTGTCCTTCATTTCTAAATGGTAGCTTTGCTGGATAAAGTCATCTTGGTTGTAGGTCTATGGTTTTATCACTGTGAATATTCCCTGCCAATCCTTTCTGGCCTGCAAAGTTTCTGTTGAGAAATCAGCTGACACTTTATGGGAGCTCCCTCGTAGGTAACTAATGCTTTTCTCTTGCTGCTTTTACGGTTCTCTCTTTGTCTTTAACATTTTCATGACGATGTGTCTTGGTGGGGGCCTCTTTGGGTTCATCTTGTTTGGGGCTCTCTGCACTTCCTGGGCTTGCGTGACTGTTTTCTTCGCCAGCTTAGAGGAGTTTTCATCATTATTTCTTCAGATAGGGTTTCGATTCCTTGCTCTCTCTCCTCTCCTCCTGGGACCCCTGTGATGTGAATGTTGGGACGCGCGATGTTGTCCCCGAGGCCCCTTCAACTCTCCTCATTTTTCTGGAGGCTTTTTTCTTCTTGCTGTTCGGATTGGGTGTTTTCTGCTATTTTATCTTCTAAATTGCTGATTCGATCCTCTGCTTTATCTGATCTACTGCTGATTCCCTCTAATGGATTCTTAATTTCAGTTACTGTATTCTTCATTTCTGACTGGTTCTTTTTTATCTTTCTATCTCCATTTTTTTGTTTCTATCTTGTTGTTAAAGTTTTCACTGAGTTCATCTGCTCTTCCCCTAGGTCACTGACCTTCCCTATTACCAGTATTTTGAACTCTGCATCTGGTAGATTGCTTGTCTCTGTTTTGTTTAGTTCTCTCTCTGGAACTTTGTTCTGCTCTTTCGTTTGGGGCATATTTCTTCATCTCTTCATTTTGGCCGCCTCCTTGTGCTTGTTCTCTGTATTAGGCAGAGCTGCTATATCTCTCGATCTTGGTAGAGTGGCCTTATGTGGTAGGTGTCCTGTGGGGCAGTCTCTCTGGTCACCTGAGCTGGGTGTTCCAGGTGTGCCCCTGTGTGGGTTGTGTGTGCCCTCCTGTGGAAGTTGAGCCTTGATTGATGTCTGCACATCAATGGGAGAGACTGGCCGTCAGGCTGGTTGGTCGTGAGGACTGGCCATGGCTTCGGTGGAGGAGCTGCTGAGCAGAAGCTGACCCTACTGAGCGGGATTTGCTTTAGTGGGCTCTGGTATTTGTCCAGTCTGCTCTTCAAGTGTGTAATTTGTGGAGGTGTTTGAGTGGTGCGTTAGTGGGGTCTGAGGCTGGCCACCCGGTATGTTGGTTCTTGGAATATGCTTTGGTGCAGGCCAAGGTCAGCTGCCGCCTATTCCCTGCTGGGGCCACTTGGTATGAGATACAAAGTGGTCTGCAGATGGTTGCCATTTGTGCTGGGCTTGCATGTGTCTGGGAGGAGCTAAGCTGTAAACTGAGGCTGGCTGCCGCTAGTGCTGGGCTTGGGGCTGCTTAGCAAAAGGTATGGGGCACGCTGAGGCCAGATGCTACTTGTTTGGGTTTTGTGAACTTTTGAGAGGTTTTAGGAAAGTCTGCAGCATGAGCCAAAACAGGCCGTTTGTGTGGAAAAGCCATTGGAAGCAGCGTGGGTGGGTCTGCAGGTTGGGTTGGGTGGGGCGGGGTCTCAGGGAATCACTGGGGCAGGGCGAAAGGTGTTGGATAGGTTGATGGAGACAGATATGGCGGCCGCCTGTCTGCACGCAGGCAGTGGGGAGGGCTCAACAAAGGAATAGTGGCGTCTGCTAGCAGTTCTGTACGGGAGAAAGCTGCCCTCCAGCCCTTGCCCTGAAGCCAGACAATTTAACTCCTTCCTGTATTTTCCTGGCACCTTTCAAGCTGCTGCACTAGCACTGGAGCTCAGAGCAAGTGAGTCTGTCAGCAGGTAAGTCTGTGTGCAGACCTTTAAGAGAAACTCCAGGGATGCTTGTGTGGGGCTGAGATCCTCACGCTTCTGGGGGGACCTCCACAGCCAAGATATCCCTCCCGATTTTAAACCCCCACATGCAGATGTGGGACCAGCCTGTTGGCATTCCAACCCTCCTACCGGTCTCGAGGTGGCTTTTTCTGTGTGTCCTTAGTTGTTGGACTTCTGGTCAGCTTGACTTCAGGCGATTCTTAATGATGGTTGTTCTATAGTTCAGTTGTGATTTTGAGGTGGTTGCGAGAAGAGGCCAGCCCAGAGTTTACCTACCTTGCCATCTTGACTGGAAGCAAAAGTGAGTTGTAATCTTTTTGATGGTGGAGGGTCTTGCCTCCAATATGTAAAAAAAAAAATGCAATGTCTGTGAAAAATGATAAACAAAGCGCAATCAAATGAGGTATGCCTGTATAAGCCCCGTGAGCTGGTGTACGTTATTTACTGCAGTATCCCCGGGGCCTAGAACAGGGCTTAGAGTGAATATTTATTGAGTAAAATATAGTCTAGAAGGTAGTTGCTCCAATCAAAACATTGCTATGGAGGGCCACACTCTTCTTATTCCTGAAGGAGCCAGGGGCCGTTGCCTGGGCGAACTGAGCCTGACTTTGGTATCAGGGTGATCACAGCAGCATCAAGGAGAACACACAGCCCTAGGATAAGGAAAAGGGTCTGCAAGAGCAAGAGCCCAACCCTCTCTGGGCCTTCTGGACCCTGTCAGGATTCTCCGTTTTATGGATTTGTTTTCATCATTCTTTCTCATCCGCTTTCTGGAACAGGCTTTTGCTTTGAGCGTTTACAATTCGTGCCTCTGATTCGGGAGCTTATTTCCCTGACTGCGAAGCCAGACGAAGCACGAGGAAGCCTAAATTGCAAAAACAGCCAGAAAGTTGAGTTTTCATCAGAGAAGAGAAAACTTGTTATATCGATTGGGGCAAGGTTGGGAGGGGCGAGGGGGAGCGGAAAACAGCCGGGAGCTTCCGTTTCTGTGTGATTGTAATCAACTCAGAGGTTTGGTTCTGTTTCATCACACGAGGGAAAAAAGAAAGAGCCTTTGTCACCCCACCCCCACAGCCTAACACACCTGCAGGGAATATCTCTAGCTTTCCAAACGTTTTTTTTTTTTTTTTTTTTAACTATTTTTCTTATTAAACTTGCAGTGGGTGAATCTCCATTGGCCTATTGATTTGGGTATTAGACTGTGTATCAAAGATATGAAAATACAAATTGTTGTTTCAGAGAGAAATGATGGCCTTTATATTGTTTCTGTCGCCAGGGTTCTGAATATCCCCTGGGGTTCTCGGGCCGAATAGAATCAGAACGAGGGCACCTTCCTGGCGACTGTGGAGTGAGTGGGTTCTCTGGGTCGATTCTGAGCAAGCCCTTGGTGTTGTCGCTGAGGGACCCAGAGTTTGGGTTCTCGGGTGGTTGGGCACCTTTCCGGTTTCAACGGCATGGTCTGCACCAAAGCCTGGGTGGTCGGAGCAGCAGGAATGACTCCAGCTTGACGTCTCTTGGCCTCGTAGCTCTGAAAACATCCTCCCCACCACCCTACTCATTCTTCAAGATTCAGCTCAAGGGCTGCCTGTTTGAGGAAGCCTCTCTGGCCCCTCCTCTCCGCCGCCTCTCAGTTAAGCTTTTCCCTCCAGATCCCCATAGAACTTTGACCTCCCTCATCACTTATTCCAAAGTCCTCCTATATTACTGGTGATAATGATAGTAATAATGATGGATGATGACGGTGGTGTTTGATAATACAGATGCCGTTTACCAAGCATGTGGCACCTGCTGGGAATTTACATGTAGCATCTAATTCAACCCTAACCGCAAGGTAGTCACTGTGCTACCCTCGCTTTGATGAGAAAGACGTGCAGGCACTGGGACCAGAGAGGTTAGGTTGCTTGCTGAAGAAATGCAGCTGATGTGTACAGCTGGCTCCTGGCTGCTCACAGCTGGGGCCAGGCTGGGATTCTGAACCCAGGTGTTCTGATTCCAGTCTTCATGTGCTTCACCTGTCCTTGGTGCTTGTCCTCCCAAGCAGCCCAAGTTCCTGGGAGAAAGACCAGGGTTTTGCTCGCACCTGCATTGCCACAGTGCCTGGGATGTGGGTATTTGGCAAACCATCCTCGAGTCGAGTGTCTGGAGCAGTAACCTGCACCCCGAGATAGAAATGGAGCTGTTTACATTAGACTCTCTTCTCCCCAGCTCATCTTTTCCTGCATCAAGACTAATAGCTCACGTAAACGATATTGATCTCACGGCACAGCCAGCCGCCTCGGCAGAGGGGCCTGCGAGGAGCCCAGCTCGGGTTCTGCGTGAGCGGGAGAGCCGGCTGCCGCTTCCGGGCCCGGCATGGACCCTCTGCAGCCTCATCCCATTTATCATCTGCGGAGTGAGTGGTTTGTTTCTGTTAGAGACGCCTCTGTTCTCAGTGTCAGGGTCTTGAGGAGGAACTGGAGGGCTTTCTCTGGGGCCAGCCACCCAGGGCTGTGAGCTGGGAACCAGGGCTGAAGCTCGGAGTCCCGGTTCATGAAGGGTCGGGCTGCAGGTTAGTGACAGAAACCCAGCTCCCGATGACTGCAGCACGAAGGGTGCATTGTTTCATGGGACGGGGGGCCAAAGGGTGGTCCCCAGAGGCTCAGGCTCGGTTGCTTTCTCTCCGTATCGCTCACTGGTTCTGTCATTTCTTAAATTCACGCCGCATTGGCCTCAGTTTCTCCAACCACCGGAGGACCGTCTCCCTCGTTGTCTTACCCAGCTCTGGACGTAACGTCGTCTCACTCGGCAGAGACGAAAGGAAGAAAGATTGCTTCTCCGGCCAGCGTCGGAGGGAAAGGAACCTGCGGAGGCCTCCGGTTGGCCCCGATGTGGCCGTGACTCTGACTCTGGGCAGCGATTGCTGTCTGTGGGGAGGAAGACTATGAAGAGCAGGCCTGCGTCCTGTGCCCATTCTTCGGCCTGCGGGGTAGGGCGGTGTGATTGGCAGCCCCTCCAGGGCACACAGAGGAGAGAAGGGGCCTCCTGTGGTAGAGGCAGTTTGCTGTTGCGGGACGGAAGGGTTGCTGGGCAGAAAAGACAACCGGTGCCCCTCGTGGGGACTCCGGAGGGGCCGCGGAGCCGGTCCTGGCATCCGGCCCTCAGTCCTGGCGTCCGAGCCTCCCGCATGGCGGCGCTCCTGCAGCCGCCGAAGACCCCTCTCTCCGCTCTCTGCAGGACGCCCTTGGCCTTCCCTCTCCGCTCTCCCTCTCTGGCCTGCGGCTCGGTGACTACGTAACGAGTCACGAGGCAGCGCCGGCTTTGCGCAGGCCCTCCGTGTGGCAGGAGGCGGTCGGCTTCGTGTTTTAAAATGTTTAAATTATTCTCGAGATCACTGTGGAGTCACGTGCGTTGTAAGCGACCACTCAGAGAGGCCACTTGCACCCTTTGCCCGGTCTCCCCCAGCACGAACATCTGGTGATAATATCGCAACCCGGGCATTGGAGCTGACACAAGAATAAAGCCAAAGCTCCAACAGTTTGACTTTTTGCAAGTGTGAGTGTGTGTGTGTGTGTGTGTGTGTGTGTGTGTGTGTGTGTAACTTTTTTTTTAACATTCGGGGGTGGGGGCAAGAACTCAAAAGTGAGGCGACTTTACCGTGATAAGCAGCAGGGAAAGTGGACCCGGCGTGTAAGACGCGCTGAATCCCGAGTGGCGGTTCAGGGCACGACACGCTTACCCAGGGCTCTGAGGCGCCGCTGAGTTTGTCCGTGGAGGCCAGCCCCGGGCTCGGGCCCCGTCCTCAACATGGTGCCCTGCGTTCCTTAGACGTTCCCCTTCTTGGTGCTGGACGATTGTCACTGTCACCGAGCGACTCCCGGGGAGGTGGCGCGTCTCATTGTCTCCCCTTGTGGCTCTCGCAGAGCGTCCGCTCAGCAGACGGGCTGGGCCTGGGCTGGTGAAGCCACCCTGGCGTCCCCATTGTCCCTCCACTCGGAGCTGACATTCAAAATATTTACCCGCCTGTGTGGCAGGGGCCCGTGTAACCGGAACGAAGACCCGTCATTACGGCGCAAGGGCCCCGCTCTGCCCGTCGTTAGCCCTTTGCTCATTGGTCTGTGGGGCGATCTGGGCGCTCAGAAGATGGCTCGGGGCAGCTGCCTCGCAGGGGCCCTTGGGGAGTTAACAGCCATTTAAAACCGAGTGTGGAATTCTTTTCATGTCGTAGCAACCAAGAGAGGTTCGTCAGTGCACGTGGGCTGGGGGTCTGCCCTCCTCCCCTCAGCCCGAGCACTCTCGCTGGGAGCTCATTTGTGTCAGGGACCATGCGTGCGGCTCCGTCGCCCTTGGACTGGTGTCCAGCGCTGCGTGCCCCGTCGATGTTTGTGGGATTGGCACAGGCATGGTCAGGCCTGCACGTGCCAGGACACGGCTTCTGATCGCGGCAAACAACAGGGGTTTTTCTCCCTTCTCTGTCCGCCAGCCGCAGAACGGAACTGCTGGCGTGGGAGAGAGAGCCACGGGCTCTGCCCTTCAGGGACCCAAGGGGTGGAGCGGGACAGGGCGGACGGTGCCCTCTGAGCCGTTTACGCCTGGCCGAGCGCTGCGCCAGGACTCCGGGGCGTGGCCTTCTCCTCTGAGGCCACCTCCAGATCATCCCCTGTCGCACACCTGCCCCTTCCTGCCGTCCCCACCTCCCAGCGCCAATGAATGCATCCGCGGGCCTGGGGAATTTCGCCCAAGATGTTACTTCTGCTGGGAGCATCTGGCGGCATCTTTAATTTTGTTTGGTTTCTTCTCCTCCCGAGGAACACGGTGACGGGAGCAGATGGCAGTAAGGGCGGGCAGATCGATGGTCAGGGAAGTGGCCTGGTTTGCCCTTGGATTCTCAGCCTCCTGTCCTCTGCTCGTGAGAGCGGTGGTTGGAGGGAGGCTCCTGAGGTTAATTTCTCGTGCGTCGCAGGAATCTCTGGGAGTCACAGCTTCTCCATTTGGCTTGTTCCGGCTCTATTTCCAGACGTAAAGCAGGACCAGGTCCACTGCAGACGCTCGCTCCCCAAATTCATTCCCTTATTCGACATACCTGTATTGAGGGCCAACCATGTGCCAGGCCCTTTTCCGAGCCTTGGGAATTCAGCAGTGACCAAGGGAAATGGGAAAAAGTGAAGAGGATTCAGAGGTACAAACCTCCAGTTAGAAAACGAATCACGGAGCTGTCACGTGCCGCGGAGGGGATATCGTCAACGCTATTGCGATAACTTCGTACGGCGGCCGTGAGTTCCCAGGCTCGTCGTGGCGATCACTGCGTAAGGTCCCTCAGGGTCGAACTACCAGGTCGTACACGTGACACTAATATAATATCGTATGTCAACTATCAGTAAAAATCAATCGATCAATTAAAAATGCGTGCCTTTCAGGCCGCCCGCATTCCAGTCATTCTATCGACTGATCATTGATTAAATTTATGATCACCACTTTATGTCCAGCAGTGCTGGGGACACGGGGTGAGTGCCTGCCCTCCGGGGGTGTGTTCCAGGGTTGGTCTAGGTCCTCACTGGGCTCATGTGTCTGTTCAGGGTCCCTGTTGACAAGCCTCAGGAATGGACACAGCTCAGCTCCAGCGAGGGGCAATTCCCTGGCAGCTGCTGGGGCGGCGGGGGCGGGGCGGGGGCAGCAGCAGCCGGCGCTGCGGGTCCCCTAATGCCCGACCCGCCTGCCCCTCGCGCATCTCCCGGACGCGTGTTTGTGAACATAACCAACCTTATGCAGCTCGTCCTGCGAATGGTGGGTCCGTGAGCTGCTATGATCTCTGTGTTGTCTTCGGAAGGCTGTCATTAGCAGCCGTGGGCAGCCTCACTGAAAACGCGCAATGGGACAAGGCTTGGAAATGGGCGGGAGCCATGAAAGTTCGAGAAGATCGAGGGGCAGGACATAGCGAAACAATATTCTCGGGGCCAGAATGAATTACCTTCCTATCCAGAACACCCGAAACGGGAAAGTGAGGTTTGTTTGTTTGTTTGTTTGTTTGTTTTAAATACAGTTGTAATTAAGAGAGAAAATTGGTTCTGGGAGGCAAAATTGCACAGATGTGTGTTATACCCAAAAAGTGAGTTTGTGAAAAACAAGCAGTCGTGGTGACTCCCTTCGGAGCCACGGTGTGGTGCGCGGGTGGAAGGTGGGGTCAGGAGGCTTTTAACTTTGAAAACATTTACACGCGACGAGACCGGCCCCCCCTTTTGGGGTGTCCCGTGCTATGAGTCTGATCACACAGACCCCACTACAGTCAAGATACAGACAGTCCTGTCACCCCCAGAAATGCCCCATGGGGTGAAACCCTCACCCTACCTCATCTCTGGCGATGGATGATCTGTTTTCTCTCTCCATAGTTTTGCTTTTTTATATAAATTTTAGAATCAATTTGTCTGTGTCTATAAAAATCCCCACTGGGATTTTGATTGGAATTACGTGAAATATCTAGATCACTTTGGGAGAGAATCAGTCCTTTCACTATGCTGAGTCTTCCGTCCCATGAGCACAAAATGTCACTTAGATCTTCTGTGATTTTGTCCGTTAGTGTTTGGTAGTTTGCAGCACGCATATCCCGCACAAGGCTTTGTTAGATTATATCTACTTAGCTACTTTCTCTTTTTGGAGCTATCATTCACATATGTTATTTTTTAATATTGTAGTTCCCAATTGATTCATATCTGGAATGCAGAAATACAGTAGACATTTTTATATGTTGTCTTTGAATCACATGATATTATAAACTCATTAGTTCTAGTTTTTGGGTTTTTTTTGTAGATTCTTTTGGGATTTTCTATGCAGACAATCATGTTATCCATAAATAGAGACAATTTTTATTTCTTCTTTTTCAGTCTCTATGCTTTTTTTTTGTTTTGGTCTTATTGCCTGAGATAAAATTTCCGTACAAAGTAGAATAGGAAGTGTGTGAATGAACACCCTTTCTTGGTTCTCAATCTTAGGATGAAAGCGTGCATTTATTTTTCACCACCAAACATAATATTAACTGTAAGGTTGTGTGTGTGTGAGTGTGTGTGTGTGTGTGTGCACACACACGTGCCCTTCATTAGGTTAAAGAAGTTCACTTCTATACCTAGTTTGCTGAGAGTTCTGTATCACAGATGGATGCGGAGTTTTTAAAAACACCTTTCTGTATCAGTTTATATAAATGTGATTTTTTCTTTTTTTCTTTGTTAATATGGAAGGGTAGATGACTGATTTTCGAATGTTGAACCAGCTTTGTATTCTTGGAATAAACTGCATTGGGTCGTGATGTATCTTTTTTTATATTGAGGATATCTTGCTTTTTGCATACATTCCTTGATCTGCTAATGTTTGACGAGGCGTTTTGCATCTATATCCATGCGGGATGTGAGTCTTGAATTTCGTCATGTTCCCTCATCCTGATTTTGGTGTCAAGGTAACTGTGGCCTCACAAAGTAAGTTAGAAACTGTTCTCCCCTATTCTGTTCCCTGGAAGAATTCGCGAAGATTCTTCTTTAAATGTTTGTTAGAAATCACTGGGAATCTATCAGGGCTTAGGATTTTCTTTTTCGGAAGGTCTAAAACTATAATTTCAATTTCTTGTAGATAAGGCTCTCCAGGTTATCTATTTTATCCGTGGATGAGTTCAGTAGTTTGTGGCTTTTTAGGAATTAAGTTTCCTTTGCTGTCGAATTTATGTGTGTGGAGTCGGTCACGGTTCTTCTTCATTAAACTTTTAATGCTTGTGTACTCTGCACTGATATCCTTTCTTTTATTCCTAATAATGGTAATTCGTGTCTTTTCTGTTTCTTTGAGAGTCTAGTTATAGATTAGTCAATTTTATTGATATTTTCAAAGAATCGACTTTTGTTTTCATTGATTTCTCTGTTTTTCTGTTTTTAATTTTATTGATTTCCACTCTTATTATTATTATTATTATGCCTTCCTTTCTACCAGCTTTGGGTTTACTTCCTTCTTCTCCTTTAGTTTTTCCAAAAAGAAAAAAGAAAATAGAAAACTAGGTTATTAATATGAGACCTTTATTTTTAAAAATATAAGTATTTGGCCCTGTAAATTTCTTTCTATGCACGTCTTTAGCTGCATCCATGAATTTGATATGTTGTATTTTATTTTTGTTCAATTATTTGTCTACAGGATTTTCTAATTTCCTTGAAATTTCCCTTTGACCCGGAGATTTAGAAGTATGTTATTTAAAGTACTTGAGTTTTTCAGGGTATCTTTGTTATTGATTTCTGGTTTAATTCCAAGATGTTTGGATTTTGAGTCTCATGCCCTACAGCGGCATGTAGACATTGGGACGCTCTTTTGAGAGAGTATCTTGGAAATTGCAAGTAAAGACCTTAAAAATATCTGGATACTTTGAGCCAACAGTCCCACTTCTCTGTTTATATCTAAAGAAAATATTCATGACTGCACATAAAAATGTGTGCAATCCTTCAAATTTGAAAAGACCTAAACACCAAGCCATAGGAGCCTAGTTAGCTAAATTACAGTAACCCAAACAACAGAATGTTACGCAGCCATTAAAACTTATCTCGAGAAAGAATGTGCCGTGTGTGCCATGGGAGGGATTGATGATATATAACAGGGGTCTTTAAGCCCTGGGCCATGGACTGGTATGTCCGTGGCCTGTTAGGAACCGGGCTGCACAGCAGGAGGTGAGCAGTGGGCCAGCAGGTGAAGCCTCATCTGTGTTTGGAGCCGCTCCCCAGCGCCAGCATCTCCGCCTCAGCTCCACCTCAGGTCATCGGGCGTTAGATTCTCATAGGAGCGCTGGTTCCTAGTGCCACAAAGGTTGGGGGCCGCTGATATAGAAGTCTTGTCTTGTGTCAACTCCCCCACTGGAATGCGACTTCACTGAATTAACAAAGTTTACCTCTCTTACTTGTTGAAATTTCTTCAGTGCCTAGCTCAGTGCTTGGCACGTGATAGGGACTCAGAAATATTTTAATGAATAAATAATTAGGAGAAAAGTATATTTACCGGCCTCATAATATTTACCTCATTATTATAATACATGCGTAATATATATTATACATGTAATATACATGCACGTGTACCTATGTGTACATGCGTTCGTGTGTATGTGTGCATCTGTACATGTGCATAGGAAAGCTGGTCTCTCTTTTTTCGGTCCTTTCCTTTCTTCATGAGGTGCATCCTTCCCTCTCCCGCTGCCTTTGAGGGGTGAGCGTCTCCCCCCTTCTTTGCCCTGCGTCTCTCTCACTCCGGATGCATTTCGGCTGACACCCGACGCTCCCGCCACACGTGTGGGGCCAGTGCTGTTTGGGGGGTGTTTACGCTCATCATTCCGATGGCTCATTGCGATGTCCTCGCAATTGGTCGGCACACGTTCCTCTCTTTCTCTGAAAGACACGTGTGACTCTCCCGAAGGCCCCTATGAGCTGGCGTGTGCCGGGCAGATCCGGTCTCGGGCCAGGCCGCCTTGCTCCCCGCTCGTGTCCTTTCTCCTCCCCGCCCCGTCCCTGCACCTGCACGGCCAGAGATAATGACTCTGGAGCGTCCGGGGCCCCCGGTCAGAAGCATCTAGCTTTTCAGCACCACGGGAAATGCCACATGGCCCTGTGTTCCTGCTCATTCTTACATTCCCCAAATACCAAAAGGGCACAGTCTGCCGGAGCAACTAATAGTCTGAAAAATGTCATTGCTTTTTAAAAAACATTGGACCACTGGGCCACTTGTGCTTTGCCTCACTCTAGCTTTTATAAAACAACAGAAAAAAAAAAATACACACAGAAACCCTCGGCATCCTTTGGTGAAAACGAAGTGGGTTTGGGGTGACTCACCGATCTGGTTCTGTCATGGTGTGAACACAGGCGGGTAGTGACTCTCAGGGCGTTGCTTGCCTCCCCCGTGAAATACGGCTAAGTGGGCGGGCGAACGGAGGGCGGGATCGCGAACGGGATGGTGGGCGCCCTTAGGCCAGCAATAGTAAAGGCTCCGTAGCGACCTGCCGATGACATGGGGTTGACGGCCATGTTCTACACTCCCTTCTGAGCATCCCACTTTCCAGGGAAGAGCACGCCCCTGGGATCAAGGTGAGCTCTGCGCGACTCGAACCTGCCTCACCTCTCTCCTTTGCCTCCCTCTCGCCTTTTCTGCCCTCTCCGACCCCCTGCACGTATGAGTGGGCCCTGCTGACAGGCGAGAGCCTGCAGCTTCTCCGGCCTCACTTGGGGATGAGCGTAGGGAGAGAGAAAGGGGACTTCTACCTTACTCGGGTCTGCTCAGCAGGACCTCTGCCAACTTGGAACTGACCATGTTACGTTGACGCTGGATGTTGTCGGAGGAAACTTATGTTTGAGGAATTTTCTCTGGAGCCCGGGAACTGGGTGGGGAGGGCCCTTGACCCTGAAGGGGACTTTCCAAAGCTAGTTGACCCTGCCTAGCACAGGCTGAGGCTCAGCGGGGAGGGATGTGTGGCCCCCGGGGGCCCAGCCAGCCTCGCCTGGCACCCAGCCATGCCTGCTGCTGCCCCTGGGCCCAGGGCCTCCCTCCATGACCACAGCACTTCCTCCTTTGTAGACAGCGTGTCTGGCTCCTCTCCGCTCTCCTGCCAGGCTGGGGCCACCCTTAGAGCCGGAGCCACGGCCGGCAGGGCAGTCCCTCTCTGCAGGAAGGAAGGACGAGTTCATTTGAATCCCAAACTGATAGTCACTTTGTGCAAAGGGAAGCAATGCTCCCAGCCGCCTGGCCACACCTGAGGACCTGTCACCTGGCCACACCTGAGGACCTGCACCTTTCCGGGGCACAGGTGGCTGTGGGGCTCTGTTCTGGAGGCAGGACAGGCGAGCAGCCTTGTGTTGGAGTGGCTTTCCCGCACCCTCTGCCTCTGAGTGTCTGAGCGACATGTCCTGCTTTGGATTGTTGCTCTTCAAACAGCATGTTATTGTCACGCTTCTGCCGCTTAAAGAAAGAGAAAAAGGAGGGTTTGTTTTTGATTGTTTTGTACATGCAAAATTAGCACGAATCGGAGCTGCTGCTACTCTCCGATCCATTCCGGGCCCTGAGCCGAGTTGGACTTTTGATTGCCCCACAGAGAGCGCAGGGCTCAAGAAGGATCACGGGGAGGGGCGGGGGTGGGGGCAACCGCTCACACTCCCCATTCGGCTCACACGGCTTAACGCGGCAGCGATGCTGGGAGCTGCATTCCCGGGGAAGGGCTCCGGCCCGGCGGCCGCGTGCCTGGGGACTGGGTCGTTTATTTAAAATGCAATCACGGCTCTGGTGACAGGATCCGCGAAATCCCGTCTAAACGGAGGACGGAGACGTTTCCTTAATGGAGACAGACGAAACACTTCTTCTGTTCGTACAGCTACGAACCGCTCATTCATTCCGTCTACAAATGCTTAGCGTGGCTGAGCCAAAGTGGCAGGATGAGACACCCAGCCGAGGACGCTGGCTCCCCGCGTGGTGCCTACGGCCTAGAAGGGAAGGGACGATACCCGAGGGCGAGCAGCCTGGTGGTGGGGCAAGGGCAGGTGTGTGCGAGCAGGAAACGCAGCACCTGTCTGGCAATCAGGGAAGCCCGCCTGGAGGAGGTGGCGTAGGAGCCAGGATCAGAAGCATGAGTGAGAGGTGATTTGTGACAGGCGGCCAGGGCAGGGGTAGCGTTCTTGAGGCTGCAAAACAGGCCGTGTGAAGTTGGGGGGCCAGGCCGCAGTCTGAGCTGTGAGCAAAGCTGTTGGGGGGCCCCGTGTCTGGGCAGGTGGCCAGAGGGGCATGGGGTTGAGGAGTCCTCTGCTGCACCCCAGCGTCCCTGCCTCCGCTGGCTGCAGCCGGCTTGGAGGATGGAGGGTCACTCTACCCGTCAGTGATGACTGGAAATTTGTGACCTCTCAGAATGTCCCCATCCGTCACCCCGCAGTGGTCATCGCCGGGTCCTGGAGAGCCTAGAAGGCTGGGGATCGCGGCCCGACCCCGTGTCCTCTCGGGCACTGGACCTCGGCCACGCCTTGCGCTCGTCGCGCCTCGGTCCCCGCGTCTGTGGGAGGAGTCACCGCGGTTCCTCCTCGCAGCGATAGCGGACGAAAGAGGACCGCGGCGGACCCGAGCAGCGTGGCCCCGCTCCGGAGGACGTCGGGGCTCGTGGCTGCCGTCGCGGGCGGGACGCGGCAGGCGCGAGCCGGGCCGAGGCGGCCCGTTCCCCACGGGGCCGCGCGCAGCCCGCGCGCGCTTCCACGGCCCAGAGCGGGTCACGCGGCCGCGCCTCACCTCGGGGCGGCAGAGACGGCGGCGGCGGCGGTGCGGCGCCTGGCCGGAGGGGGAGCTGGACCGCGCCTCGGGGCCCCTGGCCACACCGCCGGATGCGGCCCTCCCCAGCCCCCCGCCTCTCACGGCGAAATCCAGGCCCCGCTGTGCCGAGGAGCTTCGCAGTCCGGTCCCCACTCTGCATCCAGCCTATCCCTGGCCCCCACGCACCTGCTCCAGCCTGGACTGCTGCCCGGTCCCCTCGCTGGCTGCTCCCTCTCCTGCGATGGCCGGCCTGGCGTCCCCACATGCCCCCTCCTCCACGGGCTGACCAGCCTTTGGAGAAGCGCCACTGCCCGGCCGTCCCCTCTCCCTGCCAGCCCAGGCCGGCCACGCCTCAGCTCTGTCCCCTAAGCGCGGGGGCTGCACTGCCCCTGCCCGCTCCCCCGACACACACACAGCGCTGACCACCTCGTGCGCACTGCGTGACTGATTTGCTCCTTATGCCTATGGTTTATTCCCTGCCTCCTGCTCCTTCACCTGGCGTCTGCACTCCACGAGGACGGGGACCCGGCCTCGCGTTCCCCGACGTGTCCCCGACGCCCAGCCTGGTCGGTGCCTGGCACGTGCCAGGCGCTCGGGGAACGTTCGCCAGCTGCGTGGTCACGGCCTTCGTCCCCCGGCGTCTGTGGCCCGGAGAATGCAACCCCTTTTCCTCACCATCACGTGTCCCTTTAGGAAAGTCCTCAAAAACGTGGCCTCTCTCGGTCATGTTCTCTGCCTCCTGGGATGTTAACCATAAATGACAGTGACTGCCGAGGCCCAGAGAGAGGGTAGGGCGTTGTTTAAAGCTGCCTCTGTGAGCAGCGAGGTGAGCCGGGGGAAGGTGGGAGACCCAGAGGGACGGCCCGGCTGGGCAGGGGGCGGGGCAAGGCATGGGGACAGCACATCAGCCCCAGGGCCCGTGAAGGGCGGCTCTTTCTCATCTCTCTTGAATGGCGATGGCCAAGGCTGCCTCGAGCAAGGACGACATGTCCTGATTCACGGATTTGAACCAGGGAATTTCGGTAGAGGCTGGGAAGGATCAGACCCACGGAGCCACCTGGGTGTGACTCTGTGGCCTCAGCCTGTAGAGGTTTCCAGCAGGGGCGAATTCAGCATCCTCATCCTGTAGAGACGGTCACGGGCAACCTGAGGGAGACGCTTCGCTGCCCTCTCGCAGGCGGAAGACCCATCTGTGATTAGCTCCTCTGTCGGCGGGAGGGGGAGGGGAAGCCGTGTGAGTGAAGTGCACCCCTTCACCTCTGCCAGGGCCTCGGCGCACCACCATTCGGTCACTGCCTGGGGGATTCGGGTGGGGCGCAGAGACCGGCCGCACTGCGGTGGGGCCTGGAGGGGTGCATGCGCACAGCCCAGCCGTCGTCTCCCGTCAGACAACAGAAATCATTTGCTCACGTTTGGTGTGGTGTTTTGTCTGCTCTGCTCCATTCCTCTGCAGCAGTGAGTATACCTCTTTTCTTTCTTTTTTCCTTCTTTTTTTTTTTTTTAAATTTTTCATCTGTGATGGTGAAAGGGTTTTGATGTGGGAGGTACGAGGAAATGGCTTACGTCGGGTGATGCTGTCACCTTCCAGGGGGCCTCCATGTCTGTGTTTCATCCTCACAGCATCTCTGCCCGAGAAGCAGGACAAGGAACATTGTCTTTGTGTTTGCGGGTGGGACTCAGGGAGGGGCGGAAACCCGCTCGGGGTCCAGAGTGCGTGGAAGACAGACTTGGGAGAACCCAGCTGGCCTGGGTTCTGTTATTAGCTTGTTTGACAAATATTTAGTGAGTCGCTGCCATGGGCCAGGCATGTTTCCAGGGGCTGGTGAGATGCTGATGAAAAGCAGATAAGGTCTGTGCTCTTACGGAGCCTGCATTCTCGGGATCCATCTAAAAACAGAGGTGGTTTAGGATAGTCACAGCTTTTGTGCAAAATGGTTCTTTTTTTGATCCGACTTTGAAACAAGGCTTAGGGGACAGAAGTCTCCCTGTCTCTCTGTCTCTCTTTCTCCTTCCCTCCCCCCCTCTCCTTCCCTCCTCTCCCTCTCTCCCTCTGTCCCTCCCTCCCTCTCTTCCTCCTCTTCTTCTCCAGTTAGAACAGGGAGGGCTCCAAATTCACTGCCACTGCTGTCGACAGCTTTTCTTTTTCTTTCTTTCTTTTTCTTTCTTTCCTTCCTTCCTTCCTCATGACCTCAATAACTTCCGATACAATGCACCACGGGCTTTTCTTGCAAGGGAACAGCAGGTGAAATGTTAATGTGATTTTATTTGGGCTCAGATTGGAGAAAGAGGACCTTTTGTTTACCACCTTTCATCCTCAAGTCGGCAATCATTAATTAAATTGAGCCCGTGGAAAGTGCCCTTTGGGGAAAGGGGGGTTCCTGAGAATATAATACGTCTTAACATGGGCAATAGATAAATAAGCGAGAAAAGAGCCATTAGACGAAGAAACACCCAGAAAACTTTCAGATGAGGGTGCGTGAAGGAAAGGTAATTTGCCTTTGCTTTTGGTTGAAAACGGTAATGAGCCACAGCGGTTCTGGAAAGGGGTCACTTGGACAAAATCATTCACCACCCGCAACCCAGCTGCCCATAGGACAAGGGGGTGCTCCCTGCTGATTCTGCACCCCAACTCCCAGACGGGACGGTGCTTTCCTGCCCGATTTCTCCGAACGGATGCCCCACCTGGCCACAAGGGGGCGAGAAAGAGTCACTTTCCTCTGCACGGTGAGGCAAACCTGGGGCACCTCTCACCTCTGGGCCAGGTGTGGATGACGACATGGTTGGCTGGGCTTGGATGCACAGATGGGGAACTGAACATCGGCGTGCAGGGGGAGGGCCAGGTTCACCCCAGGTTTGACACTGTCTGTGCTAGGAGTAAGGGTCCAGCTGCACGGGGAGCAAGCAGAGAGGGGGCATTGTGGTGGGCTTTGAAGGATCCAAAATTCACTTTGTGTGTGATTTTAAATAGGCTACATAGCATTCATGAGTCTCAGTGTCCTAATCCACAAAATGGGGATAGGCTCTCATAGGGTTGTTGAGAGGAGCCGATGAAATTACAACTATCATAAGCTGGGGGCGCAAGTGATGGATGCTCAGTGAAGGATGATTATTAGGATGCCTCTGCCCCTCCCCTGCTCCCAGCCCAGCCCCGGCCAGTTTCCCTACTACCCAAAGGCAGGGACATCGGTGACTTTGGCACTGTGATGACTTGGCTTTACAAGTGTACAGTTTCTTGGAGTCTTTCTCTGAGAATTCCTACCCACATCTGGCTTGCTCCAGGCATGGGTGAAGCCCCCCACACTGAGAGCTGGCAGCCCTGCCTGGGTCCTGGCCCTACCTCTGCTCTCAGACCCAGGGCAGGTCAGATCTCACGCCCCCTGTTCCTCAGAGTCCCCATCTATAAAACAGGGATAAAAATACCTGCCCTCCAGACCTCACAGATAGAAAATTAGATTAGAGATGTGAGACACAGCAAAGCACTATGTGATGCAAGGTGCTAGTATTCTTCTTTATATAACCTTAAAATTCTTATTACAAAAGTAATCTGTGCTCATTGGGAAAAATTTAGAGAACACAGATAAGAAAATGATGGAAACAAAATAGTCCATAATCCCATCGCCCAGCAAGAAATGCTGTCAATAATTCACCAGGCTATCGTCCTAAGATCTACATCTATCTCCTTGAAATGGGACAATATTCTTTGTGCTCTTTTGCAATTTGATTTTTCACATAACGTGTAATCGCAAAAGGTGGGCCGTACCAGGGAGCAGTCTGGCGGGACTTCCTGCGTTTAGAGCCAGCAAGGTGCCTGGAAGGTGGTCATCCATCTCTTCTGCCGTTCACAGAGCAGGTGTGGACAGCCTGGATTTGCTCGGCGGCCTCCCCCAGGAGGAAGGGCTGTGGGAGAAGGGTTACAGGGTCAGGCCCTTGGTGCCTTGCAGGGAAAGCAGGAATCTGCCCATCCCATAGGGGAGGGCCCCTGGGAGGTAGGGGTGGGTGGTGATAAGTGGACACAGGGCTGACCTGGGAGCCAGGAGCTGCCCGCATCTCTGGAGGTGGTGGTGATGTGGGAGGAAAAGGACCCGCACTCTCGCTTGCCTGGTTCTTGGGAGTCCTGGGCCAAGCTGGGCACCAAAGGAGCAACATTGTGCCCTTCCCCGCTCCCCGCCCCCGACGCGAGGGTCTCTGCAGGGTCTAGGCTGGAAGGGATGCAGCAACTCGCCTCTCTCTTTTGCTTCTCCCCTGACCTGCTAGGGCCAGGACACAGGAGAAGCCCCCAGACCTTCCGGGCTGGCAATGCTCCCCGCTTTCCGCAGAAAAGCAAAGCGAAGATCAATGGACGATCTGTGCAGTCAGCCGGCGTGAGCCAGCGCCGGGAGTCTGTTTAAACAGAGTGTCAGTTTGCCCATTACCTTGATGGACGGGAAGCCAGTGTAACAACTTTAAGTTGTTGAAGAGGCCGCAGTTGAATTTGAAACAAGTGGCCTTTAAATTTCCTCCCCGAACGACTGCGAGACAAGTCAGAGAGGCAGAGCTGGTACTTCGCCTTCCACACCCTCCCCTCTGCTTCCCCTGCAGTCTCTTCGTGGTCGGGATGAACCCTGGAAAAGTCAGCTCCCCGGGGAGCCCCTCTCCTGCAGGTTCCAGGGGTTTCCGTGCCCAGACGAATCTCCTGAGGCGTCGCTGCAAGTTGCCCATAAACACACATTGTAGGCGAAGGTGTCCGCGAGAATTCTGAAATGGAATAACATCTCTTTGAGGCTGAGAAAATAAAAAGCGAGTGAGACGCTCTTCTATTGATTTTCTTCCCCGCGTCTCACACCGCTGGCTGAATAAATTATGCCCGGAGGTTTTGTACAAATTGCCCCATAAAGTCACAAGCGGTGTGTCCGGTGACTGCGGCCTGCTCTGATCCCAAGTGCACGTGGCAGACGATGGCGGGACCTGCCGAGGTGGGGAGAGGCTCGCGCGTGGGCCGCGGACTCCGGCAGGCCTCACAGGTGTGAACCGTGGGAAGCAGGGCATCTGGGGGACGTTCCTGGGATCACAGAGCGAGTTGGTGCTGGCGTTGAGATCGGAACTCAGGGCCTTGGACGGCACCGCTCAGGATGTGGGGCGCACACTGCGGCTGCCACCCCCATGCCGGGCCAGGCGGAGCCTTGCCATGGGAGTGGGGAGACGCGGGCGCTGCAGGAGGCTCCCACTCCCCCACGCTGTGTCTTTGGGCCTGGGGACATGTCACCGTCTGCAGAGGGCCCTCGCGCTGCTGGCTCTGACTCAGCGAGTGCAGCATTCGGGCAGGAGGGCCTTTCTGGACAGAGTTTCCCTGGGCTCAGAGATGGTGTTTCGTGGGATCAACAAGCTGGGGACCGAATGGCCTCCCCAGGGTGCCTGCCTCACCCACGGACGAGGCCCCAGGGGCTCAGGCAGCACACCCGGCCTCTGTGGGCTCCAGCGCCTGAGTTCTGGGTGCCCACAGGGGTCCCTGTGAAGAACAGTGACCCAGACGACTCGCATCTGAAGAGAGCTCTCATCCTGTCCAGGTCGCAGTGACTGGGACGGTGTTTCAGCATCCGAGGGGGCGGGGCAGGCGGGGGAGGCAGGGGGGGAGCCGTCTCCTCCAGCAGGGTCCCTTCACTAGCTGACCCAGGGCTCTCCCAAGGGGCCTGTGCTGGACCAGGGGTGGGGCACATCCCGCCCCTCGCCCCTCACCCCTCGCCTGCTGCCCTCCATTTCTTGGGGGTTTCAGACAGTCAGTTGACAGGTGGTAATGAAGCCCTGACTTTATGCTGGGCGCTGTCCTTGGTGCTGGCGACGGCATGCTCCGCCAACATGTCCAGTGCTCACTCAAGTGCTCACAGTCTTCTGTGGCGGGGGGTGGGGAGGGCCGGGGGGAGTGGGGAGGTGGGGGGACAGCAGGAAACACAGCAGTGAGAGCATCTCCCCTCCGAGGGACATGGCAGCATGGTGAGGGGGCGTGTCAAAGAAGGCCTCATACTGCGATTTAAAATAAGAATGAGCTTGGAGAGTGGAGCAAGGGCGAGGAGGCCAGAGGGCCCAGCGTGAGCTGGGGGGCAGCGGGGAGACCGAAGGGGCCCAGGGGAGAGGGGAGCGTGGAGCGCTGGCCTCTTGTCTGTCTCCTCGGGGTCCTTGGGGACAAGACGCCTCATGGGTCGCCAGTGCCCATTCCCTAGAGAAACCTGCCCACTGCCAGCTCCGGCGAGTTAGTGAGGCACGCAAGGGCAGTCTCGGGGGCAGAGGGCGCTCAGGGCGGAGCATCTTAGAATCAGATGGCCAGTGCGCAGATCTCGACGGTCCGAGTCCTAACGACGCCGTCTTCAGTGTGCTGCGTTACTCGGGCTCTGTTTTTTCTCACGTGTCAGAGGACAATAACAGTGAACCCGTTCTTCCAGGCACCGTGAGGCTTAAACGCACTCGTGATTCTACAAAACCCTAGCGTGGAGCACGCTGCGTACATGTCCGCGCGGTTACTCGTGAAGTCTCCTGGCGAATGGTAACTGCTAAGGGGGTTTCTTAAGGGAGGAGACAAGCTCTTGGTCTGTCTTCGGAGACCAAGATGGTGGCTAGGTTGCTAAGAGGTCTCTGCAAACATACTCCCCTCCCTTCTCTGCACTTCCCCAGCTCCACCCGTGTGGCACATTCTTCCCCCGCTAAACCCTGAGATGCCGCTTAGACGTTTGTCTCCGGCTGCTCTCCGTGGGGACATGTGGCTGAGCCCGTCCATTTCTAAAGCACCCGACACTTTGTCAAGGCCGCACACATCTGTCATTATTACTTAACCACCACCGTGACTCCCAGCTCTGCACCGAGAGGCGTTGGCCAAGGCCGAGGGGCTGAGGCGTGGCCAGTCCTGTGTCGGATATCAGTCCGGCCCTCTGGATGGACACCAGGCTGGTTCTTGGGCGAGGCTGGAGCGGACGCTTCCAGAGCCATCGTGGAAGTTGACTGAATTGGATCGGGATGGGGTGGGTTTCAGACCTGGAGGCAGAGGACTGTAGCAGCCCTGGCTTCCGGGTCCCAGAATTGCCCTTATCTGCTTCCATTCGTCAGCCGGCGGCCTGGATGTCACGGCCAGCGCTGGGTCAAGCCAGGCCTCCGGGATAAGCCAGCCAGAGCTGCCGGGCGGGAGTCCGCTCCACGGACGCAAATGCTGACAGCATCCCTCGCCTGCCCGCCAGGCTTGCGCGCCCCCCGCTGCCCACGCCTCCACCCCAGCCCTCACCTCCAGCACCAGCAGGAGCGCTCGCTCCTCCCCCCGCCCCCGCCCCCACCCTGCTGCCATCTGCCAGGCCGCGCGCTGGCCTCGCTGTGCCCGGGGGTGGGCACCGCGCCATGGCAGCACACGGGCCCGCACGCCGGGCGGCCGCGCGAGCATGTGTGAGCCCTGTGTGTGTCGTGCGGCCATGCGCATGATTGGCAGGCGGGGTGGGGGGCAGGCCTGGGAGAGGCTGCAGGCAGGATGCGCACTTCCGCAGCTGCCCGGGTGGACCCCCGACCGGACCGCGGCTGGAGGGGTGGGGAGGGGGAGGCGCCGCAGCTGGGCCGTGGCCGCGGCTTCCTGCGTGGTCGCTGCTGAGTCAGCTCCGGGCATGCGCGGAGGGGTCGGGGGCCCTCACCTGCCGAGCAAGCCTCGCGCTGGTGACGAAGGGGCAGCGAGCACTCGCTGAGCACGTACTGTGTGCCCGGCGTGATGCCGAGCACTGTCCTGGAGCGACGGCGCCCGGAGTCCTCGCCACACCCCGTGAGGTCCAGGATGCCATCGCGGTTCTGTGATGGGGGAGGCGGGGCTTAGTGCGTGCTGTGGTCGCCTGAAGTGCGTCAAGGCTGGGACTCAGCCCCAAGTCTGCTGGCCTCCAAAGGTCAGCTTTGGTCCCTGGCGGGGCCGCACCCAGCTGCACTGCTCCACGCTCGCGGCGGGAGGGAGGGGGGCGAGGGGGGCGCCCCCAGGCTGCCCCGGGCCTGTGTTTTCCCAAGTGGCATTTATGGAGCACTGACTGCTTGACTGTGCTGGATGTTGGGGAGGGAGTGAATGACACTGACAACCTCTTAGCCACTTATGGTCTCCCTGGGAGAGTCCAAACGAGCTGGGGACAAGGCGGAACCCCTAGACTAGAGTCCCCAACCTGACCGAGAATCAGAACCAGCAGGAAAGCTTCCGAAGTCCCTGGCCCGCCGGGCTTGCTGAAGCCACGTCTCTAGGGTGCTGGAGCTCCAGACTCATGGCAGGCCCTGGGTAATTCTGATGGGGTGGAGGCTCCATGGTGCTCACGCTCAGAGGCAGAAACCATTTCCGGAGCTGGGTGTGGTCAGGGAGGGCTTTCTGGAGGAGGAGACGCTCCAGCCTGAGGGGGTGTGCGCTGGGGATGGCGCAGGGCTTCTGCAGTCCCGTGCAGAGCCGCAGAGCGGAGTCCTCAGGGGCAGGCCAGAAGGCGGGAGGTGTCCTCGCCAGAGCCTCGGATGCCAGCCGAGGACTCCTCCTTCTCTCGGGGACAAACGTGGATTGCGCATCGAGTGCGTGCTGGCACCGTTTCCCACACTGGGCACACAGCAGCGAGTGGGCCGCTGGGGAGGGACACTTCAGTTGTCGATAAAGCAGTGAGGAGACGAAGCTACAGTGAGAGCAGAGGATGAGCAGGGGCGGGGTGAGGAGGGGCCAGCCCCCGGGTCCAAGGATTCTGCAGGCGGGGGTGAGGGGGGACAGCAGGTGCAAAGCCTCCACCCTGAGGCGAGGGTTGCTGGGAGCGTTCTCGGAGTATCTCCGAGTCCCACATGGCCAGAGCGAGCGAGGCAGAGAGCGGGCGGGAGACGAGGCGGGCAGGTGGGCAGGGCCGGACTCCCGGGCCTGGCAGACCGTGTGGGCGTTTAGTTTGAAGGTTAAGACCTTGTGCTGCCCAGTGTTAGGGTCAGGTCATGTCCACACGCTGACCCGAGGCTGTGGGGTGGGGGTGTGGCCAGCAGAGGTGGCCAAGGACAGGGGTGGGAAAGGCCTCCCCACTCATCCCCGACACCGCTGGCGACACTTCTCTCTCCCTCACCCCCTGCTCAGGCCCCCACACTTCCTTTGGTCTCTCCAGCGCTCAGCCTCCGTCTGAGGTGACCTGGCCATCGCCCTCCGTCGGAAAGCCCACTCCGGCCACGGAGGGACTCGCTCCAGGCTGCCGGCCCGGCCCTGGAGCGGGGCTCGCTGTGGCCAGGGGAGCGTCCAGACACCCAGCTCTGGGCCCGAGCCCCCATCGCAGCCCCTCAGCCGCTTGCCTGGCTTGGTGCCCGGCGAGAGAAGGCAAACGCGAGTGATTTGTCTCCTTCACACTCACAATTTACCATACAATTGGCCCGATGCTACAGCATTAAGAAACTTAATGTTTTTAAGTAAAAGTTAATTGATTGAAATTAGGCAGATGGCAACAGCTGTGGAATGGCAAAAAAAAAAAACACAACATACTTATTTAACTGATGAAGCTCAGGTTAAGCTGAGTATGGCTGTGAGCGCCACTTAGTGTGGAATTATGGGATCTGTGTGTGCACGTGTGTGCGTGCATGTGCGCACATGTGTGTGTGTGTGTGTGTGTGTGTGGTGTGTAGGTAGGACTCCAGATTTTGCAACTCTGAGAGCCTGGAGGCCCACCGGTACAGCCGCCTAAGCATAAAGCGACGCCCTCTGTCCTGTTCTTCAACCCAGGGGTATGTAGGAAAACCTTTTTGGGGCAGATTTTTTTATATAAAATTTTTTTAATAAAATGTTTTATTATAAAAATTCTTTCTGAAACATTTAACTCTCCTCTCCCTTCCTACCACCTCCCCCCCCCCAAACAGCAAGGCCAGTGAGAGAGACCAGCAGGAAAGGAGGCCAGGACCCAGGTCACCCCTGAGAGCCCCACATGCCAGAACCCCGCCCCCACCTCGGAAGATGACGTTTTGACACAGTCTCTCGAGTCACCCTGTTTTGGTGATACCACCCCAGGACCCGGGCAGGCAGGGGCCTCTGAGCCCACCCTGTGATGGGTGGGAAATGACTCATTAATAGATAGATAGATAGCAAGCCGCCCTGCCCGGGCGGTGCCTGGGGGAGGACTCAGCCTCTTCCCAAGAAACAGACACTTCCGAGTTTGCAGATAACAATGGCCTCGCTGACTGAGTGTCTCGGCTGCGTGTGTCCCTCCCATTGTCCCGACATAGAAAGAGAAATCACAAAAGGTATTTACATAGTGAATCCCTTTTCAAAGATTTCCCGTCAGTCGAACCAAGGCCAGTTCTACAGATATTAAATGAATCGCGTCGGTTCTGTGCCAACTCAAGCTCTCGCTCGATATTTTCCTGGATCTTCTTTCTTTTCCCCACAACCTCCCCCCTTGCCGGGACAAATCCTGCGTTCCAGCCGCATGCTGGACTTCCTTCTGTTCTTGACATGTCAAGGCTTTGAGCTAGCCTTTCGGGAGGGTCCTCATTCTGTCCCGAGTTTGGAAGAGTTGATTTTATCTGATGATTCTGATTTCAGCCCAGATTTCATCTCCTCGTGGAAGCCTTGCCTCTCATGATTGCCTCGCTGTCTAAGAATCTTACGAGCATTGGCCACTATCCAAAATCTTCATGTTTTTACTGATTCCATGCCTATTTTTACTGTAAAAAGTCTTAAAACTATGGCCCCCAGGTGATTTTTGGTATGGCCCAGGAGGTAAGAATGGGCTTTTATGTTTTTAAATGATTGGGGGGGGGGTAAAGAAAGAAATAGTTCATAATCTGAAAATTATGTGAATGTCGAATCTCAGTGTTTGAAATGAAAGTTTTTCAACCGAGATATAATGACGTGCTAGACTAGTCTCGGGCGTGCAGCATAATGCTTCGCTATTTATGCGTACTGCAAGGTGAGCATCATGATAAGTTGCACTGAAGGTCTGTGGGAGCCCAGCCCGCCCGTCCACGAGCAGCAAGCCCGTATCGTCTGTGGCGACCTCCACACTGCAGTGACAGCGTCGCGCGCCTTGTGACAGGAAAGGCGGGGACCACAAAGCCTAAAACACGTGCCCTCTGACGCTCCCTAGAGCCGGTTTGCTGACCCGGGTCCAGAGCGAGAGACACGAGAAAGCAGAGACCTTGTCTCTCTTGTTCGCCACTGTTGCCGAAGTCCTTGCTCTACGGCATTTTTTGAATGCATGTGCTTTTTTTTTTTTTTTTTTCTGGCTGACCTTTCACTTGTTCTTCAGGGCTCATCTGAATCACTGCTTCCTCCATGGAGCCCTCCTTGACTCCCTCTTGCAAGAGGCTGGGATGAGCCTTCCTCTGGGTGCTGCTTCTGTGCGCTCCACGTGCTGGCCTGGTGCTCGGCAGCAGTAAGGGCTGACTCAGGGGGAGTCTGCCGGGGGGCAGGGCGGGCGCCGTGCTCCTGGCTGTGCGTGCACGTTTCCTTCGCCCTCATGCATCCCGGGGAGGTAGCTACTGTTAGGATGCTCGTTTGGCAGATGAGGGAGCGAGGCTCAGAGCTGGCCCACCCGGGTCACATGGCTCTTAAGAGGCGAAACAGAAACGTGAGCTTGGTCTGTGGGACCCGAGACCCCGTCCGTCATCGCCACTCCTGTTACTCTGTTCCGCCTACCGCCTCACGCACAGGTGTGCTCCTGGGGCGTGGGGTCGTGTCTTCTTCACTTCTGTGTCCCAAAGCCTGAGCAAGTGGGAGCTCAGAAATGACGAATGACGGCTGAGCGTGTCCCTTTGTGCTGCGCGGAGGCTCTCTGCCCTAGCCCACCGTGTGCGTGCCCATGCTTTTTCTTCCCGTCACACACCTTCTTTCATTCAAACGCTTCTTCCCCGTGAGGGGAGCCAGGCCAGAGCCAACATCCTCACTGGACACGCAGGGAAACTGAGGCTCAGAGGAGTCAAAGGAGACGCCTACAACCGGCGGGCAGCTAAGCCGGGGCCAGAGCTCAGGGGTCCTGCCTGGATGTTTTACGGGACCCAGCTCTTCGGAAACCATCTCTTTGACAGAGGGGCCAAGGGCGCCCCCTCGGTCTTGTCTGGTGAGGGTCTTTGTTATCAGGAATTAAACGATGGCCAGCGCCCCTCCTCCACCCCAACCTCCCAGGCAATTTGCCTGTGACACTCTTGACTGTGATTTCGCCTGACAGGTACCGCCCAGGCGCACAGTGCGACCAAGCGCCAGGCCGCCCCCTCCCCCGCTCCGCACGCGCGCTCCTGCCTCCAAGGGCACCGGCTTCCTGACCAGCCAGCCGTGCTCTAAAGCACAAACAGGGCAGGAAATGAAAACCCCGGGAAGAGCAGATGACACGGGCAGGGGGTGGAGACACCTCCACCCCGCGCGGCCTGCTCGGCTCCCCGGGCTGGCAAGAAAAACTCAAACATTATTTACTCGACCATGTGCGCGTTAACACCAATATCTGCCGGCCATCTGTTCAGCTGAGTGACCCCGTGGAACTCCACGGCCCCCCGTGACATCAGCATCATGCCTTCTCATCCATCTCGCTGCTTCCTGGCTCTCCCCCTGCCCCCCGCCCGGCCAGGATGGGAAGCGGGGGAGGGTCCCTGGCTGGCAGGGACCGCGCCGTGAAGCTCACCGCACACCCAGCCAAGGAGCTGTCACGCGCCCTGTGCCTGGAGCTCAGGGCCGAGTTTGCCGTACGAAGCTTCTTTCAAATTCAGTGAGGTTCAGAGGGGACGCCAGACGCTCACCCACTCCCAGTAGCCCTGGCCCTGATACCAACTGATGGTGTGACCTTGGGCAAGTCCATTCTCGGCTCTGGGTCTCCGTTTCCCTGTCGAGCACAGGAGCACATGGCTCATCTCTTCCTCATGGTGCTTCTGAGCCCGGTCTTCCCAGCCCCCCGTCTTGGGGGTGCACATCCCATCTCCAACACCAGGCCCCTGACACCAGACGTTGCCAAGTTCTCCTCCTCCAAGGGGGCTCTGTTCTCGGCAGCACCCGTTTACCCAGACCTGCCAAGGAAGCCTCCCTACCGAGATGCTCCCCGCCAGAATCTCGAATCTGTTACCTGGCAACCGTCATCCCCACGCAGGGCTTTGTGAGCCGGCCAGGCTCGTCTGCCAACATGACGCACACACTCACACGCACTGGGGCTGGTGAGGGAAGGGACCTCAGGCACAGAGGAGACCTGTGTCTACCGGGCAGGAATCGGGACGCACGGGAAACGTGCTGGGGAGCCAAGAGCACTGGGTGGAGAGTAAACAGAGCTGGGTCCCAGCCTCTTCTGCTGACGCCAGGTTGCTGCGTGCGCTTTAGAAATTCTTCCCCGCTCGGGGCTACAGTTTGCCCCTCTGAGATGACTTCCTACCAGCTCCCCAGCTCAAATTCCTTTGCTCAGTGAAGGATCTGGGTCCTGACATATTGGAAAATGTCCGGAACAGAGCACAGTCCTGTGCTGCAGCCCCGTCTCCCTTCTCTGCAGGCGGCGAGAGGTGAAGGCAGCGGCCGAGACCCAGGAGGCAGCGGCCTGTGGTCTTCAGCCACTGGTGTGCTAGGGGCCGTGTGGGTCCTGAGAGCTGGCCCCGTGCTTCTCTCCCCAACTCTGTGGTCTGTGCTGGAAGCTTGAAAGTGGCCATGGCGGGAGTGTTCACTCCATGGAAATTGGCAGACGCTGCAAATCCGGGCTTTTGGGGTTTTTTTTTTGTTTTTTTTTTTTGATTTTTTTGTTTTTGCTGTCCCCCATTTATCGGCACACGCGTGACGGCCGCAGGGATATTCCTCCTCTCCTATTTCCTCCAGCGCCATCCGTGCCTGGTGTCCTGGGGGTGGTGGCCCGCTGCCCGCCTGCCTGCTGGGTGGGCTTCCAGGCACACAGACAGGCACAGAACGAGGAGGAGGAGGAGGAGAAGGGGAAGGGGCGCTCGCTTTTGGGGCGCCTGTTTGTGGCCGCCGGGAACCCACTGCACAAAGACTGGAGCCTTCATGTACGATCAGGGAAGACACATTAATAGCCTGGTGTTAAAATATGTAAATAGCGTAAACATGTACCACCTCTTAATTACTATTTTGCATTATCAAGTCATTTACTCTTTATGACATTTTACGACTGTTCAGCTGTGTCAGCAAACACTCAGCGCAGCCTCCCACCGTGGGTGAGGGAACACGGCTCCCAGTCTCCTGTCGGGGTGTGTGTATGGGGGGGGGCGCTCCTGCTCCAGGTGCCCGGGCTGCGGGGTGGGGGGACACCCATGGTCTGAGGCTCTCTTTGTGGGAGCGACATATGTTCCCGGGGCCTGGCGTTTTCCCTGGCGCTGTCTCCCGGCTTCTCGTGGAGGCAGAGTTACACGCCGGCTGATGAGAGCGGACATACCTTGTGGCGGTCGCTAAGCGTGCCACACCAATTTCCGGCCGTGCAGGTGTTGGCCAGCTGCAAGGCCCGCGCACTTCTTCCGGGCAACGTGCCAGCCACCCCTGGAGGAGCCGGCCGCTCCGGGAAGCACGGTGGCCTCTGGGTCGTCCAGCCCGGGTCCCAGCACCAGACTCCGCCTGCTCTCGGGCCCCGCCCTGCTCTGAAGGAAGGACGTGTCTTGCCAGTGCGGAAGGGTGTGGATTTGACGGCCACGTGGTTCTCTTCAAAGATTCCTTTAAACCCGACCAGGCACACGGCAGCCTATGGACCAGTTCCCGCGTGTGGACATTGGTTCTTTGGCTTTTTACAGAGCTCGAGAGAATGATTTTACTTGCCAGGTTTTAAAAATGGCTACTTTTGAATGTAAAAGTTCAGATTCTGGCTTCTTTGGAAAAATCGAAAGGCCTGGCAGGGCTGGTCTTGTGCCCATGTGGAAGCCATCGTGGGTGGGGGCAGCAGGGCGGGCGGGAGTGTGGCTTCCAGCTCTGGCCAGCCGGCCGGGGTTCAAATCCGGACTGCTCAGCCCAAGTGCTGCCTGGCTTCGGGGAATTCACTCCACTCCTCTGTGCTTGGATCTCAGCATTTGCAACACAAGCGGATAATCCGCAGGCCGTCTTATGAGCACTGGGAAAAGTGCCTCTTACGTAGTAAGCGCTCCGGGGGATCGATTGTGGCGAAGGGTCGCCTTCGATGGCTGTGTGCTCCTCCTGCGTTAGACTCTGGAACGTCCCTCGGCGAAGACGCAAGACATGACCTGAGACCTGCTGAAGCCACCAGCCAGTGGCCACGCCCCCTCGTGCCTCCCCGGCGCAGGAAGGAGGGGGAGAAGCATTCGGAAGGCACCGCTCGCGTGTTTTCACCGCTAGCTCTTCCCATCCGTCAAGGCCCAGGGCATCCTCCTAGTGACAGCGTCCAGCGTAAAGAATGCCGCGTTGGAGATGATAAAAGATCAGGCCTTGCTAGCAGGGAGAAGGAAACGATTTCCATGAAAATGGAGTCGGGAGACAAAAGGCACCCGGAGAAACTATTTTGAGCCAAAGCAGGTGACAGAGGTTTCAAAATTTAATGAGCCTTAAATGCCATTGGTGGGATATAGCCGGAGAGATACAGTTGCCTCCGAGGCCCCGCACAGAGGCGTGTTTTCTCGGTAACAAGCTGAAATGCAGTCAAATGAGGGAGTCGCCGTTATCTGCAGCTAAGTGATCTTTCGGCCGTATGGAGAGACAGGGCCAAAGGTCTCAAGGCCCGTCTTCGTGCGCGAGGGCCCGCGTGAGAAGTGCGGCAGGCGCGGTGGCCGGGAGTCCGTGACAGATGTCGGCAGGGCTGGTCCCCTCCGAGGCCTCTCTTCGTGGTTTGTAGGGGGCTGTCTCCTGCCTGCGTCCTCCCACGGTTTCCCTCTGGGCAGCTATGTCCTAGTTTCCTCCGGAACTGTGAAAAACTACATTTCAACCACCTCGTTCGGGACCCCCAGACGTTTGGGAGAATTGAGGTACGCAAGCTGGGGAGAAGAGCTGTGGCATGGTCGTCAGCTGGGTCACACAGCTGGGCCCGGACTTGGGGAGTGACTCCCCGAAGGCACGAGCCACTCAGAGCTGTCACATCGTGCAGTTGCAAGGGACGGCAGGGCAGGCGCCTGGTCCCACCTCCGCCACCTGGGACAGGGATCCCCACCAGGTTCTTGTACCTCCACCCTCACCTCTCCCCTCTGGTGCAGGAGGCCGTCCCCTCTCCTCCACCAGCCCCCCAGTGTGACAGCCAGCGTCCACTCGTGGCCCACACGTGGCCATTTCCCCACCCAGCAGCGAGAGAGAGCGTCGCACGAGGCACATCGGATGGCATCGCCACCTTGCCCAAGGCCCCCCCCCACCCGCCGCTTAACTCTGTCCCCACACAGTGCAGCCGTGGGGACCCCGCCCCGCACGCTCCTCTCCTCAGCCGTGTCCTAGCAAACCCGGTCACCTCTGTCCTCAGCCCAAGCCAAGCTGATCCTCGTCCCCGGGTGTGGGGCGTGTCGCTCTCTTCGACCGAAAGCGTTCGAGGTCTCTCTGTGGCTCCCTTTCTCACCCCCCAGGCCTCTTCCTTAGGCAGACCCCCCCCCCCAGGCACCCTCTGCCCCCCTTCAGGGTCCTTCGTCACGTGTACCCGCAGCTACCAACAGATGACACGTTTTCTCCTTTGCTCTCAGTCTCCTCTCTGGAACATAAGCCACGTGAGCCCTGGGACCCTGACAGCCTTATTTGTCCGTGTGTCTGTCCCCTGCATGCAGCCCGACCATCACCTAGGACATAAAAGATTCTCAGTAAATACTTGAAAGAATGAATGAATGAATGAACGAACGAACAAGTGAATGCCCAGCAGGCCCAGCTACCTCTCTGAGAAGCCATCACTGCCAGGGACTACTGTCCCGTGGTATGCATAAACTGAATATCTTTTTTTATTCGGAATTAGGAAGAACATAAGCCTCTATCCACAGAGGAGAGTGGGCAAATTCGGTCTCCAGCGGGGACTTCCCGTAATAGGCGCTGAGAGGCCCTCGGCGTCCCTGAATTTCGAGCCGAGTGATGACATGTCGGGGTGGTGGCAGGCGCCAGAGGGAAGCCAAGGAACACGACGCGGCCCTCCCCCCAGGAACCGTAGGCTGGTGGGGCAGAGACAGCTCACACGCTTCTGTTTTTCCGACATTAGCAGAATGACATAAAACGCAAAATACGAATAAACCTCGGAAGGAGCAAATGAACGTTGGCACCTTCACTGTCTCTGGAATGGCGGCCCCTGTCCCCTGTCAGCTCATTTCAAGGGGAGGATGTTAATTATATTGTTTAATGACACCAGAGCACACCAGGATTTTTTTTTTCGGCGTTAATTCCCCCACGGGTTCCTGATATTTGCCTTACGTTATTGCCAAGTACTGGAGAGGGGCAACACACACGAGAAGGCTCTTAATATTTGGACTCCTCGGCCCTGCTGTGGCTATTTGCCTTTCGACTTGGAGCCCGAGGATGCAAACCCTTCATCTGTTCCTGTGACGCGTGAGCCGAGCCCCGGGAACCAGGGAGAGCGGGGACGTGGGGGTGGCATCCAGAGAATGGCTTAGACGTTGCGACACACTGAGTTGGAAGCTTTCTCCTTGGATCTTCGCAACCATCAGCAAGCAGCCGCGGCTCATCGGTTTTAATGGAGGAAACTGAGGAAGCAGGTTGGAGACGGGGCTCACCGGCCGATCATTGGACAGTCAAGACAAAGATGAGACAGGACTCCCGTCTGCAGACGCCAAGCCTGACGTGTTTGCCGCTAACCGTGAACCGCTCCCCGGGATATTTACGTTCGCACCAAGTCACGGGATAACACCCCGTGCAACCCTTCCTTTTCAAGTACTTTTGCCTGTGGACAGCTTCAGGTTGGCCTACGTGTCAATTAACATTCCTAATGAAACCCATAATGTGTAAAAATCAAATACGTTCTGGAAGTTACATTCCTCCATATCTGTCAACGATGCCAATTTGCACGTGTGAGGCAAAGCAGTTTTAATTGTCCTAGCGGGATCTGCTGGGAAACTCTTGTACGAGGGGACAGACGGGAACGAGGCGAACGCTGTCGGCAGCGCCCCAGCCGGGGGCAGCCGGGGCAGCCGAGGGCCTGCTCTTTGGAGCCGGGCCGGGCAAGCGCGTCCTCTCAGGGAACGTGCGTCTGCATCGTAGGGAAGTCCCTTGGGCGACCCAGGTGGCTGGATGGGATGGAACGGAAGAGAGGTCGTTGAGGACCTTACTGCCACGTGGCAGAGAGAGAGAAAACCCTGTCACCAGACGGCTGCAACGTGGGGGAGACGCTGTGTGCGGATCGCTGCGGCTTGTCACCCACCTCCCACGTGGCCCCAGAGAGGATCGAGGGCAGGGCCTGCCGCTCAGCCACCACGGGGGCTGCTCACGCCCCGGCGATGTCCGTAAACACGGCACGATTTTCGCCATATCCTAGAGCTGCTTGTCCTACGGCTCAACTAATATTTTTACTTTTAATTGGCTCATTCTACTTAATTTTTTTTTTTTACAAAGAACCATCACACCACTATCAAAAGCAGAAAATGAGTGTAAATAATATATATATATAATATATATGCACATATTAAAATAAGTAGCTACGCGCACATGGCATGTGTGAAGGGGCAGGTCCTCTCTCTAGGCAGGCTCGCTGGGCACCGCTTCCCGGTGCAGCACAAAGAAGAACAAGGGTTGACTCGCCCTAGTGAAACGAGCCGCGTATTCGGGGACTAAGACTATACTCGTGCCACAGTCTGAGATTTTGGAGGCGTGCCGCGCGCCAGGCACACCATCTCAGAGCATCTGCACAACAGCCCCGAGGACGACACTGCCCGCAGCCCCGCTTTGGCACGAACGAGGACGCGGAGATGCCGGGAAGCTGAGCGAGGGGCCCCCGGTTACCCGGTGAGTCAGCTAGGGAGAAAATCAGGGTTTGGACCCCAGCCTGTCTACCTCGTCGCTACTTTGCTTGAGCACCTTGAGGCTCCCAGGGCGATGTGGATCGGAACACCTTGCAAACTGCAAATAACTGTGCAAATATCAGACTTAATTGTTTTTCCAAGGACAGCTCTAATTATTCTGACTTGCAGAGGCGTCGTGAGAAACTCCATTGGTCTCGATGAACCTGTGAGCACCGGGGTTGACACTTGAGTCCCTGCTGTCCAGAGGTGCCCACCGTGGCCACCGTGCCTGCCCTAAGGCAAGAGACGCAGGAAATGCCTAACCCTTTTGTAATTATGAAAGAATATGAGGGAAAATAATATCGATAAACCAGTGTTGACAGAGTAGGTGATTTCATACCTAGAAAGGCTGCGAGGCAGTTTCTAGAGGACAATGTGGTGGAATCCACCACAATTCACTTTTATTTTTATTACGGCAGTAAGTTTCCGGCTTACAATTCAACAATAAGGCATACATAGATACATACACACTACAATTTTAAAGCACGTAACCCATGACCCAGTATTGCCATTTCCACTTAGCTCTCTTCGGGAGGTCCCTTCCGGGGACCCCAAGCAGCGAACCAAGACAGTTTCTCTGTCGAGCAGAACGTCTGATAGGACGTGATCCACGCTGACCCCAAGGAGAGAACAGCCGGTCACAGGTGGCACACTCAGACTGCGCAGTCCGTGCTGCGGACAGGACCCGGACCCGGGCTCCGTGAGGACACCACAGACCTTCTGAGATGCAGCCTGAAGAGGGACCACTCGCAGAGTCACGGGCCCATGGTGGTCCTCGTGTTATCTATGCTTTTAAAATGCACAGAAAGGCCTCCTATAGTGTTCTGAGCGCGCGCCTACCTCTGTGAAGCAGTAGCAAGTGGTTTGCAAACAGGAACGGAGTCGATCGTGCTAGGGTTAATCTGGTGAACTGGCAGGTGGAGAAATGGAGGGACCTTTTTCTTTGTACTGGTCGACGTTTTCTATAGCGAGAATATTCGTGTTACCTATGTGACTAAGATGAAAACAATGTCCACTTAGATCATTTTTTAAAACGCACAGATATGGAAGTAGCTAGAAAAGTAAGTAAAATGCAGATATGGAAGTAAGCAAGAAAAACTAACACCCGAAGTAATTATCATTAACATTTTAGCATAATTAAAAAAATTTTTTTCTTGCTCACACACACTCACACTCACACCTGATTTTTTTTTGCATAATCGGAAACTGATACATCTATAATTTTGTCAAATGAGCTATTCTTTCCTGTGTCACGACAGAGGTTTTACAATTTTTGTTGGCCAGTATCAAGTGAAAAGTTTTTACTTTTACACATTTGCTATTTTAAAATTTTTATTGAGATTAAATTCACAGCACATACATTTTACTAATTTAGCTATTTTTAAAGTGTCCAATTCGTTGGTTAGAGCACCTTTGGCAACCTTCACCGCTGTCTAATCCTAGAACATTGTCAACACGTGAAAACAAACTCGTATCTGCTCATCTGTCACTTCGCAGCCCCACCCCATCCCCGCCTCCACCCCACCGCCCGGCGACCAATCCATCTGCCGTTTCTATGGATTCGTCTATTGTGGAGATCTGAATAGACTCCTAGGACGCGTGGCCTTTTGTGCCTGGTTCTTTCACTCCACACGACGTGTTCAAGGTTCATCCGTGTCGTAGCAGGCGTCAGTACCTCGACTCCATTTTATGGCCAAGTGGCATTGCATTGTCTGGCTAGACCCCGGTGTATGTATGCGCTCACCAGTTGACGGACATTCGGATGATTTTCTTTTTCTTTTTCTTTTTTTTTTTTTTTTGGCGCTTATAAATACTGTTGCTGTGAACATCCATGCACAAGTTTTGGTGGGGACATATTTTCCATGCGCTTGGGTATAAACACAGGGGTGGACGTGCTGGTCATATCGTACCGGACGTGAAACTGTGAACTGTCCTCCCAGGGGGCTGCACCATGTTACACCCCCAGGGGCGACGTGGGGCTCTCACTCCCCCACGCCCTCGCCGACCCCGCTGCTTTCCACGTGCACGTTACAGCCGTCCCAGCGGTACGAAGCGCCGTCTCCTCGTGCCATCGATTGCACTTCCCTAACGACGATGGAGGTGCAGCATCTTTTGGGCGTTTGCTGGCCACTGGTGCATCTTCTTTGGAGACGTGTCTCTCAGGTCCTTTGCCCAGTTTTCAATGGTGTCGTTTACTTTTATTGTGGAGTTGTAAGAGTTCTTCGTGTATTATGAACACTGGATTTCTAGCATCATTATATACAATTTGCCAATATTTTCTGCCTTTCCGTGAGCTGTCTTTTCACTGTTTTGCTTGTGTCCTTGATACAGTTTTCTTTTCGATGCAGTCCAAACGATTTGTCATTCCTTTGATTGCCTGCACTTTTTAAAGGAATTTTTGCTAATCCAAGGTCACAAAGATATACATCTCTGTTTTCACCTAAGAGCTTGATAATTTTAGCTCTTACATTTAGTCTTTCACCCATTTTGAGTTAATTTGTGTAGATAGCATGAAATAGGGGCGAATTCATTCTTCGCATGTGGATTCGCAAATTCATTCTTCTCTTTCCTCACTGAGTGGTCTCGGCACTCTTACAGACGTGTGGCTTTATTTCTGGGCTCTGAATTCTATTGTATTGACATATATATGTCTATCCTTATGTCAGTAGCATACTGTTTTGATTACTGTCATTTTGTAGTCAATTTTGAAATCTATGTTCTTTCATGGTATGATTTTGGCTATTCTTGGTCCCTTCCATTTCCATACTGATTTTAGGATCAGCTCGTCCATTTTTACAAAAATGACAGTTAAAATTTGACCAAGATTGCATTAAATCCGTATGTCAGCTTGCAGATATTGCCATTCTAACACTATTACATTGCCCAACCCATGCATGTCTTTTCTTTGATTTAGGTCTTCTTTAATTTCTTTCAACGATATTTTGTAGTTTTCAGGGTATGAGACTTGCACTTCCTTGCTTCCATTTTTCTAAGCATTTTATTTTTACAACATCATACATAGAACTGTTCTCCTAATTTCACTTTAGGATTGTTCACTGCTTGTATTAAAACACAACTAATTTTTTTTTTTGTTTTACACCTACGGCACCTGGTCTTTCTAGGTGGTCTCCCATCCAAGTACTAACCAGGCCTGACCCTGCTTAGCTTCCTAGATCATACAGGATCAGGTGTGTTCGAAGGTGGTGGCCATAGAAAACACAACCGGTTTTGTATATTGACCTTGTATTCTTCACATTGCCGAACCACTTATTAACTCTAATAATTTTTTGGCAGAGTCTTTCAGAAGTTGTCCGAAGTTGATTCTGACTATTTTTTTTTTTTTTAAGTTTTCTTCATTGCTTTTATGCATGCTGGGCTTTGGACTCCTCCACTCTATAGTTTTTGCCAATTCACTCTAGTACAGAGACTTCTAAAACGCCATGTTTAATGGTTGCCTAACATTTCCTATGATCTCCTTAAGCGTTGTTATATTGATGGACATTATTAATGCTTTTCATCCTTTTTGGCACAGTGATGCAACCTGGACTTTGCTCTCTGTCCGCCTCTCTGGGTATGTCCTTCGTCTGGGCTGCTGAAGCGAACCCGTGGGTGAAAGGACATCAGCTTTCGAGGCTCACGACATGTCATGAAATCCTTTCCAAATGATCACCTCATTTGCACTTCCACTAGTGTGTTTGAAAATATCACCACGCCCAGCCTTGCCCCAGGGGATGTGCTCACTAAGACACATGGTAAGTAGAGAGGCAACAAATAAATCTCATTGTTTTGTTTCTCAGGCCTCCGATTATCAGCAAGGCCAAATTCTCATGGTGTGTCTTTGGTATTGCCATGGCTTTTTCTGTAAATTTCTTGTCAATATCCTTTGCTGTGCAATGTCTGCCTTTTAATTTATTTATAAGAGCTGTTTACACAGGAAGACTATTAACCCTTAATGATAATAATTGTTGATATTTGAAAGTCTCGAGCTCTAGAAGCATTTCCAATTTCACACGCCCAGCAAGTTCTCTTTAGTTACTGTGTCCTATGACTACTGTAATAATTATCACAAACTTAGTGGCTTAAAACAATGGAAATTTATTTTTTTATAGTTATAGGGGATCAAAAGTCATAAAGTCAAGGTATCAGCAAGGCTGACTCCTTTTGGCCGAGGGGAGAATCTGTCTCCTTGCCATTTGTAGCTCCTAACGGTCACCTGTGTTCCTTGGGATGTGGCCCCTTTTTCCATATTCAAAGCACATTACTCTGATCTCTGCCCCTGGTCACATTGCCTTCTCCGCTGGTTCTGACTTTGCTTCATCCCTTTCATAAGGGCCACTGTGATTGTATCAGGCCTCCTCAGAGAGTCTGGCATAATCTCCCCAGCTCAGGATTCTCAAACACGTCTGCAAATTCTCCTCTGACACTGTATAAGTCAGAGTTCTCCAGAGAAACAGAATCAGTAGGATGTATTGATAGATAGGTAGATAGATATAGATAGATAGATAGATAGATAGATAGATAGATAGATTTGTTTCAAAAAATTGGCTTGTGATTGGGGGGGAGGCTCATAAGCCTAAAATCTGCAGGGTGGGCTATCAGACTAGAGACCCAGGAAAAAGCTTGATGTCACCCTCTTGACCCTACAGTCTGAAGAAAGAATTCTTTCCTTTTGGAGGGACTTCAGTCTTTCTCTTAAAGCCTGCACCTGATTGGACGAGGCCCACCTACACTATAGAGGGTCATCTACTTGGCTCAAAGTCTTCTGCCTTACGTGTTAACTATATCAAAAATTACCAACACTGAAACAGCTAATGTTTGACCAACAACTGGGCCCCGAAGCCAGGCTGAGCGGACACATAAAGTTAGCCACCGCCACACCTGATACGGTAATAGTCACAGTGTCCACAGGTTATGACCGGAACATATTTGAGGAGCCATTACTGAGCCTACCACAGTCACGTAGGGCTACTCCTTTGAATAAAAAGAGAATGTCCTGAGGAAAAGTAGATACTAATCCAGACTAACTAACTAAAACATGTAAAAACTCTCTCATTCTCATCAGAATTTTGCAGTAACAAAAAGGAATTCTCCCATGACTCCTTTACCTTCATTATGTGCCGTTTCTAGGAGAATGTTATATCATATTATCCTAGTAATAAAAAGAAAGATCTGCTTCTCTGATTAAAAGCCTGTTTTCCATACTTTTGAAGAAGAAAATCTTTCTCTTTCTCTCTTGAATTGCTATTCTTGGCAGGCAACGTTTTATCAGGAACGTGGCTATTGTATTTTCTGATGCAGGCAGAGACCTTTAGGTTTTGGGGGGCCGGAGACACAGTTAATCAGGAATCTCTTCCCTTTTGGTCCCTTGCAATATTTTGAAATGACTGAAATAGGAGGAAAAGGAGAATGGGTCCAAGTTGCTCTAAGTGTAGTCCTGAGCTGACTTCTCCCTCCAGAGACAAAAGAAACTGAGATTCGAGGAAGAGTCAGCTTGGGAAAAAAATCTCGCTTCGTTACAAGACATAAAGTACAGGCGCTGCTATCATCCGAATGACCAGTTCTCTGTGGGCCTCGTTTGCACTGGTTTCTGCTTCTGTACCAAAGATTTTAATCATGATGGAAAAGTTTATTCTCTTCAGTGCGCTGTGTCTCCTTGAGACCTGGGCAAGTGGAGACTTGGCCAGATGCCCACATGGCCCAGGGTTCGTCTGGCCTCTCGTTGCCCGGTTACGTTGGACTCAGGCGTCCTGAGTTTGGATCGCGTGGACATTTCCCATGTGACATCACACGGAGTAATCATCATAACAACGGAGGTCCCTTGAAGACGTCCTTGCGCCAAGGCGCACGTGGAGTGCTCCACAGACGTCACCTTAGCTCTTCTGAAAACACGCTCCAGGAGCGCGTTATCACCCACACTTTACAGGTGAGGCGACCGAGGCTTGTTGGCACTAGGGCCTGTGTGACAGCAGCACTGTGTTTAGCCTGGTCATGGGTTTAATTGTATCCGCCCCCTCCAAAAAAAAAAGCCAAACATTTGCATGTTGAAGTCCTAACGCCTAGTACCTCAGAATATGACCCGATTCGGAGAAAGGATCGTTACAGATAGTTAAGATGAGGTTGTACCGAGTGGCCTGGGGCCCGAGGTGACAGAACCAGTGTCCTTACGTGAAGGGGAAATCTGGACCCAGAGACGGACATTCACGGAGGAAGACGATGCAGACTCAGGGCGAAGACAGGGTCAAGGACAGAGGCCTCACGCGGATGCTTCTCTCACGGCCTCAGAGGCAACCACCTTTGCCGCCACCTTGATCCTGAACTTCCAGCCTCCAGAACCGTGAGGCGACCCGCGTCTGTCGTCTAAGCTGCCCGGTCTGGGGGAGAACCCGGGACACGAACCCAGGCCCCAGAGCCTGGCGCGCACCGTTGGAAGGCTGACAGGCCCTGCCCTGAGTTCCGGAAGTCCGTTCCCTCGTTTCCGCGTGGGTGCCGTCTGAGTCTCGGCCCCGAGCCGAGGCCCAGAGAGGTTAAGGATGTCGCAGAGCTGGCCAGCGGCACAGCTCCTCGCTCTCTCTGCCGTGTCCCCCCCTGGCATTCTCCCAGGTGGGTTAGAGAGCCCACCACACCTGCTCCCCTCCCCGACCTGGGCTGGCGCTAAAATTCTACAAGACGAAGAGTCGCGGCAGGGAGTGTCCTGGGAGGGAGGCACATGAGGGACTAAAACCTCCTGGGTGGACTGTCGCCGATTAACCGCTTCAGCAGGTTGGGACTGAAGTCCCGTGAGGAAGTGGCGCTCGGCTGGGGAAGGTTCCAGGGGCTGGAGGCGAGCTGCCCAGGTGGCGGGCAGACCCTTACCTCGCAGAGGGTCGGAGGTCGGAGGTGGGGAAACGGGCAGGGGAACCCCAAAGCACCAGGACACGCTCACTGACTTCCTGCTTGGCCAGACCGTGTGCTGGCATGGGGTTAATGGCCCACTTCCACGACCCTGTTCTTGGAAACCTTCCCAGAGTGCACAGCTGTCGGGGCTGGGCAGCGCCCCCAATCTGAGGGAGGGCGGGGAGGTGGACAGTGAACTGTCCCCCCCACAGCCCCTGCTGCCATGACAAACACCTGGCTGCTCCCTCCTCCGGAGCCATCTGGCCCAGGACCATCTGCTCAGCGGCAGGAGGCTGTGAAATAGCTCCCGCCCTTTGCCGGTTCGGCTGCCTCACCCTCCGCGTGGCTCAGCTAATAGGCTCCCAAAGACCCAGGGCCGCCCGAGGGGGCGGGAGGCGCTGGCTGGCACTCCCCGGGAGGCAGGATTCGGGGAGAGAGTGAGCTCCTTCCAGCCGTGCCGGCTCCCGCAGCAACGTGGGTGTTCGCAGACCCGTGTTCTCTCCCTCGACTCCCCCAGACGGACCAGCAAGGAGCGTGTCGTCATCCAAAGGTCACCCATTTTATGGATGAGAAAACCGAGGCTCCGAAAGTCCCCACGGCTTGGTCCTTGCGAAGACCTAGAGCTCGAGCCCAAACTCTGAGCTGAGCGTGTCCGGCGGCTCCCTGATGCCTTCGCGGAGGCTGGAGGCGATTTCAGCAGAAGAGGATGGGGTGTGGGGGGCAGGCCTGCCTCGACTTCCTCCCCCGAGGGCATGCTACGTGCCAGCTCCCTGGGCAGGGCCCTCGAAGAATGAGCCCCCTGCCCTCACGGCAGTCTGTGTTCCCACGAAGGCTGGCCTCCGGAGTTGGAAAAATGATGATTTTTATCCAAATCTCATAATTGCCTACTTGAATGAAAATCTAGAGCATTAAAAAAAAAAACCCTAGGGTCACCAGAACACACGAAGTGGCATCACAGAGCTTCCGCTCCGAGCGGCGAGGGCTGGGGCGCCTTCTTCTGGTTTTCCTGGGCGACACTCTGGTGGCCGTGCGGGGCATCTGTCTCCTCCACGGGTCTCGCGAGCGCACTGGTAACACGCCACGTGCCACGGAGACGAGAAGTGGGGGCTCCTCGGGTGCCCTCGTATTCCACGATTCCGGGGGGGAGGGGGGGTGCTGGGGAAGGGTGTGGCCGCAGAGCCGGGGACGCCCCGAGAATGGAGGAATGGACAGCCGCCTTCCCCCAGGACCCGCTGTGCGGCGGGAGCCGGTCTGGCTGCTGCTTCCTTCATCACCCTGTGATGCTGGTGCCGCCCTGGTCTCCTGGGCCGCTGCGGAAAGCCTCCGACCCTCGCCTACAGGGCACACGTGCAGTCAGTGGCGAGCAGGACTGGGGCCCAGGGGGTCTGACCGCAGAGCCGGGGCACGGGGTCGCTATGCCACCGCTGGCGGGGTGGGGGGCCTCTGTGGCCTCCAGCGTGGCTGACAAGGGCACACAGAGGTCACTGCCTCCCCCCAAACCGAGCATCCTCCTGCGTTTCCCAGTGCCATGGCCGTGCGTTAGAATAACCTGGAGTGATTTTAAAAACTGCTCCAAGCCCGGCCTGGACCTCAGGGCTTCGATTTCCTGGTCCGGGGAGAGGCCTGCACATTGGCATTTTTAGGGTCTCCCTGGGGTCAAGGCCCATTGTTCTGAAGATGGGGAACAGGGTTTGGCTCTGCCTCCCCCCGCTGACCAGGGAGGCGACGAGTTTGTCAATTATTTTTGTATCTGGTCCAACTCCCCGGTTCAGGCATGTCCAGGACTGGGGAGGGCCGGCTCCTGGGGATGGCAGAGACAGGGCACGAGGGGCGAGGGGCGCGTGACCGCAGCGGGCAGGTGGCGTGAGGCTGACGTGTGCGGGCTAACATGGGCGCGGCCCCTCTGGGCCCGCTGGTGCCTGGGCGGGAAGGGGCCCCCAGGTGAGCGGCCGGTGCAGACAGCAGATGTGGGGGGGTAGTGGTTTCTGTGCCGGGAGCAGCTGCCAGGCGGTGCGGCTGTGTCCTGGGTCCCCCGCCCCCCACAGGAGCCAGCTCCAGAGGAGGACGGGGCCTCAGGCGGGGTGGGAGTCGGGGTGGCAGAAGGAGCGGGCGTCGGGCCCCGGGGGTCCCGATCCTGCCGTGTGCTCTGTGGGGCTGGGCGAGGCTGTGACCTTTCCAGGCCCCGCCACCAACTGGCCAGAGGGACTCTGCTGCCCATTCCAGAGCCGACCGCACAGAACTCTGGAAGCGAGGTGCAGGAGCACACGCGGCCGCCAGGGCAGCGGGGGACGTGGGGCATGGAGAGGAGGGGACAGGGACCTGTCCCGTCACCCACGGCCACGGTCCCGCATTCACTGAGCCGATGGGTTTTAGCTCGTTTATCCTTTACACTCTGTGACGTACTTACTGTCACTACCCCTACTGTGCAGATTAGAAAACTGAGGCTTAGAAAGGGGGCGAGCGGAGAACTCTGCACCCCAAGGTCGCCGGCCTCCCAGAGCTGAGCCCTCGGCCTGGCCATGGCCAGAGGCTTGCACAGCGGTTACGGGCCCAGACGGTGGCCGGTTGCCCGGGGCTCTGGCCTTTCCCGGTGGAGCCCTGTGGTCCCCAAAGCCGAGCCGCTGCTCCTCCTTGGGCAGGACCCAGTGTCGTCCTTTAGCTAGTTCACCATGTCCCCAGGGGTGACCAGAGACAATGTGGCAGGCAGAGAAGAATGGCGAGGGGCCCCCCGTGGTACAAGGGCGGCCGCCGGGGCCCAGGTGTGCCGTGCCCCTAAATCAGGCCCTCACCCCTAGGGTGTCCGGGCCTGTGCTCATTGGCTGGAAACACACCCCGGCTTCCTGGCAGTGGGGGGAGACGTGGTCCGAGAATGAGCGGATCTGGGGGCGCCGAGGCCTGCAGGTAGCCAGGACAAAAATAGACCTGTTCCCAGGGCTTTTATTTGTCATGCAATAGGACCGCCGGGCCACGCTGTCTTTCTCTCTCCAACAATGATGGCCTCAGCTCCCTCCCGGGGACGCCTTTATTTGAAGGCCAGGAGGGATGAATTTTATCGTGGCAGATAATCCTCCCGGTTACAAAACCTAAACAAAGCGAGCCACCCAGTCGTGCACCGAGTCTGGTTTTCTGGAATCGAGCGGGCTGTTATTGGCTCAGTCCTCCCACCCCCCGCCCCGCCCCCGGCCCTCCTCCCCGCAGCTGAGCCCGAATGGCCTTTGCCGATGGAGGTGGCCTTTCCAGAGCCGTGAGCGTCACCCCCAGCTCAGGAGTGAGCCCTGTGTGGAAACAAGGGCACATTCTGAACTGTTCTTACAAGTCGCATCCCCAGTCTCTGCGTGTGGCCCTTGGCTGGAAGTGACGTCACCCGCCCTGAGCTGAGCTGTAGAATCTGAGACTCGGAAGGACAGGAGAGAGCCCCAGCCACTCCAAACTGAGAAAATAAAGTGACTTGTCTAAAGGCACTAAGCAACCAGCTGGCGGACCCCAAGCGTCCTGCAGCGTGTGACGTGGGTTTTGCTGATGGAGCCCACGTGGTTTGGGGTGACCCAGGGCATCGGATGGCATTAAGCAGTATTGATTCATCTGGAGAGGAAAGTAGTCCCTTCAAGCTTATTTGAGCGGACCCCGGGTTACAGCAGGGAGAAGGGCTTGGCTCAGCCCTCACGGCCCGGAACTCTCTCCCGCTTTGTAAGCAGCGAGGAGCAGACCTCTGGCTGGGACTAGCTACCAACGTCTGGTCTGAATCTAATTACATTGTTTTGTTTTCATTGTGCTTGTTTTATAATGTTACCACCTCATAGTATTCATTTTCCACTTAGAGTTTTTTAATGACTGTTTTTAAATAACTGTATTTTTTTCCGTAAACTTTAAGAGCAACGTTATTTAAGTGCGTTCATTTAGAGCGTTAACTAAGCAACAACATAGGGGCCCCGTGCTTGTGGCAGAGCTGAGTGTGGCTGAAATTAGGGACCTGCTCCTTCTTTGCCGAGCTCAGTCTGTTGGAGAGAATTTCCAACAAAGATGCTCAACTTGAACTCATTCGTCTTGCCTGCATAGATCTCATTCTTTCTGAAGAGTTCTCTCGGGCCTTTAATTTTTTTCTAATTGCTGACAGTTTGCCCGCTCGGAGGTCGTTAGTTTCCCGTTGGTGTGGGCGCGCACACAGGGAGGCTCGGGGGTACCAGCGCAGGCCCGAGGACCCCACTCAGCCCCCCGTGGGGCACCGCCGTAGACGCATCATTGCCTGTTCTGTCTGCAACTGTAGGTGAGGCTGCACGAAGCTGATCAAATCTTTGTTTCTTTGTTTTGCTTTTTGTTTGTTTGTTTGTCTTTTCTTTTTACCGTGAGGTGGTACAGCGGAATGGGGGTTCCAGAGCCGGTCTGTGGGACCTCAAATCCTTCTAGCTGTGCGCCCTGGGCTTACCTCGCTTCTCTGGGCCTGGGCGTCTGCTCTGTAGATACGGGACAGCGAGGCGGAAGCCGGGACCACAGGATGCTCTGTGCATCTCAGACCCACCGAAGTGCCCTGAGGGCATCGGTCGAGCTGCTCAGGACCGCGGGAGAGACCCAGAGACGCTGGCTGTGTTACTCACACACTGGCTTCTCTCCCCACAGCCGCCACCAACCTCCCCATGGGCAAGGTCCCCGCGCATGGAGCACGCTGCCAACTCCCCGGACGGTGCTGGCTGAATTGAATTAACTGGGTTGGACGGGCCGGACTGGACCGATTGGCCCGCCTGTTTGCAATCACCCAGTTGTTTGGCAGATTCTCTTTGGGCGTCTACGGCGTGCTGGGCAGCCTGGTTCCCTACTACAGCCGACTCTGACGCCAGCTGACCTTCGATAAGTTACTGACCGTCTCTCTTGTTCAGTTTCCTCATTTATTTTTTAAAAAATGGGTCTAACAACAGTGTCTGCCGTCAGGTGGGCTGTGAGGAAAGCAGGAGGAAAGCGGGGAAGGTCCCTTAGGAAAGTACGAGCACGGAGGGCGAGTCGACAGGCCAGCCGCTGACGAGGCCCAGGGGCCGGGGCAGGGGCACGAGCCAGCGACGTGGCCCTGCCCTGGCCCCTCGGGCGCCTGCTGTCCCGCAGCGGGGACAGACGGAAAGCGAGCTCACGTGCGTTTAGGAGCCGTGCCGAGCGCCCTGTGGGAGACGAAGAAGGTGTCCTGAGAGAGAGCGGAGTGGGGGGGCCATGCTTTTAATTTTCGCGTCTGGCCAACCCTGTCTGGGAACAGAACGTCGAAGGCGGGACCTGAAGGATGAGCGTGAACAGCTGTGCCGAGGACCCAGGACCGAGGGCCGAGGAGCGACTCGGACCGAGGGAGCAGACCCCGGGCTGAGGACAGGGGAGGGCTGGTGCGCACGGGTCCCCCTCCATGGAGAGAATGCCCCACGGCCGGACCGGACACACTGTGTTAGCCAGGACTGACTCAGGCACACATCGACCCAGAGGGGACGTGACTGCTCTTCTGTGGGAAGGACTCGTTCATTCTGCTTTCCGGGAACTGCTGAAGATTCCGGTCACTGATGCAGACGTGGGGGAGGGGTGGGGGGGGGGTCTCCCGACAACAGCCAGCTCTGTGTCTTACAGTTGACTCAATTCTGAAACGGCCCGCTCGGAGACGGCATCGGATCCCGCAGGTTGAGGGGCTCGTCACGCAAGGCCGCCCTCCACCTCACATGCTCATTGCAAGCCCAGGTTGTCACCTGTGCTTCTGAGCAGCCAGCCAGGAAGTGGAGGTTCCCACAACCCTGTCCTTGGGTTCCATTAGTTTGCTGGAGCGGTTCACAGAACTCAGAGAAACGCGTCACTTATTAGATTACCCGTTTATTACAGAGGATATTAAAAGACGCGAATCAACAGCCAAATAAAGGGCAAGTTTCCAAACAAGGAACTTCTGTGTCGTGTCCCGTGGTGTTTGGGGCCGTGCGTGGGGGCTCATGGAAGCATTCCGGTCCCCCAAACCGGAAGCTCTTCAAACCCCAGCTTCTGGGTTTCATGGGGGCTCCGTTATGACGGCTGATTAGAGCATTGGCCATTGGTGACTGATTTGACCTCCAGCCTCTCTCTCCTCCCCGGAAATCAGGGGGTGGGCCTGCGGGTTCCACCCCTCTCCCCCGGGTGGTTCCCCTGGCAACCGGCCCCATCCTTAGAAATCATCTCATTTGCAGGAAACCAGTCGTGCTGGAAAGGTGCGTGTCACCAGCAGCAAGACACCCATTTCACCTTTACGGACAATATCAGTAACTGAGCCCAGGAGCCCGAATGTGGAAACGAGAGGTGTCCCCCCACCTCTAGTTCTCAGGAGATCCCAGAGTCCGGGGGCCTGCGAGCCAGGAACTGGGCACAACCAAACATGCACATGAGGAATCTATGCTGGCGATGTGACCGACCGAAAAACACTTCTAACGCGTCATAATATTGCACCTGTTTACCTGGTGGGAGGCTGGAGACCACCTGTTCTCACCTGGCAGCTTCCGGATCCTGCCATTCGGCTGCAGTGAGGATCAGACCCTGTGGGGGGACACGGAGCTGCAGGAGATGCGCCGGTTCCCAGGGAGGCCGTGTGCCGGGGCCCCGCTCAGGGCAGGGCCAGGTGAGGCCAGGCCAGGTGACCTGCCCCGTGGCGTAGGCTCCACGGAGCTCCGCTGGCCCCTGGCCTCCGTGGGGGAGGCTCCCTGCTCGAATCTCCATCTCTGCATTCACACGTGAACGAGTCTCCTGTTTGAAACCTTATCACGGACAGTTGACTCTGTGCCATTTAAACCACAGCCTCTGGGAGGCAGCCCTCTCTTGGCCTCCGGGGTCTCCAGTTTGGGCTTCGGGCACTGCCCTGACATTATTCTGGGCCAAGGCCCAGCCGAGACTCAACCCCGTTTGTGCATTAAGTAACGAACATGAGCAACTGACTTCGATTCCGTGCTTGGGACTCAGCCAGAACGTGCGTGTCCTTGGCCAGCCCTCGCCACACCACGAGCGAAGAGTTATAATCATCTCCACGTCTGACTGGGCCATCCGGGGCACGGGAAGGTTGAACAACCCGCCCAGGGTCCCGCGGGCTGCACGCGGCAGAGGCAGGACATGAACCACGCAGGCTGGCCCGCAGAGCCCAGGCGCGTCCCAGCAGGTGATGGGACCCTCCCCGCACTGCCCCCCAGCTGTGTATCCACGGCCTCTCGTTGGGGATGAGACTCATCACACGCGTAGAGCATCAAGGAGAACTCTCTTTCTCTAAGACCCAGTGAGGGCTGACCACCCATCTGCTCTGAAACACATTTAAGAGGTTGGCAAGGTTCCGGGCAGCCAGAGGAGCTCGTGAGGTGAGGGCTGGGGAGGGCCAGGGGATATCGGACCTGGTGACACAGACCCTCCCCGTTCAAAGTGTGGGGTGGAGGTGGGGGGGGTCCCAGGACCAGCATGTGGGCCTCACCTGCGAACTTGCTGGAAGTTCTCACATTCCCGGCCAGCCAAATCAGAATCCGCAGCCGGACAAGCTCCCTCGGGGGTTCTACGGCCCTTCAAGTGTGGGAAGCTCCGGTGTAGACCATCGTGGATGGATGGATGGATGGGTGGATGGATTGATTACACGCGCCCCTCAGTGCTTGCATCTGGGCTGGGAGCTGAGTAGCAGCAGCGGCGGAACCGGACGAATCCCCGAGGCCTCTGCCCTCCTGGGAGGCGGCGAGGGAGGCTGACCAGGCACGGGCAGGGGCTGACGTGGAGGCCGAGCTGCACTCCGTGGGACCTCCACTTCCGAACAGTCAGGGGCAGGAGAAGGCGGCAGAGAGAGCGTCCTAGAGGAGGTGACGCCAGGTGAGCGGCCGCGCGGGGTGGGGCTGGGCTTTCGCGGGCAGAGGCTCGGAGCCTGTTAGGGCAGACGAGAGGCCGCACTGGCATTGGGTTCAGATCTGAGTTTCGCTCTCGTTTGCTGTAAAAACATGTAATATCTGTGAAGCGTCTGGTCGTGCATTGACGTGATCACCACAGTCCGTCGGGGGTTCGGCCCGGCCTCCTCTGGGCGAGAACCCCGGCCCTGCACCCACTCCCCGAGCTGCCCCGTGTCCTGCGCGGACCCCGCCCAGGGGGAACTCGCCTGGGCGGAGGGCGAATGCAGCCCCCACATCCCCCCTCCGGCCCCACCGCATGGCGACAGGCGCTGGTCTGCGGCTGCTGCTCATGTGTCGGGTCTCGACGGCAGAGAAGCCGCCGTGACACCGACCCACGCCTGTCCCCACGGACTCGTCGGGGTTCGTCGTGCAGAACCGCGGGCCGGGCGCCAAGCTTCCCCTCCCCCGCCCCGTGCTTCCTGTGGAGAGGGCGTGGGGGCCGACTTACATGGGGTGGCTGGAGGGGGTGATAACCTGTCACCCCATCTGACGGCTTGTCCCGAGCGGAGGAGCGGCTGGGCCGGGGGCCAGACGCGGAGGAGAGAGCTCTGGGAGCTGTGTGACAGGTGACGCGGGCCACCTGGCACGTCGCTCGAGGTGCTCCTGGCTGATGGGCTGGCGCCTTTGCCGCTGGTCAGGTTTCAGTAGGAGATACATACATACATACATACATATATATATTAAGATTCTGATTTTTAGTATTTTTATTCCCCTGCCACTTTCTAGCATGACCCCAACTCTCGCCATCAGACATGTTGGGGTGAATGTGAGTGTTTCTGCATTTCTGATTGCTGGGGGGGAAAAAACGGACTAAACCAACCCGGAGTTTCCTTTCTATCTGGTTGGATTCTCCAACCCTAACCCCTCCTCCCAGGGCGGTTGGGCTGTGGGGATCCCAACACTTTGAGGAGAAGAAGTGAACCCAAGCTTCTAGATGGTTCTGTCCCATCCTTTGGGTTCCTGGGACCAGGTATGGGGAGACTTGGACGAGTTTCACACGACTTCTCATTTTAAGATTTGTCGAACACCTACTATGTGTCAAGGCCTTTTCTAACCATTGGTGATGAATTGGTGACTATCCTAGTGGGGGTGTATAGGCGAGAGAGAGAGAGAGAGAGAGAGAGAGAGAGAGAGAGAGAGAGGGGAGGGAGGGAGGGAGGGAGGGAGGAGAGGGAGGGAGGGAGGGAGGGAGGAGAAATGGACAAGGTCATTTCTGAGCGTGAAAGGCGCGAAGGGGAACTTGGGACAGGACAGGACGATGCGCGGAAGCCGCCGCTGCACAGCGTGGCTCACGGCGCCCGCGTCGGGCTGAGGGAAGCGAAGCTTCTCGGCTCCCGCGGGCATCACTGGCACGTGGAGCGGACGTGGAATCGGGCGCGCGCTGGCTCTGAATGAGACGCAGCTCCCTCGCACAGCACCTCTGTGTCCTGCGGAATGTCCCTTAACTTCGTGAAGCTTTGGGGTCCCACCCAGGGCTGGGACTGGGGTGACGCAAGGCGCCGATTCGGGGTCACGCCAGCGCAGCCCTGGGGCGTGCAGGGCGCGAGAAGGGCGTGAGGCCTCTGAAACCGGCCCCCAGGCGCCTCTCGCCTCCCCCTCGTCCAGGCCCTGATTCAATGTTTAAAGTGGGGGGGTGGGGAGCAACCGTACCTGCCTGCGACGGGTGTTGTAGGTCAGGACCCACTGAGGTGTGAGAGGAGGAGTGAGTGAGCGTCTTGCCAGCTGGTGGCTCTCGGTCCCCATGAGGAGACGGGAGTTGCCAGGGTCAGGCTGGGACTCAAACCTCGCTTGTCCCATTGACCTAAGAGAGAGAGGAAGGACTTCCATCTGCTGTGACTTCTCATCAGCACCAGCAACACTCCTAGTCAGGTCGTCTAGGTGCCGAATCATTGTCACCACGCTGGCTGGCCGGAGCCAGGCCCGCTGGGCGGCCTGAGTGGAAGGAGTGGCCAAGACTGAGGGGCAGGCAGGTGAGGCACGGAGGTCGGAGGGTCGTCCTGCAGGAAGCCAGCCCCCGCTCCCCAGCCTGGGCGGCAGACTCCCCCACAAAGCCCTGCCACACGCGATCCAGCGTGGGGTTCCTAATGAAAAATGGCTGGGCTATTAGCGCTTTGCAAATTAAGGGTCCTTTCATTTATTACCATGCTCTGCTAAGGATGAGCATTAATTTTTTTTCTCAAAGCAAATTCACCGGAAACAGACAGTTTAGAATTTATGCTTGTAATGATGGCTACATGGGCCATTAAGACCACCTCTAAGTGAGCTTAATTTGTAGCAGATAAATGTATATGTCTACATATTTTTCAACATAGTTTATGGTGCATCTTGCACAGCTGCGCCCAACTGATTAAATCCTCACCAAATTTAAATAGGAAACCCATTACGTAGACAGTATTATAGCTATTCATCACGGAGGCGGTTAGGTTAACTCTTCCAGTGCCAGGTTGGGGGGAGAGGTGCCAGGAATTTTTTTTTTTATTGGTTGGGAAGGCAGGGGTTTGTTCCCCTGACCTCTGCTGCGCCCACCTTCCCGGGGTCGCTGGGGGAGGCCTTTACCCTCCTCAGCAGACTCAGGGTGAGGTTATCAGCACGGAGAAGAGACCCCAGGCCAGCCGAGGCCCCGGGACCCCTGCTCTCGGCTTGCAGCGCCTCCGCAGCTCACGGGCACGTGACCCGTTGATCGTGTGGCACCGGGCAGAGCTCCCGGCCACAGCGGCTCCACCCTGGTGGTCCCTGCCGCCTGCTGCATCTGCTTAAGTCACCTCTGTAATACGCAGCGGGCTGCGGTGGTTGTGACAGTGACCGGAACGTGGCCGCGGCCTCGGGAGGGCGTGTGGGGAGGGTCCGGCTCTGTCCCTCGCTGGCTGGGCGAGCCAGGCGCTGAGCACGGTGCCGGGACGCTGGTGTCCCATGGACAGTCCTGTCATGACCGCTGGCTGCTTCTCGCAGCTGACCTTGGCGAGCCGCCGTCCCAGGGCGCGCCAGCTGCGGCCCCCGACGCCCCCCGCTCGAGGGAGTTTCCGTGGCACGTCCATGACCAGACTTGGTGGGGACCCCAGGTTCCTAAATTCAGCCTCTCCCCGCGCCTTCACCGTCAAGTGACTTCCGTTTCGAAAGAGGTCGCACGGGTCGAATCCCTCTGCCACAGTAATCTCAGGCCCGAGCATCCTGACCAGAGTCCTTCAGGTGCTTGTTCTAAATGTACTTTCAGGATGCGGGCGGCGGGCGGGGACGACTCAACAGAGCGAGCATCTGCTCCAACAGCCAGTAAAGAAACCGCGACGTCTTCAGTTTTCTCAGGCCCCGTGGGCCTGAGTTCGGATCCGTGTCTCGCGCTGGCACGCACGGTCCGCTTCACCCCGCCGAGCCGGTGAAGTGGGAGTGTCGCTGTGACGTGGGAACAGCCGTGACGGGAGACAGAAGCGACGCCTCCCGGGCGTGGCACGCGGGCCGCGAAGGTGCCGGGTCCCCGAAGCCAACAGAGAACAGGCTTGGAGAGAAAGGGTTCGGATTCACTGAGAGGCATTCGACCACGGCAACATATCTCTCTCTCTGCGGGAGGGGGCGTCCCCCGGGCCCCGGCGTTGGAGCTGGCCGTCACAGGGGGGACGGGGTGGTGTGTCCAGGCCAGCCACCACCGGGGAGCGGGGTGGGGGCGGCATCCTGGGGTTGGAATGTGCAGAGCTGGGCGGAGCCAGGGAGCAGGAAGGAGGGTGCCAGGCAGTGGGGGGCGGGCAGCCTTGGGACCTGGATGCGCCTCGCTCGCTGTCACGTGAGGCTGAGACTGCACCCTGAAGTTAAGGAGCGTCTGGAAAGTCTCGTCGGGAGCACGATGGGACTGGATTTGCATTGCAGCAGGCTCTGCTTGGCGGCCACACGGAGAAGGGCTTGAAAGGGACTGAGAATGGGGGCGGGGGGAGCAGTGAGCAGACAACAGCAGGTGTCTCGTTAGCACGTCAGACGTCAGACGGGGCTAGGCAGTGGGCAGGCGCGTGGGGAGGCTCCTGGAGGCGCGCTGTCAGGTGCTGTGCGCTCACGGAAGTTGAGGTGGGGGGAGGGGACGGGCTTTGTGGGGACCGTTGGGGGCGTGGTGTGCTTGAGGTGCCTTTGGGATCAATGCGAACTTCTGTCTATTGACCTCACGTTAACAAGGACCCCTTGGCCTGACGCAGCACCTCCCAGGAAAAGAAGAGTCGACGTGAGCCTCCTTCCCCCGAGCTGCCGCTCGTCCCGGGGGGAGCTCGGCTGGCTGTGCACTCACTCCGGGTCACCAGGAAGCGCACGCTTCTGCACGTGGCCGGTGAAGCACGAAGCCGGGCTGCGGGCTTGTCGCTCTGTGTGTTCGAAGGGAGTCAAGCGACATGTTCTCAGCATTCGGTTTCGCCTGTCGGCACGCGGCCGCCATCGAGGGGGCCCCGTCCTCAGAGTCCGCCGGGGACACCACTGCGGCAGGCGACGAGAACGTCAGGACGGGGGGCGTGGGGCCCGTTAGCCCCGCCCGCGTGTGTGAGGTGGACGCGAGCCGCTCCGCTGGGCCCCAGTGGTCATGGCTGACCGCCGAGGCCACAGTCGTGGGTTCACTGGAAAAGCTGGCGCGCTGGTGACTTTGGGAAAACAGAGCAAGAGGGCAGCATGGGGCCAGGGCCTGCTGGCCAGGGAAAGGCCGGCCCAGGGCTTTCATGAGTCGTTTGTTTTGCTTAGTGTGCGCGCGTGTGTGTGTGTGTGCGTGTGTGCGTGCGTGCATGTGGTGTGTGTGTGCCTGTGGAAAGTGGGGAGGGTCGGATGCTACAGAGTTGAGTTTTGACTAAGAAGAGCCGTCTAGCTGCCATCCGCCAAGGCAACGGGGGGCCGGCGCTGCCCGCACCGGCTTCCGCAGGCTCCCCTCTCCCTGCGGCTCTGCCCCTCAGCACCATCTCCTGCAAATTCCAGCCACATCAGCCGCCCTGACTCCGAGCCCTGCTCAGCTCAATTGGGCTGCTGCAACTGGCTGGGGACCCCCCCCGCACCCCATCTGCTTCTCTCCGAAAAGGTCCCTTCCTCTGCAGTGTTTCCCTTCTCTCAGGGGTCCCCATTCTGCACTTTCGTCCAGTGCCAGGCAAGGGTTGCTTCCTGCCTCTTGCTCAGTTCCGTTTTTGATGACGGAGCGAAGGCAAGTCAGGCACTCAGGAGTTTTTACGAGCACAGCTTTTTCGAGCCCCATCCTGAGAGGTTCTGACTCACTGGCCTATGCGGGGACCTGGGAATTTCTATTTTAAAAATCCTGGGAAGGCGCTGATTCAACACCGAGGTCGGGGCTCACCGGTCTGAACCCACTGGGGTTCCGCTGGGGCGGGCGAGGCGTCTTCCCTTCCTCTGAGATGCTCAGAGGCCGAGCGGGGCCGCGCTGCCCGTGTGCTGCCCAGACGATGGGGGTTCCCCTGCTCAGCACACTGGACACGCGGTGGCCACAGGGCCTGAGAGGAGACTTCCTCTGAGGGCAAGGCCCCCCGGCCCCTCGTCGCTCTGGGCCGACCCAGCAGCAGGTCCAGGAGCCGTGAACTCACTCGCTCCGGCTGGGACACACACAGCCATCGAGTTTCTCCCCGATGTGGCTTTGGACTTCCGGTTCAAGTGCCTTGCCACAGCCATTGAACCTTCCCCGACGGCTCCCGGGACCCGGCGCTGGGACAGAGAGGCCACTCACAGGGTTATGGTTCGCTCACTGCATACTGCATCACGCAGGGGCATGATGACAGCGAGTCGCGTCGGTAAGGAAATCCATCCGTTTTCATCCTGGGTCCTCATCCCTGCCGCATCCTCTCCAAATTCCCTGTTCCGCAGCCTAGTTAAATGCCGAGACAGGCGAAGCTCCTAGGCATCCTCCTCTTCCCACCTCTCATGGCCATCGCCAACACCGAGGGTCAGATCGCCCATGAACTTCGATCGAGGTGACTCTGTAGCCCAATACGCGGGTCGGTTTTGCAGAACTAACTTGGATGAATGGCCTTCACGACTAACGTGCTGTGTGGGGCAGCCCGGGATTTACGGACATGTTTACTCACTCATTCATAGATAGTTCTTGCTTTCTTTGCTCATTCACTAATCTACTCATTTATTTATCGGTTAATCCATGCGCACATTCACAAAACAAACAACATTCATCCTTACCGTACTCTGGGCTAGGCACCGTGCCGGCTTCAGGAATATGGAGGTAGATAGACAAGCATCCATGTGCTCACTCATTTGGTCCATGAAAACTTATTGAGCTCCTACAGGGACCCAGTGGTAAAGAAGGCAGAAAAGGTCACTGTTCTTAAGGTTTGTTTTGTAAACTGGGGGGTAACACAAATAAACAAGTTAATGGGAACATAACTAACATCATACTAACTGCCGTGAAGGAAATAAAATGGGGCACAGGAAGAGGATGATCGGGGAGACTTCCCGGTGGAGGTGACATTCGCACCGAGACCTGAATGACAAGAGACAGACACCTGTGCGAAGAGCTGGAGGCAGAATGTTCCAGCCGCAGGAAGTTTCAGAGGCGAAGCCCCCAGGAGGGCCAGTGGGGCCGGGACGCTGTGGGTGATGGGGGAAGGGCGGGGGATGAGGCTGGGGAGGTAGGACGGGGCCTTGTAGATCGGGGAGGAGTTTGGGGGACTTTTTCCCCCATGGGAGATTTGTCTGTTCTCCCATCTGTGTGCCCACACGTGTGTCCGTATGGAGTTACGACAGTTATGCGATACTTTGTGTTATAATCCGATCCTACTGTACTTATTTCGTTGCTCAAATTGTTCCAGGCTTGGCCACTGGGATTCTTTCAGTGGGCTCCTGGGTCGCTGTGACATGCGATCGTTACTGTGAGTCTTTCCGTGGGTGCCTCCTGACTTTCCTGGACTGCCGCGTGCTGCAGGCTAGGGCGACTGGGCTGCATTCCAGGGAGAAGGGAAGCGACTCAGTTTGTCCTGTCTGTCCGGATGGCTGCCCCCACCCCACGCCTCCCACCATGCCCCGTGCCGTTAGACCTTCCTCCTCACAGTGCTGTACGCGGGCACCTTCCCCGCCTGCCCCACCAGCTGCCTGACAGTCCTCGCATGGCCCCACGCATTGGCTCCCGGGGCGGGCCTTGGCCTCGGCTCTCCCTCTGCATCCTCGTCTTCAACCCTCCACCCCTCCCCGTGGGCCACCCTCTGCCATGGGAAGGAGCCAGCTCCTCCCAGCACAGCCGTGGGGCCTGGGTCTGCCTCGGCTTGGGGCTCAGCCACGGGACTTATCTTGGATGAGTCCGAAGTGACTACGGGCCGGTTCCCAGCTTAGGTCTTAACAGGCCGTGGGGGTTTCCTTTCGTTCTTTTGAACCCGTACCATGACCTTACAAAGAACCTGCCTGGGTTAACCTGTTCATCCCATCCCCAGCTTAGCATCGCCCATCCCACCAGCACAGCCCCCGGCTAAAGACACACTATGGTTTGATGCCCCCGAGGACTTGCGGTTGTGCGCTACTCGGATTATGGGTCACTAGCACGCTGATGATCCTGCAAGGCTCGGCTCAGCGCCGCCGCCTCCAGGAAGCCTTCCCTCACACCTAGGATCCCCACTCATCTTTGCCTGTCTAACGGCGTCATCCTTTGTAGACATTTCGAGACATAATTTATGGACTAGAAATTATAACAGCGATAACTAATAATACCCATCTTTGGTGTAAAGCGCGTGCCAGGCACAAGGTCCCTATTACATCTGACTTTCACCATAACCCTATGAAGTCAATATTCCAGTTCACATGTTTTCTTCACTTTTTACTTGAGAATGTTTAAGCGGCGGGAAGGAAAGAGTTGGGGGCTATAGATTTGCCCCGGAGTCTTCAAATTATGACGCAGATTTAATAAAAATGAGCTGTTGCCTGAACTGATGCACGACAATGTGTGTTCGGACTGTCTCAGTCCCAAGAGAGTAGGATTTCCGCCCCCACAGATGTGGGATCTCCGCTCTGTACCAAGAAAGGGGCTTGGCTGCGAGGTCACGGAAAAGATTATTGCATGATTTCCGACTTGGAGGTGTCCCCAGCCTCGGGTCAGCCCGAGAGGCCAGGGTTCTTCAGGCCGTCAGGACTGGGAAGGGTGTCCCAGGCAGAGGGGACAGCATGTGCAAAGACCTCGTGGAGAGGCACGTGGCATTCGGGGACAGGACAGAATGCGTAAGGGGTGAAGGAAAACAGCCCCGTGATTGTGCCGGAGGGAAGCAGGGAGAGACCCGAAAGATCAAGTGGCACTCACAGATGCTTTGAAAGGAAGCCAACGGGTTCCTACCTGCGTCTGTATCCCCCGTCCATCTGGGGCCCGCCTTTCCTCCCAGAGGAGGGACCGCAGAAAGGAGGAAGGAGGCGGGGGGTGCGAGGCGCTGTTCTGTGTGTGCAGCGGGGATGAGTGTCTTTGCACGCACGCACGCACGCCCACACCCACTGCGGCACCCGTGGGACCGCAGAAGCCACAGTGAAGTCACGCCGGCGGCTCGCCGCATCTTAGTTATTGGCGAGGAATCCCAGCAGGACGATTAGGATTAATTGGAATCAGGCTGATTGATTGGTCTGCATGAACTTCCATCAGGGCGGCCCTGTGACGTGGGCAGAGGGAAGCGGCTGAATCAGCTCCACTGGGCCGGGCCCGGACGAGGGAACGGAAACGAAGGTGCACTCTGGGCTCGGGGGACCGGTGTCAGGGTCCAGCCCCCAGCACCGCGCCTCGGCCACCGTGTGAGCCTCTGCTGCTCCCGGACAGCTGCGAGGGTTCCCGGAGGGGGACCCTGGCTTAAGGAGGGTCCTCTGTTTCTCACAAATGTGACGTGGGATTTGCTTCTCTAGCCTTGTCTGCTCCGGTCCCCAGCTGGCTCCTCAGTCAGGCTGAGCGTCTTAAATTCTCCGAATGGCCAGATTTCCATCCTTCCATCCTTCCTTCGCCCGATAATTCCGTCCTGGCTTGGACACAGCGTGGACTCATCTACTGTGGTCACTTGATGTCTCTGGCATGTCTTTTCTTACTTTATTCCTTGTGTATATTTATAGAGTGATTCCAGATTTGAGGCCTTTCAGCCAGCGTGGGGTTGTGCAAATCCTCGGATTTCTGCTTCATAGTTTGTGAATTCGCTGTTCTGCATTTTCCCTTGGGTGCTGGTCAAGTCTTGGTCATAGCCTTTGGAGCAACTGTCCCCAACATTTGGCACCAGGGACCAGTGCTCTTGTGAGAATCTTAACCCCTGATGACCTGAAGTGGAGCTGAGGCGGTGATGCCGGCGCTGGGGAGCGGCTGCAAACACAGAGGAAGCTTCGCTCTCTCGCCCGCCGCTCGCCTCCTGCTGTGCGGCCCGGTTCCTAACAGGCCACGAACCGGTACCAGACTGCGGCCCGAGGGTTGGGGACCCCTGCCTTAGAGTTGGTCCATTAACGGTCCATCTAGAATCCAGGGAACAGCTGGAAGCATTTGGAAGCATCTGAGCTCCTTGAATAAGACACCCTGGAAATGGTCCACCAGCGGTGGGGGCGTGCTGAATGAATGAAGGAAGGAAGGAAGGAATGACTACAATAGCATAGCATATCGGTTTACTGTTTTGCAGCTCACAAGCCACGCTTCATTTATTTCTCACAGCCATCACATTCACGGCTCGAAAAGGCTCGAGCATCTTGCCCTCGTCCTCTTTGACGGTGACAGTGGCCTTACCCTGCCCACCTCTCTGACTTGTCTCCTACAGCGCTCCTCCCAGCCCGCGCGTGGCCGACACCCCGGCCTTCCGGTGCGTGCGGAACGCCCCGAGCCTTGGCGTGTTCCCTCCCCTCAGCCGGGAATGTCCTCCCGGCTGTTCGCAGGGCTCGCTTCTTGGCTCAAGTGTCACACGTCCTTAGAGAGGCCGTCCCTGTCCGCTCGTCCTACGAGTGCCGGTCACTCTTTCGCCTGTGCTCCAGCCTGTGTTTGCTCATCAGCCAAATGGGGGTTAGAGCAGAACCAAAGGGCCGGGAGCGTGAAATAAGATAACTGGTGTGACGTGCTTCGCCCGCGGCCCGTCCGTCGTGCGCGTGGGATGGAGATTGGACGTCGCCGATGCTGTTTGTACGGCTCGTCTCTGTTCTCCCCACCGCTCTCCTTCCGCAGCGTCTGCCTCGGCCAGCCTTGCGCCCCAGGGGCTGATGGGAAGGGTCGGGTGTTCGAGTCGCGCTGTGAGATGTGCATGTGAAGGAGGCGGGGGCCGCCCGGGCGGGGAAGCCCGCCTCGCGTGTGCCAGGGTCCCTGCGAATTTCCGGAGTGGTTCCAGTGTGGCCGTCAGGCCCTCGTGGCGTCACTTCGAGGGCGGTTTCATGGGGAACATTATTTTCTCTTAGTAGATGGCACAGAGAAGCAAAACGTCGGGCAACGCCTCCACAGCCCAGGGCAAGAACAGGGAACGCAGGCCTCCGGCAAAAAGCGACTGGAGTCCCCGAAGAGTGTTCCCCTAGGAAACGCCAACTCTCCTTGGCATGAGCCTCGCTCTGTGGTGTCCCCAGAGCCCGCGTTTGGGGCGGAGGAGAAGGCGTGTCCTCGGCCACGCTGGGCGCTGGCTTGACACACAGCGGCCAGGTTCTCGCCAAGGGCCAGGCAGGTGCTCACGCCGCTTCAGACCAGCCTGGCTTCGTGTCAATAGAAATGTGTTTATTACCGGTATTTTCTTTTCTTCTGAAACCATGTTATTTGCTAACTGTATTGACTGCGGTCATGTTTATATTGGCGGAAAAGCAGTTCATCTCCTGAGAGGAAGTCAGAATGGTAGCCAGCAGGCCTATCGCTATTAGCAACAATGGCTCTCACCAAAAATCCTATTTCTGAGCGCTGTTAGCGACAGGCTCATGTTGACACCCTGTGGCGCGTTGACCACGCAGGGACCTACGGCAAGGCTCCGAAGTCACGGGCTGCGCATTGTCCACGAGGCTCCCTGACCTAAGAGCATGAAGGGGGAGTAGAGCAGGACAGGGCCAGTGCTTCGCACAAGGGTGGCAGGTCCCGCCTCGTCCCCGGGGACGGCCCGCAGACGCCTCCGCTCGAGGGTGACCCCGTCAGGAGGAGGAGGGGGGCGAGTTAGAGCCGTGATGCTCCTCGATCCTGTGATTCCACGAAACTCAGACCTACGTGTGTGACTCCGGGTGTGCACATACAGTGGAAAGCGCACTGGACCCCCGGATTGTCCTTATGGAAGTTTTAACAAATATGTAAATTTCGTTAAAATGCTAGCTGTGAATGTGGTGGCTGTGAGAATTAAACGAAAAGTGGTCCCAAAGTGGCTTGTGAGCTGCAAAACACTAAACAGATATGATATGCTATGCATTCATTCATTCATTCAACACTCCCCCACCACTGGAAGACCATTTCCAGGGTGTTTTATTCAAGGGGCTCAGACTCGAAATTCTTCCCTGGATTCTAGTTGCACTGTTAATGGACCAACTCTGTCCTCTAAGGCAGGGCTCCCCAATCCATCTTCAAAACTCCCAGTGGTCCTTCCTCATGTGAGTTAGCACCTGCCTCCTCAGTACCGTCCCCATCGGCTGCGGACCATCCTGGAGAGAAGTAGAAGCAAGACCCCTCCCTTCGGCCAAATGACCAACCTTCAAACACTCGACAGCACCCCAGATCCCGCTGCCCCAAGGCCCTCTTCTTTCTGCTGGGGTGTGAGAGAAGAGACACCCACTGGCTCGTCTCCCGAGACCCTGTTCCCACGAGTGCGCAGAGGAGCGAAGGACTTCTCTCACTTACGTGCTCGCTCAGCAGAGACGTGTTGAGCGCCCGCTGTGTGTCGTCCCTGTTCTTGGCGCCGGGTGGGCTCTCATGGGGCTGCCAGTCGTGCAGTGAAGAACCAGAGCCTGCAGACGGCCGGCGTCAGCGCAGACGGCCCTGAGAGCTCCAGGGGAAGCTTGCGGGCGTGCGGCGTGTCCCGAGAGGGTCCGCCTTGGGCTGGCGGGCGCCACGTCTGAGCCGAGAGCTAGAGACCAAGCGGAAGGTGGCACCCACGCGGTATGGGCGTGGGGGAGGGCCTTCCCAGGAAGGGACCGGGGCCGTCAGGGAAGGGAAAGCAGGGTCAGCAAGGCTGTGGCAGACAGAGGGTCCGCCCTGCAGCTCATTGTATGCTCCTCCTCCTCGTCTGGTCCCCAGCCCTGGGGCAGCGAGGGCAGGAGGGGGTGGCCTGGGGCACGAGAGCCCAGCAAAGGAGGGGTCGGGGGTGTGGGCCCTGGGCGGGCTGGTTTATATTTGAAAAGCGCATCCCTAAGCATGTTGTTTACTATCTCTAGGAACTGGCTAACCCTTGGAAGATCAGCTCCTCCAAGGCCAGCACGGCCCCCAAAGACAAAGCCTCAGAAACAGAAAATAAGACCCGGTTAATACACTGAGGTCTGTTCATTGAAGCTTTGCAAGAAGCCTAGGAGGGATACACTGTTTTACTTTGGTTGTTGTTATTATTTATATTTTACTGTTTACCAATTTTAATTGACTATTAGTTATTAATATCATTTGGCAATTACCATAGACGTTAAGAGTGGGTTCTGGAGCGGACTGCTTGGGTTTCAATGGCGTCGTCTTGGCCCAGTTGCTGAGCTTGGCTGTGTTTAGCTCTCTCATCTTTGGGTTGGAGAGCAAAGCAGGAGCTCGCAGCATCGCTGCAAGTGAAAGTGAGTTCATGCAAAGGGGCAGAGCCATGCCCGACACACGAGGGTCAGCTGTTACCTGCGCACACCTTACAGACGGGTGAAATGAGGTCTGGAGATGATGCGATTTGCTCTGAGCCATCCAGCCAGGGAAGGTGTCAAGTGTCCTGAGCCAGAAGCCACATTCCCTTCCTCATCTCATCTCTAGGACTTTGGTCTCCGGGGTCCCCTGTGTTAATGTGGGAGCCTCCCCAGCCACAGAACGGCAAGCTCCCCTGCCCTGAAAGCCAAGAGTGGACCAGAGTGTCCTATACGGTGAACAGCGATGTCTGCAGTTACTGCTAATCGCTTTGCTACCCTGGTGGCTCTAATCCAGGGTCACCTCGCCACTAGCCTGCTGTGTCCCCCTGGGGGCGGTTTCTGCCCCTGTCTCACCCTCAGTTTCTCCAGGAGGCCCAGCAGCCACGCACAGGCCTCTGGCTCTGGGATGCTGTGAGCCAGTGATCGGCATGATCCCTGTCTCCCTCCTAAGCCCCCTTTAAGGTCAAAGAGCTGACACTTGGCCCTTGCTCTTCAGGGATGACCCTCTGTCGGCAGGGTGGAGGGCGGGCTTGCAGGCTCGTCTTCCTCGGGCAGTGGGTGCGTTCCAAGGCCCCAGGCTCTCTGACGTCAGCCAGTTCAGCTGCAAAAGCCACAGCACAGACTCGACTCTCGGGGGCCCCTCACAAATGGCCATGCTGTGCAGTTTAATGGGGGGCTTTCCAGGCATCGTAGGAATGACTGCGAAAGCCGAAAGCACTGAGCTATCAAGCCCCCCCCGCCCCCCAACCCGGCCCATTAGCGAGCCAAATGGCTGTTTCAGGCAATGATTAGACTGAGCTTTGTTAGGTTTTATTGGTTCTCTTTGCTGCTTCTCCCCAAATGGGCCATAATGTTGGCTTCTCAGGAGTTTGCCTCCCTGGCAAAAAAATGGATACATGTCAAGTGCAAGAGGGAGGCCTAATAAATACTGAATTCATAAAAGGGCTTTGCATAAACCCTCGGAGAAGACCGGAGGGGTTGCTGAGCAGAAAAGCCTGAGCTCTCATTGGCTATGAGCTCAAACAGCAGACGTCACAGGGCAATACGGCTGCTTTGACAGAGTGGACAATTTTTTTTAGGCCGCACTGAAATGGGTGTAGTGACCCGCTCCAGGGAGGGAGCGGCCACCGCTCTCCGCTTGGTCTGCTAGTTAGGATCCTTCTGATGGCAACTGTCAGCGAGCCTGACCCAGCCTGGCTTCAGCAGGAGAAGAGAGTATTGTTGATTCCCTTAGTTTTCCAGAATTAGACTTTAGGCGTTGTTTGATCCCGTGTGCGAATGCCGTCCATTTCACCCTCCCTGTCTCCCTCTTCCTCCCCCAGTCCTACTCCCCCCCCACCACAACACGGGAGGGGCGTGCTCCCAGGCAAGCTCATCCCTTATGGGCTTCAGGTGACTGCTGGAAACTCTCAAGACTCCATGTTTCAAGTGGAATTTAGTGACAAAGGAGGAGACTCTCGGCCCAGCACCCCCTGTCGGGGTCCCTTGGCATCTCATTGATTGAGACTGGGCCATGTGGCCGTGTCTGGACCAGTCACCGTCGGGGAGTGGGAGGCGCTGACTGGCACAGACTCAGGTCCTACCTTCTGCCTCTTGGCCAGGAGTAGGGTCCGCCCTCCCGAAGCTCATGAGCTAATGGGGGTGGAGAAGGGACCTCCCCGAGGGCAGAGACTGGGTGCAAAATGACATCCCACGATGGAGGTATTTTGCTCTGTGCTGGACTCTCTGTTTAATGAGAGACATGACAAAACAGTGACGAGGGAAGTTTAAAATCTTGTCATGAAGAAGAGGTGGGGAAAATGGGGCGGCTTTGCCCAGAGAAGAGTAATGGGGAGTCATAAACACCGTCATCCCGATGCCCGGTGGTAGGAAACGCCGGACTCACTCTTACCCCAGGGTGGGTGGGGGGACCGATCCCCACACAGATTTGGGCTCAGTAGATCATCATATAACTGGCTCCAACGGACACAGACTGGTTTCTGTTCTTACCCCTTGTCCCCCTCCAATCCCGCCCCACCCTGCACCAGACAGTAACCACGTAAAAGCTTAAGTTAACGGTGGCGACGCCCTGGCCTATGACCTTCTGACCCTCTGAGCCGCAGCTGGTTAACTCTGCCGAGGTGGCCCGCCCCGCTCGCCTCTCAGGCTGGTCCCCACGCCTGTCTCCCTCACTCCCGAAGCTCCAAGCTGCTTTCCACGAGCTGCCTCGCTGTGTCTCAAAAGGGCCAAACACGTTTCAACCTCAGGGCCTTTGCACTTACTTGCAGGGCGCGCTGCCCAAAACTCTCTCCGGTCTCCCTCCCGTCAACCAGGTCTCAGCTCAGACAGCCGCCCTGTACCTCGGGGAGCGTGTCCCCTGAACAAGCTGTGTGAAGTAGCACTCAGCACCCAGGCACCCCCCATAACCTGTCCTTATGGTACATAATAGCGAACGCGCCTCACTTTCTAGGATTATCCTATACGAATTTATAGACTGTCTTCCTTCACAAGACTGAAACTCCCTAAACACGGGGCTCTGGCTTCTCTCCTTCACTGCCGTGTCTCTGGTGCCTTGAGCAGTCCTGAACGCATAGATTTTTGTCACACGAATGCGCAAACGGATCATTTCTATAGCTGCTTGACCCGAACGAAGCTGTAGGTTGCTAGCACCTGAGCACCTTGTAGCAGACCGAGTGAGCATTTATCAGATGATTTCCTGCACCAAGCAGGGGGCACCCACAGAACTCCCAGATGCGAGGCACCTGTGATGTACCCCGCAGCAAGTAAATGACAGCCACCTCGGATGTGATCCCTCCGCGGCTGCCACATGCCAAATGGAAATTTCTCCCAGGCCTGTACTTCTGGTACGGGGTGGTTTTTAATTAAACACACTCTTTGAGGAATTGTGTTAATCCTGCCAGTGCTTAGCTTTCTCATCCTCTCTGTCTCGCTGTGAACGGAAGGCATATCGGCCACTCGGGCCCCAACCGAGCTGTTTTCCAAGAGAAGGGCTCTCAACCCTCCCACGCGCACCATAATGAAATATGATACAAACCAGGCCCGTGTCAATAAATCTACAGGAGAAAGGTCAGGTTTACATTCCTGGACGGGATTGGCAAATACATTTGTTCCTGCGATGTCTGTTTTAAATGCCACCCTCCAGTGAACCCGGTGCTGAAACACACTTTGGAGTTTGATGAGATGTCAGTTTTGCTCAGCCCTGATCAAATAAGATGAATGGAAGGGAAACAAGAACAAAAATATTACTTCTGTCATTTTTTTTTTTATGCATTACAGGAATTGGGTCAGTCGGGGAAATTTTTCTTAAGCAAATGCCAATCCTCACGTAATGTCACTCACCGGTTTGCCAGCCGGTGGACAATGAGTGCCCTCGCGTAGGAAAGGACACGCGGCTGGAAGAGCAAAGGCCCGGTGGACACCTGTATAATAACGTCTCCCCCTTCAGATCGTCAGCATTCACCTGCCAGCCTCCCGTCCCCTGCCACGTAGGCTCGGTGAGAGCATGGATTTCTCCCTGCACTGAGCAAACGTGGTTAAAAGAACAAGGGGATCTCTCCTGCAAGGAAAATGGAACTCACTAATTGCCCACTTACGTAACTTAAAGCGTGTGAAGCAAATCGAGCAGAGACCCCCCCCCGACCCCGTCCGAGGGCCGTGAGGTGGTGGTGTGCAATGGCTCCGTTCTCGTCGTAGGGTGGAAGAGAGACTAATGGAATTGTCTACCATCGGGCAGTGTCGTGTGACTTTTCTATTTCCCCTTCATCTTAGTTGCCTCCTCCTTTACATTTTAGTCGCTGGCGTGTAGGTTTTAAATTTCCTTTGTGTAACCGCCGCCGCCCTGAAGCCTCACTTGGGTTCCCGTTTTTGAACTGGCTTTAGAAAGCATGATCTCGGTGACAAAAACCCTTCGGCAGGCTTCTAACGTTCAGAATAACGCTTAAATAGCAGAAGGGCGATTAGAGTTCCAAGTTCTCAGTGTCCGTGGTCTTCATTCTATTAGAATAAGAATTGAGGGTATCATTTTTCGAGCATTTCCTAGGTGCCAAACAGCATGCTAAACGTCTTCCCCTGCAGATCTCATTTTCTCCTTTCGAAACCCTCTGAGCATTGTCTTGAGTCTCTTGTCTTCCACTTCCTTCCCCTCCCATCATCCACATCATTCAGTTCTTCCCGGCCAACGATTCTGACTTTTCCGACACAGAACCCACCCTCTTCTCTGGCATCTTTGTTGATTTCCTTCTAGATTCATCCGTGCTTCCGTGAGCGGCACGACAGACCTCAGTGGATACCTGAGTAACACACACTCCTTGTTTTAGAAGCAGGAGGGACAAGGAATGCACCAAGCCATGGGGGAGGTCCAGAGGTGGCTCCCCCAGGATGCGTGCAGCAGGGCAGTGCAAGTAGGGGGACGCCATGGGGACCCCCAGGACCGTCTTTGCACGCTACGTGTCCAGGGAGCTGGGCAGGGCCAGCGCCAGAGAGAGCAAGGAAATCTACACATACCAGAGGGACTTAAAAATCACAAGCGAAATCAGTTTGAGGCAAATCATCTAGCTAGATGTCTCTGTGCCGGTGATAATATATATTTGTATACCAGCAAGCCCTGAGTAAATATAGTCTCTCGTCCATGGAGATATTCTGTAAATAAATAACAAGACACCCCGCTTTTGCCGACTAATCACTTTTCCTTTCTGTGTGGGTGCCCGCTGGACTTTATGAATGACTTTAATTTACAGCACGTTATGTTCCCTTGTATTTCTCGCCTCTAAATCCCCGTGCAATATTTTGTATCCTTTCCTAGGATAGTTTGTCTTTAACCTTTTCGGTGAGGTGTGTGTGTGTGTGTGTGTGTGTGTGTGTGTGTGCATGAGTATATACGCATGTGTTTCATAACAACATCTACCTGCCCCATTCCATCATGTCTAAATGGATCAACTGAAGTGTGTCATTTTTTTTTTTTTTTTTGCCAAGTGTCTTGTAACCATTATGTGTCCATTAGCATCGATTATATTTGTTTATGTCTGTGACCGGCGTGAACCCACCTCTCTGGTGTGAACGTGGAAGCGGAGACAGAGTGGGGGCTGGGAAATGGCATCGTCAAAACCAAAGCAGATGTCGCTGATCGGATACATCGTCCACCGTAAAAACAGTTCTCTTCGAAAACTCGTCTACAGCGTTGCCCGGAAGACACCAAGGAGCACGATTCGCTGCAAAGCCAGGGAACAGCCGCTACTGTTGATTGAGCAGCTACCGCACGCAGACCGTTTGCACGGCCACGCCCACCTTCACAGAGACCCCCTGGGAGTCAGACAGTGTCATCATCCCCGTTTGAGAGATGGGAAACCGACGTGCAGGGAAGTGAATTCTTTCGCCCGAGATCACGCAGGCAGTTCACGAAGCTCGGCTGCGTTTCAATCCAACGCCAGAGCCTCAGCCTCTCTCATGGGTGGAACTGGAGTCTGAGCCCAGAAGAGGCAGGATGAGAACGTGGCACAGGGCGCCAGGGGCTGTGGGCAGGGACACGGGCTCCTCACTTCCGGCGGGTGCTCGGCTGCCCACGAAGTCACCGCGGGTGCGCTGCTGCCCCCTCCGTGGGGCGTCTGGGCGGAGCGCTGCGGCCCTGAGGAAAGACACCAGCAGACAGGATAAACCGGGCAGCACGTGCCGTGTTGGCGGCCGGTACGTGCTTTGGAGAGAAGGCTAGGCGGAGGCTCGGGTGGAGACGGGGAACGCGGTCGTGGCTGGAAATGGGGGGATCTGGGGCGACCCAACTGAGAAACTGGCTTGTGAGCAAAGACCGAAGGAGCGGAGAGAGCCGCCATGCATAACTGGGAAAGAACATTCTAGAAAGAGAGACTGCAGGCACACGGGCCCTGGAAGGGAGCGTCATGGTCGTGACAGAAGGTGCACGTGGAGGTGGAGGAGATGGCTTTTCGGGCAGGAAAGGCGTGTCGGCCACCTATTCCTGCTCACCGAGGAGCAGCATACAACCGCCAAGGTCCGTCCATTCTGACAGGGCAGCGTTGTCATCCCCAGGGGCGGCCTGAGGGGCGGAGAGTGATGGGAGAAGCCATCGGAGCTCCCTGGCGTGAGCGTGCGGAGTCAGGCCCCGACGTGGGGCCGGCGCAGGCTGCCTAAGCCCCTGGCGAGGCGACGCGCCCTCGGCCCCCCGCGCCTCCTCCCAGCCCGAACCCCCTCACAGAGAGTCCACCCCGCCCGCACCCGCTTCCCTCATGCTGGCTGCCCTTCTGCCCAACGGCGCACATCTGAGCCCCTGACCCTGTGACATAAGGTGTGTCACAGTGAGGGGGCAGCGTAAGGGGCGTCCCTGCGGCCACGGCACGCAGGCGCCTCCCTGGCTGCGGTGCCCTTTGAAGGGGCGGGAGGGTCGGCCTTCCTGGTGACGGACTCATTCTTCCGTCTGGTCCCCTCACAGTGCTCGGGGTCTATGAAGCCACTGTTGGGGTTTATACAAAGCCTTTGCTTGTCATTGAGTGGCCGAGTTTCAGTAAACAGTGTGACAGGGATGACTCTATCCGTGAGGCCTGGGTGTTACGTGCAAGAGGACCTGGTGGGAACGCAGCCCCATACGGTGGGACGTTGCCACATCGTGATCACAGACCAAACGGACCTCCGGACGTGACCTTGGTGTGGAACGTGGCCAAGATGAGTTTGCTCCGAGGAAGACTGCCTGCCGGTCCCCCACTGTCTCACAGAGCCTCGAGCTGAGGACAATCAAAAGGGACCTGGAGACGTCTTCCCAGCCGCCAAGCCTGGGTCCGAGGGTGAGGCTGGTCCACGGGGCACTTTTCACCACTGAGAAATGAGAAAAATGACAACAAAGGCAGGTTTCTTTAACGGCTAAAATAATTCAGTTCGACGAGTCGATTTTCATTTCATATTATTATAAATTATATTATTTCTTCTTACTTTCCCTGGGATGAACATGTTTTTTGAACAAGAGCCAGTATGAGTAGACAGTAGGGTTTTATAAAAACATATATCCAGTATCCCAACTTCCACATCCACTCGCCGTTTAGAAAAAAAAAGTGCAGCTCGCCACCAGAGTTCGTGAAACGTCACGCGCAGGAATGCTGTGTTTTCTAGGACGTGACATTTTCGGCGTTCGAGAATTACTGTCTTTTGTAAATATGGAAATACCGCTACGAAACACAGAATGCCATAGATGGAACGATGACGTTGGTTTCCCAAGACCATCCACAGGCCAGAGCGATGAGTAAATGATACCAGAAGCGAGGCAGTGCGTGGCAGACTTTGAGGGTGTGTGGCAGACTTTGAGGGTGTGTGGCAGACTTTGGGGGTGCGTGGCAGACTTTGGGGTGCGTGGCGGACTTTGGGGGTGCGTGGCGGACTTTGGGGGTGCGTGGCGGACTTCGGGGGTGCGGTTAGGACAGTAGCCACGTGTCATCGCGAGCCGTAGGTGCCGCCAGCGAGCGTTCTCGGGGCAAACGGGAAATGGGTTAAAAACTATGAAGCCCCGAAGGCCGGGAACTCACGCTCTAGCGACCAGGCGGGGACACTGGGATCCCGAGACTTAAAACAAGTCCAGGAACGTCGGTCACAACTGTCTTCCCACAGCCCTGAGGCTGTTCCTCAGCCGTCACCGTGCGGTAACTGGACAGTGGAGGCGGAAGCAGAGGGACAGTGACGTCCTCCTGCGGTGACCTCCTCCAAGCCTCTCGGCCCCGCCTGGCACTCCGGGCAGCGTAACGGAAACGTCGTCACACACGTCCCCGTGTCCCCTCCCGCTCTCTTTTTCCTCTGACTTTCACCGAAATCAGGTGACCTTCAGGTCCCATTTTAAAAGTCCATGTCATACCTCCCTGAGACTTAAACATGGGCAGGCCCGGCCCGGCCACTCCTCCAGCAGTGACTCGTCCGTGGCAAAGGGTCTCATGTCTCTGACTCCCCCAAAACCTAATTGTTTGCTCACTCTCCACCAGGCCACAGCTGCACATGGGTGGGGACCGGCTCGGTCTTGACGACGGCTGGGCCTGCGTCCCCTAGCACGGTATCTGGTGTGTCGTCAGCACCTAGAGAACATGTCACCGATGAATCTCATTCTAGAAGGGTTTCGAGGCTGCAAGCCTCATCCTTTATCTGTGGAAGCGGGGTGATCGGGTACTTCCCACACAGGATTTCAGGAAAGCTTTGCAAAATCATGGCCAAAGATGTAATCGCGAACTGTCAGTTCCTGGTTACCCGGGCCCCAGGGAGGGCGGCAGGGACAGGGTCGACCTGATCAAGGAATAAGCTTCTCCGTGACCCAGGAGCGGGAGGCCTCAGCTGTGCGGCAGGGTCCACGGGGATTACGCACGGCCAAGGGTGGGCCCTGCGGGGACTCCCAGGGCGGCGGTCCCAGGAAGTAAACGAAAGTGCACGCGCCAAGCACATCCTGCTCTTCGAGGCCCGGGTGGCCTCACACAGGTGTCTGTCCTATCAGGAGACACTTCCACAAAGTTGGCATTTGTGTCACACAGGGAGACTTCAAAATGCTGCGTTTGGAAACACGAATGTGTAATGTCTCCCTGGAAATCTACACCTTCTCAGTGAAAGAGACAAGTGCAGTCCAAGACAGACATGTTTAATTAGTGAGCAAACTTGACATTTCCAGTGTTTGGATGAGACAGAGGAAAAGCCAAGAGCAAACCGAGATCTTTTCTGCATCCCCCCCTCCACCCGCAAGCTTGCTGACAGAGAATAATTTATCGGGTTGGAAGGAAAACGAATGTCTTTACAATAGCAGGAAGAAAGGGCCAGAGGACCCAAGGGTTGGCATCAAACGATTGTCACCGCTAAATATGCACCCCCTCCCCCACCCCCACCCCTGTTCCTTGGGTCTTTGCTTGATCAGTGTGCATAGTCAGAGTGGCATTTCTAGCCCAAATCTCTTGGGTGGCAGGCCTCAGAGGCGCCTTTGCATCACCCTTTCCGGCAGCCCCTCCATCTGAGATCTGCAATTCTAATTTTTCGATATCTAGCAGGCTTGAGTCCTCCTTGTCTTTCTCATGCCCACGACTCACATGGTGGCTTTCTCACTGAGTCCCGCCTCCTGCTCCCCTCCCGCCAGCCAGAGTGAGCCTCGCCGAGCCACGCTCTGCGTGCACCCCTCCCCTTTCCCGAAATCGATAGCATTGACTGAGCACCTTTCGTGTGACGGGCACCGGGAGTCAACAGTGACTGACGTTGCCTGAAGATGGAGCCGGAACATGTCGTCAAACCCGAACATGGCTCTCCGGGTTCACCTCCTCCAGCACCCCCTGACGGTCCCTCTCAGACACGTCCGCTGCCCGTTATCGCTCAGACCTTCCCGGGATCTCCCCACCCGCAGACGCCCCTGGACTGGGTGCGTCTTACGTGCACGGCGCTGGACACCATTCACCCTCTCATCGATCACCCGTGCAGCACTGAGGAGACGAGGGTTCGCATCGATTCTGCCTTTGTTTACACAGACCCCCTCACCGCAATGCTCTCCCCTCCTCGAGCTCCCTCTTCTTTAAAAGCCAAGTTAAATGTCACACCCGATTCTTCCGGATGACATTAACATATCGTTTATATTATTAAGGAACTTTCCTTGAAGTTCCCTTATAATACCTGACCCTCTTCGCTCTATAAGGTAGATATTTCTGATGGCGAAACACCTCAGACATTGATAACGGAAGGAACGTATCAATCGACGGCTAATCAGGAGAAAAGAAACAAGTCCAATATGTCAAACAGAGGGAACTTAATTGGCTACGCAGGGCATGGAAGAACAGAGAAACCAAGCAAAGGCCGGCGGGCTGGCCAAAGGTTCGCAATAGAGAGAAGCCGCTGCCCCCGTGAGGCTGGGGTGGACAATGGGAGCACGTGGGCTCCTCGGCCCAGGTCTCAGGTCACCCAGCAGAGGCTGGAGATGTGGCAGGCCATCTGGGACGAGCCACTGCGCTTAGCAGGGGTCGCAGGAGGCGGTGGAGGGGAGAGAGCCTGGCCTCTCTCTTCCTCCAGTTATGATTTCCGCCAGTGCTGCCTTTGACTGGGCCCAGGTGGAGGTGAGCTGGCCGGTGATGCAGAGCAGAGTGGGGTGCAGGTGGGCTGGCCCAGCCTCAACACAACGCCCCTTCCAAGACTAGAACACTTCGTTAAAGCGACAGCGTGACTGACGAACTCATGTCCACGGTGAAAGTTTACGTAAAGCTTTTGAGGGCACGCGAACACCGGGATACGGCGTATTTCTCTCGTCCGTCCTCTGTGACCGGCATCTCTTGGCTTAAACCCAGTCTCCTTGAGTCTGCATTTGGGAAGACACCTTGACCTTTCCCAGGGATGGGGCCCTTGTTTCTCACCAAGCTCAGCTCTTGATTTGTGGAGAACCTCCACCCGTCCTGGTGAGACTCAAGTGTGTCACCCTCGGCTAATACCCATCGGCCACATTGGTCCCTTCTCCAGAGCAAAGTCCTTGTGAAATATGCGTGTGCGCGTGCGCGCGTGTGAGTTCGTGGGCGCGTATCCCACAAGAGAAAGGAAGAAGAAAACATAGAAGCATCTATAAACCTACCACTCGGAGGAAACCCCGTTACAATTTTTCTATATAACTATTTAGTCTCTTCCTTATAAACAGATTCTTTAAAATATAAATGAAATTACAGTGTGGCACCATTAAAAAAATTATCTTTTTCCCCCAAAGTGACATCCATTTTTTTCGATGTCTTTCTACGTCTTACGCAGCATTTTTAGCCGCAGCCCTGGTGTTTCCTTTTCCAGTTAATAAGCTTCACTTAAAAGACCCGTCTGGTGGACACTCAGGACATGTCTGATTTCCAGTATAAGACAGCCCTCAGGAATGCTTCTGGAGGGGGCCGAGCGCCTCCTTTTCCTCCGAGCGTTGTAAACACTTTGGGCAAGACGGACCCGTGTTTGGAGCGGACTCCGCTTCTTCCCAAGCCGCTCTCGCTCAGCACAGGGCTGTCGCTTCGTCGTTATTCCCACCCACTTTTGCAGCGAGGCCACGCGATCCGTCCTCACAGGGCTGCTCAGGGCCGATCCAGAGCGTGGCTTTGGGGCTCGCCGGCTGGAACTCTCCGGGTGTCTTCTGCGGGTTTGTGGGCCAGTGGCAGAGGTGCGGGGGCTGCCTCTGAAGGGTCGCTGGTGTCACGAGCCTGGTCCGCGGTGTATTACCCAGGTCTGTTTTCTCGGGACAGTCTCTGGAATGTTCTTTACTTCTCGTGGTCATTTCTTGAACGGACGGCACCCCTGGGCGAGCAGAGCAGACACCCCAGATTAGAAAGGACTGAGAAGCCGGTGCCTCATGCTTCTTGGATGAGGGCCAGGGCTGTGGTGGTCTCTACCCTGGGGCTGTCCATGTCACCACAGTGGGAGGCTGATTTCTTGGGCAAGATGATGGGGCACCGGAAGCAAGCCCTCACCCCGACTCCTGTTCTCCGATAGTAACCCGTGACAGTGCATCCAACTGCACCCCGCAGGAGTTTTTGTAAATCCCTCTGATAAAATCGGCAGGTCCCAGAGAGACGTGACATGGGACATGCTAGTCCATGACCAGCCGCTAGCCCTCTCTGCATATTTCCTGTGGAAGGGAGTCGATGTTTGTTGCTAGGGCACCGTGACGGAGCACCGCAGATGGGGTGGCTTCAGAAATTTATCTTCTCGCAGTTCTGGACGCTGGACGTCGGATCGAGGGGTCGGCAGCGCTGGCTGAGGGAGGGGTCTGCTCCAGGCTGCTCCTGGTTTGCCGACTTCTCCCTGTGTCCCCACGGGGCCGCCCCTCTGTGCCTGTCTGCGTCCTCATTTCTAACCCTCATAAGGACGCCGTTCGCATTGGAGCACGGATCACCCGTATGACCTCATTTTAACTCAATTATCTCTTTGAAGGAACTGTCTTCAAATACAGCCACATTCTGAGGTACCGGGGGTTGAGACGTCAACGTATGGATTCTGGAAGGACACAATTCAATCTACAACAGATCCTAAGTATGTGCATGAACAGAGAGGGATCAAAAACTCGTGGAGTGGAAAGGTTGCAGGCCGATATATTCTACATGCTATCTATCATGTGCAAAACAATCTTAAATCTTCACCTGATACCCTTCCTTTGTTTAAGAGTTAATAAATGATAGTGCCATGACAGGAAGAACAAACGCAAACTTCATAATAGCGGTTCTCTCTGAGGAGGGAGAGAAAGACGGAATTGTGAAGGTTTAAAAACGTGACCCTGACCGTGTCTATAACACATTTTTTAAGCTGGAGCATTTATGACAAAACGCCAATATTTGTTCATGCTGGGGAGGGACTGCATACACATTAAGTAGAATACTCCATTCCTCTCTACTTTTGACATTTTTTATGATTTTGGAAAATGGAGGAGAGAAGCCATTGAGGAAAGCCTCGCACTTTGCTTAGGATTGTGGGGGCTCACACGAGGTGAGCGTGTGAAGGCTTCATGGGAAGGGCTGTCACTACCACGGGCCCAGCCCCTCAAGACATGGCCCCGGAGGCCACTAAGACACCGTGGAAGGTGACAGGAGGGGGGCCTCCTCCCTGCTCCCTTCACAGCGTCCGCTCGCTGAGGGGGCTCTTCACGGCGTGTTCACGGCCCCCTGGGTAGCTGCCTCCTCCTTCCATCCCGTCTCTGCCCACCGGCCCCAGGGCACCTCGTGCTCGTGACGTGGTTACTAGCCTCAGGCCGGAAGACGGTCCCTGCCCGCGGACCTCGGAAGGAAGCGGAGAAGCAGCCTGCGCCCAGGTCTCTGCTTAGCGCCGAGTTCAGGGACCGGCCGTGAGGACCATCTCCCAGATCTGCGGAAGGGCAAAGGTCATCAGGAGGCATGCCAGCCACTGAGAGCACTTCTGAGCCTCTTTTTTGATTTTTTAAACTGTCTTCATGGCTTTTTGCAGTCTATGATATTGTATGAATCTCACGCAAAACTACGGGCCCGTGAGGGCGGATAAAAACGGCCCAACTTCCAGTCGCGAGGCCCTGAGGTGGGGTGTAACTGCACCACAGTCCCGCCCAAGCTTCTAGGCAGCTCAACTCCTCCTCCTCCAGGAAGTCCTCCTCAAGCTTAGGAGAACACACAGATCGCCCCCAAGACCTTCCAACAGGCCCGTTGCCCCCACTCGCGAGGTGCCTGCCTTCGTGTCTGGTCCCCTGAACGAGACTAACTCGCAGGGGCAGCGGTCCAGGCGCCGTATCCGAACGTGCGAGAATCCAGCGTCCTTTATATTGTGTGAGCCAGGACCGTTTCCGGCCGAATGGTGATGGGGCCTGAGGAATTGAAACCGTCCCATGGCTGTGCCGGCGTCAAAGGGTTACTAACACGCTGAGATAAACATTTAGGAAATTCAACGTCTAATCAGGGCTGTCCCCTCTCCGCCTTCTCTGGCCTTTATATTTCTGAGGTGACACTGAGTTCAAGGAATATTCTGTGTGGTAGCAGGAGCTTCGGGACCAAGTGCTGTTTTTTTTGTTTTTTTGTTTTCCCGGGGGGAAGAGAGTTGTAGCCTGCTTGTTTGGGGGGATGCCATGTTCTGATCCTCACCGGTGAAGTCATGGTGGTAAAATATATAGTGGCGCCAAAGAACCAGTGTCCTTGACCCCAGCTGGGACGTCCCCAGCCAAGCTTGAGTGGGCCCTGCAACGCGACCCAACCACCGGCCTCGTCCCCTTTGAAAGCCTTGGGCATCTTTGTGCTTCTTTGAAGTCCCGCCCCCCTCCCCACCCACGAGAGTCAGGGGGACTTGAGAGATGCTCACGACAGTCCTCTCTCTCCCTGCGTCATTTCCTCTGCGAGTCCAGGCTACCAACTGTGTGAAACCATGTCACTCCGGCTCCGCGCTGAACGTGAAGATTTTTCTTAGAGGCTTGTGATATTTTCCAGACTTGATCCCCCCAAATAAAAAGTAAGCTCCCCTGAACCGGAAGTTCTTTAACTTGGGAGTCTCCCTAACTGGCCAGGTCTCCACGACCGCTCCCCGCAAGACGTGACCCAAAACCTCCTCTTCCGACTTCCTGTCTCTGTTCCTTAATTTTTTTTCTCTCAGGAAGTTCTCTTTCCCTTTTTTCCTAATGGACACTCCTTTCATAGAAGCTCTTGAATTTTCTCTTCCATGGTCAATAATTAAGTCCTAAAGTCCAAGGTAGCTAGGGCTGGGTATTGATTTCTACATTGGATAACTCTTGGAATTTACAAAGTGTTTCCTCTTGACAAGTTAATCATGGTCTTGAAAAGGTGGCTTTGAGACTCAGGCCTGAGCAGGAAACCAAGGTGTACAGGAAATGAATGTAGATCAGAAACTATTGTCACTGTGGTGCAACCACAAGCATCTCGGAGGACAGGGGCCCAGAACAAAGCTGAGGGAAGAGCCAGTGGTCACACCAATGTTTGCTAAAGTGAAGAGAGAAGGTCAAAGGGTGCTCCACGTCAGCTCACCCACCGCCTACTCCCGGCCACACCACAGTGCCACGGGAGGTATACCAGATGGCTGAAGTGCCACACCTGCAATTCCAGCTCACCATCTCTCTGAGTCCACATAAATTCTCCCAGGTTCCCACTTCCATGTCCCTTCCCCCCTCACCCGCCTAATAGAAAGCTGGGCAACGGCTTTGAAATGTCACACCTGAAGTGAGCTCAGCTTGAAAAGTTTAAAAATAGTGAACTCAAGGAACAAAGGTGTTTATCAGAAATAAATACTGTTAACAGCTCTCCTAGACACCCTTCGAGACCCCACAGGGTGACAGAGTTGACTTGTGAACAAGGACCATCCTCCCCCTCTTTCTGCTCGGTGTCAACATCCAAACTTCTTCCTCCCTGGGCGACCCAGGTCTGCCCCAGTCCTGGGAAGCTGGCGCCAAAGACGTCCCTCTTCCCACACCCGAATCCTTGAGCCTTTCTCAGGGTCTTCTGACTTCCATATCTTTCAATGTGTATGATGTGAGGAAGTTTTGTCCTGGCCCTTGTTCTGTACTGGAATCACCCGTTTGATTTGTTTATAGACGTGCAGTATAGTCATTCGGGTAAAGGCTTTGAAAGAAGATTCCTTGACTTCAGATTCCTGGCTCTGTTAGCCGCTGTGTGTAACTCGAGGCAAACGATTAACCACTCTCTTTCCCGGTGGCCTCATCTGCCAAATAGGAATAACAACAGCTCCCGTCTCAGAGGGTTGTGGTAGGAATTAAATGACTTCATGTATGTAAAGCCTTAGACCAGGGCTTGACAGCCAATGCACTTTATATAAATGTTTGCTCTCACTGATATTGGTCTGGATCCCTTTTCTCAGCCAGATTTTAAGTCCCCTGATGATAGATATCTAGCCATCTGAGGACTTGAGCAAAAACAGACAAAGTGTGACATGATAAAAAAGCTGAGCCATAATTTTTACAGCCAAGTGGTGTGAAGAGATGCTCAGTGAACCACGGAGGGAATGGGGGTGGTGCCGCCACCCCACGACCCTCTCTGTGCCCAGCGCCCCTCCCCCGACCTCGAGGGCCTCCGCCCTGCTCACTGTGTCCGTGATTATTTCCAGCACCGGTCACACGCGCATCCTGGCCATTATTTTGAGTTTATCAGGAGTGGGTGTGATGGGGGCACAATGGGGACATTGTCATGCCTGGACACGTTCCAAAGCCTCCTTCTCATGGCCACCCTACCTGAATCACATCTCTTCTTCCTCTGTCACGCCTTCATCTTTCTCCTTATCATTTATTGCTGTTCTATGTCCTTTTTATTTTACTCCCTTGTGCTGCTTACTGTCTGTCTCTGCCACTAAAATATAGACTCCACGAAGAGAGGGTTATTTATATCTTTTGTTTATCCCTCTATCCTTCGATTCTAGAACAGGACCTGATACATCCTAGGGTCTTGATAAATATCTTGAATGAATGAATGCATACATAGGTACTTGTAATAACATAATCCATATGAGCCTTCAGGGGCAGAGATTTCATTTTTGCTTAGTGCATGGACGTTGACTCCTCCCTCTGAGTCACAGCACGCGGCCAGCAGGTGAAGGAAGGGTGCCAGCCCCTTGTCCCTGGGATCTCAGGGAGGTGACCTTGGCGGGCTCTAAAAGCAGGAGAAAGCCGTTCGCTTGGCATGCAACTGCCCAACGAAACAGCAACCCGAGGCCGAGACCCAGTTCGTTTCCAGCTGCCTGCTTTCGTTCTGATAATTGCCTTTCTTGGTTCCATGTTCGGATGTACACGCAGTAGAACCGGGCAGAGTTCGGAGGAAACAGAAGCTGGCTAGAGCCCTGTGCCTCCCGCACCTCTACCCAGACACCGAGGAGAGACAACTGTGAGACGATGGCCTGGCTCGCAAAGGTAACTCATGTTTATTAAACCTGTAGTGTGTCCCAGGCACCCCACTAGGAGTCTTACACAGATGACTCCACTTAATCCTCAAACACCCTGTGGATAAGCATCCTGGGTACCATTTTATAAGGAAGGAAGTGATGACTCAGGCGTGTTAAGGTATTTGCCCAAGGCCTCACAGCAGGTCAGGTACAGAGCCAAGATTTTAATGCAAGCCCAAAGCTCTGCCATGCCAGCACACTTTCCTCCTCTGTCCCGGGAGGACCAGGCGCAGGAGGCTGCCAGATCGGTCTCATGGGGCCAAGGATCAGATGCATCATTTCCACTCACAACTTCCTGGTCAGAACTGGTCATCAGGCCCCAACCGCCCACAAGGGGCTCAGGAAGGGTAATCACATTATGGTCCAGAAAGGGGTAAGGGGACCAGAATGTTGGGCAAACAGCACGGACGACTACCCCAGTGACCAGAGCACCAGCAGCTCAGCAAAGTCTGGGCAGTGGGGGTCATGCTTTTCACGGCCAAAGACAAGGACTCAGAGACAGGGGCTCAGAGTTCAAGGCCAACAAAGGCTAGACACGTCCTGCCCTCAGACATCCGTGGACTGAGTCTTCCACCTGCTCAACGTGCTTGAACCGTAGCAAATGCATTTGAATTTCCTGCCAGGGATGCAGGCTCAGCCGACACTTTCACGGCTGGATAATTCTAATCGAGCGCAGCCTGAATGATAAACTACCAAAAGGCCATGTTTCGTGTCGGAAGAGCGAGCCTCGACCCCATCATCATTCTTCTCGCTTACTCATAACTCCACCGTGCGGAAGTGTAGAACTCAGGCCCCTGGGTGGCTGTGGTTTCCGCCATGGCTGATCGAAATCCCCTTCACTCAGAGTCAGGAGGGTCCTTGCTGCAGCTCTGGAAGCAATAACTGGCCACCTGTGACGGACGACAGCGACCTGGCTCCAGGGCCGAGAAACGGAGGGTCCGTGGCAGGCGACAAGGTCACAGAACGTCCCGTTTCCTGTGCCACAATTCAGCCAACAACCGTTTGTTTCAGAAAACCTGCTCTGTGCTTTAAAACTAGACCCACACACACCTGGAGGAGCGATGTACGAGACCGAGAGAAGCGGGGCTGGGGGTCGGTCCCCAGGACCCCACGGGTCGGCCGCTGGTTATCCGGGAAGGCTGGGAAGGTGAAAGGAGAGCTCAGCGGCCCTGCCCGGGAGCCTGGGAGGTGGCTCGGGGCTGGAGGGGTCTCCAGACCAGTTGCTTTTGTCATCCAAATGGCCGGTTAGGGTGGGCGTGGGGCGGGGGCCGTGCTCTCAATCTCTCTGACATTTTGAGGGTGAGCTCTGTTCCGCGCTATTAGCCTGTGGCAACCAGGCTGCAAGATGAGACTCTTCTGCGTCCCCCAGCCCATAAAGCCCGCCCCTGCTGCACCGTGAAAATTACAGGCTGATATTACAGGCGCGTGTCGGGAAGTAGCCGGAGGTTGCTGATGCAATCAGAGATCCGGCAGCTTTATTGAGAGCTGTGAAATGAAACTGTGTTCCCCCTGTGCCCAAATATGAATCAGAAACTTCCCCCCCCAAACAAACAGAAAAACAATAACCGAAGCTGTGTTTTTTCCCCCTCTTCTTCTCTGTAAAATGATTGTAGCAAGCTGTCGAGCCAGAAATCTAGATCTTTTTTTTTTCCCCACTTAGGAGGGAGCGAGTTCTCCCCAGAATAAAGCGGCACCGCTCAGGGCTGAAGGGAGGACAGTTACTGCCGAGCGGGTCTCTGGGGCCGGAGTTTCCCGAGGGGTCTGTGGGGGCACGAGACTCCAGAGAGACCCCAGACGACATGTAGAGGGACCGTGTGGCGACCCAGGGGTCAGGACCGGGAGCCGCCACATGGCTCTGACTGCAGGAGCCTCTCTACTTTAGTCATTTAAAATATGAGAGATCTGGATGTCATTTTGTTAGGGAAAAAAAAATCTATGTTTGGCTGCTTTTTAGAGGTGGTTTCTATGAAGGCAAAGTTGTGGTGGGCAAAGCCAGAAAAGTAATCGTCTCTGGAGGTGGGGGCCAGGCATGATCTGGGAAAGGGCGAGGGAACTTTCTAGAGGGGTGACACGGTCCATGTCTTGAGAAGGGTTGAGTCACATTTGTCGAAAGGCATCCAGGGGCACATTCACGATTGACGCATTTTGCGCCATAAATTTCACCTCAAAAGAAAACCTGTAAACAAATATTGGACTCTATTTAATATATGCATGTTGTAGTATTTAGGGGAGACTTACTAATGCCTGTAATTTACATTAAAATGTCCTCAAGACAAGGACGGGGTGCGGACAGATGCACAGACACGTGATAATGCGAGTGTTGTATGTCAGTGGTGAATGTGGATTGTGGGTATACTGAGGTCCACCTAGATTCCTTTGAATTTTTCTGCATGTTTGAAATGTTTCATAATTAAATAGAGGGAAAAGTTTTCTTTGTCGACATATGGCAAACTTCGCCTATTAAAGTTCCCTGGGGTTATGTGCTTGACCAATATATGGGGCCTCCTCTTGGAGACTCAGATTCTGCTGGGCCTGGGCTGCTGGCATTTTTAATCGGCCCTCCAGATGAGTCCAATGAGGGGGCAGGTTAGGGGGACAATGGATTAAACTGATTTCTACCTGGAGAATTCGGGTTGGATGTGACGAAGAAGCATGACTCATAGTGCATCCAAGAAGGAGCCTCGGGTCTACCAAGCTCCTTGAGCGATGACTTTAGTTTGAGAAACAAGAGTTTTGGAAACATCTGCCCAAAGAAGAAAGACTCCCTCATCCAAACTCTGGCCGCCCTGTTCTGAAATGCCCCCAAACGTGTAATTAAGCTGTGGGTTAGAAGGAGCAAAGGCACAGATCAGGCAGCTGTGGGGCTGACGTCACTGTTCCAGGGCTATGTCTCTGGTTTTCTCTTGGGTCCTCCTGAGGCCTGCAGGGGACGAGAGAGCTGCATATTTACCAGGGCGAGTCCCCGAGTCTGGGGAGGGAGAGGAGTCACCCTCACGCCTCCGGCGCCCACGGAAGGCTGAATGACACCGGCATCGCGGTCCATGCTGTGGGCGGCACAGGGAGGCTCGGAGGGAAGGCACAGAGATGAGTGAGACCGGGAGCTGCCCCCAGGGGGCGTCTGGTCCCTCGGGGGAACTGTGTGAGACTCCTGTGCCCTCGGAGAATGGGCTCGGTCGCTCAGCAGTAGGGCAGAGGGCGGTGGTGGCGAGGCCGGCCCGGTGGCCCTGCTGAGCCCGAGCACACGCACTGGTGTGTGTGAGCGGCGGTCAGCCGTGTAGACGTGCGGGGGAAAGTGCGCAGTAACTGCGCTCTTGGATGGGAAGGGGGCGGGAGATGCGACACTCGCTTGTTGCCACTAGCGATTTCCCAAGGGACAGAGGGACGAGGTGAGAAGGCCCGAGAGATGCAGTGCCTACAGTTCTGCCCAGACATGCCGAGCCACTTCCCGGGGTCAAAGGCCAGCCTCGGGTCAGGTCCCAGATGCCACACAAGCCACCCGGGCCCTTGGTTGTGGAGTTAGGTGTCTTCTAATGAAACCTGAGCAGAGACCGACACCCTCGTTCCCGGAGGAAGTGACAAGGGCGGAGACGCACCCCATGCCGGCCGGGGAAAGGGGGCAGATGTCCAAGTGCTCGGCTCACACTTTCCCTGCACGTCCCCGCCATCCCGGGGCTGAGCGCTTCTGGGCAAGCGAGTTGAGGACCAGAGGCAGGTGGAGGGGAGGCAAGGATCCCCGGCCGACAGCTGTCCCGAACAGGGGCACCCCTGAAGGGTTTAGCGGTCGCCTCTCGTCCTCCCTCCCGCGTCCGCCTGTAACATGAACTTCCACAGCGTGTTGGCCAGAGCTGTTCCTGCAGACAGCTCAGCGTCTGGCTTGTTTAAGCAAGAGACAGTCGAGCAGATAGGGGTTAGGAAAAGCACCGCGTAACCCGTCTCCAACAAGGGCAGAAGGACAGGCTCCCCCTCACCTGCCCACGCTCTTTCATATCCACTTTATCTCTCAGGCTGCCGGGGAGGATGGGGAGCTGTTAGGGATCCAGACCCTGAGACTCAGCTAAGTCGAGGGCCACGCCAAAGGTCACACTGCTGCTGAGTGTCCCAGCGGAGCCCAGGATGCGAGGACATGGCGAGCAGATTAATGAGGCTTGGTTACCAGGGACACCAGCAACGCCTCCCTCGCTCGGTGCCCGCGCTGTGACAGACTTCACCTGTGGCTGCAGACGGCCCCAGACAGCGATGCGTTCCCGCCGGTGGTGACCCCGGGGCCCGTGGGATGCCTGGAGACGCCCTGGATTCCCTGACACGCTGCCCACCCCCGCACGGTGACATTTCCCAGCGTCGGGGCTCGCGCAGACAAGCTCCACTGGGCCAGGACGGTTTGGGCAATCAGCGCCCGCAGCCGTGACGGGGGCCTGGCATTTCCGCCTATTGATCAACGACAGAAGGAAAACACAAGGCAAAAAACGCGCCGGGAGCTCTTGTTGGCAGAGGCGGATAGAGCCTTCTCCTCTCTGTTTCGAAGGCAGCCGGGCGGGGGCCGGGGGTGGGGAGAGGAAAAACAACCACGAAGCCAGGGAAAAGCGGCATCTAAAGCTTTGTCTTGGCCTGTAAAGGCGTGAGGCAGGGGCTGCCGAGAGCGGAGGGCCCCAGAGGCTCAGGGCCCGCCTGGCGGCGTGCGGGGAGGCGGTGCGGGTGACGTGCAGGGTGCTCGGGTGCCTGTTCGTGCCCACAGTCCACGCGCAAATGCTGCGGCTGCAGCTCCTCAAGGTGACAACTCTCTGCCGTAAGTGCCAGACGGGCCACGTGCCTCCCTGAATTCCGCCGCGGTGACCCAGTGGCGGGTGCCCTTCTCTCTCTCTCTACGTGCCAGCCCCCCGACAGGCTGCGGCCCCATCCACCTTGCTGGGGAGAAGAAAGGTGGACTCCTGTGAACAGGACGGGTGGAGGGGCGCAGGAAGCGAGGTGCCTGGGACGGGGGAGGGGGGTGCACAGCGCCACGGTGTGGGGGGTCGTGGGGCCGAGTCCGTCATCCTGTTGAGTCTCAGTTACCTGTGTCCAAAACATAAGGAGGTGAAGGCAATGGCCTTGAGGGTCCCTTCTGACCCGTGAGGTGATCTCAGTCCTGCACCGGCCTGCAGAGCTCCGGCTGGGGCCTGAGCCAGGCCGGATGCGTGGGAAGAGTTTGCTGAGCTTTGTAAGAAACCGCCACAGCGCCCTTCCTGGTATTCAGGCCTGCGACCCATTTTGAATTAATTCTCTGTGAAGGTGTAAGACCGGCGTCTGGACTCATTTCCTCTGCTCGCCGATATCCGGGAGTTCGAGATGGGGATTTTTAGCTGAGAAACGTTGGGTTTTACGGATTTTATAGACTTTCCCAGGCAGCTAACGGCACAGAAAAGAACGGGGCGCTGTGGTGCGCCCAGGGATATGGGGAGAGCGGGGTGTCTGAGCGCCCGTGGCACTGACAACCCACACCGGCTGGCCAGTGGTGTGAACTCAGGCTGCTTCAGCGTCCTGCGGAAAAAACGAGAAGTCAGCAACAACCTCACACGTGTGTCTGTGCGTCGTGCGGGTTTGGCAGAGAAAACGGGCCGGGCCGGGAGTTGCCCTTCCAATGGAGCTGAGGACGGAGGACGAGCGCCCGGAACCCCTTCCTCTCGCCGAGGGTCAGGGGCTTCTGCGGCCTTTGATTCCCAAGGAGGTGTTGGAAGTTTAGCCTCTTCATGCGTGCCAGCCATACGTGTCGAGAAACCGTGTTTGAGAGAGAGTGAGAACAAATATTTGAGTAAAACAGACCAGAGAAGGCAAATAGAATTGGGATTTCAGATTTTGTGAGCCTCCTTCCCTTAACGATCCAGCCGATGACCGGGACAAGGTGTGGGACCGGCAGAAAGGAGCCAGTGACTCTTCCTGCCTAAGCGAACAGGAGAATTAACCCAAGCGCCTACACCGCATGCGTCCGCGGTCATGGTGCTGGGCCAGCAGACGTGGCTTCAGGGGAATAGGAGAGCAGTCTTCTGAGGTTTGTTGCTGGAAGATCGTGTCTTTCATCCGATCAGTGGTTTTGCACTGGACTCTCAAAATCGAGACTCACTTTCAGATAGACCGCAGGTAAAGCAGTCCCTAGCGTTGAAAAGTACGGCTCAGAACAGAGACTCTGGACCGTTTTCACCGAAAACTGTGTGCTGCTCCTGCTGCTCAGATGTGGGTTTCGTGATCAACCACCCTTCTTTACGCCTCCCTAACGTCTGGCTGGCGATGTCGCTTGCTCACGCCTGGTTCCTGGGACCCGATTTTCTCCAGCACATCGTGCCGTGCTCCCTGGTCAGCGTGGTCTGCTCGGGGTCCATTTTCCTTGGAGAACGTGTTGGCTCCGTCCACTAGTGCTGTCCTACTCTCCGGGAACCGTTTTGCTTCCGCCGGCGTGAGCCTCTGGCGGCTTGGTTCACAACACGTGACCTTGGCCCTTCGCTTTGGTTGGCTGGGTCAAGTGCACATCTGAGCCAAATGTGCCAAATTCTCTCTCCTGAAAAATCCCAGCCGTGAGATAGTGAGAGCGGGGGTGGTAAATGGACTCTAGTCAACGCCCTCTTTCTAGGTGGACGGTCTGCGTATTTGGTCAGAATTCTTTTCTTGGCAGCAAAAGAGGCTGGCTGTGGTTCCTTACTGGAACGAGTATTTATTAGTACATGGATAGCTTGGAGAGTATTGGGAACACTTAAAACATCTGTAAAAGCACCGAACCAAGGCATCTCCGGGGCTTTAAGGAACGGTAACTTCAGGAGCAGTCTTACGGGACGAACAGGCTGGTGCTGGTACAGCCAGAATGCATGCATCCCAACCGTTTTGAATCTCTTTCAGGAGATTCTGAGCAAGATTCAAAGTTCGGGGAGCAAGTGTCTCATCGGCCTGTCTTGGGCGATGTGGTTTTCCCCTAGTTTATAATTCCACTGGGTCGTATTGACAAGGGAAAACACACTTTTTCAAAAGGAAACCGAACGATGGTAGAAAGGGCAATAGCTATCGGAAAGTCAAAAATAGTATCACTATAGTCACCCAAGATGTCCTGTTCCAGCTCTTTTTGTCTTTCTAGGATTCCGCGAGAGGCCCCACTGCCCTCCGGGCAAATTCCTTCTGCTGCATAACCTGGCTTGAGCTGGTTTATGTTACTTTAAACCAAAAGACTCTTAACTAAGATGCTGTTCATCTATTTTTATCAGAAATGAACCTCGGCGTTGGCCCTCCCTTGAAAGAGCCCTGTATTGATTGAGTAGCCCACAAGAAGCCGGTACCCTATGAGACCCATGGGCATGCATCGAATAAGCTGGCTGTGTGTTGGCCTCGGATCAGAGTCCCCAACCTGTTCATCTCCATTCACCGAGACGCTCCGTGCTTAGCCACGCCCTCTTCTCCAGCCCCCGAGCAGATGATAGACCAATTTTTAAATACCACAAGGGGTGTGAGGCTGGAAACGCCCTCCCGAACGCCAGACAAGCCGGGGGAGCCATGGTAACAGTGCAGACATGTGCACTTGAACTCTAGAAGAGAGACTATGCTTATTAAATCTCATGGCTCCCTGGCCAGTCGAAGGCAAACATCTCAGGCCTGGGATATTTTGAGTCCATTTTCCTTGGAGAGAGAAAAAGAATTTCTCTCTATTTAAGTGAGCAAATGAGAAATAGGGGGAGAGTTCTGTAGTGGCTTCAGAGTCCCTTTCCTTAGACAGACTCTTGCTCGAAGGGGTAATATGATTATAGCAACAGCAGCAAAAGCGAGAAGGGTGGCTCAACGCTTGAAGGAGTTGCTGTGTTTCCAGCGCCATACTAAGGGCCTGAGAGTGATTCTCTTTTCCTTTAATGGAGTGGTCGTCTTTGGTTTCACTAAGGAACAGCCATGTGATATGATGAGCTCCCCCTCTCACGCACCTCTGAAGATCCCGTCTGCTCCTCTTTGGGGGACACTTAGTGTTTTCTCTGTGTTTTGTGGTTCTTGAGCTCCATCGAATGTGTGTTTCCTGACCCAGCGTTAGAAAGCGGGGGTCGGGGGACGGCGTACAGAAGGGAAATAAGACATCGGCGTGCCCTCCAAGAGCTCACGGAAGGGCGGAAAAGACAAAAGAACAAGATAATGGCTGAATCACGACATTCTGTGGGTCCTCATTGGTACATTCCCAGGTCTATGGCCGTGGAGAGCAGATATGAATAAGTGGAAAAAGGCGGGGAAGACAAGAGCATTGAGCTCGCCTCTGAGGGTTGAAATACAGTCTACAGAGTGAGCGAGATGGTTCATTATCTCGCCCTGACATTTCCGGGGGATTCGAGGCATCTAGCTCAACTTGAAATCCTCTGTCATGCTCACCAATCTCGGGGGAGATGGCAGGCATTGCCCCTGGTAGGGACTCAGAAAACATTTCTTGAGTCGGTTCAAAGAATATAAAGTCAGACTCATCTTCAATCTGGAGTTTTAAAAATAAAAATTCAACAGGTTGTGTTTTGCTGTGAAAGGTATAGGCTAGCATGTTTGAGATGAAGTGTAAATCATTCTAAGTTTGGATGGTGTGAAAGACTCTGAGATTCCTTCTTTTTTTGTGGGAAGAGGGAGAGGAGGAGGAGATATATATATATAGGCTGATGCAATTAACGATGGAATTTCCTTAAGTGAGGTTAAACTCGAAACGTCACAGACACGGCCCGCAGCCACAGTCTGGGCGTGTAGGCTTCCAAGGTCAGACATTCCGACCTCTTGACCTCAGCTCCTACCATGTCTTTCCTGCTCCGCATCTGGCCACACGGGCCTCACACCATCTGGAGGCGTTAGCAGCGACCTGCCATGACTCTGAAAAGCGAAGTGAGGCAGGATGGCGCTAGGAATCCTGGCCGCCCCTGCGAGCTGGGCGATTCGGAGCCGGTGACACCCTTGGATTGAGGCTCAGTCTCCGCCCCAGATAAACAAAGAGCATAGGTCATGCGTGCGTCCTTCTCAGGGATGCTGAGAGGATTAACTGAGGTGCTGTGTGTGAGAAGACTTTGGAGGTCACTCCCAAGGGCTCTGCATTTTAATAGATTATTGTTCTAGTTTTGTCTTGTTTACAGTAATTGATGAGGTTAGCAAGATCTTAGGAGGTAAGACCGAGAACTGGGAAATTTTTAATAGTGGGAATGAGAGAGAGTTTTGAGGAGAGTTGGGGAGAGAGGCTAAGTCTATACCTAGAGCTCTTCACCTGGGCAGAAGGGTTCACGTCGGGACCCTAGAGTCTTAGAATTGTGTACATAGTATATGTACAGAGTATATATATATATATATATATATATATATATATATATTATATATATATGTATACAGAGTATATGCGTTTTTTTGAGGCTGTTGTCGGATTCTCTAAGAGGTTTATCATCCAGAACGCAGAGGAATCATTGGTCTGTGATGGCGGGAGGAATATTTCGGAAGAGCATAATTCACTGAATAAGATCAGGAAACACAGCATGAGCCGGAGTGGGTTGGGGGAAGGCCAGAGGGTGATCTAATCAAACTGGCTCCATCAATATTTTGCCTGGAGCCCAATCAACACATCCAGTAACAACCAACATATTTTATTCCTGGATCAATTAGCTTCCGCTGCATAACAAACTCCCCCAAATCTTAATAGCTTAAAACAATAAACATGTATTGGACGTATGATTCTATAGGTCAGCAGTTTAGATTAGATAGAGCTGGGTGATTCAGCTAAGCTCACTCACGAATCTGTGGTTCGCCACCAAGTTGTCCGGGGACCGGCTGATCTCACGTGGCCCGAAGTGAGCAGCTCATCGCTCGTTCACCTGGCAGCTGGGCAGAGGTCCGAGAGTGACTGGAAACTTCTCAGGGCCCTGGCTCAGAACTCACAAGCCGTGACTTCCGCTGCACTGCAGGAGCCAACGCAAGCCACAGGGCTGTCCCGTTCTCAGGGATAGAGAGGTAGATTCCACCTCTAGATGGAATGAGATATGACGTCATCCTGTAAAGAACACAGAACAAGGAAGAGGGGAGGACTATGGCAGTTTTGCAATTGGTGACCACTCCCAACCCCATGTCTCATTCATCAGCCGGTTCCGGTCCCTTTCGTTAAAGGGATTCTGGTCTTCTCCTTGATCTCTACCCACCTTTGGGAAAAGGAGCAAGCCTCAGGTAGAGATCAGGGGCCCAGTGAGGGCAGTCGTTTATCCAAGGTCATGGAGCGAGTGAGCAAGCAGACAGGTTTAGCACTCACTTCTCTCATTTCTATTCTGTTATCAGCTACCTCACACTACGACACATCATCCCAATGTTTGGGGACGTCTAAAAGCATGACCCTACATCAGTGCTTCTCCAAGTATTTGTGATGAAGGACCAGTTTGGTTGTCGCTTGGTTAGTTTTATTCCTGATCCGTCATGGGCTGATACTAGCATAGCGGTAGATCTCATCGTGTGACGGTTACAACACCGGAGTATTGAATCAGGCGAGGCCGCTGATCACATGGGTGGTCGGTGACAAATCGCGGTACGTTTCTAAATGCTTCCTCTGCCTTCCTGCAATGAACTCACTGTGGGCCAGTCACCAACAGTCGGCAGAGTGAGATCCCACCTCGAGTAGCGTTGCTCTGAATCCACGATCCCGTCTCTTTCCACCATATCCCCAGGAAGTGGGAAAACTGGGTGTCGTGGCCCATTTGAGTCTGGCGAGGAAACTGAGGCCCGGAAAAGTAAGTAAGGGGCTTGTCCAAGGTCGCACAGGGCGAGGCTGGGAGAAGGACCGGGCCCTCCGCACTGGACCCCGCATCCTTCTGCCTCCCTCAGCTGCAAGGGAAAGATACAAACCAGCGTGCGTAATGAAAGAAATTAGCTTCCCCTTCACATCCCGAGTCCAAACCGTGCCGTGAGTTATGGAGGCCGATGAAGGTTTACCTTTCACACTGCGGATTTATGCATTATTTACATAATCAGATGCCCCCGCTTTCGTGCCCAGAGATACTAATTCCCAGTGCACTGCCACAGTTTCTCACATCTCAGCATTTGCTGGGCACTTCATCACTCCCCTGGGTGTCCGTGGGCCCGGGCGGGGTGATGGCGATGTTTCTCCCGGGTACTTTGCCAAAGAAAGTTGCCCACACAGCAGAACCACACAGTGCGACCCGTGGCTGTGTCCTCCTTGGCCTGACACCCCGCAAAGTCAGAGGCTGGAAAGTGGAGCGGGCAGGCAGGCGACGGGCTCACAGCATGAAGGGGCTTCGCCCCACTTCTGCCATCCTGGAGTAGGGAGTCGAAAGGATCTAGGGTGTGTAGCAGCCACTGCAGAGGCCTCCACGTGGCCCAGAGTCAGCGTCCGCTCCAGCCACACCTGCCGTGTTCCACGGTCTCATCGGGGGAGGGAGTCCTTTGGGGCCGAGGGCACCACCCCCCAGCTCTGGTATCAGAAGAGACAAAACCTCCCCTATTCTCTTTCGGGCCTGGGGGAGCCCTTCACCTTGACTTAGCAGTGCTTACCATCCCCAGACTCTTCTGCAAGCCAAACACCAGATAAATGGGCTGGGCAAATGGGGCCCCAGGACATGGTACCTCAGCTTGGAAACTTCGGGTTTGGGATTTGACATCAGGCATTAAAGAGAAACTAGCAGGGCCGCTTGGATCCCGGGGTTCAGCAAGGGGCCGGGACCCTTGGAATTGTGATTTCCAGGACTGATGGTCGGTTCTTTAAGCATCATTTCATCCAGGGTTTGTAGCTGCTCCAGATCTTTATAGTTTACATATATAGTTTATAAATATATACATATATATTTATATTTATACACATACATTTTTTTTAAATAAAATGTTCAATAGCTTACAGAAAGGGGCAAGGGGCCCAACGGAGACCCTCGGGCCCAAAGTGGAGTATGACATGCTCGAGGCCATCGCTTGAGGACAGAAGCAGCCCAGGCGTTCTCAACCACACGCTCTGACACGCTCGGTTCTATTTCCAGAGCCTTTCCTGGCCTTGGGCGGAAGGCGGATCTGCTTCATTGGGCACCGCACACATTCCCTCCGCCTGGAGCGTGCTCCCGCAGGTGTCCACGGGGCCGGCTCCCGCATGGCCCTGAGAGCTTCTTGACCTACTGTCACCTCGGCGAGGCTTTCCCCACGTTCCCCTGATAAAGGGGCTCTTCTCCCCTCCTGCACACACACGCCGGCATCTTCTTCCACGGCTTCGCATTTTATTTTCTTCATAGGCCTTGTTAGCAGCTAAACTGGTCTCGTCTGTTTGTTGGTTAGATGAATGAATTCAGGTCCGTCTCGCCCAACGGAATGTAGCGTCATGAGATCAGGCACTTTGTTTCCTCTGTCGTTTGGTCTCCGAGTTCCAGCACGTCGCTTGTCACGCAGTAGGCACTTCGTGAATCCTCAGAGGAATGAACATCTGTCTTCATTTTGTGTCCTGAGGTGTGAGACCCTCAGAACAATGGCCATTTCCCTTCAGTGGCGTGTGTCACCACAAACCGCCTCGATCACACTCGTCACACGCCATCGTGCAGGGATCTAGCGAATCCCCATCTTTCAGATGCTCACGGCGGGGCTGCTCCAGCACGGTCTCATCCGCTGAGCCTGAAGGCCACAGGAAAAGCACCCGGACCCACTTGGCCTTGGTTTCCCGGGTAACCAAGGTTATACGCTTAGATACACAGGACCAAGCAGGACGCCCCCAGGGGAGGGAACGCTGGAGACTCAGGCACCGGCTGCGTGCTTGCCGCTCTCTCTGGTAGCCATGGCCTGAGACCGATGCCCAGCTCAGGGCTTGATGTCTGCGGGCCAGATCCGAAGCTCCGGGACTAGAGTGCCCAGCCCCAACGCCACCTGCTTACCCCAGCCTGGGTGAGACGTGCCTACGTTCGTTTGCATCGTGTTGGGTACGTCCTGCTCCGCTCACACAGAAATGGGGTGGCACGTTCTTCCGTTCCCCACGTGCTGGCGCCCAACGCCTTCCCTTTGGTCTTGCCTTGCTTTTCGTTTGTGAGGAAGGGGAAGGCCATGGCCACTTCTGCCTACCCATCAGCCAACTGACGCAACCAAAGTCTCCAGTTCCAAACAGTTCGGAACCTGGAATAGCTGCACGCTGGTGGTTCGGGGGGCGGGGGCAGAGACAAAGAACAGCTGTCACGACGGGGAGACAACGCCGTGTTCTCTTCGTTATTTCATCGCTGCTAGTTAAATCTTGGGGTTTCTCGCAGAAACCCAGAGTGCCAGGTTCTCTTTGGAAAATGGGCTCATCTGGCCGCAGCCAGCCTGGGCCACAGCTTGGTCTTCCCGGAATGCAGGCGCCGAGGCCGAGGCTTGGGGCATAGGCGGTTTACGTGGAAGCCGATGACTAGAATCCAGAGCCGGGAGCAGGAAGGGGAAAGCAGACAAGAGGAAAAGCAGGCAGAGGGGGGCCCCTGCTGGGGGCGGCAGGGCTTGACCGCACTGGAATTGCCGGGGTGCACGCGGGGTTCCGTCCAGAACGAGTGGCCTGGAGGGCGAGAGCGGTGACGTGTATGCACCAGGGCCCCTTTCTCACGGGAAGTGAGCTTCCGCACGCTCTTGGCAAAGCACGCCGGCTTCGTTCGGAGGCCGATGCGACCCCCCGGGACTCGCGGTGACTCTGTGGCTGAGCGGGGAGAAGGCGCGCGGGCCAAGCGGGAGGCCAGGCGCCGTCCTCCGCTGGTGGGTCGGAACTGCTCACGGCAGTGGCAGCTGCAATGGGAGGAGGAGCGTGAAGACGCCACGAAGCGCCTGCTGCAGCCCCCCCCTTCCCCCCCTCCCCATCCCCGTCAGATGCGCCAGCTGCAAGTGCAGCTGCTCCTCAGGTGTGACGTCCCCTCCGGCGGGTCTCTTGGCTGTAAGGGGGGCGTTCGGCAGGTTTCCACTTGGCCTTTGCCACGCTGCCGGCTCCCATCGCGCGGGTCAGGCACCAGTGTGAGTGTGACACATGCGGTCAGGATAGTGTCCTTCCTCTTTCGCACGCCAGGACCGGGTGGATCCCCTGCCTCCCTTGTAAGACGGGCTCGGGTCCTTCCTCTGACTCTACGCGATGGCAGTGCTTGGTTGTCCCTGCCTCGCTGCGATCTCTGACGTCCTGTGCCAGAGCCCTAGAGAGGCCCGGGTCTTGCTCGTTTCTGTGCTCACACGTGTGCTGACAAATTGCTGCCAGTTCCTTTGAGAAGGATTAAGAGAAAAACGTAATGAATGCACAAAAATACGGTCACCGCTGTGGCATTGCAGGGTCGTCCTTCAAGAGGACGCGGTCTCTCGTCAACCGAAAGGCCCCGAATCGGAAAACGTCGTCGTGTCCAGAAGCTGAGTGAGGAGTGGCCGCCTTCCCCCGCCGTGGCCCCTGCCCTGCAGTGCCAACAGCCATGCGCTTCCCAGCCATGCGGGGGTCCCCTCCGTGGTATGTTTCTAACGGAACGGCGCAGGCAGGACCTCTGAGTCCTCCCAGGGACACGGCCGGGTAGAGGGGACTCGATGGCGTTCCATTCCAACACGTTTCCTGCCTTCAGCCTTATTGTTCATGTCACAATCTAATCGACTGTCGTCCGTCATCACACCTGGGCTTCAAGAAGTCGTCCCGCGTGCTTAGTAGGACCAGATCCAGGTGTCCCCCTAAATCGCGACGTCCACGTCACAGGAGAGTGCTCCCACGTGGATAAACGCGCCGCCACACGGCGCCGCGTGCTGTCCCGCGTGGTCCCACCCCGCCGAGGCCTTCCCTCCCACACGCTCGCCAGGTCCGCTTGTGCGCGTCAGCCGGGTCCGACGCCCGCCGGAGTGACGTGTGTAATGCAACGTGGGAAAAGCTACTCTTCTTTTGACAATCCGGGGGCTTACTGTCACACACAGCACGAAATCTTTCCTTCGTTTAACAAATAACTAGGGAGCTCCGCTTACAGCGGCCAACGGCGCACACGGTTTTTCAGAGTCATGGAGCATCGACGAGCTTTATCCTCCCGAGCGTGGTCCACAGATACACCCGCGTTCTCCCTCCCGCTCCCTTCCCAAGATTCCTTCTCGAAACGCTTCCGCCTCTGCGAATGATTCCGGTCATACTGACTTTCAGTTCCCTGAAGGAGCGAAGCCCCTGGAGGAGAGGGACTGTTCCATTAGATTTGCCAGCATGTAGCACAGCGACAGGTACTGACCAGGAGCTCAGTGAAGGGTCAGTGAATGAACAAATGAACTGTAAACAGCCACAGAGTGAAACCAGGGTGAGGCAAGCGAGGCACCCGGGGTGCTAAATTTAGGGAGGCGTTCGCTCGTGGAGTGTGGCCTCGATGTTTTATTTGCCTCCCGCGGATCTGGCCGGGACAGCCATGAGGAGCCACTAATTACCGAGGACGCTGTTCGTGTGGGCTGTGCAAGGTTCTGCTCAGAAACAGACCATCTCTGGTGTCCTTTGTCTACAGCAGCTCCGGCTTCCTGTGGATCTTTGTTGGAGGCTCAAAGCAGCGAAGGTCTGCAGCACACCGCAGGGGCCAGGCTCCGCTCCAAACGCACCAAGGAGACAAGACCGAATATGCCTCTGCCATTTGGCTTCCGGAAAAAAAAAAAAAAACAAAAAACAAAACCAGATGTGGTACATCCCAGGGGCTGGGGACGCTTGAACATCCTCACCCCCAAGTCCGTGGGGCCATTATAAGAATGTGTTCTCCAAGTCATCTCTCCCAACAATATCCGGGGATATTCAAATGGTTCTGGGACGGCTTTCAATCCTCAGAGCGAGCAGCCGTTTAGAGAGTTGGTCTGAGTCTACCCAACACACTTAGTGTCATTACTGAGTCAAAACCTCAGTCGACAACCTCGATGGTCTCTACTCAGCTGCCAAACATGCGCCAAAACCAGGGATAAAGGGGGAAAAAGCGTTCCTTCCCAACAGCCTTCATCATGCCAGAGGTTGGGTTTTTTTTTTTTTTGCTATTTTGTATGGGGTTTTGTTGTTGTTGTTCTTTAAATGAACAAAATAAATATGTGAAATGGTGTATTGATTTTAATTGATTTTTCAAATCGTCTCATGATATACACAGACTCGATTTGGTGGGAAATTTCACAGAATGAACAGAATCCTAACAGGACAGACTTGAAGATGGAGTTTACCTAGTCTAACTTCTGCATTTAATAAATGAAGAAACTGAGGTTAAGGAGCCAACGGCAGACCATGGGCTGGTAGTATACCTGGGATCGGGGTTCATTTTTTTCCAGCAGCAAAACAAACATTCTCTCCTCCATCATCGCGCATGGAAATTCATTCTTCCCACAAGTCCTGGTCACCTGGTGTTAAAATTATTCAGGAGGATACATAAAGAGAAATAAGATAACAGCAAATAATAATAATACTTACTATGTCCTAGGAACTTTTCTTTAAATAGTGACTCTACGAAGCAGGTGTTATCATTACTGTTGTGTTATTTGTTGATGTTATGGCTGTCATCATCATCATCATCACCATCATCACCATCATCATCATCACCATCATCATCATCACCATCATCATCACCATCATCATCATCACCACCATCATCATCATCATCATCATCATCTCATCATCCTTTTGCAATGAGTAAATCAAGGCTTAGAGAACTTAGGTTATTTATCCAAAGTCACGGAAATAATAAGTGACTGAAAAGTGATTCGGACTTCGATTTGGTTTCAAAACATTTGCCCCTTCACTCACGCACGGTGCCGACTTCCTGTTTTCTTCTTTAGCTTGATTCCTTTGAAAACATTTGGTTTTATGTTCATCGACATGAAACACACTAAATCTCTGGTGGTGATGACAGTGTTTATAACATTTCTAACCAGATGCAGCTGAGAAGATTGATGCATGAGGTAAATCATGAAATAGAGAATGAACTTAATGGGCAAGTTATTTAGATGTCTTATTATCTACAATTACATAAGCTCAGTGGAATTCAAATGATGATGCTCACGTTGTGATGTTTAGCCACACCTGGCTAGATAACGTCTGTTATTGTTGTTATTATTTTTAACAAAATAATGTGTATCAAGCGTTTATGACATGCCAGCTAATTTATAGACCTACCATTCCATGATCCTCAAAATGATCCTTGCAATATAGAGACTAGTGGCACCATTTTTATGGACGAAGAAACCAAGGCCCAGAGATTCAAATCACTTGTCCATCTTTTAATGTCGTTTTGGCTGACTTTGATGTTTCCAGGACTTGGCTTGCTTCGCGTGGCAAACCACTTCCCAGCGGGGCTGCGTCCCACATTTTGCTAATCCTGCCTGGGCAGCAAGTGCCTGGCTTAGTTTATTTTTTTCCAAAGTGTTTCGGTGTGCCTGGTGATAGCTGCTCAGCGGAACGGGATGGCTTACACATTGCCAAGCACATCTCTCATCATCCCACTGCTGAGCAGGTGTCACGTGGTCCTCTTGTCCTCGAAAGCCCTCTTTCCATCTCCCAGTACTCAAATCTCCACGATCAAGGCTCAAAGGGCAACTCCCCCATTTCATTCCCCCTGACTTCCGTTCCGGAAAAATAATCTCAACTTCCTCTCAACTGCCGTAGAATCTCATCTAGGCAGGTCATTACTTCATTTACTTATTAATTTCTTCATCGAGCACAGGCAGCTCTAGGCCCTGTAAGACATTGTCCTTCATAATTCAGTTGGTTAAACAAACACGTCATTTATTGAGACATCTTATGGCATTTATTACATTCTACCTTTTGTTCTGCTTACTCATTCTCATTTTGCTTTTATCCTAATCCATGCTGAATGCTTTGAGCACAAAAATTGTATCTCATTCATCTTTATTTACACCCTCAAGTGCCTAAGAGAACGCTTTACACATAGGAGATAGGACAGCAAACGATGTTCAATAAATAAATATTATCAGGAATATACATTGTTTGGAAAAATTAGAAAGTTAGTTAATCTTACAAGGAACATAAATTACCAAATAATTGTTAACAAATTTGATCTAATCACATACAAAGCGACTCAGCAGTAAAAGAAAAAAAAAACCAAAAATGCACACACATACAAAAATTAACACCAAAAAACTAGAAAGGCAAGGAACACAATAATGTACATTTTCATTTGCTTTTCGTCTTCTTCTTTAAAAACCGTATCGTTTCACATTAACCTGCATGGCCTGCTCCAACTCTCTAATAAAAGTGCAGGTTAAGGAAATTGGTGGTGGAGGAAAATTATAAAATAGAAGCGAACCTCATGGAAAGTGGAGCACGGTCCTCGGCACACTTTTAGGCCCACTGCCATTCTGCTCCCCCTCTGAGGCCTTGCTCTCCAAGGAAGTCGGCCATTGGACCTATTTCTAACTTGACTTTGGGTCTTGGAGCCTGAGACACCGGGCTCTGTGTGGGTCTTGTTTTTGTTTTTGTTTTGTTTTTTTATGACCATGTGTTTCTCTGGCACCAGGCAGTCTCTGTCCCTCAGTCGGTGACTTCATCTCTGCCATCTGTGAGCTCACCACCTGCAACCGGAACCCATAAAGCTCAGTGGGGTGAAGTTCTTGTTTCTGTGGCTGTTGCCAGAGCATTTTATCTCTCTCATTTCTTAAAAGTTGTCTCTGTCATTGTAAAAACTCCTCGGCCATGCGCAAAGGGGAAACCCTCTAGGGTGTCACCTTTGCAAGCTCCAGGTGGCCTTAATGCTACCAGTGAGCGCGACCAGTGAGGTCTTAGGGAAAGGTGGGGTGACCCCGGATGGACGCAGGATGGGGACCTCTCGTTCTCCCACTGCTGAGCACGTGTCACGTGCTTCTCTTGTCTGGTCATGGCTCTCAGGGCCTCCGGAATCGGCAGTCTCTAGGTCTTAGGGAAAAGTCTTTCTGACCATACTGTCTGTTTACAGGACGAAAATCTACCTCGCTGCCAGCCGTTGGGGCTGATTCTTTTCAAATCTTCTTTGCAGAATTCTGTATTTGCTTCCGCCTGCAATGGCAGCAGTGACAGTGCGTGCTTCTGCTCAGGTCTCTTCAGGGTACATTCTAAACTGGCTCTGCACATCTGAACAGCCTCTGTGCTCACTAAACGGAAACCTCCAAAAAAAGACACAAAAGGAACAGCTCAGAGCAGAGGGCCAGACATTTCCGAGACACCAAGAAACTCTTCCAGAGAGTTCAATTTCAGTGAAGTATGCTTTTTTGGAGTCTCTCTCTCTCTCTCTGCTCCCCCCCCCCTATAAATATACATACATTAAAATTGGCCAGTAAAAGAGTTTGAGAATCGACTGGTGAAAAGATTTCCAGAGGCTGATCAGTTCGGTGAATTTATTTTCCATCAATTACCTAAGACAAAGCACCTGAGAGGACCCCTTTCCCCATCTTTAACACAGAAAAAATCTGCACATAAATAAAACATCGGTAAATCTCTTGCCGGATTCCTTGCCCCCTGGAGCCACAGAGCTGCGTTGTTATGGAAATGCAGCACGATGGGGTCACAATGCACTTTCTGTCTTTATTATCATCTTCTCAGCTGTAGAAAGCTCTCGGCGGGCGCAAGGCCACTGTATTTACTCTCATTTCATAGATTCTTACTGTAGTAACATCCGTCTTTCACCTGAAGGACTCAAAGGCCATGGCGAATGGGTTCCCATCTGGGGAGGGGGTCAGCCTCGAGGAATGGAGACGTGTAGATTTCAGGGGTGGTGATCTCCTCCATTCCGATGAGAACCACGGGGTTCCGGGTCTGCAGCAACGCTGTCTGTGCAGGATCCGAAGGTCAGAAGATCTGAGCATCAGGAGACCACTCTGGACAGAGAAGAAACCTCCAAGGCTTGTTAGTTTGCCCTTGCTTGGGAAATTCGGAGAACTCAGGGCAACCCTGACATTGTAATGTGGCAGCCCCAGCTGAAAACACTTAGGAGATCGAAAGCCGGTGTGTCGTAATCAATGCAACAGGAAGGGGACGCACCTGTAGAGAGAGGAGAGCTCACAGTGCGTGAGTTCGTAAGCCGTGCCATGGGGATCTCAACCATTAACCCCGTTTCTCCACTAAGCCAAAATAAGTCCTTTGTGCCGAGGTACATTTTGCCTTTAGAAAACCCCTGTTTTGCAATAAATATTTGTTGAGCCCTTTTTTACATACCTAGCCACACAGAGCTCACGTGGAGCTAAACTTTCAAGTCTGTAGTTTGAATCCTGACTCGTTATGTTGCTTCTCTGAGCCTGTTTCTTTTCTGTACTAAGGAGCTAAAATGTAATCCCAGTGGTGAACATTTATATAAGGCTCACATCCCCGACACAGGGAAAGCGTCTACGCACCTGAGTTGGAATCCTGGTCCATCTGCGTGACCGCAATGAATCTGTAAAATGAAAGTCGAGGGTGCCTGCATCTTAGAGTTGCCGTGAGTGTGACATTAAACAATGCACGTCAAATTCGTATCCTGGTTTGCAGGACAGAGTTTAGGCAGTGTGGGAGCTATGGAAAAAGTTGGTCGCCAGGTCGCTAATGTTTAATTAGGACGGACCAGACACGGAGGCAGACGGCTCCTAAGGTTTGGGGTGAGAGGGTCACAGCAGAGTCTACTCTGTATCATCCATTGAATGAAATTAAAAACCTGGGTAGAAAGCAAAGAACATTTCTCTAAGGGCTCGAAAAAGTTAATGGTGGCAGGTGGATTGGGGAAAAAACAACCTGAAGTATATGTTTTCCAGCAGAGAGCTTTCTGGAATTATTTTCTTCTTCTGATTCTGTCAGCCAGAACTCAAATTCTGCCCAATTCCTGGAACTTTACACTAGGGCTGGACAGAAAGAGCTTCGAGAGCAGTCATGTATTTCCGGTCCAAGGAATGAGAAGCAGGACAGACACAGAACAGAGAGAGTAGGAAAGATGCCCTAAACATGTGTTGTTTTTTTTTTTTTTAAATTCCAGTCCTTAGACAATCTCAAAGTAGAAAGAAATGACAACAGAAGAAAACTTGGAAAATCGAGAATGAAGGAAGAGCAACAGAAATGGTAAATATCTAGGTAAATTGAATACGTTATTTCTCTCATCTTCAATTCTTTAAAATACATATGACAGTATAAAGGTATCTCGTTTTTCTTGGGTATATTTAGCTGGTTTGTGCCTTTAGAGAAATTGGTCCAGTTTGTCTAAGACCAAATTTATCTACATAAATTCCATTTAATGCCCAGGGGGCTTCTGATAATAGCCTCTTCTTTCTTGTTAGTGGTAGTTTGTGTCTTCTCTTTGATTTCTTTTTCAGTCTGGTTAGAGGTTTTAAAACAAATAGCTGTGGAACCATTAGACATCTCTCTCTATGCCAAAAAATAAACATCAACTCGTATCTCACACCTTATACAAAATTAACTCATGTAACTAAATGTGATACTTCTAGAAAAATAGAGAAATTTTTTATAATCTCCTCTTAAGCAAAATAGTCTCTTTTTTGGTATTAACAGTTGTTTATTGAAATAAGTAAATATTCTCAGATATGATACCACATGTATGAGTCTTAGAAGAAAAAATTGATGAGTTAAAACTCATCCAAATAAAAAAAAGCTATTGCTTTGCAGAAGACACTGTTAAGAGAATGAGAACTCAAGCTACGCATTGAGAGAAAATATTTACAAGTCACATAGTCAACAAAGAACTGACTTCCAGAATATATAAAGAGCTCTTAAAACTCAACAATAAGAAAAACATTCAATAAAAATGGGTAAGAGATTTGAAGAAATACTTCATCCACAAAGGCAGGTGGATGAGAAAAAAGGACATGAAAAGATGCTCAACATCGTTAAGTAAGATGATTACAAGTGCCAACTACCATACAGAGCAGCTGGACCTCTCTTCCACTGCCAGCAAGGATGCAGAACAGTACAGGTACAGCCACTCTGGGAAAAAGACAGCCTCTTGTCAAGCGAAACATATGCTTCTTCCGATCCAGGCATTCCGCCGATATATTTTACGTCAGAGAAGTGGAAACCTGTGTCTACGAGAAAGATTTACCCAAATATTCATAGCAGGTTAATTTATAAAAGCTGAAGACTAGAAACGACCCAAAGGTCCATCAATAGGTGAATGGGTGAATGAATGACAGGACATCCATACCACAGATTCCTACTCACCCATCAAGAGGGAAGGATGCTTGAGGTGTACCACCATGGGGACGAGGCTCGCGCCGAGTGGAAAAGCCAGTCTAGGTTCCCCGATGTGTGAGTCCATGTAAGTGACATTCCTGGAAAGGAAAATTGGAAAATTGGAGGGACAGAGCCTGGCCCCTGCAGCGCCCAGGAATTTAGAGTGAGCGGGGTGTGGCTATGAGGGGGCGGCAGCAGGGGGTTCCGACACGTTGGTACGATTGTGTCACGGTTGTGGTCGTAGTTACTCAAATCTGCACACCTGTTAAAATTTCCGGCACTATTTGCTAAAAAGTAATTAAATTGGCCGTTGCTATTTTTTAAAAAAATAGAACGTCAATATTTAACATTAACATTCAACATTCTCTAGTTCGCATGGCTGTATTTGATAAAATCCCCTCGAAATCACTGATATAATAAGCGATTTCGACAAATACAAATTGTAACTCAGTTCCGGACGTTCGCGGCAGGCTGTCTCATAGCTTGAAAGGCTCTGGGTTATTTGGTTATTTGTAGTTTCCCACATGCTCTCTTGTTCCCATTCAAGAAAGCATCTTGAAATTTTGGTAACAGTGATGCTATAGAGATAAGCTTGGGTCTCGCACAAGTTATGAAAAGGTGAGTAATTCACAAACTAGTACTTCGGTTAATTTGACTATTTTTAGTAATAAATTACGTGCGATGCTGCATCAGGTTATCAGAACCGTAGAACGATGTTTTACAGTCATTTCAGCCAGCGCTGAGGAAAGGCGACATCGTCCCCCGAGCCCACCGTTGGCGCTGCTCTGCCCTTGGGCGCGCTGGTATTAAGTGGCGAGTAAAGCGGGTGCAGTTCCGGTCCCCAGGGAGCTCTAAGGGCAGGGATTTCTAAAACTCTGGCAAAAGGTCGTCCCTGAAGGGAGGCGAGGCTGTCACGGAGGGAAGGGAGAAAGGAGCTCGGGGCCCCAGGAGGTAATTTGTGTGCGGATGGGACTACTCGTCAAGCCTCTTTGCTTGTGGATGACAGAACCACAGCTCTGAGCCGAGTTCCACCGAGGAGGGGTATCGCGGGCCGCGTAACTGAAAGTCCAGGGCTGCGAAGGGCCGCCGGTGTCGTCCGTCGTTCGCCTAGCTCACCTCCCCACCCTGCTTCCCTCTGTGTGACGGTTCTCAGACCACCGCGTCGTACGTGGTGACTAGATGGCCGGTAGCAGCCACGTGCGTCCCTCGCACCAACCTAGACTCCTAGAAAGACGAGAACTTGCCTTTCCCGACGCTTCCAGAAATAACGGGGCTGACCCTTAATGTCCAAGACTGGCCGATAAGTCATCTCTGGACCAATTCCAGAAGCGTGGAAATAACGGTAGAGTGTGCGGCCAGGGCCACACCTTAGGTCCGCTTGGGGACCCAAAGGCTAGGGTCATTCAAATTTGAACGAGTAGAAGACGGGAGTTTGATACAAAGATGAGGAGGAAATGATCTCAGGCAGGCAGTGCAATAGAAACAGTGGTCCCTAGAACTGAGTTGATATGGAAAACCAGCCCGTTCCAGATCCATTAATGAGCTTCCTTAGGTACCCGTGGGTGTGGAAGCTTTCTATCCTCACACTTACGTCGGGCTGTATGTAACTCACTTCCGAGTTCAGATCTTCACTGTCGCATCTCAGAACCTCAGGGTAAGACTTCCCAGGTGATTGGGAAGGGGGAGTAACGGCTCATGAAGGGTCCATGAACTTGGGGACAGATGACTTGCGTGTGAGTCCTGAGCACCCCCACTTCCTGACTCGGTCCCACTACGAAATGCAATCGGTGTGAGAATATCAGCGAGATAATAGGTAAAAAGCACTTCTGTGTTGTACGTGAATTTCTAGTGGAAGACGAAATTTTGGTGGCTTCTCATAAGCTGGCCTTGCATCACCAGTGGTGTACACACTCCCAGAGGGACAAGAAAATTTCTCACCTGTTTTCATATCCCAAAGGGTCTACTGTCATGAGCCTGGGCAAATAGTGGGATCTTCCTAAATTCTTATGAGTAACTCAGTAAGTGAAGGAGGAAGGATATGAATGACTTTGGGCTTCCAATCTAAGACAAATTCCTCAGAATGATTCATTTTAATCATGATCAAATTTTTTTAACATCAATGGGTGAGGATAAAAGCCAGAGTCTCTGATCTCTGGAAATATTGTGTTCAGTTCTGAGCCTATCTTAAAAAGACATGAAGAAGCTAAGAGACAGTGAGGAGGAGATCGGAAATGATCAAGGAGGGGGGGCAGGAACACCATCCAAGGATAGATAAAATGAGCACTTTGTTCTGGGAACATAAAGGCTGAGAAAAAAAAATGATCAAGTCTTTGAGCTTCCGGGGTCGGGAGAGAACTAGGTGGAAAGATTTACCCTTCCCCCACGTCCTTTAATGCCCCATCACAGACAGAATCATTGGGGTCGACCCAATGTGGTATTTCTAATGGCTTTACGGTAGTCTGTAGATTGAGGAATCACATTTGAAATGAGCCACTTTCAAATGCACATCAGGGATGAAGCCGTCTAAGCCACTTGGGCGTTCTGGAATTCACTGAAGATGCGGCGGAAGACCAGTGGTTTCTAAAAGCAATTCATCCAGACAGTGGAAGTTCCTCACAGAAGAGCTGCCGGAGAGGGCCGGTCGCAGAAGAAAACGCCGGCAGGCTCCTGGAACGTGAGGCAGTGAGTGCACACACAGGCCTGAGCTTTGACAAGCCGGAGGAATTAGAGATCTGCCCTCACAGGCGTCCTTGGACACAAGTCCCTGCTCTGATTATGCCAGGCACGGGGCTTTGACATCCGGCTAAAGTTTAAGTACCGGTTTCATGACTGCATTAGTTAGTTAGGTGTCATTTTATTGCAAGTGATAAACAACCTAATTCAAAGTGGCGTATTGTCGGGAGCCACACAAAGAAAAAAATGGCCACGGTTCATGAGGTTCCTGCTTCACTTCCTGGAGATTAGCTGCAAGCCCGCGCGCGCCAACAAGAAAGCCCGCGCGCGCCAAAAGATACTCTTCTCTCCCCTCCTTCCCCATTATCTATACCAATCAGAATGTAGCTTATTGCCACCCCTGCTACGCGGCCAATCCCCTGCCTACATGTATCCTATAGCCCACTCCGCCCCTGAACACCAGTGTATATATACCCCTGTCTCACAATAAAATTTGAAGGCTTGATCAGAGTATTGTCTTGCCTTCGCTCTTCTCTCGCCCCCATTTTCTTTCAGGTCGGATCCTCCTCGTCCCCACAAATAACTAGGTCCCGCGGGTCGGGACAAGTGGCGCCCAACGTGGGGCTCGAGGCTCGGATCCTTCGCAGGCGGACCCCCGAGTAAGATATCGTCTGGCCAGACCCCTTTTTTGATGCAATAGGAGACGCCTTTCGCCGCTCACGGAGGTCGTCGTCCCTGGTGAGTACGGCCGCCTTACAAGAAAATGGGAACTAGATTAAGTAAAGAAGCGGTCTTCATAAGAGACCTAAAAAGTTCACTTAGGGAGAGAGGAGTTCGAGTTAAAAAGAAAGACTTGGTAAAGTTTTTTATTTTTGTTGATGAAGTCTGTCCGTGGTTTATTGTTAATGGCCCCGAAATTCACCCTAAAAAATGGCAGAAAGTAGGTAGAGATTTAAATGATTATCTTATCAAAAACGGTCCCGATTCTGTTCCTGTTTCGGTATTTTCTTACTGGGGTCTTATCAGAGATATTGTTGAAACTACTGACCCTGATAAACGCCAACTCTTGTCAGTAGCAGAATATTGCCTTCGCCCTCTATCTCGGGCAGCCTCAAGGTCGTCTCTTTCGGGCGATCCCCCTGCTCCAAAATCAGCTAAGTCCCCCTCCCCAGCCCGACGCCATCTTTGCTCAATGCCCTCCCTGATGCCCCTCCCAAATGTTGCATTTATCCGCCTCTCCCTCGAGATTCGGACCTTGTTGATACACAAAAGGTTTTTCCGGTCCTGTCCAAGGGCCAAAATGGCGAGCCTTTGGATCCGGGAGACGCGGCCGAACTAGAAGGCGAAGCGGCCAGGTATCACAACCCAGATTGGCCCCTTGCCGCCCCGTCGCTTAATCTCCCTTCTTACACTCCCCCTATTCGGCCTCCCAATGTTTGCGCCCCGGCCTTTTTGCCCCCGTCGGCCCCCCCACTGCCCCTTCCGGCTCCCGGTCCTGTTAGCCCCCCTACCGGTACTGAAGACCTCATAGCGCAGATAGTAGAACAAAGAATAACCCGCCATCTCCAAAAATTGGTTGTTTCCCAACCTTCGCAAAAGGGTCCCTCTAGAAAACCGCTTATAACCACAAAACCTAAAAAACTGCTCTTTCCTGTTCTTACCCGGGCCTCCGCCCGCTCTGACCCCGCCTCCACAACACATAGTCCGGAGGAGGGTGATATCGAGAGCGGTGGCGAAGATGCCCCTGCAGCCCCGGAAATAGAAAGTGAGAGGGAGGAGCAGACTGAGCCGGAGCCGGCCGAGCCTGCTGATAGCCCTAGAGAATTTTATAAAATCCATTTCAAAAGCTTAAAAGAGCTGAACGCGGCCGTTAAAGCTTATGGCCCCAATGCCCCTTTTACTCTTTCTGTTCTTGATTCGCTGTCTCGAGGAGGACATTTACTTCCAAGTGAATGGCTGCGTATAGTCCAGGCTGTGCTTACCCGTGGTCAGTTTTTAACTTGGAAGGCAGATTTTGCTGACCGCTGCCAGACCATCGCTGCTGCCAATGTAAAGGACCCTCATTCCCCAACAGCATCCTGGACTTTTGATAAGCTTACGGGACAGGGCAGATATATCTCTGAAACTAGGCAGCAGCGCCTCCCCCTTGGTCTTTTATCTCAAGTGAAAGATGCGGCCTTGGGCGCTTGGATTTCACTCCCTGCTTCCGGGACTGCTAATACTCCCCTAACTAAGATTACTCAAGGCTCGCAAGAAGATTACAGTGAATTTGTTAGCAGGCTGTTAGAGGCCGCCGAAAGAACACTTGGTTCCGAGGCTGCCAATGATAAGATTGTAAAACAGTTGGCCTATGAAAACGCCAATTCGGCATGTCGAGCAGTCCTCCGAGGTAAGACTCGGGACAAAACTCTTGATGAAATGCTGAGAATGTGTAGAGATGTTGATCCTTTTACATCTAAAGTTCAAGCCCTTTTAGCTGTAGGTGCCGCTGTTCAGACTCCCCCGGCTTCTTATCCTCCTCCCTTCCCAGGGGCGCATCGCCTATGCGTAACTGCTTTAAATGCGGACAGCCAGGCCATTTCGCTCGCCAATGCCCTACCACGGCTCCTCCTCCTAGAGTTGGGTCAATCCCCGGCATTTGCCCTCGCTGCCATAAGGGGCGGCACTGGGCCAAAGAGTGCCGTAGCAATCCAACAAATCCTTTTTACAGCACCACAAATCCTTTCACCCCCCCTTTCAGGGAAACGGGCTGAGGGGCCAGCCCCGGGCCCCCCAGCCAATTCCATTCCAGCCGGCCTCGGGGAACAGCCAAGCTGTAGCACTCCCGCCCTCTAATCGGGCCACACCCGGGAGTGCAGGACTTGACCTCTGTGCCTCCTCCTCAACAATATTAACACCTGAAGAGGGAGTTACAATTATTTCTACAGGAATTTATGGCCCACCTCCAAAAGATACCTATTTTCTAATTTTAGGGCGAGCTTCCACCACGATAAACGGCCTTATTGTCCACCCTTCCTTAGTTGACAATGACTATACTGGAGAAATAAAAATTCTTGCTAGTGCCCCTCAGTGCCCTGTCAGTATTATGAAAGGCCAGCGCCTTGCGCAGGCGCTCCCCCTCCCTTTAAGTACATCTTACCCTGCTATCCATAAAAAGCGAGGCCCCTCTACCCCAGGTTCTTCAGACTTATATTGGGTCCAGGCTATTACTAAAGAACGCCCTACCCTTAAACTTAAGATCCAAGGAAAATTATTTGGAGGGATTTTAGATTCGGGGGCCGACTCTACGGTCATATCTCAGGCTTCATGGCCCCCCAGCTGGCCCTTACACGCCTCCTTGACCCATTTGCAAGGAATTGGGCAGTCAAGAAACACTTTACAAAGTTCACAGTTATTGAACTGGGAAGATGAAGTAGGAAATACGGATTCATTCAGCCTTTCGTAGTTCCTGGGTTGCCGGTAAATCTTTGGGGAAGAGATATCCTTTCCCAAATGAAGGTCATCATGTGTAGCCCTAATGAAGTTGTAGCACAGCAGATGCTTTCACAAGGTTACCTCCCTGGTCAAGGGTTGGGCAAACTAAAACAGGGAGATCCCAGCCCAATACTGGCTACGCCTAAGACAGACCGCTCAGGTTTAGGGTTTGAAAAACATTTTTTGTAAGGGCCGTTGCTCCTCCTGCACTCCAAGCAGACAAGATTACTTGGAAAAGTGATGTTCCTGTCTGGATCGATCAATGGCCCCTTACTACTACAAAATTAAATGCAGCCATAGAGTTAGTGCAGGAACAGCTGGCTGCTGGACATATTGAACCTTCTACATCCCCTTGGAACACTCCAATCTTTGTAATCCAAAAGAAATCAGGCAAATGGCGGCTCTTACAAGACCTCAGGGCGGTCAATAAGACTATGGTCCCTATGGGCGCATTACAACCTGGAATTCCCTCTCCAATAGCCATCCCTAAAGGGTATGTCAAATTAGTTATTGATCTAAAAGATTGCTTTTTCTCCATACCTTTACATCCTGATGATTGCAAACGTTTTGCCTTTAGTTTACCCATTACCAATTGTGTAGGGCCTTCTCCTCGGTTTCAATGGAGAGTCCTCCCACAAGGAATGGCCAACAGCCCTACTCTTTGCCAAAAATTTGTAGCCCAGACTATAGACCCCTTTAGGTTGCTCTTCCCCACTTTGTATATTATCCATTATATGGATGATATTCTTCTTGCCGGTCCTGACCAGCAACAGCTCTATGCGGCCAGTCAGCAACTAGTCACTGCCCTCCGAGATCGAGGACTACACATTTCCCCAGAAAAAGTCCAGGTCCACCCCCCTCAACTATTTTTAGGCTTTGAATTATTTTCTAATAAAATCCTCACTCAAAAAATTCAGCTAAAGAGAAGCTCCTTAAACACTCTTAATGATTTTCAGCGTCTGCTAGGAGACATCAATTGGCTTAGACCTTATTTAAAACTGACCACCGGAGAGTTAAAGCCCTTGTTTGATGTCCTACGCGGAGATCCTGATCCCTCCTCCCCCCGCTCGCTTTCACCAGAAGCACAAAGGGCGTTAACCATTGTAGAGCGGGCTATTTCTGAACAGACCATTAGCTACTTCTCTCCACATTTAAGTTTGTGGCTGCTCATTTTTCCCACTCCCTTCTCCCCTACAGGAGTCCTTTGGCAAAACCATCCACTATTTTGGGTTCATTTGCCAGCCTCCCCCCTAGAGTCTTAGCTACCTATCCTCAATTAGTTGCTGCCCTCTTACGTTTAGGCCGAGAGGCAGCCCTCAAGTTGTTCGGGAGAGACCCTGAAGTTATAACCCTCCCATACAACACGTCTCAGTTACAATGGCTTATTCAACATGATGATGATTGGGCAATCAGCTGCACCTCCTTCCAGGGGACATGAATGGGGGCTAAGACTTTATATTACAGGAACTGACCCTGGGCTCACTTTTAAGATCAAATTACTTCGATCCATTCCGAACGCCAACAAGCACGTTATCCTTGGCCCTATTGTCCCTAAGACAAAAGACCCAAAACCTTCTAACCCTTCCCCCTGTCTGCTAGTACTGTTTTCCAGGCTTTGCTCCCCCCAGTTTTACCCTCTACAGGCGAAATCCTTAAAGGCCTGGCTAATGTGACTGCAGAATCCCTTAACTCCACTGGATATAGCGAGTGCTGGTTATGTTTCTCCCCCGTTCCCCCGTTTTATGAAGGGATAGCAGTTTTAGTCAATACCTCAGCAGACCTCATACTTACCAATGACTCCAGCAAGACTCGCTGGTCAGATCCCTTCCGTTTTTCAGAGACCTCTCCGGGTCTCACGTTGGCTCAGCTTTCGGGAATAGGCCTCTGTATACATAGCCCCCTCTTGCGTCTACCCCCTCAGCTAGTACCCATTTGTAACAGCTCCTTCTCACCCCCGCTGTCCTATGAATATCTTGTCGCACCCAACGGTACTTATTTTGCTTGCTCCTTTGGCATAACGCCCTCCGTTAACCCGCGCTTACTAATATCTAATAATGAATATTGTGTTTTAGTCATGCTCATGCCCAAAATTTCCATACATCCCACCGAAGACCTCCTTCCATATTACTCGGGCTCTGCTCGTACTAAGCGTGAGCCGGTAACCGCCATTACCTTATCTGTATTATTAGGATTGGGAGCAGCTGGGGCCGGAACAGGCATTGCCTCCATAATTACTTCTAAACAACAATATTATGCTCTTAGTCAGGCTATTGATAAAGACATACAAAATCTGCAAGAGGGTTTAGACAGCCTGAAGGAATCTGTTGTCTCTCTCTCAGAGGTAGTGCTCCAAAATCGCCGAGGGTTAGACCTCCTCTTCTTGAAAGAAGGAGGCCTCTGCGCTGCTCTTAAAGAAGAATGTTGCTTTTATAAAGACAAAACAGGATTAGTACAAGATAGCATCGATAAAGTTAAGAAAAACCTAGAGGCCAGGCAAAAACAAAGAGAAAAATGAGGCCTGGTACAAAAACTGGACCTCTGCCACCCCTTGGCTAACTACTCTAATCCCCACCATCCTTGGACCCTTGGCAGGATTCTTCCTTTTAGTGTCTCTTGGCCCCTGGGCCTTAAGAAAACTGACAGTTTTTATTCGAGAGCAGGTTGACCAGCTCGTCAAGCCAGCGGTTGCTGTTCATTATCACAGACTTACAGCCTGTGATGAAGAGTCTTGCATCGAGCCAACCAATGCTCCAGGTCTCCGGTTCTCAACTTTACAGGCGCCTCGACCGTGGTACCATCGATTTTGGCACCGTACTTAATATGGCTCATATGCTGGTCCGCCAGAACCAGGCATACCCTAAAAATATGAGGGTATGGGCATCGAGATGAGTGCGAGACAAAGTACTGCAAGGGAGGGTTCTTTCTAGAACCTCTCTGGTCCTCCCTGAGAATACGCCTGGCTTGCATAGAGGTTGGTATCCATATGTACATAAAGCCTTGATATGTTAAGATCAATTTGGCTTTCAGCTCTGCCTCTCCTCCCCAAAAGATACCAAGAGCGTCTGCAGGATATCCAATCCTGCGGGAGGAACCAGGCCTCTATTCCCTCACTCGATTAAGGCCCACCTTTCTAAAATAAATAGAAAGGGAGGAGATGTCGGGAGCCACACAAAGAAAAAAAGATGGCCACGGTTCATGAGGTTCCTGCTTCACTTCCTGGAGATTAGCTGCAAGCCCGCGCGCGCCAACAAAGAAAGCCCGCGCGCGCCAAAAGATACTCTTCTCTCCTCCTCCTTCCCCATTATCATATACCAATCAGAATGTAGCTTATTGCCACCCCTGCTACGCAGCCAATCCCTGCCTACATGTATCCTATAGCCCACTCCGCCCCTGAACACCAGTGTATATATACCCCCGTCTCACAATAAAATTCGAAGGCTTGATCAGAGTATTGTCTTGCCTTCGCTCTTCTCTCGCCCCCATTTTCTTTCAGGTCGGATCCTCCTCGTCCCCACAAATAACTAGGTCCCGCGGGTCGGGACAGCGTATGTACAAGAAGAATTTGGGGTCAAGTTCATGCAGTTGTAAAGACTAGGGAGAGCTCAAAAGACATCGTCAAATCGAAATACTTCTCTCCTTCGTTTTCCCCCTCCGTCCATCGCACCCTCTCCCTCTCCCTCTCTGTTTCCCTCCTTCCTCTCTGTAACTCCTGCCCTAAATTAAGCTCTCTGTGATGGTTAATTTTATGTCAAAGTGGATTGGGCTACGGGATGCCCAGGGAGCTGGTAAAACATCGTCTCTGGGCGTGTCTGTGAGGAGACATTAGCATTCGCATCGGTGCCGCAGAGACTCCGGGGTTACTCGGAGCAGCTGAAACAGAACGAGAGCTCGTCCTTTCCAGAAAACCGAATAAAAGTCTTGTGATGGAGAAGGGTGCTGTGTCACATGTCCATCACCGCGGTCAAGAGGGAGAACAAAGCCGACTGGCCAGGCCTGCGTCACAAGCTTGTCCTTGAAGCTGAGAGAGTGTGGCCCCGATTCGCACCGTAGGGACCGCGAGGGGTGACCCCAAAGGAAAGTCAAAGCTGTGAACAGAAGCGACGATGACAATAGGACGGGAAAAACAGCGCGGGCGAGTTTCAGCGAACGGGCGCGCCCAGCGCCGCCTCTGACAGCGTCGTCCGGAGCACCCGTGCGACTCCAACACCTCTTTGTGCCTCTGGTTCCACAGGCTCCTCTCCCAAGACGCTTGGGCATCACCACCCGCAGGGCTCCCTGAATTCCGACGGCACCCCACTGTGGCAGCTTAGCTTCCGTCTCCCAGGAAGGTCCTCCGGGATGGGGATTAGCGTCTCAGCAAGTGTGAGAGCTGGTCCCTCCCCCTGGGTGGAGAAGGGGGCGGCGGGGGGGGGGGGAACCTGTGTCCGAGGAGCGGCGGAGCCAGGTGCGTCCAAGGTTTTTCTGTCTTAAACCTGGTCCCGTCTGTTCTGTCATCGTCGTTGACAAGTGTCATTCTTGGCTTGTCTCGCGTGTGTTGGTATTATGCCCCGAACGTGAAGCACCCAAGAAGGTTGTCACCTCGGCATAGGCAGGGACTGGCAACAGGACGCTGTGTTAGGGACATGCCAGGGAGTCCCCAGAGGAGGGCAGGCAAGGGGGTGGCTCAGGAGGGATGGGAGAGGGGACCCCGTGAAGGTGCCAGGTCCTAAGGGCCTTCTTAGGTCGGCGACTACAGACTCGTGGGCTGCAGGCTGGATCCAGCCCTCAGGTGCGTCCGCCCGACTGCTCCAGTGTTTCCCTTCTAATTGAATCTCTTGTCACTATTTCAACGCTAAAAGATTTTTTTTTTAATATTTGATATTCTACTTTAAAAAGTCACATCAGGCAATACTGCACGCATGGCCCCCGGCACTGAAACGCTGCTACCTCCCTAAGCTGGGGCGTGAGCTGTTCGCTTCGCCATCGCCCCGTCTGGCCCTCTTGTCCATTTGTGAGCGTTGTGTGTCATGAGTCTGCCCCTCGGCTTTGCATCGTACGTTGAGTTTTTGTTTTGTTTTCTGTCCTAGCTGCTGGGCCTTCCTCTCCTCGCACGCTCACTCTTGAGCTTCCTTCTCTCTGAAATCCCTTCCCGCCTCTCTGCCCGGCTGCTGCCCCAGGTCAGAGCAGCGTAGTGTGGGGGCTGGGCACAGTCAGCTAGACGTCTCCCCGGACAACCTGTTGTCCCTCCAAGCAGCACGTACCACGTGGAGCTCGAAATCTTCCGCAACCGGCCTCGTCCTTCTCCACGGCCTCCAACTTTCCAAACTCACATCCAGGAAGCCACCTCTCCTCTTCCTCCTGCATCGGATTATTCTCCTTAGACTAGTTCCTCTATGTCCCCCACCGACCCCATGCCTCTACCCCTCGATCAAACCCTCATGAGCTCCGAGCCAGGCTTCAGGCTTGGTCTCCTAACTGTTTTGCTTAACGTCATTTCTCTCCTTTTTCCAATCTGCCCTTTATTGCAACTGCTGACAATTATTCTATCATCCTGGCTCAGGTCACGTGACTTTCCTACTCACACACTTTGGATAGGCAGCCCGCTAGGTGCAGAATTGAGTAGGACTCATTAGGAAGGGATTCAGGCCTCTTTACAATTTGTATCCAGTTGTTTTAAACTTTCTAAAGCCAGGAATAGGGAAGTGGAAAAGAACTGAGCTATGAGATCAGTCAGACTTGGCTTAAAATTCCAGCTCCGTCCCTCGGCCTCTTGGTCCTCATCTGTAAAATGGGGAAACAAGTCTCTAAGTCTTGTAGCTTCTCATCTTCCCTTCTCCTATTAGAATTCTTCCCACCTCCAAGACCCAGATCACATGCCATATTGCACTGAAAGGTTCACCTTTTGGGTCTTCCTCTTCATATCATATTTGAACATGATACGTCTCTCTGAAGCAATGGTCAGCAAACTTTCTGTAAAAATGTTTTAGGGTTAGTCAACTTTGCTGTCTGTCCTTGCTACTCAGGTCTGTCGAACTGCAAACACAGCCACAGGTGATACAAAATGAATGAGCAGGGCCGTGTACCAATAAAACTTTATTTGTAGACACTGATATTTGACTTTCATATAATTTTCACCTGTCACCAAATATTATTCTTCCTTCAATTATTTTTCTCAACCATTTAAAAATGTAAAAACCTTCTTAGTCTGTGGGTCATGCAGGCAGTGGGCCAGATTTGGTCCATGGGCCTCAGTCTACCAACTCCTGTTCTAGAGAGTAACTGTAATTCTCCCTCTCCCTCCCTTCCCTACTAGATTCCGAGCTCCCTGAGAACAGGCTGCATTCACCCCTCCATCATCCAAGCACAGCACAGATGAGCCATTCTCCAGAACCAGCACACCGAACACCTCTGCTCCTAGCTCCAGGTTTGCGGGTCCTGGCTGGGATTCACAGGGAGCCCAGATGCCAGGCGAGAAAGTGACTTTTATTTTCTCATTAACGCCCGAAGTAGGAGAGAACATCCCTAAGGGTTGGGAGTTGGGAGAAAGAGTTCTGAAGACTCTGAAGTCCCGATGCCACGGTTCTAAACTGCTGTGTCGCCCGCAACGTGGAGAGCCTCGGTGACAAATCCCGCCCTCTCCCCAGCTCTGCCTGCAGCCCCGACTGCCGAGGATGGCCATGCTTTGATTACAGCTGGGGAATCACTGCTGAGGGAGGTTAAATAACCTTCTCATAGGCTCAGCACGCCAAGGCGAGGAAGCAGGTTGTCTATGCAGTTTTTCCTCTCCTAGGGCTAAAGGGTTCGAGGTTCATCCAGGACCATAAGCAATTAAGCCGGCTTCAAGTGCTGAGTGTGGGGCAGACAGCCTGCTCTGCTGGGGGAGGGGGGTGGCGTTCTCTCATAAATTCTCCTCTGCCCCCTCATTATGCTCAGCATTCCCCTTGGTCTTCAGAACACAAGCCCACGCTCTCCGGGCTGGCCCGGAGTTTAAAACACGTGAAACCACCTACTGCATCCCGATCAGCTCCCATGATGGAAAGATATCGCCTTTGCCTTCCCAGCCTTGATCTTCCCTTTTTCTGCTGACATTATCTCCATTTTCTTTTGTAGAGACCATGCCTTCTTCACGCTTGGCCCCCTGATTCATGTGGCATCTCGTCTTTCAGTTTCAAAAGGGATCCGTGACTCAGTCTTAAGAAGATTTCATCCCCTGACCCCAGGGTCAGTTCGGGATGGAGATCTGACTCCAGGAGGCTAAGCCAGGTGAGGTCCCGAGGGTTCTGCGGGAATCGCTGGCAAAGAGACCGTCTGCACTCGGGTCACTTCGCTGGGAGGACAGATGCCAGGTGTTGCCTGGGGCCGCCTTGTGAACAGGATCCACCCAGGAGTGAAGGTGACACAGGAGGGCAGAGCCGTGGGGTGGAGAGAGAAAGAGCGAGACTCGAAGACGTCACCTGAGTGTCGGGACTCATCTGTGCCCTCGGGTTAGCTCTCTGCCCCCCGAGATCATGCCTCTCCCGTGGGCTCTTCATCCAGAGGGAGAAGTCTTCTGTGGCCTCAAGCCCCGCCCTTTCCCCTAAGCCCGTGGACCTCGTCCCCCACTCCCTACTCACGCGACTTCCGCACCTTGAATTCTCCTAAGGACACATTCAAATTCAGTCCAGTCTTTAAGGCCTGGGTCAAGTCCCAGGAAGCTCCTCCAGGCCCCTCACACCACAGGTCCCTTCAGGGTCTGTCTCCCTCTGAACGGCCCCTCATCATGTCCATTTTACGATCTGCCTCTGCCATTTTTCTCTACTTAAATGACTAGAAAAATCACATGCATGATATATGTTAAGGATGCTCTGATCTCATTCTCATCAGCCTATGACATTTTCACGCAGTTTTCTTAAGTATATGATAAGATGGTGATGATGGAAATACCAATGCCTCAATTTTCTCATCTGCAATAGTAATAAAAATAGTAGAAGAATTCATTTAAAATGAATGCTAAGTGAGTTCAGGTACAATATAGGCTTAGGAAAGTGCCTAGCACATAGTCAGTGTTTGATAAATGCTAGCTATCTGTCACTACCGCCTATACAGGTGATCGTAAAATCGATCACAGGTCCTGAATCATATGAAAAGGGTGTCTGCGTGCCCCAGAATCTGGTCATGTTAAAAGCGATCGCGGTCCTGAGAATGCGTGTCAGACGCGTTTGTCAAAAGCTGCGGGTTTGCGTCAGGAACACCTGCCCCGGAGGTGGGGGGTGGGGGAGTGGCTAGAAGACAGTAGGAGGAGAAGTCAGGTGATTTAGCTGGGAGGTTCTGGGGTGTTGGGGACCCAAGGCGGTGAGAAATGGTACCTGTCTTGATGTCAGACCAACTTGATAGCTGAGTACAGTCTGGAGAATGTTATTAGCATTGCATCACCAGTGGAGTTCAAATGCATTTTTAATATCTCCTAAATGCTTAATTCGGTTTTGCTGGAGATGTGTTTCATCATTCTCTCTCTTGCCCCTTAATTAAGCTAATGACTTTATTTCTTTTCTCCTTTCTGATCAGCTCATAACACATTTCCCAGGCTGGCCTCCCCCTCACTGTCGTTTCTGATCTGGTTATTAGCTTTCAAGCTCACATTGTCTTCCATGTGTTGGCATGTTGCTGAGACTGATCTGTTCAGGGGGCTCTGGGGCTGAGGGGGGGGACCCCAGCTGGCACAGTCCCTCCCACTCTTACGAAGGACAGAGTCCCTGACGTGTGCAGGTCACCTAGCAATTTGCTAAGCACTTGCACACACGGAAGCTCACTTGATCCTTCGGGGAGACCCCTGAAGCCGGCGTTATGGACGGAACCACTTTACGGGGCCGGAAGTGAGAGGCAGGGGTGCTAATAGCTGGCCCAGGCCACACGGCACGAGGGCCGCAGAGCCGAGCGTCCCTACTCGCCGGCCAGTGCTCTTGGGTCCTCCTGCCACATCGCCCCACGCCCCGCACCCCGCACCCTCCTCTGCGGGGTCATTGAGCGCATGCAATCGCCGTGCCCACAGTCACGGCGAGCGGCCGGGCAGGTGGGGGTCGTCCAGGACGCCTCACAGGGGTCGGAGTAGAGCCTGAGGGCCGCCATCATGCCGTGTTTCTCTTGTGCCTTCAGAGCAAGTGGTATTGTATTTTGGAGAAATCCCACGACGCCGGCTCTGTCCGTGAGGGGCCAGTTAAAGGAAACGCAGAGGACGCCACCTCTCGAGAACGACTTCGTGGGAATTATCTGCACACGCCCGTAGCCTGGGTCGGGAGCTTGGTGGGGGCCGGATGCACGGGTGGAAGGGAGATCACCTAAACCCCTAGAGAGAGCCGGCTCTCGCCTCTGAGAAGCCCGGGACAAGAGCTCACTTGCGCTCCGGAGGACGTGTGACGATGAGTCTGTTGTAGAGCTTTGGGGACGTCTGCGGTGCGCTGAAGGGTGACACGGAACCTCTCAGGGCGCTTTAACGCCGAATATGCCGTGGGCTTTGCCGGGTCAATCGGCTCACTTTACGGATGAGGAAACTAAGACTCGGATGGGACAAGTGACTCGTCCAGGATGGCCCGTCTAGTTGGAGACGTTATCCGAAAATGAGCACAGTCATAAACAGGAAGCAACTCCTTGCGCTCCAGATGGCTTGCAAAGGGTAAGAAGGTAGTAAGAAGGCGGAAGGATTAGAATGTTCTAGAATAACTTACCTTCTCCCCCTCATCATAAGAAATGCCAGTGGGACAATGTCACCTCGTGGGAGGGACAGAACTGCTCTGCTTGGGGGTCTGTCTGGGCTTCATTAGAAAGGATTCGTTTCCGAAGTTTTCTCTGGTAGGAGGATGGCTGGGGAAGCCTCAGGAACAGGTATTCAGAGGGAGCAGGAGTCGACAGCTCGCCTAGCCCAGGGCTGGACGAAGGTTGGTGGCAGGGCGGTCGGTTTGTACCTGGGTGTCCCCTGGGGCCCTCCCCGCACCCCGCTCATGGTGACAGCTGGAGTCTTTAACGCTAGGAGACCCTGCAGTTAAGAGCTCTGTCCTCTGTCCTCCAACAATGGGGGGAATTTAAAGAGACTCGTGGGTCAAGCCTGAGGCGGGAGAAGAAAGATAGGCTCGGACTTCTGTGCTGAAAAGCCAGCAGCAGAACAAAAGGAGGAAAGTTCCCCCAGGCTCTGAAACTGCCGAGCTGTCACTCAGGCCGGGAGAGGCTGGGCTGTCGGCAAAGGAGAGCTCGGCCAGCCGGGAGTTTGCTGTGGAATCGGTCTGGAAATGCTTATTTGTGGCTGTCCCAGAAGGTCACCGTTTCTGAGCGGCCTCAGACGCACTTTCTCCAATGAACTGATCCCTGTGCTCCAGCTAATTACCGCCTTAATAACCTGCCTCCTGCAGATGGCATGGGGCACAGAGAAGGCAAGCGGCTGGCCGAAAACCACAGCACGTGTCCGTGGCGGGGACGGAAACCAGGCAGAGTAAGCAGCGGCCCTTCCTTCTGTCCTCCGGGCCAAGAGGCAACTGCTGCCGGAGCCGCTGCGGGTCCCCTGGTGCCATGAGGCGGGCAGAGGCCACGCAGCAGGGCCGGGCCCCACCTGCCCGTCCCAGGGGCCCGGAGAGAGCTGTGGGCCGCAGATCTGCTGCGCTCAGGAGAACCCGCGGCCCAGGGCGACGTTCGCTCACTTTTATTGCCAGGGCTGGGAGTCCCAACGCCGTGTTTCTAAACTGCTGTGTGGCCCACGACCTGGAGAGCTCGGCCGGCCATAAACCCTGATCTGCAGATTCCCACCTGGTCCGGTCCGTGGGGACGGCGGAGGGGAGGGGCACAGGCGGACGCTGCAGCCGCGTCCAGAGCAGGCAGCGCTTTGAGGCCATCGGGTTAGGAGAGGAGAGTGGACGGTGTCCCCAAGACCTTCTCCGAGGCCCCACCGGCACGTGCGCCCCAAACCTGCGGCGTGTACACCGGGCTCACGAGTCGTCACGTGGTGCCTGTACTGTGTACTTCATTAGGGTGACGTCTGTTAACAACATGTCATTTCCGGTGTGCAACTTTATAACGCGACTTCTGCGTACTCCATCGTGTGAGCACCCCCCAAATCTGTCTCCTTCCATCGTGTGTCGGGCCCCCCCTTTCTCCTCCTCAGCCCCCCGTCCCCCCTCGCCCCTGGACCACTATCCTGTCCTCTGTATGAGTTTGGCTTTTTTCCGTTTGTTTGTTTTTGTTCACTTGTTGCTTTTTCTTTTATATACCTCATGTGAGTGGAATCAAACCATTCTTGTCCTTTTCTGTCTGACTTATTTCGCTTAGCATGGTACCCTCAATATCCATTATATTGCCACAAATGGCGGCATTTCGTCTTTCTGTGGCTGAGTACCATTCCATGGTATACGCACACCACATCTTCATCCCATCATTCACCGAAGGACTCTTAGGATGTTAATTCACCATCCTGAAACTCAAAAATGTGTTTTGAAAGAAGTTTCATAACACGTCTGTAAACAGAAAACTGATACCCCTTGCTTCACAAACCGATAGAAGACAAACAAAAGCACTTACTAAATTTTAGCTTGATGTTTATGGCCAAGGGCTCTGAACCCGAGGTCTAGCATGATGGGACATGCTTGCATTTTCTCCTTGGTGTGAGGAGACTTCAAAGAGAATTGCAGAAACCATGTCCCCCCAACCCGAAACCAGTGACCATCTCCTCTGAGTTACATGGACCATCCCATGGGAGACACTGACCTAAAAGCAAATGCCACCTCTCCCCTGAAGCCTCCCCTGATTGCCCATCAGGCTTCCCGCCCCCAGCCCTTAGCTCCAGGAGCCCAGCACTGTCTAGCTTCATGTGTTCATGGATATATATTCTCTTTCTCATGAGACTGAAAACTTCCTTTTTAGTAAATTCCTAATACTTATTTCAGGGCAGGACTTTGCTTGTGAACATCCAGCAGGTTAAAAAAAAAAAAAAAAAAAGCACTTGGCATTTCTCTTGGATTTGGCTTGGTTCATCCTCAATCCCCCCAGAAGAAGAAAGCATGGTAACTTACAGTAGAAACAGCTGGTCACGGGGGCACAGGTTTAAGAAAGAACAGCTCCTATTGGTCAGATTGATCTGGAGATGGAACAGGTTACCGAGAGAGAAAGTGAGCTCCCTGGCACTGAAAGTGTTCAAGTGGAGGCTGGGGGGCCTCTTGCAGTGACGGGGGCGTGTGGATGAGATGATTCAGAACTGCCTTCTAGCCCTCAAATGCTATGACTGAGACTCTGGGCTCGAGGTTCACTTATCCTCCCGACGTTGGCTGAAAACCGCTCAAGGTCAACTTTGGTGTGTGTGTGAGTGCGTGTGTGTACGTATCTGCTTGTGCACACGCACAGGGTCACCCGTGTCGTCAGGTCTGGCATTCCTGTCTGGCCAGGCTGGACCAACCCCTCGGTGCCCGGCACTGGGGTCTCATGCCCTGTCTGCTGACAAGCCTTCTTGCAGAGGCCCCAAGGGGTTAATTAAGTTTTATTGAGCCAGAGTTTATTGCTGCTGGATCTTGTCTCTCTTCTTAAACATCTCTGCTTCCTGGGAAGCGGGAGTCCCCTGGGACAATATTTTCAACGCTGTTTAGTTTGCCCGTAACCTATATTTTATTTTATTTGTTTTTGGAGATGCTCTAAGGGGCGAGCGGATGAGGTCATTTCTCACCCACCCCCTCCCAGTGCCCTGTTCTTTATTTCTTGGTGACTCCATTAAATCAGTTGTTTAAATGGAGAGCAGATGTTGCTGGTTTTCATATAAAGGAATGCATATTCATTTACATAAATTTCGGTGAGTGATGGCGTTTCGGCTTTACGCTGCGTTTGTGTTTGCGTGTGTTACACCGACTCGCCTGGTTAACAAAAAAAAAAAATGTCGGAGGAAAAAACCGACTCAAGGTTTAACTCGGAAAATCCTTCATATCCATGATGGGTTCACTTTCTTGCTTTATTTCATTTTCTTTTTCGAGGCTACCGATCCCGCTCCAATTATCTCTAATAGCTTAATACGATTAGAGATTTCGTCTAATCACTGCTCAAAGTGTTTCAGCTCTATTAAAGATTTATATGAAAGCTTTATGGAACACAGCTTTTTAGAATTCAGAAGGATTTTGCGGGTTATTATTCATAACATCTGCCACTTACTGCAAAGAGCCTTAAAACGTCCCTTTAATGTGTATTTAATGCTTCTGATACAATATAATATCAAAGACGACGTGCTGTATTAGGGCGGCTGGTGTTTGTGCAGCCCCACCAAGCCTCTGCCGTCGCCGTCAGCCCGAGGTGGAGGGTTGATAATCGCCGTAAAAACCCGCACAGAGCTCAACCTGGCATGTAAGGACACGCCGAGAGAAATGGTGGTTTGTTTTGTTTTGTTTTGTTTTCTGCTGTTACTTGGTGCAACGTGGAGAGGAACAGTTTGGCAATTTACAGAGCCACTGAACATAACTGGAAATAAAACCGTGGTCCTTGGAGAGTATTAAGGTCAACTACTGTTTGAACACAGGCCTCCCCAGCCTGCCCGCAGAGCCCAAGGCTCAGCCAACCAACGTGGTGGAGCTCGGCGGATCCGTCCGCCGGCTTCTCTTCTTTTATGTTATTTTCTCATTACCCCGATATTGTCCCTCGCACAGCACCTCTTAGCAACGAACTCACGGCCACATTTGAATTTGTGAAAGACGTACGCAGCACGTATGTCTTCAGAATCCCTGCGCTCCCGAGGAGGGTGCCGTGCGTATGGGCTACCTGTTCCTCAAGGTGCTCGCGGTAGCGCTGGGGCTGGTTTTGTGGACTTGGATGCTGAGTGGCCAGGCAGGAAGAGTCTGGTCTCGGGTTGGGACCGTCAGCTCCTGACCGACCGTGGGGCCTTGGGCGAGGAGTCAGGCTCCGTAAGCCGCGGTTTGCTCACCTGCGAGATGGGAGCACTGCCTGTGAACGAAGGTTGTTTGGTGAAGGGAAACAACGTATTCGGTCGGCTTAGCAAAGAGTCTGGCGCGTCGCAGGTTCTCAGTATCATGTCCCGTTTTCATACGGCATTCGTAGGATTTTTTAAAAGAAAGGGATATGTTCGAAAACTCTGTGAAAAGGGAAACATCTATACCTGCCCGTTGGCACTCGCGGGACCTGCAGGTGGCCACCCCCGCTGCCACGCGGGACGGACGCAGCTCCGGGCACAGCGACGGCCCCGCCCTTCACTGCCCGCGCTGCCGAAACACGCCGCGTCGCCGAGGCCTGAAGGAGCGCTCGCGGGCCGCTGGGGGCCCAACGTGGGAGACAAGGGTGTCGATTTAAACAGCCTCGTTTGCCGAAGGGCAATGGTTGCGGGGTCTGGAGAGGGGAAGAGGCTTGCTCCGCATCGCGGAAGGAGAAGGGTATAAACCGCGGCTCCCGCCTCCCTCTCGGGGCCACCCCACCTCCCGAGTCCAGCCGGAAGGGGACTCTGGCTCTCTCTCCTTGGCTAGGAGCTGGTGCCACTTCGCTCTGATGCAAGGACCCTGGAGCAGCCCCTCGAGTGGCAGGCTCTGCCTTCCCTTGTGTTTGCTCATCCCTGCACCCCGTGGTCCCCGACCTGCGGTCTTCAGAATCCTGGGCTCCAGAGGAGGGTGCAGAGGCTGCATCTTGCAGGCCTGTGCACGTGCCCTGGTGGCTGGCTGGGCTGGGTACTGCGGGCAGAGGAGGGTTGTCATGGCATGTGAACTGCTCTGCTTGGTGATTTCGAGGTCTGAGCTCCCTTGGTGCCCGCTGGCCAAATTTGCTGAACACTTGACTTTCAAACAGCCCTCATTATCAAGCCCGCAGCCATCGACTTTCTGAAGGGTTTGGAGTAAATATGTAATCGGGGAGTTTTAAGCCACGTTCTGTAAAGTGCCTTCTGTGTCTGCTGTTTGGTTATTTTATGTGGTCATCAAAGCTGTTCTCGGGGTGGGGGGAGGAACGAGGCGGGAGGGGGGAGGGGGTCGGCAGTGGTGCAGGATGCTGACAGCCCGTTCTGTGAGCTCAGACACCAACACGGGCAAAACCCTCCAGGGTCTGCAAGGCTGAGAAGGCTGCATTTCCCTTCCACGCTCCTGAGAGACTCAGAGGCAGCAAGGTCACTCACAAAGTGGATGATGGCTGTGGAATTTTTTTCCTTTTCCAAAAGATGTTTGAGAGTTCTTTTATTGCCAACATTTTATGATGAAATATTCAAACATACAGTAAAGTGAAGGAAATTTCACAGTGAACCAAGGTATCCAGAGCCTGCCATTAACAGTTTACTATGCTTGTTTTATCACCTATAAACCCATCCATTAATCCATCTTCCTTGAAGGATGTGTCAAAGTAAATTGAAGGCATCTTCTATCCTACCCCCCAAATACTTCAGCATGGATTTCATTAATTAGAATTCAACAGTTGTTTACAGTTTCTTTGTTCTCATGTAAATGAAATGCAAAGATGAAATGCATAAATCTCAAGTCCATTTCACGAGCTTTAACCACTGTGTGCACATGTGCAACCCACGTCCCCACCGAGGAATCACCATCCCCACCAGCGAGCACCCTCCTGCCTCTGCCCAGCAAATGCTCACCCCGTTTCCCAAGAGGCACCACTGTTTTGGCTTCTCCTCCGTTATAGATTGGTTTCATCTGCTCCGGGATTTCATATGGATAATTACATAGTACACCACTTTTATGTAAGGCTCATTACACTCAGAATAATGTTTGTGAGGTCCATTCACGCTGTTGCACGTGTTGATGGTTGCTTCCTTTTGTGGCCGAGGAACGTAGCTTCGAAGGAATATACCAGTTTGTTTGAGCATTCATCTGTGGATGGATGTTTCCACCTATGACTATTATGAGTAAAGCTTCTAGAAACATTCACATACAAATCTTTTTGAGAACATATACTGTCATTTATTGGGGGACAATACTTTGAAGTAAGGTCATGGGCTTATGTTTAATAGTATGAAAAACTGTCAGACCTTTTAAAAAATGATTAGATCATTTTCTATTCCCCCCAACATCAGTCTCTTTAATTTTAGCTATTCTGATAGATGTGAAGTGGTATCTCATTATGGTTTTAATTTGCATTTCCATGATGACTGATGATGACATTTTTCATGTGCTTATTGGCTATTTATATATCTTCTTTTGCAAAGTCTATTCAAATCTTTTGTCCATTTTTAATTAGGTTGTTTGTCTTTTTATTATTGAGTAATAGGAGTTATTTATATGTCCTGAATACCAGTCCTTTTTCAGATCTGTGTTTTAACATTTTCTTCTTATCTGAGGCTTGCTTATTTCTTTTCTTAAGTTTATCTTTTGAAGACAAGTTTTAACTTTGATAAATTCTAAAAATCTTTTTTCTTTTATTAAAATTGCTTTCTGTGGCCTGTTTATGAAATCTGCACTAACTTCTCTAACACTTTCATGGTTTTAGCTCTTGCATTTACATCTGAGACACGTCTTGGATTAGTTTTTGTGCATGGCGTGAGGTAGGAATTATGGTCACTATACGAGTATAGAGCTCTTCCAGTACAATTGACTGAAAACATTTTCATCTCGCCATTTGATTGCTTTTGTTGCCTTTGTTGAAAATCAAATGGTTGCATAAGTAAGCGTTCTCGATTCCATTTCATTGATCAACTTGTCAATCATCATGCCAGGGTCATACTGTCTTTCCTACTGTAGCTTTTAGTAAGTCTCGAAAACAGGTAGTAAAAGTCCTCCAGTTTCGTTTTTTCTTTTTCAAAATAATTGTGGACATATTAGGTTTTTGAATTTCCATATAAATTTCACAATCAGCTTGTCAGTTTCTACCAGAAAAATAAAAAATCCCACTGGGATTTTGTTTGGGTTGTATTGAAGGTTTAGGACAATTTGAGGATAATGAACATCTTAACAGTATTGAGTCTTCTCATCCTTAAACATGGTTTAGTTCATTATTTGAGTCTCTTTTAAATTCTCTCAGCGATATTTTCTAGTTTTTAGGTTAGAGGACTTGCATGTCAAATTTATTCCTAAGTGTGGTATGCTTTTGACACTATTTAAAATGCAATTCATTCTGTAAATTTTGTTTCTAATTGTTTGCCGCTAGTATATAAATATATGTTTGATTTTTTTTATATATTAACTTTGTATCTGTCAAACTTCCTAAAGGCATTTACGAGTTTTGGCAGGGTTTTTATAAATTCCTGGGGATTTTCTATGTAAACAATTATGTCATCTGCAAATAATTGCAGTTTTGCTTCTTCTTTTTGGAACTTTATGGTTTTTACTTATTATCCTTGCCTCGTTGCCATAGCCAGGACCCCCAGCCATAGATCCAATAGCAGTGGGAAGGGCGGGTAGGTCTTGCCTTGTCACTAACCTCAGGGAATGCGTTCAGTATTGCACCGTTTTGGATGGTGTTGGCTGTGGGTCCTGTCTACACATCTCTTATCAGATTAAGAAACTTCTTTTCTATTTGCAGTTAGTTGACTGAGAATTTTTTTTTTATCAGAAAAGGATTTCGAATGCTGACATGCTTATTCTGCATCTATTGAAATGATCACATTTTTTTTCTTTCATTCTGTTAAACCAGCCTTGCATTCCTGGGATAAACCCTGCAATGTTTTCTTATAACCCAGACTTTTTTTTTATAATTAATAAAAGCATCGTTTTGTACATATTTAGATGTGAAAATCAATGCTCACTCCTGGACATACGTTAAAATGAGAACATAAACTGCACAAATAGTATAGCTATTATTTTCAATGTCTTCACATTTAGAATCCAAATCTTTTAAAATCACTTTTCATTTCTGAACTATATCAATGCCTGTCTTTCCATACTGTGTTGCCTTTATTGTCGTCAAGAGGATTGTTGATACAGAATGTATTAAAATAATTCTCCATTATTATCGTTAGGACTTCGTTCCAGGCTGATGTCACCTCTGATACAAGCTCCGATGGCCTGCGGAAACACTAATAACTGCATAATGACTGCCGTCTGAGCATGGCGATCATCAGACGCAGTATGATTTGGGTAATGTCACAACACGTATAAAACGTAGATCTTCGAACTACCTGAATACAGTAACGACTTCCATTTGTTCCCATGTCCCTAGAGGAATTTATTGGGAAATTTCATTTATTACTTGATACATTCTGGTCATGTTTAAAGTTTTACAAGGAGAAAATGTTACTTTTATAATGTAAAAAAAAGATACTTTTAAGAAAATTAATTACAAACCTTTAGGAATAGTCTACAATTTCTAATGCCAACTTTTAACTTTAGGAAGTTTACAGAGAAAGAAGGCTTTGGAAGATGGCCTAGTCCACTGGGCTCACTGACCAGATGGAAATGTTGGCATTTTACGAGTCAACTAGACTTGTAAACTCCATGAGAGCAGAAACCAAGAGTGTTAACATTCCCACAATATCCCCTTCTCATTTCCTGGTATGTAGTTGGCACTCAATGAATACTTTCTGAAATAATGGATGAATGAATGAGGCTGAGAAGCTGTGTTAAGTGGTCAAAGGTCCCTTGGAGGAGACTTCGTGGCTGAGATGGGGGCCAGTCAGACTCTGCTGGTCCGTTCTCGGTCATCTACCACACCGACGGCCAAGAACTGGAAAGTGGACTTGCAAAGGCTGTGTGTGTTTGGTTTTTTTTTGGGGGGGGGGGCGCGTATAACTTGAGGATCTTGCTGTGTGCACCACGGACCTTCCCTGATACTGCATTAAGTGCAAAAGTCTAGATGTTGTTGGCATCGTCTAATGGGAATTTCCGTCTCCTCCTTTCTCGTACCATCTCTGAAAACAAGTCACAGATGCAGTATGTGGCTATTAATCACTCCTGTTAGCCAGACTGCATCTCAGTGGCATGTTGTACATGATTAAATTATGCCATCACTCCCTCGTGGGCTGCTGTGTTTAACTGCATGGAAAGAATTACTCCTCAAATCTCCCCAACTGTACGTATTTGTGTTTCCTCTAGCACTAATTAAGCCCTGCTTATTTGGGCAAAGGTCACATGTTTAAATCTCATGAATAATCAAAACCATTTGAGTCTCTGGCCCAGTCCCTCAGACACACACCACCATGAGCCAAACACTCCCCCTTCGCTTCCCTCCCGAACTCCGTCTTCGCTTGTCCCTTGTCCGATCCGTCAGTCGCATCGAGACCCACGCCGGACCTTCAGACTGAACTCACGGCCCCGCTGCCACAGCACGCCTGTCTGGCCTCTGTCACGTCTCGTCCATCCCAGCCAACGGTACCGGCACCTACCAGGTGGCTGGAGCCAGAACCCGGGCGGCATCCGCGCTCCCGCCGTCTCTGCGCCTAACCCACGAGTGCATCGCGGTTCTTCCGCTTCCCCTTCCGGAGAGACCACGTGCTCTTCGCTCCGCCCCCGCGTCCGCTCCCGGGACGGCCACTGGGTTACCCAGAGACTTCTTCTCCGACCTCCCTGCAGCCTCTCCTCACCACGGCAGCCAGTGAGCGAAACGCAAACACAGAGCAGATCACATCGTTTCTCTGCTCAAGGCCTGACGCTGCCTTCCCGTCGTTCATGGCATGAAATCTAAACTATTTACTCCAGTGAGCGGGGCGCTCGCGGTCCAGCCTGCCTGGCTTCCTCCACGGCAGGGGGACCCGCTCCCTCTCTGACCAGATGTCAGTCCCACTGGCCTTTGCTTTCCTTGAACACACCAAGCTCGTCCCCTCTCCAGTTTCTTAGCTGTTGTCCTGCCTGGGTGCCCCTTAGATTTGCTCTTCACGTGGCTGGACCCTTGTCAGAATTGGCATCTTACTTTAAAGGCCACTTCCTCAAAGAGGCCTTCCTAAGCTTTTTATACAAATGAGTCCTTGTTTATTTCTCTCCCAGCACTTGTTACAACTTGGCCATTATTATTTGTCTGGTTATTTGTTTTTGAGCTGTCTCCCCTCACTAAAATATAAGCTTATTGAAAGCAAAACTTTGTATTGTTCGATGCTTAGCACATTGCTTGATACATGTTTATGTGAGTGTGTGTATGCATATAAATAAGTGGATAATAAAATCCCGCTTCCCCATGAAGCCTTCCCAGCCTGCTTTGCCCTCTAATTCTTCCTCACCGCCCCCAACATAAGTTCTCACAGTGTACACTTCATCATCTCTACTCCTTTCCTGGGTACTTCTTGTCAACTCACCATGACTACAGTTTCCCCTCAAGTGGAATTTCTAACTCCTCTGCATAGAAACACTTTTTTTTCCATGTAAATAGCTGATGAAATTCGTACACTCTACTGCTTTGAGTTTGAGTGACTTTTGTGTTTTTACCTTATTTGTCAGTGACAGACTCATCTCGAATTTTAAGCAAAAAGGAGGGTTTATTGCTTGAGTAACTGAAAAGGCAGGGGGCTGTGCTGTCTGCAGGGACTCGGGTGATCTAGTGACATGACCAGGACCCAGCCTCTCCCGGATTTACCTCTTTCTTCTCCAAGTTGCCTCCAATCTCGGACTCTTCCTGGCCAAGATGGCAGGATGCCCCAGCCATATCTCCTCTTTCCTTGATGCTCTCCCAGAAGCCTGGAATTTTGCTCCAGTGGGAGGGAATCCAGTCACCTCTGTCCTCTGAGCCCTCACTGAGGCCTGGCTGGCTTTGAGTGGGCTTCTGCTCCCACGGTGTGGGGGAGGGGTACATCTCTGAATGAAAGCCAGGGACTGAGCTGGGGGGAGCGGAGTGGAGCCTCAGGATGCAACTGGTTCACTCAGCAAACATTTAGGGGACCCTCCTGTGAACCAGATCCCAGCGACGAGAGAATGACTAAGCTCTCAGGTCTCAGCTGTGGAAGAGCAGGTGAGGGAAACAGGCACACGATCAGCTATGGGACCCCCTGTGAGACCAGTGCTGGGCTAGGACAGTGACAGGGCGGTTTGGAGGTTTGTGGGAGACAGGAGGAGGGTTTCAGGTAACCGGCAGCATTCGAACTGAGCCTCAAGGAAGAAGGAAAGATGGTCAGCTGAAGAAAGAGGAAGGGGCCTCCGGGCGTGGATCCCAGAGGTGTGAAAAACAAGGGTTTAGTTTCTGCCCTGGGATCGAAGGGGACCTGAGCACAGGGGCATCAAGAACACAAGGAAAGTTCTAGAACAAGAGTTAGGTGCATAGTTTGCAAATTGTCAGTCTATACCCAAATCCTGCTTTTACCTGTGTTTTGTTCGACTAGCATAGTATTTTAATCTTTTGAATAGTTCTCAACTTTGAAAAATTAGGAATTTTACATCAGACTCAGAGTTCATCGTCTTCCTGACGCATTAGATGTGGCGTAACTTCCTCCTGTCAGTAAGCAACTGCAATGCACAATCGCCGCCCCATGTAGACGGATCGGGGGCTCCGGGCCCAGCAGTCCACACCCAGCTCTCTGCGGTCATGCGTTTCCCCCAACCAGCCTCAGGAGACATGTGAGCTTCAGACCTCGGACCAGCAACAACTTGGCTGCAGGCTGGCGAGTGTTTCTCGGCGAGCTGAGCTTTGCAGAGTCTGTCCTACGGGCGGTGAATATCCACTGACAGTTCAAATAGGTGGATGTCCTGGTGAGTTCTTACTCACCTTTACATTTCCTCCAGCAATTAGCACAATGGCTGGCACAAAGCAGGTGTTAAGTCATTGTTGAATGAATGAATTAAAGAAGGAACAAATCTTAAAAATGAATGAGGAACAACCACTTTGGAGAACTTTTTTGGCAGAAGGTACCGAGGCTGAGTATGCTCTAGTTGGCGACCCAGCGAGTCCACGCCTCGGAAAGCCCCGCAGAGATGCAGACTTGTGTTTACTAGCATGTTCCCAGCAGCCCACGACTAGGGGGTTAGGGACCCCGAATGCTCCTACAGTAGAACAGGGAAATAAATGGTGGGACAGTCACCAGGTGGAACACCCCTCAGGCAGTGAGAATGGGTGATACGGCTCCGTGGAGAACGAGAGACGGCGCGCGTGAGCCTCGTACGGCGTGGAAGAACACAGCTCTACGGCTCCGTGCGCATCAGGCACAGGGGGGGAGACTCTTCTGTCGCACTGGACGTCGATGCCGTCGTCACTCTCCGGGGCGGGAGGCGCTGGGGAGCTGCCATGGCCTGAAGTTGTCACGCAGAGGTGTGTGGTTCGTGGAAATTTCTCGTGCCGCACCGTTAGGATGTGTGCCCACTTCAGCGTGTGACACCAATGCATGAGGCCCTCTCCGCAGTCACCTGGCTGCCAGCGTAGTGGCTGCTCAATACCTTCCGAGCGATCGATTGAAGCCCAATCTTTTCTCTCCGCATAAACTGTTCTAACAGCCTGGTCCGTGTATCTTGTATCGATTCATCCGGGAGGACGGAGGCCACCGCAGCGGCATGGGGACCTTGGGACGAGGCCACCTGAAAGCCAACAGAAAGATTAGAGCACGGAGTGAGAGCGCTTAAGCCTCTAATAGCTGGTGGGCCCCAGACAGGACGACCGGCCCTAATTAAAGCATTTGGTGAGAATGAGCGCTTTTCCCGAAGACTAGCGAAGTCTGGGAACTCAATTAGAAGTCACACACTGCGTGAGGAAGGAGAAATGTGTCTGCTGCCAGGTGGACGCATTCAACCCAGCTCTATCGAGCGCTTGCTAAGAACAGAGCCGGCTGGATTTGCAGGCAGGGGTAGCAGCAACGGGGTGGGGGGGGGGCGTGAGAACCTGGCCCGGGGACCCCTCCCGGTGTGGGTGGGGAGGGAGCCTGCAGAGAGTCCTGTGGGTAACCAGAAGGGGTGGGGCTCGCAAGGTGGAAAGGAGCCAGCGGCCCTGACACATGGGGTGAGAGCTCACCGGGTCCCAAAGGGCTCTGTGGCCTTCGTCCTACAGGCACTGGTGATGGCAAAGGTGTGTGATGGGGGGAAGGACCCCAAGGATTTTGAGGGAATGGCAACACAATCCAATCTGGTTTTAAGAGATGTAGTCTGATCATCTCCAGGCAAAGGACCTCTCAACATGGATTTCAAACACAAATGCCCCCAGAGTTAGGTGCTCGATAAGGGGACGCCTACGACTGGCCCGCGACATCGTCATCACTACCGTGAGTGGGAACTGCTCCCCTGTCACACTGCTGGGAGTGCGTGGTGGGGACTGCGGCAACCCGGCGGTGCAGCTTCGGGGACAGTTACTACTCACCTGCAGCTGACCCTGCCAGACAGAGACATGGGCTCCGTGCGACTCTGCAGCCCCAGTTCTAGGAGAAGCTAGGAATCTGGATGTTTCTACACCTAGGCAATCGAGTCTCATTTTTCCAAAAGCATTATGCAGCTTATACAAATTATTGGTGGACAGCGGCTTGGACCGGCAGTGTGTGTGTGACCTCTGAAAAATGAAAAAAGAATCAGCATCACTCGGATATCTCACTCATTGGCCCAGGGCATTTGGCAAAATACCGGGTGGAGAGAAAGTGTCAGAACATCAAATGCATTTTCTTTTTCTTTTTCTTTTCCTTTTTTTTTTTTTTTTTTTTTTTTTTTTTTTTTTTTTTTTTTTTGCCACAGCCGAAAAGACCCGGCGCAGCTGCTAACGGTTGTGTTTCGAGCCGTCTGGGGTGTGTTCCGACGACATCGATCACCGCAGCGGCGCTGTGCGTCTCAGTCTCATCCATTGTTATCGCGCCGCTGGGCTTCTTGCCGTCAATATTTTGGGTGAAGGGAGAGATCCCCCTGTAACGACGCCCGAATCGTTTACTAATTTCCTCTGCATGGATCGTCCGCATCAGGTGTAATGAGCGCATTTGCTTCTAATGCTCCTGCTGCAAAGAATTCCTGGGATGCTTCAAATGCGGTGTACAGGCTGACGGGGGATGGGGGGGGGGGCGGGGGCGGGAACCTCACGCTGTGGGGGAGAGCGGGAGGGCAGCAAGTGGCCGGGGGCGGTGCCCTCTGGCCAGGGGTAGGACGCAAGCCAGCCGGGTAGGAGCCCGCCCCTCCATGAGCTTCCGTGCACATTAACAATCTTAACTCCCTGATTCGCAATTAGCCCAGAAGCTCTGTAACGATAATGCGCCACGTATGTAATGTGGTGCCCGCAGATGGTAGATCAACCGGGCCGGAACCTTTATTAATCTATGTGGCTGCTGGGGCCCACCTCCTCCCCATCTCCCGGCTGGGGGACTGTGAGTAAGGCCTCCAGGTAGGCCAGCCTGGGGCGACCTAGAGCTGGGTGGCAGCTGAATGCTCCTTGGAATGTCAAAGCCTGACCTGCCTTCTCCCCAGCCCCTCCCCCGCCACGCCCCTCCAGCCACCTCCATGCCCCCCTCTCCCCCCCCCCCCCCACCCCCATGGCAGAATGCTGCAGTCAGCCCTTCTTTGCTGGCCTATGTGAGTTCCCTGGGAAAATTCGAAACTATTTATTTTAAAACGAGGAGATTGCCTATAAACGTCCAGAGTTTGGCTTCTTTAAGGACTGGTAATCCGGGCTGACAGGCCCGGGATGCAGAGAGCACGGGGGGCTGGAGCAGCCAGGCACACGCCTGGCTACGCATCCCGGTCCCCACCCGGCCGCGGCGCCCGCAAACCGGCCTGGTCCCACGCGCAGGTGTGTTTGTGACCACCTGGTGTAGGGACACCCGATTCGCCTCACGCATGCGTCGGCCGCCCCCGCCGCGGCCCGGGGCTGAGCCGGGTCTTCCTGGTTTCACCCGCTTGGCTCCTACATGGGCAAAGGACATCAGTCAGGCTGTGTCGCCCGGAAGCTCCTCGAGCCTGTGCTCGCTCATTGGGCAAAACTTTAGGAACTTATAGTCTGTCCCGGGGCCCAGGGGTAGGGCTCAGAGCGTGGGAAGGAAAACGCCATGGACGAGACTAGGCACACAGGGACTTATGAATTCCACGGGACTCCGGAGCACACGGCGGCATCGTCAGCCAGGATGCACTTCACATTGAAGGCCAGCCATGCCCTGTGGGGGACCGCCTGCACGGGGGGGAGGGGGGAGCGGACTGCCTGCACGGCGTCCCGAGGCTGAGGGGGGCACGGAGGAAAGGACCCCGCCACCGGGGGACGCAGTCTGCCCTGCACACGGGCGAAAGGGGCTGGAAGGCCACACACCCGGTGGACAGGGCAGCAAAGTGAGACTCGGGTCTAATCTCTGGACCCTCTGTGACATGTGGCCTGGGGGTAGGGCTGCCAGATAAGGTACGGAATTGGAATTACAGGTAAATAAATGCGTCCCATATATCATATTTGGGACATACTTATATTAAAAACGTGTTTATCTGACATTCAGATTTAACCCCACATTCGTACGTTTATTGCTAAACCGGGCAGACGTTATCTGGAAACAGAGGTGCCTCTGTCTGTCGGCTCTTCAGTTTTCTGACCTGGAAAACAGAGTCAGACAAGACTAATGGTTGTCAAGGAGCTCCAGCTCCGGGAGCTTCCTTCAGAATCAAAGAATCGGTAGAAGTCAGAAGGGTGACAAAAATAACACTGGGAGTGGGGAAGGAGGGGGTGAGGGACCCTAAATCCCAGCCAGCTCCTCAGAAAAAAGGCTCTGTTGCATCAAGCACTAACACAGTGAGACGGGGCACACCTGAAGGTTGATAAGGGTGATAATAATCCCAACAACAGTCACGTGTGGCCCTCGCCGGCCCTTCCCTCGGCCGGCGCTTCCCACCTATTGCCTTATCGAGTCCTTACAACAACCTGAGACACAAGCACCTGCTCACGAGATGAGGAAACGGAAGTACTGATTCCGGGTCGAGTTCTCACCGGCGGTCGGCCCGGGTTGGGAACCAGAGTCTGACTGCGAAGCCCACCTCTTAACGCCAAGGAGGCTTCTAGGAATAACGGATTCTTCTGCAGGGCAAGGTACGAGCCTCCCGGGGCTGGGGTGCACATGCAGAGAGGCTGGGTGACCATCTTTCAAGTCTCGCTTGGGGGCGTCGTTCAATCTCTCCTGTGGGTAGGGTCGGACTGGGCTGATCTCCAATGCCTTCTGGACCGTGGCCCCTGGGATTTTACTGCTGGATATGAGACCTTGATCCTCATTCCCAAAGATTTTTGCAGAAAATAGTAAAACCCTTCTGTAATGACTCACCCCATTCATTCCCATAACGATTATTTGCTAATTACTGTCAACCCACTAGGAATCTTAATACAGTTTCTTTGCCACTTTTGACTTCTTACACAAAATTATAATTGTGCGTAGAGAGACCATTAATTAAGGTTAAATTGCACCTGTCCTTGCTGGCAGCAGTTGCTATAGTGACTCTCCTCCGGCCACCTTCAATCTAGAGTTGGACTAGACAGTTTTGAAACTTACCATGAGTTGCAAAAGGCACTCAAGCTGATGTCAGGGCCATTTCTTCAACAAAGGGGTACAGGCCTGCCCAAGTCCAAGAGAGAAAAAGACGGACAGCAGAGAAAGGGCCAGGAAGGTCAGTGTGACGACCCACGGACGCACAGGGGCGGCAGGCTCCCAAAGATAGCGGGTCCGACCTGCCGTCTGACGCGAGTGGAATCAGAAAGACCAAGCCCCACACCCGCTTTCGCTGCCTTCTCTAGGACCTGCTCATGTTGCGTAGCTTCTCCAAACCTCCGCTTCTGCCTCTGCGATGCCTACCACACACACGGAGTGAGAGGTAGGATTTGCTGCCGTGACGTGCATAGTATGCCTAGCCCATAGCGATCACTTGAGTGATGGTAGCTGCTTGGATCATTTCCTGGAAAGGTGCCCAGGAACCCAGGGACCCCGCCGCCATGTGCACTTCTCTGTGGGACTATGATTGTGGCGGGGTGGGCGGGTAGGGGCTGGGGAGAAGGCAGGCCAGGCTTTGACATCCATTACAAACTGGAAAAAAAATAGCACGATACACACGAGATACAAAAATGATCTATAACGCTACTGAAAATACGTATAAATTAAGTCGTCATGTAGACAAGGTTGAAACCAACTCAGATAAAAACATGATTTGCTAAGGTAATAGAATTGTGGGTGATTTTTGTCTTAGATTTGTGCTATTTTGATTTTTTTTTTTTTGAAATGTCATAACACAGAAATAACCCATTGCAATGCTTAGGGTCATTAAAAGTAAAATTTCCAGATACATCCAGAAAACCGGGAAAGGCTGTTTCGTGCACACAGTATTGTCCCATGGAGTGCCAAGCACGGCGGGCAGAGGCGGCTCTGGGTGACGAGGCCAACCCTCCCCTTTGCACTTATCCTTTCTGAATTTCTACGGGGTTTTCGAACTGTAGTTTCATCTGTAAGGCTTTTGTTTCGGTCATTTAATTTGGGTTCAAACGATCAGGGTCAAACTGGTAACAAAAATGTTGGAATATCCAGTTATCCAGTCATCATACTGGGTAACAGAGGTCGTTCCACGCAGGGGATTCCCTGAAACCCGCCTCCCCCAACTCACAGCTCCACCCGAGCCACATCCAGGTGTCTCCTCAGCAAGTCAGGTGCTCCTGCTGAGCAGTGCCTAGACTCACACTGGAGCCAGCTGACCTTAGTTTCTGGTGTGGCCTTTTGAGATAACTATAAGCACAGTATCTGTGGATTGCTTGATGAATCTTAACAGGTGGCCCCAGAGAGGTAGAGGCTTGGGCTAAGTTTGGCCTGCAGCTGAACCCTTCTCAGGACTGTGCCACTGGACACCTACTTCACAAACCACACTAATAAGCCCGTGAGACTTAGGAGCTTTGCTTAGTACATAGAAACAGACATGCAAAGGCAGCCAAAATGGAAGACAAAGAAGCAGAAACCACATGAGAGAACAGAACTGAGATCCAGATATAATAGAATCAAGTAATACAGAGTTCAAAACACTGGTTATAAAGACTCAATGAACTTTTGGGAAGTGTAGAAACTTCAGTGAGAACTTAACAAAGAGATAAAAAATATAAAAATGGAAATGGAAATTACAAAAGGGAACCAGTCTAAAATGAGAACATATTATCTGAGATGAGAAGTATATAAATGGAATAAACAAAGTGAATAAAAAAAGAATCAAACCCTATCTAGAGGACAGGAAAGCCAAGGACACTCAATCAGAATGGCAAGAGAGAAGATGCCAAGACTATAAAATAATTTAAGGAGCATATGGGACACTATTAAGGGTCCAAATATATGTCTGATCAGTAACTGAAGAAAATCAAGATGTGTTGAACAGCTGTTTGAAGAAATAATGATGGAAAACTTCCCTAACCTGGTGAAGGAAATGGACATAAAACCCCAGGAAGCTCAGAGAATTCCAAAAATCAGGATCCAAAGAGGCCCACACCAAGACACATCATAATTAAAATGCCAAAGGTTAAATACAAAGAAAGAATATTAAAAGCAGCAAGAGAAAAAGAAATACTTACTTAAGGGAACACCCATAAGACTGGCAGCTGATTTCTCAAAGAAACTATGCAGGACAGAAGGGCTTGGCAAAAAATATTCAACAGGATGAAGACCCAGGATCTACAACCAAGAATATTTATCCAGCAAAGCTATCATTTAGAGTTGAAGGACAGATAAAGAGCTTCCCAGACAAAAATAAGCTAAAGGAATTTATCACCACCAAGCCAGTATTACAGGAAATGTTGGAGGGACTTCTTTAAGAAGAAAAAAAATACAAAAGACTCACTTCGTATTAAAAGACACACACAGACTAAAAGGAAAGGGATGGTAAAAGATACTACTCTGATGGACCTAGAAAGAAGGTATCTAAGTCAGACAGAAAGATAAACACTCTATGATTTCACTTACATGAGGAATCTAAGGAATAGAAAGACAAACTAATCAAAACAGACTGTAAATATAGTGGACAATTTGGTGATGGACAGAGGGGAGAAGACTTTGGAAGGTTGGGGGAATGGGGTGAAGGGGTTAGAGAAGCACAAATTAGTAGCCGATGGATGACCACGGGGATGGGGAGCCCGGCATAGGGAATGCAGTCAGCATTAATGTGATGGCTAGGCAGAGGGTCAAGGGAGGTCAGGGGGATTGTTTTATGAACTATAGAGATGTCTAACCAATGTACTGTATGCTGGAAACTACTTAAAATAAATAACAAATTTGTCTAAGTGTTGGAATAACAAAACGCTCACTGGCCAGGTTGGAACGGTTGCCGTTGGCCGACTTTGCAGCCTTGACTTCTCCAAGGCACCCACGTCGGCGCTAAGAAGACGAAGCCGGTCGCAGTCCTCCGTGGCGGGGAGAAATGAAGGTTTTCATCTTTTATTCAACACTGAAGAGGGTGAAAAAGTGCTGCCTCTGAGAGGTAAGTTTGAAAGAAGCAAACTGATATATTTTGCTAATTAAACCATTAAAAACCTCATTTAGGTGTAAATAAGGAAGGCTCATTAAATCTTAATGTACGACGTGGGGTGGGGTGCGAGCTTGGCTCTCGTGCTAAGCGCCCAGGCTCTGACCCCAGGAAAGTGATTAAAAATAGAACTCCCATCAAAGCGCTTTCTAGTCCCTATCGGAAGACGAGGTACTCCCCCGCCCCACGAAATGAGGCTCCCCCCACCCAGCACACACAACACACCGGGGTCACAGGGGAAGGGGAGGGAAGCCTGCCAGGCCCACCTCCCCCTCCTGGCTACTCACGACTTAGGGAAGGGCAGCTTAAGGATCCAGCTGGAGCCAGAAGAGCCCCTGGACAGTTAGGGACAGTTTGGGAAAAGCAGGCACATCTGGGTGTGGTGGTCCCCAGCTGTGGTTCGGTCCCTGGATAAAAAACGGTCGGGCAGCATGCGTCTCCCTTCGCAGAAGTCTACGAGGATAAAATGAGACCATGCGTGGGAGACCAGCTAGGGCAGCTGCGCACAGGATGTGTGCTCGAAGTGTTTCAGGAACCTTTTCTTGAAATAAGAATCCTTGGAAAATATACGCTAAAATTTTCACTGTGGCGTTCGCTAGGTGGTTGCGATTTCCGATGATTTACTTATCCACGTTTTCTGATTTTCTATAAACACTTATATCACTTGTGAAAATTTAAAAAGTACTCGAAAGACCTTACTCTTTTCTTGCCAGCTTATCACTCTTAATGTGAGACTATAGTTAGCTAGTCCAGGAGGTGGGTTTACTTTTCACTCTAGACACTTTCGGATCTTTTTTTTAAAAAAAGCATGTTTTAACTTTCCCAAAAATGGATGAAGGGATAAATGAATAAATTGAAAAAGCAAAAACTTTTTTTATTTATAAATAGGGAAAACGAGGCTCCGGGACGACATGAGTCGGCGAGCTGGCGAGTGAGGTGTCTGTCCTCCCGGGCTGTGTGCTTCCCCTCCGCCTGCCTTTCCTTTCCCTGAGGCCCTCTTGAGAGACAGTTATTGGAAAAAGAAGCTCTTCTTATTTGTAGGGAGCCAGGGCTCTTAAGGGACACAAGTGTGTATGGTGAAGGGCCGCAGAAAGCCGGTGTGTCTTGGGGTGTGGGAACGGATGGGGGTCTCTGCCTGTTCTGTTCCCAGCCTCCCAAGCCCACACGGCGAGGGCGTGCAGCGGGATTCCCGTCTCGTAATCAGTCGGCACTCATGGAGTTCACTTTGTAAGTCAGGAACGAACGAGGACTGCTGGGCATCGGGTTTCCAGGACAGAGCGTGGTGGCAGGGAGGCCCTGGCTGCTGGCCCAGGGCGTGATTCCAGCCCCTAGGAAGCCATTACCCATAAGGCCTGCAGAGTCAGGTCCCCGTCCCTTCTCGCCTCTCACTCTCTTTGTTTCAGCCGCTCAGGCTTCCTTCAGTTCTGAAAAGTGCCAAGTTCTTTCCTGCCTCAGGGCCTTTGCATGGGCTTTATCCACATCCTCTCCCTCATCTGCTACCCCACCCAGTGCCTCTCAAGTATTCAGCTCTCAGCTCAAGCCTCACTGCCTGCCTCTGACCCCCTCCCCCTTCTCTGCAAGATCCCTTTGTTGTTGTGTGGTTAGAGGACTGTGTCCGCTCCTTCGCAGGCATTCGGTTCCCACTAAAAGATTGATTGGTGTCGATATTTCATCGATGTCGATTTCCCGCACTCATCAATAGGTCCCTTAAAGCAGAAAGAAAGTCTGTTTTTCATGCATCTCTGCTGCCCAGAACAATACCAGACCCATATCAGACCCTTAAAGAATTTAAAAAGGAACGAAGGAACGGAGATGAATGCATGAGTGAATGAATGAATGAGTAAATAAATTCCTCACGGCAGCAAGTGTCTAGGATGTGCTTAGTGGTCTCGGCACTGGGGCCGTGCCCCCAGAGGTCCCAGGGTGGTCAGACACAGCCGGCCCTGGCCGGAGCAACATGGGGGATGCATTCCCAGCACCACCGAACTACACACTTAAAAATAGTTAAGATGGTAAATGTGTGGTATGTGCATTTAACCACCATAAAAACTGGAAGAACAAAACCATGAGAAATAAAATAAAACACACAGCCGTCTCCTAAGCTCTATCCAGTCCTCAGTTTCAAGCCACTTCTGTTTTCTCAGGGGCTGCCAGAGCATGCTGGCACCAGGGGTGAGCGAGAAGGGGTGAGGGAAAGCAGGCGCCTTGGACGCGACCCAGATCTCTGGCTGGATCAGATGGGTAAACAGCCATGCCCTTTGCTAACGTGAGACACTCAGGAGGCGTGAGTCAGCGAGCGGCTGCTGAACATCGTCGCTGCGGAGATGCGAGCGAGGTGTGCAGAAGCGCCCACCTGCACTCGGGGGAGGATCCTAGGTGTGAGGTAGACCTGCGGGCATCGTTACGCCCGGTGGGCAAAGACGGCGCTCGGGAGATGCACTGGTGTGGAGAAGACAGCCCAGGACTGACCCCCGGGGAACTTGGAGCCAAAGGGACAGACGCGTGACAGCGATCAGAGAGCCGAGTGTCGTGAAGAGGAAGGAAGGTCGATGGTATTAAGGGGACACTGGGTTAAGGGCGCGAAGAGGTGACCGCTGGCTGGGGAAGCACTGACTTGCTGGTCACGTTGACAACAGCCGTCTCAGGGAGTGGGGGGCACGGCGTCCTGAACACCGGCCAGGTGGGGAGGGCGCGGCAGGTGGAAATGTCGTGAGCGCGGTTATGGTCGACCGAGCCGAAGGCCCTTGCTGCCGCGGGCGCGGAGGGTCTGGACAGCAGCTGGAAGGAAGCGAAGGAAGAGTTCCTAAAAGTCAACACCCGACAGAGGGTGGTGGGGAGCCGGGAGCGGTTCCTGGCTCCCACCCAGGGTTCGCATGAAGGTCGCGTTCTGCCCCAAGGAGACAGAGGAGTCCCGTGTGGGTACCCCGCCTGCCTTAACTGTCGCTCTCCTGTCCTCGCGGGGAGCCCAAGGAGAGGGAGTGGCAGAGGCGGAGAGAAGTGGGGTTAATGGGCAGGAAGGGAGCCACTTGAACGGAGGGAGAAGAAAGACAAGAGCGAGTGACGGGCTCCGATCCCGCCAGGGCAGACGCCAACCTGTGCTCACGGAATCCTAGTCAGACACTCGCCATCCATTTTCTATTTTCCGGTTGGTTGACCTATTCGATAAATTTCGTTTTCTTTGGAGACTGTTACCCCCTCTCCCCCGAACTCCAATCGATGCGAGGTGGTTTTCTGTCATTTGGAACCGGGCATCACTGATGGAACCACCAAGCGCGTGTCGGACAGCCGGGGACGCTGAGATGTGGGAGGGAAGCCAGGCAATCCCGGACTCGGACTCGCCGGGGCAGCCCGGGGCCAAGGCCTCACCTGGCGAGGGAGACACAGAGCGGCCCAGACAGCCCCGGCGCCTCACCGCGCCTGCGTCGTGTGCACCTGGTACCTCATTCGGTTCTCAAGCTGCCCTGTGAGCCGGGAGAACCGCACTCCGCCTGCCGGAACAGGACACCGAGCTGCCGCAGGGCCTCGGCCCCGACCAGGGTTTTCTGATTCTAGCGGGCTCTGCCAGCCCGCGTGGCACCTCCGAGCCAGCAAAAACGACAGGCGGCCCGGGCACTCGGCGCCCCCAGCAGGTAGGGCCCCCCCACGCCCCATCCCGCTATCCTCCCCCCCCCCACCGCACCTCCGGCCCACGGCTCCCTGGCTCTGACCTTGGCGGGGGGGGGGGGGGGAGCCCCGTACACAAAGTGAAATGGGGAAACGGGGATCCCAACAATCTTTCCTGCTATGAAATTCCGTCGCCATGCCTCAGGGAAGGTGGAAAGAAGCAGCCGCCCCTGAGCATCCCCACGGCCCCCCGAAAGCTGCCTTCGCCGGAATCATCGTTTCGTCCCCGGTCTCTGGATTAGGCCTCGGCGGCGATCTGGGCGCTGCGGACCGGGGGCTCACGACGATCGGGTGCCGGGTAGCCAACGTGGCCCCTTCCGCTACATCAGACGCGCACGTCATTACATCCATGTCAGAGGTGGAAGCGTCAAGGTCAGGGAAGGTCACGCGGGAGGCACCCCCTGTTCTGCCTGACCCTGAAGCCACAGTCGACCCACCGTGCCTCCCAACTGCCGCCTCTGAAGGCTCCATCCTGCTTTACCGGGTTTCATCCGGGTCACGCTCCAGACTCAGCGCCCTTCGCTAGGAAAAATGAAAAACCACACTCTAAGCAAAAATAGGGTAAGAAGAAGCTACTGGCGATAGCACCATCAGTGGGGAGGTGTGGAGCGAGGAGCGCCCCGCGGTGTGACCTTGGCACTAATTCAGGGAGCCCCCCAGCCAGAGCCCCAACCGGCTGTGTGACTGCAAGCGAGTCCCTTCAGTACTCTGGGTCTCCGGTACCTCCCTTGCTGGAAGGGGGTACCACGCCACTTTTCTTCTTGCCAATTAGTATCGTGACGGGGCCTGGAGAGATGATCTGTGACCAAGCGCCATGCCGGGGAGCCATGCGCAGCCTCTCTGTACCCGGGTCAAGATGCCTTGTGGCTACTGACAGCCTCTCTGCTGTCTCCACGGCTAAGTCCACCTTTTAAATTGCTGGCCTGCTTCACGAAGCCACAGCAGTAAACCAAGGAATGCAGTCATCTTTAAAGGGAAAAAGTACCATCTCCTTTCAGAATCCCTTCGGAAGGGTAAACTTGCATTTGCCCTTGTCCCTTGCTTAGAAGTGAAGTCACCTACTCAATTATGCTGGCCTCCCCATCTCCCTTTGCAGGTCCTGGGTGAGGCTAGGTCAGGGTTATTGATGCAATGTTCCTACTTTAAATGCAAAACAAAAGGGACATTGTTTGTCTTGAATGCACAATAAAGCCGGGGTGCATTTTCCAAGCTGCCAACGCACAGTTGGCCAGGCACGCTCGTCTGTGGGAGACACCGGACGAGCGAAGACCCAGCAGGCTTCAGGTGGTCGTCTCCCCGTGAACATAATCACACGAACTCTAAGGGCGCATTTTCCAATTTGCTTTTGCATCGAACCCTTAAATTTCTATACATACTGCTGGCAATGAAACACACGTGTCCTTATACTATATTCTGGCCTCTGTTCCTGGAAACTAAACTTCCCCAGATTCCAAAAAAAAGAAAGAAAAATGAGTGATAACTTAACAGCAACTGCATGAAATCGAAAACGTTGTTCTTCATTTTCGCTGTTGCTGGCACAGCGGTGATCTTTAACGTAACCTGTCCACAGAAGCTTTGCATTTGCTTAGGATTGAATTGTAAATATCTGCTGGAAATCTCGTGGCTCAGAGGACTGACACCCAGCCTTCTAATATCTGCAGTTAATTTCCTTTCCATAACAGGGTTGTCTTTCTTTCATTTGGAAGAGAGAGAGAGAGAGAGAGAGAGAGAGAGAGAGAGAGAGAGAGAGAGACTATTGAATCATTAGAATAATTCGTCCCCAATAAGTAAAATTCTCTTTAGATTAGATTAATCCCATAGGAAGAAGAAATGGTAACTTCCCAGTAAGCTCTGATGTCTTATTTTTTACTCAAAGAAAAGATCGCCCCTTTCCCCACCCACCCTCTTCATTACACAGAGACAGAGCAATAATTTGCTTCCTATTAAGGGGCAGGTGTTTCTCTGTGTTTGGGAGCTGGTGCTTTGGTTCCCCAGGCTGCTTCTCAGTGGGTGCCTAGGGACGACTCACTGGTGAGGCTGGCAGGAGAGAGGAGGGGTAGGGACTTGATGGACTTCCGGCCGTTCCCCTCCCACCCCTCAGGGCTAGGCACCGGCTAGATGGCAACCATATGCGCCATTTCCACTCCCCTCCAGAAACGTTTCCTAAGAGAGGGACCGGACCATCCGTGCAGAACTCAGAACCGTAGGACAGACAAAGGAACATGAGTGGTGACTTCCACGCCAAACTTCCGAGGGCCAGGCTCAATACAGACTGGAGATACCACATAGTAATTGGGTAAATAGGGACCCAGGTAAGAGGGGGCAGGAGAGTGAAGGGGCCCCAAATCACACTGATCAGAGTCCCAGTCTTGGCTCTACCTCCTAATAGCCATGGGATATTAGACGAGTGTCTCTAAACGTCCTTTTCTGCAAAATGTGAATCATGTCCTAGTGTTTCTGCCGGCATGGTAATGTTACGGAGTGTTTAGTGCTCAGTGTCTGACACCCATTGGGTGCTCAGCAAACATCAGAAGGTACGGTCAGAGACAAGGATGAGATGAGCCAGGGAAGCTTCCTAGGAGGACGAAGGTTGTAAGTGATGAGTGCCTGGGTTTAACCAGGCAAAAAGGTTGCCTTTGGATAGCCAGACCAAAGGTATAAATGGGTCACCGGGCATGACCCATGTAGAAGACACTAAGGAAAATGGTCCGCCGCCTACTCCGAACGCACCCTACCACCACCGACCCAGGCCCACAACCTCAGGGCACACGAGCTGGTTCTCGTGACTGCCTGACATGAGGACGAAAGCAAGACTCTGACCAACGACATTCCCAGAGCTTTCCGATCTGGGGTATACGTGCTGATTTTAATGACTACAGAACCTGCCAAATAGCAGATGCTCAATAAACCCTTAGTTTTAAGTGGCACTCGTCTCTCCATCACTGTGGATAATAATGAGCAGAATGCCTTACGAATTAATATCTACTCCTCATAAATGCCAAGACGCTAGGACTCTTGCTCCCTGCATCCGCTCTTGAGAGAAAGATGCAGACTACAGCACACAGACTGAGAGCCAACAGTGAGCCTTTTTCAAACAAGCAACCTTCCATCGTTCAGTCTGTGCTCAATTAACATTCGGCCGAATCTCTTCGGGATGACCATGTAGGTTCTCGCTGGATCCTTCCATGGGGCCACCGCTTGTCCTTGCTGAGGCAGAAGAGTGGACGCATGCATTTTTACAGAGTGTTAGAGCTGGGTGTGACCTTAAGGGTTGTCAAATCTAGTCTCTTCTTTCAAAGGTGAGAAAACTGAGACCTTGAGAGGGGGAAAGAGTTATTCAAAGTTGAAAAGCTGGCAAAGCACAGCTAGGACTCAACCCAGGACGCCTGGCCCTCGCTCATCTCGTGCGTGCTGGAAAGACCATTAATAATAACGAAGCCAAACTGAGAAACCAAAGCTAGCTAGATTAGACTGATGGAAGTAGTGGTAGATAGAAAGATGATAGATGATAGAGAGAGAGACAGATGATAAAGTAGATAGATAGATAGATAGATAGATAGATAGATAGATAGATAGATGGATAATAGATACATAGATACATAGATGGATGGATGGACGGACGGATGGATGGACGGACAGATGAGCGATAGATGATAAAGCAGAATCTCCATTCCTCATACACTTGGATAATCTAAAGTTTAAATACTCATCACCCTACTTCTACTTAACACGCAGTTTCATTCTTCACCTATGTCCTCATGAAATCCCAGTCTTTCCTTCGTCTGTTTCTAAGATAGGCTCAACCTCTACATTTGTCAGAGTCACAGCTGACAAAACACGCTTTCGTTATCTCACTAAGAAGCAAGCTCATTCATCCTAAGCTACAACGGTCCTCATTATATGAGAATGCTTTCAGGGGCAAATCCTGGACTCTGGGGATTGTAAACCCTCTTTGGGCAAGGAGCCTGCCTCTCTTCCTCTTCCATCCTCCATAGAAGAGATTCTAAGACAGTTTTGTAGACTGGCTACAACGGGATGACTTGGGGAGCCTTCCAAGAATGCCTGTTTCCAGGCTCCACTCAAAAACAGATTCAAGTAGATCTAAGGTGAGTGCTTCTAGAACACTCCCCTTGTGATTCTGAGCATTGACCAAAGCTCTGCAGCAGCCCACACTGGACTAATATCCCGCAAGTCCTCGATAAATACTTGCTCAATGACCTTTGAAGAGGAGATTTAAGTCCTTTCTGAAATACCAACATTTCTCCAGATATATGAGAGGGTTTTTTTGGTGCAACCGTTCAATTCTAAAGACTGCAGGGTATTCTCTTGTCATTTTCTTATTCAAAATTGTAATGGAATTAATCTCCTTTTGGGGATAATTTGTAACAGACTGTGCAGGTGAATGACTAGAAGATATTTAATCATTAATAATCCAGCAGAACTTAGCTTCAGCGTGATGCAAATGTATTAAAAATTACCTTGGATCATTTGACAAATAATGTCAAAGAAAGAGTGAGAAAGAAGATGAAAGCCCAGGGAAGGGGCGCATTCCTTTGCCAAGACCAAAATAAATTGCACCTACTCTATTTTGACAACTGCTGTGCCTGAGAGAGTTGAAAGGAAGATCATAAATAAAGATGTTCATGGCCAGAGGCCCAGTATCTGCCTGGAAGCCAATGGCCGATGCATAGGCACGCCTTCCTTGGCCCATGCCAAAGCTTCAAACGCATTACCTATCACCAGAGCCATCAAGGTGACCCAGGCTAAGATTGATCTACCCAGATGTTGGAATGGTCGTCTATTTTAATAATTAGTACTCGCAATGAGCTGATGGCTTGAAAGGCACAGGGCAGCTGATATCAAGTACGTAATTCTCATCGCAGGGTAAACCTGGAGTGATAAGACAGTCCCAACAAGGAACTCCAACTCCAAGTTCCAAGCCTTAAAACTGGTCAGATATGGGGGGATTGAAGATAAGGCTCTCCCGTCTACATCTGCCGAAGAACCAACTTGTGTTCCCCAAATAAGACAGCAGGAGGGCAAACTTAGAGACAAGTCAGAGTTCTATCCTGCGTATGGGTCAGGATTGTCGCAACTTGACTGATGGCAAGGACAACTTCTAGGAGACATATTTTTAAAACCTGCTGGCTCTTCTTGTATCTAAAACAACACTATCACAAGGAGAGATGAGCCAACTGGCAGAAGTCCATCAAGTGGTCCCAATGAGAACTGCCTAGGCTCTGCCCCCGGACGACGTGACGCTCTGATCCCCAAACTGCCTGTTCAGCAAACCTTCCGACATCTGCGTGTCAGCACTTCAGTGCGGCAAAGTCATCCTCGGATCAAAGGCAGGCTCAAGGGATTTGGAAGGAAAAGGATTGGGGAACCGAGGGGCAGTGGACTCGAGGGCTTCTTTCATTTCGTCCGTGTGCCCTTTCACGTACCCCCAGGGGCAGAGGACGTGGTGAGAAGCAAAGGGCAGTTCTTGCCATATTTATTCAGTTGGTTCCGTGTTTGTTAATTCAGATAATGACTCTGGAATTTTCTGAGATCCCTAAGTCATAGGACAGGCATGCTTTTAGATATCTTGTAGGGCAAATCTCTCAGTTGACTGATGAGGAGACCAAGGCCAAGGAAGTTGGCTGGCTAGGCGGGTACCTAACTAGAGGCAAAGCTCTTTGGAGAATCTGGTTTTGCAAAATGCTCAATGTTCTTTCATCTATACCATGAAAGAAAAAGGTATGATGGATGGATGGGTGGATGGATGGAGAAGGGAGGTAGGATGGATGGATGGATGGATGGATGGATGGATGGATGGATAGATGATGGATGGATGGATGGATAAAGCATTTACATAAAGTTAAATTTACTATGAGAGCTTGGATCAGCAGTTTATTCTTGTATCTTCTTCATTTACCTTAATTCTTCCATAATTGAGGCAATGCAATTCAAAAGTTAAAGGCTCATGGGCCCAGCTTTCAAGTTCTCTTTAATACATATCCTCACTCCTTCATTGAACTCGTCTATTCTCATGACTTTATATCATCATCTAAATTTAGCAACCCCCAAATCTGTATCTTCAGCCTTGACCTCAACCCTAACTTTAGATTTATCTAAGTATTTCTGCAATGTCTCCCCTTTTATGCATAAAAGATGTATCAAATTTAACATGTCCTGACTGGACTCCTGACCTCTAGTCCCCAAGGCTGGCCATCCCACCATCTCCCCTCCATCCATTAATGGCAACTCTGTTCTGATGACTTCAGCAGAATCCTTGGAGTCATTCATTAACTCTGACCTTTCTGTCACATCCCACATCCAACCCATCCACAAACCTTGTGGTTCTTTTCAACAAAACCACCAGATCTTACATTTCTTCCAACTTACACTGATTCCAATCCCGGTCCTACCTGCCATGATTCCCATTTTCCTGATTCTAGCTTGCTAGAATTTCCTTGGGGATATGTTTGACAGAGCTTCCGAGAGACCCTGTTAAGATGTGGGGTGTAGACCGTGCCTCTGCTCCGAACCCTTCCATCTCGCTCAGCACAAATGCTAAATTCCTTCAAATGAACCACGAAGCCCCACGTGCCCAGACACTGTCATCTCTGAAGTCGGCCCCCACGCACACACACACGCGTGCGCACACACTCAAAACTTCGTATTCTTTTCTTTATTCTTCTTCAGTGCACTGTGGCTTCACAGGCAGCTCATACTCTACCAAGACGTAGAAGAACATTAAATGATTCTTCAAAACAGCCACCGCGTCACCCTTAGTTTACTGCTTCCTTTGCATGGCAACTATGCAAAGTTATGAGGCTTGCCTCTTTCTTCATGTCCCTGGAAATCGGGCACTAAATCCAGAGCAACGGGCTGAAATTAAAGATATTGATTTGCTTAAATGAAGCACGTTTTCTGACACCTCGTTTAAAGGAGGAAACTCTTTCTCAATGCTGTCAGGACGTGCTACATTTTGTAGCCTTGAAACAAATGCCAGGAGAATGTCGTTCTTCTTTTCACTTTTTTCCCTCTGTGATTTTTTTATTGTATTTTAATTTACCCTTTGTTACCTAAAGCAGCAGAAAAAAAAATCAAGTAAAATTACCACCTCAGCTTTAGATAAGGTGAGAAGTCTTTCCTCCCCTTCTCCCTCCCTCTCTTCCTCTCCCCTTCTCCCCACCTCCCTCCCTCCCTCCCTCTCTCTCCCTCCCTCCCCCCCCCTCTCTCTCACACACACACACACACACACAGACTTCTCACGTAACCTTCTTCACGAGTTTACCTATGTGCTCTTTCTACTCAGAGACATCAACCACGCAGTTTGGGAAGGGAGTCCGTGATGCTGAGATGCAGCTGGGCAGGGGGCATTTAAGGGCACGGTTCTGGTGATATTGCTGTCTCCCAGACCCACTCATTTCAAGGGCCCTTTTGGTTACAGAGTGTTGAAATGACTCAGCAATCATACAGTCACAACTGCTGTCAACAAACCGGCTGATCAGTCACCCCTGTCTGGTCGTTATCTTCCGGGCCCCTTTTTCTGTTCCCCACACTCATGGCTTCTTAGTTCATTGAAGAACATAATGATTCATGAATACTTGTCTCTAAAAAAACCGCTCACCTTGCCTCTCACGTGACCACCCAGACCTTGATTGCTCCTGCTCCCGATAAATTTAACCGCATGCCTCCTCAGGGGCCACCTCCTTTCTGGGGTGATCATCGCATCCATTTATTGTGTACTGAGGCCTCAGGACTTCCCACAGAGGGCGCTCCCTAAACTGATGTCCCCATTTCTAGACTTGTCTCCTTAAGCCAAAGAAAACCAGAGGTTGGCGTTGCTCTGTCAGGGCCCCTGGGGTGGATTCCAGGTGAGAGTAAGCTAGGTGTAAACTGTAGGCTGTTCCCTCTGGCCTTGAAGGGTCTGTTCCTCGCCTCCCTCCCAATTCCTCCCCCTGGCTCTTTGCTCCCCAGCCATGCTGGCCTTCTTTCTGTTCTTCTACGAGCCAAGCTTGTCTCTGCCTCAAGAGCTTTGCCGTTTCGTTACTTTTGCCTAGAAGGCTGTTCCCCGAGGCACACGCACGGTTGGCTTCTGCAGATGATTCCGGTCTCCCGGCTTCTCTTCATGGGTCTTTCCTCAACCCCCTCTCCTGGGAGTTTTCCTTCCAACGTGACTTTTTGCAGAATTTATCACAAGCAAGAATTCTCTTATTTACTGATCTGCCTACTGACTTATTATCTAAATTCTCGAGCTTCTGAGTTCCCCGGAAGCAGAGACGGGCTCTGCCACGCTTCTTGCTGCCTTCCTAGAGCCCGGAACAGTGCCGGCGTGAAGTAGAAGCTCAATCAAAATCCCTAACATGGAAGAACGAATACACGACCTCACTTGATCCTCACAAGAGCCGTTCAGACACCTTGATAGAGACCCACCGATGTGAGATTATTTCCCCAAGGCCAGGGTCAAGGCGGCAGCTGAACCCAGGTCTCCAAACCCACGGCTGCTGGGCGAGGACACTGGGTTTTCCCCCTTCGTTTGTTTTTCCCAGTTCTCAGGCATTTCAGAGATGCCCCAGTCCTGACCCGTCTCATCCAGATCTGGAAGCAGAGAATTAATGATTCGGGTTGATTGAGAGAGCGCCAGCATCACCCCCCCATTCAGCGTCAGGCCCCCTCTCTAGCTGAGTGGTATCTATAAAAGTACAAGTTTCAAAGAGATGCACATTTGAGTCCCAGCTGAGTGGGCTTTGAGAGTGTCCTTCGCTTCAGACCTCAAGTCCCCTACTTATTCTCAAAGTGGGAACATGCCCCCTAGGGCTGCTTTCGAGATTAAATGAGATAGGACACCCCCTAAAAAAAAGCTTAGTACTAGGCTGGAATGTACATGGAATGTTCAATAAAAAGGGTCTATTTTTCATGCTGTCATGGCTGAAAATGCGGCATAGAGGCTCAGAGAATTGGCTCTCGTGTCCTATGGACCTAGGTTCAAATCCTACCGCTCGTGGCTCTGTGCTTTGATTTCTTCATTCGTAATAGGGAATAATAATAGCACCTGATTTGTTTGGTTTTATGAAAAGCAAAAGAGAAGCTAACCCAAATTCGTGTCCACGTACTAAGTGAGCAAACCCAACAGCTATTGCTGTTACCGTTGTCACACCCCATCAGGCAAAGTGAAATTGGGGGGCGGGGGGGGGCTGGCAGACAGCAGGAAAGAATCTCTCTGCTCCTTCCAAACCTTGACTCTGCGATCCCAGAATTTCTCCCGCCCAGCCGGTCGCTCTGTCTCCACTCCGGGCTGAGACAAAAGCCGTTTGAACTCCCCAGATCTGTCATCACGCGTCCTCCCCTCAAAGCCCAGAGCCGGACCCCCCCCAACTGCTAACCCCACCCCCAATGCTGTCCCGGAAACCATGCCTCAGAGACACGACGTGAGTGCAGGCACTCGCACACGCACACCTGCACGCAGAATCCAGCTGGCTCGCAGAGACAGGAAGCCATGGCTGCTATTAATGTCAGAGTGGCTTTTTATCGAATCGCACTGGTCTCTGTCACGGCCCCCGCCACTCCCCGGGGCCCTGCCTGCAGAAAAACACATCAGTTTCACTTTTTTCTCCCTCACTACCTGCTGGACAGACTTTGAGGACCCTTTGAAGACATTTGGGGGTGTTGTTTCCTGGCAGACAAGGGCAGCATTACTATTTCTGCCCCCCCTCGCCCCCCAGGACTACTCGACAACATCAGCAAAGCAATTAAGCCCAGTTTTCAGGAAAATGCCGGCAGCTCGGCAGTGTCTGGATGGGAGTCTCAACCCAATTATTCCCAGCTAGTCGTGAACCGCGGAAAGTGGGCTTTGCTTCATTAGAACCTCAGCTCCCACTGATTAAGAGTCGGCTGTGTTGGAGACAGTCAGGAAAAATGAAACAATTAAGCTTGTCATCAATAAAATCGCTGTGTATTCTTCAACACGGGGTTTCATACCTCTCCAGAGGAGTGATTAAAAGGAACTGATTGAACTATAATTTGATTGACTGGAGAGCCTCCAACTGCTGTGCTGAAAGCGAACTTCTACTTATTGCTCTTCTTAGCCTGGGACATGAAACACTCCTGTGGACCTGCCAGAGTCCGGCGACAGATGCTCTGAGCTGGGCTGGTGATGCTGGCCCCACCCAGAGATCTGCCGAGGGTTGGCAGGCAAAATAATGCCCCCGAAGGTGCCAGGCTCTAACTCTGGGACCTGGGAGTGTTACCTTACATGGCAAAAGGAACTTTGCAGATGAGGTTAAGGTTAAGGACCTTGAAAAGGGGAGACTATCCAAACTTATCCAGGTGGAGCCAAACTAGCTCCATGAATTCTTAAAAGCAGAGAACCCTTCCTGGTGACTGCAGAAGAGTCAGAGAGAGGCACCATTGCCAGCTTTGGATGGGAGGAAGGGGCCGTGAGCTAAGGCAGGGCTGCCCAACTCCTGGGCCACGCACCAGTACCGGTCCTTGGCCTGTTAGGAACCAGCCACACAGCAAGGAGGTGAGAGCATTGGGTGGGTGAGCCAACGAAGCTCCATCGGCCTCTGCAGCCGCCCCCCAGCGCCGGCATCACCGCCTCTGCTCCACCTCAGGGCATCAGGCGTTAGAGTCTCATAGGAGCCCCGGTCCCTGGTGCCACAAAGGTTGGAGACCAGTGAGCTGTGGAATGGGAGTAACCTCCAGGGGCCGGAAAAGGCAAGGAAATGTGTTCTCGCACCTTAGCCAACGTATAGAACTGGAAGACGACAAACGTGTGTGGTGTTAAGCCACTGAGTTTGCGGTCATTTGTGTCAGCGGCAGTAGGAACCAAACACGGGGACCTGGCAAGCGTAGGCGAGAGGTCGTCCTCTAGAAGGCCACCTGTTCCACCGTGGGCGCCCCCACCGTGATCTTGTCTAATCTTGCTCGCCGCTTGAAGGCCCCATCTCCAAATGCGTCACCTTAGGGGGTAAGGCTTCCGCGTCTGGATCCGGCTGATGTTCAGTCCCTAACACCATAGCAACTGTGTGACCTTGACTGACGCCCTTAACCTCAGGGGCCGCCATCAACCATCGGCGGTGTAGGGTTTGGGATGCAAGTAACGGACTGCACCGAGTTCAGTTTCTATCACGTCCCAGGCTCCGTGCTAACTGCCCTCTGGGCATTCAACTTCTTACCCCTCCCGATAACTGTACCTTCTGACAGTATGTTATCATTTCCAGTTTCTACAAGAAAAAGCACGAGACCTGGAAGGATGGTCACTCGCCCACGATCACAGTGGCAGAGCCAACCTCGGGACTCAAGTCTCTTCGAGATCTTAACTGGGATTCTTCACCCAACGTAAAGGAATATTATGGTTAGGGCCAATGTCATGATTCTTCGAAAACTCTTCAGCAGTAGAGACACTTTCGGGAGCCAGGCAGAGGCAATTAAAGCCACGTGAATCCTGGAAATATGAATTCAAAGGACGCTCTAAAATTCCTACAAACGAGTGGCCCGTGTGCATGCGTGTGTGTGTGCGCGTGTGCGCTGTTTTGCCTTGTCTACATCTGCAGACATTGTCCGGGAACTGTCACTGTGCAACAGGAACGTTCCCCAGGGAACAAAGTGCAGCGCGAGGCCGGCCGTGCCCGCGGCACCCCCTACCAGTCCATGCCCGCTGCTCCCTTCCGCCGGAAGAGAACTGGGATTTCTATACACCAAGCGACAGTCTTTAAAAAGCGTCTAATGATTCATCTTTCCATGTGCATTGAATCCACCCTGGCAAACAGCCAGCGTGGGGCCTCGCCGCGGCCTTCTTCCTAGCAACCAAGGCCTTTTGTCATCGCAACGTCAAATGGGCTCGCGGCCCCTTCGCATGTGGGTCTCCGGTTCCTGACACCAGGCCCCGCCTCCCTCTCCAGCGCACGGCACGGAAAGAAAGATGAATCGCTGTGGCCTCTACCTTGGGGACGAGTTCAATGTCAAAGGCCCGGGTCCATCTCGTTTGTGACCGTCCCCAGCACGACCCTCGGCATCATGCTGCTCAGAAATCAGGAGTTTACAAGACACTCGCCCGTGCTCAGGGCTGAGCTGGGACCGAGCTCTTCCTCTCCTGGGGGCTGGGTCCCTCTCTCCTGCCGTTACGCAAGCCTGCAGGGGCCCAGGTGCCGGTCGCCATGGTGGACGGAAAGGAAGCGTGGTGGAGGGGTGAGGCGATGCGCCCTTCCTGAGCGACGTCTGTGCGGATCCACTTCTTGCCGCCTCTCTCACAGACACGCCTTTTCCCAGACTTTCAAAACGCATCTCCATGCCAACACCGTCCAGCATAGTCTCCGGCCAGAGCGCCTTCACCCAACGCTCAACTCAGAGCGTCACCGCGAGTGGCCGTCTCCCCGTGACGGCCGTGTGGACACTCAAAGGCAACACGCCCCACGGTGTGCCCTCCCGCGGCGTGCACGCACACCGCCGGGCTTGCCTCTTACGCACCCCGGCGAACGCGCCAGCGTTTCTCCAGGGAGTCACCCTGACATACCACCCATCGACCAGCCCGCTGACCCTGCTTCCCAAATAGACCTCGACTGCCCCCACTCGCGTCTGGCCACCACCACTGTCCTCCCCGACCCTGCCCTCTGAACCCATCTCCCTGTGGCTGCTCCTGCGCTTCCCGCAAATTGGTTGCCTTGCGAGTGATCTTTTTTAAACCAGGAAGTTGGATCACATCACTCCACTGCGTGAAACACTTCCGAGCGTCCCTCTGCACGTAATAAAAGCTCTGACGTCTGCTCCTCGGGCTGCGACGCCCAGCGTGGCCTAGCCCCTGTCCCTCTGCGGTTTGACCTCGTGCCTCTCTTCCCTCCCCTTATTACGGTCTAGTCATCCCAGCTGCCTTTTGTCTCCACAAAATACGCAAGCTCTTCGCTATCTCCTGGCCCTACCCCTGCTGGCAATCTCTTACCTCCGCTTCTCCCGTGGTTGTCCCCTCTCAACCCAGCGGAAGCCCAGCCCTGCTGCCCTGTCCACACGGTTCCGTCACCTTTACCTCCCCACCAGACTCTACCATTCCACGTGGTTCATTTCATAGTGGTTTGTTTGTATCCATTTCCCCCCTGTCTTTTACTGTCCATCTCTTCCTCTACCTGGAAACTCCAGTGGACTTGTCCCACACCTGGGCTTGTCCCATACCTGTGACGGGGTCCAGGCTTGGTAACTACGTAGTTAATTAATAGCTATAAGTGATTTGTAGCTATAAGTAATAGATGAATAAGTGATTTGCCCAAACTCCCCTAGCTGACGTGTGGCAGTACCGAGATTCAAACCCAGGGCCCGTGCTCTTCAGGTTACGTGATGGCGTGTGGTCTCAGAGCGGTACCTCCCTTCCACGCCATGATGCCAGGAGTCCAGGTTTCCCATGCCACCACTCCCACTAAAGGCTGCGGGGTAGAAGGCAACCCTCTCTCAGACGACGCGGAAGTGAGATCTCGGGCATCCAACAGGAAGAGAGACGTAGAGAGACTCAGTGTACCCTCCAGGGCAGCTTTCTGGTCTACTTACGTCTTAAACTGTCCCCATCCAGGACGCATACTCTGCCTCTGTGGCTGGCATTGAAAAAGACAAACCGCTCTCCTCAAACCCTTCCACTCATCTCCGGGTCCCCAGAGACTGAGTCCCGAATAGAAGGAGCCCTGAAGGCTTCCCCTTGGCAATGCCCTAAGGAGCCTGCACAAAGATTTTACTTCTCCCGTGTCACATGTCCTAGGCCCACCTGATTTAAAGGGCGGCTGTGGACGCACCCCTGAGCACGAAGCCAGCATCTCACCTCAAGGGTGTTTTGGCGTCTCTCCATGTGTTTCTGTCCCAAAATGTCATCAAAAGCCGGGAAGGCCTTTTGGCCACTGGCAGGCATAACCCCAAAGGGCACACTAGATGACACCCCCAAAAGGCAATCTCGGCCCATCCCCGGGCGTGAGAGTCAGCGGGAGTGCTCAGCGTCCCACTCTTCAGAGTAACGAGTCTGATTTCTTACTCTGCTTACTCGGACCCCCCCGCAAGTGTCCTTCCACCCAAGTCTGTGTCTCGGGCTCTTCACTTAGGGAAACCCCAGTTCAGAAAGGCTCCATCCTACCGCAGGTGCTCACCACCCAAGAATCCACACAGGGCGCACTGGGAAATCAAGCTGAGAAGAAAATAGAGCCAAACGTTGGCTCTGAGCAGTGCTCCGAAGTGAATACGTTCGGAAGAACCGATCGTGGCGATGGGAAGAACCCTTCCCACCTGGTCAGTCCTTGGCCCTTGACCATCTTGAACTTCGGAGGTCATCGTACTCTGCTCTAAAGCTTTCCCTAACTCCCTGTTCCCTTAGCCCAGCACGTAAGCCTCTTATAACACTGTCGCTCCAATTTACCTGTCGCCTCACAGTTCTTTCTACAGTGGTTCCTCCGAATCTCTACCCTCCCCATGTTCTAGGGGGCAGCAGAGCCTCTCCACCTCAGAGCCTTTGCTTCTCATGCCCTCATCCTCCTCGTCCAGGTAGCCATCCAGACAGGGCCCGCTTCCTTATCCTTCGACGTCTGCAGTCACGCCGGGTTCCCGCTTCGGAGGGCCCCGCTCGCTTGAGTTCTGTAGTCGCCATCTTAAAATTCCTAATTACTTTTGAAGCAGAGGGGCCTGCATTTCGTTGTGAACTGAGCCCCAAAAGGTCCGCGGCCAGCCCCACCTGCAGAGAACGCAGTCAGGAGACCCGGCTTTCAATTTGCCAGGTGAGACTGTCGAGGGATGATGGCTTCTCACATCAGGGCACAATCGCTTTCTTATCCCTACCTCTCAGACCAAAACATAGTTTAAAACCCTAAGTGGGTTATTTGAGAAAGGAGCAAATTGTTTCGAGGCTGGCTCTGCCCATGTCCTTAGTGAATTAGGGAGCAAGGGCAGAGTTAATCTAAAAGTCCCCAGGGTGCCACCTATTCCCAGGGGCCCAGTACACGTTGTCTAAAGGCGGAGGTTATATCTGTGAGTTGTGAGGGGAGCGAGTTACAAGGGCGTGCTCTCATCCCTCCCCTGTTCACTCTCGATATCTTATTTTAGTATTTTGCGGGTCTTTAAACATCCATGGTTTATTTATGAACTGAGGTTATTAACTGTTTGAAACTTCATTAAGTCCTTCCCTGGGGATAGTCTCAGCTGAGGTCCTTTTAGATGATACCTCCCCAAATATCTGTCTAATTTAGACTTAATAAAACAGTTTATTGTGTGTTGATAAAATAATAATGAATTAATCAAGCCTTCTCTGAGACTTAGGTAACAGATACATAATCTATCGTTGTTAAGGAGCTGCAAATGTTTCTGATAATCAGCATTTAATATGCAGCGACCCAGACGTAAATCCAGCCCATACGCATTTGGAAATTCATGTGAGGCAGCTCGTGAGCATCTTGGAGATGAGAAGAGCTTGAGCCTGTCATACAGCAGGACGTCTGGTGTCCTTGAGTTTCTTAAAGCCTGGTAGGGATCCCGGGGCCTTAGCTTGGGAGAAGTGGAGACCCCCACCCGCTTCCTCTCCCCAAGATTGGAGTTTCTAGGTTCTTGCTGCTTCTGCCATGTATTTTTACAGGCTCCACCAAGAAAATGAATCAAAGACACTGTGACCAGCTGATTAGGGGATTCCTGTTTATTTACACATTCTGAGGACAGCTACCAAGGGGCTTCACAGAGTGGCAGTGGGGCCTGCTGAGAACTTAGGTTATATCCGATAGTCATATCTCACCTATTAATTACGTTTCCCTTCTCTCAGACTTGTCCTCTGGCTGGACTTTTCCAAACAGAGGGTCTGTGCCAAAGAATTAGCCCAAACGTCACAATAAAACTTACCCTTCATCCCTCTTTCCTGCACCTTATTATTCTTAAAAGGATGTGGATGCGTGGGTGGCCGAGGCTTGTGGTCATCCCGGATTTGTGCAGGAGGTCACACTTCGGGTTAAGTTCTTTGTGATCGGAGACAAGAACCCAAGGGAGGTGCGGGCGAGTGGTCGTGTTGGATCGATGCCGTTCCAGCACTTCAAGGAAGCTAGCTCCGCTCACAGGCAGAGACCCACCCTGTGGCCGAACCATCCCCACCACCGACCAGTCTCCAGTCTGTGGTTCTCCCCATCATCACGTTTCTTTGGGATTCACTGTGAAACCAGAAGTTGCTGAAGTGAGGGACGTGCTGGGTTTGGAACCACCAGACTTGAGTTCAAGGCCCAGCGACTCACTGCTGCTCCCTCGGAGAGGCCCCTGCTCTTCTGTGAGCCTCAGAGAGGATATTGGATGCGTGAACTTGAAGTGTACATTCCGCTCCTGCATCCCGTCCCCGGGAAACGAGACATCTCATTTCGTTAGCGGCCATAATCATCTTAGCACTGATTAGTTTGCTCAGTGGGGAGACCCCTTGGAAAACAGAGAGAGGTCAGTGAGTGAGTGGCCACTTGCACGACAGGCAATTTCGGTGAGGGCAAAAAGTCGGGGCTCCTGGGAGGCCAGCTCTGGCATGGCGCCGCAGCGGGGAGCTCTGGGTATTGACGAATGAGATGTAGACATCTTCAGAGCAAAGAGGAGAATGAGGAAGGAAGGGAAGAAAAAGGGGGAAAAAAGGCAAAGAAAAAAAAATCTTGATCGTGGTGGCCTTTAGGCCAGGAATGACCTCTGGCCTAAAGGCCAAAATATTTCAGGTCTGGGTGGCTCATCCCAGAAGAACTTACTCAGCATGTGACGAGCAGCCTGTGTCTCTGGAGAAATACTGCCTGACGCCCAGTCTTGACAAGTGACGGAGACTCACGGGGACTTCATGTCTTCACCTGGGAATCCAGACTAATGATCCTCAGAGAGCTGTCGTGTGACTCGGTGTGAGTTAATGTATGAACACCTGAGCTCAGTGAGAGGTTGCCGTCGCTGTTCTTCCCCGCTGCCCCTGCGTGCATTTTTCATGGTCAGCAGGGAGCGGGAGGCGCAGAGAGGAGCTGATCCCCCCCACCCCTCGCCCGTGCCTGCGGCCCCCTTCGCTCGCCGTACCTTCTCATAGACTCTGTCATCTCTTAGACTGCCAGGCTAGGGCCAGGGCCTCAGACAGTGGCCTTGGGCAGCGTAAAAGGAATTTACAGCCCAGCTCGTAACTCCGGTGGCTGCCTCCTGTGGGGAGAGTTTTGGAGACTCTGAAATTTCAAGGAAGAAATGACAACGTCAGCTCTTAGCCTTGCCCAAGGACCTGCCCAATGCTCCTCAGGATTTCCAGATGCATAGATACAAGATTCACCTGTACACACAGGTCTGCATGGATGCACATATGTGTATCAGAACACATGTACACAGACGTAGGCACACACAGAGATCTGCAGGGAGAGAAATACACGTGTAAACACGCACATGTATGCACTTATGCAAAGGTGGGGGCGTATGCACAGAGACTTACACTCGTGTGCATTCTCAGAAGAGACACAAATACGCACATATGTGTGTACACTAATAAAATGTCACCTGCTACATGGTTACACTGTCACAGACTGTATGTATATCCATGAACTGGACCACACGTCCAGCACCTTCGAGACACAGACATCCAGGAAACCCTGTCCTCAGCCTCATTCTAGCTCAGAGTCAGTCCACACAGACCCAGCTTTGCAGCTTCGCTGATGGTCCAGACCAGAGGATGCAAGAGGGTCAGAGGCGACACCTGTTGCATCCTACGCATCCTTCAGGTCTCAGTGTAAGGGGCGCCTTCTCCGAGTAGAACCTCTTTGACGCCCTTTCCTGGAGGCTGAATGTCCCCTCGAGCACAGTGTGGGGATTTTCGCTTTCCTCTCGATTTCTCCCTAGACTGCGTGAGGTCACGAGAAGAGCGTGAGGTTTGTCTCACAGCCTCTGTCCCTAACAGCAGCAGGGAGCCTGGGATGGAGCGAGAGATGCTCCACAGGTATTAGCCCCACCCGTGGGCAAATGGAGGGAGTGAAAGCATCTGGTGCGGTAGTTAAGAGCACGGGCTCCGGCCAGGTGTGCCCGGGGTCGTATCCTGGCTCCGCCACTTGTTAATACTTGGACCCTGATACATTCCCTTATCTGTGCCTCAGCGTCCTCATCTGCAAAATGGGTGTAATAATAGGGCTGATGTGAGGGCCGAGTGAGCTAACAGATGTCAAAGGCTTAAGTAACGGCTAGTACACAGCAAGCACTACGGTCAGTGCATGTTTACCATTCTTTTACGTTAGATGACTCCGAGTCCATCCCCGTCTCTGATCATCAGTGATTCTGAAAGCCTCACCGAGTCGATACCACGGGAGCAGGAACAGGACAAGACTCTATTTGCCCTTTGGGTCCTGTACCAACTCCTCCCAGGGGGCCCAAACTCCCCGTTTAGGGTTTAGGCCGAGTGGACTTTATTTACAAGGGCCTCGTTAATCAAGTCCATCTGTAATGTAAATGTGCTTCTCATTATGCTAATGCAAGCACTAGACATGCAAATCTATAAGCATTTGCATGCTTAATGCAACAGTTCTTGTCCATCCTGTTCTGTTGCTATTTACTATCTAGTTTTTATGACTTATGGATTTCCAACCCTTTAAATTTATTCAGTGCCGTGACTTATCTGCAAGCAGCGACAGCTTTACGAGCACTAAAAAAGCTGCAGCACACCACCACTAAATACTAATGACATAAATGGTCGCTGTAATGGCCCCTATTTTTATTACAATACCAAACCTCAATCTATTGCAATTACTTCTGCACTCAAACCACACCACGCCACCCTGTGCAGGAGCCAGCCCCGTCAGGGAGAGGTGACCAGTGGCGGAGTTTCCAGGTCAAGCCAGGCTAATGCTGAGGAGCTGAGGTCAGCAACTATAGAAGGAATTTCCTCAGAGGGTCCACTGGGCCTGGAGGTCAGGGGTCTCCATCAGCAACAGATGTCGAGGTGGGTCTTGCCACCCAAGGGCTGCTTAGAGGTGGCCGGTTCAGAGGTCTGAGCCGGCCACTCTCTGCCGTCCCCAAGAAAAGGAAGGGGGAGGAGAACAAGTGGAGGAAGAGGCATCACGGCTACCATGTCCCCATCCTCGCTGAGTCCTAACCAGCTGTGTGACCCTGAGCAAGTCCCTCTTGGGACCTTGCTCTCTCTGTCTGGACGGTTGAGACTAAACTAAGTATCTCTAGGGGTGCTTCCAGCTCTGACATTCTGGGACTGACTCTGTAGAAAATTCAAGCCCAAGATGTAACCATTAATTCTCTCCAGAATGAAAATACATTCAGCAGGACATTTTTATGCCTCGTTTTATAAGTTCTGATTTGGCGCCTTAAAATAATAACACATCTTAAATTTATTTTATGGCATTTTCCATCTAAAACACTTTTCTGTCTGTTACGGCATTTATTCTCAGTTTCCCTGGAGAGTTGAGCCAGACAGAAATTATTCTTCCCTTGCACAGGTGGGGAAACTGAGGCCCAGAAAAGAAAAAGGAGTCGCCCGAGGTTTTCTAACACATCGGGGCCAAGGTCAGAATTAGAACCAGGTCTTCATTGGTGGGCTTCTATTCAGCAATGTCTCTACCTCTCCAGTTGTTAACCCTTACAGAATGTGTGAGTAAGAATGACAGTTTCTTAGTATGCTGAAGACAAAAGAAAGGACCTGTTGAACCAGCCCTCCCCAAGCCGTATGAGGATTTGTTCACTTGGCCCAGGAACTGTGCCCCTAGGCAAGGTGGCTCCCTGAGCAGCTATCCACCATCAGCCTCTCAGTGTGGACTAGCTGACAGGGTCCCTTTCCCCAGGGATAATAGCTAAGGGCAGGTTTTGGGAAAGAGGAGGTAGTTGTAGGTGCATCAGTTAAGTACACGGGGCCCTTTTGGGGAAGTAGGAGGCATGAATGGGGGATATGACATGTCCAGAGAATAATAGGAGTGGGCTGAGTCACCAATCCCTTTGACTCTTGGAGAAATCATGCTTGTCCTTCAGGATCCAGCTCAAATGTCACCTCCTGGACTTTTGGGTTGAGTTCTGACATATAAAGAGCTTAGAAGTCACCACTCCCATCTTTACAAAAAAAAAAAAAAAACTGGATAAAAAAACCCTGAAAATCAATGTACTTTCTTAGACGTCTTAGGGAATTGAGGTCGCAGGACAAACTGATGTCCCAAGAGAAAGGCAAATGCAGAGAAACATAGCCAAGACCAACCTACGTAGAGCAGAAGTCACTGGAACATGAACGGGGAGGGTATTTAAATGGCAATTCTGGTAAACTGCTGGAGGATGAGAGGGGACAACTTGGGAGTGAGAAGGTCACTCTCCAGGCCCCGTCCCACAGGAGTTTCACGCTTCCCTGGGTTTTACCTCCACGGACCCCACCAGAATCTCGTGGAGAACAGCCAAGACAAATCCCTTATATTTCTGGCAGAGAGAGGGGGAAAGTAACATTTTGAAAGGTGCCCACTACATTCCGCATAATAAAGTCCTGTTCTCCAGTTAAAAAAAATGTCACCAGAGTCTTATCTCCCATGGGCAAAAGGGCAATTACCAAGCCGCAGTTCCCTGGAGCCCTCCTATCTCGCCTAAGGACGGGGAGGGGAAAAGAAAGATAAGAACTCTTTGCAAAGGTCACAGCTCAAGGACACAGGCCCACGCGGACACTGAGGGTCCGGCGTGCCTCCCCTCTCGTACGCCTCCCCGCCGCTATGACAGGCCTTTAGTGTAATGAGAGCACATTACAGCTGGCAGAGCGATCAGGCTCGGATTTGACCTAAGACTGAGATTTCAGGAAAACTCGAAGGTAACAGGAGAGATGAAAACAAGGACACGAGGGTGATCAGAAGGCCATGTCACCTGTGCGGACATTAAACGTAGACCGATGCTTCGCCAGATACATATAGAACCTCGCCCTCTTTACCTCAGTTCCTGCCACCCGATACATCATGTCTGGCTTCCAACAACAGCAACAACAACAAAGGCAGGAAAACACAGCCTCCAGAGACGAAGCACGCATCAGTACCTCACTCAGGTGTGACCCAGATCTTGACATTGTCAGACGTAAAGTTTAAAATAACTATTATCAATCCCTTAAGATCGTTAATGGAAAAAAAAGGGCATGATAGGCAAGAACAGATGGGTGATATACACAGAAAGATGAAAACTCTCAGGAAGAATCAAAAGGACATGCCAGAAACCAAAAACGCCGTAACGAAAACAAAGAATGGCTTTGATGGAGTCATCGATAGATTGGACGTGGACAAGGAAAGAGTCAGTGAGTATGAAGATGTGTCAATAGAAACATCTCCAACTAAAATACAAACTGAAAAAAGAACGGGGAGAAAAAATAACAGACTATCCAAGAACCGCGGAACAATTTCAAAAGGTTTAACATGCATGTTATTAGAATAATAGGAGGGAGGGAGAGAGCGAGAGAGAGAATGAAGCAGAAAAATTCTTGATGTTAAAATGGTTGAGACCCTTCTAAAATTAATGACAGGCACCAAACTACAAATGGGAAGTTTGAAGAAACACCAAGCAGGACAAATACTGAAAACTTTACACCTAGGAATATCATATTTAAACTTCAGGAAACCAAAGAGACAAAATCTTAAAAAAAAAAAAAGAAAGAAAGAAAGAAAAAGAAGCATTTTAAATATAGAGGGGCAAGGATAAGAATTACAGCAGACTTCTCATCAGAAACCCTGCAAGCGACAAGAAAGTGAAGCGAAGTAGTCCTGAAAGAAAAATCTCACCAACCTGGAATTCTACATCCAGTGAGATCATCCCCCCCAAAGCGAAGAGGAAATAAAGACTTTCTCAGACAAACAAAAATGAGAGAAGTCATTGCCAGCAGATCTGCTCTGCAGGAAATGTTAAAATAAGGTCTTCAGGAAGTGAGGAAATTACGTAGATCAGAGCTCAGATCTACATGATAAAAGGAGAAGCATCAGAGAAAGAATAAAGGTGAAATAAAATCTTTTATTTTTCATATTCTCGATTGAGCTACTGGATAAATGTTCAATGCTATGGTTACAGCATCTGGATAAATGAAACCAAGGACAGAGATTTTATAAGCCATGAGTGGGCAGGGTCGAGAATATTTTGCTATAATATAACTACTCTACCTGTGAAGTGACAGTGTTGTTTGAAAGCGGGACTGAGATCAGTTGTAAATGGGCATTGCAAACTCTAAGGAAACCACCAATTTTTTTAAAAAAGAAGTATCATTTCTCAGAGGTGAGAAAATAAAATCATATAGACCTATATCTACTAAAGGAATTTAAGCGATAATTAATAACCTTTGCAAAAGAAAGCACTAAGCCCAGATGGTTTCACTGGTGAGTTCTACCAAAGGTTTAAGAAAAAAAGAAGAAAACCAATTCTCTGCAATCTCTTTCAGAAAGTAAAAGCAGAGGAAACACTTTGTAACGCATTCTGTGAGGACCTCACTAGCCCGATACCCAAACCGGACAAAGATGTTACGAGAAAGAAAAATGACAGACCGATAGCTCTCAATTTCTCTATGAATCTAAAACTGTTCTAAAAACCGGAGCCCACTCAAACCAGGTGACTCCTCCTTGAAGCCCTCCGCTTCTTCCCAGGTCTCAGGGGACCCACAGCATGTCTCCATGCCCTACACCCCTCCCCGGTCCCCAAGCCTCTCGAGCACCAGCCCTGTCATCCCTGTCCTTGTACTCTGTCGTCATTTGAAGCGAGGAGGTTTGCATCTTCTGAGAGCTGTCTTGGAGACAGTAGCCTGTGCTCGCACACAGATGTTCTGGCCTGCTCCAGACACGGCCCGGCCTCTCGGCTCCAGAGACAGCCAGGGCCCCACGTGCCCCTTGGATGTGCTCTCTCTTCAGAGGCAGGGAACACGCAGGCTACTCCAGGACAAAGCCCCAGGCCCAGGGGCCGGTTGCGGGCCCCTCCTCTCTCCTCCCTGGGGCTCAGGGGCCAGCAGCGGGGATCAGCGGCTTAGGCCCAGGAAGGTGGGCTCGCATGTGAGGTGCCTTCCCCGCCTGGAGCAGTGGAGCGGTTCTATTTGTAAAGCCCTCGCTTTCTGTCTGTCTTGCTCAGAATGTGTCTGGTGCTCCAGGATAAACACCCCGCTTCCGCTCACCCCGCTGTCCCCTGCTTTTATGCCATTGCCAATACCCGCTCCCCCAGAGCTGTCAAGGGGAGCTGGGCTCATAATTCTTCCAGGGATGGCTTTAGAGAGGAAGAAATTAAGTTCAATCAAAGTGTCAGGCTGAGTTGTGTGCGTGTTGGGGTGAAGGCGAGAGGGGCTTAATAAGACCACGTCTGTGCCTCGGCCATGCCCATTTCCTCTCCCCGGCCCCCACCCGACGTAGCCCTGTCTGGATCTTAGCCTCTATTAGGTGACGCCAGACGCTCGTATGAGGTAAGGCCCACCCTACCTGAAGCCAGTCGTAGCAACAGCCTCGACAGGAGAGATTTGGCTGCGGGACGCACGTGCGCGCACACGCACACACACACACGTGTGCACACACACACACACACACGCACACAGCAGTCGTTTAAGTGTCTGTAACATGGCAGCGCTTGCTAAGTGCTTCCTGCCATTGTCCGGTTTTCCCTCAGCTGATTCATCCCTACTCAGGGCTCTTGACCTACTTTAGTGCCGGGGAGGCCGGAGCTCAGACCGGTCCTCTGGCCCCCAGACCAGGTATCCAGCTGGCTACCTGACATCCACCCAAGGGAACCTCGAATGTAACATGTCCCACACCGACCTCACGGCCCCCTCGCCCCCAGGCCTCCTCCCCTCTCTGGGAGTGGCAGCGGTGCTGGTCCTGCAGGCTAACCGGAGCCTTGGAGAAATCAGAGACCACCCTTGACGTCCTCCTCCTCTCACCTCTGTGTCCTCGTCCAGCCTCGCTGGCACTGCCACAGTCCGAGCTGCCCTAATACCTAAGCCTGGACGGCTGCCTCAGCCTCGTCACCCGACCACCTGCTTCCAACCTGCCCCTTCTAGGCCTGGCTCCTCCCAGCAGCCAGCCCGACCCCCTCCTCCTCCCCCACTCTGGGGCCACACCGGCCCTTCCTCCGCCCTCCCAGGGCCCACAGGTCCGGGGGCCCCACCTCTGTCCCTCCTGCCTGGAAAGCTTCCCCGGGCGGCCCGGCCTAGCTCAGTCCAGTCTCTCGATCTCGCTCACAGTCAGGCCCTTTGAGCTTGCAGTCCCCCCCTCAGCCCCCAGCGCTGGGAGTACGCAGCTCCGTTTGATGGAGGGACCGTGGGCGCCTGCCCACTCAGGGGCGGGACGTGTCGATTTGGTCGCTGCTGTAATCCACACCCGGAACGGTGTCTGGCTCCTCGTAGGGGCCCCAGGACTGTTTTTCACTTGAATGAATGGATCCTCCCCAAGAAGTGGGTTTTTATCCTTTTTTCTACACGGCTCAGGGACACTCTCTAACTGCCTCTGTCACAGAGCCAGGACCTAAACACGGCCAAGGAGCCCCCAAAGCTACGCTCCTGATCACTCCTCTGTCCTAACCTGGCCCTCTGTGCTCACGGGGCCGGAGGAGGCTTCTTTCCTTGACCAGGCAGCACTCACACTGGGGAGAGGGTAAGAAACCGCGGTGGGCCTGGGCCGGCGTTGGGGGCAGGGGTGTGCAGAGGTCCCACGAGGGCACGAGCACCCTCCCCATCACCCATCCACACCTCTCTTTCTGATCTCACCAGTGACAGCAATCACTGATCATCCGCCAGTGCTGGCGCTCTGTTAAGCGTTCTATGTATCCACATTGAGTGAGTCTTATGAAGTCGGCTTGTCATCACCCCCGATTTTGGGATGAGAAAACTGAGGCCCAGACGAAACTAAATAAGTTGCTGAACGTGATACTGCGGACCATGGCAGAACCCAGACGCGAACCCAGGCAGCCGGGCTCCAGACCCGCCCTTCCCGCGCCCCCATCCTCAGGCGCTGTCTCAGCTGCACTGCCTGCAGCCTTGGCGTGATGGGGGACCGTGACACCCAGGGCTTCCCTGCGGGAGGGGTGAGCTTGTCAGGTAATCGTCTCTCCAGGGACGGTAAATGTCGAACCTGGTGACTCAAGAATGGAAATCACTGTCGCCAGTGTGTCCTGGTGGCAAGATCCTCAAGGGACTGTCATCTAGACCCTCACCTCAGGGCCGTCCTGCTTCCCGACTTTTCCCGAGCCCAGTCCCCAACCTTCCCCTGGATTCTGCCACAAGGCACATCAAGAAATTCCTCTTCTGCTTCAAATAGTCAAATTTTGTTCCTTACAAGGAAAGCATCCTAACAGACACTTTCCAGAATTCTGGGTTGAGACCAATCAGAAGATTATGGACTTGGGCCTTTGATGTCCCACAGCAGGATTTATTACACTGGAAAATTAAGGCAACTTCCACAAAGAGAGTGGCAGGAAGCCTGGGGCTTGGCACACGGTGGGCAGGGGTGAGCAGGGACCTCCCAAAACAGGTCAGGAGGACGCGGGCTGCCCGGGCCAGGGAGTGGGGTCAGGGAGGGGAAAGCTGGGAGCTCACACCTCAGGGGACAGGCTGAATTAAAGTGACACGGGTCAGGCAGGCAGGCTCTCTGGTGAGGACAGTCGGTACGAGGGCTCCGGTGAAGCCACCTTTGTTATCAGTGCAGAAACGGGGCAGACGCACACGCAGTTGCAATGGGCTGTCTCCATTAAGTGAAAGTGAAGGATGTGGTCGCCAAACAGCCTCCCAGCGCCCTACCGAGAGGCAGCTGTGTTAGGGACACAGGCAGGACACCCGCTCTCCTGCAAAGCCAGCGGATGATGCTAATGACACGTCTCAGAGGACCCCCACCCCCACCCCCCCGTGTTACAGAAGGAACCACCTTTACGATCGGGTCATTATGGGAAATAATAAGTAACCTTGTCCCCTACCCCCACTCCGCTTCGCCCTGAAAATCATGCACAGACACAGAGAAGAAGATGAGCTGCTGACTCGGCAGACCTCGTCCCGCAGCCCAGGCCGGGCGTGGGGAGCAGGCGTTTGCACAATGGGGCTGCACGTCAAAACCACACGTGGGGCTGGTAACAAAGTCACACCCCCTGGCCCAGCCCAGAGTGACTGTGCCAGAGCTTCTGGGGACAGGAAGTGGCGGTGCGGACACTTTACATAAGCTCCCAGGTGAATTCTAATGAGGTCAGGTGTTGCGGGCGAGGGACAAATCTTGAAGGGCCATGATGAATAGTTTAGATTTTATTCTAAATGAGCAGGGAGCCCATTGGGAAGTTTCAGCAAAGGCGCGCCACGGTCTGACTCATCTCGGCGGGAGTTGCTGTGGTTGCCGTGGGCAGAATGGATGTCGTGGGCAGCAGGACAGCAAGCTGGGACCCAGACGGGCCACTGTGACTGTCCAAGGCAGAGAGATGCTGGTGGCCTGGGCCTGCTGGCTGTTGGATTATTTTGAAAATAGAGCCGATAGGATTTGCTGCTGGATTCGATGTTTGGTATAAGGGAGAAGGAGGAGTCAAGGGTGACGCCGGGTTCCTGGTCTGAGCTGGCAGCAGAGTGGGATTGTCACTAACTGAGATGGAGCAGAGTTGGGGACCGAAGGTCAGGAGTTCCATTCTGAACATGCACAACCTGAGATGCCCACTAACTACACGAGTGGAGAGTTGGGTACGGGAGCCCTGGGATGGGGGTTGGGGCTGGGTGGCCCCCAACTTTCTGTGTTCACTTTCACTTTGAGGTAGATGTTCTCCTACACACCCACACAGACACCCTTAATCCTTGATGATTCAATGAAGGGGACTTTACTCTCTGACTTCACAAGGGGGATAAGATTTAGGCCTGACCAATCAAAGCCTGCATTGCCTTTCCATAAAGAATTGATCTCGCGATTGGCAAGGGATCCATTTGGAGCCAATGAGGTACTATGAGAATTTTGCAAAGGTGTCTGGGATAGAGGATTTAAAGCGGAGACAATGAAAGGGTTGGAGCTTCTGCAGCTAGATTGTGACTGTGAGGAGTGAAAGCGAGCACAGAGAGAGGAGACAGAAGAGAGGTACTTGTGATCAAATTATTCCTGAAGCAACGTCTTTCCGTCTTTCATACTTACCTTTCTGTACCGTGAGCCACCAGTAAATTCTCTTCCGCCCCCCAAAAAAATCCAAGGTGATTCCGATACAACATACTTGTGGACTGGTTTTTGGAAATAACTGCAGTATTTACATGGTACTATATCATTGCTACTCGGGGACAGTCTATGAACTCATCACATGGAATTTTGCGAAGACTATTAGGATTAGAAGCATTATCAGGCCATGAGGAGAATGTGCTCATACTGGTGGGGGGGGGAGGGAAAGAAATCTTTGCAATATAATTAAATAACAATATCAGGGTACACAGGCATTGGCCAAAATTGTCTTGGAAGCAATAACAATAACTACCATTTACCATGTACTTAGCCTGTCCGTCACACACAGTCTTTCGTAGGTGTTACTCATTAATCCTAACAGAATTAGGCATCATTGCTCATCTCATTTTAACAGACAAGGAAGGAAATGAAGAGAAATTAAGTCCCTTACTTAAAGTCACGCAGCCAGGGAGGGGCTGTGGTGGCAGGCACCTGTCGCTCTTGTTCACGTGCATTCCCCCTTCTTTGTGCCAGCTGCCCCGAGACTGGGCTGCCTGTCCCCACCCCTGTCCCCAACCTGGCTTAATGTCTGGCCAATCAGCTCACTCATTTTATTTCTCTGATCAAAGAGACTGGTCCTGGGAGTATGCCTGAATCAACTCGGTCAGGACTGGATTTCTGTTATATCCATCAACTCTGGACTTTTTTTTTCTGGAGCTGTGGTTAAAAAAAAAAAATTCTAATGTGGAAAGTGGACAGATTAAAATGTGAGCCTGCTGGAGTCATACTGCCTCAGCTGAGGACCTGGAAATGAATCCAGTTGTCTGGAGAGGCAGATTGCTAGAAAGAAAAGAGAGAGAGAGAGAGAGAGAAAAGGAAGAAAGGGAAAGAAAGAAAGAGAGAGAGAGAAAAAAAAGAAAAGAAAAGAAAAGAAAAGAAAAGAAAAGAAAAGAAAAAAGAAAAAGAAAAGATAAAGCGCCAGAACACTGACGTCATTGTTAAGAAGCCTGGATCGGCGGTCATGTGATATTCTGGTCATGGGAGCCAATGAACAATTTGGGGCAGGTGGTGCTCAGGCTGGTCTGAGCTGAGTTTCTAGAGTCCTGAGGAATACAGGGACAAAGGCAGCCCTCGAAGCCAGCTCCGCTTAATCCCAAGCCTGCTCTCTTCACCAGTGCCCCCTACTCTGCCATACAAGGGAGCGTGAACCCCAAAGGTCATGAAGACTGACTTGGTCCACGAGTGGTTCATGGTTGTGTGGAAGAGAAAGGATTAATGCCAGTAGGACAGACAGCCAAGGCCCTTGCCCCAATGTCTTACCCGTCTCTGGACGAGGCTCGCTTCAGCGGGACCGTGGGCCGGGCAGGCCCCTGCCTGGGTCTTCCCGTAGGATCTGCAGGCTAGCGCTGGCGCTGGGCTTGCAGGAGGTGGCTGTGAGGTGAGCCTTGCTGAAGAAATGTTTGATTGACAGCCGCAGGCCACCGGGGGATCTCTCCGGTGGATATTCTGCACTCCGATGACACTTGTCTGTTTTCAGCAGCCTTGGGCTCACATCGCTGCCACTGCTGGCCCCATTCCTGCCTTCTCCCCATCATGGAGAGAGTCGAGAAGCCGCCTTCTCTCTTGTGCATATGATTCTCCAGCCCTCGCTCTCCTCCCTCGGTCCCCACCTCACTGTCTTTCTGTGCTCCAACCGGAGGTACAGTTCCAGGGGCACTTGGTCTCCCGGCTGCCCTTGACCTCTACCTCAGACCAAGGTCTCCTTTGTCCTCTTGTTTGTGCTCATTTGTTGCAGAAGAACTTCAGCGGAAAACGTCAACAATCCACAGCTCACTTTAGTTTTCCCTAGCCCAACTGCATGAATTCAGCAATTTTAACATTTGCATTAACAAGCAGAAGACCCACTCATATGGCCTGGGGATGATAAGAGCCCGTTTGTCCCGCCCCCATCCTTGGCCCCATGGCTTCCAGTCTGTTTCCCTTCCCAATGGCTTTGGTTTCTGGTGAGCGATGTGTTTAATGACTCCCTGAGCTCCTAAGGGGAGGGACGGATGAGAAGGTGGCTATGCTCTGATGGAGCAGAGGCCCAAGCCCTGGGGAACATGACCAGATGGCTGGTTTACCATTCAGTCACTCATATATGATTAGAACCTCTACCATTTCAGGTTCTGTTCCAAATTCTGGGCGTCAAGTGACACCTAAGACTGACCAGGTCTCTGTCCTAGGGAGGGAGAGAGACAGTAAAGAAGTAAATAGATAAATGAGCTTTGGGGGGGGGGGAGGCCTACTAGAGCTCACCTTATAATAGAGGGAGGGGCTGGGTATCAGAGAGAGTAAAACCAGAAAGAAAAGGAAGTAGCCATGCAAAGCATTGGGTATTCCATCCCCCCAAAGAACCAACACGTGCAAAGCCTCTGAGACAGGAGACAGCTTGGCAAATTCTGGGAACTGCTAGAAAGCCCAAATGAGCCACTCTGCACTGGAGGAGACAGAAGAAGATGAGCTCGGAGGTCCTCAGGGGCCAGACCTCGGAGGCCCGGCAGGCCCAGCAGGTTGCTGCAGCGCACTATGAAGGCATTAGATGATTCTGAGCAGAGAATGCCTGGTTTGGGTCATGTTTGAGATGCTCACGCTGGCTGCTGAGGGGAGAATGAATTTAGAGGGCCAAAAGGAGACTCACATCACAGCTCTGAGAGCCAGTCACCGGATGGCTCTTTCCTGTGGGCTGGGGTTAGAATGGAAAGCAGGATTCTGGGGACGGTTTTCAGCTCGAAATTCAAACATGAAGACTCCAACTGCCACGCAGAGGATCTTGCACTTCGTAGGCTTCCAGTTGGGCTAGAACCCTAGAGGCCATGCGGTTTTGCTCCCGGAGTGGGGAATGGGCGGTGTTGGGGGGGGGCGGCGATACATGCTTGTTTCACCCCAGCTTCCCATGACAGAGACAGGGACACATTTCGACAATCCAGGAAAACAGCTATAAACTTTGCAGCCTCAAAGAGCACTGCTGTCACTCATGCTGATCCGAGAGATTATTTAGGCCCCTAGGCTGGTGAACCTGCTGAGCACGTGCCCACGTGGGACGCATGGAGAGCCCAGAGGAGGAGGAAGGAAGCAGCAGACGGGCAGGTGCCACGAGACGGGCGAGGCGCGAGTTGCACCCACAGCTCGCTTGGTATCGCTAACATGCCCCTCTCCCTCGGGCCTCTGGAATAAGTAAATAATCCATCTCTCTGGAATGAACTCCTTCAAAAAGAGAGAAAGAGAGAGAGAAAGAGCATTTGGAATGCTGCTGAGACCTAAATGGACCAACTTTGATCAAGACGAGTCAGTAAAACAGCAGACCTCTTGTCAGCTGCATTGTAATTCCGTATTTGGAGCCGCTCGGTCATTAAAAAATCGTCTGAACCGCTCAGCGGAAGTGCACATTGGGGAGTTTATTTTTGAGTCTCTCCGAATACAAAGGCGAGTCTTCCCAGTACGGGATGTGGGCAGAGCACACGGCTGGCTTCCTTGCGGACGAGGAGGAAGGGGTGCCCAGGGGCTCCTCCTTTTTTTAGCAAGTCCCTTTTTCCCCTTTGAAAGATTTCCTGAAGCCCGCAGTCATTTCTGATGATGGCAGTAACGGCTCTTGGGGTCTCACCTGACTGAGCAGGTTGCTGTTGACTAGCAGAGCCTTCCAGAGAATTCCATTCGGCTGAACTCCCAGATGGACACTGGATCTGTGGAAGGGAGAGAATTTGGGGGAACCCTTGCTTTTCTAGAGAGAACCACCAGCTCAGACCGCTCCACCTCTACGGTCTGCAGCAGAGCCCAAGGCTGAGAGGGCACGTCACAGGTCCTCCTGCTTTCAGCGAGAACAAACACCCTGAGACCCCACGGCTAGCCATGAGCCAGGGTCTGCTGGGGAGACACCAGTTCCCTCAGCAGCTGGGGCACAGTGTGGCTGCTGTTTATACCTTGCCACTATGTTGGCACTGTGGAAAAACTTTCTGGGCTTCACCAGCTGATCAGCACCATTCATCAGGGGCTTCAACCCCACCCATAACCACAGACTGTATGCCTCAATCCTGGATTAAGCGACCAATCAACCAGTACTGGATCACATTATAAGATATTGCGGAAAGGAGAGGGGATTCGTGTTCTGTAAGAAAAATAAAGGGCGGTCCCTGCCCTCTACGGAGCTGACAGTCTCTCAGGGGTGAGGTGGAGCAAGAGGCAAGCCAGAAGCATTGCAACCCCACTCCACCCTCTGAAATAAAGGCGGCTGCTCAGCATCCTGGGGACTTAGAGAGGCGCACGCCGCTGAGCCTGCACTGCAGAATCCAGCAGTCCGGGGAGTCCTGTTGCCAGAATACGGTAATTCCTCATTCAGCCATTCAAGATACACTTTTTCGCAAATTTGGCACCGGGAACTGTGCTAGGCACTGAGCACGGGGCTGTAACAAGGCCCACAATGAAGTAGACACCTTTGTAACCGCACTTAGGATGCAACCAGCCCCCGTGCCAGCCATCTGCCCACCCATTCACATGCTTTTAGCAGCCCTGACGCTGGAATGGCAGATGAGGGCTGATGCTCGTGGAGCTTAGAGCCCAACAGAGCTGTGGTCAGGCCACGATCTGAATAGGAGGGTTCAGGTGGTCAGCAGAGGGTGCGGCCCCGGTGCGTGGGGGTCAGAGAGGACCTTGCAGATGCAGTAGAGTTCAAGAGAAGCCCCGAAGGTCAAATTGGAGCCTGCTCAGGTCACGCAGTGGGCAGTCTCTGGACCCACCCCCTGCACCTATTCCTTGACCTCTTCAAAGTTTAGCAAGGTGAATGAAGACCCACCCCCACCCCAGACCCTGGGCTGTGGCCATACGAGTGGGAGGCCTTCCTTTGTGATCCGGAAGTTCTTCCTGGCTTCCGTTGTCCTGTCTCCTCACTGCTGCCGGGTCAAGCAGCCTCATTTCTGCACTGGAAAGCATTTCCCTAGCGAGAAGATCTTGCAGCAAATCTGAACACCAAGCCATACACATAATTATGTCCAATGTTGGCTCCTTCCTCACTGCCCCTGCTCCCCACTATCCTGGCGTCAAGGCTGGGACTTCTGGGGACCGGCTAAGCTCGGACTGAACTGGAAGAGGTGAGAGCCAGTGCAGGTGTGGGGAAGGTTCCCTGCCTGCACGGGGTCTGGGAGCACTTCCAGGTCAGCATTCCTGTAGTGATGCGGGCAGCGAACCGGGAAGTTTAGGAAGTTCCCCCAAAGGGCAGTTTCACTGGCTGGGTCCGTGTCCTGCAATTGTGCCTGGCACACTTAGATTTCACCATGACAGTCACCGCACGCCTGCTCTGTGCCAGGCCCAAGGGAGGCACGGACCAAGCAAGGTGAGCAGGCCGAAGTTCCCGCCTCGGAGGGGCTCATCCTCCAAAGCGACACGGGCATGCCAACAGGCCTTGTGCCCTGACAGGGGAGTGTGCAGCCATGCAGACAGTATTCATCCACGTGGTGCACGGAACTACGTGAGCAACGCGGATGGAGATGAGAGACGCGGCGTAGGAGCGCCCCGGTTCTCGTGCGTAGGAGACCCCGGTTCTCGTGACGTCCTTCTCCTGATTCCACGGGGGTTCTCTCACTCTGCATCCCGCCCCCTCCCTGGTTTCAGTGTTCGCTTGTCCATGTCCCTCGTGTCCTGCTTCTGTGACAGCGAAGCCCGTTGATCTTCAACTGTCTCTACCATTCACTCAGCACCTACTGTGCATCAGGTGCGCTGAGCATTTTTCATAGCTCTCCTCAGTCCTCACAGCCATCCTGCTGTGAAGGCTTTATTGTCCCCCACTTGAAATATGAGCACACTGAGGCTCTGACAGAGTGTGCCTGTGTCTTCAAAGAGGAACCCGTGCAAAGATACCAAGAGACCTTTGTAAGGGCTCAGGGAATCTTTTGTCCCTCGAGAATTGGCTCAAAGGCAGGTGAACCTGGCTTTCCCTCTCGGCTTGACCTCCGGGCTTGACCTCCCAGCTCCAGGACACAGCCCGCCTCCTCCAGAGTAGGTGAAAGGTTTCACTCTTGTTTGAAAGCCAGTGGGGGTGGGCCAAAGAGCACGCTGGGAGGTGGCTGGCTGAATGGGAGAGGGGACGCCTTGATCAGAAAAGTAAGATCACCTGGAGAAAACCCTCAACATCTTCCAGCCCACCCCCTCATATTCGGGATCCGAGGAAAACAAGGTCAGACTGGGGTCTCCCCAGTCATCTCGGTGGCACGTCACGCCAGAGGCCAGCGCAGGGCGGGCGGGAGTCTGCACCTTCTGGTCTTCCGACCCGCTCCTGAGTCGGCGGGGCCTAGGACCTGGCCCAGCACCCTCATGGAAATGTCCTGTCCTCGCTCCGCCCCGCACTCTCCCCCATCGCTACCCCATTAAGGCAACAATTAAGGAGCCGGGTGAGGCTCCCTTTCCATCTGGCTAATTATGTTCTCGTTAGGAGCCCATCCTCCGGGCTGTCAGCGTCCGCGCTCGCCAGCCCAGCCAAGGGCCGAAGCCGCGGCGAGGGGCGGAGGAAGCGGGCGAGCCGGGCGCCGGCGTGGGACCGGTGCTGCTGGGCAGGCAGCACAGAGGACGCTGACCCCGCTCCTCGCCAGGGATCCAGCGTTGGCCGGGTGGCACCCGGAAGCGCAAGGCGCCGCCTGGAAACCTGGGGCCTAGAAGTCAGGTCTGCGTGCCTTGCTCCTGAAAACCTCCCTTTCTGCGCCTACTACCCACCCCCACCCAACAAATGGCAGGGAAGGGATCGCTGGGATAAGACCCCACGCACAGACTCTGCCCTCGGAGAACTGGGAGGTGTGGGGAGAGAGACCGAACTCGAAAGAGGGAGGCCAGGAGGGGTAACCAGTCTATCTGGGGCGCCGGAAGGCTTCCTGGAGGAGGTGACATTTACTATTGAGGCAGAAGAGGAGGCAGTAACCAAGGTGGCCTGGGCAGGGGAGCAGTGTTTCAGACTGAGGGTGAGGCTGAATGAGGGGGTGGTCCTGGAACAGGAGATGAGATGAAAGAAAGAGGCAGGGCAACCCCACTGGAAGGGCCTAGAGGGTTCTTAGAGGGTTAAAGGAAGCCACTGAGGTGTGGGTTTTAGAGCGCCCTCCCCCCAGCCTCTGGTTAGGGGCGGGGAGGGAGTCTCTACCCAGCCCCTGGCCCTTTTCCTCTCTCCCCCTCAATCCCCAACACACCAGTTGGGGTATGGTTCCCCCAATCTGGAGCACACTTTTCAGATGAAGGCTAACTCATTAGCCTCTGGCAGAAGTTACAGTCACCTTTTGCCCCACACGAGGTGATGGGGAGGGACTGACCGCTAAGAGTAAGGCCCCGGAGAACTCTCTCAACTCCAGGCCCCTGGGGAAGAGCGGCCCACAGCCCCACCCAGGCTACTGGGAGGCACGGTCTGGAGGTGCAGGCAGTTTGGAGGTGGGAAGCCTCACATTTCCCCAGGGCCCTCCGGGGCAGGGGTGTCAGCTTAGCACGCCTCGGCGCTTGCTGGTGCGGCCGCCCCGCCCAGCCCGCAGAAACCACGGCCGCGGATGTCCAGAGCCAGAGCAGAGTCACGGAATAGCTTTTCTCTCTCCGTCCCACCGGTGGCTCCTATTCTCCCAACCCATGGTCACCGCAGACTTTGGAGAAGAGGCTCAAAGTGAGTCTGAGTGTCCGGATGCACAGGCTTGCCCTTGGCCTCCAGCCTGGCTTCAGGCCTGGCCTTCAGGGCCTGGTCATCATCGGCTGCAGCCAGGACTCACTAAACCCAGGCAAAAGATTTGGGGACCCTGGTCAGGGAACAGAGGACCCCTGGGATCTCAGAGCAGGAGGGTCTTGGAGATGTTCAGATTCCTCTCTGTCTTTGTATGCATGGGCAAACTGAGGCCCAGAGAGGGGACTTGCAGAGAAGCACAGCCTGGTCGTCACACGGTCTGCACAGCCACCCCCGTGGGCCTCTCCTCAGAAAGAGGGGTGACCACCTGCCTGCAGCCGAGTGAGCTCCCTGCGCATTCCAGGCGCTGCTTGGGTGGGGGCGACTGTCCCTCCGTGGAGAGCCCGGGCGCTGAGCCTGGGGGCTGGCGGGCTGGCTCTGCGGGCAGCGGGCAGGGTGGTTGGGTGGAGCTGCCGAGGCTCCACTTTCCCGACCTCGCCCTCCCAGCCGAAAAGCGCGGAGAAAACCTTTTAAAAAGTGTCTCTTTTAAAAAAAGGGGGGGGAGTTTTTTTTTTAAGCCCTCGGGGGCTCCTTATTCCGCCTCTTCCCGCTTCCCTGGGAACTGACGCGGGGTGAGGCTGAGGCAGAAAAAGAAAAGCCCTCGAGTCCGCTGCTCGATCCCGAAGGCCCCACCTGTCCGCTCCGCCCGGGCGCTGGGGCGGCGAGCGCCCTGGAATGCGGCCCGCGGGGCAGGGTGGGGCCCGAGTTCTCAGCGAAGGCCGCGCGCTTGTGAATCTCTCCAGCCGAGGGGCCGCGGGGATAAATCCAGACCCGGAGTTCATTACGCTATTATTAATCCCACCTTCTCCCACCCCCAGGAGCTAATTAAATTCGTCCCCGAATCTCGGGCCAGGAAAAAGGCTCTAAAAGGACCAGAGCAGGCGGAGGCTTCCGCCGCGCGGGTCCGGGGCCCGCTCTCCGGCGCCCGACCTCCCCGCTCCCGAAGCGACTGGGTCGGACGTCCAGACTTAAAACGAAGTCGTTTATTTCAGTTTTGTTTTCACATTATGTTCCGATACAATCAAAGCTCGTGGACGAACCTCGGGTTAAAAGTCCTGCGATGAGCGCAATCACAGGTCCTGGGCGCCGGGGTGCGTTCGGCGGGCGGAACTGGGGTTCGGGGCAGCGGGACAAAAACGCTGCCTCGGGGACCCGGCAGCGACGCCGGGAGAAACCCTGGCGCCGAGGCGTGTGGGAAGCTCTCCGCTCCCGGCTGGCTGGGCCCGGCTCCTCCGATCGGGATTATTCCTGATGCACGCGAACTTCGAAAAACCTGAACTTCGCTTCCAGGCCGGCAGCCCCGCTGGGCGAAGATTTCTGCCAAACGCCCTACGTTCGTGCCAAAGCAGGGAGCACAGCGAGCGCGGGGCCGGCCCTGGGCCTGGGGCAGGAAGGCGCGCGGCCCGGCAGCTCGCGGAAGCGGTGGCGGTGGCGCCCGGCCTCGGGGTCGCGGTCTAGCGCGTCTCCCACGCTCTGAAACGCGCCCTTCCGCACCCCTGCCCCCTCACCTCGCGGCAGGGGAAGCTGCGGAGTTTAGAAAGCTGTTTCAGAAAAATAAAATTCCCACTTTAACTTTATTGAATTAAAGCGAAATTAAATCTCGACTATTCACACGTATGTTACAGGGGACGAGGAAGCGTCCGGAAGAACCTCCTGGCGGTTCGCGGAGCCACAGAACACGAGGGCACCGACAAGCATCAGAACATCAAGCGGCCTTAGCTTTCACGATCACTCCGAATAGGACATAGAAATACGGAAGTACAGCCAGTTTCCACTGGGAAGAGTTCTTCGTGTACAAATGATATATATTTATATATATATTTTAAACCAGTCACCGCTAAGGTGAGTCCTTTCTCTGCTAAGAAGCAGCCGAGGACACAAAGTATCTTCAGCTAATTAACTCTTGAGTGCTGTTTTAAGAAGAGCAATACCTGCCAAATTAAAAGTAACTCCCCGTCCAAAACAAACAAAAAAAACCCTTGCCCCCTCTCAACTAAAAGGGGGGAGGAGGAGCATATTAGATTTCAGCAGGGGGCAGCGGAAGAAGATATCTCACATTACGCGGTGAAATACAAAGTTTCTTTTCGGTAAATGGTAGGGAGCTTGAACATGGGGTAAGAAACAACGACAAAGCAGTCTCTCTTCCTTCATGACTGAAACTGAAATCGGGAGGCGCGTTTATTTTTGGAAATGAGAGTGCGCAGAGCTACGTGGAATTTACTTCTAAGGAGTAAACGGAGTCGTCCCACCGCCCGGCGCACCTTTCCCGCGGAACCGGCTGGGGAGCAGCTGGGGAGCACGTGGGGCGCTCCCAGTCCGCAGCTTTCTCCTTACGTCTCAGCCTCCTCCTCGGCCCCCCTCCTGCCTTCGCCCTCTCCCCGCCTCCATGCGGTGCTGCGCCAGTCAGAGGGGGAACACAAGGAATCCGGAGAAGGTCGAGTACTTCCAGCCCCCCATCAAGTTGCCCCGCTCCAGCTTGAGGTATGCCCGGTCGCCTTTCTCCATCTGGATTAGGACTCCGTTGCTGGCGGCTTCCCGGGTCACGTCTTGGTCCCCAGCGAAGGCTGAAATCACCGGCCACCCGTTTAACATGAGGCTCACCTGAGAAAGAGAAAGGCCTGCTTCAGAGTCGCCACGACCTAGGCGGGCGCCGAAGCGCAGCGGCAGCCGAGACGCGGATCTCCACCGCGGGGCCAGGGCCACAAACGCCTGGAAGCGAGGCGGGGAGGAGGGGAGGGGAAGAGAAGGGGGGTTTGCTGAGGGTCCAATGGGAGCGAAAGATGGCCCATCTGGATGGGAGGAAGGGTCTGCTCCCACCTCCACACACGGGAGTCACTTTTACTCCCTGAGCGCCCAGCGAACCCCCGCAGCGCTTTTAGAACTGAATTCGTAGGTGCCTCAAGCGCCCTGAGACTTTAGGCCTCTGCACCCCCGCAACCACCCACCCCCTCTCCTCAAACTGACACTCAAGCAACTCTGTTCTGCGCTTCTGGGAAAACAAACAAAAGCCCTGTCTCCTCCGTGTCTGAGCTTCCTGAACACAGCGGAGACACAGTGGAGAAGCGGGGCAAGGCTCTCGGTGAGCGAGAAATCTCGCGCAGAGCGGCGCTCTGTGCTTCATCCTCGAGCCCCGGGCTCAATGCCCCTCCACCTCCGGCTGCCCCCGCCACTGCCTGGCTTTGTCCTTGCGGTGGCATCGGCAGCCAAAGGCCCTGCGCCCTCCTCCCAGCGGCGCGTTCCGCCTTCGGTCTCAGCCCAGAGGAAACCTAACCTTTGGGAACCCGGGGAGCCGGGGAGTGCGGGCTGGGACACGGCTGGAGCCACGAAGGAGTGACAATAGGCCCCCTCCTTCTTTCTCCACCCTTCACCCTCTGGGCTCGGCGCTGCTAGTTCAAAAACCCAGAGTGGGTCCGCAAAGGGACGCCAGGAGGCCCCCTGAGCGTGGAGCTGGAGGCAAACGCAAAGGAGTCTGGCATCTTCGGATAAGGGAGGAGAGGTCGCGGCGGCGGCGGCGGCGGCGGCGGCGGGGGTGCGGGGGGGGGGGTACTGTCCATGGTGCTGAAGGAGGGGATCATGATAATCTTCCGGAAGCGGGAACTGTTTGTGATGCTAACAACCTCTACAGGGAATCCCTAGAGTCCCGCAGGGAGGCTGGAGGACCTCTTCCGAAGGACCTGGAAGGTGGACGAGGGAACTATGCCTTTGGGGAGGGGGCTAGGTTCCACGAGCCGGCGACACGGGAAGCAGAGAACAACCAAACCACAGAACCGCGAGGCCCTGCTGCTCGCCCTTCCAAGCGGTCCCGGGCAAATGCACCTGCCCTTTCCATCTCCCGCCCCCGCCGTACGGCCGCTCGCTCACTTCCGCGGCTAGTCCCCTACCAGGGCCGGGATCTGGCCCTGAAGCGCGGCTGACCTGGATGGTCTGTCTGTTGTAGACCTTTACCACGTGGAAGTTAAAACTGTAGATCCCTTTGCGCGGGGCGATGAAAGTGCTGCGTTCTGAATCGAAGTTGTTCCCGATGTTCACTAGTACCTATAACGAGACGGGAACGAGCAGGCACGAGTCAGTCCCGAACTCTTGGCCCGTGTCTCCGCGGAGACCGTGGAGAGGATCGGACATCTACCTTCCACCTCGCCCCACCCCCTGCTAATCCATGCATGGAGCACTCACCTGGTCGAAGTAGATGATCATGGTGCGATTACTCATTTCGGACGGCTCGTGGTTAGTGCTTCTGATGGCAGAGAAAGCCACCTTGGCGCTGCCGGAGCGCACAGAGATGCCCAGAGCTGTGCCCGTGGGATCAGACGTGGGGTTGGAGTCGCACACCACCAGGCACTTGCCCTCCAGAACGATGGGCTCCGTCTCATTCTGCCCGCGGGCCGGGCCCGCCAGCCACACTGCCCCAAGCAGCAGCAGCTCCACGACGCCCAGCATCGCGCCGCCGGCGCCCACCCCGCCCCCCAGCCGGGGGCTGCCAGCGACAGCCGCCCCCCGCCCCAGCCCCGCTCCGAAGCCCCCTCCTCAGCTCCGTGCGCAGCTCCGCCGACGCCGCCCTGGGCACTCTTGCTCTTCCTTGCACTCCCGGGCAAGCGGGCCCCCTGCGCGATGCTCCTGGAACCCCTCCCGGGCCTCAGGGGTGCCGCGGCTGCCCAGCCGCACTTGGATGCATAGCCGCTGCCGCTCGGTCCCCGCTGCTTCCGCCGCCTCCTGCCCGCACCCGCCGCTGGCGCCGCCGCTGCCGCTCTGAATTATTGATGCAGCCGGCGCTGCAGCCGGAGCGGGCGGAGAGCGCGCGTCCGGCACAAAGGCGCGGACCGCGGCCTGGCCCCGCCCCCGCCGCCGCCTGCCCGCCTCCCTCCACGGCTCCGCCCCTGCCCGGCCGAGGCCCCGCCCGCCAGCCAATCCTGGCGCGCCGCGCTCCCCGCCGGGCCAATGGCGGCGCTGTCCGCGCGCGGCCACCTGACCCGTGGCGCCGTTGTTATTAGGCGCGGCGAGGCGGGCGGTGCGCGGCAGCGGGGTTGGGCTGTGGCCCGGAGTCGACTGAAGGAGCGAGGCCGGGAGCGCGCACGCGCGCGCACGCGCCCGAACCGTCCTCCGCGGCCGCTCGCTCTCTCGCCCGCTGCCCCTCGCCGCGGTCCTGTTCAGCCCCCTCAGCCCTTCCGCTCGCCTCCGTCGCAGGCCCTCAGGTAGGAGGGCGCGCGCCCAGGGTGGGGAGTAGCGTCGCAGAGCGCGCGGGGCGGGAAGGCTGCGCCCCCCAGCGGGCGCAGGCGCGAGGGGCGGCGGGCGCGCGGGCGAGCCCGGACGGTCGAGCTGACCGGGGGCCGGCTGCGGGGCGCGTGCGCGCGCGCGCGTGCGCGCGTGCGCGGCGGGGCGTGCGCCGTGGCCGCCGGGGGAGGCGCACGTGCCGCCGCCGGGAGCGGGCTTGGCGGTCACTCGAGGCCGGCGCCGCCAGCCCCGCTTTGCCCGGCCCCGCCTTGCCCGGCCCGCGGCGGGGGCGATGGAGCTGGGCTGGCCGCCCTCGTCCTCCTCGAAACTCCAGCCCTGCGGGCCGCGGAGTCGGGTCGAGCGTGCACTCGTCCCTCCGCCCGTTCGTTCGTTCAGGCTGGGTCACTGAGCCAGGCGCCGAGGATGCTGTGCAAAACCAGACGCGCCCGCCTTCGCGCCCCTCGCAGGCCGGCGCGCCACGCAGTGACAAGTACACTGGCGTCGCACGCTGGCTCATTTAGCAGACGCCGTTTTTCTTTTTTGCACTAAAAATTCATACTTGGCATCCTTAGTTTTTATTTAGCGAACACCTTGGAGCATGTTTTATCCGTGTGTACCTGCACATCCTTGCCTTGAGCGTAGACACCAAACCTTGTGATTTATGGGCGATTTTTCAAGGGGAAATTTGACCCTAAATGAAATTTCTCTTCAGGCATTGACTTAGCACTTTACACACACACACACACACACACACACACACACACACGTAGTCACAAACGTGAAAGTAAGAACACAGCTTGCTAAGTGGCAGGAGAGAGTTGCTGCGGAGATGGGGAGGGGAAGGCGGGGACCTCAAAGTTTGAAAGCAGGCGGTGAACCAGGCGGAGGCAGGAGTGTGCGTGGACCTCATGGTCAAGTCCAAAGCAAAAGCGCTGGCTCCTCCGGACCCCAAGCAGCGGCGCGTCGGGCTGCTGCCCCGGGCCCGGCACCTGGCGCTCTGGTCACAGCCGAGCGACCTTGAACCTGCGTGCTCAGCCAGAGCGGAGGCGCTGCGGGTGGCGGCCAGGCGGGAGCCCTGAGATCTGGAGAGGCGTTGGGGTTCAGAATGGCTGCACCTCCTTCCTGCCTCAGGGCGCGCCTGGAGCGGGTTGCGTCGCCCCCTAGAGTATGCTTTCCTAGCCGGAAAACCGGCCTTGTCTCCAACAGTCACACCTTTCCGCTCCTCAACCCCCTTTGTTTCTTTGAGACTTTATAGCCCTTTAAAGAATGACCTGGCGGGAGTGTCCCCATCTCCGACCCCTCCTCCCTTCGGAGGCCTGCTTCGGTCTCTGGGTGCGGCCAGGAGGAAGTAAAGGGGCGAGGGAAAAGGCAGGACTTTTACTTTAAATTAAAATGACACAAAAATAATGGTTTAACTCATCTTTTCGAGACATCCTCAGAAAGCATTGCCCGCTGTGATTACACCTAATGTGAGAGCCTGAACTAATTTAAGAGGTGACAGCTGGGTAATAATGACACTGCACCCAGTGTAGGGTCCAAGACTGGCAGCTGTAACAGTGCAGGGGACCTGGAGAAACGGCCATGTAGGTCGGAGGACATCCTCAGTGCCCAGGCTCTGCGCAGTCCGACCTTTCACAGATCTTTGCTGAGTTCCAGCCCTGCCTGAGGGGGAAGCCTGTTTTCATGCAGCACACCAGCAGGCAGGAGATGACATGGAAGAACATGGCAGCCAGCCGGTTCCTCTTCTCCTCATGCTGAGTGAGGCCCCGGAGGCCGGTGTCCAAGCCTGACCTGCCGTCTGTAGGCCAGTGGCCCTTCCTCCTGCATTTCCAGTCTCCACATCTCTGCAGCCCCAGATGTGTTATTCCGAGGGCCTCCTGGACCTCTTTCCTCGTACGTCCATCCTGCAGGCATGTTTAACTGGCCTGTTCTTTGTCTCCTGCCTTGCCTCCCACACTTTGCACCCTCCTTCTTTCCCCTTCTCAGTGGCAACAGCTGCACCCACCCAGGGACCCCGCATCTAACTCGACTCTTATCTCTATGTCCTCTTGTTTGAACCATTCTTCTAGCACTGTCTGTTTGAGGTTTATCCTCTCTGACCTGGCTCTTTCTAGAGCCTCCTAATTTATCATCCAGGGCTCATTGCAAGGCCCACGTCCTGGCCTTGCGCGCGGTACGTTCTTGCACTTGGTGGGTGTCGACCTAGTGAGTGCCCTGAGACGTGGAACCTCCACTCTGCTCCTGCGTGAGCGAGACTCCCCTGGCCACCGCAGTTCAGACTGACCAGCCCCCAGCATTCTTCGTCCCTCTTCCACATAGTGTGTGTTCAGAAGATAATAACTGCTAATTTAGTGTTGATAGATGCCTGCTTTCCTGAAGTGCAAGGACTAAATGAGATAATGTGTGTGAGGAGGAAAATCCGTTAGAACCTTAAAGACAGTCCTGTCTATTTTTAGTGTCGCATATTTAGATTCAGGGTTCTTTAGCTGCAAGTGACAAACCAAATGGGCTTATTAAAGACTTTATTTGGTTGATGCAAAAAGCCTACCAATAGGTCCTGCCAGTTAATTATGATCACTCAAGGTTATCAGGATCTGTTTTCTGGTTTCAGCATCATTTTCAAACAGGTTTTCCCATATGATAGCCCCTTAGAAGCGATTACTGTATTACTCCGAGCCAGAAAATGGGCACATTTCCTTCAGTATTTACAGCAAAAATCTCAGGGTGGTTCTTACCGGGCAGTCTGAGGCACTTGGCCTCTCTGAACATGGAGAATGGACTGTTCTGCGGGGTAAACTCGGACGCGGGGGTCTCCTCCAGAAGAGGGTCTGGCATTAGCTCCACGTTGTCTAAACCAGGGCGTTCTCCAAAGGGGAGCTGGAGGAGGGATGCTGGGCAGGCACGGGCAACACATGTCTGCTTCAGTCCCACTCGGAGGGTCAGTTGCAGTGTATTTCACCCAACAAGAACGGTGAGGAATTCTGAGGCAGCAGCCACAACAACAGCTTTGTGTTTGTCCTGGTCCTTGTAGATCTCCAAACCTCAGCCGAACGTGAAATCAGGTACTGTCAACATCGATGTCACTTCAAATATAGCTTCGAAGTCTGGATGCACTTCAAATGGTAGAGCCAGATACGTGTAAATAATAGAGTAATTGTGGCACTCTATTCTAAAGGATTTTTTTTTTTTACTTTGTAGAAAAGAAAGAAATTGACAACATTTTGTTGGAATTGACTATTTCCCTTTTCATTTTTTCAGCACCTAGAAAGGTGGAAGTTTTAGTTCTTTGTAGATAGGTACCTAAAATTCCTCATTATCCACCAATTAAGGAAGACAAATAAGAATTTGAGAAAGTCTGAAAAATAAAAGGATTGGATTGGGACATTTCTGAAATTTAAGACCATAGGGTTTGCCTTGCTAAGGCTTCTCAGGTGTTGAAATATTGGTAAAGTATTATAAAACCATCTGTCTGAAGCTTTTAAAGTAATGTGTTATAGAGATTTAGGGAACTGTGAGATTACAATAATGAATTTATACTGTTGCTATTATATTCTTTACCTGCTGTTTCAAATGCAGCCTTATGTTTTAATGAAGTCTAAGGGTTTTTTTTTTACCCCCTCACTGTATTCTGAATTTCCCACCACAGTGCGTTTTGAGAAGTGAAGATAAATATATCTTCACTTATGTAGTTATGCTCATGGCTACCCTAACCATCCCACACCCCACACCTGGAAAAAATAACCACCTCTGTTGTCGGAATGAGAGAACATTTTCAGGAAAAGGGCATACTTTGTCACAGGATATGAAACAAACTCATCCTTTTATTAAATCAACATGGATTCCCTAACTGTTTGTACACATCAAACAGTATTTCATCTCATTTAGTCTGGGTTCAAAGTCCCAGGCAGTGCAATTCCCTAGCGTTTAGTTCATTTGCCCACAAAGCAGAAGAGAAAGGCTGTTTTGTTCTGAAGAGTGTTAAATTTGGGATTTCAGGGGTCCAGTCATTTCAAGTCAATGTTTGGATCTATACTATAACATGGGAATGTTTCTAAGTTGTGCAAATAATGAAATAACATTTTAACTTTCACCAAAACCTCGGTCTTCTTGAGTATCGCTTTTTTTTTTCTTGCTCATATTCATTTAAATGCAACATTTTTCTGTTTAAGTTTTAAAAGTATGTTACAAAATTAACTTGGTAATGGGACACATTTATTAAATATAGGAAAACACAGAGTTACTTTTGCATGAAGGCCTGGTTTGTGGTAAATATTTTAATTCTTTTAAACTCTTTGATATTAAAAAAAAGAATGCATTCAAAATATCTTTAGCTCTTATGTTAATACCATATTATACATTTTCTTAGCCTCTGTTCAGAAGCAGAGACTGTATGTCTTCTAAATTGAGAGAGCCTGGCACCGTTTCTAGAACAATGCCTTGAACCTGCTGCGGTGTGCACTGGTAGAAGTTTTGTATGAAGCTGTTATTCAAGTAGATGACGTTAAGGTCGAAGGAAAAAAGGTAACGTGATGGAATCCCACAGAGCTGCTCTCGAGAGAAAAACCACGTAGGTTCCATCAAACGCTAGTTAGAATTTTTCCAAGAAGTGATTATCGGTGTGCTTTGGGGTGGTTGATTATGGGGAGAACCCAAGGTTTGGCTGATTCAGCGGACATCTATCGAGGACCCGCAGCATGCAAGACCCTGTTTTAGGCCCATGGTTGCCGTGCTGACACATCACAAGTGCTCCCTGCCCTCCGGGACTTGGGTCAGCACTGCCCGGAGATGCACACCTGGGGAGCCTCCATGTAAGACTCTCCCAGTTCTGCTAAGGCCTCTGAGTAGTGATGATACCTGAATTCTTCCTTCAATGGTAGCTTTCATTATTCTCCGTGTTTGTTCACGTTTGCCTTATAATTGGAAGATATACAAAATTACACGCATATGGGAACTTAATAGATTAGAGGACATTCAAGCAAATATTTCGGGTCTGTCCTTCAAGGGCATTTGGTATTTATCAAAGAAATGGAGAGTGTCGTTGTCCTCTGCGGGTGGCCGGATTCGCAGTTGGTAAGAGTTATCACCAGCTTTCAAGAGGGGTCATGGGGAAGTGTCCTGGGCCTGGCAGTTGCTGAAAGACTTCCCACCGTCCAGAACTCTCTCAGGATGGGGCCTTCCAGCTGAATCACAGGCTCTGTGTTACCAGGAGGTAAATGAAAGGAAGAATTTAAATAGAACTTGAAAGGAGGAAAAAAACACACACACACAGAAAAAGGTTTTGGTATTTTTTTGAAAAAAATTATCTAAGTGAGAAAATCCCCAAATGACATTTTCTGGTAGCCGGTTAGGAATTGGGTCAGAGGCGCGTGCCTGGCCCTGCCACCAGCGTTGGGTGCCAAGCCTCCGGGCTGGTAGGGTGCCTGAGCACCCCGGTGCTTGTGCTCCCCAGCACTGAGCCGTTCTCATTCCCAGAAGCTGAGTCCTTTCAACTGGCTTCTGGTTTTAGCCAATGGAAGGCACAGCAGGGAATCAGAGAGAGGAGTTGGGGTGCTCCCTCCTACCCTCTCCCTGCTTCAGTGCAGGTGGTGTGAAGCAGTGACCTTGAAAACTCTCCAGCAGTGGCTCTCCTTCTTCAGGATTGTAGCTCCTGCCCAGGCCCCTCCCCGCTCCAGCTCTCACCTGGTACCCCACTTACCTCCCTTCTTCTGTCTTCCGTCTGAGGATGGGAGGTTTGCCACCCTCTGGGTTCCCAGCCTCTCCCGTTCTTCCCCTGACCCTGCCAACGCCTCTGGGGTTATGGCTTCATTACAGTCTCTCCATTTGAACTTCTGGTTGATTTCTATGTCCAGCTGGGATCTCAGTGACATACTGTATCAGTATAAGATCTTGTCGCTTCACCTTCAGAACCAACAGACTCATGCATTTATGCTCAGCGGAGCCATAGTTGTTTAGTCATTGCTTATATCATAGAAAAAAATCACTGTGGATTTAACCCTAATTTATTACAAATGCAGATTAGCTGCATGACATTACCAAAGTTACATATTTCAAACAAAACTATTCATCATCAGTTTTAAAAATTAACTACCGATAAGTGTAATTATGATGTTTATGCGATATTAATGTGAAAATATTTTTATAGCATTTTTAAAGTAGCAAATGATAAATCTCTAGGTAAATTACATCTGTGTGCTTGGAGTACAAGGATATGTTACTATCTGGAGACAAACACAATATTTTTTTGTGAACTCATAAAGCTACTTTAAATTTTTAAAAATGAAAACCTTACCAATTTTTATATATATATATATATTGGAAAAGCATGGCGATCACTGCTATTTAGTTTTTTAAGTTTGCAAACTTTTATCTGTGCGTGTTCTCAAAAATTAGGATGTATTGTTATTCAATGAAACAGGTAAGGTTTCAGATTTTTGTTTAACCCACCCTCAAATTTCTCCTGTCTTTCCAAATAACCATAAATACTACACAAATAGCAACTTGGAAGTGGCCACCCCAGATAGCCCCATCCCACACGAGTCCCAGTCATTCCTTGTCCAGGACCTCACCTTGGTCCAGTGACCTTTCGCTGGGCGTTTAACCTTCTTTGGAACTTGGCACTTTTCATCTTCAAGTCCAGCATCCAGTCCTCAGCCTTTTCTTCCCTTCTGCTTCCAGCGGGGAGAGCCTCTTTGTGTGCTGCTCAGGAGGCCCTGTGCTGGCTCTTACTCACAGGTCCCACGCTCAGATGAGCTGGTGTGCAGTTTGGCTGTTTATTTTGTTGAGTGTTAGATGTTCAGCTTATTGTTGTTTCAAGGGGAGACATCTGGGGACGTCCCTCACTCCCACATGTTTCTGACGTCACACCCCATGTTTTGGATTTAAAAATAATATCGAGAGCGAACCTCGACAAAGTATATTTGAATATATGATGGACTCCTTTTAGTCATCCATTCACTGTAACCATCATTTCATACCCACTGCCTCGTGTTGTTGGCCATCCTTACCGAAGCAGTGCTGGGAAGTACTCCCTGACAAGGAGGCTGTCCGCAAACAGCAGCAAAGTTCAGGATAAAGTCAGTGAAACTAGCTCCTCAATCCTAGCCTTTACTGGTCTGGAGGAACAGGCTGGTTGAATTCCTACTTCCTCTGGTTGTTGTGGGAACACTGCATACTGTAACCGTTTTAAGTAATTATAGATGTACTGAGATTTATCTATGGCTTTGCCGGTATGTTATAAAATGCCATGAATACTCTCTCTGTCCTCACTTGCTGTGAAATTGGCCCCAATATTTAATGCACCGACAGGAGATGATAGGGTATGATTATAGTGAGACTTCTGTGGCCTTTTTAGATAAAGATCAGAATGTTGGATCTTTAACCTGCAATGTCTTGAACCTTAAATGTTGGTGTGTCTTAAACCTTAAGTGTCGAACCTTAATTGTTTTCAACTGCATAGTTTTGCAGACTGGAGGCTCAGGCAGGCTGAGTCCCTCTGAGACAGCCCGTGCAGCACGATGCTTCGGGCTAATTAGAGCCTGCACGAGGACCAGTGTGTTGATTTTAGTAGACGTATTCCATCAAAAGCCCTCATGCCGAAATTCAGAGCAAAGACTATTTATTCAATGTCCACATAATTGGTAGAGTTTCACAAACACGTCATGCACTCTTTTTTCTATATTTATTTATACATTCAACTAATGCATCCTGACTGCCTACTACGTGACAGGTGTCTGTTTGGGGACTGGCGATACGTCAGTGAAAAAAGCCAGCAAAACTTCCTGCCCTCTGTGGGAGATATCTGAGGAAGAGATTTCATTCTGTGGCAACCATCTTCTCATTATGAATTTTGCTACCATAATTAAAGCTGAATTATCCCCAACTCATTGGTCCACACGATTATGAAAGCCAGAGGATTTTTTCTGCTGAAACATTCTTAAAAGGATACCTTTTAACAGGAGATGGCTGTATTTTTTAATGACATGAAAAACTTTTTAAATTTTTATCATAGGATTTAATCAGAAAATCATCAATATTATAAATTTTGTACTGTCATTTCCAGTTTTTACATTTGAGTGACCTCAAGGGCTATGAATCTGGGTGCCATCAAATGAAAGGTGAAGGTGATTGTTCTGTTGCTTCGACACGTTTTGCCAATCTAGACCGGTGGGCTGCTTTTAGTCTGTGAAAAGTTTCTAAAATAAATTTTAACGTGTCCTTTAACTATTCCTTATTTTAAAGATACTCCATTTTTAAATCCTGCTGAGAGAAGAATTTGATATCTGCATCTGAAGTCAAAATTGGGGCCCAGGGATGGGTCCTCTGGGTCAGCCTCCCTCCCTCCTCCCACCCACCCTCCGTCCCCCGTGTCCTGTCCAGGCCGGTGACAGCACGCAGCACGCCCTGGGGGTGCATGCCCCGTGTTCCTTTGGAAGAGTTTCTACCACTGCATGAGGACTTTTGTAAGTCTCTCCTCACAAATGAGCACTCCCCTCCACACCGCCCCCGTCCCCTTGGGGACAGGGAAGGAAGGCTCAGACATTGTGCCATGTAAACATGACCGAGAACTTTCCATGTCTCCTGCATCTTCCTAAGTGCCTTTTGTATTATGCTGGGACAGTAGTTCTTTATATAGAGCGTTCTCACAGGGAAATCGCTCACAATGCTGGGAGCACACCTTGCAAAGGTGGCTGTAGCCTCGAGGGAGCATCCTCAGCGTTGCCTAAAAGCAGAAGTTAGGGCTCTCTGGAATATCGAAAACAGATTTATAGCTGTTTATTAGTGTACAGAATCCTGAACGCACTGAGCTGCCAATCAGCAGCAGAGGGAACAGCGACCGTGTGAGCAGACAGGAAGCTCGCAGGATGAAGCTATTTACAGGGACTCTCATTTATTCTAGAAAAACCCACTTGCCTATTCTGAACCACTTTTCTTTAGAGCATATGTCTTACTGTGCAACCAAAAGGGTGTTTATATCCTAGTCGCTTGGCAAAACCCTGCCACTGCTTCAGAGGGATTCATTTGAAGCCTGGAGCAAGGAGCTGGTAAATAGATGGGCTTTGGGAGTCTGGAGACGTCACCCCACCTCAAGTTGAGCCCGTGAATGTCTTCCTTTATCCCATGATGTTGTTGCTAGATCAGGCTACATCTTTTTAAGTGGAAGATAAGTGGAAGCCTAAGCAGTTTGATTATTCCCACTCATTCGGAATCAGAACACGCGTTTCTGTTCGATGCGATGAGAAAAAATCGGGGCCTCGTCCTGATGCTTCCACTGGCCACAGCATCACTTCAACTGCGGCGTAGTTCCCATGTCTGTGAGACAGTTTCCAAATGCTCACCGTTTAAAAGTCACTCCGTAATGCGAGGGAAGAGAGCAATATGCAAAATGATAGGCTGTATATACAGAAATTATAAAATTGCTACAAACTGTTTATATAAGGTGACTGGTAGAGTATATGTTGATTGATTATTGATTTTGGTTAGGATGGTGATTGATTTTTTTAACCTTCTTTATGGTTTGGGGGTTCCCCCACACCTAAACTTCAGTAAATGTATTTTAATACGGTTTTCTTAAATGCCTAAAAGAGCATTTCCTTTTAATAAATAGTATTAAAATCCACATAACATTCGTTGGTACCATCAAGGCATTTTCTCCTCTTCCTTCACCTTGCCAACCACGCGCGAGGATGTTCATGGCCGTGCCTCTCACGCAGGCTGTGATTTGCATTCATCAATAAATCATCCGTAATTAGAAGTAGAACCCTTTTCTTCTCTGCACAATACATGTATATTGAAAGTAGTTCTCTTTTGTGAATGTTTGACATCTTAGAAACTAGAATAACCTTTATTATGTGGGTTGCTCTCATCAAAACATTATTTCATGGGGTGGACTCAAGGTTACATGTTTAAGTAAAGCATCAGGTTAAGCTCATTAAGAAAAACACCTCATTCATGAGCCTTTAGCCACTGAAAAGACCATGAGTGGCCTATACAGGTGTGTTTAGTTGGATAGAATTCAGTAGTCTGTTTGACAATTGGCAGTCTATTTGACAAAACAACAGCCTACATTTGCAGAGTGCTGTTTAAACGCCAGTGCAGTCTGCAGCCACGCCACCCTGAACGAGCCCGATCCCATCTGATCTCATGAAGCTAAGCAGGGTCCGGCCTGGGTAGTGCTTGATGGGAGACCACCTAGGAAGACCAGCTGCTGTAGGCATAAAAAAATAAAAAAATAAATAATAAGGGATTGTAAGCTGACAAGGTCCTTGCAATCTGTGAGGTCAACCTAGGGTCACCTGGCCTAACAAATTTTTTTAAAAAAATAAATAAAATGAAATAAACTCCAATGTGCCTTTCATAGATGCATACCTACCGTACGGGGGGCGGGGCGGGGGGGGGGGCGGCTCTAAGGCAGTTATTACATCAGAGTTTTGTATGTCAGAATGTGCTCTGGTAGGCGTAAACTGATCTGTCTGAGGTCACTCAGGCGGTGGAGGCGGGGTTACTTTCTGCCCCGCCCCTCCCACTCCTTAAACCTGGCCACTTTCTCTGGCGATGTCGCCCCTCCCAGAGGCACTCCCTGGGAAGCCGGTGACGTTGGTGGGGTGTTTGTAGTTAGGCCTTGGTGCTAACTTGAATGAAATCTCTTCTTTTTCCTCCTAAGCAATGAAGTTTAGTCTTTAAATCTTCAAATATGATAAACCTTTCTCTTTTTTCTTCTTTATCCTCTTTCGTCCCTAAGTAGTGAGCCATATATATATATATATATTACTGCTAGAAACAGTATAGGCCTTCCAGTTATGCTTTTCTGTGCCTTTTAATCATTTTACGGCTGTTCGCATGACAATTATATTTCCGCTCTTAAAAAATGGTTACAAAGATGCACAGAGAAGAGAGGAGAGCAAGAGAATAAACTGCCAGCAATTACATCAGGGCTGCTTTTGAGATCCACCTTACTGATACCACACTACTTTTTAACATCTAGGTTTTAACCTTTTACTAGACAAAGGTAAAATTCACATGCCTTAAACCCGGTCACAGCATAACGATAGGGTATTTGTTTTTCTAAGTTTACCACCCAAATAGGAAGAACGCTCACTTTATACCAGGTGCCATGATGGTGCCTAGAAACGGTTATGTGCAGTTTGCCGGGACGCCCGGTGACCACGCCCACCGACGACGTGCTGAGCAGTGAGCGGACGCTGTGCACAGGGCGCGTGGGTTCCAATGCTGGGATTGTCCTCCCTGCCCTCCCCAGCTGGGGCTTCGACGGGGCTTGTGGACCTTATGAAGTCACTTGTGACTTGTCATGTTTCCTTGTCGTTTTGAAGATTTCAGTCTCACATGTCTTTACAATCTCATTTTGTCGAGGTACGCCGTGAGTGTTTCTTTCTCCTGACTTAACGAGACGTCCTTTATTCTGTCGCCCCCTCCCCACTCCCCCTCCGGTCCTTTTGGTGTTCCTACAGCTGCAAGCTGATTGGCTCCAGAGAGCGTCACCTTCCTGACACCAAGTTCATTCTTAAGATGTTCTGAACAAAATAGAACATGGGCCACTCCTCACGTAGTGTGGCCACGTTCGTCATGTGGGGAGTGTCATGTGATCGTTGCATTACACGGACATGGAAGCCCTTCAGATTTCATGTTTTGGGGTCAAAACATCTTGACACCCAAATTTTTCACTTAATGAACTTATTAAGTTTTATAGCTTAATGAATTTGAGATGTGTAAGATATTTTGCTTAAGATATGTTTTTGTTTTGTGCTTGTCTTTTTCCCCCCAAATGCATCTGCCTCGTTTTCATATTATGTTAGAACTTTGGCACGAATGTGCCTGAGGAGAGCATGTACGTTAGCAGAAGTTAGCGTAGTCATGTTCGTGTGCTTAGTTTGTAACTTATGTAAATTTTTAGTTTAGAATTCTTGATATCGATCTATTAAATTATATTTGCTTTTGTTAACAAACTCTGTAAATTAGTAATGTGCTGAGTCATTGATTTATTTAGACAGAATAAGAGGAAAAAGTGAACAGCAATAGCGTCTCACACCCAAATGTCCTCAGCAGAAGGATTCAGTCGTGAAAAATGGCTAAAATAATGTCCCATCTCTTCCACTCAGTGTTTCTCCGCCAAATAAAGTTCAATTTACTTTTCGAATTCTTTGCCGACAGGCAGGTCCTAGTGAACCACGGTTTTAATATAAGCACTTTGAAAAACGGCACATTTGCTCTTTAGTCGATATGCCGATTTTAGCCTCTTTACAAAAGACAAAGGAGACCTTACAAGCCAGAAGAATCGAGAATCTGGCAATTCAAATGCCACTCAAAGCAAATATTTAATCTAATAACCGGAACTAAATGTTAGGCCTCACGGCAGCTCCACGTCCCCTAAAGAAGTTTTAATAATGGGGTCGGCCCGCTGTATCCAGGCGAGGAGACGCGTACCACGTTTAGATAGATATCCAATCGCTGACCTTTCATGCTCTGGCCTCGGCCCTCGCGCAGGTCTCGGGACTGTTGCGGCGAGCAAGGAGTTCGTTTTCAGTGCCTGATCGTCCAGATAATACTCCATGCTTCCACCCCGCTTTACTAGCTAACGTCGTAACCCAAGCACCGTGCTAAATTCTCCGCATGGCACCGTTTTCGGTTACTCACTGAATTCCGCTTGTGAGTGCTTTGCAGTGAGGAAACCTGGGCGGACCGACCGCCCGGGCGCTGCCGGGGCGCGGGCGGGGCCGAGTCAGACCAGAAGCCGTGGTGGCCAAGCCCTCGTCCACGCCTCTCCCCGCGGCACATGCACTGGCCTCCGGCCCGCTCTTGTGGGTCTGCGGTGGGTGTCTTGCCCGCTTCGCGGATGGCAGAGCTGAGGCCGGAGAAGTTATCGAGCGACCTGCGCCACATCGCCGCGCGGCGGCGCCCGCTTTCCCGCTCTACCTGCGCGACGCAGGTTCTTCCGTCGCGAGCAAGGGCCTTCTGCACGTTCGAGGTCCCGCGCTGGCCTTTAACACCGTGCGTGTCTGCGCTGATCAGTGACCCCTCTAGACGGCACCCCGCTGTAGTAGGGATGGCATAAGGCGCCTCCAACATGGCATCTCTTTGTCCCCGTCCTACCCGCCAGGACTGTGATAGGGGAGCCGGCCACGTGTGGAGGGTGTTTTGTGTCGGCCACCACGCCCTTCCCCCTCTCTGCCTTGGCTTTGACAGGGACGTTCCTTCCCCTTTCAGGTCACTGGTGCCCTTACGTCCTGAAGCCTCTCCCCAGCGTCAAAACAGAAAAGGGGCTGCAGTGTGGCCTGAATGCGCCAGACGGTCCTGGCTTCCTCCCTGACGGAATGGGAAGGGGCCGGGCAGGGGCTGCACAGCAGCCACCAGAGCCCTGCGGCCGCAGATGCTCGTCTGCACGCCTGCTCCAGGCGAGGCCTCTGGAACAGCTTCCTCTGAGCAGTGGGACCCAGCCTGTGCCCTGCCTCTTTCCCTCTCTCCGCTTGAGCCAGGGGACCCTTGCCCTCCATCGTCTTCCAACTTGTGAGGAACCCAGAGAGTCCCCACCTTCCAGTGATCACATGTTCTTTCACCGTCCTGGGGCCCACGTCATGTGACTGAGCTGCCCGCAGGAGCATCATACCTCTTCTGCCACTGCAGCTGGCTGGCACCCAGCAAACCCGGACACGACTGGTCGTGTGTGTGTGTGTGTGTGTGTGTGTGTGAGGGCGGGGGTGAGGGGAAGAGTAGGAAGCCCCTGAGAAGTAGAAGGGAATGCATCGGACTTTGAGCCTCATGGCTGGACCAGTGTCTGACTTTGGGTCACCCCAGAAGCTCCCTACAGGCCGGGATTCAAGTGCAGGCGGCTTACGCGAGGCGTGAGTCCAGGAAACACGGGCGGGAGAGCGGAGGAGCAAGGCGAGGACAGGAAGACTGTCAGAAGGTGATTCGTCCGTCACTTACCACGGTGGCAGCCCGTCGGGGAACTCTGGGAGCGAGCGGAGACCCAGCCCCAGCATCGCTGCCCCTTGCCCTGAGGGCCAGGGGAGGAGGACTTCATTCACCGACTCCCCTGGGTGATGGACAAGAGCCTCCGAGTCGGGGCTGTTCCTTTCCCCTCAGCTGCAGTGTGCTCCTGTGGGTCACAGAGTCATTCTCGGGTTCCTTTAGTTTTAGGAAGTCCCCTCAGGCGGAGACCCAGCTATTGGCGCTGGGAGTCACTGGGTGTGGGCCATGGGCCATGGGCACTGTGTGCTCCTGCTTCTGGTGCGTTAGGCGGTAGAGAGAGCAGAGCCTCACCTGCCCACGACCGCCTCTAGTAAGGAGTTCTGTACCTGTGCACGGAGGATGACATTATCCGTATCATCAGAGAAGCTGTCACCACCGAGGGTCACAGCAGGTGCGGAGAACCACCAAGAAGGGGGAAATGCCAAGCGCATGGGATTTCCCGCTGCTCATCTCTGCCTCCTCTTCAATATCTAGCCTAATAAAGAAGGCAAGTATTGTCATCAAAATGAGCCCCATGCCATTGCCAGCAGTTATAAGTTCCCAAGGATTCACACAGTGTAACCCCCAATCCTTTGGAAGTACGTGGTATCTTGAGCAAAGGTAGCCTGTTGTTGGCTGTGAGCTCGGAAAAGGATACAGTGGGAGGGTTTCATCACTGTCTCCAGGTGTGTTACGGGGTCCTTCGCAGAACGTGGATACGTTGTTTCCTGTCCTCCCTAAAACCTCCCAGATATTTAGGCAAGAGAAGTATTTTTTACCTTAAAAATTACATTGATAGAATTCTTATTTTTAAAATACACATGACAGAGACTTATACAGAGCGAAGAGCTGCAGTCACCCTTTCCCTGTGTGAACTCCCTGCAGCACCCCCTGTCCCCAACAGCATGAATGGTATGGCAGAAAAAGGAAGATTTTTCTAACCACGTTACGACGCACTGTGTCCTTGTGGGTGGCTGAGAAGGGTCCAGAAACAGTGCTGACCCTACTGCTCTCCCAGACCTCACACAGAGGAGCACACGATGCCGCATGTCCCTTTGTGAGAACAAAAACCATTTGCAAGGCTTCGAACCCGGGCTGTGTCACATGGTCGTCGCTTGCAAAGGGTTCCCGAGCTCCTCCCATCCATTTACTTATTTTAAGTGCTAATCGTACATTTCTCATTTGCCACTTTCTTACCAAAGTAGGGATTGGCTTTATTATTTTTTGAAAAAAAAAAAAAAAAAACAACTTTGGATGAGGACTTTACTGTTAAATATTTTCAGTTCCTAGATATGAGTTTTGGCATTTGTAGGCATCAAACGCCAAGAGCATTTGCTTGCCAAGAGTGGGGTATGCACACTTCTGCTAAAAAGAGGTGTCCATGAGATGAGTATGGTTGATATTTAATGTAAGCAAAAGAAATACTCGTTCCCACTATCATACCAACACATGGAGTCTCTTACGTGGATTTCAGGGATGTGATGAGGACTTTGAAAGCTGCTCATGTATCTCATGGTGCAGAAGGGACTCCTTTCCCTGGCCCTTCTCTTCTCTTGACTTCTAGATCTTGTGGTGTCTATGTCTTTGTATAGCCTGTACTGATCCCACCCCATCCCAAGCACTGAGAACCGACTGGCTCTTGGGTGCTGGGCTCATCTTAGCAGATTCTAAGTTCCCAGAGGGCAAGGAAGTTGCTCCAAGTTGACACAGATGCTATTCAACTGTGTGCCTTCCAGAGCTCACCTACGAGATCTCAAACCTCTGTCTTTTTTTAGGGTGATGGCTTTGCCGTTGTAAAATTTTTCCTGGTTTTTTTTTTAAGTCTTTTTTTAATGTTCAATTACAGGTGACAGACAATATTATATGGGTTTCCAGTGTACACCTTAGTGTTTAGACATTTATATAACTTACGATGTGCCCCCCGATTAGTCTAGTACCTGACATCACATACAGTTATCACAATATTATCGACTGTATTCCCTGCGCTGTACTTCACATCCCCGTGACTGTTTTTAAACTGCCAATTTCTACTTCTTAAATCCTTCCCCTTTTCACCCAGCTCCCCAACCCTCCTCCCATCCGGCAGCCATCGAAGTGTTCTCTGTATCTACGAGTTTGTTTCTGTTTTGTTCGTTTGTTTTGTTTTATAGATTCCACATACGAGTGAAATCACATGGTATTTGTCTTCCTCTTACTTCACTAGCGTACTGCCCACTAGGTCCATCCATGTTATTGCAAATGGCAAGATTTCATTCATTTCGTTTTATCTGTGTACCACCTCTTTTCATCTATTTGGCTAATGATGAGTTGGAAGTATCACATTACCTGATATCAAACTATAATACGAGGCTATTGTAATCCAAACAGCACGGTACAGGCATAAAACCAGACATACAGGATAATGGAACGGAACAGAGAGCCCAGAAATAAACCCACGCCGATACGGTCAATTAATCCATGACAAAGGAGGCAAGAATATACAACGGGGTAAAGATACTCTTTTCAGTAAGTGGTGCTGGGGAAACTGGGCAGATACATGCAAAAATTGAAATAGACCACTTTCTTATACCATATACAAGAATAAACTCAAAATGGATTACAGTCTTAAAGGTAAGACCTGAAACCATAAAACTCCTGGAGGAAAACACAGGCCCCAGGGAGGTGCAGTGGCGTGGAGAGGCCCTCATGGTGTCCCCGCTTCCACCATCCATCCCCTGTGGTCTGTCCTCAGTACAGTAGCCAGCACGACCTTTGGAACATAAGTCAGATCCTGTCACACCTCTGCTCAGAACCCTCCAGAGGACCCCATCCCAGTCTGGGCAGAACCTCGGTCCTCACAGTGGCCCGCGGGTCTCCGCACGGTCACTCCTGCCCATCTTGCTGCCTCGTCTCTCCTGCCCCTGTCCAACTCACTGAGTCCACACTGGCCTTTGCTGCGCTCTCACTGCAGGGCCCCGGCACTGGCCGCCACCTCTGCCTGGCGTGCCACCCTTCGAATGTGTAGTGGTCACTCTCTCACCTCCTTCAAGGAATCGCTCAGGTGGCTCCCCTTTAAGTCTGCAACCTCATCCCAGCTTCGGATTCCTGCAGCTGCCCCGCTTTCTCCACAGTTCTTACTGCCTCCTGTCACGCTGCATGGCTCGCTTATGCGTCATGCTTACTGCTTGTGCTCGCTAGACTCTCAGCTCTACAAGGGTAGGGGTTCTTATCTGTTTTGTTGACTGATACATCCCCAGTGCCCAGAACAGTGCCTGACACGTAATAGACACCTGAATGGATGGATGGATGGATGGATGATGGATGGATGGATGGATGGATGGATGATGGATAGATGGATGATGGATGGATGATGGATGGATGGATGGATGATGGATGGATGGATGGATGATGGATGGATGATGGATGGATAGATGGTTGGATGGATGGATGGATGGATGGATGGATGGAAAACTTCTGAATTTCAACAGAAAAAGTTATCAAACTAAAACCCAATGATACCTAAACACTCAGAGCCACACTGATTGGGTCCCCAGGTCGACAAGGAACTTGTCCAGGTGACCAGCACGTCGTTTCTCCTGTGCCATGTTCAGGTGCTCTGGATGTGGGTGATGACAAGACCCATGTGGCATTTCCCTACCATCAATGAGACAGATGAAAGATACTAAAAATAGCTTACTTTTTATATGATGCCTATTATGTTACTTTAAGCTTTATATATATTAAGTTGTTTAATCTTTACAGAACTCCAATGAGGAGGAGTTTATGATTTTCCTCTTTTTAGAAATGAGACCAGAGGCACAAATAGACTAAGAGATTTGCTTACAGCCAAGTAGTTTATAAGTGGAACCAGGATCTAGGGAGCTTGTCTCTAAAATTCACGCTGTAAGCCAGTGCTGCCCAGCAGAACCTTCTGTGATGAAGGTGTGTTCCGCATCTGAGCTGTCCAATACAGTAGCCTCTGCTGAGCCTCTAATGGCTACTGAGCATTTGAGGTGTGTGGAGCCCTACTGAGGAACTGAATTTTTAATTGTATTTGCTTTTAATTAATTTAAATTTAAATAAGATCGTGTTACTGCCGTACCAGTGGGCTCAGCTCTAAACCACTGTACTGTAGTGCGTCTTCGTGTGACCGGCTTAGCTCTTTGTTGCAAACGTTATTTAATTCCAAAGGTGCAGCATCTTGTAGGAACCCCTGAAGGCCACAACCCATGAACTTGAGATCTTCCAGATAGTGTTGCCATCTATATAGCTTATGAAACATATGCCCCTCCGATTTCAAAGCTTTTTTAAACAGACAAACAAAAAAAAATATGTTGTCCAAATACATTATGTTCTTCTCTTTGGAAAGAAATGGAAGCTCACAGTGTTCTGACTTGAATGTGTCTTTACTTCATGGCATGATTATGTAAGAGGAAGAAAAGCTAGTGACAAGGGGTAGAGCGTGACACTACAGGTTCCGCTGAAAAGCACAAGTTACACTTCTACTGATTTTTAAATGATATCTTTTTTTATTTCGGAAAATTGAGAAGATTCAAAATTATTTTTAAAAATAAAGGGAAAAGAGCAACCAGACATATTTCCATTTGAAATTAATCACTGGCACATTTGATTTAGTCTTTTTTTCATGTGTACATAATCTATTTCTAATTGTAGAAACGACATGAGTAAATTCTACCTTTAAAAATTCAGCACCTTATTAAGTTCCATCTCCCTTTGTGCACCCTCCAATCATAGCTCCCTTACCCCAGAAGTAAACACTATCCTGAACTCAGTGGATATCCTCCCAGCCACTTTATGTACTTTATAAAATATATAGATGTATATACATATACACATACGCATAGCCTTGGAAACACATCATATTGTTTATGTGGGTTTTTGACACTTATGTAAACAATATCACACTGTATTTTGTCCTGCAATTTTTTTCACTTATCATTGTTTTTGAGCTCCATTTAAATCTAGATTAATGTCCCTAACTATTATATCATATGACATTACCACAGTTGAGTCTTCCATTCCCCTGCTGTTGGACATTTCATTTGTGTCCAGGTTATTTCAAACGATGTTCCAGTGACCATCCTTGAACGCGTCCCCTAGTGCATCTGTGCCAGTGTTTCTCTGGGACAGACGATTTAAAGGTCATAGAATTTGCTCATTTTCCCTCTCACTAGGTAGTTCTAAAATGCCTCCAAATTGGCTGTGCCATTTATACGCTCACCTGCAGTGGCCGAAAGCATCCATTTTCCCCCTGATATCAGCATCCGATGTTGCCTAACTAACAATTTTTTCCGAAGTATGTAGCTCATTGTGTCCGCCTAATTTCTCGTGAGGTTCAACATCCCTTCATGTTTATTGGCCACTCGAATTTCTTTGTCTATGAAGTTCTCAAATATATCATTTATGCTGCTTTCTATTGAGTTATTTGTCTTATTCATTTGTAGGAGTTCTTTATAATTTCTGGTTCATAATCTTGTGTTGATTAGATATGTTACAAATATTTATTCCCCATTTCTAACTTGTCTTTTAACTTTTTATGATTTTAGTTTTAATTTAGTTTTTGCAAAAGTTTTAAACCTTAGATTCTAATGGTTGTTTCTAACAGGCTTCTCTCATTCTTGATGAACTGATTACAAATCTTACTAAATATCTTCATGTGTTAAATTCTAGGAAAAGAAACAAAAACTAGTGTGTATGACTTGGTGATTTCTGGGAGAAAAATATTTTTGTGTGCATATATATAGCATTTCCCTTAAGGAACAGACTTCATTTTTATGTTGTTGTGAATGTCATGTTTTGTGGTAGTGATTTTTTGATAACTAATAATAAAATGTTGACAGATTTTAAAGCAAGAATTGATTTTGCCTTTTATTGTATACTCTGTGCAAGTGTTTATTCAGGGTTCTTTTTCTTAGATTTTTTCTAGTCATTGGTACGTGCTAGCTATAATTATGCTGGAAATGATTTGAGATGTTTAAAAATTAGTTTAAATAACATCTCTCTTCATACAGAAATCGCAGCAGACCGGAGCCAGTCTCCCGGCTGTGAGCACCAGCGCTCACACCTGCTCCCTGAAACTGCAGGCAAGCCACTTCCGTTCTTTGTTTCTCAGTTTATTCATCGGTAAGGTGGGGGCGATAATGGTACCACTCACGGCCCAGGTGTGAAGAGTCAAGATTCAATGGGTCGTAACACAGCAGAATAGCCTAGAAGGGTGGCCGGCGCAGAGAAAGCACTCTGTGTTCACTGTGTTCGTTTGTTCCACATGTAAGTGAAAGCATACGGCATTCCACTCTCTCCGTCTGACTTATTTCACTTAGCATAATATCCTCTAGGTCCATCGCGTTGTCGCAAATGGTCAGGTTTCACGTGTTACGGCTGAGTAATGCTCCCTTGTAGGTATGTACCATAATAACTTCTTTGTCCAGTCATCTGTTGACGGGCTCTTAGGTTGCTTCCATATCTTTTTGAATTAGTGTTTTGGTTTTCCTTGGGTCAATGCCCAGAGGTGCAATCGCTGGGTTCATGACGTAGTTCTGGTTTTGATTTTTTGAGGAACGCCCATACGGTTTTCCATAGTGTCTTCACCAACTCGCAGTCCGCCAGCAGTGCACGAGGGCTCCCTGTTCTTTATTATGCTTACTGTCTCTCTGTTGAAGGTCTCACCGAGTTCATCTGTTCCCCCCCTAAGTTCATCGAGCATCCTTACAACAAGGGTTGTGAACTCTGCATCAGGGAGGTTGCTTGCCTCTATTTCGTTTAGCTCTTTTTCTGGAGTTTTCTCCTGTTGTTTCATTTGAGACATGTTTCTTTGTTTTCCCATTTCAGGTGCCTCTCCGTGTTTGTTTCGATGCCTTAAATAGAACTGCTATGTCTCTGAGTCACGGCCAGGGGCTTTATGTAGTAGGTTACCTATGTGGCTCCTTGGCACAGTCTCCCTGATCACCTGCGCTGGGTGTTCCTGGAGTGTCCACTGTGTGGGCTGAATGCGCCCTCCTGATGTAGTTAAGCTTCGGTCGCTGTTAGCACGTCAGTGGATGAGACTGACTCTCGGGCTGACGGGCTGTGAGGATCGGCCATGCCCACAGGGTATGAGCCGCGGTGAGGGGGCTGACCCCATGGCGTGGCATTTGCCCCAGCGGGCTCGTGTGCCTGTTGAAGCCACTCTTTGGGTGCGCCGCTTGTGGGGCTAGTCAGGTGGCGCTCTGTTGTGGTCCGATGCCAGACTCCAGGTGTGTGGTTCTCGAGCCTTGGGAGGGGCTCCCGTGCAGGCCAAAGCAAGCTGCTGCTTGTGACTGTCTGGGGCTACCTGGTGGAGCCACAAAGTGATTGAGGTTGGTCGCTGCCTGTGGCAGACCTGGAGGCAAACGGGAGAGGCCACACTGCTGCCGGATGCCAGCCGCCCCCTGCACCAGGCCCGAGGTCCGCAGCTCAGCAAGGCCAGACAGCACAGCAGCGGAGAGTGTTGGTGTTACCCGAGCGATGTGGAGGAGGGCCTCAGGGCGTCAGCAGGGGAAAGCAAGTGGGTTTCACTGGGCGGTGCCTATTCGGGTTTGGTGCCAGTGCTGAGCCTGTGGCCTCTTGCAAACGTCACAGGTCACACTGGGCCAGCTGCTCCCGGCCTCGGGCTCTCAGACCCCGAGATTTGTTCAAGAGATACTGCAGCTCGGCCTGGAGCTGGCAGACTGCCACCCGAAGTTTCTCCAAGGTGTGCGAGCCGAGGCCTGATTGCTGTGGAATGAGCCCGCTGCCCAGAGCACCGGATGGGGCTGGTTGCCCAGCAACAAGATTGCCACTGGCGATTTGGGAGTTGGGGGCGGGGCCTCCGGGAGTCACAGGGTGGAGCCAGTAGATCTCACTGGCCAGTGCAGGTTTGGCCATGGGGATGGGGCTTAACAAGGCAAGATGGTGCCGCCTGCAGGGTGTGCGGGTGGAGGGCCCAACACCGGGACAGAGGTGGCTGTCCCTCCAGCCCTCGCCCCGAAGCTACACGACTCAGTCTTCCCCCTGTGTCCCTGGAGCCTTCTGAGCTGCTGTCCCTCCACCAGAGCCCAGGTGAGTGCCTGCGAGCGAGTGAGTCCGTGCGCGGGCCCTTTAAGGGGTTTTCCAGGTTCTTTGTGTCTCACCTGGAGGTTCAGAATCCCCACTGATTTTTACAGCCCGATTTTGTGGGAACGCCTCTCCTTGGCACTGAGGCCGGGGGCCCGGTGTGGAGCTGGGGCCCCTCGCTCCCTCAGGGGAACCTCCACGGCTGAGCTACCCCTGCCGGTGCGCAGCGGCCCCAGGTGGGTGCGGGGCCAGCCCGGTCCGTGTCTCCGCCCCTCCTGCCAGTCTCAGTGTGGCCTCTTCTTCACATCCCCAGTTACAGGGGTTCTGTTGGCTCCACTTCGGCTGGTTCTCCAGGCTGATCGTTCTGTCATTTAGCTGTAATTTTAACACGGTCATGGGAAGAGGCGAGCACGGCGTTTACCTGCCCCGCCATCTTGGCCTGTGCGGGACCCGTTGTTCCTGTCGGCCGTTTCCTAACCTGTTCCTCTCCGTCCCTGGCTGGCTGGCTGGCCGCCTGGATTAGCCTATGTGATGTCCTCCCGCCAGCTTGCCACAGAGCTCTGGGTTTCGAGTGAGGAACTGAGTCTGAGAGCTGGGCCCCCACTAATTGACCACTAATTGACATAACTTCCTGCGCTTCAGTTTCTTCAGCTATGAGGGAGATGTGATATAAAAATATAGGGCTTTTCAGTGGTGAAAGTGGAATTCCACCAGAAATTCCTTTGACAACAACCAGATAGTCAAATAAAGACTGGTATATGCAAATGACAGGACATGTACTCCAAACATTGTATGTTTGCAGTCTACACTCTCCCCTTACCTCGGAAAAGCATTTTGAAACAAACTCCCCCCACCCCCACCCACGTCCTCCGTTCAAGAATGATGCAGTATTGAACTGTGGTGCTTCAGAAGTGTTTTTGGAGCACTGGCAGCCTAACTAAGAGCATCCTCTATTTCGTTCTTGCTGCTGCCTATGGGGTGACTGCTGTCACCTGTGAACCCCGTAACAGAACACCCCACTGCCCAGCAATCGCTTGCAAGCCCAGCACGGCACTGGGCACCCGTGGCATGGAGGAGCCACGGGGCAGGGCACGGGGCCGCAGTTCTTGGGGCAGGCGGCTTGCGTTGGCACGTCGCTTCTCTGAAGAACACAGCCCTCTCTCTACCACCTGCGCTAGGCCACACACCCTCTACCTGCTTGCTGTCCTTGAACTAATGGGACTTTCCCCAGCCATAAATGGGCCGGTGCGGGGGCACCTTCTCCTGCTGAGGGACTCGCTTCTGCACCGAGGCCCCTTCGTTAATCTTCTACACCATAAGGCACTTTTCTGTGGAAGAGAAAGCCAGCATTAATTTTTCATAAGAGCAGCAAAGTTGTGAATAGCCACAGACCTCTCGAATAAAAGAGCTTAGAGATTCCAAAGAGAAAAGAATAGCAGACCCCAGGGTGGGGGAAGCACGTCCTTTCTCACCGCGTTTGTCTCCCCGCGCCCCGTCGTGCCCGCCGAGAAGGAAGCAGCCGTTGGTGCAAGCTAACAGTTCTTCAAATCTCATGAACCTTCATTTTAATCTTTATCAGTGCCTTCCTAAATGAATAATGCAGTGACCTTCAGCTTTGTCTTATATTATGTGAGGTTGATTCCTGAAGACTGCTTTAGTTTTTTAAATTAAGGCAGAGGCTGTTTGTATTCTGCTCCATTCTGGCATTAGCGTTATCCCAAGTGTGGCATTTATGTTCTTTTGCTTCTTTGGTATAAATAAATATCAAAGTAGGAAGACCAGCGCGAACTCTACGAGGAATAATAAACTAAAATAATATGGCATCGATTTTGTTCAGGGTGTCTAAATGTGTTTTTATGATTGTGTGTGTTTATAGCTTTTCACACAAGTGACATGAATTCTGGGCAATTAGAGAGGACATGGATGTCAGGGCGTTGAGGAAGAGGATCTGCTTCCTAATAGCCCCGCGTCTCACCCATTGCTGCTTCCCAGGAAGAGCGCCGCCCACCGCGGCTGCCACCCGCGAGCCGCGGGGCGTTACCACCACCGTGTCGCGTTCCGATGCCCGCGCTAGGGGACCGCGCTCGGGGACTTGATGTTGGCTGCAGAGGTGCTATATGTGGATATAACAACTTAATCAAGAAGCAGAGAAAGATTTCTTCAGACTGCATGTGTATTTCCTTTTCGAATTTTCTCCAATCAGGTGATCTGACTCTGGCTTTGAGTCTCGTTCGTGAGGTCTTTACCTTTTGTCACAGTGTGTGAGGGAGACATGGGCCCCAGGAGTCTGGGGGCCCTGCTGAGCCACAGAGAGGGACCCCTTACAAAGGGAGGGGAGCCCCACGTGGACGACTGCCACGTGGTGAATTAAAGACACTCTGTTTTCTCTCCGTGGACTAACTTCTCTGTCCCCTTCCGTCAGTCCTTCTTAGGGCTTAACTGTTATTTTTTTTTAACTTTTATTTTTGGTGTTATCTAAATTACTCAATCAACTCATATATAACTATTAACTCCTGGGAACGATTAAAACATTACAGATACGTTGAAGTCATCCCGGCCCCCCGCCACCACTGCAGGCTCCCCTTAGTCCTCCACCCTCCCAGTAACCACCAGCTCAGCCTCCGTCCTCCGAAACGTCTTCACGCATGTAAGCAGAGTGTGTGTGAATCAGCGGCATGAAGCAACTAGATCGCGTTGCTCTTAAAAGGTCCCGCCACCCCGCGCTGCTCTGATCCTGCCTGTATCTTTCTGCAACTTGCTTTTGCACGCATCAGTATTGCCCGGAGAATCTTTCCATGCGGGTTCAGCGTGCTCCACTTTGTTTGGATTGCTTCAAGGTATCTCACGGTATGTTTACGCTCTAGTGAGTTATGTGCCTTTTGACACGTACAGGGGCATTTGACTACTTTTTCAATTCTCCACTGTTAATGCTGCGGCTCTGGGGCTCTGTGACTTCCCGTGCACAGCGGCACTGCTCCGGGCTCGTACCTGCGGGGCGGGGGGTGTGGGGGGAAGCCAGGCTGCAGGGTCTGCAGTGCACCGTTTACGGCCTCATAGCGGGCCATGTCGCACTCCAAACCGGAGACACCACCTTCCGTTCCCACCTGCAGGGGGTGACGTCCGTGCTTCCCTGCGTCCTTACCAGCTCTTCACAGATGTCAGAAGGTGTGCTGCTTTTGCAGGGACAGAGTGGCACGTTTCTCTCGTTGCTAATGGGATTGAGCCACGTGTTATATATCTATGGGCTGTTGGCATTTCTCCCGTATGATTTGCTTATTCAAATGCTTGGACCACTTTTCGTTTTCTTTTTCTTTTTTCTTTTTTCTTTTTTTTGGAATGCCTACAACACCTGGTCTTCCTAGGTGGTCTCCTATCCAAGTACTAACCAGGCCCGACCCTGCTTAGCTTCCGAGATCAGACGAGATCAGGCGTGTTCAGGGTGGCGTGGCCATAGACTGGACTGTTTTTCTATTGGGTTATTTGCCTTATTGATTTGTAGGAGGGGTGTGCGTGTGTGTGTGTGTGTGTGTGTGTGTGTTCATACGTATAACCAGTACACGTACTATGTTGTCATTCTGTAACTGTTAGATATGTCGTCATCTCCCCGACTATGGCCTGTCTCTTAAGTCTGTATATGGTACCTTTTCGCCACCATCATTGTGGACCTGGTTCTGTTTTTCCCTCTCTTCTCCTTTCCCCCAATTTCCTTGTGAACGTGCTGTGATTATGATCCTGAGATTATCGTGCCCATAATCGCGTGAGGTTTGGAGCTGAGACTCCTGTGATGAGCTGGTCGCCAGCCGCTGCCAGCCGCTGCCACCCCCCACCCCCCACCCCCCCACCCCCCACCCCCCCACCCCCGCTGCAGGAGCGGCCCCGGTGGCCCGGACGAGTGTCCGCTACCGCAGTCCAGCTTTGAGGAGAACCTTCTTCCCCCGTTCGTTTGAGCCGAGGGCACGGAGTTTGAGGCACTGTGTATGTGGAGACGGTGCGTGCCATTACGTGTAGGAGCTTTTTCCTTTTTCTTTTCCCCCAGCCATAATTGGGAAGGGAAAACAGACCAGCTCAGCAGTTCTCCATCCATCCACTTTTCGAAAACTATGGGCCCGCAGCTCCCAAGGCTGTATTCTCGGTTTTATTGTGCTCTTCAAATTGGGGTATATCTCACAACCGTTGCCTTTAATTGGGAGATTATTAAAAAGCAGGAGCAAATTCAGGGTTTCTCACCTGGAAAACGCCGGCGGTGCTGCCTAAATGGGGCCGCCCTTCGCTTCCTGTCCGACAGGGGCTGTGGGAAGGTGAGCCGGGGGAGCCCCGAGCAGCCGCCATTCCCAGCCCCAGCACGTGGACGCCACCGCAGACACCGCCGTGGCACCTGCCGCCCCGCCGTTATTTACACAGCATTCTTAAGTCACCTACTTCTTAACCATAAATGCATGTGAAAGGATAAGCTTAGCCTTCATCACGACCACAGGTGTTTCCAGTACATGTAAAGTAGACGGTGACGCACCTGCCACCGTGGTCATTCCGTGGCGGGCACACGCCGAGGCTTGGGACCAAATGCATAACGGTAGCAAACTCGGGTTTTTCTCCTGGATATGAGAAGAGTCGAGAAAGAGTGGAAAAAGGAATAGCTCTCTTCCTCTGCGGCCCTGCCGTGCTGCCTGGATCCTGCCGGGAGCCACCACTGTCGTATCTTGAGAGAGCGGAGGCGGGGACCGCGCGTGCGTCCGATCCCAGGGCCACGGCGCACCGGGGTTTGGGAGAGCGCGCCAGGCGCTTCTTCCCGCCTCCCCTCTCCCCAGGGTCAAGGGGCCTCTTCCTCCCACGCACGCGCTTTGTCCCATTTCCCCGAGAGTGTGGCCGCCAGTGTGCCTGCCGCCGCGCGCCACCCGCGGGAACTGACGACTGTGCAGACCTTCGGTGCGGGCGCGTTGCCATGGCTCCTCGCGTCCCGCTCAGACGCGCCCCCGGGTTGCGCGTGGTCCTCCACCTGTTAGCACTGCTCGGTCAGAGTCACGCCCAGCAAAGGCGGCTTCCCGCAGGGCGCATGGAGGGGGGCGGGGACAGGGGCATGGTAGTGGAATTTATGAAGAAGACAGGCGCTATGGCCCTGGTCTGAACAGTGCGTCCCTGTCACCCTGAAGTCCTCTTACCTTGGGCTCTGATGTCAGCATGGGCCCATCCTCGTTGTCTTCGTTGTTGTTTTTATTGTGAAATTATGCATGTAGTTTTGAAAATTAAGTGATGCAAAGAGCGGTTTTAAATGGTTGGCCTTATCTCCTGCCCCTCCTCCAGTCAGACTCCGGGAGGCGGCCAGCTCGAACCCCCAGGCCTTGGGGGGGGGGCAGCGCCACACCTGTAATCGCTCAGTCAGCTTTTGTTTGGTAATTCACCACTTGAAACGATGTCTGTCAGCTTCTTGCTGCGTTAGATGAGAATTTAATTAATGCCGGCTTCATTAGGGTTTGGCTTGTGGGGTCTGACACCAGTGTGACTCTCACCCCGTTCGTTCGTCCTGAGGAAACTTTCCGGCTCCTCTCTTTATTTTTCTGGTTCTGGAATTTTGCGGAGATCTACACGACTTCCTGCCTCAGGATTTCAGGCTTCCGTAAAGATGGCAATTCAGTTATCTCAAGTAATTTCTTACTACCTTGTCTTTGATGCTGTGATTAATGGTATCTTTTTAACATTTTCCGTTTCTGATCACTCACCATTAGCATATGTAAATATCATTGACCTTGGGTGATGATCTTGTATCTGTAACCTTGTTAAGTTCAGCGTTAGTTATAGCAGCATTTTTGCACATTCTGTTGGATTTTCTACATGGTCGGTCATGTCATCTGTAAATAAACACAGGTTTCATCTCCTGTTCAATCTGGCCTCTAATTCCTTTCACAGAACGTCTTCTGTTGGCTGGAGCCAGTCACTTCTGAATGAGGCTGTGAGGGCGGAGCTCCTGGTCTCCTTCCAGCCTTTGGGGAAAGCACCCCCATGAAATCTGATGTCGCCGTGTGCTTCTGTGGATGCCCTTTGTCATCCTGGGGTGTTCCCTTTAATTCCTCCTTTCCGAGGGCTCTTGCCAGAAATGTATGTTAGATTTCGTCAAAGCCTTTTCTGCATCTGTTAGGATGACTGGTTTTTCTCTATAGCTTGTTAACATAATGAATTACTTTGATCGATTTTGCATATTGAACCAGCTTTGACATCACAGGATAAACCCTGCTTTATTATATCATGATATAATATACTTTTTATGTATTTTTGGATTTGATTTGCTACAGTCGTCTTTAGAATTTTTTGCGTTCGTGAGGGGTATTGGTCCGTTTTCTTAGCTTGTAGAGTCTTTGTGTAGTTTTGGTTAGGGCAAATAATACCAAACTCTCCTGGAGGAATTGTATAGAATTGGTATTATTTCAAATATCTCACCATTAAAGCATTTGGCCTGGATTTTCTTTGTGGGAAGATTTTTAATTAAAAATTTCTTTAGTAGATATGGGGCTATTAGGTTATCTGTTTCTTTTGGGTGAGCTTTGGTAATTTGTGTCTTTAAAGGAATTTGTTTGTTTTACCCAAGTTGTCAAGTTTGTTGGCATAAAGCTCTTCACAATATCCCCCTATTATCTTTTTAGCATCTGTAGGGTGTGTAGTGATGTGACTTCTCTCAGTCCTGTTATTGGCAATTATTTCTTCTCATTCTTTTTTCCTAATAAGACTGGCTACAGGTATCAATTTTATTGATCTTTTCAAAAACTAGCTTTGGTCTCATTAATTTTTCTTCTTTTGTTTTTCTTTTTTCTACGCCATAGTTTTCTGTTCTTATCTTTATTATTTCCTTCCTTTTACATACTTAACGTTTAACTTGCTCTTCTTTTTTTAGTTTTTTAAGGGGAAAGCTGAGACTTTTTTTCTAAAATAGGCAGATGGCACCATAAACCCCCACCCGCTGCTTGAGTGGCCTCCTCCAGATTCTGATATGTGGTTATTTTCATTTTATTCGGTTAAAAATGCCTTCTAAATGTCATTTTAATTCATCTTTGACCCATGAGTTATTTAAAAGTATGCCATTTTGTTTCCAAATATTTAGGGGTTTTCCAGAGATCTTTCTGTTGCTGATTTTTAATTTAACTTCATTATGGTCAGAGAATATGCTTTTGTGACAGGAATCTTTTTTAATTTACTGAGACTTGTTTTATAACTCACAATATGGTCTATCACTGTAAATGTCCATATGCTCATGAAAAGAATGTGTATTCTGCTGACGTCTGGTGAAATGTTCTAGAAATGTCAATTAAATATGTTGTTTGATAGTGTTAAATCTTCTACTTTCTTACTGATTTTCTGTCTACTTGTTCTACATATCACAAGTTCTATGAGACACAACTATCAAAATATCTATTTGTGAATCAGTCTATTTCTTCCTGTAATTATGTTAGTTTTGTCTCATGTGTTCGTAAGCTCCGTTATGAGGTACATAGACATTTATGATTTGTGGTTGTTATGTTCTTGATGAATTGACACCGTTAGCATTATGAAATGACATTCGTGATCCCAGGTAATATAGTCTTTGCTCTGAAACCTCCTTTGTCTGATATTAGTATAGCTTTCTGTGGTCTTAGCATTGTATATGTTTTCCATTCTTTTCCTCTTAACATATTTATGCCATTTTACTGGGAGTGTAGTGCTTAAAGACTAATATAATATAATATGTTTTATTCAGTCTAACAATCTCTGCCTTTTAACTGTGGCATTTAGACTAATTATAGTTAATGTGGTATGTGATATAAGTAGGCTATTTGTTTTCTGTTCTATCCTCTTTTTCTTCCATTTTTTCCCTGCCTTCTTATAGATTAATTGAATATTATTTTACAATTCTATTTCGTGTTCTTTGTCGGATTACCAGTTATAACTCCTAGTTTTGTTATTTAGTGGTTACTTAAAGGTTTAGAAGTACATACATATCAGCTTATCCCAGGCTGCTTTCAAGTGATTGTGGGCATTTCACATATAGTATATTGATCTTGCAATACTATATTTTTATTTCCCCCTTCCAAACCTTTCTTGGCCATTATTGCCATACATTTAACCTCTGCAGATGTTACAAGCCCACATCATGCTATCATTTTTGTTTAGACAGTTGTCTTTTAAAGAGATATTTTTAATTATGGGCAAAACTTGCATATGCGCCCATTTCCATTGGTCATCATTCCTTTGTGTATATTCCCATTTCCATCTAATACCGTTTTCCTTCTGCTTAAAGGGTTTTCTTTAATATTTCTCATAGTGCCGTCTGCTGGAGATGAATAGTTTGAGCTTTGTGTGTCTAAAAAAGTCTTCATTCACCTTTCCTTTTTAAAAAAATTATCACGTCCACTTTTATTACTGTAAAACTAAGTGACGTCTCTAAATGAGTTAAAAACTTGTGTCCACACAAAGCCCCACACACAAAGGTGTGTGGCAGCCCATTCTGCGCTGGCCAAAGCACGGGAGCAACCCAGACGCCCTTTAGTCGTGAATAGAGAGACTATAGGACATTCGACGATGGAATATTATTCAGCAATAAAAAAGAAAGAAACTATCCAGCCACGAAAAGACACCAAAGAACCTTAAATGCACATTGCTAAGAGAAAGAAACCAGTCAGCAAAGGCTGCATGCTGTATAATCGCAACCCTGCGACATTCTGGGAACGGAACCCGAGGTCCCTTGTGCGACGCCCTCCGTCCTCCCCAGTACTCTCCTCTGCCTGCTCCGGGCCGGGCCCCCTCCCTCACTCAGCTTCAGCCCCTCAGCCTCGGAGCCCCGCCCACCGGCTCCCTGGGCGCCCGCTCCACGCCGGGGCCTGCCACCTCCCTCCAGCCAGGGCTGGGGACTCCCAGCGTCACCTCACTTGCTGCTCTGCTCCCAGGGGTCGCCGGCTTTGGCTGGCTTATGCTCAGCATCTTTCACCGCGTCGTTTTCTATGTTCTGCCCGTTGTCGGCTGGTTTAGGTGGGAGAGTAAATCAAGTCCCCGCTGCTCCGTTTTGGCCAGAAGTAGTAATTTGGCGTTTACTCTCCTTTTCATGGGGTTTCAGTCAAGAGAGGACCCATGCGCCTGCTCTTTGCGCCATATTCAACCAGAAGCACTTCTTACGAGGGAAGCCGGAGAGCTTCTGTTCACGGAAGCGCATGGCCTGTAATCGTTTACCCCAGTTCATAACCTGGAAAAGGCCTTCTCGAGGGTGGCGACTGCGCCTCCTGCGTTTCGGGATTACCTCGGCGCCAAATGGGAAGCGCGCACGTTTGTTGAATGAATGCGTGAACGCTGTGCTTATCGTAAGGCTGCGACTGTAAGGCGCTGAGGCGAGGGAGCTTCCGTTAGAGCCTCGGCGGGTTTGCCCGGCCGGACGGGACCTTTTAGGGAGCTGCCAACGGCAGCACCTGCTCCCACCTTTGTGGCAGGAACACTCGCTGCTGTCACGCGTCGTCCTGATCGAATGTGTCTGCAGCACACGTGGGGGATTTTACCCTTGGCCGTTTATGTCGACCGTTCTCTGCTCTGATCTCACTGTGAAGATTCGCGGATGGCAGAAAAATGTATCTTTCCAATCCACCTATTCTCTTGTTTTATTTTTGCGTAATATCAATTTAACCCTTTAAAGGATCTTAAGGTTCAGTGTGTAATTATGAAGACAGATAGATGTATTGTAAGACCAAATATTCTGGACTTTTTCCTTTTCTAGAGAGTGCAGGACTATATAATAATACAGTCATTAAATCTTTCAAAGATTCCGAAGCTGGGAAATTTCAGTAACGTAATCAAAACGTGTCACTCTATTGATGCCCTGGCTAAGTGGTCTCAGGTACCGTGGAGGCCGCTGCTGGGTATAGCCCCAGCCCATAAGCCATGGGCCCTCTCCAAACCCCAGCCTTCTCGTCTGTAAACTGGGGTAATAACGGTGCCCTCTTGGGTCGTTATGAAGATTAGATTGGTTTTTGCTTATGAAATGCTTTAAATGGTGCCCGATACATAAGAATTACTACATAAGCATTAGTAAATAAACAATAAGATACAATGAAGTGAAGTAGAGTAAAATTAAAATAAGGCTTTACTCTATTTTCCTGCAATTTATCTATTCTGCCTTTCCCAAGAAGTAAAAACTCCAGTCTCTATTTTATCAGAAAGTTCCTACTTTAGCAAGCTGCGTTTTGGGAAATCTGTTGAATATTGGGAGAAAAGAAACCTTTCTTAAGCCCTTTTTCCTAGATCTTGTGGATGATTCCCGACTCCCTGCTTGTTTCGCTGGTCCACGTTTAGCAGGACCTTTGTCCTCGGCACCGTCATCTCTCCTTCAGTCGGAACCTTTGGTTTTCCTCAGTTCTGCTTTAAATGCTGCCTCTGAACTGCCCCTCCCCCACACCAAGCTGGCCCTAGGGATTTCCCATTGTCATATTTAATCGACTCTCACCGTCGTCCTCACGAAGCTATTACCTGGGACACTTTAACACTGTCAGTGTGTTTTCCAGCCTCATTGCGTTCCTTCCCAATTTAACATTCTCATTTTCTGTACTGTTCCAATTTTAGGGGTATCTGAGCTTACAGTTATTTCAAGTTGTCGGGGACATACGCTTGATTTCTCATTCCTTCTTCATTTTTAAGTTTATTTATTCATGGTATTATTGAACTTGTCATAATTTACATATTAGTATTCCATATCTTACACGACTTGTCTTATGTATTAGTAGTTAATTTAACACCATTTCATGTTGTTTATTACTTAGCGTTGTCTGTCCGGGTTGTTGTGTCGTCCCAGCAGCTCGTGGTCCAGGTCATTAAGAAGTCATTAGGAAAGCTGAATCAGCAGGAAATGTTTGGCTTCATTTTGTAAATATATGACTCAGCTAACGGGTTTTTGAAATTTATGTTGACTTTGTTGTTGTTGTGAAGTCTGTCATCTCAGTCTTTATAATGCCACGTTTGGGGACTTCTGTGCCCGATGTCACATCCGTTTGTTTCTAGCTGGGTACTTAAGGCAGGGAGAGAAATGAGGGGTTTACAGAAATAGAGATGCATCAAAAATCCAACTGTTTTAATTAGAGTCGTTTTCACCTCAGCCAGCCCTGACCAATGCCAGGAGACTTCACGGCCATCAGGAGGGCATCTCTGCCGCACGCGCGTACGCCCTCCCCTGCCTCTCACGCGGAGGCGGCCACTGGTCCCAGCACGCGGCCGGCAAAGGCTCCGTGGGCGTCCCGCTAGAGAGCCTGGTACTCAGGCCGCACTTCACGGCCCAGCAGCCTGTGCGGTAGCAGCTGCTCGTGACGCGGGTGGATCAAGTGTAGACCAGATAAAGGCACGTTGTGACCGGGCACCGTTTCTAAACACATCCCCCCCCCCCCCGATGACTCGGGCCTGACGCGTCCCCAGCTGCTGCTGAACCGAACACAAACGCGTGGGAAGAACAAGTCAAGACAGAACGATGCCGTTCCTGAATGCTGGTGCCTCAGGTGACACACGCACGCACGCCCCACACCCGCTCTTGCACACGCGGGCTGCTCCCTGGGTGCACCTGCATCATCCGCTCCATGTGACTTCGGTAGCTCCTGCTGCGGCCGGCCCTTCTCCTGACTGAGCCTCTAAATGTTTAGAGACATAAGAGGGTCTTTTCTGTGTGTGTAGTGGAGGATTTTGCTGGCTCTTAAAGCATCATCCCTTATAAATCCCTAAGTGTTAGAAGTGGGAAAAGCATCTTTCTTTGAAATTTTGCAAATAGCCTTTACGTGCAAACATGCTTATGCCGTCTGCACACTTACAGGGTAACAGAAGCATGTGACAGAGCAGACCGTGAGCTTTCAACACGGCGAAGCGTGAGCTTTCTGCCCCTCATCTCCTGCAAAGAGATGCTCAGAGGCACGAGAGGCCTCTCTGGCTCTGCGCAGATGCGCCGTACGGGAAAAACATGTCAGTTCTTCTTCAGGCTCAGGACACGCTCTGATACGTGTGGATCTAAGCAATCATTCGATTGCCTTCTCAGCACCAGCTTCATCTGTAAACACACACACACGTTCACGCACACACATGCACACGCACGCACACATGTGCCCTTCCTTTAGTAAATGCCAGTAAAAGCCACTAAGAAGGCCACACCGTTTGCACGTTTCCTGTTTTTTCTCATCTGGAGCCAAGTGAGGCAAATGAAACTGACTTCCTGCATGCCGCAGGGGGCCTCCGGGGACTTAGAGAGCAGGCGTGGGGGGTGAGATAACCTGGGAAAGTCTTGCTGGTACAGAGGCCCAGGCGGGCTGGTGGAGAAGCTTGGGTGGCCTTGGTGGGCTGGAGCCCCCCTCCTCCTTGATCGGGCTCTGTCAATCGGAGTCTGTTTCCAGGGAAGGTGTCGTACGTCCCATGGAGTAAAATGTCACGTCACATACCTGGGACGTAAGCCATTAGGGCAGCATTTTTGTTTACAACGACAGTTCATTATCAGGGTGGGTAAGATAATGCAGACATGTGGGTTTGGAGTCAGAACACCCGCCTCCAGTTGCTGAGTCACCTCGAGCTCGTCACCTAGCCTCTCCGAGCCTCGGCTTCTTTCTGTGGAAAATCATAGCTCACCACAGGTTCGTTGTATTCGATGAGTTAATACGTGCAAAACCTTTCACAAACAATGACTAAATACATGCTGACTATTGTGATTTTCATTATTGTGTATTAAGAGGATTTTTCACTAAGAGACGAAAAGAAGTGGAGGTGTTGAGGGAGTCTTTGTTTTGGCTTTAAAAGATGAGTTTCGGTCAGCAAGTGGCCCCGCCCGGTAACCAGCTCCCATCTGACAATCCGAGGAAAACGTGTGAAGGTACCGAGAGTTTATTTGTGGGGCTCTTTTTCCAAATCATAATAAATTTCCTTCAGGCCTCCGCCCTCCTCACACAGCCTTTCACTCCGTGGTCTGTGAGTGTATTTCTCTTCCGAGTTCGGCTCTTTTTTTAGATCGAGTTGTGAATTCTTGATTCTCACACATAGACATATGACGGTGGGGGAGGGGGGCGTGTGTGTCTCCTAAATGTTAGTGAGACTCCGTCTCGCCAGCCCCACAGAGTGGGAGACGCAGCGAGGAGACTCTGTTAGTCTCAGCCCCACTCCAGCTCGCATTCAGCACTCTGACCTGACATCTTGGTCATGGGTAATGCTGAGAGGTCCAGGAGTTCGGGGGCTGTGGACTTTGTACATACTAGAAGGAGCCCCTAGGCCCTTGGGGTGACTTTTGCAGCCATCTCTGCTGGGGCTCCGCCCACGTTCGCTGCGTCTTCGTCAGACAGACTGCCCTGAGGCTACTGGAACCCACTTCGTCCGCGGAGTGAGGGGACCTGGGATTTACCCTCGGTCCAGGGCACCCTCGACCACTGACCGCCGGGTCCCAGGTGTAGAAGCCCCAGCTCCCTCACTCCCAGCCAGAATGTCCTTATGAGAGTCAACCGCAGTCACCCATCACCCGCCGTGGTAGCTGACTTAACCCCTCCCCCACATTGTCTGGCCACCTCCCTTCCCCGCCCAGGCCCCGCTTACCTCCCAGGACACCGCTGGCTCTCGGACCCTTGGCCCTGGTCCGTCCTGGGACTCCCACTGTACAGCGGCGTGGACACCGTGAAGGCGGGCGGAACCTGCCAAGCCTGGGTCAGGTTCTGCCAGAACCAGCGGGCCCCGGCAGGGTGCACCTTTGGAGACCTCTGCGCCCCCTGCCTTGGACTCCCACCCTCTCAGACCCAGCGCACCAGGGACGCAGACCTGTCGAGGCTGTCACGCGGGGGACGCAGGCGGGGGCCACAGCCACCCGCTCGCTCGCTCCAGCTTCCTGCCCGCAGGACAGCGGTTCTTCTCGGAGGAGGGAGATTTTAGAAGCTGTGCTCAGGCTTCTAGCGTCCAGAACACTGTGACATGCTGGTTTCTCCATGGGCCTCAGCCAGGTCTCTCGTCCACCTCATCCATTCCTCGCGGACCTATCGGATGAGGGCCCTCCTGTTTTCCCAGTACCAGCCCGGCGAAGCCAGTCACCATTCTCACCCCGGTGTCGCAGAAGACGCCTCCCTCCCGGAAGGTTCTCTAGCGAACGGGAAGAGAAGATCGGTGTGCGTGGTCTCTGGTTGCAGGGCGGCGTGTCCCTCAGCCGCCCGAGACATCACCTGCACGCCGAGCCAGGTGGCCCTCTGGAAAGCATCGCCTTCGCCGTACACCCCGTTCCAGGCTCGTCCCCACCTCCTTCCTCGTTTTGCTTTATCACCTTTGTGATGCTTTAATGCTCGGCACATCAGCCGAAGCCGTGTGAAATCGGTGTCACGCACATTAGCATCCCCCAAAGCGCGCGATCCCTGAGCAGATAATAAATTTGATTTTGCACAGGTGGCGTCCTTTATACTTTGCTCATGAGGCAATCTCTCAAGTGTATCTTTTTTTTTGGAAACATAGCACAGATAGTCTGGTGGAGTAAAAACAGGTTGCGTGATGGGCTTTGTGCTCAGCAGAAAGAACTCGGACAAAGCAGCCATGCTGGTGTCCTTATTTACAGAGGTTGCCGTCTGGAAAATTAATGTCTGCTGTTGCTCAGTAATTAGGAAAATTTAGGACCCCTAGTGCTCCAACATCTCGCATTAAAGGTTGTATGTCATGGCTGTTTTCGTGGGAATTCGCTGGACTTCTGTCATTAATAACAGGCGTAAAGCCAGCCAGCAGTAGAATACGCATTCCATTTAATCAATTTGCTATTTATATTCATTATGTATGTCCTCCATTTTGAGTCATTGAAAAATCGAAAGGCGTCGCAGATAGAAAGAGCATCCTGGATTGCCAATGGTGCACCAAGAGCATAAGTGCTATTAATTGGTCAATTGTGCTTGTCAGTGCATTTAAAGTGATTAAAGTGGAAAGATTAGAAAGACACGAATGCGCTTGGGAAATAGAAGCCCACGAGGCCCGGGGTCCCCCGAGTCCCTCGCGCCCACACGAACGCGGCGACACCCAGCAGCATGTACTCCAGGAAGGTCGTCCACCGGGCGCTTGCTGAGCACCTGCTGTGTGCCGGAGTCATGCGGACGCTGGGAATCCAGCAGGAAGCAGAACACGGAGCCTTTGCCCTGGCGTCTTCCCTTCCAGCAGGGAGGGGGCACGTGACACGAAGAACAGCCGTCTCACGTGTGGTAGTGGAAAGACCTGCGAAGCCCACCCGGACCAGGGAAGCGCATCGAGGGGGCAGGCTTGGGGGGCGACATTGGACCAGAGGTTTAAGGGGAGACAGGAGACAAGCCACAAGGCTCTCCGGGGGCAGAAGGTGTCCTCACCTGCACGGACCCGACACCCCAGCTCCCGTCACAGTCCCACCGGCGACACGCGAGGGTCCCTTTTCCCCGCATCCTCGCCAGCACTTGTTTGTCGATGCATTGCTGACGGCCGCTCTGACAGGTGTGCGGTGAAATCTCACGTGGCTCTGATTTGCTTCTCCCTGACGACTGGTGATGTCGAGCATCTTTCCACGGGTCCGTTGGCCATCTGTATGTCCTCTTTGGAGAAATGTCTATTCCTGTCCTCTGCCCATTTTTTAATGGGGTTGTTTGTTTTTATGGCGTTTACCATTTTAAGTGCCTGCATCCAGACTCCTTCCGGTGGCACCCCAGGCCCCAGTGATGAGGCCCCTGCCTCCCACGTCACCACCCCCCTCCCACCTTCCCAGGGCCTGGACGAAGAGGAGGCGCAGTGGCTCGACGCGAATGGACAGCTGACTTCATCAGTCACTCCGCCGACCAGCAAAAATATGGCTAGATTCCCCAGTGATTAAATTTTGTCACATTCTTTATGCCTCTCACTATATACATACAAATTTAGAGAGATGTAGGTCTGCGGACAGGTAATTCACTGAGCTGTATAATTTTGGCTTCTGCTGTTCGATTGGAGTGTTCTAGACTTCTTGACTTTTTGCTCCTAAACACTTCAGCATATATGTCCTAAGTATAAAGACATTTTCCTCTATAATACCCGAAATTAGTGTTAATTTAACAATATTATAATTAGATATTTTGTGCTTAAAAAAAAAAATGCCATCTTGAGAATCCTGACGTCTGATGGGGCAGCCGACAAGGCACTTCCACCGTGGTTTTGCTCTGTGCCCAGTGTCCCCTTCTGAAGCAGCTGTTACCATCCCCGCCTTCCGGATGAGGAAAACTCGAATCAGAGAGGCCGACGAGCCGCTCAGGGTCGCACAGCTGACGAGCAGCGTGACAGGGATTTGCAACAGGCCTTCCAGCCCCGACGCCCACACCCTTCCATGACATCGCGGCCCGTTCCGGGCAGCGTTCGTTTTTCTAGAACTTATGCACCCAAACGCTTCCCTTATTTCTGCCCCTCTCATCTTCTCACCCACCCGGCGTAGTGGGGACCCCTCTCTCCAGCTTCAGACGACGAGGCTCCTTATAGCCCGGCGCCCACCTCGGCCCCGTGCGGTGTGGGAGAGCGTGGGGCAGCATGTCCGCGCGCTGCCTTCGAGTCCAGCCGGCGTGATTGATGGTGTCTCCTAACCGTGTTGTGCTTGATTCTCCGCTTCCCTCCCTGGGCACAGAGGGCTTCTCTCCGCGCGCCCTTGGGCGTCCCCCTGCTCGCTGGGGGGACCGAGCCCGGTGCACAGGGAGCACAGGGGCGGTGTCCTTGAAGTCCAGCCAGGGCCGCCCCTCAGACTCTGGGCTACCAGCTCTGCCTCGCAGGGGCCTCTCTGATCGGCCCCTGTCTGTCCTCGCCCCAGCCGCCTTGACTCTTGCTAGGAAGCCCGCGCCCCCTCCCCTGGTCCAGGGCAGCCATCCACCCTCCATCCCGGGCTGTCCCACGGACAGCGGAAGCTCCTCAATGCTGCCCACGGCCCTCAGAATAAAGCACGAGGTTGGCGCTGTGGCCCAGGCTTCCCGCTGAGCTCACTGCCTCATGCGTGCCTGACTTCACCCCCCTCCACCCCGCATTGGGGCCACAGCATCCTTTTTCCCCAAATGAGCCCTGATCCCCCTCCGGCCTCTCCGTCTAACACCTTCTCTGCTCGCGCTGCTCCCCACCCCCCCATTTCCACTCCCGGTTGCCCATGTACACCCCCACTCATCCTTCCAGCCTCCACATGAGGACCGGCCCCTAGCCCCATGGCCAGATCCCCCAAAACATTCGCTCTGCAGGCCAGTTCTGGAGCCCTGCCTTGCCATTCACGTGAGATCATAAGTTATCGCTTAATCTCCCCTTTGTTTATAGCCCACCCGAAGCACCCAACTTGACCTAGAGAGGTGGGCCACGCCTGCCTCTCTCACCGCTCTGTGCCCAGCCCCCACCACGGTGCCTGGAGGAGGAGATACCCCATAGGGGCTTGTGGGACGGCGTCAGAGTCCCCAAGAGCAGACCTGAGACACGGCTTTATGCTCAAGCGTCATGTCATGGAAGTGCTCCCGTGGGGCCCTGAGGGGGCCGTGGAGGTAGGCGAGGAAGGGGAGGTGGGCACCGGAGCACGGCTGAGAGGCCCCGCGGGGCAGCTTCTGCCCGATCCCCCATGGAGCTCTGGAGTGGGCCCGTCCCCCCGGGGCAGGGGGCTGACCTCTCCTGACCCCCACCCCAGTCCCTGGCTAAGCGCCACCCAGGGGCACACGAACACCCAGGCCCTTCCAGCCATCAGAGTGGTTCCGGGGACCCGAGGGTGTCACCTGCCGCTGACCACTGGAGGCAGCAGTACAGAGAAGGTGGCGGAAGGACACAGCATAGCGGTGGCAGGGACCGAAGAGGGCCGGATGGGGCGCCGGCCACTCGGGTGAACGAGCAGGCCCGGGGTGGGTCGGCTGATCCCACACAAACCGCAAGCTGAGGTCTCCAAAGCTCGCACCACGTCCCTCCTCCCACCAGAGGGAGTCTTTCCGGCCGCCCCCGCAGGACGGCCAGCAGGCACCCCCAGCACTCACTAAACGAACGGAAATCTTTGCCTTTCAAAATTATTCTTCCTCTTCATTATTCATCTCAAGGTTCTTTTTGCAGAACATCGAAAGCCAGATCATAATTTGATGATAGAATATTGATTGCACACCTGTATCTGTACGCGAGGTCTGTACTATGCGGCTAGGACACCCATCTCGTAATACCGTCAGTTTTAAGTCGATGCGAAGATGGATGTCCCTGCAGCCAAGTTTTGATAAAATACTTGTGTTGACACAGAGGGACATTAATGCCGGTGCAAGTCGATGCCCACTGGCTGGTTTAGGCGACTTCTCTTCCACACGTGGCAGCTGGCGCCGGGGGGAGGGGGTGCTTCTGAGCGCCGGCAGGGCCCAGCCAGGCGGCTTGTGGAGAATGCCAGGAACCCGGGCAGCGGGGGCCCACCCTCAATCCCAAGGCAGGAGAAGGAAAATAAAAGCAGACGCAACCCGTAAACAAATCTGGAAGACGCTTTGTTGTTGCCATTAGCCACACCCTTGTCCTCTCTGTATTTAAACCAGTAAAGACAGCAGAAGATGCAGGAATGGGCTCCGTCCTCGTTAGGGTCTCAGCCTGTGACAGAAACGAGGTCTCGTCTGGACTGCGGGTGTCTGCCGTGTTTGCCTGCCCAGCAGGCGTCGCCGCCTGAAACGCCCTATATCTGGTTCTTCTTGAAAATCTGTCTCGTCCGCCTGCCCCACCGGAAAGTAAGGCCCAAAGGGGCAGGTTTTGTTTGCTTTGTTCCCTGCTGTGGTTCCAAGGTCTGGGTGCTGAATTAATTTCTTTCTGCTTCATTCATTCACCCCAAAAAATTGAGCAACTAAGTGGCAAGATTGGCTAAATCTTAGAGCACATCGGGGAACATAGCAGGCGTCCGGTGGGCCCTTGGGCAGCAGAGACAACAAATGTCGGAAGGGTGGGTTAGAAGGCAGTACTCCCTGTGGGGAAGGGCGAGTGAGCAATGTGGGGAGCCCTGGGAACGCTGGGGAGGTGGGATCTGATTTGAAATCGGGCAGCCGGGTTCTGCCTCGCTGAGGAGGTAGATCTGACTGCAGCCTGGTCGGAGGTCACGGAGTGAGGACACAGCCCTGGGGGGCGGTGGATAGGGGGTTCCAGGGACTTGAGAGAGGGCAGCTATCCTAAGGAAGGCAGGAGTGCTTGCTTAAGGAACAAAAGAAGAGCGGCTGAATAGAACGAGTAGAATGTTCGGATAATTAAATGAAATAAATGATTCTGAGGCGTCCAGGGGCTACCTCGCTCTCAACAACTGCCCCAGGGAAGAAGCCATATGAAGACTGAAGAAGCAGAGACAGCAGAGCCCCTGGATCGAGCCGTGCCTGAAGCAGCTTCTACCCCACACCTTTTCAGTGCTTGAGCCAATATAGTTGCTTTTTAAAATCACTTGTAACCGAGAGAGTGCTGGTAAAACACTCCGAAACGCAGGAGCTCTGCCCTCTGCGGTCCCAAAGACACCAGCCAGCTGGCTCTGGGGCAGTGGGAGGTCCAGCCGGGGTGGGGGGCGGGGGGCAGCAAGGCCTGGAATCCGTCTGTGCGGGGGAGGCCGGGACAGCTGACAAGTGAGAGGGAACCTTCAAATTGGCAATTTTCAACTGTCAGGAAGATGCCGTGCACGCCTCTGACGCCCCGCGTCCGGGCCGCGTCTCCCGCTTCCCATCAACACGTCTGCCCGGCGAGGTGCAGCCTGTGCCCCACGCGACCCGGACCCCACAACCGAGAATGAGAACTCCAGGTGTCAGCTCCCCCTCCAGGGCGCATTCAGAGGACCAGACAGACCCTTTCTCTTCAGTTACCAAAGCTGTCCACGCGACGCGTTCAAGGGATTCTGTCCACTTCCACAAGCGCTTTGAACAGCTGCTCTTCACGAAGCTGGGGGCTCGGAGGAGCACAGCGCGGCCCGCCCCCTCGACAGCGGAGAGGCTGGCGGGCGAGGAGCCCTTTGCTCAGACTCACGCACACGCCGTCCATGCAGCGGGCACGGCCCCAGGCGCTGGGACAGAGACTCTGGACAGGGGAGGGGTGGACATGTGCGTGCTTTGCGTGTGACGCTCACCATTGTGCATTCGGCAGATGGGAAGGCCCCCCGTGTGCCCACACGCTTTCCGGGAGGGGGCCCAGCGGCCAGCGTGACGCGCACGGCCCAGCGTAGATGGAGCTCCGTCCTCGCGGAGGATAAAGACAATCAAGTGAAACGGACAGCGATGAGAAAGGACGACTTCTGAAATCGCGAAGCGCCGCGGGGAAGCACATTGCAGTGGGGGGCCCTGGGGTGTGGTGCAGGATGGAGGGTCCAAGGAGGCCGAGGCCGGACTGAGCGATGGGAGGAAGCCGGGCTGCGGGGGAGCGAGCCCCGGGCAGAGGCAGCGGCGAATGCAAAGGCCCTGAGCAGGCGCCCACGGGGCGCAGTGGCCGGAGCCCGGGGCTCGGCGAGCGATGCGGAGAGGTGGGCAGAGATGGGCCTCGCTCTGCATGCTGGCGCTTCGTCCCCGGGCGTGCTGACTTTCCCCACGCAGATAGACTGACGTGTTCTGAGTGGAGACGAGAAAGGTCCCTCACAGCAAAAAGGTGAGGGTTCTCCATTTCCTCAAGATACAGTCTGTGGCCCCTCCATTTTTCCTTCTCTAAAAGAAGAAAAAAGCCTTCAAATAGAGCCCAAGACTGAAAGGAACGGGGCCGTGACAGAGGAGGGGACAACAGGACATCAGACAAAGTGAATGGTGGCGGGAGCAGTTCCCCCCAGAGGCAGGGCTCGAGGGTGGTAGCTGTCCGGCAGGGAGCGGGGTCGCTGACCCCAGGGGCGGCAGAGACGTGCCTGTTCTGGAGGGGGCAGAAGTCTGCCCCACAGGCCCAGGCGGCGCTGGGGCAGAGTGGGGAGGAGGGTGCAGTGTTGAGAGCAGATTTACCGCTGAAGCCGCCACAGAGCCCACGTGTGGCTCGGGTCCTGCGCTGCTCAGGGAGCCGCAGCCCCGGCGATGCCCAGGCTTCCAGCGAGCCACATGCCTGGTCCTCGCCACTGGGAAGACAGGAAAGACGTCCATTTCCCTGTAGCGGCTACAGTGATGCGCAGGGAGAAGTCACCGAAAAGGTCAAACGTGCCCTTCACGTTCTCAGCTCACGAACCAGAGAGAGGCTGAGCCCTGGGACTCTGGGAGGGGAGGGGTCCCTCCCGGTGCCCAGACCTGCAGAGCTGGCCTCGGCAGGCAGGCGTCAGGGGCGGCCCACCCTGGGGGCGGCTCCCAGGCTTCGCTCTCTGGCTGGAGTGGGCTGCGGGGAGCTGTGCCTCCCGAGTTCAAGGGCAGGGCACTGAGGGCCAGTGTGGGGCTGCGCTCAGGAGAGTACGCTCCCGACTCACGAGGACGTCGGTGCAGACACAGCTGGCCGTCGCCACTGGAGAGCAGCCACACTGAGGCCGAAGCCAGCCGACAGGGCGTCGGCTCCTGAGGCCAGCGGCGTGAGGCAGGGGCCCGCTGGCCCCTGTGCGGACTGTGAGTGCCCACCACACAGAGAGCCGACTGGCCCCGAACCCTGAACCCTGCAGCAGGTAGGGAGGGCAGCCGCTTGAGTATCCTGGTGGGGGGTCCCCTGCCGGCAGGTGCAAGTCAGGCCAAGCATTCGTGGATTGTTTCCCGCATTATCTGCGTTGGAGTGGGGTCTCCATCCCTGGAAGGGCTCGAATGAAACCTCCAGGAAATTCCATCCGAACAGCCATCCTGGTCTGAAGACAACATCTTTAATAGGATCCGGCGAGCTCCGTAATTCTAGTGATTCATGAAGCCGCCTCCTGATTTCAAGTGAGCGCCCCAGCCAGGTGCAGGGAGAGGGGTTTTTACAGAGAGGAGGGGCAACCGACTCCCTTGGCAGGCGTGGTTTTCACTAATAAACCTACCGGTGACACACACGCGCGTCCGCACACACACACAGCCCCTTGCCGCAGTCACTGAGGGGAGTGGGGGGTCACGGACTCCATCCCCCTGTGCGGGCCAAACCACACCCTGCCAGGGCCGTCCCTGTGGTCCAGCCCCCAAGGCGCATGCGGCTCCCCACGACAGCCCCCGCCTTCTCCGCGCCCACGCTGCTCCGCCCCTCCGCGCGCTCCGGCGTCAGCGCCAGCACCAGGTCAGAGCTGGAAGGTCCCGGAGGTCCTGTCCTGCCCCCGGGTTCATGGAAGCGGCACGGGGTTCTGCGAATTCCTGGCAAAGATTCAGAAAACCTAAGGGAATCCACACATTAGCCGGTAATGAGGCCACACAGACTAACTAAAGCATCAGCCACCTCATTAAACTGGAAGGCTTAATACTGTTTTTATTGTGCAATCACTTCTAAATGTCTTTTATTAACAAAATTGGGGAAATTAATTTGATATTCTTTAATAAGTGCGGTGTGTTTAATTGACGAGGTCTTTACAAAGATGGGGATCGATGAGTGATGAGAATACTAAAGGGGTTTGTGTTCATCCGGGTTGGAAGCCGGCCACGCGGCCCCCCCCCACCCTGCACCCCTTTTACAGATGAAGGAACTCGGGGGACGAAAAACATGCTTCCCCTCAAGCTTCGAGTGTCTCTCAACTCGGAGTATTCCTGACCCAGGGCAGCCGGCATCGTGAGGGACGGTCTCCGCAGGGTCTGCTTGTTTCCTGTTAATTCACCCAAACCTCAATGCACAATAGGTCTGGCCCTTGAAGGTAATGTTATACATAAGCATAAAATGGTCGTCAGTTCGCCTGCTTCTCTCGGGTGGGAGGGGAAGGAGGTTCGATATCGATTTTAAGTGGGGGGCTGGAATGTACAAAAACACCCACTACGCTAATAGTGTCTCCGCATTATTGAATCTGCACCACAATCCCATGAGGAAAGTACGCTTTTCCCATTTTACAGATAAGAGAATTAGCATCTGGAGAGGTTAAAAGACTTCCCGAGAGGACATACGCTTGGAAACCCAGCTGGGGCCCGTGCTCAGGGCCAGGCGGAGGCTCGGGCCGCCCCGGGTTCAGCACCGCGGACAGAGGCAGAGCCGCGTGCCTTGCGCGAAGGGAGCGGGTGGGCGTGGGAACGTGGGTGCTGCGTCCCACGGAAGAGCTGTGAGCACAGAAGGACCCGGACCCTTGGGAAGGGGCCAGGGCCGAGGGAGGGACACGTCACCATGGTGCGTTCACAGCCGCATCACAGAGCTCTTTTTAGAACCCTTTTGTGTTCCCCGGCCAGGTGCCGAAGCCAGGACAAGCGTCGTTCTCTGTACACTGCCGTTCCCAGACTGCCACCCAGAGTTTCCGTAAAGCACAGATGAGCCTGTGAATGGAAAAGTTATCTGAAATTCATAAAAATTCCCTGCTAAGGAAACAACTGTAACAGACCAACCCCTAGATCCCAGTGGGTCATCAACACGAGGGACATTTATTTCTCGCTTGTGTAATGCCCACACGGCGGTGCCTGTCATGGGCCTTGCCTCTGAGAGCAACCCTGGTGCCCATGGGCCCCTCCTCCCTGCGGCTCTGCCAGCTCCCACGCGGCTCCTGAGGGTCCCATGTGTGTCTCCAGCAAGCTGGAAGAAGGGAGGTCGTGAAGGACACCCAGGGAGATGACCGTAAGCGGAGTCTGGGAGCAGCACACTTCGCTTCTGCTCACATTCGGTTGGTGAGAGCCCAGCTCACGGCCGCTGGAAACGGGTTCAGTGTGGGGACTGAATGAGACCTCGTAGGGGACGCACAGAGTCCGGCCCTCAGGAACGCCCGCCCGTGGGCAGCCGAGCGGGAGGCTGGGTCCGCAGAGCTTTGCCTTCTGCTCCAGCAGCTCTGGGGCGCCCGCTGCCCTTCCCTGCCGTCTCCTGGCCTCGACCCTCGCCCACCTGCCCCCAGCGGCTCCCCTCTCCCTCCTCTGGCCACCTGGACGGTGATCCTGATACCTCCGACCTCTGCCAACGCTCTTCCCTGCCCACTGCGGCAGCCGGGGTGGTGGCACTGGGACCATGGTCTCCGACGCTGGCCCCTTCCCGCCTGCCTCGGCTTCTCCCTCGGGACACGTTGCTCCCTGGCACTGTCTTGGGCCAACAAGCCACGAGGAAATGCACGCGGAGGCCCCACTGCTCGCTGACATTCAGACCGTCCTTAAGGTCACCCTTCGTGATACGTCACCGGGAGCGAACAAACCCGCACTGTGTCTCTTCTATCGGAGGCTGTTTCTCTCTGCATCTGTCATCGCTGATTGCATTTGAATGGGTTTAGTCTCTATTTTAAATAAAAGATTTATGCCTTAGCTGTCAGAGCCTGCCTTTATTTGAAAATTTAATCTTGTTTCTAGGAGTCTAGATTAACTTATTAGATTTAGGCGTCCCTCATGTGTCTCTGAGCGAAAGGAGCCAATTCTCGCTGCCCTGCACACACCACGCAGTGGAAGCCAAGACTTGCGTGGGCTTCACTGTGCAGAGAATGAGGGTAGGACAGAGGCCACCGCCTGGGACAGCTCCACCTGGTGACCTTGGGTTCCCAGGGCTCGGGGCCAGCTCCCAGGCTGTTAGCCCGGGGGCCCGTGTGCCCTGCACAGGCCTCTGCCAAATCACCCTTACTCAGGGGTTTTGTGGGGTTCCAGAAAAGTCCACCGGTGGGAGTGTGACTTGTCCGCCGTGGCCGGGCTGGCGTTCTGAGTTTCCTTCACACCCGCATTGTCTCTTCCGCCTCTTGCAGTGCTTACCTGCTGGGCAGACACACGGTCAGAAGCCTGGGTTGGAGTCCCAGCTGTGTGACCTCGGGCAGGTCACATAACGTCCCTGGCCTTCGGTCCCCTCGTCCGAAGGGTGGCGAGAATCTTGACGCCCGTCTCACAGGGTTCTCACGGGGCCGCTGCATCATCGGGAGCTCTCGGGGGCTGCTCTCTGCGAGTCATGAGTTTGCCAGTGCTTCAGCGGGCGGGGGCACACCACTGTCCCCTCCGCTGGCGAGGCTGTAGCTGCTCACAGGGGGAAGTGACCTGCTCAGGGTCTCAATAGCGTGAACGGCAAGGCTGAGCCAGAACCAGGAATCCTGACCCGCCCCCCACAATGCTGAGGCCCCCCCACTGCCTTCCAGGCCCCTCCCTCCCCGCTCACACCGGCTCCGCCTCCGCCTCTGTCTCCCTTTCCCTCCCCCTCTCTGCTTTCTCTGTCTTGCTCTCTGCAGTAGACTGAATTGTGTCCCCCTAAAATGCATATGGTGACACCCTGCCCCCAGTGTGGCTGTATTTGGAGATGGGGTGGTTAGGAGGTAGTTAAGGCTACATGAGGACATAAAGGTGGGGCCCTAGTCGGATAGGCTGCTGGCCTTGTATGGAGAGGAGTTCTCTCTCTCGCCCTCTCCCTCCCTTCCTCCTCCCTCTGCACACGCGTGTGCCAAGGAAAGGCCATGCAAGCACACAGTGACATCATGGCTCCCTATAAGCCAAGAGAAGAGACCTCAGATTGAAACTCACCTGTTGGCACCTTGGCCTTGGACTTCTAGCCCCCAGGTGTGTGGGGATAAGCGTCCGTTGTTCCGGGTACCCAGCAGCCGCCAGGGCCACTGCGCCCCTGTCCCGCTCTCTCTCCCTGACTTTCCCGAAGCGCTCCTGCCATCTGCTGGTCAGTCTCAGGATAGCAGGCGAGAGCCAGGCCTCCCAGAGGCTCCGCCTCCTCCAGGGCAGGCGCCGTCTCTGCCAGCACTGCCCCTCCCGCCCCCACGCACTGCCCGGCAGAGGGCCAGAGCCTCTGGCCACCTCTTCCTGTGCCCTGAGCCCTGCCAGATGACCCGGCACACCTCAACTCCTGACGCACCGACACTTAAGTTAAAGTTCCTTAGAGTCAGGACCACAGCTGACCCGTTTCTTTATCGACCCTCATCACCACCTACTCCCTCATTGCAGGGCACACAGTAGGTGCTCCCTAAATGTTCCTCGAAGGACGAAGGGAAGACACGCCCTTTAGGGGACTTAATGGGTTCCCATCTTCCAGGGCTCAGGGCTCGGGACTTGAAATACTCTCCCTCCTGGTCTCACGCCCCACACCCGGCTCGCTCACTCGCATGTCCTCGGTGACACCCAGACTCGCCCCTGCACACAGAGCCCGGTGCCCACCCAGCCTAGGCCTCAGACCGGGGCAGGACAGTGAGGCGCTTGCCCCGGGCACCACAAAGGCCGAGGGCGACAGCCCTTCTGCCTCGGTCTGTGGCGGGGCCCTGCAGGTTGCCACTGATCTTGTCTTTACTGAAAACCGTGATAGTTCACGCGGCATGGACTTGTCTGAATGGACTTTGATTTTTTTTTAACTATTGCAGTAATGGGAGCGGGGGCTTCCGCAGACAGCGCCCCGTACACCCATGTTCAGAGCCCCGTCTCTCCAGTAGCCAGGGGGTCGAAAGCAGCCTGTGTGTCCGCCGGCGGGTGACTGGACGAACGAAACGTGGTCTTTCCGGGCGCTGGAATGTGACTCAGCCTTGAACAGGAAGGACATCCCGACACCTGTGACCACAAGGACGGACCTTGAAGACGTCGTGCCGAGTGCACTAGCCAGTCAGGGAATGGACGCCGTGCGAGTCCACTAACACGAAGTCCTCAGCATCGTCTCTGCGGTGGGGGCAGGAAGCCGAGCGGTGGCCGCCAGGGACTCTTGGGGGGATGGGGGTGGGGGGGGCTGTGGCTAACGGCAGCGCTTCAGCTGGGGAACACGGAGAAGTCTGGCGGCGGGCGGGGTGACGGCTGCACGGCAGTGTGAGCATGTGCAATGCCACTGAACGAAACCTAGACTGCTTAGAACGGAAATGTGTTAGGCATATTTTGTCACGATAAAAATACTACGTTAAAATGTTATTGACCTTAATTGCTGCATTTTGGGTGCCCTTAAATTTGTGCCTGACTTGAGTGCCACTCGCCTTACCTTTGCCCCACCCCTGAAGTCCTTGTCACCATCTCACAAATGATGGAACCTAGCCTAAGGGATGTTAGAGGTTGACAGCCCTGCCCAGGGTCACCTAGAAAGTCATAGATGAGCCAGAAACTCAAGAGCCAAACCCTGAGGGTCCAGAATTGTGCTCCCCACAGGGCAAGGCCTCTCTGTCTGTGCAGACCATTCCTTAGCCCCTGCGGGTCTATTCCTGGGAGCCCAGCCTCCCCACCTGGACTTCACAGGCTGGATGGCATCTGGCTGGGCTGCAGCGCAGCTGGCCAGGAGGCGGGCGGGGTCTCTCACCTCGCACCTGTGAGATTCCCTGGCTGCCTGTGAGCCAAGGATGCCCTTCTCTGGCCGTCTCCAGTCCCCTCCCCTCACCCCAGGCCCCACGGGGCACGCCCAGCCGCTCCCATCTCCGGACCTCTGGCCCGGCTTCGTCTCCACAGCCACACGGCTCTCACGCGTCTCTTGTCCATCCCTTAGCTCTCGGCTCCAGCACCGTCCTCTCAACGAGACGCCCGCAGGACCACGGCGAGCCGGAACTCTGCCAGCCCCGCCGGCCTGCGGGGGACTGTGCGATGGGGAGAGACTCAGGCGGGGCAGCCCACCCCTGCAGACCGCGTCCGGAGCCCAGCCTGCCAGGAAGAGGAGGATGTGGGCTGCAGAGGTGAAGCGGGGAGGGTGCAGGGGGAGGGGGACTGGGGGTGGGGGTGGGAGAGGAACCTGAGCGGCAGATCACAGGGGACGCCGAAAGCCAGGTGAAGAAGTATGAGCTTTTCCTGTTGGGTGACAGGGAACCTGGGGAGTGCTTGGTAAATGAGACACGGTCGCTTTTTAAAAAGCTTTATTATTAGTTTCAAGCATCCAGCACATTGATTAGACATTTATATGGTTTATGAAACGATCCCCCCTGATTGCTCTGGCTCCCCTCGGGCTCGCCATTTGCGATGCCACGGGTGGACCTAGCGGTTATTATGCTGAGAGAAGTTAGTCAGACAGGGTCACTTTGCATCCTTACGGCCCTGCATTTCCTCCCTGGGAGGAAGTAGCCGTCCGCTTTGCAAGCCCATGGGGTCAGGTGATATTTTTTGTGTGCTTATTGTGTGGGGAAAACCTCTGCACAGATTAATCCTGGCCACAAGCCCGGACGCAGGTGTGGTTACTGGTCTCAGACTGTCATTCATCCAGGTAAGGAAACTGAGGCAGAATGGTTAAAGATGATGTCCACGGCAACAAGTGGACATGAGCAAGTCCCCTCCCGCTCTCTGCCTCAGCTCGTCTTCTGTCACTGGGCCCAAGGGGCCTTCTAGCCACAGAGAGCGTCCGGGGGGCAGAGGCTGCCCACGGCCACCCCCAGGCCTGAGCAAGGCCACGTCGGCCTTGTCTGATCAGCATTCCTTTTTAAATTAGTTTCTGACTAATTTCACCTAAACACCTGGATTTCAGGCTCTTCCTTAAAAATCAGAAGATCTGGCCACACAGCCACACAGGGCTGACCTCCACACACGGCCACACAGCTGAGGCTGAATGCCCCTTGCCAACTCCCTCCATAAGCCCCTTCCGCCTAACCCCCAGCCAGCTCCCTCCCTTACGTTAACCTGCCTCGCACTCGAACTCGAGGCCCCGATGTACCGCGGTGGAGATGGAAAGGCTTCGGGGGGTACACAGGTTCCAGGCCTCATCATTAGCGGCAGGGCGTCCGGGTCGCCCACTGTCTGGCATGGACCCTGGGCAGGCAGGTGTCTTGGGCTCTCTGGGCTTTGGTCCCTGCCCACCTGTGAAGTGAGGGAGTACCAGGGGCCTCCGCGAGCGCGTCCAGCTCTGACGCTCGGACGCCCCAGCGGTCTTGCGGCGTGGGCCCTTCCACTGCACTCACAGGGCCTCTGCACGGCCTCGTTCTGCCGCGACCCTGGGGGGGGGGGGGGCGAGGGAGCTGTCACCGCAACGTGATTGACAGCCGAGTCCCCGCATGAAGCCACAGCGGGCAGGAGGCAGTGAGATGACAAATGCGAAGGGCCGGCGAAGTGCTGACCAAGGACTCTGCCGTCCGGCAAGTCGTCCTTCAAAGCCGAGCTAAAGGCATGTCCACGTACGCGCAGGCTAGAAGATTTCATTGCTCAGATCCTGCAAATAGAGAGGGAAATGAATGCGGCCAGATGCAGAGCTGCATGCATGATTCCGTTTCTGTCACCTCAAACAACAAAACAGACCTAGCGAAGCACAGGTCAGGGTCGTGCTCACCCTTGGAGGGAGGCGATGTGACCAGCAGGGGCCATGACGGGGAGTCTGGGTACTGGTTACACAGCTGTCTTCATTTGTGATTCTGGCACAGTTTTTTTAAAAAATAACATTATTTATGCCTACAGCACCTGGTCTTCCTAGGTGGTCTCCCATCCACGGTCCGTAGACCGTGGACCGTGGCTCCACTGGGGCGCGAACCCAGGCCCTTCTGCGTGTAAAGCAGACGCGCTGACCGCCGCCACGCTGGGGAACCATGTCCGCTGGCACGTGCCTCCTACAGCTTCCTTCGATAACGTTGCCTGAACCGAGACAAAGGAAGCCCGACCACGCCGCTCCCTGCCCTCTCTTTGAATCTCTCTATCGTTTTCCTGTTCCTTCCCTTTCCTTCCCGGTGTGAGCCAACGCGCGGCCCTTCACGGCCGCGTCCGGTCTGGCCTCTGCCCGCCTGTCCGGCGGCGTCTCTCACGAGCCTCCCTGGCCTCCTGCTGTTCCTCAGGTGCGCGGGCTTCGTCCCGGGCACAGGGCCCTTGGCGGGCTGCGAACTCTGCACGGCGCCCCCGCCGAGGGCTGTTCCCACGGGGTCGGAGCCACCCACTAGCGCCCCGGCCGGGCCTGCCGCAGGCCGGCGGAGGATTACGCCCCTGCCCCTTGGTGGGCTCACCTTCATGCCGTCGTTACGGGCTCCTCGCGTAATTATTTGGCTGTCGCTTAGTCCTTCCCACTCGCCGTACGTTTCACGAGGTCTGACTGTGAAGGTCTCGGCGTTGCACCTGCAGCGCCCGCCTGGCACGTCGTGGGCACCCGATCACTGTCTCCTTGACGAGTAGAAAAGTAACCGAGACTATAAACTTCTTCATTCTAATTGTGAATGAGAGCCCAGATGCCAAACCGAGGAATTTAGATTTTTTTTTTTTTTTTTTCAGGCTACAGGGAGCCATCGAAGGTTTCTGAGAAAGGGAGAGACTGAGGCTGACCTAGGTCTTAGGAATGGCTTTATGGAAGTTGACGTGGAGTGGCCACAGAGGAGGGCGTGGCAGAGTCCAGGTGAGGGACAGTGGCCGCGTGGGGAAGCCCCTGTGTCCCACTCCACTGTGACCCCAAGGGCCAGCCTGAGAGTGACCTCACAATCACAGTGCAGACCCTCCCACACACCCTTTAGGACCAGGAACCCCCCCACACACCCCGCTGTCTGGGTCACCCAGGCCAGCAGCTAGAGACAGAAGGATGGACGAAGCGAGTGTCGACCACCTTTTGGCCGAAGGCTCCAGCCGGGCCCCGTGATGGCAGAGAAGACTCGAGCCAGGCTCCATCATGGCAGAGAAGTCCGAGGCCCCGAAGGCCTCGATGCCCACGGAGCGGAAGTCCATGTGGAAGACGGCCGAGGAGAGGCGCATGTCCGACCTCACGCGGGTGTTCGAGTGGCTGGAGCGGAGGCAGGGGAAGAGGAAGCAGGAGCAGCCGGTGCGTGCGGCGGGGGGCGCGGGCGGCCGCGTGGGGGAGAGACTGACCTCGACTGCGAGGAGAGAAGGCAGGAGGGTTCCTCAGCTCTGGGGTGAACCAGAGGAGGAGGACTGGAGGCTGTCGGGGAGGCCATCGCGGTGAGGCCGGCTGTGTCTGCTAATTGTCGCTTAGGCAGTTGGGCTCCTGCCCTCCCACAGAGATGGGGGGGGGGGCGCCATCTTTCTTGATGAATATGCTTCAAAGGCGTACCTCCCGGGTTGTCAAACTGGAAAGAACTTACAAGCCGAGTGTCCGAAAGGAATGCTATAAGGGGCTTTGTGGGCCTGGAGCCTGGGGGCGGCGGCTTCTGGGATCTCAGTGTTGGCAGGGTGGTGTCCTTCCCGCTGGCCCCGGACACTTCTGTCCTCGTGATGGCTCCAGGGTCAAGGGGCATTCATTGTCCCCTGCCACTCTCCCCACCGGGACTCCTCCTAACCACCCCTTCCCTGCCACCCTGCATCAGAACCAGCTCTAAGCAGCTCAGGCTCCCAGAGCAGAACCCAGCGCACACAGCGTCAGAGCCTGGGCCGTCCTAGATCAAGGCGCCGGCCGACGTGTGTCCGACGGGAGCCCACGTCCTGGTTCACAGGTGGCCATCTTCCCGCTGCGTCCCCAACGAGCAGAGAGGCGGGAGAGGCCCGGGGGCTGCTTTATCAGGGCACTCACCTCACGAGGCTCCACCCTCACGGCTCGGTCACCTGTATGAACTTGGGGGGGGGCGCGGACATTCAGTCTAGAGTGCTGCCTCTTCCTCCAGGGACTGGGACAGCCAGTTTTAGCCTCAGTTTCCCCCCCGGGCCCATCACCTCCGGAAAATCAAGCCGTGTCCTTGGAAAGCGGTCTCCTCCGCAGAGGGCACCACCTGACCTTGACTCCCCCAGTCTCCAGGGGAAAATGGCATTATACTGAGGGTAGTGACTTTTATGAAGCGGTTCCTGAGGTCCGGGCCCTGCGCTGAGCCCTGCACTGAGCTGTCTCGTCACCTGCTCCCAGCGAGGCTGCAGGCGGGCGCCGTTCTCCGCTCGCTCCCCGGCCGAAGGATGATGAAGCCGGGGGAGGAGGAGTCGTTTGCTTGAGCTCACAGTTTGTGAAGGGCTGAGCCAGGACTCAGGCTCGGACCAATGCAGTGCCCAGGCCGCGGGCTGCGTGAGGCCGACACCGCCCGTGACCCTCTCCCCTCCCTGCACCCCGCCCTTCAGTCCTCACCCTGTTTCTGTGCTTCCTCAGCACATCTAGTCAGACAGACCCTGGGCTGCCTGATCCCTGGACGAGCATATTTCACACTGAGGTGCTAACGACCTGCCTCTTGCCCCCTGTTTTTGGGGTGTGGAAGTTCGACCGCTGGGTCACTCAGAATGCAATTTAGCATCCATCACAGAAATCGTATTCACCTCTCTGATTACTATGTTCAGTCCCATTTCTTCTCACTAAGATTATATTCTAATAATGTTTTCACAGCGTTACCTTATACGTGGCTTTTATTGTAAATAATTTTGGACCCAGGGAGGGAACAGATTTAAATTGAAAACACAATTAAAACCTTCAACATCATTACCCTGCCCAGAAGCACTAGATTTCAGCTGAGGACGGGGGCAAGGCCTCCGGGGCAGGCCCCAGACGCGCGCGGGCGGCGGGGGCCCATCAGAGAGGAGGCCGGAGGGGCGCTGGCTGCGGCCACCTCTCCCGTGCGGGCTATGCCCCTCATGATCCCCTGGCATCAGAGAAGACCCCGAGGTCCTAAGCCCAGGCCCCCGGCCCCTGGCTCAGCGGCTGAAGCAATGTCCTTGGTCTGCAGCACCGCCACACCTGTTCCACTCAGCTTTCCCAGAACGGGGCCGGAGCGACTCCAGTGACTCCCCAGGGGAGGCGAGGGTCGTGGGGGAGGTGGAAGGGGACCTACCTCTGCAGGAGCCGCCCTTGGCCACTGTCCCCTCCACCTGGCCCCAGCTTGCACCCCTCTCTCTCCAATAATCCAAACAAAACCCCAAGGTTGGCCAGCACCCCCTCCTTGGGTGGCCGTCAGCACGCCCTTGGACAGCTCCCTGCCGTACACCGACCGGCTTATCCAACACTCCTGCCCACGCAGTGTCACCAACGGAAAGGGGGGCTCGGCAGCCCCACGCAGTGACCGCTCGTTTCCCACAGCAGCCCTCGGAGGCAGGTCGCTCTGTGGCCCCCATCGTCAGATGAGGGATCTGAGCCGTAGAGGGAGCAGGCGCTTGCCCAAGGCTGCTGAGCCGCAAAGTCCTAGACAGGATGCTAGGCCAGGCCATCTGACCGAGAGGCGGTCTCGGCCACCATCTCCCACGACCACCAGCAGCACGCCCCGAGGAGCCCCAGTCAGTGAGGCGCCCCGTGATGGACTGGCCTGGATGCCCCCTGGGGGCCCTCCTCAGTGGGCCCTGGTACTCCCAATGTGCCGTCACCCCCGCCTGCCTGGGGAGAGCGGAAGGCCAGGCACCCTCGATGGCCGTGAGGAGCCCTGGGAAATGAGGAAGGCGGGTGAACCGTGACAGCTCTGGGAAGACAGGGTGGGGGGGGTTCTGGGGACAAGGGAGAGTCCTACTGGACTCGAAATCAAGGTGGCCTTTCTGTATCTCCAGACCAGAGGCCATGGCAGGGGAGTGGCAGCTAGAAAGGCCCTTTGGGGGCCGGAAGGAATTTCTATCAGGCTGGGGACGGGGCTCTTACCTGGATGCTGCGAGGGAGCCAGGGATGAAGTGAAGAGACGGCCGGCCGTGGGGGCAGCGTGACGTGGATACCAGGGCGCGTCAGGAGGAGAGGGACAGTGGGCGGGGGGACGGGGGACAGATCCCGCTCGCCAGGGAGCTTCCCTCTGTGGGGACAGAGTGGTCAGTGCCCGTGGGGGTCACGGTGCTCCCCTCCCCATCTTGCAGAAGAACAAAGTCAAGACGGTGACATCCCCTAAAGGAAGTCGGAGGGAAGAAAAGAAAGCCAAAAACATCAAGAAACAGAAGAGAGATCGCCACATCTGTCATTCCCTGAGCAGGTAAGAGCCCCTCATGGCCACCCCGTCCCCACTGAGTACCCCCCCCCCCCGTTCCTGCACGGTGTCTGGCAGCTGCTCACAGAGTTTTCTCAAGGCTCTAAAATCCACTCCCGCCTCACACTGCCGCCAAACTGGGACCCCCCCATGCAGCTCAGCCCCACAAACGGTCCCACCCCCGCCCCGGGGCCAGGGAGGACACCCACTCCTGTGATCGAGGGTCTGTTGCCTCCTCCCCCGGACCTCAGTGCCCCAGGCTCACCCGGCCTGAGGGGGAGCCAGAAAAGCGAGGATGCTGCCCCGCCCCGCTGTTCCCCCCCGCCCCGCCTGTGCCCCCGCTGCCACCCCGCCTGCCCACGCCGGCCCCCAGGGAGGACGCACGCCGAACCTGCTTGGCAGCGTGTACCTCCTGTCCTGCTCCTCACAAGGCCCAGAAGCACGACTCCAAAAAAGGACAGTTGACGCCGTCATGTACCGCAGGCTCTACGGAGTGGAGACCAAGGGAAGCGCCTGAGCATGGTCCCCGGCAGCTACGCCAAGGACGGCACCAGGAAGCCTGGTAAGGGACCCGGCCCCAGCCGCCGGGGCCGTCCCCCTCCGGAGGGACCGAGAGTCACACCGTCGTCAGGGCGGCAGCGCCCACGGCAGCCCCGCTGTGGACGTGGCCCGCCTGCGCCGGCCGACACCGTGTCCTGAGGGCCGCCGCCGCCCGCCGCCTCCAGCCGTGTCCTCTGCGAGGCGTCCCTTTGCTCTGGCGTCTTTGACAGTTTCTTTCTGAGCAATTTGGTTAGAATGCGCGTCGAGGTCATTTCGCTTCACGTGTCTCCCGTTTGCGTTTGGGGTTTGTTGACATTCGTGGTTTATAGTTTTCAGCGAATTGAAAGAATTGGGGCCATTATTCCTTAAGTGCTTTTTCAGCCCTCCGCTCCTCCCTCTCTCAGGCACCACAGCCCACGAAGGCCCAGACCGTCCTGTGTTTTTTTCCCAGCCTTTTCTTTTTTGTGTTGGTTTTTTTCTATACATATTTTCTGTTGCTATGTCTTCAAGTTCGCTAATCTTTTCTTTGCAATATGGATCCCATTTCAGGTATTTTTCATTCAGACGTGGTAGTTTGCATTCTGGAACTTCAGTTTGGGTCACTTTTACGTCCCGCGTCTCTCCTTCCCTCGCCCCGGCCGTGCCGAGCACGTGGGGCGTTGCACGGAAGCTGCGTAGTGGCCTTGTCCAGCGGGTCTGTGACATTTCCACACATCCCGGTGAGGGCTCGGCCGAGCGGGGTCTTCTCAGACCCCACAGCGATCCCAGCAGCTTCTTCCTGCTGCTCCGCCCCGGGAATTCCAGCGGCCTCGGCCCCTCCGCTCCGTCCGCCCGGCTTGGGACACTAGGCGTCTGTTTCCACCCTCTGCATTGTGGCAGTCGGCCAGGCCTCGTGGGACTCACCTCACCGGTCCACCTCTCTCAAGCGTCGTTGCCTCGTGTTGCCTGTTGTCCAGGGTCTGAAAACCGTCGTCGCATGGAACAGGCCCTGGTTTGTTTGTTAGTTAGTTAGTTTGTCTCGTTTAAGGCGAAAGGGTAAATGTGGCTTCCATTACCCCATCTTGGCTGAAAGCAGAAGTCTCAGGTGGGCCTTTCCAACACGTAAACCTGATTGAATGCAGTGGCGAGTGAGTGAACATTTTAAGAAGGAAACCAGTTGGATTTGAATCGAGTTGGATTTGAATTTTAAAAGGTCACTCTGGCCACGGGTCAGTAAAAGATCCCAGGAAAGCTATCTGAACACATTTCCAAAGTAAATCTTGGCAAAGTATGAGCAGCTAGACGAGAGAAGGGAATTTATTTGGCTTCCCCTCCTTTTGACCTTCTGCTCGGGGCACTCTGCAGATGCCGGGGGAGCATGCGTGTCTCAGGCAGACGGCTGGAGGCTGATAACACCATGCCCTCTGTCTCCATGAATGCAGAATCGGACCCTGGAGTCCCACCCATGGCCCGCTAGAAACTAACTTATCTGTTCAGCCAAAGACCAGGAATGTGGGTCATTTCAGTCCAGAGGGTGACCAGGAGAGGTGCCCAGAAAAAGGCAGTGACAACCTAGGTTCACATTTTCCTGGATCCACCACAACTGAGCTCTGGCATCGTGGGCACGTGACTCAGTCTCTCTGCTCAACCCATGCCTGGCACATAGGCACTCAGAAAATGTTAGCTGACGTGCACAATTATCATCACTATTCTGATGACTAGGTTGTTGTTGTTTTTGAAACCCACCTTGACCCAGAAGAGGGTCCAATGTCTCAGGAAAGGGTATGGCCCCTTCTGCAAAGGGGTTCCCCTTTGCACCAGTGAGGATGTGCAGCTCATAATTCTATTTTCCACCGTGCACAAACAGGGGCGGCTAAGGCCACCTTGCCCCATCGCCCTCCTAGGGACCAGCGGTCAGTCCCGAACACGATCCTGGGCATAAAGAGTCCCAGTTCAGCCACTAACTCATTACGAGACCGCAGGCAAGTTACCGCCTCCCGGGCACTGCCCCGCGTGTGGGTAAACTATGGGAGGCCCAGGCTCATCCCCCTTGGCATATCCTGGTGACATTCCCCAGCACCCGCTCGCAGGAAGAAGGATTTACCTACCAAGAGACAGAATCAAAGTAGCACCAACCTGGGAGGGAAATGGTCTTCTGAGAGCGAAGGCCTGCAGCACCATAATCCTGTCCTCAGCCCCCATGGAAGTCGCCGTGGGAGTGAGTGAATGTTATTTGCAGATATAGAAATACTTAGGGACGTTCTCCACCATGTATCCCTTCATCTACAGAAAATGCTCCAGAAGATAGAACTGGCACCAAATTAGGAAATAATTGGTTTAAAGCAAATCTATATACACGCTTACAACCAGGTAGCACAGAAAGATTGAAATCGAAAGGATAAACAAAGAGATGATACATACGAGCAGGTGAAGCGGAGTTAAGGTGAAAAGAAATACATGGTCTAAAAGAGGGTAAAGAGAGTAAACAATAACCTAAAACCTACACACGCCAAAAACACAGCAACTGAATCGACAAAGATTTAGAAATGCCAAGAGAACCTGATAGAAGTGCGGCTATAGTGGGGAGTTTTAATACACCTTTTTCATAACCAAACAGGTCACGTAGACAATAACAGGAAGCACAAAGAACACTCTATCAGTGCAGTTAACAAACCAGAACTTTATATTCGAATAGAGAACACTCATTTTCATATGGCCAAAAATACTTAAAAAATCATCTGTATTTTCACCACCAAAAAAAAAAAAAAAAGAGAGAGAAAAATTAACATTCAGAAAAGCAAAGATTTTAGGGCTACCTATGTTATTCTAAAGCAATAATTATAAATAAAATTAAGATCAGAAGATAACCCACCTTAACAGTTGGAAATTCATAAAGAAACTCCTAAAATATCCTTATAGCAAAGAAAAAAAAACTAATGAAAATAAGCCTCTTTGACACTAAAACCTATGAATGAAGGCGAAATATACAATTAGAAGAAAACTTACAGTAAGAACTAAAAATAATGGTTCTTCATAAAACTAAAAGTGACAAAAGGAAAAACTAATACTTTTATTAATTTAATAGGATAGAGGAATAATTAATATAAAGAGATAACTGATCGATTAAATACCATCTGAGATTAATGAAATACAAAGTTAAAAGTAGTCAAAAGGATAAATCCAAAGCTAGCTTTTTGAAAAAGCAAGTGATGAATAACATGAACTTGACATAAGTCTTGTTAAAAGGAAAAGTAAAAATAGACAAGATTTTGTATGAGAAAGGGTACACACGTACAAATAAGAAATACCTTAGATGAATCGTAATAGAATACTACATGCACCTCTGTAGAATATATTTGAAAACCTAACAGAAATGGATAATTTCCTCTCAGACTATAAATTATCAAAAGTGATATTATAAGGAGCAGAAAAATTCAAACAGTGCAATTTCTGAAGTAAAAATCGAAAATGGTTGATACTATCCCACTAAAAATGGTTTCCCGCCAGGTTCTAGCTAACTTTTAAAGAACAAATAATCCCAGTGTTCCTTCAGCTATTGCAGACTTTATAAAATGTGGACATTTCTGCATTAATAGCAAGCCATCATAATCTTAACATTAAAACAGTATGCAAAAACTAGGCTAATCTCACAGTAATACAAATGCAAAAAGTATAAAAACTCAGCAAATACGCTCAATATATGAAAATGTACCAAATACGGCAATGTACGACATGAATAATACACCATGACTAAGTGGGATTTCTTATAGCAGATCAGGAATAGTTAGGTTAACAAATTCAGGATACCTAATAACATAATTTATTACATCAATAAATTAAAAGAAAAACCATATGATCATTGACAATATAAAATCAACAAATGGAATTAAACAATTAATAACTAATAAAAACTCTAAACTAGGAGTGAAGCTGGTAAATATTGTAAAACATATACCAAATATAGTGGCAAATATTCTAAATGATGAAATGCTAAAATCATTTTTATTAAAATCGGGGACAAAACGAGGCATGATGTCTGTCATTATTGGCATCATCTTGGAGTCTATCAATGCAGTCTGTCAAGAAGCGTATATAATCTTTATAAATATTAGGAAGATATTTTCATTTTCCCCTGATATGATTACATACCTGCAAAACTTAAATTCTGGTTGAAAATTAGTAAAATTTGGTATGGTGGTTGTAGTAAAAAAAAATTTTTTTTTTGAACAATAGTCTTCTCTCTACTCATTATACCAGTTGGAAATGGAAATGGGAAACATACGTTCCACCTTCATAAGTAAAAATTTGTAAAAGACTCGGGAGTAAATTTCACAACAAGAAACAAATTCAGGCCTCCGAACTCTAGCCCCGACAGCGTTCCCGTATTTGGGCGGCATCGGACGCTACCATTCCGCACATTTCCGCCTCCTCCTGCCTGTGATATTGTTTCTCCCTTTTCCTCTATGAAACTATTTATCCTTTAAAAAAATCCCACTCAAAATTGATCTCTGATATCTCCCTTTACCCCCTCTAGGCTGAAGTTCCCTTTTAGGTGACCTCCGTCTAAGGAGGGAGAGGCAAAAAAGACTGAGAAAAGGGGGTAGGGGAAAGTGGGGGGTGGGGGAGTTGGGGAGTCAGGGGGAAGGAGGGAGGGAAAGGACAGGATTAAACGAATGCCCAATGCCTGGGAGGAGGGCCTCAGAGGCCTGGAAGAGACCCGCCTCTCAGAACAGGTAATGTTTGAAGCCCATGCAGTGTTTCAGGCCTCACCCCGCTCCTGCCTACCCTAACCTCTAACCTCTAACCTCTAGCCTCTGTCAGCATCTAACTCCCTGCGACATCTGTCCAATTGCAGACATAGACATCAAGGACGGGGCTGGCCTGGATTCCGCTCAGCGGTCCATACCATACCACCGACAAAGCATCGTGGACCCCCTCCTGCAGGATTCTCTCTTTCCTCCGCGGAAGTCGACCCTCCTAAGAGACTGGGTGGGCAAGATGCCAGACGCGTCCTACGATCGCAGGCTGAAGAACCTCGTGGAGAAGGGCACCGAGACCAAGATAGAGATGGTGAGGATGCTGAAGCCGGAGGAGGTGCTGAGCTGCCGGTGAGAGGCCCCCGCGTGTGGGGTCGAGTCGGGGTGTCCTGGGAGGACAGGCTTTGCTCTCTGCTGTCTCTGGTCCAGACCGAGACCAGGGAGGGTGGCTCTGCCTTTGAGTCACCCCGGGCCGCTCAGGGGCAGAAGCCGCACCTGCTCGTGGACCGTGTCCTGCATGCACACGACTTTCAGGTGCTGCCGTTCTGAGGCCTCTGGATACGTACGCAGCCTCTCCCGTGTTTCCGTGTGTCCCACAGCGGAGACCCTGGCGGTCGCTCAGGCAAGGGGAGAGTGGCTCGCAGCCTGCTTTAACAGGCGGTACCCCAGAGCCTTTCCACGGGCCCCACCCCAGGGCCTGCCTGCTGTGCACTTGGGTTTTAGACTCTCTAAGGGACCATGAAGGAAGCGTGGAGCCAACTGGTGTCCACGGCTTTGACAAAGGGGTCCCCTGCTCGCTCGCTCTGGTTGTCAGCCACACTGAACAGCTTGGTCTCTACCCCAAAGTTCAAGTACCTGTCCCCAGCCCATTGGCACCCTTTATTGTAAAGGTGTGAGGACAGGGTTCGGGGACCCTAACAGAGGAGGTGGCGGGACCACAGGATGCCGCTGTCCTCCTCGTCCTCCCAGAGTTGGCCACAGTGAGCTCTCCTGCTGGCTCAGGGTGCCAAGCATCCAACGCCCCGCCGCGAAGCGCTGCCCTGCCTGCCAGCTGCTGGAGATCAACAAGCAGCCTCCAGGCTAGAGGGGACTTCCTGTTCCTGCCACTTCCGGGGCTGGATGACTTTGGCTGTGGCTTTCAGATTGACAGCGTGGTCCTGATCCACTCTGGCCCACGGACAGCCTGCCCGGGCTCCAGGGTGGGGGAGAAGAGATTCGGACAGGGCCGCTACCCTCCAAGGAAGGGGCGAGGATGTTTGGAGAGAGGGCATCCAATGAGCCATTAGGAAAACATCTAAGAAAAGGACCAAGTTGTCTGGCACAGGATGCCAGTGAGTGCCCGCTCGTGCACGCATGCGAGACCCGCCAGGCGCCGTGCTGGTTGGTGGGAGGGGGTGGACCGTGGCCGGAGCTGTCGGGGAAAGATGGTGAGGTGTGGGGGGACTGGCGAGCGGAGTCCGAGTTGGCTGTAAAAACAGGCAAGCCCCGGGCAGATCTCGAAAGAGAAGCAAGGCCATCCCCAGTGCGGGGAAGGCCCGGGTTCTGTCAACGTGCGGCGCCTCCCCCGCGTCTGCAGCAACGCAGCAGGCAGGGGCCCCATGTCCTCGTCCTAGAGCGGGGAGCAAGGTCAAGGTGGATGGTGGCGGAATAAAAAGCCTCCAGGATCTGCCGGCAGAGGCGATCTCTGGATCGTCGCAGCAGACAGGATCCGTTCCACTCCTCAGTGTAAGTCAGAAGTGTGGGGCTTCAGGCTCGTGTTTCAAATCAGCGTCCTCAGGGTTTGAGTGTTACTGACAGGCAGTGCTCGCCTCTGTGCCTGCAGGGCGCCCCGCCGTTATTCCCACTGTCCCGGGTCTCGCCCCGGCCTGGGCATCGTCCAGGTGGGGCACGCGTGGCCGCGATGGGAGACTCTCCCAACGATGCGCTTCCTGGTCCTCTCAGCCCCTCGGCACAATGTCACGGCCATGTCGCACCTCCTCCTTCCTAACGCCACCTTCCTGCCCGCGGAACGGTCCTCGAGATGAAGGTTCCCCGGCTCCCTTCACCTGCCACGTGGAGGGAATTTCCTGTTTTCTGTTGTCGATAACCCCAGAATGCACCCTTAAATTATATAGCTTTCCTTCCCATTGACTTCTCTTCTAGAGACGAGTCGAGGGCCCGAGTGGAGTTACTGAGTCAAAGATAGTGAAGCTTTTTGCGGGGAAGGGGCAGGCAGGGGCGGTGCTTAGTACATATGTTGCCCAAAGTTTTGCCAGTCAAACTCCCCCCAACTCCGTGGGGGTCCCCCTCCTCTATGAGACCTGGTCCGCTCCGTTTCGGAGGTGCGTACGGCTCGCTGCCTTCGGTCAAGGTCAACGCCGCGGTGGCTCCGCGCGCGGCTGACCCTTCGGCCTTGTCTCGCACAGGTACCTGCGACTGTCCGAGAACAACGTCCGGACCTTGCTCAAGCTGTGCAAGGACGCGGGACAGAACGTGGACATCCACCCGCACATGGTCGAAGGAGAGATCGACTCGAAGAAGGTGTTCGCCCGGCACCCCACCGTGGCCCTGTAAGCGGCCCCGCCCCCGGCCCCTCGCGGGCCCGGTCTGCAGGCAGACCCTCGGCCAGCGAGGCCACGCTCCGCGCCTGGCCCCGCGGAACAGCCCTCGGACAGCAGGGAGCAGACAACACGTCTAGGCTGCACGGACACGGTGCCGGTGTGGCGTTTGTGCCCCTCGCTGGCGGACTCGGGAGGAACTGGGCCGCCTCCCCCCCCAGAAGAACACCCCTGAGGACGGGCCGCTTGGGAGGGAAGCCTTAGATGTGCTTGGGGGCCCAGTGCCCCCAGAGGGACCTTGGGAGGGACCGAGGTCTGAGGGGCTGGTTGACACACACGCCATGCGTCCAGCACGCCGTGTGGCCTGGCTCTCCGGGAAGCCGGGCCCCTTGTGCGTCGAGTGGGGTGCTGATGGGGGCGGCAGGGGGTGGACAGGGGGACCCTCGGTCAGCACACGGAAACAGGACGGCTCGCTCGAGAAGCTACAGAGGACAGGGAGCCGCTCAGGGCGCACGGACAAGAGGCGGCAAGGCGGGATGGGCACCTCCCCTCACTTGTTCTCCCCTCGCCATGGCCTCCCGGGGCCGCCCTGCTGCATTCCCCTTGTGGTCCACCAGGACCCCGGGGTCTTCTCCTGCAGGGCCGGAGGTGCACCAGCGTCCCCCCGGGATCACTAGGAGGCCGGGTGCAGGGGGGTGTCCAGGCAGAGGGGAGCCCAGCCCTCCCGGTGTCACAGAGGAGCCAGGGGAGGCGGGAGCATCCCCCCTCGTCCGGAGCTCTCCTCACCCGGCGGAGTGCCAGGCTGATGGGCAGCACAATGTTTGTCATCCGACGCTCAGTAATTACGTGCAGTGCACCCCACCCGCTCCTCCAGACCTGCCCAGGGCCCACATTCTCCCTGGCCTTTTGCAGGTTTGGACCCACAGGCCGACGGGGAGAGGGCAGACCTAGTGCGTCATCAAGGCCGTTTGCTTCCGAGCATATCCAACGCACCGTCTCCCCGCATCCTCCACGCCAGGCCCGCCGTGGGTGGGGAGGCCTGGTCCTGGTCCCGCCCGCACGGGGCGCAGGGTCCTGACGGCAGAAGCGCACCCCCCCCCCGGTCAGCACAGTGTAATGAGCACTGCGAAGGGCCCTGAAGGCCAGGGTGGGCGGGGGAGAGCGGACAGAGGAGCGTCTCGGAGGTCGATACTTCTAGTGTGAAACATTTAAGGATGACTAGTCCCCGGTGCCTTTGCGTGGGAGGGACGGGCAGGCTGCGGGGCCGGCATGGCAGTGGGTCAGAGGCCAGTGGACGCCGCGTCCCGCTGGGGAGCCTGCAGGCGGTTCGGGGGGCCTGGCGTGGAGGACGCGCGGGGAGACGGTGCGTTGACGAAGGGTTTGTTAGCAACGCCGGGGGAGGGGCTTTCCCTCGGCGGCCATCATTCATTCATTCAGTCAGTCAGTCATTCACTTGGCACGCATTTACCGGGCACCCACGTGCCAGGAGCTGTCAGGCCTACTGGGGATTCGGCGGTGAACGGAACAGCATTCTTGCCCTCATGGAGCTCGATGGATAATGTGCCTCTGAAAAACAATCCCAGCAACGGGCGAGAACATAAAAACCGGCGGAACGAACGGAGAGGCCCGAGCGGGCGGCGGGGAGCGTGACATGAGCTCGGGTGGCCCGCGGAGGCCTCTCAGGAAAAGCTGACTTACTCTGTGGGGTGCTGTCCCACATGCCACCCCGGGGGGACAGCAAAAGCCGAGGCGTGTTCATGAGACCGAGAGGCCGGTCGCTGTGGCCGGTCGCTGTGGCCAGAGCCGGGGGGGACGGGGGGGGACGGGGGGTCGGCGTCGGTCGGGCCCTGTGGGCCATGGGCCGGAGATGGGAGTTCATTCGAGTCGCAGCTGTCGGAGGGGATATGTGCAGAGACATCCCTGTGGCTTCCCAGAGGAAGCCCTGTGACGAAGGGGCAGCCTCGTGGCCAGTCAAGGAGGCGGGTCCGTGTGCTATGGCTGTGCAATACCCCCAAACGTAGTCAAAGACGGACCCCCCGAGTCCACAGTCAGCCGAGCCCCTCCGCTCTGGGCTGGGCTCGGGCTAGCGGGTGAGCAGATGGCCGGCCGGCCCAGGGTGGCCTTGCTTGGCATGGCCGTCTCTGCCCCCTGCAGCGTGTCCTCTGTCAGGCCGGCCTCGATCCAGCTTCCTGATGCTCTGGCCACGTGAGCCTGCGGTGAACCCCACGGAGCACGGAGAACGCTGAGAAGGGGGTGTCCGCCCGCTGCCCTGGGCCGGGCCACGGGCGGCAGCTCCACCTGCGCCTTCCCTGCCCCAGCGTTTCACACGCTCGGACACGACCTCGCGAATAACCCGGTTCCGCTGCATGTTCTAACCGCGTCGTCGCCAGACACAGAGGCACACCTGGTCCAGGAGCAGAGTCACTCAGGCACCGTCCCCTGGTTTATGACAAAGGTGGCACGGCGGTGCAGCGACCTTTTCACTCCATCAGGCCAGTCAAATATCCATATGGAAAAACTATGGACTGTCTGCTTCCTAGCATATGCGAAAATCAGTTCCAGATGGGTGCAGATTAGAAGAACTTTAGGAGAAAGAGACACCCTCCAGAACCTTGGGGGAGGAAAAGAATTCTAAACAGAGCACACACACACACACACACACACACACACACACACACACACACACCAACAACAACAATAGAATATTAATAAATTTCGTTACATTAAAAGTAAGAACTTCTGGTCGTCAAAAGACATCCCAAAGAGTGAAGAAGCCAGCGACCAAGTGGGAGAAGATGTATCTGGGCTCAAAGCCAGATGACACATTTTTAACTCCTATAAATCAGTTGTTTGAAAAGGCAGGTAACTCAGCAGAAAGACGGGCAAAGCTCTTGTCCAGGCAAGCCACAAAAGGGCTTAGTCAAGCGGCCAGTACACATAAGCAATTTCACTAGTCATCAGAAAACGCAAATTAAAAACTCAAGGCAATACCACACAGGACACCCAGCAGAAGGGCTCAGAGCGAGGTGGGGAGAGTCCCCACTCCAAAGCGGGCTCTGCTGGCACAGCCACTCCGGACAGCTGGCAGTAGCGGCCAGAGTGGAAGTCACACCTGCCCTACGGGCCAGTATTTCCGTCCCTGGACGCACACTTAGCAGAACCACACGCGTGTGCACAGGGAGACAGCTGCTTGCTCTAACAGCCAATGCAGAATCACTCCAACTATCCATCAGCGGTAGCAGAGAGACTGCGGCGTGAGGGGTACTGTGGAAAACGAGACCGAACGCACAGTGGGGGCGAATGAACCACGCGCACTGTATCGGGCAGAAGGAGCAAGGTGCAAAGGACCAGCTACAGCAGCCGGCCAGGAGCACCGGCAACAGTGTCAGCCAGGAGGGTGGCGCCCCTGGGGGAGGGCGTGTCGTGGTGGGCGGGGCCTCGGTGCGTCAGGTGGAGTGCAGGTTACACGGGTTCACCTGTGAAAATTCACTGAACCTTGTGCACTTGGCGTTTTTTAAAAAGTATCTAAGTGTTTCTGTAGCAGAGTTCTGGTTTTGTTTGCTAGAAACAATAGGAACCTCAGACGCGAGGCGGTTCGGGTTCCCTCCACCTGCGACGTGAAGGTGGTCCGAACCCCGGGCAAGATAAAGGGATGTGAACCTCAGCGGCAAGATGAAGTCACCTTGGGCGTTGCTAAGAGAATGGATCTCGAAAACTCTCATCACAAGAAAAAAAAATGTAGGTTGTACACTTGAAACTCATATCATGGTCTATGTCGATTGTATCTCAAAAAATAAAGTTCCAGGCGGTTCCGTTTCCTCCCCGCCCCTCCCGGCCTTCCCGGCCCAACGCAGTGGCAGTTCCCGCTCACCGCCACCAGGTGGGGCTCGATCACAGCGGAAGACCTGCACCCACCGGCCTGACCGGGCGCTGGTAGAGCCCTCAGCCCGTGCGAGGGGCCGCTGGGCCCCAGCCGGCCCCAGCCCGAGCCCCGAGGGGGTGGGCAAAGCAATAGCTGAGAGCCTCTGGGCACATTACTGCTCCGCAGCTTCAATTCTTCCCTCCAAACGGGGGCAAGGAATGCAATTTAAAACAGCGAGGTATCTTATACCTAATTAGACCGGAAAATATTAGTAGGCTGGGGAATGCCAGAGTGGCCCAGATATGGAAACGAAGGCATCCCGAAGCCTCGCCGGCAGGGGGAGGCCACCGCGCCTTTCCCGGGGAAGGTACAGACGTCACCGCGGCGGCAGTTCCACTCCTGGGGATGTGTGCCGGAGAAGCGCTGTCACGGGAGAGATGCCTGAGGACGTGCCAGTGTCCACGGGCAGCTGGGAGCTGGAGGCAGACCACACCTGGGAAGGTGGGTGGCAAAATGTGGTGGGCGAAAAAGATGGAAAAGCAAACGAGCTGTGATCCACCGACCTTCACACAAACTGAAGATACACATCCTAAGCAGTGCATTGCTTATAAGGATGTGTGCAGGTGCCTTGGGACCGCTGGGCTGGGGTTGGGAAGGAGGGAGGAGGAGGGGAGAGGGCAGGGAGATGGAAATGCGGGCAAGAATTCCAAGTTTCTGGGTTATTGTGCAAAGAAGCATCTAAGAATTTTTTAGTCCCTAGCTCTTAGCGGGCACCCAGTAAAGGATTTTCTGCGTGTGCCTCTGTATAATGATATTAACCGACCACGTACTGAGCAACAAAGTCCTCAGCTCTCTAGTACAATAGAGAACAAACCAGAACAAGAAATCCCTGCCACCACAGCGCTGATGTTCTGGTGGCTCTGAGCCTCATCCCGCGAATGTGGGATCCAAGAAATGCACATCTCCTAATCAAATGACTAAGAATCCGGCTCGTGCCCCCGCCATGCTGGGCTGGTGGCAAAGCCCATTTCTGTCATGGTGGGGCCCTCTCTCCCACATCTCCAGAGTCCTGGGATGTGGCACGGGGGGCAGGGGGGTAGGAGTCCCAGCATCCAGTGTCAGGCCACACTGGTCACTGCCGAATACCTGCAGGTCACAGTCCACCAAGGCCAAAAGGTCCCCTGAGCTGGGCAGCACCCCTGGGTCTGCACCAGGCAGACCTGGGGGTTTCTGCTGGGAGGCCCCACGGCGGGGGGCGCTGAGAGGGGCTGCAGAAGGGCGCGTCACCTCCAGGACATTGCCCACAGCAGTTATAACCGCCCCGCAGCCACGCCGACACGCTTCCCCCCACGGCTGCCACTTTCTGCCAGCCCAGGCCACTGGTCCAAGGCAGAGCCCTGTCTACTGATACCTTCTGCTCCTGGCCTGGTGACAGGGACGTCCTGTGGCAGGTGAACCAGAGTCCCTCTCTCCTGCGGGAAATGGGGGAGGGAGGGAGGAATTCAGAGAAGCACGCGTGATGAATGCTCAGGCGTTTCAATTCTCCAAGAGTGCACACAAAACGAGTCAAACGCACTGTCGCCCTGGCACCCTTCACGCCTCAGGTTTTCATGTCCCGCTACACGGTGGTCCTGGATGTGTGTTCTAGGCACTGGGGGGCCTCAGAGTGGTGCGGTGGGTGATGGTGAACGTGGCGATAACGAGGTGGCTGTACCAAGTCCGGTGATCGATCAGGTTGCCAACAGCAGCCGACTGGCAAAAAGGGAAAATATGTGTGTGTGTGTGTGTGTGTGTATATACATATATATATGCATCTGTTTATGTGTGTACATGCATGCATGTGTGCATGCACGTGTACATGTGTGTGTGCATATACACGTGTGTGCGTGTTTGTGTGTCCGTGTGTATGTGCGCCCATGCGTGTACATCCAATGCACATGTCAGTGAGTAGCTTCTGGAAGCAGCTCAACCGTGTCCTCTCTCGTCCAGCAGAGACAACGTCCGAAGAGAGGGTGCGACTGTCCCTCCCAGGGTCTGGGCCCCACCCGTTGGGCGGGAAAGACGGCGCCCCCGTGAGAGAGAGACAGCCCCACCGAGCCCGCACCTGGGGAGCGGGGAGGAGACCGTTCCCCGAAGCGAACCGAGGTGCTGCTTTGCTACCCGTCAGCGCCGGGTAAGAATTTCGCCCCAAACAATACCAGACCCTGATCACCTCACAGCGTCAGCGTCATGGGTCGGGATGGAGCAGCTAGGCTGGTGGTGGGCAGGGCCATCACTGGGCCCCACCACACCCTGCCTCCTCCTGGGACTGGGGACAGCCAGTCAGGGCCCTGCCAACCCACGTGCCCGTCCCCAAGCCCCTCCTCCCCCAGCCCCCAAACACACCCTGAATTCCCACTGGCTCCATCGCCTCAGGCCCCGCCTCAGGCCCCAGGAGCACTCGGCAGGCTTCGCTGGTCAGAGCAGGGCGGTCTGCAGGGAAACGGGCTCAGGGGGCCTCGAAGCCCCAGGGGGACCATCTGGCCCCAGCGGAGAAACAACAGAGGGGCGCGCACAGCACCCCTCTGCCTCTCCCTGCGGTGCAAGGGAGGCAGAGGAGGAGGAAGAGGAAATCCAGACGCGGGCGGCGATCCCACCACTGGGCCCTCCCTACACGCCAAGGGCGAGTCAGCGGAGCCCAGTGCCTGGAGCCCAGGGACCCACAAAGGGGCGGGGGGGGAGGGGCTGCAGCTCTGCCCCGCCCCCCACACGTGTCTCATGCGTCCACACCAAACGTCAGCCCACTGGCTCCAAAGCGAACCAGCTCTCAAGCCCACAATAAACTTCCGAGTGGCCTCCAAGCTCCGAGGGCCGGCTTTGCCCCAGACCTGCCGAAACCCCTGGGGTAGGAGGGTAGGCCCTGCGCCCCCCACCCCACACACAGCCCCAGGTGCCGGGGTGGAGGGGCGGAGGGGTCAGCCGCGCGCACCTGGGAGGCAGTCGCAGAGCTGGGGCTCAGCCCGTGGGCTTGACGAGGGGCTGGGCTGGTCTCTCCACCGTTCGCTGGCTCGGGCATGCGGCCGTCTTACAGCTCACAGGTCCTGGGCTCTTCCTGCGTGACAAACGCTGCTCCGCACCTGGGCTCCTGTGACGAGCCAACTCTGGCGCGATCCCTCTGCGCGGACCTTACCGGTCGGTTGGGAAAACGGGCCTTAAATACGTTTTAAAAGACACGATGACGAAGTGCGACGAGCGCCGTGAGGGCAGCTCATGGCCAACACCCGGGAGCAGTGACCTTCAGGGGCGGCCAGGGCCGCCGCCGCCGGGGAGGCGCCTGTGTTGCGTCCAGGCTCCGCGGAATCGAGCGCCGGATCGACCAGCGATGTCTGCACGGCCCCCGGATCGGAAGGCGGCGGTGTGCGTGCCCGGCGCGCGTGTCCCTGCCTCGTGCCCTCCCCGAGGGTCCCTGCTGCCCGATGAAGAGCCAGACGTGCTGCCGACCCTGGAGTTCGCGTGAGACACGTGCGGGCGTCTCGCCGGCTTCCTTGGCGGAAACATCCGCGCAGCGCAGCAGGACCCGGGAGGAGGGGTCGGCGGCGGCGAGGGCGAGATCCGTGAGGCCCGGGAGGAGAGGGGACCCGCGACCTCGCGGGAAGAAGAAGGCCTCATGCCACAGAGAAGGCGCTTAGCGCGTGGGAGGGTCGCCGACTCCCGCCACAGCCCCTCTCCTCCTCGACAAGTGCGGGCGCAATGCCCACCTGCAGGCGCTCCCCTGCGCCCACAGCACCGGCCTCGCGCGGACCCCGTGAGGACTCAGCCCCTGCGCTCGCGACCCCGTCAGGTGCCCCTTCAAGGTGATTCAGGGCTCCCCGTTGCCACAGTGGCTGGGAGGCCTGCTCAGACCTCGCCAGGTGTAAAACAGTGTCCTGGAGAGGTTAGGTCCACCCGGACTCGCTGGGAGCAGCCTTCGCCTGCCCCCACGGCACCTATCACACTTGTAATTGATCCTTCTGCGGCTCTTAGTGCCTCGGCTGTAAGTCTCAAGACAATGAGGACAAGTACCTGCCACATTCGCCACTGAATCCCCAGTGCCTGGCGCACGGCGGGCCGCTCAGCAACTATTTATTGGTAGAGTTGGGACAACATCCAGACGCTGAAAGTTCTGGCCGGGCCCCAAAGACCGCTGGCCCTCCAGGTTTTAGGGTGGCTGGCAGAGGGTGGCGGCAACATGGCAGCAGCCCCCGCTCCCCAGACTGGGGGGGGGTTCCCAGCAGGAGGCCGGCGGTCCGTGTCTCCTGCACGCTCCAGCCCGCAGCCCTTTCTCACGGTTCAGACGCTTCTTGTGCCCACTCCACGGGCCCTGTGCCATGCGCTGGTACCTCCAAAGCAGGATCCTTGCCCCTAGAGGGCCGATGCTCCTTCTGGGAGAGTAGACCGGACTGCCCATCAAGGAGATGGGCCGAATGCACACAGAAGCAGAGCGTGAGAACTCACAGGCTGCTGCAGGAGGAGGGGCTGGGCCGGAAGGCCCCGGGGAGGCAGGTGTGCCAGGACAAGTAGACGTCGGGAGGTGCAGAAGACACCATGCAGAGTCGAGGGTTTTCCCTGGCGGTTGGAGGCGTGGAGCGGGGGCAGGGAGGGGACGCGTGTGGTGGAGGAGAGGCCTTAGGTGGGGGTGGGGAGGGGAGTGGGAAGGAAAAGCAAAGCGGAACCAACTCACGGTGGACCTTGGTGGCCGGCCCAGGAGTGCGGGCTTGAGCCTGTGGACCATGAGGCGCCACCTGGACCCTTGCGCGTGAAAAGCCCAGGGCCGGTAGCCTGGGGCCTCGGGGGTCACGGGCAGAAGACACGTCTACGCCCCTCGGAAGCCGGGGTTTGTAGACAAGGAGAACGGCCCCGGGCGCCAGCCACGGACGGCTCCTCTCGACCTCGGTTTTCAGAATGTGCCTCATCAAAGGAGCCGGGCGTCTTATTAGCTCTCCAAACAGCACGTCTTCCCCTAGATCAAGACTCCAGTGGAAACACAATGGCCACAAAGTGGTTTTTGTGTCTTGGTTTTCTGGGTCTCCCGCACCCCTCCTCCCTCCAGCAGCTCGTCTCCATTATCGGCCAGACAAAGCCCATCCCAAGATGCCCGCGTCTCTGCCGCAGCGGACGTCCGTCCTCGCCCACCGGCACGTCTACCCGTCCGCGTCTCCACGGAACCTTTCATCCCATCCGCGCTGTCGGGGTTCAAAGCAAGGAGGTTCACGTCGTCAAAGGAGCCTTGATCTGAATGCCTTCCCCCCACTTTCTCCTTAAATGAGTTGTTAACAGGAACCCAAGTGTCTGTGGAACCTAAAATAATACTTTTTTTTTTTTTTTAATATTTCAAGGTAACTTACGGCGTGCACTTTAAGAAGCGAGGGCTCAGCGTGTCCCCGGCAGCTTCGCCCTTGAAGCTGCGGTCTTCGGGGCTGTGGGAGGCAGGCAATCAGACCGGCCGCTGCTGAGGGCCAGGGAGGAGGGCTGCGCGGTTTCACTTCAGATTCGAGCTAAGACCATGAAATGGAAGGCAGGGGGAACGTGAGCGAGTCAGAGTGTGTGCGCGTGTGTGCGCGCGCGTGTGCGTGTCCGTGTGCGGACGGCCCGGATAATGAGTCGCACTAATTCAGAGAATTCCGTTTCGGCCATCACACATGGCTCCCTTGTCTCTTGAAGGCCACTTTGAAAAAAAAAAAAAAAAAAGGTCCCGTTTTTATAAGTCATTTGCTCCCCCTAGGAGGGCAGGCCTTCTAAAACTATTCCGCGTGTCTCGTGCCTCAGAAGCACATCATTCGTGTGGAAGCGGCTTCGTTATCCTGGCCCGCGCGGGGCAGCCTGGGGGTGGGGGTGACTTCTCCAAGGCGCCATTGCCAGCGGCCGCGTCCTGGGGGGCCGCTCCCAGCGGGGCCAGGCGCTCCTCCAGCCCTGCAGGGCCGGGAGAGCGTCTGTGCGGCCCGAAGAAGTCCCGGTCTGTTTTTGCACAAATATTCACGTCTCAGGCTCTGCGCTAGGCCCCGGGCCATTGCAGGGGACAGACGGGTTGCGTTTCAGTGAGGGGAGATGGCACTTGACAAAGCCAACATGCAAGTAAGTGAGACACGTGAGACCAGGAGTGTAACAGGAGAGACGGTGCCTTCCTAAGGGCGCCCCTGACGCGGTGCAGGGCGGGCATCGGGGTCGTCAGAAGGGGCAGCTGAGCGACAAGGAGGAGCATGCCTTGTGGAGCGTTTGCAGGGAGGGGAGCCGCCCAGGGCGAGGGGCGAGCTGGGTGGCTTGGAGGGGAGCCATGGCCCAGCGTGACCAGGACAGAGAGCGGGACAGCGAGGGCGCGGAAGCCAGCAGGAAGGAGGAAGTCCACGTCCCCACCCCTTGGGGCGGGAGGCCTGGGCCAAGACGGTGATTTCTGTGCCCCTGTTTGCTCCTCAGCGCTGCCCAGGGCCGCACATTCCCCGAGACCCCGCGCCCCGCAAGACAAGTGCGCCCGCCCGATGAGCGTGGGGCGCTGGGGACGATGGCCGAGGCTGGGAGCGGACAGCGAGGTCCTCAGCCCAGCGCGCCCTGCGTCTCCGCCGTCTCCTTCCACCTGCAGAGGCCGGAGTCAGAAATCAGTCTAAAGACCTGGGGGAAGCGCGACCTGAGCAGGGGACGGGCCGACTTACCGCTGGCACCTGTCATTGGTTCCCAAGAGGGGAGGTTGTCTTCCGCCCTATAACCGGCCACAGTGCTGCCATTATGGGGGGGAAAGGGGGCGAGGAGAGACCCTCCTAGGAGAAGCCCTCCACCCTTTCAGGGTCCAGAAGGCAATTAGGTCTTCACGCGCCCAACCTGACGAACCTGACAGCTCCCAGGGCGGCGCAGCCACCTGGTGCGTCTCCACAGCGAGGGCCCGTCCAGCGAGCAGAGCGCGCACGCAGCCCGGCGGGAGGCCCGGCTGGGGAGGGGGCTCCCACGGCAGCGGGGGCCGCTGCTGGCCTGTTCTGCAGCAGACGCGCCCCCAGCCTCAAAGTGAGGGGCAGCGGGCCCCCGGCGGAGGGACCAGCAAAGGCCCGGTGACGGACCCGGAAACGGGGCTGGGGGCTGCGGAACGGGCCCCCCCCATGAAGAAGGATGGCGGTGGCTCACCCGGAGGAGCCAGACACCGCGGGGCACCCCTTTATGGGCACCGCGACCCCATTTTACAGGTAAGGACCAGGCTCAGGACCGTGCCGCCTTTGCCGCCGCGTTGCGCCACGCTGAAGGGGCGGAGTCTGCGCTGGGCGGCATCGGGCTGCCCGGGGCCTCGGACCCCAGCTGGTGAGTCTGGAAGACCAGCAGGGGCCGGGGCCCCACGGATGGCCTCCGCCTGGGAAGCCGGGGCCCTTGGCACTGCGCACCCCAGCGAGAGGTCACCCACCCACACGGCACCCCAGCGGGTGGGGCCTCGGCTGGCATCACTGACTAGCAAGGTAACCAAGATGATGGGTGCGTCTCCCCTCACTCCCAGTCCCCGGGAGGCATTGCCATAGTGACAGGGGGCAGCGAAGGGAAGGAAGCTCCTTGCCTTGGGAGGCAGCGGGGAGGCGGGGGCTGTATTGTTTAAGGGAAGCTGCTTGGAGCCACTTTGACGTGAAGCTCATTCTCTTGCGGAAAATGCATGTGAGCAATGCCAGCCCCTGGGCGGCCTGCGGGCTCAGAGCATCACTCCCGGGCACCTGGGGGCACCAGCAAGGACAAGGTGGCCGAGCCAGGCCGGGGACAGTGCCGGCTCACGCTCTCCTCTTCCCAGATGGCGTCTGCAATGGGGCTGGGAGCTCACCACTGCCCAGACCTCACCGCAGCTCCCCAGGACCCCACGGAGGGACGGACAGGTCCCCCGCCTTCCGGGGAGGGGTCGCTGTGTTGTTGGGAACCCTTAGGTGGCAACGACAACACGTAAGGAAGACCGGCTAGGGGTTTTGTCACCTGGCGTGTGGATTTTGTCACCTGGCACGTCCGACAGGGTCGATCGGGGAGCTCGCAGGTGTCCTCAGGCGCTGGCCGGTCCCCTCCCGCCCGTCGGCTTTCCTTCCTGTGTGGCCTTTCGTCCCCTGTCAGGTTCTCCACTCAGGAAGGCAGGGGGGCTGCCCAAATTTACCCCTCCCGGCTTCCGGCCTAGAGGAGGGAGACGAAAGCCAGCTGCTGGGGTACAGGGGAGCTGGGGGGTGGCGTGCAGAGGTGCGGGTGCGGGAGGCCTCTCTGAGCGCTCAATCACGATTCAAACGACATTTTTATAAGTGTATTTCAACATAATCGCTTCCTTTGCAATGCTGCACCTTTATGCTGCTCACTTAAAAGCATCTTTCGGCGAGCACCCAGGGGTCCGTGGCACAGTGGAGGGTAAGACCCCAGCCCCGATGAACCGGCTGCGGGGTCTGAGGCAAAAGCAGGCCCCAGAAAGGAAGGGGGAGGTGGGAGAGGGTGCTGGGGTCAGGCAGGCAGAGGTGTCGACCCCGCAAGGAAGACGCCCTCGTAAGGGCCACCAGGCCAGGGCGTGCCGGCCCTGTGCTGGTACACCCCCCGACAAAGCGCGTGCCAGCTCCCTGCCCTCCCCCCACTCTGTGCTTTCCCTTCTATTTCTGCTCCGTTAAAATTACCCGAGACTTCCTGTGCTGTTAGCTGACCCACATCCTTTTTAAAAAGTGATGGAATATTTTTTTTAAAGCGAACTTTGAAGAGGGAAAGACATTTTTAACCTAATTTTACTCAGAAAGAAGCTGACAGTCAGAACTTAGGAAGTGAGTTCGTAAAAGACCGCACATCAAGCAAGGGCCCCTCCGGCCTCCGTGCTCCCGCAGCTCCCTCCGATTGCAGGGGTGGGGTCCTCACTCCACACCCACCACGCCCTGCCTGAAGGAGAATTCAGCTGGCCTTGGCCAGGGTCTAACTCAGGGCAGCATGCCCCACGTCCTCACTGAGGCTGGGGTCCCAAAGTATCTGCGGTGTGAAAAGCCAGCCACGGTCCCCTTCCCCACTCCCACCAGCACCAGGAGCTGGGGCTGATCCCTGGCTGGGCAGAGTCTAAATCATTTTCCACCGCTCAATTTAAAGGTCATCAACAAGCTCTGACGCTCCACCGTCTACAGTCCTGGGAACAGCCGTGTGTTTCCCACACTTTGGCCTGGCGTGAGGCAATCTGAGGGTGATGCATTCATTGGACCGTCTGAGGCAGAGTAAGACACCCCGAATCGCAGAGGTGCAGAGTATAGCTGCTTAGAGGGGACACTCAACCTTTGCAAGCCTGGCCTCTGAAAAGCTCTGACAATTCCATCTCTCTGAGCTCACGACGGGGAAGGCTTCTATAGCACCAAGATGATACTGTGTTAAGAGAGATTTTGTATTTGGTGTATTTAATGAGCAAGCAACTCCCCAAAGGCCTTTCAATAAAGCCAGTAAATTTAACAGGAGAAACACGTCAGTTGGCTTTGCCACTCTGGCTCAGAGGGCCGCCACTTCACAGAGCCTGGCACGTGTCACGCCGAGGAGCCCGGACTCAGTCTCCAAGAAGAAGGGAATGGAGTCAACGGGAAGTCGGCCAAGTCAGGAAGCCGCCACTCACCGCCCACCTGTCCCTGCTCTGCAGGGTCCCCGAGGGTGAGACCGGACAGAGCCCACATCGGAGCCTGGCCTGGGACAGGCATGCAGTTCCCGACGGGGTGCCCAAGCGAGACAGACCCATGGAGCGCCCGGTGGGCCTGAGGAGGAGGAGGAGATAAAGCATTCACGTCCATCCTCTCTACGACATGACCACGTCCACCTTGGTCCCCTTGCAGGGGGAGCTGGACAGAAGTTATGTCGGGGTGGAGATAGAGATTGACGAGGCACGTGGGATAAGCCTGGTGGAGCACGTGTGTGTACATGTGTGTATGCACGCGTGTGCATGCATGTGAGCATGTGTATGTTGCATCTGTGCATGTGTGTGCGCGCATATGTGTTTTGAATGACGTTATTTTTTAGCGCTGTTTTAGGTTCCAACAAAGCTGGGCGAGAAACCAGAGCGTGCCTGTGCCCCCCGCCCCGCCCTGCCCAACCTCCTGCACGCTCACACCCCCCACCAGATGGGCACACTGCTAGTCAAGGAACCTACCCAACGCGTTCTCACCCACAGCCCATACTCTGGTGGTGTGTTTGTAAGCGGAAGTCCTTCAACACACACTCACTAGACGCCAACTACTAAGGAAACGCACAGATCGCACGCAGCTCCTGTCCTGGAGTGTTTACAACCACAGACGTCCCAAGAGGAAAATGGGCTCGGGCCTCTGGCGCGAACCTACAGATGCGTTGTGCTCATCGCTGGACATCTCAGTTGCACTGAGTGTATCGCTTCGCCTTTTCTGCACAACAAACCACCCCCAGATCACCGCTCTTTCCGCTCACGATTCCAGACGTTGGCACCGTGGGCGGGACTCAGCTGGGCAGGTCTGATCTTGGCCGGGCTCCCTCGTGCATCTGCGGCCAGTGGCAAGTCGGCAGGCCAGCTCTGCTCTTGGAGGCCGGCCGGCAGTTGGCTGGGGCGGCAGGGAGTAGGGAAGGGGCAGCGAGACTCAGCAGGCCAGCCCGGGCTCCTGAGTGGGATGCCCTGGAGCTCCGAGAGCAGGCGGAAGCCATGCCCTTTTCAAGTTCCTGTGTCACGTTTGCTCCTACCCCACGGATGACGGCAAGTCACGGAGCCAGCTTGATGCAAGGGACCGAGGAAGGCTCCTCCTGTGGGAGGAGCTACCGGTCGGTTCGGCTGGGCATGGACGTGAAACTGGGGAGCATCCGCGGCCAGCTTTGCAGCCCGCCACACCTATGTGTCCCGGTTAAGAGAAAACTCAGAAGCAGGCGCATCGGGGTTGGGGAACCCCTCGTCTCCGTCCTCCCTCACACGCACGGCACAGAAGACTGGTCAACACTTCCGTCCGTGCCTGGCTGCCTGCCTGTCCCCGCTGTGGTGGGGACGCACCCAGCCTGTCCTGGTGAGGACAGTGGACATCCGCCGGGCGCCCCATCCGGACAGTGCCCTGCAGCCTTCACAATCCCGGCCGCCTCGGTGGGGCTTCGGGCTGCGGCCCTGTCCTTTCCCCTCGAGTGTCTGTCTCTGTGGCTCAGGAGGTCTGTGCCCGTCCTGGGAGAGTCACGCTCGCTGCCATGTTGGCCTCGAGCGTGGCCGGAGACTGGCTTTGGTCAGCACGAGCGGGAGGGCTCTCTGTCGCTTCAGAGGCAGGAAGTTTCAAGAGGCAGTGCACGGTGTCAGGGGCCCCCTTTACCAGTGAGACGGCAGGGACAGGCTGCAGTGCCAGCCGGGGTCCGGTGGGGGCAGGAGTTGGCCCGAGGTGGTTGTGTGGCCTGCGCTATTAATCCCTGTTGGGACGGCACTGCGGTGCAGGGGCCGTTTGTCACCACGGCGTAACACGGCAGAGCTGACGGATGCAGCGTCCCACGGTCCCATAGCACTCCTGGTGCGGTTCCTTCCTGGGCCCGTCCCCAACCCCGTCCCCTGCCCCAGGATCTGCGTTTGGCCTCCTGTTGGTCTCGTTCCCCGTGCTCCCCAGTTTCGCTCTCCCTCCGAAGACTCCCAGGTCCGTGTCTTCAGCCCAGATCTTCACCCTTGGGCTTAGGTAAGTCTCATCAGCTAACTTGTCTGCCAGGTGTATCCCACGGGGTGGTTCACAGGTACCCGTCTATTTACCCACTCCCTGCTCTCCACATCTCCACTGGTGGCTCCTGGGCCCCCAAGTTGTCTTTGACCGCTCACTCGTCACAGTCAGCACATCTGCTGTCCCGAGCCACCCGTCGTCCCCTCCTACTCATTCTGCTGCCACTTCCTTGGCTCCAGCCGCTCCCCCTGGGTGACAGCACCGCCTCTGCTGACCTCCCCTGTTCCCGGCAGCCTCGTGTCCCCACTCCTGTGCTCTGCCGCCCAGCCCAGACCCTGGCTCGTTTGGGCAGCGGTGCGAGGGCCATCGCACACACACGCGCGTGGCCTGGTAGGTCTGAGTAGACCTGTCAGGCTTCCGCACGGCCCACGACACAGCCCAGACTCCCCACCGGGACCCACAGGGTCCCCACGGTGGGGCCCCTGCCAACGCTCGTCCCCCACCACTTGCCCCATGCTACACGCCACCGATGCCAGGACCCCTGTCCTGCCATCCATCGTCCCACTGTCTCCAGTGCTGCCGACCCCTCGACCTGGACTGGCTTTCATCGCCACCCTCTGCCCTGGGCCCTGGGTACGTCCTGCTCACTTTTTAACTCAGCACCGATATCCTCACGCCCAGGAGTCCCTACCTTGCCATCATGCACATTCACACACACACACGCACACGCACACACATGCAAGCATGCACACATACATGCACGTGCACACACATGCATACACACACATTCACACACACATGCATACACATGCACACACACACACATGCATACACCCACCTCGCCTGGCAGTGCGTGTGGCCCCTGACACGGCCAGCCGAGAGGCCCTGGAGAGAACAGTGGCCAGTGGCTTAGCCCACGAAGCACTGACCATGGACTCGGCCGTCGCGTTTTCTTTCTTGGCCAGAGCGACGGATTATTCTGGCATCTCGAGGACAAGCCAGACTGGATGCCAGAGCAGCTCATCGGCTCCAACCACCCAGGGGCCCGGCTGCCCGGAGCCAGCCACCACCACTCAGAGTGCACCTTGGCCCACAGCTGGGTCGGGACGTGCTCGGGCCAGTTAGCCCCGCCAGGAACCGGCTGTGAACCAGGTGCTCAGCGAGAATCGGCTGTTTCTATTGTTTTTCACTCACCGCCGCAAGGTGTGTTATCTGCCCTACTGTGCTCTGCACTGAACAGTTCAATGTCAGATAAAGCCAGGCTCTCTCCCCACGAAGCCCACCAACCAGAAGGAAATCCAACAAACAGAGACGGGGCTGATGTGTGGACAGCAGCAAACAGGCAGCCCAGCCGCGCCGCCTCCCGTCCAAGCAGCCCGGCGTGCACGCTGGCCCTGACCGACACACATGCACACGCACACATGCACACGCACACGCACACGCAGGCCGCACGGCTCTCACATGGAGCGGCCCCTCCCTCCCTGCCCACCTGAAGCCCCCCCCCCCGCAGAGGCCCCCTCTTCAGAACCCCTGACTCGCACACACGGGCTCTGGCCGGTCTCTAGAGGGGGACGCGCTGCCCTGCACCCCGGGCTGCGCTCGACCCGGGCGGCCTGAGCAAGGCCGTTTACTTTATAAAATGTAGAAAGCAAATCCCGGGGGAAAGTCACCTGTCTCCAGCAACACCTTGGCGTCCCTCTCTCCAGCCCTTTCTCTGTATACTCATTTGCCCGCGTGGGTACTGCATTTTCATCCTCTTGTTTCCTCACTGCTTCTCCCCTCCCCTGTCTTCACCCCCAGGACCAGCCGACGCCCGCAGCTCACTGGGTGGCTGTCTTCAGTGACAAGATCTCGCAGGCCCGAGGACCTCTCGAGCCCAGATTCACTGCTCATCTGGGGGCTCCAGGGCCCTGGTGAAGGGGCTTTGAGCAGGTGACACCTGTCACCTCGGTAAGGGTGACTGCCAGTGGCCACTGAGCGCTGGTACCCCAAAAAGCCTCTTCTCAGCAGCCGGCCGGTCCCTGGGGCCCCCGGCTCAGGCGTCACTCTGGGCCTGACCCGACGCGGGCACTGATGGCTGAGCTGGGCAGTTAGGAGGCCCTGACCACCTTCCCCAGACTCGTCCCTCCCAGGTGACGAGAAGCTCGAAGAGAGATGCCAGGTGACAGGGCAGGAGCCGGGAGAGGGTGACGGGGAAGATCACCCGCGGGCCCATCCCGCCTGAGGCCGACCCCGCACCCCACTTTTATCCCTGACACAGCCCCCGAGAAGCAGACCTCGTTCGTTCATTCATTCATTCTCATCTCGCAGACCCGCACGGAGCACCGACCTTGTACCAGACGTTTTCTAGGCTCAGGGACACGGCAGCCGTCGGCACCGACAGAGCCCCCCGCCCCGCCCCCCGCCTGGCGCTGACATTCTCAGGGGCGAGAGACGGGCAACGAACAAGCACGTGCGCCAACAGCCAAGGTCCAGAGCAGCACAGGCGACGCGTGGGGCACAGGACAGCGCGGTGTGTGCGGAGCGGAGGCGACAGGACCCCGGGTGGGCAGAGAAGCCTCGTCCGAGGAAGGGAACGGTGAGCCGGGCCCGACCAGTAAGCAGGACGGGACGGCGGCACACAGACCCGGGGCCGGGGCCCCGAGGCAGGAACACGCTCTGCGTGTCTGAGGAACAGAAAGCGTGTCCTCTGGGGGCCCTGCTGAGGACAGTCCGACCACGTGGTCGCACGCACACCAACCCCCACAAAGGGGGACCGAGGGCGACCGGGCCCAGGTTCTCGTCGTCTGAGAGACTCGAACTCAGAAAAGCAAAGCCCTGCGAAGGGGACCACACAGGTCCAGGTGCGGATGGCACAAGGGGTGGCCCTGGGCTTGGGGGGCCGGGACGCTGGACGTGGCGACGCACGTGCACCAGCAGGCGCCTGCCGGGGAGGGCGCTGGCCGCGGCCGCAAACGAGGGAACTTCTCCCAAACAGCCGTGGAAGACGGGGTGCGCTTCATCCCCGACTCGAGAGGAGGCAAAGGGCCCGCGGGGGCTTTCCACGCGTGGTCTCTAGCTTCGTCCCCGTGTCTGTCCTTGCTGTGTCTCTAGGTCTTTCATTTTTGTTTTCTTTCTGTTCATCTTGCTCTCTTACAGCCTCTCCCTCTCCCCCTCTCCCTCATCGCCCTCCGGTCTCTGTCCGTCTCTCTGTCTCTCTGTCTGTGCGCACCCTCATCCCTCCCGGCTGTTCCTGGTCCCCCTCGCTCTCCACCTCCGCGGACTCCATCCCTTCCCGTCCCTCCACGCATCGCCCCGTGTCTCTCCCATCACACGTCTTCCTGTGCCCGCCTCCGCCTCCGCTTCCAGCCCCATCGTCTCCTCCTCTTTGTGCAGCGCGAGGAGCCTCTTCGGAAAGAGCGGACCCCTCGGGGGCACGGGGCTCGGGTCTGGATGCTTAATCTCACTTTCCAGTCCGCAGGGCAGGGCCCAGCACATGTGTCCTGGCTTGCCACGCACGTCCACCAGCCTTGTCACCCTGCTCTCCTCCCCTGCCCAAACGGGGATGGCCGTGTCCCCTGAGCGGGGGCTCATCTCGAGCTCTGCTCCGCCTGTGAGGGGCAGCTGGGGCCCAGGGTGGGGAGGTCCAGAGAGGACCTCGCCCTCTCACCTCTGAGTGAGTAAGCCTGGGGCACAGGTAGGGGACTTGGCTCAAATTTTCGGGGGGTCACATCCGTGCTCTTTATTCTGCTCTATTCTAAGAATTAATATTAATCAGTTACCAATTGTATTTTGCTCTATGACACTCTGAGAGAAATAAAGACCTGAATAACGCTGGTGAAGGTTCCTTGACTGTTCGAGTGAATGAGTCACACACACAAAACTCTAAGCACTTAACCAACACGAACCCCTGCAGCCCTTCCACAGTGCCCCGTTCTACAGATGTGGACGCTGGGGCCCAGAGGGGTCAGCTCGCAGCGGCCATGCAGAATGCCACACCTGCCCCCTCACCCCTCCATCCGCCTTCGGGGCATCAGGTGCCTCTGAGGAGAGCCCCCCCCCCCCGCCTCAGGACAAACAAAGTGACCTCGCTGGTCCCCCTAACTCCTCACTCCCTCCCTCTGTGAGCTCCGGCCCAGGCCCCTGCCCCTCGCCTTTCTGCAAGGCTGCCTCCTTCTCGCCCCTTCTTCCTCAGCTCAGATATCGTGCTCAGGCCACTCCTGGGCCCCCTCATCCCAGGGGCCCCCCAAAGTCCCCAGGGCACCACGTTATTTCCTCCAATGCTTATCACGCCGGCGATGTCGCTGCTAGTTCTGGTTCGCGTCTCCCTTTCCTCCCCAGACTAATCCCAATGTTCAGCACCAAGTCAGAGCCCCAGGACGAGGGACACTTGGGCTGGACCAGAGACGACGAGAGCAGTGGTCAGGCGAGTTCCTGGAGGGGAGGACGGCCGAGCAAAGCCACATTCTGTGCCCCACACTCAGGGCCAGGCCGGCAGGAAGGACTGGAGATGCCGATGGGCCGGCATCGTGGGCCTTGAATGCCAAGCTCGCTTTGGGCTTGACCGGCAGGCAACGGGGAGCAGGCAAGGGAGTGAGGGACCCAGCAGGACGCCCCCCTGGTCTTCGGAGGATGAGCTGGCAGTGTGTGCGGGGGAGAGGCCGGGGCAGGAGGCCCCATCGGACCTGGCCGAGGGCTCCTTCGGGTGGGGGAGATCCAGGGGCCCAGGAAAAGGGGTGCAGAAGAGGCCCAGGCAAGGTTCTCAGCCTGCCGTGCCTGGGTGCAGAGAGACGGGGCGCCTCCCAGGGTCTGAAATTGCCCAGCTGCATTTTCTGAAAACCAGAGCAGTTCGGGATCTTTGTTTTCTGGGTTTTTTTTTTTTTCCCTCTGCCCACTTCAGGGCAATGTAGAGCAGATCGTATTTCCAAACACATCCCAAGAATCTGCAGTGGAAGTTGGAAGAATAACCCCAGGCTTCTTGGTCTAATTCTCAAGGTCAACTGATATCATTAGAATAACATGAACTCAATTTGAGCTACAGCAGGGAAATCATGTTAGGAAATATGGGTCACTCGTCACCGAGTAATGAAGCTGTTACCTCGCGCGCTCGAACGCGCTCGGGACCCTGTCAGCCATCCTCGCCTCGTGGCCCGGCTGGCTCGGGACGGTGGCGTCGCTCGGGAACCCCGAAGCCCACTCAGAGAGGGAGCGGGATCCCCGAGCTGTGTGCCTGCACCTCCGAGCCAGCCAGGAGGGCAGGGTGTCCGGACAGAGGGCGGATTTGAGACGCTTTCCCTGCGATTTTTGGGGATTTTCTGTAAAAGCCACAGTGGGACACAGGCAGAGGGAAGGACCCTGAGGCTGCAGAGCGGTCAGCCAGGGACGGCGGGGAAGGGAGCTTCCGTCTGGACGTCAGCTCCGGACAGCAGCCCGTGTGGGGAGTGGGGGTCACAGCACTCGTGAGCAGGGACCCCGACCGAGGGATGAGGGATGAGGATGCAGCAGCAGAGCGGCAGACAGCCCGTGCTGTGAAAGGGACACACTGCTGGCCGCTGCCAGCCCCCAGCGGGCAGCAGGGACCGTCACCCGGAGTGGCCGGACCAGCCAGCGTTCCAACGAAAACGAGAAAGCCGCCACTGTGTGTGAAATCGCCTCATGTAGGATGGCGCACTGGGCTGCTCGCCCCACTGGGGACAGCTCCGAAGGACCGCTCCAGCTCCCGTCTCCCGGCAGGCCCCGCCTCTGCTGTGCCTGCTGCGGCCCGGCCTCTCGTCCGCCCGGTCCTGCCTCCCTCGCTCCGGGTCCGTGTGGGTGCCCGTCCGCAAGCTGCCTTCCAGAAAGCCCAGCCGTGATGCCCTCTCACACCTCGCTCCCTCCCCTGTCCCACGGGGGCACTGTCTCGCTGTATCCCATCTGACGAGGACGAGGACGTATGGCGAGCATGCTGGAGGAGGCGGCGGAGTTAGGACTGCCCCGTGCATGCAGCAGGCGCTCCGTGCGCGTCTGCTGTGCGTGCATGGTCGCTCAGTCGCTAGGAGCAGGTGGTGAGTGCGTGGCTAACCACACAGAACCATCCCCTGAGCCAGAGTGCCCGGGCCTGGGGCTCCCTCGTCGTGGGAGGAGCGTCTGGCTCTGTGTGTCGTAGGGTGTGTAACAGCCTCTACCACTAGATGCCAGTAACAACCCCAGTTGTGACAACCCAGAATGATTCTAGGCATTGCTACATGTCCCCTGCGAGACAAAATTGCTCCCAGGTGAGAGCCTCTGCCCTAACCCATCAAACTTCCCCAGCCACAGGCGGGGCAACCCCAGCCTGGACTGTTGACCAAGGCCTTGCCTCAGCCGCCTCCAGGGATCCGGGGACCCGAGCCAAAGCCAGGGCACACGGGGCAGCGAGGCGGGGTGGGGGCACCCACACAGAGACACCTCCCCAGGTCCCAGCCGCTCGCTCATCACGCAACCAGCCCGGCCAGCAGCTGCCCCCTCCCAGCCCCAGCACCCTCACGAAGCACAGAGGTGTCGGCCGGGTCCTCCAGGTGCTGGGAGGAGGTGTGAAAATATTCAATTTCGTGGGTGTGGAAGTATTTTGACAAAACAAAGGTACTGTGCAGAAGTACAATAGAATCGATTCCTGTCAACATTCATCTTACCCAGATTCAGCTAAGTGAGCTCAGCCAAGGAAGGACAGACAGACAGGCAGACGGACAGAGGGGCCTTATTCACACTGTCACTTCTCTTGTCCCCTGTGCTCCCAGAGAAAGGGAAGCCACAGATAAAATGCCCCCAAACCAGAATAAGTTAGATTCTCAGGACCTACCAGGTCCTAATGATTAACAGGGTTTTCAAGGTAAATTTTACTCAGTAAAAATGTTTAGATTTTGCCTGATATGGCAAATTTTCTCACCTCGAGCAGACTGTGACTGGGCTCTTTTTAATTTAACTACAAAAAATAAAAATAAAAGGTGAACAAAAAGCATGTCAAAGAAAGTTATGCCACCCCGACACACCCATTCCACCGGCAGCGGGGGCAGAACCGGGAGACATGCCACCGCGGGGTGCCTGGCGGAGGCAGGGGCACCCCCCCGCCGTCCACCCAGCCCTCCCTGGAACAGAGGGAAAGCAGAGACCCCGAGATAGCCTCGTTCCCACAGGAGGCAGGACCCAAAGCCAGCACAGGGCTGACGCAGAACCCGCCCCTGTCTCATCCCGCTGGGGCCTCCCAGCCTCCCACACGGCCAGGGAGAGGAGGCTGGTGGGGGTCCGCCAGGGCAGGCAGGAGAAGCGGGGTGTCAGTCCTTCCAGGGCCAGAGGCTTTCTCCCCTCACCACCCCCACCCCCGACACCTCACACTCTGGCCTTCCTCGACCCAGGGGCTCAGCTCGGGTTACCCCAGAAAACCTAGGTTTTTCAGGGGCCATCAGCTGTGCTTGAGATCCAAAGAGGAAGAAAATATAATATATATATATATATATATACATATACACATACATACATACACACTGGCTAAAAATGAGAAGAAAATTGTAAAAGCAAAATTACTATACTTTCCAAAGTAAAATTCTAAAACCCTTTTAACATCTTTGAAGCAAAATCATTATACAAAAGCATTACATGTAAGCCGAGTAGACTTGACATATGGAAATGATGTGGAGGAGGACCTCACAGGCCCTGCGCACCCCCTTTCTCCTCCTAGAAAAAAATCCTCTTACCTCGCAGAGCTGCAGTGGGACACGGAGCCGGACGATCTCCGAGCCACGCAGGCCCTGAGAGCCGGGAGACGGACGTGTTGGAGCCCATGTTTCAGAGATAATGGGGTTGTTAGCACAGATCAGAAATTTTAGGAGCCAGCAACCCCCACGCCCAAGCCATCAGATCCTGTGTAATCATTCGTTTTTGTCTCAGCGAGTCTGGTGGAAGGTTCTAGGCTAGGAGTTAGGAGCAGGGGGCCAAACCTTGTCCTTGGACCTTGTTATAGGCAAAGGAAATGCAGTACTTCCTGAACCAAAAGTAGTGAAGAACAGGATAAACTGAGAGGACCATTTTTATGAAGAAAAAAAAAATGGGAAAAAGCATATTTCCTTGTGAAAGACACCCGGTTCTTTCGGAAACAGGGAAGTCTCCCTACCAGTGTCAGGCAGTAAGGCGTGCCGGGGTTTCCAGCTTGACGTCCCACTCCACTCGGCCCCCCGGCCTGCCTGCCCATCGCCCCCGAATCTGCAGGCCCTACACTGGGGGCTTCCAGCTCTGCTCCTCTGAATACCTGAGGCCCTGGGGTCCTCCAGGAAATGACACGTGGCCAAGGGGAGGCAAATGTCACCCGGAACCGAAGCCAGCCCCTGCCCACAGCCTGCAGGTTCCCGGCTGGCAGGAACCTCTTTCCCGCCAGCGGGCAGAGTGGTGTTTACGTCACAATGACCAGAGAACAAAGGCAGTGGCCGGGCTTTGGGGGTGGTGCTCATTCGTGGCTTGCTTTTGGGGACCAGAATTCCTGCCTCGTCCCTGGTTCCGTAGACTCCCGTCTGGCGGGGCGGGGGATGGTACATCAATGCCCTCGGTCACTGCGCAGCTGTCTGCGTCTCCTCTGGCCGGTCATCAGCTGCGGGGGTGCTCAGGTCTGGGGCGATGAGGACAGGTGCCCCTCAACTCACCAAGGGTGCCGTCGGGAGGCCGGCGGGCCGAGGGACTCGGGCTGAGCAAGACGCTCGGAGGGCAGCTCCTGCTGTTCTTCATCATGCATCTTCAGAGAGCAGAGCGAGTCCCCGGGCCCTGGGCGGGGGCCCGGCAGACCCCTGCTGGTGAAGGCAGGGTGATGTGGGGGGCTCGGCAGATGCATGCGCACAACAGGTAGGTCTCCGAATTACCTGCTGTAAACAAAGCAAATTATATTTACTTCCACCGGAGCCTGAGGTTTTGACAGCAAAGAGAGACTTATGGTAGAGTTGTTGCTGCATTTATATTTAATAAATTTAAGAGAGAGATGAAATAGGCTTTAGCAAGGCTAGTGAAATATTTATAAAAGCACACCAAAGCCATGTAAGGGAGAGAGAGGGAAATAAAACAGCTCACATGCGGGATCAAATCGAGCGAGGCAGCTTTTAACCTGACAGCTCCCTCGCACCGCGGGCGAGACCGTTGCCAACGGCCGCAGATGCACCGCACCTGGGCTGGCCGGGCGGCGGGGGCGGGGGGCCGGGCGGACGTGCGCGAGGCGCAGCCTGCGCCACGTGGCCGGGGCATCTGTCACACCTGCCGACCGCTCAGGTGTGCCTGGCACCTTGTGGCGCCAGCCCACGCGGCTTCTCCCGCCCCTGGCCTGCGTCCACCCAGCCCAGGGCCTGAGGCAGCGCGCGCCAGGCCTGGGAAGCCTCGCGGAAAGGCGGAGGCCGGACGCCGCGGGGCCTGCATCTCTCGCCGGGCCGGTCCGGCTTGGAGCTGCTGTCCGAGGAAGGTCTGGGCTGGGGTGATTAGACTGATGGGAGACGGGCTCTCTGTCCTCGTTGGCAGATTCGTCACACGCTTCAGAACGCACAAGCACTGTATGTGCGTGGCGGAGAAGTCAGAAGGAAGCAGGCCAACCAGCACACAGGCCGGCCGCTCACCGCTCCTCAGGGCCGGCTTTGCCGCGGCGTGGGGCCTTCACGGCGCGTCCTGGACACCAGCAACCAACACGACAGAACGTGCTGGCCACCGCACGTCCGGTCCCCCACCCTCGGCTCGCGGCCTCTGCCCCCGCCCGCCCCGAGCAGCCTTCGGGTCCCGTCCTGATCCGAGCCCAAGCTCACCACCTGGCCCGTTTCAGTTCTGTCTCCCTAAACAGACGCTCGCGGGGCCTGCTGCATCTCTGGCCCGGTTTCCCCCTCCGTCAGCTGAACCCCGGGTCACCGTTGCCGGCACCCCGTGGTGGCTCATTCTCTCGCCGCCCCGAGTGCCACCTGCGTGCACGTTGACTGTCCCCACGGAAGACCCTGCCTGTTCCTTCCCTCTGTTCCCGCCTTCGTCAGGGGTCCTCAGCACAGCCCGGGCCCGCACCAGGCTCCGGACCGCACCACGTCGCCCAGGACCATGACTTCCGGCCTCGCCATGGGCTGGGGACGACGGCCACTCACGTCGCGTCTGCCCGTTGGTTCCCAGGAGCAGCGGGCCGATATGTGGAGTCAGGTTGTGTAAAGTCAGCTCGCCAAATGACCAGCGACCCGGCTGCTGGGGGCGGGGTGGTGTGCTGGAAGTTTCAGCACCCCAACCCTGGTCTTTGCCGCTGCTTATCCCAAACGCACCTTGCTGACCGCCTCTGCCTCTGGCCCGGGGCCCTGTGCCAAGTCCCCGAGACTCCTGAGTGAGGCTCAGAGCACACTGTTCGCAGATCGCGGGGCTCAGCAGCTGGCTGCTCGTCCCCCACTGTGACGCCATGCCCTGTTCCTCCACGCCGAGCCCCTCTGCTTCCCAGGGCGCCTCTCGCTCTCGCCTCCAGGCCTCCGCCGGGAGCACTTGGCCATCCTTTCTCCCTCCCCGCCTCCCGGTTTTCAGCACCAGCTTTACGGAGGTATAACTCAGACACAGTAAATCGTGCACCTTTAACCTGCCCGACCTGCTGTTTTAACCCTGAAGCATACAACCCCGAAACCATCACCGCGTATGGACCACATAGCAACCTGCCCGTCACCCCCAAAGCTGCCGACTCTTCGTAAAGCCCCCCTCTCCCCCCAGACCCAGGCAACCACTCGTGTTTTCTGTCCCTACGGATTACTTCCGTTTCAGGAACCTACACACGTGGACTCATCGAACACAGACTCTGCACGCTTACTCAGCGCAATGACTTTGAAAGCCGTCCATGCCTTTCTATTGTGAATCACACCCGCCTGCAGGGAAGTCCTGCCACGCACACCCGCCTGGCCATCCCGCCCGGGAGGCCTCGGCTCCAGCCCTCGTTCCTAGCGGTTGGATCCGGGTCCTCTCCACCCCTGCCCTGTCTCTCGTTAACGTGCTGCGCATACGAAGTACGGCTCTAAGAACCATTTCCGTGTCCCCGTCTGCTACCTCCAGCCTCTGCCTCAGCTCTAGGCCGGTTGTGATTCCGGTGTTTTCCCCTTCGTCCTGGGTCGTGTTTTCCAGCTTCTCACAGGCCCGGGGAGTGCCAGACACCATGGCTTTTACCTTTCCGGGCGCTGGATGATTGTGTATTCTTACAAACATTCGTTGTGCTTCGTTCTGGATGCAGGCAGAGCGCTCTGCACGCGACCCTCCAGATGGTTCGTTCCCGGCCTCGGGGGTGGCCCCCTGTCTGTGCGGACCGACCCTGGAGGAGAGCCCTCTGCAGTGTCCAGTGAAGCTCTTCCATTCCAGAACCTCCCTCAGACAAACTGTAGCCACCACGGTGTCCAGACTCTCAGCGCCGTCCCCTCCACACAGGGAGCTGGCCGGTCCCGCCTCGGGGGCCCCTCCTTGGCTGTGGCCTAGAAACTCTCTGAGGCGGTAGCCTGGGCAGTCACAGGGCTCCCCTCGCCTCTCAGAGAACACTGCCCATCATTTCTGGATGTCAAACGGTTTGTAAACCACAGTTTCGAATACTTGGCCTAGGTCTTGTATTGTTTCAGGCAGGAAGGTAAATCTGGGTTGTGCTACTCCATCTTGGCTGGAAGTAGAGCTTCTTCCCTCACTAGCGACTAATGAACCTTTATAACTTAGTTCAAAAGCCACCCCCTACAGGCAGCCTTCCCTGATGGCCTGTGACCAGATTAAGTGATCCCATGACGTTCCCTCGCCGCCCCGCCCCCGCCAGCCATAATGCTTTCTTTGTCGGTTCTAATCAGGCTACATGGTTACTGCTTATTTGCTCACCTCCCCAACTAGACGGTAGGCCCTGAACTTATGGATTTGTGTCTCACTCACTGGACTTTATCTGGTCTATAATAGGTGTTTGACTAATGTCAATGATTTTAACGTGTTTTAGCTCCAGAAGACTGAACCAGTGTTTATCAGGGAAGTCTCTGTGTCCAGGCAGATAGTGGGGACGGGGAAGTTTCATCTAGAAAGGAGAGGATGTAAAGTGCACCTGTGCCAGCAGGCGGGACGCTAACTCACCTGTCCTTACCTTCAAGACCCCAGGAATCACAGTTGCTCCCCAATGACCAGCAGAGCGCTAGGGGACAATTCAGATGCACAGGAAACAGCAGAACCAGCCAGGAGACTAAACCAGTTCGAGGCTTCCCGAGCAAGCAGGGGGCCTGTCTAAACCGCCTTTGCCTCTGCTGCTGTGGGGTCCCTCCAGCACGTCCAGCTCCCTGAACCCCCCAAGGCGCTGGAGAGGACCCCCAGCCTCTGGCAGGTAGGAGGCGAAGCAACTTAGCAAACTGAAGGGATTTCAAATTATTTTCAAGTCTGCACTTGGTAAGTGGGGAAAAAAGAAAAAAAAAAAACCTCACTCTTTTCCAAAGAATGAAAAGGCTCCCGCCCTCCCCTCCTTTCCCTTCAATGACGGTATTTTCATAAGAGAGGCCGCGTGATAGGCCGGCTCCCTTTAAATTATTTGCTAACGATCCAGGCGGCGGCGCGGGGCTGCCCGTCCTTGGCTGGCCTTTCCTTTCAGCGACTGCCTCCTTCAGCGGAACAATGGCCTCGGCCCAGCCCCTCCCCGCCAGCTCAGCCGCACCTCACGGCGCTGCGGCCAGGTGCCCAGGCTGGGCCCCGGCTTTGTTCCCCGGGCTGCACGGGCCACCCTTTCATCTGCCTGGCTCCCCTTTCTGTGCCATTTAAACTTTAACCCGGTAGTAACTTTGCCCACCTTGGTTCCCGACTCAAAGGCTGGCAGATGAAACGCCCTCCCCTTGGATGCGGCTTGAAAACTTCAGCCCTGGTCTCGCTCTGTCTTTGAACTGCTCTGGAGCCTTTTCGCCCGGGCCGTTTTATCCTCCCCCGGCCGCGAGCTTCCAGGCCTGGGGCCTTGGGAAAGGTGGCAAGGGGGGCTTCTCAGTTGGGGCCCCGAGGGGACCCCAAACGCCCAGGGTGGGCAACTCATGTGCCTCTCCCCACCCCCAGAGGGCCAGGGGTCCGGAGCGGGAGCCACCTCCGGCCTGCTGAGCCGGTCCCCGCCTGTGCCCGGCCCTCCCCGCACTCGGCTTCCCTTCGGAGCCCCACCCCCACGCAAAGAAAGGCTTCTGGCTCCAGGTGGGTCCTTTTCAATGCCAGGCAGGCCACTTGCTGCTTCAGATGTCGGGCAAGGCACAATGAGAGAACTCTGCCACCACGGAAAAAGTCGGGTATTCCAGACCTGAGGGGGTGGAGAGACGGTGAGATACGGACCCGAAAGCCACCCAGAGCCCCCTTCCTCCCAGCTGGCCGGAATCTGCTAATCAGCCCTATTCGGGAGGGAGCTTTGCAAATGCGATCAAGTCGAGGGTCTTGAGACGAGGGGATGGGCCTGGGTTACTCAGGTGGGCCAAAGGGCAATGACCAGCCCTGCATGAGAGACACACAGGGGGGAGGAGGAGGCCATGTGGCCATGGAGGCCGAGAGAATGCAGCAGTGTGGCCACAAGCCAGGAAGGCCTGGAAGCACCGGAAGCTGCGAGACGTAAGGAATGCGTCGTCCCCTCGTGCCCAGAGCTTTTGGAGGGAGCACAGCCTGCTGACCTCTAGGTTCTGGACGTCTGGCCCCCAGAACCGTGCAGAACACGTTTCTGTTGTTCTAAGCCACCGGCTTATGGTAATTTGCTACGGCCTCAGGAAACTCGTACAAGTATGCAGTTGCGCGGATGGGCATTTTCAGGGGTACGCGCTCTCCCGACCAGCGCCTGGTGCCGGGGTGGTGGCTCAGCCCCTCCCCCACTTCAGAGGATGGACCCCGAGGTGTCAGCCAATCCTGACTGTCGAGGGCCCTCACCAGTGACCTGAGGGTGGGCGTGTGACTTGTGCTAGCCAATGAGATGGGAGGGGGAGCTGTGCTGGGAGACAGGTGTGCTGGGGGACAGCCTCTTCTCCTCAGGTGTGATCACCCCCACCGTGAGTCCAGGCTGAGGACAGTGGCAGGATGGAGAGTGGAAGGACTGCAGAAGGACAATGACACGGCTAAGCCCGAAGGGAGAGCTTGAGCTTAAATCACACCTCCTGAGGGAGACAGGACCTAGTGGGGTTCTGGGTAGACCAGATGTCGGCCTGCATGATGCTTTGAGAAGCCCCCTTGAAGCAAAGCTTTGAGCATGGGGCCTGGAGGGGGTTTGCTGTCTGGCACATCGCTGTATCTCCTGACCACACCCCCTAGATTCCCGTCCCAAGTCCTCGGGAGAGAGAAAAGCTCTCAACGAAAATCGAAGAAAGGTTTACATCAAACCTCAGAGGCCATCGACCGGGACCAGTGACAGCGAGAAGCAGGGAACTTCCCCCCACTGCCACTCAGGGAGGACGTCACCATGGGAGCAACTGGCAGGGAGAGCGTCAGCCCGTCAGCCCTGGAGGCAGGACGTGCGGACGGACGGACGGACGGACGAGGGGCCCCAGCGAGGCGGCCAGGCCCAGCAGGGGTATGAGGCGTGTCCAGCCAACGCTGCATTTGCCTATCAGAAACGGGACCCGCCGGGGGCACAGGGAGCCAGGGACCAGAGGGCAGAGGCAGGGCCGCGTCGCCCCAAACTCTCGGGTGGACGTATCTGCAGGTCACCGAAGCATACCTGTCCAAGCCACTCGCAGCTGACAGGTGTTTCCGAGCCCGCTGGAGACAAGCCTGGAGAGTCCCCAAAACAACCGGGTGACAGTTTGAAGGGGTTTCTGGGAGTCCTGCCGTATCGGGTGAGAGCGAGAACCACATAAATATACATCATTGTCGTCCACACCCCTTGTGGCCTTAGGCTGTGTGACCCGCATGTCACAACATTCGTTAGCAGCATCATTTCAGGCCAGAGCCACTTTCTTGGATGGTTCTCAACCTTGTGGTTCTCAGCCTTGATGTGTATTAGAGTCACCTGGGGCTTATAAGGCCCGCCCCCGCCCCAGCCTCTATCGACGTCACTGCCTATGTCTTTTGGCTGAGCTGTCTGCAGTGTCCCGGCCCAGGGCGGTGTGGGAGACAGAAGTCCCCCTGAGGCATGCTTGTGCCTGGCCCAGGACCCCCGAGGGGCCTGCGCGGTTGTTAGGCAGAGGACAGACCTTCTCGTGGGCCATCTTCACCCCATTTAACTCCTCACTTAAATTTGCTAACAGATGTGAACGCCCCTCAGCGAGGGAGAAGTGGGCCATCGGCAGCCTTTCTCCGGCACCCTCACGGAGCTGGGCTTCAATTTCGGGGCAGTCAGCCTCCCAGAGGGCTCCAGGCCCCACAGCAGCCACGTGCAGGTGACGATTACAGGCGAATGGAGGGAAGCCAGCCCCGTGCTCTCCTCGTGGGAGGCATCCCCCACCCGAAGGCTCCCCTGCTCCCTGCAGAGGTCGGGGTGCCCTTCCACACCTGTGCCTGTGCCCCCAGAAGCCCTCAGCTCAGCAGCTCAGAGAACTCTTCAGTTCCGGGGGCACCAGCCTCGGGAGCAGAACCCCACCTCTACCCGAAGAGAGGTGGAGTCCACAGGAGGCCCGGGCAGCCCATCGGCTGTGTGCCCAGGAGGCCTGACCCCTCCGGGACTCAGCCGGCAGCTCCAGGGCCCGCTCAGGCAGAGCGTCGAGAAGGCGCTGTTTGTAAGCTGCCAAGATGCTTCTCTGTGGACGTGAAGCCACCAGCCATCTTGAAGTGAGTCCTCTCTGTTCACAAGAGGGCCTCTCGAGAGGCCCCTTGGGTGGCAAGTGCCCAGCGAGAGGGGCGCCCACGGCTAGGGGAAGAGTGTGGCCATGCGGTAGGGGACCTGACCAAAGCTTCTGCGCACGCCCTCACCCTGCCACATCACTCACCTCCCGGGGGCGGGGCACCTCAGGGAGGGCTGACACTTCCTTTCTGAAGCACAGGGCTCTGTGAATAGACAGGGTCCTGGCCACGCCCCCGGCTGGAAGGGCCCCCGAGGGCCCCAGGGCCCCGGAAGGGGCTCCCCCCAAGGCACAGGGAAGTCTGGACTGGAGGTGGACGAGGCTTTGCCCTGCCTGGGGGATGGGGAGGGGAGGGCGGGGACCCCAACACAGCCTGCGGCCCAGCTGCTTGGCAAAGGGCGAGTGGGACCTTCATCTCTGAAGCCCCTTCCGCCTGCCGGGGCCTCAGCAGACCAGGGCACACCCCGTCCCAGCACCTGCGGCCCAGGAACCCGGCAGCCTGTTCCCATCTTCCGTCCTCTGGCGTCCGTGAGGACAGGTGCCTTGTCCTGCTCGCCAGCACCCAGCACGTACCTAGCAGTTCGTAACTGGGCACTAAACAGGAGAATTAGCCAACCCCCGAAGCCTGTTTCCTGTGTGGGTGCGCCTCGGCACCCCGACACGCTCTGGGGGTTTGCCACAGCCATCGCCCCCTCCCAGCCCCCCACCCACTCTCGCTTCCCGGGAGCTCAAGGATTACCAACTAATCCTAATATATTTGCCCGAGTGAAACCCAATTAGAAAGGTAAATCTGAAAAAATAACCGGCAGAACAACATAAACACCTGAGGAAGGGGTGCTGGGGGCCCGTTTCACTGTCTTCCCGCTTCCGGTGAATCCAGAATTCCCAGCCCCTTCCTCCACCAGGCCGGGCCAAAGGGAGAAGCAGAGGGTGAAACCCTGGTTCTAAGTGGTTCAAGAAAAAAAATACTTATTACTATTACCTTGGCGTATTTACTTACCCTATTAGTGCGCACTTACTGCAATTATGTTAGAGGACGGTTATTCTATTATTAGTGTGTGCTTATTACTATATACCCTTAGAGTACTGTTACTTGCACTATTGGATGAACGTCTTACCTTAGAGTACTGTTACTTACTGTTAGTATGTACTTACTACTCTTACCTTAGATGATGCCCTTAGCACTACTTATTGCTATTATCTCAGAGCACTATAGCACTGCTCAGAGCAGCAGCAGACCCCCAAGGCTGGACTTTGCCCCCTGCGTGGAGAGCAGGGAGTTGGGGGGCGGGGGGCACAGGCGGCCGGGGGCCCTGCCTCTCCCTCCCTCTGCACTGGCCCAGACAGAGGAGGCTCAAAGGCGGCTGCTGCTTCCAGGCCCCAACCCTTCCCAGCCGACAGCAGAGCAAGGAGCAGATGGGAAGTCGGCCACCCAGGGACCGGCTCCAAACCTTCCAGAAACCTGCAAACATGAAACAATCATAGATGAGAGGAGGCTTGAAAGCCACCGTTTTTAAAATAAAAGGAAATCGCATTGTAAAAGCCCTGGCAAAGATGACAAAAAAAAAAAAAAAAGAAAAAGAAAAGAAAGAAACTTGTTAAGATCAAAAATGCAGCCAAACCTCAAAAAAGAGGCTTGGGATAAAGGAAGGGAGCGGGGGTTTCACCTGGGGGCTTCCGAGGGGGCTTCTGAAGCAGGTGAGGGTGGGGCGGTCCCCAGCCGGAGCCCGGGCAGGCCGGCTCCTCTGTTCCCGGGCCCAGGGCGCCTTTCATGCACCCCGCCAGGGCTGCGGGGACGGACACCCATCAAGTTTTCTGACTTGAAGCTCACTTCCTTCCCTTTCAACCGAGGGGCACGGGGGTCCTTCCAGGCTCAGAGAGCGGCAGGGATTGGATGGCGTCTGCTCCCAGCCTCCTCGGCCCTCCCCCTCCAGAGGACGGCGAAGGGCCTTTTCCGGCCTGGGCCGGGGAGGAAGCCAACTCCTCGCCCAGGTGACAAAGGGCTGGCCTGGTGGGACGCCTGTGGCCAGAGCCCCATTGCTACGTGGGCCCCTCACAAGTGTCTTTCTTTCCCTCGGGCCCCTGAGGGGCCGATGACCAAGGGGCCCCCAGCACAGCGCTAGCTTAGAGCAGGCATCCGTGGGGGGTTACTGACTGTGTCTCAAAAGTAGTTGTGTCATGCCACATGAAGGGGACGTCGGAGAGTGGGCGCCAGCCTCGGGCCCCAAAACTCAGCTCCGTCTTTCAGAGGCCCCTGCCCGCGGCTGGAGCGGTGGGCGGAGGTCCGCGCAGCCCCCGCCTTGGTGGCCGGCACGCTCGCCGAGCTCCGCTTGTCTCTCAGAGGAGAGAGGAGCCCGCACGGCACCCACGCTGAGCCAGGTGTCACGCAGCCCCAGAGACGCCCCGGAAGACGGGGCCACCTGCGTGTGTCTCACTGTGGACAGTTGGGCTTTGGCGGTGGGGCCGGGGCTGGGAAGGTGTGGCGGGACCCCGGCTCGGGCACACCTGGCTGCAGGTGCATGGACACAGCGCGCCACAGCCCACAGGGGCCGCACGGCCTGGGGCCCTTGCCCGTCACTGCCTTCCCTGCTGGGGCGGGGCACAGGCCCTGGCTGTCTGCGCATGCGGCGATGTGCGGGTGACGAGGGGCCGGCATCCAGCCAGGGCAGGTCCCCCCATCCACTGTCCCCAGGGGGACCTGCCCGTGTCCTCTGAACCTCACCATTTGGCGTGGGACCGTCAGTTACCTCCTCGGCTTTCTGTCTCCCCCAGGCGGCCAGGGCCAGGCACCCCATCTTCCTCGTTTAGCCTCGACGCTCTGCCCAGCACACAGTAGGTGCTCTTGCAATATCTCTGGAAAGAGATGTGAGTTATTCCAGAGCGGGGAAGCTGGGCTGGCAGCAGGTCAGGAGGTGGGTCTGGAAAGGGGGTCGTGTGGAAGCCAGTGGGTCTGGGTTCCCACGAGAAGCTTTGGGCCTGGAGCATAGTTGCCTCCCTGCGGCTCATGCGGGCTCTGCGGGCAGGTCTGCCCTCCCTCCGCCTGCCCCCACCCCGCCTGCACTTACCGCACCCCCCTCCGCGGCCCAGTGACTCTGGGGGGGAAGGACTGTACATGACTCACTTCTGTGGCCTCGGCGCAGGCCTGGCCCAGGGCAGGTGGCCACCAGCCGTTTGCCGAGCACCAGAGAAGGGGTGGGAAGCATCGCGGACACAGGCCCCGGCCCTGGGGGCAGACGCTGGCGCCGCCCGGCTGCACGGCTTTCGAGGGTCACTGTGACCTCTGTCCTCAGTTTCCCTGCGTGTGAAGCAGGCGAGCCCACGGTGCCTGCTGAAGCAGGCAGTGTCAGCAGCCCCTGCGACGGGGCTGTGCATGTGCTGTGTGCCGGGTCCAGCCCGGTCCAGCCCGGCCAGCCAGGCGTGCAGCACCGAGAGCAGACACGAAATGGCCCCATGGCCTTTGCAGAGAGATGTCCGGCGGCGGGCGGGCGGCAGACTCCGAACTGCCCCCCCACCTGTCCTGGGGCGAGCGGCTCTTCCCGGAGCCCCACGGTGGCGAGGATGAGCAGGCCCCGTAGGCAGGATTGATTTTGAAATCTCGTCTCTTACACAGGGAAAGGTCATGTTTGCAGGTGGGCATCCCGAGGCCTCTTTCCAGCAGGATGCCCGGGCCGAGCCGCAGGACTTCCATTAGCATGAGCGGGGGGTGGGGACTGGAGGAGGGGGGGCGGGGGGGGCAGGGGGGGGGAGCGCCTGTCAGCGCAAAAGTCACGTCTAACGGTCTAACGAAGCTGCTCAGAACGAGCCGGTCTGCGGGGCAGGCGGGCTGTGCGGCCAGGCGCCGGGTGCAGCTTCTTCCACACAAGTGTGCTGAGAGCAAGTGGGGTCGTGGTGTGGGGGGCCTGAGCGGGACCCTCAGGGTCACATTTAGCAGCGAGGTCCCCAGCAAAGAAGCAGATGGGTCTCCGTCCCTGCACCCTCAGGCTGACTGCATCTGGTTGGCTGCTGGGCCTTACTAAGGGCCAGAAGAGGTGGGGCGGGGCGGGGGTTGGGGGGGGAGACAGAGGCCCCACCCTCTCTGCCAGGCCCGCTCCCACTGGGTCAGCCCTGGGAGGGGAGCGTCCCTTGACACAGCCGTTTGGACCAGCCCTCCGGCCAGACCCCTGCCCAGCCGCTCACCCTGCACACCTCGGGGCCCCTCCCGGCCTGCCGCCCACTGGGCTTGGCCTGGTCACTCAGAACCACCCCAGCCAGGACCTCACACGCAGCTGAAGCCCGAGCTGCGACTGGTTCTTCACTGGCCGGACCTGGCCTGTAACAGTTTTGTTTGGCATGAGCAAGGATTTGAAAAACATTTTTAAATGCGCTTCCAACACTTCAAACTCGGAGGATTTTACATTTTAGAAGATGACGATTTTAGCTTGGCTTGAAGCACAAGAGGCTCTGGCCGCCCCGAGGCTGCGTTCCCCTGTCACCAGCCAGCTGCCCACTACAGAGCGCCGCGCCCGCCACAGTCCTCCCCGCTCCCTGGCACCCGCCGCCGCGCAGTGCGCTCCGGGTGCCCCTGTCATCCCACCCGCACCGGGCTCGCCTCTCCGGACCGCTGCCTGCAGCCAGGGCGGCCGGACTCTTGCGGCTGCTGATGGCGGGTCCTCCAGCTCACGTGTTCTTCTCCAGGATGGCCCCACGATCCCTCCCTCGCTTCCTTCCGGTCTCTGCCCCGGGGGTCAGAGACTTCGTCCCGCCCACTGCCACGGTCTCCGTCCCCCTGCCCTGCCCTGTCCTCCTTCACAGCTCTATCCCCTCCCCCCCACCCACCCGGTGACGCATCGTCCGTGGCCCTGCCTTCGTCTCCACCGCACTCCACCCAGAGCGTGGGCACCCCCAGGACAGGGACGTGGGGCATTTTATTCATTGTCTTCTCCTCAGCCCCTCGATAAGACTTGGCGCGTGGGAGGCGCTCAATACATATTTTTGAATGAATGAATGAAGAGGAAACAAGGAGGAATGAATGCAAGGCGCCGCGAGGAGCCCCGCACGCCAGTCTGAGGAGCGGCGTGGGCTGCAGGCGCCGCGAACAGGCGCGGGCTCTACTCCAAGGCCTTTTCCTGGAACTGCCTTCGCTGCACGCCTATGTGGGGCGCGTTTGCATAGCAGCCACGTGGTCTACACAACAGAGCCACTAGCGTGCAGGCATCTTGGGGCAGCGAAGGCCAAGGTCCCCCCACCCCCCACCCTCGGAGGGGACAGGGAGGGGACAGGGAGGGAGCGAAGTCCCGGCAGACTGGCATCTCTGTGAGGGCAGGGTCCCCTCGATCATTCGATAGCATTATACTGAGCACCTACTATGTGCCAGGCCCTGCCCTTGAGGAGCTCAGCCTGGTGACGAAGACGGGCATTCATTCAACAAACATACATATATCTAAATAGAAGCCATTGGGGGCTTCAAAGGAAAAGAACGAGGCTCTGAGGGCCTCTCTCTCATTCCTCACTGCGCACACAGTAGGTGCTCATATGTATCTTCTGAATGAATGCAAGACTGTCCTGTGGCCCAGCTCTGAGAGGAGAGGGACTCTGGGGAGCTGCAGGAAGGGTGCCGGAAGGAGGCAGGGGAGACAGGTAGAGGAGCAGGGAGGATGGCATGCCATAATCTACGGTTCACCGTTCCCTGCATGAGCTACCAGGCTGGGTGCTGCGTGCTGGGTGCCGGGCAGGGCTCCCCTTGGGAGAAGAAGGGGACCCCATCTCTGCTTTTCAGGAATGTGCACTGCCCCTACCCCCACCCCAGGTGGGCCAGGCGCCACTTGGTCTGCCATTTTGATGCTCTCGGCAGGACCAGGATGCTGCGAACACCCATACGCCATGCTCCTGCAGGGCTCCGGGTTGCCAGCAATCACGGCCATCTGCTCGCATGGCATCGGGCCCAAGCCCGGAGCCCGGGGAACCGTGCCAGGCAGTGATTGGTTCTGAGGCGTGCCCCTCAAACTGGGCGGGGGTCCTCCTCTTCTGGGGGGCCTCTGGGGGAGCAGGAGAACAAAGGACAGATTTCTCTTTCCTTAAAAAAAAAATTCACACAGGACTCAGTACGGGGGGAGAAAGGGAGAGGGGCATCTATGGGGTCCTGGGTATTCGGGAGCTCCTCATGGCTCGGAGTCTTGGGTGGGGGGGGGGCGGCGACCAGGGTGGGCTCTATATTTAAAACACCCTTCGGAAGTCACATTTCCTCCCAGAGGCACCCCCTTCTCCAGCCGTCCCCTGGCTCAGCCGAAGCAGGGCCCCAGGATGCCTTGTCCAGAGGGGCTCAGAGCCCATCCGAGTGGGAGACGAGGCCTGAGAGCACGTGGCCGTGGGCAGTCCACCGAGTCACGGAGTCCCCCACAAAGCGAAGGCGGCCGGCGGTCGTTCAGGTCAGATAGCACGGAAGGCACGGTAGCACGCCTTCTGCAGCAAGGAGGGGGCCCAGCGTGAGCCGTCCCTTGCGCTCCGTGCGTCTCCTGCACACAGTTCGTGTGTGTCTGGTGAGCCTCCGTGGGCAAGCACACGTGTCGTTGACCACGGCCCCGGGTGGGCCCGTGTGGCTTCGCCTGTGAGCCTCTGGGCATGTCTTGGCTCTGGCCCACCTTTGTGCTCGTGGGTCCACATAGGGAGGTTTGAGTGACAGCAGGGTACGTGTGTGTGCGGACTGGGAGTCGCCGGCTCAGGGAGCCAGGCCGACGATGGCATATGGGAGCTGGCTTCCAGCGAGGTGTGCCCTGAGAGACCTTGTCCAGCCACCCCCCTCTCCGGGCGGGCCTCACTGGAGCAGGCAGAGGCCACATCGCCTCTAGGCGGCTTATCCTCAGCCCGCCCCACCCATTGTCCAGCCGGCATACGCTAGGGGCTGGCACTTGTCTCAAAGTCTGCACCAGAAAGGACCTGGCCACGGAGAAGTCACTCTGGACACCCCACCACCGACGGGGCCGGCCCAGGGCTTGGGTTCTCCACGCCGGGCCCTCGCTCAGGGGGCGGGGACCTGCCCAGGGGAGCCTGGCTGGGCTCTGAGCTGAGGGGCAGCACCAGCTCTGCGCTCCCTGGACCAGGCTGCAGCAGGGGTTGGGGGTATCAGCACCCAACAGTTTGTCAGGCGCTTTCCCACGCAGTAGCCCATTCTGCCCGAAAGACATGAGTACAGTGGCCTTTCTGCTGGACAGAGGGGCCCTTCTGTCCCGAGGCCCAGCCAGAGCAGGAGACAGGTGACTCCTCAGCCGCAGTACAGCCCAGGATCTCCCCAGACCACCATCCCACCTCCACCCTCCCTCAAGGCCTGACGTGACCCTGTGGCCAAGGGTTCCCCGAGCCGGCATAATGGGCAGCAGGGTGGCTGGGGGTGAACCGCGGGCATGAAGGACGGGGGCTGAGAAAGGCATCCAGCTCCCCTCGGCCCCCAGCCCCGCCGCAGCCGCCTCTGCCACCACCGAGCCCTCGCCGGATTATTCAATGTAACGTTTAATTACACCGAGAGTCTAACGAACACAAGGAGAGTCAGATGTGGCGCTCGCACCCCCACGGAGCCTCCCGGAAGCCCGGGGGAAGGCGGGGCTGCTCCAGATGCCGCCGCGTGGGGTGCGCGGCGGACGTGTGTGCGCGTGCGTCCGGGGGGCCGTCTGCGTACGCCTGCCCAGGGCGTGCCTGTGCGTGAGCGCTCGTCTGTAAGCGGTGTGTGTACGTCCGGGCCGTGTGTGCCCCTGTACGCCTCCCTGGCTTTGTCATGGCCGCTGAGGGCAGTCTCGCCTCTTATGACAGATAATGTTTTTTGGGCCCCTAGTAAGAGTGGACCAGTCACAAACCTTCGGCTAACACTGTATTGTTATATAATGTAGTCCAGGGGGCCCCCTTTGGGACTGCTGGGTCCCCAAGTAACACCCCCCACACTCCACCCCCCTGTGCTGGCCTTCACAGGTGAGCAGGCAGGAGCAGGAACCTCCCCTCCCCTCCCCTCTCCCCTCCCGTTCCCCTCCCCTCCCCTCAGAACTTCTCCCCCAGCACAGGCCTGGACTTAGGCAGTCCTTTCTTTGGACATTTTATTCCTTACGCCCATTCCAGAATGTCACTCTGCACCCCGAACTCCTCCTGACTCCAGGCCTCAGAGCCAGACCCCCAGGGACTGAGCTCTGCATCTGCCCCTGCCTGGCATGTGACCTCAGAGGAGTCACTGTACCTCGCTGAGCCGCCTTCCCACGCACCAAGGCCGGTACGTAGGAGGGGATCGTCCGTGCGTAGGAGGAGACGGTCCGTGCAAGGCGCGCCTGCTCAGCCATCGCCTCCAGCCCACATCGCTGGGGCGGGGCCTGCCTACTCCTGCAGCCCCAAGGCCCTGGCTCCTGCCGTAAGCTCTCGTGCATTCATTCAACAAACATTCATCAAGCACTTACTGATGCAAGACAGTGCTTTCAAAGGGAGAGGAGAAGGGGAATTCTCCCTTCCAACTGAGCCTATCTGAATCTCCCAGGATCGGGGCGTGGGGGTGGGGAGCTGAGGGTTGCTAGTGCGCAGATGCAGTTTGAAAAATAGTTTTCTATGTTATGACCTAATTTTATATTTGGAAAAAAATCCTACTGCGATAAGCCCAGTAGTAACCATGATGGGACAACCACGTGCTCAGCACTTTCATTCATCCATTTAGTCAGCAAATATTTCTTGAGCATCTACTAGGTCCTGGTACTGTTCTAGGTGCTGGGGATACAGCAGAGCCGGGGAGGCTGAACGCTCTGCTCTGCCAGAAGTCACACTGCTGCTAAAGCCGGACAGGAAACTGACCACAGTCCTGCAGCCCCCGGCCCCGCCTCTAAGCCTCACCTTCAGGTGGACCACGTGGGCCCATCCCCACTCCCACCGGAAGCGGAACAGCAGGCGTCTGGGGTGGCGGAGCATGAGACCAGTAGGGGCAGGATTCGGAAGGTGTCACAAACCTTGCTGACCCTCCGGAGTCCGCCATTCTTGGACAAGAGCCTGAGAGCTCTAAGCAGGCGCCTGCGGGGCAGTTATCCGCTGGAGACCCCTACGCCCCCGGAGAATTCCCAGGCCCTGGTACTGGGCAGCTGCCCTCTCCTCCCGGTGACCTTGACCCCCGCTGGGCTGGCCTCTCAGAGGCTAGCTACATTGCCCCTCCCCTCAGCGTCGGTTTCCCAAGGTCGTGGGAAGGGAGGACGACCTTGGGGAAGGGAGGACGGAGGAGCAGAGGGGACTCGGCATGGTGACAGGGCCATTGCAAGGACCTCCCTGTTTCCAGTCCTTTCTGGGGCTGGGTAGTGCCCATGGCTGGGCTTGACTTGCCGTTAGCCTAGAAGCGGCCAGAGCAGGTGTAAATTATGCATAGCTATTTCTGGAAACTTCTCAGATTTCTCAAGAGAGAGAAATTAATTTGCCTGTTTGGGCAAATAACACCATTTTTTTTTTTCCCTGCTTAAGGTCATTTTGTTAAAATAAAATTGATTAACGTTCTCTTTAAAGTTTAAGTAGAAACTGCTCAAACATATTTTCATGCACTGAAGCACGGTTTGCGCCCTTCAGTAATTAATAACCACAAATAAGAGCGCACGGCGCGTGGCGCTCAGCCGCGGGCCCCGGGCGCGGGGCGGGCGCGGGGCGGGCGCGGGGCGGCGGGGCGCGGCGCGGGGCGGGCCGGCGCAGAGTCGGGCCAATCCGGGCTCGGGGCCGCGAGGGGGCGGGCCGAGCCGCCACCGCCACCGCCTCCGCGTCCCGGTTCCCGACCTGGCCTGTCCCGACCCCGCTGGGGAACCGGCGGCCCTGGCTCCGCCCCGCCTCGAGGTCTCCCCGGCAAGGCAGAGCCGGGGACCGGCAGCTGGACTCGGCCGCAGCGACCCGGCTCCCAAGAGCCACGGTTTATTCGGCTCTGCGCCCCCGTGCAGCTGACCGCGGGGGTTAGAGTGGGAGCTCGGCTCTGCGCCCCCGTGCAGCTGACCGCGGGGGTTAGAGTGGGAGCTCTGGCTGGCTACCCTGCCCCTCTCTGCCTCGGTTTCCTCGTCTGTAAAAAGGGGTAACAGTACCCACGTGGTACTGCTTTCGTGCGGCCGGGGAGGTAATACCTGCGGGGTGCTGAGAATAATAGCGAGTGCTCAGATGTGAGTTAACATCATCGGCCTCATTTTGACTTCCCAACTTTGTGACGTGAAATAAGCAGTTTCTTATTCTTCCCATTTTACCAATGAAAATACCGATGCTCAGGAGGTCGAGTGCCTTGCGTGAGGTCACACAGCTGATAAGTGGGAGAGCTGAGGTCAATCCTGGTCTGACATACTCCACAGCAGCGGTCCCCAACCTTTGTGGCACCAGGGACCGGTGCTCCTATGAGAATCTAACGCCTGATGATCTGAGGCGGAGCTGAGGCGGTGATGCTGGCGCTGGGGAGCGGCTGCAGGGACAGATGGAGCTTCGTTCACTGCTGCTCACCTCCTGCTTGCTGTGCGGCCCGGTTCCTAACAGGCCATGGACTGGTACCGGTCTGTGGCCTGGGGGTTGGCGCCCCAGCTGCTCCACAGCTTTTAGGCCACAAGATATCTTCACATACATACTTAGCTTCCCTGAGGGCTTTTCGTCATTTATTTACTTTTATACGGGTTTTCTGCATACCTTCAGTAAATGTTTATCTGCTCCAGATCCCTTGCAGGATGCTGCTTATGCCCAGATTTACTATGAGTGAGGCTCTGTCCTCAAAGAGATTACAGTTAGGGCTGGGCAGAGAGGAGGTGACAAGAGTCTGTGGCATTAGTCATTAGTGCCAGTTTGCCAACCTTGCTCCTTCTTACTTCTTCCTAGCACATGGCAGGATTGTACTTCCTGGCTCTTTGGGACCATGTGACAACTGCTGGTGAATGAGTTGTGAGTTGAAGTGCTGAGTGTGTGTGTGTGTGTGTGTGTGTGTGTGTGTGAGAGAGAGAGAAGAGAGAGAGAGAGAGAGAGAGAGAGAGAGAGAGAGAGAGAGAGAGAGAGAGACAAGTCCCAGGCAAGTGCACTTAATGCTCGTGTGAGACCCTCCCAAGTTCTCTCTTCTCCTCTGGCCTGGACATTGGCCACATTTATTGTGGCCACTGCTCCCTTAGTGACTGTGATGAAGAAAGCCCCCTGGAGACCCAAGATGGCCGTGTAATACCAGCGATAGATAAACCTTGTTGTGTTAAGCCACTGCAACTTGGGTTCTTCTGTTACTGTGCCATAACCTAGCCTATTCCTGACTGATACACAGTCCTAGAGACAGAAAATTATAAAAGTGTATAGATGCCCTGTGATGCACAGGTATCATCAAAGTTCTTATCAGAACACTTTACCTGACTGTGGGGCTCAGAGCAGGTTGCCTGGAGGCTGAACATGGCCAAGTCTAGGATGAAAAGAATAAGGCCCTCACCTCAGGCAAAAAATCTAAGTGAATGCCAAAGAACTCAGAATAACATTTTAATGCAATGTTTTAAAAATCAAAATTAATGCCAAAAAAAATCTATGATGGACAAAATAGCAAACTTTTAAATACAAACAGGATCCAGGGGGAATTTCACCACTTCACCTCACTTGCTTTCACCCTAACCCAGGCCTGGCTCGTGCATTAAAATATTGTCTAAAATTTGCACCAAGGTGAGTGCTTCGCTCACCTCACCCAGGTCTGTCCCTGAGAACTAGACACCTAAGTTTAATGAGCTTAATGAATTTCGCGAGCCGATTAAACACTGGAGTCATCCAGGTAAAAGGAAGGGAGGGCATTCGAGGAAGAGGAAACAGTATGAGCAAAAGCTTGGCGGGAACGGGCAGGGGTGAGCGTGGGAAAGCACAGGCCGCTTGGGCTTCTGGGAGAGACTGAGCAGGACAGTTGGAAATGCCCGGCCTTGGTTAAGTGTTTTCGCCCACTCCCTGAAAAAACATTCACTCCTGCTGAGTGAGTTCTCTCCCATCCCCGAAATCGAAAGTGCCTTGCAGCATGCAGAATCCTCGGCCACACTCCTGGCAAGCCTAAGTGAACCGAAAGCGACTGTCAGTTGTAAGAACGGTGGCCCTGTAAACTTGCTTGGGCAGAGGACAAGCACTGGGGAGACAAATGCTTTGAGATGCCTCTCTCTTTTTCCAAACGTGACGTCTAAGCCATCAAGACTAAGCCGGACCACCTCCATTTGCCCATTTCCCAAGCTGCGGCCACGGATGGGATCTATTAATTACCTGGTTTTGCCCTGGGAGAAGAGAAGGTTGCCTTCCAGCTCCGTGGTAGATTAGTTATATCCACGGCCCCAATTCTCCACCCACCCCTGAATCCAGCCCTTTGTCCTGGGATTTTGTAGCTCTTCCCACAGAAGGCGGGCATATTTCTCCACCCTTACGTCTACACTAAACGTGGCTGCATCGTTTCCTTCGGCCAACGGGACGTGAGCAAACGTGACACAAGCAGAGGCCTGACGTGCTTGCACAGCGGGCTTGTTCTGCACTTGCCCTTGGCCGATGCCAAGGACACGCTCAGCGACCCTGTGGCAGGATGAAACATGAAGAACGGAGCTGAGGCCGCCCCGGGTTAACCAGCAGCCAGACAACCCAGCTCAGACCAGCCACGCCAAGCCCAGCCTAGCCCAGGTCCGCCCAACCCCACGTCCTTATGCTCCGAATAGATATTGACTGTAGTACATCGCTGAGCTGTCTCTCTTAGACTTCCGGTGTTTTTAACCGCCCCATACCCTTCCCCTGATTCTTCTAATTTGCTCTTACTTGGAAGCCATCCGTGTCTGTATTTTAATTTGTATTGTTAAGAATTGGTTCAACTCTAAGAGAAAAACCTAAAAAAATAATAATAACAATAAAGAGTTTATTTTTCTCTCAAGTTCACAAAGTTGTTGGGGAGCGGGGTGGAGCTAGTACGCATGTGGTGCTGTCGGAGGCACGGGCTCCCCCTCTGTTGCTTCTCCACCCACGTGTGGTTTCCATTCCCACATTACCTCATGGCTCAAAATGGCTTCAGGAGTCCAGCTACCGCATCCACATTCCAGCCAGCAGGGAGGGGAAGGGATGTGCTCATTTCTTCTCTTTAAAGGCAGTTCTTCGAATTTGCACATACTCTCTATTTATATCTATTTATTTCCCACTGGCAGAACCAGGATAGCCACCGATAGTAATATGGCCGCACCGAACTATTAGTAAGGACAGGGTATAGCACCTGAACCTTACCCTCTCCAAAGTAACACGCGCTCAATAAAAATCTGAGTGATTTATTAAAGAAAAGGAGGAGACCCAGCAGTCTTTCTGGTGCAGCATAATGCCATTTTATTAATAATAGTAATAGTTATTAATCAGTTTGCCCTGCGACAAATAGAAGACGGTCCAGAGGGGTGTCAGACGCCCAAGGCTGAAAGGCAAGACGCCCAAATTACCGTTTCGGCTCTCTCCTGAATTGCGTGACCTTGGCCAAGACTCTGAACTTCCCTTGGCTTCCTTTAAGCCACCTGATATGGAAACCCAGCCCGACCAGCGATCCCTAAGGATGCGGGCACCTCGTCTCCATCCCGTTCCCCGCCTCACTCCTTTCCTTCTCCAGGTCTCAAGTCACTTCCTCAGCAACGCCCCGCCGTAGGCACCCCCACCTCTAACGCTGCCCCCGTTTATCTCATCCTCTCCTATCACAGCACCTCCGACCGCACGTGACCGCTAAGTATTTTACTGGCCTGCTCGTTCGTTGGGTTAGGCAGCGGTCACCAGACCGTGAGCTCTGTGAGAGCGGGCACCAATTCGCTGTCCATCTTCCTATCCCTGGCACCTGTGTGGTGACTGGCACACAGGATCAGCTCAATAAACATCCGTGGGATGCATGAACGAGCGGATGGAGGTCGTGGTTCTCTTTACTGAACACCCATAGGTTGGATCCTGCCCCCGAGAACACATGCTTTGGGGACTAACGGAACAGGTGGAGAGTCGAGCGTTAGCCATGGCTGGGGGAACTTGAGAAGCTTCTTCCGACGGCAGCTTCTCCATCGAGACCAAAACCCTTGTTGCTGGCTTCCAGACTCTCTAGGCAGGTACCCAATACGGGGGCCCGTGGCCCGGGGGTCTGGTCCATTTCTTAGCCTGGGCAAAATTCTTCCACCCACAGAGCCATTAGAAACTGACCGTGTGGGCAAAACACAGGCACACGGAGCCTTCGGCTCCCAGGAGTCACCTCGCCGCTACCCACGGCCCTGCCCTGGCTCCATCACACCCTCCGGCTGCACGGGGGCCTCCTGTGTGGCAGCCCGGCTTCACGGTGCTCCTCGCGATGACACGCCGCTTCCGCCCTTCCGGAGGCATTGTTTCCTGTGAGCCTCTTAGTGACTGTCCACGCTCCCTCAGAACTGAGTAGGAAAGTCGCCCCTCCCGGCTCCAAATCTTTTTGACTGAAAGTGGGGGGGGAGGGGTCATCCTCAAAGCACAGGTTTCTAGCCCCACGCCACACCCCACCCCCAATACTGCCTGATGGTGACAAATGCAGTCCCAGGAAGGGCCTTCCTGTCCCCTTTATGACCCCCTCCCCGCAGGAAGTCACGAGGGGCTCCCAGTGGAAGGGGCGGGGGCAGAGGCAGCCAGAGAACAATGGGGCCGGGGGGGGGTCGGGGTCGATGGGTTCCCGGGCTGCCTTGCCACGCGGTAAACCTCATTACCTCGCCGTCCCCTAGGCCGCCTCTCTCCTCCTCACTGCGGATTCCCACATGGCGTGAAAAGCTCTTAAACCCCCGCTGTATTTTTAATGGGGGCAGCGACTCATTTAGCCCTACGCCACCAACCGTCAAATCAAATCTTCTATTGGTACTTACTGAGGACTCACCTGGGCTCCGCAGGGTTCGGGATAAATCTGGGCTGGAGGGGGCCCAGAGATAGCGCTCTGGGAAGCCTGGCGCTCGCTGGCCCTGTCCCCTGGCTCGGCGCTGTCCAGGGCCGGCCTGGACGCAGGGCGGCCGAAACCCAGCCGCGGCCACGCTTGGAGGAACACTGATGCCTACCCTGAGGTCTTCCTCAAACACGGCCACATCTCCGGGGGGCTGAAACATGGAGTTCACTGCCTTCGGCTCTGGGAGGCAAGACTTTACAAGGGCGACTGCTCCGTCTGTCCAACACCGGCAGGAGCCCACCCTATGATTTGGGGCTGTAAAATGCTTTTTGAAAAACGAAACGCCCCACCCATGTGAGAACGTCACACGAAGAAGTGGCAGAAAGGGGAACTCTTAGAGGTCACCAGAAGCCCCTGGAAACGGGAATCGGAAGATGCTGGGGATAATTGCTCCACATTCCACGCCTGTGACTTAGTATTACATTGTAATTAGGTGCCCTCTGTCTGCCGTTTCATTTCCGCTCTGCAGCGGGTAATAACCAATTTTCTTGCCCCTTGTGAAAAGTTAACAAGGAAGGGCTTCCCCGCGTGAGTCTGAAGCCCCAGCCCCTGACTGGCAAGTCGGCCGAGCAGCAGCATGCTGGAGGCGTGGGAGGCTGGCCACGTGGGAGGCCGAGGCTGCTGGGGGGCTCTGAGGGGCCAGCAGGACCAGGGGGACCCAGGGAAAGCGAGGCACCGACGGTGTGCAGTGTCAGGAGACAGCCGTCCTCAGGGCTTGCAAGTGCGCCGGGACCCCCTGGGTCTCTCACCCCGGCCCACCGAGTCCCGGACTTGGCAGGATGTCTCTGCACTTCCACACCCGCCAGTCTCTGTGATGTGGGGAACCTGTGGCCCCCAGCTCCTGCCATGTCCCCATGCCTGGCCACAACCAGAATCCAGGAGTGCCCGGAGCCCTGGTGCGCGGAGGTTAAGCCCGTGACCCCTCATCCAGCACGCGGGAGAGCCATTTCTCGGGGAAGAGCAAGAAATAAAGTGGATAAGCATGAGCCACAAACCTTCTCTGTGGCCTTGGAAAAGCTGCCCACTTACCCTTGGGCCTCAGTCCCTACGTCCATAAGAGAAGACCAGAGTATTTCATCGTCAAGGATTCTCTCTGCTCTGACCTCAGTGACCACTGCCAGCTCATCCGGGCTGTGAGCGAGCACGAGGTCACCACACGTCTCTTCCAAGGGAAGCTGTGTCTGCTGTGTGCTGGTCCCCATGGCCCGTGCCATCCCATGGAACTCACAGAGAACACCGCTCATGAGTGACGACAAAGGCCCTGACAGCCCGGGCAGGCGAGGAGAGAACCAGGCAGCCAGACGCTGATCGCATGGATCCCCTTTATTGAACTGTACTAGTTACTGCAGTCAGATTAAGTCACATTTAAAAGCAGACCATCCAGTTGCACTGAAACCGATTATATTCATTACATAGTTTTAATCACTGTCCGGTGAACTGGCAAATCCAATCAAAGCATTAGTCTTTAATTAAAAAATTAAAAGGAAATAGACAATAGCCGAGCAATCACATCACGATGCACAATTACCTAGAATTGCAATTAAAAAGTAGTTAACCGAAGGGGGAAAAAAACAAGAAAAAACAAACAAACAAACAAAAAAATAGAAAGAAGCAAAGGGGGAAAAAATCACACTAATCCTTTTTTTAAAAACTATCAATATAATACATGGAGGAACAAAGGACAATAGCCTCAAAAAGCGGGTTTCTCTAACTCTAGAAATGTAGTCTGCGGCAGAAAGTCTAAAAGCACACTAGCTGTAGCAGGACAATAAAAAATACTGAGCATGGAATACTTTTAATCTCTGCCATTAATATTCATTTCCAGCTGCTCATAATAGCAGCGCCTCATGGCCAAATCATTAGAGTTTTACATCTGGGTTGCAAATGACACTTTGATTGGATGTAATGTTCAAATGGCCCTCCCCACGGCGTCTCCGGCAAGCCTTCTGCGGAGAGGTGTCCTGTCGCGCGGTCCCTCACTGTGCGTGCTGGCTCATCGTGTGGTTCTGTAAAGGCGGAGAAAGGAGACACGCATGAGGGCAGAGGGGAGAGCGTCCCCTCCCGCTCCGCGCACTTGCAGAAAAGCCAAAAGCCGCAGAAAAGCGTCGCGATTCCTGCCCCCAACGAAACGCGGCCAGGAAAAAGCGCTCTGGGGACGCAGCTGCCGGGAAGCCCGTGCGCGCGCGAGGGGCGTGGGGTTTGGTGCCTGTTGCTGGGCCTCCTAGAAACGGTCGTTTTTTAGACCAGTCGGGTCTCGCTGTGGGGAGGGGGCCGGGGAAGTGGCAGCGAGGGAGGAACGACAACGTCCCCGGTTCATCTCTCCCCCCACTTCTGCTCTAGCGACCAGAAGGAAATGATACCTAAGCGCCCGCCCGCAGGCTTCCCCCAGGTCCGCTCCTCGGTCCTTCCCGGAGCTGCGCTGCGCCCCGCGGAGGGACACGGCGGATGTGCCACCATGTGCTACAGAAAAGAGGCACCCGAGGGGCGCGTATGTGCTGAGGCAGTGGGCGTGGCGGTGCTGTGGCCCAGGCAGGGGACAGTCACCCAGCGGAGAGGGCGCCTGCCCGGTCGGTCACGTGAACCTTCTCCGACCAGAAGGCCGCGCGGTACAGTTTGGCCAAAGCCGCCTGGGACCCAGTGCCCAGGCCACGCTCTGGCCAGACGCGCCATCCCGCCAGGGCCGTGGTGCCCGCTGAGCGCCCAGCAGCGCTGATCTGTGTTCACGGGAGCCAGTGGCCGGCGCTGGGCGTGGGATTTGGTGTCTAATCTGAGGGCAGCCTTCCTGCTTTCCAGCGGTCCTGTTCTAGGGCCCATCTGAAAGCCTCAGGCGGCGTTCCACCTCGTGACACCTGGAGATAGGAAGTAAACTCTACCTGGAGCAGAGGCGCCCTGCTTGGGGGCAGCACAAGACCCCCGGTCACCTGGAGCAGCTTCTCAGGAATGCCCCTGCCTCCCAGACCTGGATGCCCAGCTGGTGCAGCCCCCGGCCTGCAGCTCTGCCGGTGACCACCAGGGGTCAGACATGGCACCGCTACTCCGCCCTGGGGTCCAGGTGCCGGCTGCAAGGGCCCCGAGAGGATGCCCCATGCCCGAGGCCTTGCCAGGAGGCCTGGGCCACCCCCAGCCCCCGTCAGGGACCCTGCGGCAGCCCCTTCCCACTGTAGACACTGCTGCTGCCCTCCTCCTCGGGCTCTTGGGTGCAGGCCACATGGCTGGTGCCTGGCGAGCCCACGTACTGTGTGTGTGCTGTTATAGGTAAATTTCTGTCATTGCTCACACTAGCCTTACAAGGTAGGACATGGTAAGATGAGGAAATGACGCTCAATTACTGGCCCAAAGCCACCCAGCTAGGAAGCGGCATGGCCTGAATCAGGCAACTGAAATCCAGGGGAACCAGAGTTTGGGCAAGAAGGCAGGCTTGCCAGCACCCCGCACCCCATGGACCCCGCATTCCGCGGATCACCCCCACTCCACAGCAGACTCGAGCACAGACTCTGCCAGCATGGTCTGGCCCCTCAGTAGGGAGACTGTGGGTCCAGAGGCACAAGGCAGGTTGTCTGAGGCCACAGATGGGCTGCAGGGGTTTCCATGGGAACACCCATCCTCCAGCCAAGGCACCTCTCCCTGTGCTTGTGCAGGGACAGCCGGCCAGTCCTGCGGGGAGCCAAACCCACCCTCCATCAAACCGTCCTCCTAGCTTCGAGCCTTTACCGATGCACTTCCCACCTCCTCTCTCCTGACCAAGCCACTCTTGAGGTTGTCTGGGCACACAGTGGCCCCTCGAGGCACTTCCGACCCACCTCCCACACATCCGTGTACCCCCTGAGTGCAAGACTGGCCTCCGCTGAGCTGCGGGCAGGGGGCGTCGCACCCTCTCTGCAGTGCCCGGCACAGCTGCTCAGGAAGGCCTTGGAGGTCTCCCTGACCGGCCTTGCCAACGGCCTAACAGTGCATCGTGGCCCGTGCTCGGGCATGGTCAGACCCGTGTTAATCGTGAGGGGTTGGGAGGAGGGAGAGAGGGACGTCAGGAAGACACACGTGGTAACTCTCCTGTTCTCGAGTCCGGTTCCTAGGGCTTGGCACCAAGTCAACGCTGAGTAAAATGTTTTTGAATGAACCGCGGGAAGAATAAGCGAATGTGTCGGTCATGGGGCACCGGGAAGGGGCGCGGGCACGCCGTGTGGAGGACGCTGCAGACACGCAGCTCTGGGGACTGGATCGAGCCTGGCAAATGCAGGCGCCGGCGGGCGATCCCGGCACGGCGGTCACGCGGGGGGCCGGGAGGTCAGCGGTGGACGGCGGGGGCCTGGATGGCCCCGAATGTGGCCTGTGTTCCACAGGCAGCAGAAAACCAGAGACGACGTTTCATCTCCACAGGATCGTCAAGGACCACCCACCACCAGCGTGGGGACAGGGCAGTGTCGGGCTCTCTGGATAATGAAGCAGCCGCTTGTGAAAAACAGGGCCAGTGTGACACACGTCGTCCAGACGGGCTTCTGCAGGGGCTGCTGGGACAGAAACCCCATAGGCAGAACCTAACCTGGGACCCGGGCAGGAAAGTGCGGGAGGGAATGCCACTTCTCAGGTGCCAGCGGCAGCGGGTTCTCTCTGACGGAGCAGAAGCGGGCAGTTCCTCGCTTCGGCTCCGGAGAGAACTTCCGCCAAGAGGGCTCAGAGGCAGAAGGTGAAACCGCCTCCCCGAAGCCCAGGGTGTCACGGCAGATGGAAACGCCGAAGCGTGAGGCCCCGGGGGGCCGGGCACCAGGACGCGCTCAGCGCTGCATTACTAAGTACCTGCTGGGTGCTGTGCTCTGGGCCGGGCACAGCGGAGGGCAGGGGAAGACGCCAGCTGCGCCCACCCCCCTCCAGGGGCCGGAGACGCACAGACACCCAAACGTTTGTGTGGGATGAATGGTGCAGATGGCGGCTCAGCGAGGGGGGTCGCTGAATGCCACCCCACAGGAGTGTGCGGCGGGGATGCTGAGAGCCAGGTGCTCGGCTGGGAGGGCAGCATCTCCCCCCGAGGCCGGGGGTGCAGCCCCTGGGAGGGTGGAGGGGGTGGCGAGGACATTGGCAGGACTCATCAGTCACCCCGTGCACCTGTGCGCCGCGCAGCCCCGGAGGAGGCCGGCGACGGGCCGGTTCAGTGACCCTGGAAGAAGCACGTGTCCTCCCTGGGCCCTGAGCTTCATCATGCGCCTTCAGAAGCACCTTCTGCCCGGCACGCTTCTCACAGGGGCATTTGGGCGTAATGTCTGTTTCTCTATTTATGCCTGTGCTATATTTAGCCCTTTCTGAGAAGGAAGAAAATCGTTTTTTAAAGACGCTGCCGACCCTGCTAACGAACACTTCCCAGTAGCAGGAAGGCTGCGGGCGGGAGGCGGGAACCACGGGAAGGTGCCTGCAGGGAGGCCTGGCAAGCACGCGGCCCCTCTGCCTGCCAGGGAGACGCAGGTGTGGGCCGAGAAGCAGGTGAGGGAAATAAAACAGGGGACCGGCAGGGGGCGGGTAGCTCTGGTTTTCGGCCGAGATCCAGCCGCCTGGCAGAGTGCGCGCTGCTCCGTGGACCCAGGTTTCTGGCCTGTTTCGGGCACCTCTGCCTGGCGCACTGGGCCGTCAGCCCCCGGGACACGAGTTGGGGGTAGCACGCCATCGGTGTCAGGGGTCGGGCCCCAGCTGAGGTCCTGCTGAGCCCCCTCTCTGTGCAAGTCCTCAGCGAGAGCGGCCCAGGCCTCAGCTCCCTTTGTCACGCCCACAGGCTCATTTACATTCACTGGACAGACCTTTGCGGAGTGCCTACTGGGTGACAGCCACATGCTCATTGCCGGGCATTGTGGGGCCCAAGCCAGGACACATACTGGGCACAGAGAGCAGGCCAGGAGCACAGCGCCCGTACTGGACCCGCTGCCCAAAGCACCAGCACGCCCTGAATGGGCCAGCAGGGCCTGGGTGGGGGCCCCGTCCGGGCTCCCAGCCCCGGAGGCATCCCCGGCCCCTCGCACTCGGCACCCCACACGCGCATGCCGGTGTCCCCTCCCTAAGCCGCACGGGTGTCACTGTTACCTGTCCTTCCCGCGTTCCGGCCGCTCTGACGAGAAAACACCTGTGAAGCCCTGGCCCCTGCCCCAGCCCTCAGCAAGCGCCGCGGGTGCCCACTGCCCACTGCCCTCGGTGACGAGGCAGGTGGTCAGTGGCGGTGGCTGAGATGGGCTGAGTGCTGAGTCTGAATCCTGACTCTGTCACTCACTAGCCATGTGACCTTGAGCACCCCCCTGACCTTCGGGGCTGAGGCGTTTGTATGGGGGTGTGCAGAGCCCCTCTTCCTGAGAGGCCCGAGGACACAGGAGATGAGGGGCATGTGCTTCTCTAGGCCTGGACCCCCACAAGCGCCCCCGACATCCCTCCTGACCAGCGAGGGAGGCCTGGAAGGAGGGGCCCTTTGTTCCTGCTTGTGCGCCCCGCGGTACCAGCCATGGCTTGGGCTCACGGAGGTTCGAGGGACTGGCCCACGTGCCTCCCAGCTCCTCCCGGCTGGCTCGGCCTCGGCGGTGGAACCCGGCGCGGCGCTGTCCCCGGAGAAGCAGCCCCCTGACAAAGGCCTTGCCCGTCCTCACAGCCCCCCGGGCTACAACCTCATACCCACAACACACCGCTTTCCCCTCCCCCAGGGGACAGAGCGGGACAGGTGGTGGGGAGAGGCGCGGACTCCATGGGGAGGGAGGTGTGCTCTCACCCGCTCACTCCTCACTGGCTCTTCCCACGGTCATTCACTGAGTCCCGGTATGTTGGCCCCCCCCCAGGCAGGCACTGGGCATATGGGGTGAGGGGGCTCCAGCCCCTCAGAGTCCCAGGGTGCGGGTGGGAGACTGGGCTCACAGACGCTCACTCTCACGGAGCACCGGGACGGTCCCACACCTTGGCCTCCCGACCCCGTGGCATAGGAGCCCACGAGGCCACTTCGCCCCCACACCCAGCGCCGGCCCCGCCCACCCACCCAGCTTCACCTTGACGCCACAGTCGCCTCCCCCTGGTCCCAGGCGGGGAGTGAGTCTGGTTGAGCCGCTTTTGCCCCACTGCCCACTTCTGGGCCACCCGTGGGCAGCTTGGGTCACACGGGCTCTCCTGAGTCTCCAGGAGCCGGCACCGAGTCCCAGAACCTGCCTCAGCCATGAGATTCGGCTTCCGGGGGACGAGGCAGACCCCGTGGGCTAACACTGCAGCCCGTCCAAGCTGAGTGGGGCTCCGTTACCCGGCCCGCGCGGAGGACAGAGGACGGAGAGTGAGGCGCACCCGGCCTCCGCGCAGGCTCGCGGCCGAAGGAGAGGATGCGACTTCACACAAAAAGGACGTGCAGGAAGACTCCTGACCGCCAGACGCTTAGGGGAGCCGCTGGCCTTCCAGTGCCCTTCGGGGCTGTGGGGGTTGAGATTTGCCCTGAGGTGTGTGTGCGTGTGTGAGTGCATGCGTGTGCATGTGCATGTGTGTGCATGTGAGCATGCATGTGTGTGTGCACACGTGTGTGCAGTGTGTGGGCATGCATGCGCGTGTGCATGTGTGTGTGTGCAGTGCCTGGGTGTGCATGTGCATGCATGTGTGCAGTGCATGTGTGCGTGTGTATGCATGTGCGTATGCATGTGTGTGCATGCATGTGTGCAGTGTGTGCATGTCATATGCATGCGTGCGTGTGCACGTGCATGTGTGCGATGCGTGTTTGTGCACGGTTCGCATGTGTTGCGTGTGTGTGCACACACATGTGCATGCAGGCACACTCGGAGAATGACAGGAGAACGGGCCGCCTGGGTGACGGCACGGAAGAGACACGGGCAGCGACCGCGCTAAGGTCACCACGTGCTCCCCGCACGCCACGCACCGTCCTCCGCCCTTCACCTGCGTGAACTCGTGAGAGCCTCAGGGTGAAGCCAGGCGTTAAACGCTGTTATTGCCCCGTTTCGCAGATGGGAGAACCGAGGCGCAGACCGCGGGGTCCTGCGGCTGGCGATGGTGCCGACATGCGCCAGGCACTCCGCGGGCAGCGCCCACGCTGAGCCCCAGCCCTGCTCTGTCCGTGTGAACCCTGGAAAGCGCGGCGTGTTGGGGGGGGGGTGATGAACAACGCAGCCTGGCGGGAGCCCAGGGCGTGCGCCACGGAGCCAGCCGCAGAGGAGGGCGAGGCCTCAGCGAGGAGGCTCCTCCATGCCAGACGGGCTGCGTGCTCTTAAATCTGGGCCGAGGGGAGCCAGCGAAGGTATGTGAGCTGTGGAGCTACTCCAGAGGCGAGCAGGAGGGGACGCACACCTCCGGCCCTCAGGCTCCCCATCTCCATCGCTCTCTGCTCCCTCCCCGTCCCCCTCCAGCCCTCCCCCCACCGCAGGCTGCAGACGCAGGCAGCCCTGCCTCCCCCTCTGCTGGTATCACCTGGGCAGCCCCTCTCTGCTAGTGAGCACTTATTTTTAGAAGCATTTGACAATCGTCCAAGGGTCTGAGACGAACAGATGGCCTGTCTTAAAGGCTCGTATGCTCGCTAGTTTGCACTTCTGACAAACGGTAAGCACACTCAAGAGCACGCCACAAACGGCACTGAATGAATACTCAGAACACGATTTAGCTAATGCGCGTCATTACAGTTAGGAGTGACTGATGGCCAAGGCTCCCTCTCAGCGCCTACCCGGTGACGCGGCCTCCCCCAGGAGCCCAGGCTATGACGTGAATGCACCCCGCCCCCCCCACAGTCCCCGGCCAGCCAGCCTGCAGTGACCCCGGCAGGGAGAGGTTTGCCCCGTGGAAGCGACACCCCACCTTGTCCTCAGGGTCCTGAGTGAAGGTGGTGACCCGGCAGCCTGGGACTAAGCCCCCGCGTGTGCTCCACTGCGTGCGTGTGGATGTGCGAGGCACACCGTCCCCGCCTGCCAGACACCAGACAGGCTGTCGTCTGCCACCCTGCAGCAGCGGGAAGCGAGCCTCGCGCCGCTCAGCCGGGAAGTCTGTCTCTCTGTCACTCGTGCGAGCCTCAGATCCTCTGGAACGCTAGGCCTGGAGGGGGGCTCCAACTCCCGGGGAGCACGAAGCTGGCTTTGGGGGAGGGGGGCGTTCTGCTGCTTTCCTGGAGCCAAGAGCAGGCCCCCAAAGTCACGTGGGGGCAGGCAAAAGGGTGTCGCACGCCCAGACCCCCAAGGGGCCAAGCGTGGGGTTCACTCATCCTCGCTTCTCTAAGCAGCCCTGGCGGGAGGCGAGGGCCCCTCTCTGTGGCACCCAGAATGCAAAAGACCAAAGCAGGTGGCCCGGCTGACAACCCGTTCCACAAGTGGGAACACGTCTTCCTTCAAGTGAAAAATGCAGGAGAAAATGTTGTGGGAAAAAAAAAAAGGCCAGTAAACGCTCGGTGGGGCAGGTTGTGTACGCCTGTGCTTCGGAAACGAAACCCACCAGAGAGGAGAGTGTGTGTGGGGGGGGAACTGGGGCTCCTATGAGGAACCCACCCGCAAACTGGCTCCACTCAGGCACCCTGCAGAACAGGGGCACGGGCCCGTCCTGTCCCGAGGGCTGGCAGACCAGGGGACTCTCGTCCGAACGCAGATGGGCCCAGTCGGCTGGTGAGTGAGCGCAGGCAGGACACTCAGCTTCGGCTCGCGGGAAAGTGGGGGGAAAGTGGGCGTCGTGTGGTGGTGGTCACTCCAAGGCTGCTCACAGAGCTGGCCCCCTCAGCCCGAGCCCGAGGCCAGGCTTAATTTGGCAGCTGCCACTGCTGTGGTTTCTCTAAGGGAGGTGGGGGCCCCAGTGGCCAGGCCCCTCAGGGACGGGGTGCCGTGCAGACCTGGGGTGAGGATGGAGAATTCAGGGTTCCAGCAATGGCGTGCCGGAGTCCCCGTCTGTGGACCTTGGCCCCTCCTGGGCGGGGGTGCCGCCCTGGCCCGTCACCCTGCTGGGCCACCACGAGCTCGTTCTGACCACATCAGCCAAGGCTGTTGGGGACAGTCTATCTCAAACGTGACTTGGGACATGGTCGTCTCCCCTCAAAGAGCCTGATTCCAAGCTGACGCAAGCAGGCGGGAATCCAAGCACCCACCCACGCCACCGCGGAGCCAGCAGGGGGCGCCAGCGAGAGGCTCCGAAACGCCAGGAATGGGGCACTGGGCAGATGGGTCCCCAAGCGCAAGGGAGGGGTCTCTCTTCCCACCTCGAAACACACCTGCGGCTCTTCGTGGGGGCGGAGACCACGTGCTTGAGCACCCGGGAGGCCCGAGGCATCCCAGCAGCGGGCGCCGCCCCCCAGCACCTGTGACTGGCCCAGAGAGCGGGCCGCCCGCTGCCCGCCTTCCAGGGTTAGGGCTCCGCCAACCACGTGCCTGGGCTGGGGCCTCGGCTCAGGGCCGGGCAGCTGCGGGCTCCACCCAGAAGGTGAGGTTGGCCCAGGCTGGGAACAAGGCGTAAGGCCTGGCGGTTGGGACCGTGCCATCCTGTGGGAAAGGCGCGGTCTTCCCCGGCCCCAGGCTGGGCGCGTAAGGAAAACTGGAAATCAAGAATTTTTAGAAAAACATATAAAGTGTCTCAACATTTAAAGTGCTTTGTAGGCGATCAGAACACGTCCGCACTGGCTGCGGCTCCTGGGATTTTGTCAGGACCTAGGGATGCCCCAGACACCTTCGGGTTTACCCGCTGGGCTGAGGCCGGGGTGGGGAGGGCGGGGCAAAGGTGGGGGGCGGGGACATCGGACGGCGCAGGCCCGTCTTTCAGAAGGGAACCAGACGTGGGATGAAGAAGGGGATGGTACGTAGACCATGACGTCCTGGTGAGGTGTGTCCCCAAGGCCCCAGTGCGCCCCCTGTGCCAGGTGCTGGCAAACCAGAGGAACCCCCCTCCCCCGGAGTCCCACGAGGAGCGCCAAACGCCGTCGCGGAAGGGAGCCCCTCCCTGCGTGCGCCACGTCTACCCCACGCCGGGCTCAATGATCATCCCCTGGCTCCTTCCTTTCCCCCAGCGGGAATCTGCCCGCCCGCCGTCCACTGCACCTCACGGGGATGAGGGGAGACGGCCTGGGGGCGCTTAGGATGGCAGCGTGGCCGGTACCCCAGGACTCCTACCTCCCACAGCCACGTCCACCCCAAACACACACGCGCTCTCTCAGGGACCCCGGTCCCTGCACACGCACACGCACACGCACGGACACTGCACTGGCCGCGTGCTGCGGTGTGGCTCAGGGCTGGCTGGCTGTGCTCCTCGCTCGCCGGTCTGACTCGCACCCCTGCCAGGGCCCCTCGGAAAGCCCCCGCCTGCTGAGGACCCGGACTCCCCGGACTCCCTCACCCCGCACTGGGAAGCTGAGAACATAAAGCGCCCGTGAGAGGCACGGCTGGGTTCTCTCTTCAAAGGGCAGGGACGCGGGGGGGCTCTGCTGGTCCTCGGGGTCGCCCCCACACCCAGGAGCGATCCCGAGCCCTGTCCGCGGTGCTGACGGCGCTGTGGGACCCACGCCTGCGCCCCAGAGCCGCAACCACCTTCTTCTGGTTGCCCAAACAGCACAAGCTCCCTCCTAGCTCAACCGGCGGGGCGGCCATCCCCGCCGCCCGCCACGCTCCCTGGTGATTCCTGGCCCCCACGCGGTAAGGGGCCGCCCACCTCTGCACCTGTGTAGGTGTCGTCCCAGCACCTTCCTGGGCCTGGCTGACCCCCTGACCACCGCCCTCAGCTCCCCACTGTCTGTCCAGCGTCAGTGCAAAGCCTGCACTTGCTAAAAACGTGTATTCTGCAAAGATGGCCGTCAGCTGTGGTGGGGAAGCAAGGTCCCCACTGACAGGATTGCGGGGGAGAAGAACTAGGGGTCCCCCCTCCTCCCTGTCCCCGGCCCCGCCCTGCCCAGGGCAGTTCGGCATTTTTATGAAAAGTGGAGGGACCCTTTGAAGCCATGATGCTAAGTGCAACGGGCCAGCCACAGAAGGATAAACTCTGCTCACTGTCACCTCTGCGAGGCCCCCAGAGGAGTCACATTCACAGGGACAGAAGTAGACTCGTGGGTGCCGGGGGCCAGGGGAGGGAAGACGGGCAGTTCCAGTTCGGTGGGGGCAGAGTCTCGGTTTTGCAAGATGGAGTCCCGTGCATGGGGTGACGGCTGCCTGGCGACATGAACGGACTCGGCATTGCTGGACAGGTCACAGAAAAACGGTTCATGTGGTCAATTTTATGTGCATTTCCATTTTATATTTTATTTTTGTTTGTGTCGATATAGTACCATTCATTTCACACTTATTTATTTGTTGTATATTTTATTCTATGTTTGTGTATTGTGTGAATTTCGCCACAATTTTTTAAGAAGGTTGGGCGGGACCCCGCAGGGCAGGTCGGGGGGTGGGGGCGCCTCCTACACACACAGCTCAGGCACGCGGCACCTTCCCCGAGCTGCTCCCCTCCCGCCTCTGGTCCCAGGGTCAGAGGTTGGAGGGAGCACAGGCTGCTGCTGACGCCTGTGGACGCCTTGCCGGATGGGAGCGAGCCGCAGCGTCCAGGGCACCCGGCACCCGCCAGGCGCTCGCTGGCAGTGGATTGGAGGCTTCCTCCCTATGGTCACAGGGCCTCCGCCTCCGCGCCCGCGCCCAGGCTGCCGTTCAGCGGCCTGGCTCCCCCGGCCGGGCCGAGGGAGGGCCTCTGCCCGCTTCCACACCCTGAGCCTCTCCACTCTGCAGCCGGGGACGAGGGGCGGGAGAGGCACACCTACCGACTTTAAATATTGTGCCCCGGTAGAAATATAAGCGGGAGGGGATTTTTCCCTTTAGAGTTTCTGAAATCTTCCCAGCCTTTACAACGTTAAATATTTATTCATTAAAACGCGATGAGAAAACCCAGCCCCACGTACAGCCATCTCGTTTCACAAGCCAAAAATCAGGACACATCGCCAATGGCTCGGAGAGAACACTTGGAATCAGGGCTGTCCGGGAAAATCTAGGTCACGCGGTCACTAATTACACGGAACACATGTGTTCGAGTCCCCGGGCGAACCTGGCGCTTTTAGGTTTTATAAATGATGTTTTAAGACTTTGATCATATCCATTTTCTACCTTCCTCCAAATTTTTCCTAAAAAGAAAACTTTCCTGCATCCTTAAAATTTCTGGGGAATTAACCTCTGCAGGTGGAGAGCTGCCTGGCAGGGACTGAGAGTGGTGCGCTCAGGAAGCCTGTCCCACTGCCCCCCGAAGTGGCTGTGAGAGCCCACAGGGCCCAGGCTCCCTGGCCCCCGGCTGTGGGGACCCAATTTGCTGTGATGACTCTGCAGTGATGACTGATGTGCGTGCTCCAGCCATCAAACCTGCTGTGGGGACCGATCACAGTTAATGATCGCGACCGTTCTTGTGAAAACACTTGCCGGTCTGGACAGGAAGTCCAGCCTGGCACAAAGCAAAATGGCAAAGGTGATCCCTGCCACCCGGAAGGGCAGGGCCCCCCAGGCTGCCCGCCCCTCAGGGCTACTGTCCCCGACAGGGCTGAGGAACACTGCGGCCCCCTGCGGGGCCTTGTCTGCCCCTCATCTACACCCAGCTTCTGGTCAAACTGTGGGCAAAGCATCGCTGCCCACACACCTGCCCCACCGCGGCCGAGCGGGTCTGCCCTGTACCCTCCCTCCTGGCACTGGGCAGAACTCGCCAGTTTCCACGAGGCAAACCAAGGGTCCTCTGTATCACCAGTCTGTCCCACCCTACTTGACTCGCCAGAGAGGTGTGTGCATGTGTGCGTGTGTGCACGTGTGCGTGTGTAGTTTGAGAGTGAGGGAGGGACAGGCTGCAGGTAAGAGTATACGAGGAAGTGTCATGAAAGCGGTATAGTTCCTAGCACTTACTTAGTGCTGGATACTAATGGATGCGCAGCTGGGTGAATGGAGAGATGGATGGTGGACGGGTGGGTGCGTGGGTAGACAGGTGGATGGAAGGGTGGAAGGATGCATGGTGAATAGATGCATGGGTAGAGATGCGTGAGTGGATGGGTGGATGAATGGTTAGATGGATGCATGCGTGAATGGGTGGGTGGGTGGATGGATGGATGGGTGAATGGTGGATAGATGCATGGGTGGATGGATGACTGAATGGTTGGATGAATGATTAGATGGATGCATGCGTGAATGGGTGGGTGGGTGGATGGATGGACAGATGGATGGACAGATGGATGGATGGATGGACGGATGGATGGGTGAGTGGATGGATGGATGGATGGATGGATGGATGGATAGGTGGTGGATAGATGCATGGGTAGATGCATGAGTGGATGGGTGGATGAATGGTTAGATGGATGCATGCGTGAATGGGTGGGTGGGTGGATGGATGGACAGATGGATGGACAGATGGATGGATGGATGGACGGATGGATGGGTGAGTGGATGGATGGATGGATGGATGGATGGATGGATGGATAGGTGGTGGATAGATGCATGGGTAGATGCATGAGTGGATGGGTGGATGAATGGTTAGATGGATGCATGCGTGAATGGGTGGGTGGGTGGATGGATGGATGGGTGAATGGTGGATAGATGCATGGGTGGATGGATGACTGAATGGTTGGATGAATGATTAGATGGATGCATGCGTGAATGGGTGGGTGGGTGGATGGATGGATGGGTGGACGGTGAACAGGTGCATGGGTGGATGGATGGGTGAATGTGCAGAGTGGGTGGGTGGCAGGTGGAGGAGCAGTGGGAGAAGACGGAATGCATGCATAAACAGGTAGGAGAGCGGACGGGTTGGGGGGAACAAATGGGCTTTAGAGTTCAAATCCTGCCTTAGCCACTTACTGTGCATGTGACCCCAGGTAAATCATTTCACTTCTCTAGGTACCCACTAACTCACTTGAAAAGTGGGGTGAGTAATCTCTACCTCGTGGCCTTGCTCTGAGCTTCAGTTAGATAACATACGGACAAGTTTCCCCGACATGCGGACGGCACACAGATGTTTAGCCCTGCCACGATGAATGCTAACCCAGGCTTTGCCAGCATTGCTGAGCATGGGTGACGCCACATCTCTGACGTACGTGGTGGCTGCAGGAAGCAGGGTGGGGACACTGTGGTGGTGCTTGATGTGCGTCCAGGTCTGGTGTCGGCAGGGGCATCGGTCAGTGAGCCGGGGAGCAGGGAGCCGCGCCTGCCTGCTCTGCTCCAACCCCCAGACCCAAGTGCGTGGAACGCACACCCCACCCCACCCCGCCCCACAGGTCTCCTGCTTCACACCGGGCTCCCGGCCTCAGCTCTCGGGTCTGCAAAACGGGAGTAAAGAACAGTTCGATTGTTGAGTTTCCGGTTCCCAACTTCCGGTTGGTGAGGTGCCAGGGAGATAATATTTCCGGACCGTCAAGTATTGCTATGAGGGTCTCGAACTCAGAGCCCAGGTGGGCAAGGCCCAGGCGAGGCAGAGCGGGTGGGGCCACACTGGACGAGGAAGCACAGCCCGTGTCTGCAGCGGGCAGCTGGCTGCTGCCATGCAGGGCCGCGGTCCAGAAACTGCCAGGTCTGGTCTGGAGAAAACCCCGAAGCTCTGGCCATTCAGCGTGGTGACCTTTAGAGAGGACAATGTCTGGGGCTCGAGGCCTGGGCCCAGCACTGACCGCCCGGGCCCCGGGGAGTCCGTTACCCGCTCTGACCTCGGTTTCCTTCCGTTAGTAACGGGCGTTGGAAGGACTGAATGCTCGGAGGTAGGAAACCACCGTGTAAAGTCAGCCGACTGGTCACGGGGCTCGCCATTCCGGAACACGGACGAGCATCTGACGTTTCTAAAATCCCCCTCGCCACGGGCTGTGAGTTCTCACCCTCCACTCTTAAACGTCCAGCATCACTATGACCGAGGCCTGTCCCCGTGTGCACCCCCTGTGTGCCCCCCAACCCCGCCCTCGACCCACACAAACGAACGACGATAACACAAGTGAAGCATTCCAAGTTAAGGGCCCTTATTGCGAGGCAACTCATCCACCTGAGGACGTCAGGGACGCGGGGCGACGGCCAGCAGGGACTGCGGCCCCCACGGGGTGCCAGCGGGCTGCTGTGCCACTCGCACTGTCTTTACATCCCCCGGCCGCCCCCGTCTTATTGACAAAGAAACTGAGGCTGCGTGAGGCAAAGCAGCCCCCTAAGCCGGTAAGAGGCGGCGGTGCTTGGACTTGAGCCCCAGTGACCGGGTCCCTTCTGGCCGGCCCCGGCTGGCCCGCACTGCCTCGGGGTGCCACTGAGAAGGCACAACACCCAGGACCTGCCACCTGCCCTCGCCCGCATCCCAGCACCCAGTGACCCTCGCTGCGGCCCCGGCCGGCCGGGCGACCCACGTTTCACTGGGTCTATCTGAACTCCAGACGGGGAGCGCGTGGGGCCACGTTCATTATTGACACAGCAAAATGAACTCCTGCCGCCGCGGCCCGCCCCCCACGCCAGCCCCCGCCTCGGCCTCTCCCGCGAGGGCCGGCGCGTGGCTGCCGACTGGCTCCTGAAATGCCAACTTGCGTTTCTCATCATTAATTTCTCTCTAAATGTCATTAGTAATTGTTCCTGCTCGACCGAAGATGCAGCCCAGGCTTCCACCGAGAGTGTCCGGTTCTGGGGGGCGGGGGAGGCGAGCACCCCGGCCACGCCGAGCCCTGCGTTCTCGGGGAGGCGGCCGGCCTCGCTCCCCAGGGGTCGGGGAGGCAGACTCCCGTAACGAGAGACAAAGCGGGCCGCGCCTTCCGCACGAACCACGGAGAGGCCCGTCACGGCGCTGGGGTCAGCCGCTCCACGCTCAGGCTCTGCGGCCGGGGTTCAGACCCCACTCGGCTGTGGCACGGCCGTCGCCCCAGCCGCAAAACGGGGAGAAAACAGCACCGGCCTCAGAGGACCGTCCTGAGGAGGAAACAGGACAGTCAGCGCAGGGGGCTCCCCGCCGGGCCTGGGGGTGCCTGCTGATACCACCGCCCCCGCCAGGGTAGGCTCGGTCCTGCCGCTGATGAGCCGTGTGACGGGACACTGTCAGCGAGTGGAGCGGCCACGATTCGACCCCCAGCGCCGCCCCCGTGCCCCTCTGTCCCGCCAGACTGACACGGAACCCCCCCCCCGACGCTTTGGGAGGGGCGGCGTCGGCCCGTTGTCTGGGGGAGAACAGGGTGTCTCAGAGAGGCGGCCTCACACCCGGGTCACTGTGACGGCAAGGAGAAGCTCTGAGATGCACCCGGGCCTCCGAGGCCGGGGCATCCTTCCTGTAGGTTGACTTCTCTAAGTCTGGGGGAGCAGGGCTTGTGTGGTGCCAGCCTCTGGGACCCCCCCACCCCTAAACAGCACCTGCTGTTCTCAGCACTGTCGTCGTTTCTAAGAAACTGAAGGCATGTGGTCCCGGCCGGGCGGGGCTGGGCCCCCGGCGCACACAACGGCTCGCGGCTCCCGGCGGCCTCTCCGTGCCCATCTGCCGTGATGGCACGGTGCCCCCTGAAGCTGGTTGGACCCCTGCCCTAGGGCATGAGTGACAGGCTCCGATGGGCAGACGGGCAGCCTGAGGCCGACTCCAAGCGCCATCTCTGCCTGGAGCCGGGCCTCGGGGAGCCCCCCAAGTCCCCAGCTGGGCCTCTGCACGCTTCACCGCTCGGGCAGGCAGGGCCCCGGGGCTCGTGAGGGCCTCGGGTCACAGCCGGGCCCAGGCCCCTCCCTCACCCACCCCTCCCCTGCTCCTGACTGCGCTGACCATGGCAGCCACTGCTGGTCAGGGCAGGGCGGCCATGGACCCCAGGAACGCTGAGGCGTCCGAGCCACCCTCTGGAGCTCCTGCCCCAGGAAGGTGAGCCCTGCCCCCAGCGCCCTGAGGCCCACCCATGGTGGGTTCAACAGTCGTGGGCAGGCCCAGCACCTCGGCCTTGGGGCCAAGAACACACACGGCTGCCTGCGGTCATGGCCCCGCGCCTCCGGCCGCTGTGTGACCCCGGGGAGCTTCAGTCCACCCTCCTGCGACATGAACATCGTAGGGTGCCACATTCCCGGGGTCACTGTGAGGTCTCAAAAGCCTGTGTGGGAAGAGGTGGAGTCAGGCTCCTCGCAAGCCTTCAGGAAATGTCGCCTCCCTGGGGTGGACGGCCCAGGCCTGCACCCCGGGTCCCGGAAGCATGAGGCGCGGAGTCGGCGCCCACGCCAGTCTGCCCCAGAAGCAGACATCACACCTTGCCCCACCCGGGAGACAGAGAAGATGGTGCCCAGACACAGCGAGCAGGGCGCAGAGCCCAGGCCCCCGAGGGTCCCGCGTGTCCCGTGGGCCTGGCTGTGGGGTCCCGTCGTGCCCAGCAGCTGTGTTACACTTAGCCTAGGACAGGAGGTGAGATGCTCCCTCACCACACTGCACCGCGATACCGTGCGCTACGCTGTGTGGTTCCTCTAACACACGACACGCACTCCTCCCGGCCGGCCTCGCCAGTCCACTGCGCCCCTCCCCGCGATGCGAGGGACTTAGGCCCCGGTGCCCCCAGCTCCTGCACACGTCTAGCACACAGTAGGTGCTCAGCAAACACTCGTGGGCCACGTGGAGCATGTCCATGCTCGATGGACTGAACGAACGTGTCGGTGAAGATGTGGACCGAGAGCCCAGGGCGGCCGGGCCATGGTCACGGCGATGTCGACAGTGGCTGACGCCCGCCTCGCCTGGACGCGGAGCCCGACCTGGGGCTCACGGGGTTTCAGGCACCGCTGCCTCCAGGCCCCCAAACCTTTGCAAGGAGGGGGCTGTCATTCCCCCCCTCTACGGAGGCCCAGAGTGGGCTGGTGACTTGCTCGGGTCACGGAGGAAGCCGGGCCGTCCGCCCCACGCTGTGGCCACGGTGCTGCCGGGCCAGGCTCTGGTGTCCTGCCCTGCCCGGGAACGGCAGGACGCGCCATGTGACCGTTCCCCGAGGCCACCGTCACCCGCAGGAAAGCGTATACGCCAAGAGCTTCACACGCGTGACCGCCGCTCTTCACACGCGTGACCGCCGCTCCGCCCCTTCTCACTGCACCTCGCAGAGGAGGAAGCCGAGGCCAGGGAGGTGCAGGTGCCGGCGAGGGAAGGCAGCGGGGGAGGGGGCGCCTGGCAAGACCACCGAGGCGAGGGAGCAGCAGGGGGTGTGGCTGGGTCCCCCCGGGGGCCTCCCTCGCAGGCCCCGAGGCCAAGCCAGCAGGGCTGCTGTCCCCGTGGTACTGGGTGGCTGGCGTTAAGCAGGAAGGAGGAAGATGCTGATGCTCACGATGCTCACGATGCTCACGATGCTCACGGAGAGCTCAGCCAAAGAGTCAAATGCTAAGTGTGTGTGCCTAGAGCACTTCTCGCTTTTAATTATTATTAGTTATAATTATCTGGCTGGATCCGACGACCACAGCACAAAAAGGCAAGGGAAGTGGCTGCCCGGCCGCCCGTCTGGTCGGGACCGGGAATCCTCTGAATGGCTCCTAGCGTCTACGGCTGGCAGCCCCTCTCCCTGTTTGCGCTCCTACCTTCTAGGAACTAAAAATAATGGTAAAACACACGGTGAGGGGTGAATGGCTGGCTGGATGGCAGGCAGAGGGAGTCTTCGCTCCCCCAAACCTCACGTTCGAGTGGAAACTTGGGTGTGGACATAGTTATCACAATCTGTGTTGACAAAGGGGTCAGAGTTGAAACCCAGGGCCGGCCAAGCCGAAGGAGGGAGGATCGGCAACGGGTTCTCGGCGAGGGGACCCACGGAGAGAAGTCATTCGAGAGGAGGCACTGGCGGGTGCACGGGCGTCCAGGAAGCCGCACCCCTCGGGCAGGCGAGACCAGAACAGGCCCGGAGGAATGACGCAAGGAGGCGCCAGCCACCCGTCCGCTTGCTCACGCCCTTTCAGAGCCGCGGCCCCGCTCTCTGTTCCTGGGACACCCCGAGTCTGCCCGCGCCTCTGAGCCTGCCCCGGCCGTTCCCTTTCCTGGAACAACCCTCCGCCCTGCACCTGCCACAGCGGCTCCTCCTCGCCCCGCAGCACTCAGACGACACCCCAGCCTCCTTGAAGCTTCGATCCGACTTTTCATTCCCAAGCTTCCATTGCCCTTGTCCCAACACACGCACACGCACACGCACACGCGTGTGCACACGTGCCATTCTCCATCACAGCGCAGTGTCTTGCCGTCGTAATTCCACAACCTGAAATGACCCGGCGGTTCCTGTATTCACCGACATAGTGTCGGTTTTCCCCACGGAGCACTGGCTCCGTGAGGACAGAGACGTCCCGGCTGCACCCCCGGCCCGTGACGCGGCTGCGGCAGGCGCCGAGCACGCGCCTGCTGGAAGCGGAAGGCGGGGAGGCTCAGGCCCCACGCTCTCCGGGGCGCTCGGAGCACGGCCGGGCGCACGCACGCCTGCCCCGCAGGCCCCAGCCGCCCCGGCGGAAGGGCTGCTCCACGTTGCTCGTTAGAACACCTCGCCCCACGTTTAATCAATGACAATCATTTAGCTGGAAGCGGCGTCGTGAGGCACACACAGGCAAACAGCGTGAGCTAATCCCTTAAATGCACCCGCGCAAGGCTGGGCTGGCCACTTTGCCACCACGGGCCACTCAGGAAGTGCTTCCGGCAGCCGCTCGCTCTGTCGACGTGGGCGTCTAGGTCCCTGGGCGTGGGGCGGCACCCATCGGGCCCGCAGGACGCCAGGAGACCCATTTTCCTGGCTGCGGCTCCCTGGGACAGCACCCGGCAGGTCCCAGACAGCCATCGGAGCAGGGCTGGGGCAGCAGCGCCGGGAATCCTGAGGCCTCGGACGTCCCTGTCCGCACGACCGCACTGACCCTTCCTCTCTCGGAGCCTGGCCCGAGCCGGACTCCAGCCCTCGCCGGCGGCAGAAGCCTCCCAGGCTCCAGGCGTCGAGCTGCAGACGGGCGAGCCCGGCCCATGGCCCGGCTCCCGCGGGGTCAGGCCCCAGGCTGCTCCACCTGGGCCGCCCGCCGGCAGGCTCCCCCGCACCCCCCGCCGCTGCCGCCTGCGCTACCTGCTTGGCCCAACTACTGAAATAGTCTCTGGGTCCCCTGACGTGAAAGCTTTTTATAGTTCAGCACTGCAGGCCTCATTTAAATCTATTAGCTCATATAAATGGCAATTCGTGTAAACTTTGGAGGGTTTTTGTTTGCCTTGGTGGCCAAGACAATTGGGCTTCGCCTTGGCTCTGCCATTTGCCAGAGACCCTGGGCAAATCGCTTAACCTCTGGGGGTCTCAGTTTCCATATCTGTGAATGGGGTGAAGACTTGGCGGGTTACGTTGAGACAATCCCCACGGAATGCTTACAGCAGGTGCACAGGCCGGATCCTCGTGGGTGGTGGCTGTTCTACTTCTTGTCCAGTTTCCGGGGTTTTTACCCACCGTGCCCGAGGCCACACTCCCCCGTGCACTTCCTCGGCGATGATGAAGAGTGATTCGGGGAGGCAGCAGGGGCCATCCGGGCCCCACAGAGGTGTCCACGGGGACCCAGAAACAGCTGGGCTGCGTGGACAGAGCCCCTCCCCGCCCCTTTGGTCGGCTCGCCCTGGCAAGGGGCCCACAGGGCCCCAGGCCGTCATCTGCCGAGGCCCGAGGCTGGAAATGCACAGCCAACAGCCCTGACATCGTCTCACACCCCCCATCTCAATCTGCTTCCGCGCCCCACCGAGCTTGGGTACAGCAGAGGAATGCAGGGTGCTGAGAAAGGCCAGGGCTGAAGCACCCCCAAATGTGTAAGGAGGGGGGCTTGAAGCCCTGGCCTCTGCCCGGCCCACCCTGCCTCGCACCGCACGCACGGCCCGCCCCGTGCCCAGCATGGGTCTCCTGTGCCCGTGGCCTTGGGACATGGCTGCAGAGGAAGGATTCAGTCTCACTCTGTTCAAACTCAGGCCGGAAATCATGAGATCACGGTGAAGTCCTAGTGGAGGGGACCCTAAAAATGCCTCCGCCCTTCAAATGGCCAATGCTAACTACACGCCAACAACAGTGACAGCAAATGCTAACGATAACCGCATCTACCGGGCTCTTCGTAGGTGGCGGCCACAGTACCAAGGGCCTTCTACGACGTAGGGACAATTAATACCCCGTTTTACACATAAGGAAACTGAGGCCCATGGCCAGTAAATGACGGAGCAAGACTTCACACACAGAGCTGTTTTCCCAAGGACAGCGCTCCCCGCTCCCCACGCCCCACGCCCCCGCCCCCGGCCGCGTTTCAGACAAGCGCTCTGTGTGTGTACCTCCAGCGACAGGGGCCCCACCACCTGTCACTTCTTCCATTTGGAGACAGACTCCCATGTAGTGGGTGCTGGTGGCGTCTGCGAGCCAGGCTCCCCTCCCCCTGCTGCTTCGTACTGTGTGTCCCCAGTAGGGAAGGGTGGGACAGCTGACCGGAAGGCTCTAGAACCTGTCGGCTGTATGCGGGCCGTCACCTGCAGTCACGGCTCCTGCGTCAGCTGGGTGCTCCTCATGGCTACGTGTGCAGCCAAATCCCCACCCTCAAGGCCCTGGTGAAACACCCAGGGGTGTCCGTCTTAGCAGGAATGACGGGGTGTGGTGGTGCTGACCCCCTGCCCCCGCAGAGGAGTCCAGGAAGTCAGCGGCAGAGGGAACACGTCGGAGGCAGGCAGAGGCACAGCATCGCCAGCTTGATAAAGGGACCCTCAGTTCCCGGGAACCGGCCACCGAAAACTCAGCCCCGCTTCCTGCTCTGGGCGTCCAGAAGCCCCCCGTTTCCCCTACCACTGCAACGGCCATCTTGCCGGAGCCTCCGCTGGACAGTGCGGCCCGAGCCGCGACTGTCAGACACCAGAAGCCATGTCCGGAGCGTCTGCCCGTGACCAGACGTCCTGGGGCCTCTGGAGCCGCCTGAGAACCTGCTCCTCCCGATGACGCCTAAAACGCTGGGAAACGACCATGCCCTCACTCCCGCCGCCGTCCAGCGGGTCCCCCCTGGCTCACAGCCGGGCGGGCTCCCCGCCCCGCCTGGCACGCTGCTCTCAGGGAGTGTGTGTGTGTGTGTGTGTGTGTGTGCTTCGTCTTCCCTCTTTGCCCCCCACGTCCTGCCTCTGGCAGCCATGGGCCTGCTTCCTGTTCCGGCGTTGCGCGACCTCCCACACGCGGGCTCCACCCGCCACACGGCGCCCCTGACGCGGCTTCTCAGTCCCCGCACTCGCGGGGACCACCCCCGTCCAGCCGCTCACCGGCCCAGGGACAATCAGGGACAATCAGGGGGCCTTGTCAACGAAGCCGCCGTCACGGCCCGTGGGGCGTGTGTGAGCCTGCTCTCCGTTCTCTCGGGGGAGGCCCAGGGGAGGGGCCGTGAGGCTGTCAGCTACGCACGTTTACGAGAAACGCGCAAGCTCTCCTGCCAGGCGGCCGCATCACCGTGCGACTCTTCCAGGACGGGATGAGGATTCCGACCGGCCCTCCCGCGCCCCGGCCGCCGCTGGCTTTCCGTTTCCGTTTCAGGCCTTCTCGTCGGCGCACGGTGACACACGTCCTGGGTTTCTCCGACGACTAATGACAAGCATCCACGCGCCTTCGGTGAAGCGCTCACGTTCTCGGCTCATTTTTCCGTTGACTCCCCACTCCTCCCTCTTTTGAGTTTTGAGACTTTCGTTTGAAATGTTCTGGAGATAAGTCCTTCATCCAACATGTGATTCGCAAACAGTTCCTCCCAGCCTGACTTTCGTCCACGTAGCAGGTTGGTCTTTCAAACACCGAACCCTGGACACTTCGACGCGGGGTGCAGATCATCAGATAACACGTCTCCGCCACTGGGCCCCCCACCACAGTGGGGGAGAACCCCAAACGCCTTCCCGTGACCGGCACACCGCCCCCCACGCCCTGCGCTGCAGCCACACGTGGCCTTCGGCAGCCTCTGGCTCACGCGGACCACAGGGCCTGTGTGTGGCTCTTCCTCCCCCTCCCCCTCTCCCTCCCCCACCCAGACCCAAATGCCACCTCCTCGGAGAGGCCCTCCCTGACCATCCTCACGGGGAGTACCCCACCTCGCCCCGCTGCGCGCTCTGACCGGTTACCTGGTCTATTTTCTCCTGCCGTTGACCACCATTGGACAGCGCCCATCAACCCTCCAGAAAGGGGGCCTTTGGGTGTTTCTTTGTCTCATTCACCCTTGTCTTGCCAGTTCCCTGATCTAGAACACAGCTGGCCCCCGGACACGTGTTTTGAACATATGCATTGCAAAGCTTAGTGCCCGTTCCTGCTCCTGACCTGACTGTTAGGGACATGGCCCCAAGTGTCCGAGTCCTTAGAATGAGCCTCGGCCTTTGGGCCGCGTCAGGTGCACTCAGAATCAAACAGGGCTGGTGCCTCCCTCATCCTGGCCACTGCCCTGGGGGCCAGCGTCACGGACCCAGGCCGCACCTCGCGGGGTCCAGTCTCACGTCTACGGCGTGAGAGCCAGTCAAGGCCCAGTCGTGACCCGGCCCCGTCCTGCGGCACCGCTCAACCCCATGCCACCCTAGCGGGGTAAACCCGCCTGCCGGCCCCTGCTACAGCTTAGTGACAAGGAAAACATCGGGGCCTGAGAAAGGCTCCCCTCACAACACCAGGAAATCGCTATTCGAGCCGCCTGACGACAGCCGGGATCTGCATCGGGTTGGCATCGCTACAACACTTCCACATTTAAGTGGTCTGTAATTAAAATCATTAATTGCAGAAAATAGTGACTCGTTCAGGCTGTAATTTCGCGGGGTTCTTGGCATTTGAGGGCCTGCCCTTAAGGTTGACGGGGTGACCCAGGACACCGCCGGCTTGCAGGAGCCGTTCTGGCGTCTGGCACCGGCGGCAGCACAGGTGGACGCCGGCCTGAGGCCGCAGCCCCCGCGCGGAGGGCCTCTGGCACCGCGGTGCCCCTGGCCTCCGACAGGGCAGCACTGGGACACGCCTCGGGGACAGCCCGCAATGCCAGCGAGGAGAGCGGGCCTCGCTCTCTCGGCACCCAGGACAGTGCAGAAGGACTCGGGGCCGAGCGAGTCCCCCGTTGAAGTCATCGCAGTGTATCTGCACCGCTGGGTTTCGAGGAGGCCTGTCATCCGGGCTATAAAAAGCTTCAGTTGTCTGGGGACCCGGGGCCTATTTCGATAGCTGGGCCAGGCAGGTAAGGCAGGTGGGAGGTAGGTGAGGCGGCTCACAGCTGGTGCGCGAGCGAGGAGGCTCCCTGGACGGCCTGCCAGTCCGGTGCTGGCACGAGCCCCCTCTGGCCACACGACCGTGAGGGCGCTGAGCTGTCCCCTCGGCCCTTAGCGCAGAGGCGCACGCGCAGATGCCGGTCACCGGGGAGTCGGCGGTGGGGCCCGGGCGGGGTCACTGCCTCGCTGGTGGCCGTTTGTAAGGGGAACCCCCTCTCTGGGCCTGGGTCCTACATCTGTCCCACACTGTGATGACACAATATGTGTCACCGATACAGGGACCTACCGGGACTCAGAGGGGCAACCTGAGGAATGACAGGAAACAGCTTCCTGGCGAAGCGCCCAGGCTGGATGGGCCCCCAACCGTGAAAGACGCTGAACCCCGAGTCCTCCACAGGCAGCAGACGGCTGCCACCGGCGGTGTGACAGGTGGGCCCGGCCTGGCCGTGGGGACCGGCCACAGCACCGCGCGAAGGGGCTAGCCCCCAAAAGGCCACACTGTGCCCCTTCGACCACAGAAAAAGGCCGCCCCCGAGTGACCTCAGCCTCATCCCTGAGGGTGGGTGGACCGCCGGGCACAGGGCCGGCACCTGTGTGGGTGTGTGGGCGGCAGACACACCCTGGGGGCCACGGCGGGTGCCAGCCCTTGGGGCGCTGACACGCGGCTCCTCGCCCAGGCACGGGGCGGGGCTCCCTGCCCCAGCCGCCACCCGCTCCGGCCAAGGCAGCGTCGTGAGACGTGGGCAGGTGCGTCATTCCCCAGCGGGAGCTTTGGGAGCAGGTGCGTGAGGCGCCACCTGCCCCCCGCCCGGCCTCGGCGACCAGAGAGGGGCTCCCACGGCCCAGGCCGCTGTGCGAGGGGCGGGGGAGCAGGGGCCCCGCCCCTCCCGCTGCCCGGACGTGGCGCGCGCACCACACGTCAGGCTCCGTCGCGTGGACACGCAGATCAGAGCGTGTGGGTTACCGCAGCGCAACCCCCCTGTGTCCCAGCGCAACCCGCCACCCTCGGCGCCCGCGGGGACCCCGAGGGCCGCCGGGCGGGGCGCGGGCGGCGGCCGCGGCCACTGACCTGCAGCTCGGTCTGGAAGAAGAACTTCTGCGGGCACTGCGAGCAGTCGTAGATCTTGTCCTCCTGCCCGTGCACGGCGAAGATGTGCTGCTGCAGCTTGTTGGCCTGGACGAAGACTGCAGAGGGCGCGGCCTGAGGGCGGGGCGCCGGGGCCCCCCGGAGCCGCCCGCCCCGCGCTCGCCAGCCCCGACCCCAGAGACCGGCTCCTGGCCACGCTGCCGGGGCCTGCGGAGGCGGCCGGGAGCTGACTCTGCCTCTCACGAGGGCGCGACACCGGGCAAGTCACTTAACCTCTCGGGCCTTCATTTCCTCAGCCCCCAAATGGGGGCCTGGGAAACGCATCGCTCGCTGCGTGGCTGGGAGGACCCCGTGGGTTAATCCTGCGCCACGTCACCGCCGTGATCATCCTCTGCCAGACCCCTGCCACGCGTGGGCGTGGGTGGAGGGCCTGGCCCACAGCAGCCCCTTCCCCGGGCCTGACGCGAGCAGGTCGCGCCCCGGCTTCAGCAGCAGGCGCCGGCCCTGGGCACCCGGAGGCAGCTGCGTGTCTGGGAGGGAGCTCTTCAGAGGGCTACCCCCGCCAGGCGGCCTCCCCAGGGTGGGCTTCCTGCCGTGGCAGACAGCAGATGTCGGGGGAGGCAGGGGAAGGCCGGGCGCCCCCGCACACCGGCTGTCATCTGGGCAGCAGGAGGGGGGCGGGCAGAGCCCCTGAGATGCGCCTCGGGCTGGGACAGCCGCCCGCCTGGGCCGGCGGCCAGTCTGGGGCTGGGGCTTGGCCGGCAGAGCCGCCCGACTCCTGTGGCCAGGAGCTCAGGTGGAGCACGGGCTGCGACAGGCCTGGGCAGGGGGGGCACCATGGGCTCTGGACGGGCTGACGGCGCAGGGGGGTGAGCCTGGGGCCCAGGTGGGGACCCTGAACCAGGGCCGGGGGCGCTAAGGACTGGCAGCCGCTCGGTGCAGGGGTGAGGGCAGGCTAGGGAAGGGAGCCACCCCACCGGCCTCAGAGGGGCGGCCGGAGGACCCGGGGCGGGGTCAGGTCTGCACGGAGGCTGGCAGGACGCTGCGGCTGGGGCTCCCCCGGGGCCTCCCCATGAACCCCGGGTCCATGTCCGGCCAGGGGCACAGCTGAGGTCTAGCGAGCCACAGGCCCCGCCCCCTCCCCGCGGGGCCCTTACCTGTGAAGCACACGGGCACTTGAAGGTGCCGCCCATGCCCTCGAAGCTGTGCTCGATGAGGTGGCAGAGGAGCTTGGCCGGGGAGTCGAAGGTCTGGTTGCACAGCTTGCACTCGTGGTTGATGCCTTCCTCTGCAAGGGAACCGACCACGGTCAGCGACTGCACGCCGCGCCCTCCGGCAGCAGCCCCCGGCCCCTCCCCGGCCCCCGGCACCAGCACCGGGGCTGGTGTGGGGGCCACAGAGCCGGGCCCATCCCAGCCCCAGACGGCCCAGCCCCAAGGCGTGCAGACCCCAGGGGCCTGGCCCTGCACTTTGGCTCTCGAAAGCGTCATGTGCTGTGACTTCCCCTGCTGGTCCAGTGACAAGCTGCGCCGGCCACATTCAACAGCTTGAACCCAAGACCGTGTCACACGGACAGGGCCCCGGGATGGGGTCTGTACAGAGAAGGGGCTCCAACCAGGATTTTTAAAACTCCAGTAGAATATTTACTGAGCATGGACGACGTGCTGGGCACTGAGCTGGGCGGGGACCTGGACAGATAATACTTGCCTCGGTTCTGGTGGGGGGGCAGGGAGGCAGAAAACGAACATAGCCCAGCGTCAGGGGCTGACGTCGGAACACAGGCAGCTCTCCAAGTAAGGGTCAGAGCAAAGCCTCAGGTGAGCTCGTGCTAGGTAGCAAGGGGGCAGCGTGCCTGAGCTTAGGGGGCCGGGGACAAGGTGGGGGCGAGGTCAGAGGGGACGAGGGGTGCATAGCACCTTACGGTCACTGGAGGACTTTGAGATTTTACTCTAAGAGGGACGGGCAGCCCCTGGAAGATATCACCAAAAACAAACAAACAAACAGACACAGACCTCCTTTAAACTCTGAAACAGATGGCCTATTTGGTGGCTCATTAAACAATGGGCGGACACCCTGTCCTGCTTCCGGGTCAGAACACGGCTCCATCTCCCCACCTGGGAGCTGCCGTGACCCCACACCCTCACTCAAAGGTCCCAGGGGAGAGAGCGCGCCCTGAGGGCCAGTGACAGACCCGTGTGGAGAGCCGAGTCTGGCACCCACGCGGAGTCGGCAGGCAGGGTTCGTGTCCTGTCCTGGGGCCTGGGCGTCAGTTCACGCTGCAAGAGGAGGGCCACCGCGAGAGACAGAAGGGCCTGGCCCCTGCGCCCAGTGTGATGCGGCGGCCAGGGGGTGGCACAGAATCCCACCGGCCGGAGTGCCACACCTTCCGGGCGAAGAACCGGGCACGTCTGACGGCGTGGTCTCGGGGAGGCGGGAAGCCGCGCCTCAGTTTCTCCCTTTCGAAAATGCTTGGGGCCAGCCTTCCTCACCACCGCGCACCATGGGACGGCCAACGCCTGGGACAGCGACACCACGGAGCGCGGGCGTGGACGGGGAGCCGGCGGAGGCCTCGCCCGCCAGCGGGGGGCGCCCTGGCCCCGCCACGCTGGAGGGCTGGAGGGCCACCTGGCAGTTTCCCCAAATGCCGAACATTCTCGCGCCACGAGATCCGCAGTCACGCTCCCTGGCGTCCCAAACGAGCGGAAGACTTACGCCCACACGAAATCCCGCCCACGCACGTTTGCAGCGACTTCACTCCTAACTGCCGGGCCTGGGAGGCTGCCCGGTGCCCCGGGGGTGACCCACCTGCTGAAAAGGAAACGGGCTCGCGAGGCGCGAAGACACGGAGGAGGCGCGAGCGCATGTCCAAGTGAGAGCCCGGCCCGCAAAGGCCACGGGCGGCGCAGCATCGCGGGGACCATGCGGGCGGCGGCTGCCAGAGGGGGCGGGGCGGAGGGCTGCGCGGGGACCTTTAGGGCAGGGAGAGTACTCTGCGCGGTACCACAGTGACGGGGACCTGTCGTCACATCTCTTCCTCTGAACCCACAGAACGCACGACGCCGAGGGAAAAGCCGCCCCCCGCCCCCCGGCAAACCGTGGGCTCTGGGTGACGCCGATGGGCCAGTGTGGGCTCATCTTTGCACACACACCAAGTGCCAGCGTAGCAATGACGCTGAGGTCCGGCAGGCTGTGCCCATGGGCGCAGGGGCCGGAAGGCAGCCAGGGCCGCTGTGCAAACCTAGCACGCTCCAAAAAAAAGGGTCTTTAAAAACACAGGCACCCTAGCGCCCCACCCCCAAACAGCCTTACTCTTACGCTGGTGTAGGCATTAAGTAAGTTAATAATACTAATGATGAATAACGGGAAGAAACGGGGTTTTGACCCGCCCCTGACACTCAGCTAGTGCTCGGTGTTTGTCGCCGGGCACACCGGTGTCGGCGAGAACATTATCTAGGACAGCCAAGGACACGGCTCCCCCTCGGGGTCCCCCAGGGAACCAGCCTCACCAAAGACGCCAGGTGCTGTGATTCGCCCTCGAAGACAAGAATTAGGTAGCAGAGGGGCTCTGCCGGTGCCACGGCACGGGCACAGATGGGCTGAGGCTCCTGGCCAGTCCCCGGGTCCCCAGGCCCTGGCAGGGGCTGGCGGGGACAGCAGGAGTCCCCCCCGGCCCAGCCATCCCCGCCGCAGAGGCACACGGAGCCACGTGCGCGGGCAGGTGGGCCTGCCCCACATAGCCCACCGGCTGGAATCTGCCGGGTGTTTGTCGCGCCCCTGGAGCCCTGGCAACTAGGCCACACGCACCCGACAGACATGCAGGCAGGTCTCGCTCACCCCAGCGGCGGAGGAACTCGCTGACAAGTTTGGGGACGCAGGGCGCGCGCAGCACGGGCCCCACGCCCGCCCCCCACGCCCCCCCGGGGAGGCTCTCATCATAATTAGAGATGGCCTCGGTGTGGGGGGGGCAGCCTCAGAAGACCCCCAACCCACCCCCTGCCCCGTAAACGATGCTTCTCAAAACCTGGCACAGAGTATGGGTTCAAGGACCGGATGGAGGGGGGAGGGAGGGAGGGAGGGAGGAGACGTCGGCCTTATGGCCTCCCTGTTAGAGTGTGGAGCCTCTCGGACGTCAACGAGGCAGAGGGTACGTGAAAATGACTGCACAGTGATCTCTATTACAGTTTATAACGTAAATTTAATTTCTGAATTAACCCTGCTTGCTGGGAAAAGCACGTTTCTAGAGAAGAAGAAAATGGGCTCAGAGAATCAGACCCCTAGCCGAGGCAAGCAGCCAGCTGGGGGTGGGACTCGGAAGCCCTCCCTATCTGTATGCAGCCCCACCGCACACCACCTCCAGGCAGCCTCCCCGGACTGTGCCAGCACACACAGCTGCCCCTGGCTGGGCACAGCGACCCTGGATTCATCTAACCATCTCCCGTGAATCCTTCTGATGCTGGCGACCAGGCGGTGGGCACAGATGCTGTCTCCGCCTCCTCGGGCCCCTGAAGCATCAGTCCCTGGACCCCCAGGAGGGGCTTGGGATATATCCGGAGGAGAGCCACGCCTGGCCAGGCCCTCTCGCCTGCCCACCAGAGCCCCCCCCCGGGCCGATGGCAGAGCGGGACCTGCTGCTCTCTGCCGAGCGGGGGCCTTCGTCCCCTCGGCCGTGCGTGGAGACGTGGCCCAGACACACGAACCCCGAGAGGGCAAAGACGCCGCCTGCAAGTTCTGCATCACGTCGGGCAGTCAGTCACTTTCCGTTCTCCGCATGCCGAGCAACGCGTCGGCGGGTCCCCCCGCTTCACAGAGGCAGCTTCGCCCGGCACCCACGTTCAGAGATGTGTGCACGGCCAGGCGGCCCCAGAGCTGCCCCCGGCTCCGCGGCCCACGCGGCTGCGGCCGAAACCACCAGAGCCCCCCGCGGGCGCTGAGGGGAGGCTCGGGCTAATTAGATCGAGGGCCCCCCAGACAACAGCCCGCGGTGCCTGGTCCCTCTCCCGGCTCTGCCCCCAGTGTCGAGCCTGGGGAGCTGGGAGAGGGGAAGTGAACCCGGCGAAAAGTAAAAATGAGGTGAAAGTAATAATAAAGCCCGAGGGGTCCCCACAGACCTCAGAAGCACCCCCCTCGGAGGCCGGACCCTCTGACCTACAAAGTTCCTCTCTGAAGGACGAGGCTAGGAGGTGCCTGATGAGGTGCCCCTGAAACCACCCAGTGAAATGGGGGGCGCGGGGAGGAGCTGCCCTAGTTAGGGGGCGATGCTCCTTTGCACGCCTGTGGCCCCAGGTGAGCCAGCGCGGATGCTGACAGAATTCTCCGCCACCGTCACTGTCGCCCGGCGGGCGCGGACACCTCTCATCCTGTCCCAAGTTTCGGGGTCTGCAGGCGGCAGCACCCCAGGTTACTCAGGAAGAAGTTTCCTGACTTCCCGAAGGTCATGCGGCACTCGGGGCAGAATGCCGAGGCTGCCTGGGTCCCGCGGGCCCCCCCCCGCCCGGCTGGGGGCTGCGAGGGTCCGTGCGCTCACACGCACACACGCTTCCTCTCCACGCTATTCTTCTTCAAAGGCACTGGACAGGCGTCCAGGAAGGGGAACCCCGCAACTTGGGTCGTGCTGCCCGACTCAGCCGCGAAGCGAGGTGCCGGTTTCGCCCACCCCTCTGCGTCCCACCTCACACCCCCCAGTCCCCAGAAGTCGCGGCCGGCACAGGCGATCTGCCGATGTATCACGATCTTTTAAAAATAAAAAGAAATAAAAAGCCCAAACTGCCAAACAAACAACCCAGCAAGTACGGAAATGCCAGAGAGTCACCCCCTCTCTCTCTCTCTCTCTCTCTCTCTAGCTCCGCTCAGGAATCATAAGTGTTAATTTTACACTTCATTTCTCAAAAAAATAATAGGATGTGCTTTTGCTTAAAACCGAGCCAGCCTGCTGGAACCTTTCAGGCTGAAACTGTGTCAGCCCGAAAGAGGAGCGGAGGGCTTTGTGGAGGAGCACCGTGCAGGGATGACGCCGCTCCCTGCGCTGTCCCCGGAGCCGCCTTCGTCTCCGAAAGCATTTGATCCCTGGCAGACATGCACTTATTTCCATACAGGTCTTGGGGGAAGCCAGGAGGAGCGAGCGCTGATTGTCAGGATGCTGAAGGTGAAGCCCAGGCGGGTCCCGCCGAGGGCAAAGGGAGGCCTGGGCACACGCGCGCAGGCCGTAATTTGCTGCCCGGGAGGGCGGGCCGGCAGGCTGCGGGGGGGGGGGGGGCAGGGCATTGTTCCCGAGCTCCAGCTCCAACGCACCAGCATGACCTGCTCCGCCACACCCCTGGGCCTTGCCCGGCCCTTCCTTGAGCAGGGACCCCACCGGGAGGCGGACCCAGGAGTGCTGTCCTTAACGCCTTCCCCACTCTAGGAGAGAAGGAGTGACAAGTGACGAGTGACAGCCGCCTGAGTGGACAGGGGCCCTCCATCTGGGAAGCAGCAATCAAGGACACAGCAGCTAGAACCAGGAACACCTGGGTTTGAGTCCCAGTTCCACCCCCTGCCCCTCGCTGTGTGCACATGGACACGTTACTTAACCTCCCTGAGCTCCCGCTGCTTCTGCTAGAAAGCATGGGGAGAATCATCCCAGGGTTTCTGCAAGGCCGCCCAGCAGGCTTCTCCTGCCACAGGACACCTGCCCTCACTGCAGCGTGCTCCCCCAGACCGCCTCCTCCCCGTACCCCCACTTCATGCAGCATGCAGGTGTCCGGTCAGATGAGGCCTCCTCGGGGGGCCTCTTCAGATCCCCCACCCGTTAAAACAGCACACGCCTCACCCTTTCTAGCTCCTTGGCCGCCTGGGACTTCCTAGATCCTGCATGCTGCCCCCGGCATGCGAGGTGGTTGGGTTTTCACCACGAGGCTCCTGTGCTCCTTGCTACGTCCCCGGCACCGAGAACGGGCCCTGGCACACTGGAGGCTCTCGGTGAACAGGAAACGAACGATATGTGTAAACCACTTCGTGCTCTGCTTGGGACGTGGCGTCAGGGGTGTGGGGGGGAGTGCTGGGTGCCGCATGCCAGCGTGGCCCGCTCCGAGGCACAGGTGGGGAGGCCGTCCCCCCATGGCAGAGGGGGCCGGGGAGCAGGGGGCTCGCTGATCGCCCCAGGCAGCCCCTCGCTGGCTTCACGAAGTACGAAAGCGACCTCAGAAGCTGAGACCTGGGGTCCGGCAAGTCACCCCCACCGTGACCACCTCCAAAAGCTGGCGGCGAGGCAGAGCACGCGGCCGCCACCGCATGTCCACATCTGAGCCCGTGACCCTGCTGCACCAGCTCTGGCTGGCAGGAGGGCTGCGGACTTCCCCCAGGGGAGGCGGGCAGCGTGGGCGGCCCATCCACGCACGCCCCCCCCCCCGCCCCGCGACAGCACCTCCACCCGCGGAAGGAAAACAGAGGGGTGCACGCGGCCTACGCCGCCTGCCTGGGCAATGAACTTCACCACACGCCAACTCCACAGTCCGGAGTCCCCACCCCCCAAAATCAGGTCAAGTAAAGACCCCTGAGGTCCCGGGTCCAGGCTCAGATACACACAGGACACATGGAGATAATGAAGAGGGAGCACAGCACCCAGCATTCACCCGGGCAAATGCGGACACAAGAGGGGACCCCAGGAGAGGGCCCTTCTGATGCCACCCCAATAAATAACCAGCAGCACACAGGCAAACAGGCAGAGAACATGACAGAGCACGTCCGGGGGGTGGGGGGCTCAGGCCTTTGTTCTCTCTAAGGAACAAAGACGTTGGGGCAGAGAGAAAGGAGGGCAAATGACCACGTCCCGACAGCCAGACCAGGCTGCTGATCGATGTGTCACTACGTTCCAGCAGGAAACGAGCCCGGGCAGGCCGAGGGGAAGAGGGACGATGACTGGGAGGTGACGAGGGTCTCAGAGGGAGCCCTCCACCCAAGGCCAGGCAGGAGCTGGAGAGTGAGGGTGGGGGCAAGCGCCGACCTTGGGGTCCCCAAGCCCCTGGGGCACCTGGACTCACTAGGCATGGTGTGGTCCCCGACAGCAGCCCTGGCCTCCCCAGAGCGGGTTGGAGCCGCCGCCTCTCAGTCCCGTGCCCGGCGACGGGGGTGTGCGCCCCGGTGCGAGGGGCCCTGAGCTGCGTAATGAGCTTCTGGGGATGCCGGTGCCGTCACAGGACTCGGCGCGCACAGCCGTCCCGGCGCCCTGGCTCGGCCGCGCGGCACAGAAGCTCTGAAAAGGGCGAAGTCTTCCAAAGCCACTTTTGGTCTCCACGACACAAGACTGAGACGTCGTCAGCTAACGGGGGAAACGCGTTCCTATTACCCCGACTGGGAGGGAAGGATGTGGGGTGTCTTTGGAGGGGCTGCTCGACACTCGCGTGCGACACACCCCGGACCCCAGTGCCCGGGTGCGGTGGGCCTCCCGTCCCTCAAGGATGCCCTGCCTTGCCTGAAGCCATGCCCCACCACGGCCGGCCCCATTTTGGGCTCCCATTTTCCTAATTAATCCTGGAGGACGGGCTGTGCCCTTCCTTCTCCCCCGGGGAGCAACTTCTCAGGCCTTTCTGGCCAGGAGGGACCCACCTCAGGGTCCCCGTGTTTCCCAGAGGCTTATAAATGAGCTCTGGCAGCCTGAACCGGGCCCCACGGGGACCCGGAGCCTCTTCAAAACAGAGCCCTGACAATTAGGCAGCCTGAGTTTTGAAAGGCTTGGGATTGATGGCGAGGACAGCTAAACCATCACCTGGGAGCTGGGTGTAGTCCTCCGGGGGTTGCCGGAGGTCAGTTGCCATGGCAACGGAGAACGAGCTCAACCTTGTAACTGACCCTTATCTTTTTTTGATCTGCGGGCCACTTGGGGCCAAGGCTTCAAATCAACTGGAAAATAATCCGGTCACATATCAGAAAGAGAACTATTTATACTTATTTACCCAGGCACCCACCAACATTCGCCCCCTTCCGCCACGATGCCGGCCTCACGGGTCCGAGCGGAGGCTTCAGTGACAGGAGGAAGGGGCAGGCCGACCCCTCTGCCCACACCGGCGGAGCTGCGTGTGGGCGGGCGGGCGGACGAGGGGGCAAAGGGGTCCCCACCCGCCCCACCCCTCCGCCCGGCAGCGTCCGGTACAGGTCCATGGAGGGAGTCGAGCCCTGAGGTCCGGCCCCGTGCCTGCCACTTCGGCGTCACTTCGGCCTGGCCCGATCACTCGGCCGCCTGGCTTCATGCCAGGGCCGGCCAGATTCTCCGCATGTTCCCAGGCCAGATGTCTGTCGTGGGGCGCTCTCTGCACCCGGGGGCGGCGTCGAGCTGGGGTTTGGGGCAGGACGGCTGGGACGGGGGACAGCTGCAGGCCCTCCCTCCCGGCCCCACACCAGGGGAGGCCTGGCTGGCTCCGCCACCCCGCACTCGCCCGGGGTCCGCATGGCAAGGTCGGCCATGTGGCCACGGCCCGTCTCCTGGACTGGCCGCCCTAAGTCACAAGTACTTGGCTCGCTCTCGCCTCCTCCGAAACTCAACTCGGAAGACTCCGGATGGGTCCGCCGACCGACGGCTCACGAGAGCCACGTCAGATGCATCTTAGCCAAGGGTCAGTTAAGCGTGAGGAAGATCCGGGTAAAGTCGCCTTGAGATTTCCCATCACCACTAACAGGACAGCTCAACAGACTGCCCCCCCACCCTCATGTCATCAAGACCGACCTTTTGGGGTTTGGGGGGGTTGGGGAGGGGGACATGGCTGAGAACCAGGCAGCTCGCGGGACCGGCCTGGCTCCACCCCAGACGCACGGGGTGACGCTGGGCCGGGCGCCTTCCCCCCGGTCTCAGGGTCCTCGTCCGTGAGGTGGGGAGAGCCGTCCCTCACAGGGCTGTCGGGGACAGTGAGCGAGAGGAAGGCGAAGAACAGTGACCGCCGTGTGACGGTCACTGCGACCACGGCTGCCGTGATGCCCTCGGCCGCAACTCCGCCCTGAAACTCCCGGCCCCGGGTCTTGCAAACGGGGCGCACGAGCCCTCTGTGGGCTCGTGGGGCAGTGGGGTCCGCCCCGGGAGACGCCTCTGTGCCACTTTTCCTGTCTCTGTCCTCTTCCCCCTCTGTCCCACGTCCCCTGGTCTGCAACAGCAAAGTCTGTGCCCGGATTTCAACCCCCTCTGCTCAACGGCGCCTTGCTGACGCTTCCTGCTCTGATGCTCCCACGAGCCAAGTTTCCTATGTTTTTGTGGCTCTCTTCCTTGTCCCACCCTTCTAAAACTCAGTGGGACTTCCACGGCGGTCAAAAGGGGGGCCTCACTCAGGTGCACGTGGCCTCAGCTCTTCTTCATAGCTGGGCCCGTGCGGGGAGCTCCCGAAGCCCCCCAGCTCCACCCAGTGCTCCAAGAACCTCGAACAGAGGTGGCCCGTCGGACGGGATCCCGGGCAGACGGAGGCTCTCTCCAGCTCTCCGACCTGCCCCCACACCAACAGCGAACGCAGGCCCGAGGGGCCAGCGGCCCGGGGCGGTTAGTGAGGAAACGCTGCGTCTTCGCAGCGGGCCCTGCATGCAGACCTCTCGTGGCAGCTGACAGAGGCCTGGCCCCTCGGCAATCTGAGCGCTTGTAACCTTCAGGACACAAGGTGACCCGTTGTCGTGGGCATTAGAAGAAGTCACCAAGCAGGCCCTGGGCACGCCACCGAGAGATGGGGTGTGCCCGCCTCAGCTACTTAATGGAAAGAGAGAGGGAACACTGGGGTCAGATCAACCGCAGACCGATGGGTGGGCCTTCGCCCGGAACCCAAAGGGGAGAGGACCTCCCTGCCCCCAAACTCCTCGAACCTGAGGCTTTGGGAGCCTCAAACACCCACTGCCCTCCTCGCACGCACCCCCTCCCACCTGCACGAGCCCGGGGCCCTCGGGCCGTGGAGACTCCGCTCCCCACTCAGGGACAACAGCAGCGGATCCTTCCTTAACGCACCACCTACTTAACACCTCCCGACGGGTATGCCCATCTTCAGATTCGCGATTCCTACAACAAGGCGACTGCTGAAAACGCCATCGTGCGCTAATAATCCTCAGATTAATGGCCTCTAATAACATACAATTAGCGTGACGGGCAGGCTGCGGAACCCTCCTTGTCACCACCCCTGCCGGGGACGCACACGTCACTCCTGCTCCCGCTACAAGGGGTTTTCTCTGCTGCTGACGTCATTTTTTTTCACCCCCACCAAGACCATTTTTTTTTTTTTTAATGGGCAAGAGCAATGCATCAAAAAGCCAGAGGGCGGTCCACGCGCACACGCGCGGGGCAGAGGCGCAGACGGCAGGGAGCAAAGGCTGTGCGGGGCTTCTCCATCCCGAGACGCAGGCCCGGGCCTGCAGCTCCTGATGCTGAACGCGCGGCCTTGTGCTGGGCCTGGGACGTGCAGTGCCCCGCGTCTTCCTCTCCGGCCATGCCGGCCGGCCGTGGACCCTGGGCAGCCCCACCTCCCAGCCACTCCCAGGGCAAAAACCAGTGAGACCCCTAGACCGTGATGGCCGATTTCTGTTGCCGAGCACTGAAGAGTTTGCACCTGCCAGATGTGCACCGTCTGATGGGTCAGCTGCTGGCCGTGCGTGGCCATTTAAATCTAAATTAATCGGTTAAATAAAATTGGAAGTTCGGCCCCACATCTCAGGCGCTCAGCAGACGTGCGCAGCAGAGCGACCGGCTGGGTTCCGAGTCCCCGGCGCACTCGGCCCTGGGGTCCCAGAGCCTACACGGTGTGGGGCACAGAGAAGGCAACGGGTAAGTGTCCCCCGCATCGTCACACGTGTGTCTGAAACGCCTCGTCCCTTTCGCTCATCAGCTCTTGTGGCGATTCCCCCGCATGGGTGGCTGCTCAGATGTGACCTTCTATGACCTTCAACTTGCACCGCTACCCTGGTTAACGATGGGGTTGCTTCGGCCCGGGCAGGTTCAAGTACGTGACCGCAGGACCTTCCGAGAGCAATAAGGTTTCTCTGGAAAACGCATCTCACACCGTTGGGTGGCTCTGGACTGACAGGCTGCGAGGCGGGTCGGCCACCGTGGGTGACAAGCTGGTCCAGAAGCCCGCCTGCCACACCCACACCGAGCCACCTCTCACCCGGCACCCCGTGTCCCCAGATCCTGCATGTCCCCGAGAAACAGCAGAGTGTGAGCAGAGGACACTTCCTGCGGTCAAGGCCACGATATCCCCCGAGGAGCCGGCTTCGCCCCGCTGCCGGCGAGGGAAGCAAACGCCCGGGTCTGCGAAGCTCGGCCGCGCGGTGTGTGCGGCTCCCTCGGCGGCTCCCGCAGGCCACGCCCGCGAAATCCGGGGTTTTGCTGCGACCCGAGTACAATGACAACAGAAGCTAAGAAGGGAGATTCCAACACAACGTGGCAACGTGGAGTGAATGGATACGTCCGAATCCATGCTACCGCCTTCGCGCCGTCCCGTGACTCCGGCCGTCCCGTCGGCACTCAGCGGCTCTGGGGAGCGCGTTTCCTCCGGCCAAAAAGCCACGACAGCGCCATGCTTCGAGTCACGTGGGCTCCGAGGCAATCGGTAGGTCGACCTGGGCTCTCTCGCCCCCTGCCCCTCCTCACCCAGCCACGCCCACCACACGCCACCTTTGGGGGTGAGCCCGGGGATGTGGCCTTCTCTGCCCCTCTGCCCCTCCCCTCCCGCAGGCCCGGGGCTGGACGGCCAGGCGCAGGCTCAACACCAGCCCTGGCTGCTGTCCGTTCAGCTCCCAGAGCTGAGCTCTGCCAGGCGGTTATCTGGAATGGTGTCGGCCCAGCACCCCGAGACCAGAGGGGGGTGTGCCATCCCTAGACGGCTCCCAGAGGCTGGCCAGTCCACCTGTGCCCACAGCCAGCCCTGTGCCCCGCCTGGCCCTGCCTTCACCCACCGGCAGGCCCCGGAAGCCCGAGGTCGGTACCCCTCCCAACCCCCATTCCCAGCCCAAGGAGGCATTAAGTGACAGCCACAGAGGGCCCCCACCCCCAGAAAACGGGACGGGCAGCCTGCGCCAGGGGCCTGGCCCCCAGTGCAAAGCTCCACCCTTCTTCCTGAGGGCCCCGGCCCCAGCGGCCCTCACCCCTACCCCTGGCCACACCCGCCCTCCCCTCCCGCCCCACGGGCCTCCTCCCCGCCTGGCCCTGCCCATGCCAGACGCTCTGCAGACGCTCTGGCCGTTATTCACACAGTTCTCGGGCTTTTGCCTCCGTCCCTCCACCATGGTTTCCCAAGAAGTTCGACACTGGCATTCGAGTCTCCGGTCCAGCTGCATCCAACGCTGTCACAATTATGTGAAACGAAAAGAGACCTTTCAAAAAACTCTTCTCTTTGCTTAAGCTACCTTGACTTTCTGTCACTTACAACCCAGCAGTCCCGGCTGATAAATTCCGAGGACAATAAAAACAGCGCTTTTACCCGCCTGGTGTGTCTCTCTTAGGGCCGGACACACGCGAGGTGCTCACTAAACGCTCCAGATTCACACCCGACCCACCACCCTGGCGCGCTCAGCCTGGGGGTTCCTCTGCTCAGCACCCTCCCAGAGGCAGGTGCTCAGTCCCATGGCTCCAGGTCCAGGGCTCACGGGAGGGCCAAGGCCTGGAGTGATGACCCAGGGTCCCCGGTGCCCCCAAAGGACTTGGTCTGAGATGGCATCTGTGTCCCCACTGGACGTGACCGGGAGATGGACATACGCCTACCCTCTAGGACCTGCTTTCAGGGCCCACAAATTACAGGGGTTTCTCCATACAGAAGCTTCCATCGCAGCGAAGGGCATAGCCCCCCATCCCAACCGTGACGTCCGCCTCCGATCTGGGGGGACAAACAAACCCCAGGCAGAGTCCTCTGCCCTCACCTCAAGCTCCATCATGCCCTGAACACACGAGGTCTCAACCCCGACGACAGCCCAAAACCCGGAAGCCAGACGCTCACGCAGCACCTTGAACTCCGCTCCGGAGACCAAGAGTGCATCTCTGCCCCACGACCTCCCCGGGCAGGGGCTCCACCCGGCCCGGACACGAGGGAAGCAGGAATCCCGTACGGCCGCCGTGAGACTGGGCCCGGCACGCAAGCCGGGATCCGGGCATCCTCTGTCCAGCTCACGACGGAGAGCCCCTCCGGGCCTCCTCGCGGGCTACGCCCTCCGTGCCTCTGAACGGGAGCAGGTGACCATGCTCACACGGCGCAGGGACACGTCCAGCCCGCCCACCCCTCATCTCCAGCCCCACGGGGGGCCCCTGCTCGCTGCACTGAGAACTGACCGTTCAGCACGCTCAGCCTGCTCCTCCTCTCTCCCTCCGCAGCCAGCACCGCCCTGCGCCCTGCACGCAGTGGGTCAGTGCCTGCTGGACAGAGGGGGCTTCCTTAGAGACAAGCCGCATTTAGCCCCTGTCCCCAGCCCCATGGGCCAGAGACAAACGCCTCCTGAGAGGACACACATGAAGGTGTCAGCGGGTCCGCTGGATGGCGGGATATGCTTTTCTTAGTCTTGCTTGGCTGTTTTTAGTTTTCCTGCAATGGGTGTGGATAACTTTTGTAACAAATCAAAATAAAAGCTTTTTATTTAAAATTCTAACCCACTGACGAATGATTAAGACGATGGAGGTAAGCACAGCATCCCCTCTCGGGCCCCAGTGCCCCCGTCTACAAGGCGAGGTGCCCCGGGCCCCGGGCTGCGGCTGTGCCCGTGGGGGGCTCCAGGCAGCTCTCACCGTCTGCTGGTCCCCACCAGGTCCCCGTCTCCGTGGGGGCAAACCGCCCACCTGTGCCTTGACTCAGTCCCACCGTCTGCCAAGCGGGGGGGCAGGCCACTGCTCAAGCCTGGGCCCTGCCACCGTGCAAGCCGGCATGTCACTTCTCTGCACCCAGGTCCCCATGCAAGATGGGGACAGAGTCCACAGGCATCTGTGGAGCTGGGGGAGCACAGGGCTAGCTAGCTCTTACAGTCTGCAAGGGCGCGTTCCCCACCCCGGGCTGCACGTGAGTTGGGATTTGTTTCAGGCTCGTGCCCCAGAGGGAAGGAGACTCGCCGGCCGTGACTCGTGGCCATGAAGCCAGAGGCCGGGGGTGCGGGGGGATGGGCGGTGAGGAGGTTGGCGTGTGATGTCCCACAACCCATCGGACGACCTCAGCAAGGCAGCTTCTGAGCAGGCCCAGGCCGGTGCCGCCCCCTGGGGAGGCGGCCGCGCCGAAGACCGCACAGGCCAGATGCAGCCCGCCCGGATCTGCGCCCTCCGTGAGATTGGAGATGACAGGCTCGGGGCCGGCGGGACCGGGTCCGAGGCAACTTGGCAGCGGGAAGGAGAGGAGGGGCAGCTGGGCTCCCAGGCCCCCCACTCCCTCCGGGCCCCGCGAGGGGCCGCCCCTCAGCCCCTCAGCCCCTCAGCCCCTCGGGGCCGAGTTCTACATGCCCTGTCCAGGGCTGAGGTCCTGAGGCTGTGCACCTTCCCACCCTGCCGAAGCGGTGCCAGGACCCAGTATTTGTATTCTGAGTGCTAATTTGACGTAGAGGAGTGGGCATGGGGGAGTGTTTATAATCGGCACTCCAATAAGCCCACAAATGACGCCAGTATTTTATAAGCTTGTTAGAAACAAATCACCCCTCAGCTGATATTTACTTACTGATGAATCACAGAAGGGCTCAATACACAAAGAGGGAATCCGAACGTCTTTCTCCAGCCCCACACTCGGCTGCGAGGCTGGGAGCCTGAGCCTGCTCGCCTCCAGCACCTGTCCCCTAGCCCTTCGCTCCCGACGGCGTCCCCAGGGGGGCGCATCATTGGCACCAGCCCCTTCTCCGTGCATACCCTCACTCCCCTCCCCCACCCCCCATCGATGGCCTAATCTGAGGCTCGATCCGGCTCCAGTGGCAGCCCGTCCTTCTGCCGCCCCAGAGTCCTCTGCGGGAGCAGATCCAATCCCGCTAATTTGCATAATGATGAAGCCCTCCAGTGCAGGCCGGGTCTTCGGAGGGTTGGGAAGAAATATGCCCTGTCCTTCGGAGAGGCACACAGAAGGCTCGGTGCAGCCCGAGAGGAATGGGGTGCCTGGCGGGGGGTGGGGGGGAGGCGCACTGCGAGGAACCGGCAGCTCGCCCCGCCAAGGACAGTCCAGGTCTGTCACCTGCTGAGCCTATGTCCAGCTGGCCCAGCGGAGGAAGGACTGCCCAGGGCTGTAAACCAGCAGGAAGTGAGGTTCAGAGTGCCAGCTTCAGACTCGGGCCGGACAGACCCAGGTCATAGCGACCGCCACCACCTGGCTGGCTGACCTTGGGCCAGCCACTGACCTCAGGCAGCCGGTGAAGCACAGATCACACCAGCCTGATAGAACGTAACCCCTGTGGCCTTTGTTACAGTAACACCGGCCTTGTCCTCACCGCAGCATGATCTGCTCCATCCCCTCAGGTGTTTATTTAAATGCCAGGTGTTACGCAGGGCCGTCCAGGAGACACAGGGACACAGGAACAATCAGACACCTTTCTGCTCTTTAAATCGCTTCCTTCCGGTGACAAAACCACTCCGGGTCCTTGAGGAAAGGGCAGGACCGGAAGGGGGCGTGTCGGGCTCGGCAGGGGGCCGTCAAGCTCTGCTTTGTGGTCTGGGTCTGTTCCCTTCTGAAAACTCACGGAGCTGCACTTTTCCGATGTGCACATTTTTTTTCCGGACATACGGTATACTTCGAAGACATTCTTAAAACCCGATCGACTCCCTCCGGGAGGGCGATGAGCCAGGTGTGCACGTGACACTGGGCAGGATAAACCGCACGTGGGATGGGGGGCGGGGGCAAGGACGGGAAGGTGAGCAGTGCCTCAGCAGGTGCCTGGCGTATACAGTGGGTGCTCGGCAGATTCCTGCTGACTGCGCGAGCGAGTGACAAATGGCTTCCTGGAGGAGGTGACCTTGGAGGGCCGTGGTGATGAGATGTCGGGGGGGAGGGTTCTCTCTGGCGCACAGGCTCCTGAGCGGGTTTGCTCCAGGAGACAAGTGCTCCGGGGACCAGGGGCCACCTGCAGCTAGACGCTGGGAATGGGGACCTCTGCCGGGCTCGCAGTCTGGGGGAGCCGGACCCCCAACAAGCAGTTTCATCCTCCCTCCACTCTACAAATCCCGACTGAGCACCCCAGGACAAAGTACCGTGCCGGGTGGCAGCGACATGCAGCTGACCAGGGTCACGGGGCCCCCGAACTCCCGGGGCTCACCGCTTCCCATCACTAAGCAATTCTGAAAGTCTAGAGCGAGTAACACGGCAAGGCTGAGGCCACGGCCGCCCTCCGTGTCACTCGCTACTCACCTCGGCGGTGCCATGAGGCTGGTGCCGCCTTTGTTCCCATTTACGAGTGAGGAAGTCGACGCCGAAGGACGTCCACGTGTCCTAGGCCACGGCGCTGACCCACGCGGCGGACCCGCCACCGGAACCCAGCTCCCACCTGCTGCACTGTCTCTGGGTGCTGATCCAGGGGCCAAAGATGGGTCTTCCCCTCGGCCTCCGCCGGACCCTGACCCCCACGTCTGCTTGACAGCCCCGGGAGAGGGCCGGACGGGGCGCCATTTTACAGGTGGGGGCACTAGGAGTCTCAGCGCCAGCCCACGAAGGGTAGCAAGTGACACCAGACACCGGCCCCAGGGGCTCAGCGCCTCGTCCAGTGCACGTTCCCTGCCCGGTGCCATTGGTGGGGCAGTGGAGCCAGGGCGGGGTGGGGCAGGAAGGCTTGGTGAGGGCCAGCCCAGCACACCAGGGTGCCACGTGTTCGGGGCAGGGCCCCGGCCCCCAAAAGGCCACATGGGCTCAGGGACCCGCTCAGAGCCTGTGAACTTCGAGCGTGTCATGCTCAGCCCCGCCTACCATGCGCTAGCCTGGGTGCCCCCCACCCCCCCCACTCACTGCCTCCCGCGCCCCGTGAGGAAGTGACCACAGCTGGAGGAGAGGCTCACGCCGAACCGGTTCCCCCAGCTGCCTGGGAGCAGGCGGCCGCTGCTTCAAACGGCGACTCTGCAGGTCGGGGTGCGATGTGATTCTCCCCGGCACACGGGGAGCGGGCAGGACAGATGTGCCCGGGCTGGGCGGCAGTTCAGCCTCCCAAACCAAGCCGCACGGACACTGGCCGTGACTGGGATGGGTGAGCCTCAGCTGCTACGGCTCCAAGACAGGACCGGAGGGCTAATCACGAGTAACACTGACGAAGCTCTGACTACGTGCCAGGCATTATTCTGCTAGACGCTTTCCACCGGGGATGGGCTCATAAAATCTCCACGGGGAGGTGACTGACGGCGGCGACGGAGCCCAGACATTCCAGCCACAGCGGTCTGCTCGTAACCCCCGGCTTCTCCGACGGTGACTTCCTCCCCGTTCTTTGTCACCACTGGTGGCAGAGGCACAAAGGGACTGAAGTGGAGACCTCGTTTCTCTTAGGTGCAAAGCATAGAGCCGGGTGTCAGGAATAGAAGCAGGTAAGAACCACACTGCAAGAAGTTTAAACTGCTACACCCACCAATGCAGGCTGTCTCTGCACTAAGATTAGTTGGCATGATCAGGCATCATTTGCTCAGCACATAGTAAGGTCACAGCAAATCAAATGTCTTCGGACCAAGCCAAAAAGAACAAAAACAAAAACAAAAACAACAACACGTTACCGTTGTTTAAGGAGATTCAGAGTTTTGTTTATTCCTGACTGGCTACTTTACACTGCAATACCCACCCCCACACCCCACCACACCCCACACTTCCAAACAGGGACTCTTTCAGGAAGAAACTCCTAGCGGTGTGTCCTTGGCGAAGCTGTTGTCTTTCCCTGAGCTCAGAGTCCTCGTCTGTGAGACTGGAGAACTCACGAGGCCCCTCGGGGTCTAGAACACCCAGAGGCTGAGGGCAAGTCTCCATCCTAATGGTAAGGGACTGTGTCAGATGGTGGGGGTGGGATGGTGGGGGGGTGTGTAAAGAACACGCATGCAAGAATTCCGTTAGAAAGTCAAGATTTAAACCCACGGGCAAGACATCAGGAAGAGATGCTGATGGCGAGTTCACGGCAGAAGCTAAAAGAAACGCTTCTCTGGAAGCTAGTGATGCTGTCAGAAGGCACAGAATTAAATGCCGAAGCTGATAGGTGGTGGGCGAGAGGCTGCCTTTTGATGCTTTCAGACTGTCCCCTGAAGTCCCCACCGGTCCCCACTGTCTCGTACTCTGTTGCCTTGCCCTCATCTGCCTGGTCCTCAGGGGCCACTGATTTGTGACCCTTGTAAAAGAGAATTCATCGTCAAAGGCCGGGCAAGAAGGAAGAAGAGTGTATTTGTAACTGGGAGGCGTGGATGCCTAATGCCTGTAAGCTGTGTAACCTTAGGGAAGTCACCTAGCTCCTCTGAGCCTCATCGCCAATACTGGGCACATATCTGTATCTATCTGATAGTCTTCCCAGAAAAATAAAAAAACAAACAAACAGAAAACAAGTTTCCCAGCCCTCCCCATGGAGTCTGGGGAACCAACATAGGTGTGCATCCGTCGGGCGAGGCTCGGACGTGCGCTGACAGACCCCCAAGTCCCAAGAGCTGCGAACCCCAGAGGCTGATTTCTCATGCACCCGTCCTGTCCACTGCGGGGGGCTCTGCCCTTGGAAACCACTTGGGCTCTGAGGGGCGGGGGCGCCTTCGTCTGTGGCACTGACGGCCACCGCGCTGACGATGACGGACCTCAGGAAGGCCTCGCTCGGGCGGGTCAGTGCTCTGGCCTGGCAGTGGCCCAGGCCCCCTCCACGCAGCTCCCTGGCCGGAAGGAGCCAGCAGGCGCCCCCAAGATAAAGGGGCCGGGCTGTGTGATGACACCACTCACTGCCACGTGCACTGGAAGAACGATGCTCCCCGGAGAACTCGAGGCCGGAGTCACCACGTAAGAAAGAAAAACGCACAATGGTGAGGGGCACGGCCTCTGGACCAGACAGAGACTGTTCCAGCTGCAAGACCCAGGGTCTGCGGTGGGGCAAGAGGCATGCGTCACACGCGCTCTCTCTCTGGGTCAGCTCCGGAGTGGCCAGTGGGCCCCAGACAGAGCACCAGTCCCCACGCCCTCTCCTGAAGGTGGGGGGCGAGCCCTTCCCTCCAGCCACCCAGTTCTCCAAAGACCGTCCCGGGTAAATGCCGTCTGCTGTCTGGGGCTCTCTGCAGAAGCCGCTCCTGACGGCGGTGGCTTCGGGAGCCCGCCTCGGCGTCGGGGGCCAGGTGTTGCATCTCTAATTAGGATGGGGATTTTTGTTCACCCCGCGCAGAATTACATAATTGGGAAGGAGGCTGCGACGAGGACCCTCCCCGCCAGTTGCGCGTTTTCCATGGCCTCCTCCCACGTTCCCTGGCACACTTCGAATTTAAGGGAAAAATGAATCGATTTGAATTTTTTGAAATTAATTATCATCATTGCCACGGAAAATGCAACCACTGCCTTCCTCCGGGAGTGGAGGGAGGAGGGGGCGATCGCACATGGAGAGGGGCCTTTGGAGGTGACCCCCCCCTCGCCCCCCGCTGCACTCTTTCTTAAAGAAGAACCCCGCCTCCCCGGCCTCAGCCTCCGAGCACCGCCCGGGGCTGGCTGGGCATCCTTCAGAATTTTTTTTTAGCACCAAAATTAATGCTTTAAAATGTCACTTGCTACAATAAAATTTATCAACATTATTATATACCATAGAAACTGCCATCCCAGACAAATCACGACATTAAAATTTGGTCTAGAGTTCCCCAGAGGAAACGTTGGCTGCAATTTGTATAACAGTTTATATATTTATGCTATTTAATGGTACAAAGCAATAATTATGACTTCATTCACTGATAAGCAGCGGCATCCCATAAATCGGATGTGGATTTGGAACATGCCAGCTCTGACACCAGTGTACTCGCTGTAAATTATGTCGCCGTTAAAAAAAAAAAAAAAAACCCCAGCAAATATGAAGGAGCAGCAGGAAACTAATAATGCATCTCCAGCTGTTCCATTTAACCTGCAGACACGGCCATCTGCACCTCGGGGTACAGGACGGGGAGACGGCGGCGAGAAGGAGCTGCCCTGGGGGACACAGTGCGCTCCCCGACATCCAACCAGCGACCTTGCTCCTCCGTGTGTCCGGGCAAACTCTGCCTAGAGCCAGGAGAGTTCCTACGGACCGAAGGTCCGCTGTACCGCGGCCCCCAGCCCCAGCCCCAGCCCCCTCACCGAAGACCAGCCGAGGTGCCATCTCCCCGTGACCGAGTCAGGCAGGGGGCTGGGCTCCCGTCCCCGAGCCCCTCCGTGCTGCAGCGCCGGCCTGACCAGGTAGCCGGACTTACAGCTCCTCACAGAGCTTTTCTTGCATTAAGGCGAGGGAAGCAAGAGGAAAAGTGGTTATTGTCACAGACGTGTGCCCGCTTCGCACGGCTCAAACAGGAGTCACGGATGCAAGGCTCAAACTAGCACACGAGACGGAAATGCCCAGGCGGCCACGAGTCACAGCTCTGGGGCGTGACCGGCCCCTGGGCACCCAGCCGCTGGAGCCACCAGGCCCTGCCGGGGAGCCGCGCACAGCAGAGGTGGTTCTGGGGGCCCCGAAGGCTGAGGGACCCGCCTGTGCGGGGCGCACCCAGCCTCCTCCCAGACACGCGGGACGGTGGGGAAGTGCGCTTACGATCCCGAAGCTTTAGAAGGAGTACGGTCCGTCTAACCTGCCTTTCACGGCAGAAACGGCACACGCGTGACCCAGCTGCACACGGCACACGCGCCCTGCGGGCCGGCTCTGACACCCGTGTGCCAGTGGAAAATCACGAGCGACTCTGAGTGACACGCCAGGGCTGCGTGACACGGCTCCCCACGAAGCCCCTCCTCCCCTCCCCGCCTGTCCCGCCCCGCGCTCTGCTCTGCCTGCTGCTTCCTTTGTCAATCTGCCGGCTCTGACCGTCTAAAGTTGACTTTGTGGTTGGCTACCAGGCTCGCACAAAGCCTCAGATCTGACCCCGACTGGCTGTTTGTCTCTTGTTTTACAGAGCGAAGGCTGAAGCTCAGGGAGGGAAGCCCTTGGCCAAGGCCACACAGGTGTGTGGCCCAGCCAGGACCCAGGCCCAGGCCCCCAGACGTCTTCCCAGCAGCCCTGGCTGTCCACGGCACACCTAAGCCCTTCCTGGGCTTCCCAGTGCCCACTGCCCATCGCACTGGGGACAAGTGGGCTCCTGGCCCCCTCACGTCCCTGCCTGCAGCTGGACGCAGAAGAGGGCACCGGGTGAGGACGAGGTAAAGCAGAGGGGACGACGAGAAAATGGAGCCCTCGAGAGTGGCTTCCAATTCATCCAGCCCACAATTTTTTTCTGGGGGGTGGGGGTGGGCAACCCACAGAGTCTCCCTCTGAGGGCCCTGACCCAATGCCCCCCAAGCAGCCAAGAAGCACCACCATGGCGATCCACAGAGAGGTGACCTCCTGCTGGCTTCTACGGGGACCCCTTTTTGGCTGGGCGTGTGGGCAGCTGGCTGGCCCAGCCCACGACAGAGAGAGAAGGGGCCAGGATGACCCAGGCAGGGCCACGAGGCAAGTCAGCGTGGCGTCCTCAGCGCCAGGGCACGCCGCCGGCATCACTGTGTCCCGGCCAGAATGGCGACCCCTGTCCCACTGGCAGGTGGGTCCCCCAAGGGAAGCCCTTAGGCTGGGACAGCGGGCGAGAGGCGAGTCCCCGCCACCCTCCTACCTGCTCACAACTTCCTAGCATTTTGGCAAAACGATGTGACAACTCAGAAAACAGCGTCTCTTGGCCGCCCCAATGGTCACAGATTCTCGACAACCCCAGGGCGAACGTCCAACCACGAGCTTTCCCACCGCGGAGTCCCACATGCCGGCGGCGCACGGCCACCCCGCGAGCTGCGAGACGTCTGTTCCCACCTCGGACGCCCCCGCCCGGCCCCCGCCCCCACGGCGCTGCCCCGGCTCTCGGCCTCGAGGACACAGCCCTGCCCTTCCTGCGGTCTAAGCAGCACCAGGTCCGAGAACCAGAGAAACCGTCCCTCGGGGGGACCGCTGTGCCATCGCCCAGAAGGTCCCGGAGGCCGAGCCGGTAGCCCTGTCTCCTAGCAGCGCGAGGACACGGGACACGGGACATGGGACACGGGATGCCCAGGCCCGGGAGTGGGGTCGGCCCGCACACACTTTAAAACACTCGGGGTGCGTTTGGGCTGCAATCCAGATGGTGGGGCTGACGGGCAAAAGCCAACGCTTCCCCCTCTGCCCCACCCCCCACAGAGCATAGGGAGCTGGGGGGGAGGGGGAGAGACTGGTGCCTGGGGGAGGGGAGGGCGGACCCCAACTGGTGGTCAAGGGGCAAGGGGGATGGTGAGGAAGTCAGGCAGGTGGGTCACCAGAGTGGCCCCCCACCCCGGCTGGGACATGATGCGAGGCCCGTACCACCCTCGACCCACAGCAGTGCTTCTCTGTTGGGGGGGGTCACCTTATTTTTTGTAATTAGTTGTCCACATTTTAAAAAGCAGACATTGTATACTCAAATCTGGACTTGGAGCTTCTCTAGAAAACTCAGAACACCTGGACTCTCCCTGGACAAACGTGGAAGGGCCCGGGCTCCGCTGGGACACAGTGGACCCACTGTCACCACCATAACGCCTGGCCCCTGCAGACACAGGGTGGGCGACCTTGGAACTGCCTGGTGGAGGAGCGAGGAAGCCTGAGGTCCCGGCCCTCCCCACCCCCCACCAACGGCCATGTGACTTGGGCAGACCCCGCCCCTCCCTGGGCCCCGGTGGAAGCCATCCAAGGAAGGGGCAGAAATCTACGGTGCCCAGCTCAGTGCCCCCAGGACACACCCTCAGGCCTCAGCCAGGTGCGGTCTCCTGGTGGAGGGCAGGCTGGAAGGAGAGGGGGTGCCGGCGGCCCCCGCAGCCACCCCTGAGGCTGCGCTGACGCCGCCCTCGGCAGCTCGCTATGAATACCGTGTCAGAGATTGGAGATATTAAGAATGACAATGCATTATTACTGCAGCAGGGGGAATCTCAGGAGTCCTAGAGATAGGATTTCGAGATCCTCGGCTAAAAATCAATAGTAATGCCCAAGAATTTATAAAAGAAGCACGTCAGTCTGCATTTGAGAAGACACACTTTCGGTTTCTGGCTGAACCAAAGGGACAAGTGCCAGTGTGTCGCTCCGAAGGGCAGGAACAGAGAAACCCTACTGCAGAGTCCCGGGCGAGGACGCGCGTCTGCAGCTCCCGGGAGGCTGGCCCCCACTCGGGGCCAGGCCAAGAAGCCACAGGCCAACAGAAACCAGCAGCGCCCTCGAGGGCCCCCTCTGACCCTGCAGGAGGGGACAGGGAGGCGGGAGGACCCCACCGCCTGGCCACCCCGGGCCCTCTCCGTCCCGCAGGCTGGCGCTCGTGGAGTGAGCGAGCACAGACGGGAGGCGCGAGGCCCGGACGCGGCAGGTCTACTCCTGGCTGCAGCGTGGAGGGTCAAACAGTGGCCCCCCCCTTTTTCCCAGGACTGTGGCAAGGACCGAAAATCCATTCTAAAAAAAAGCGAACGTGCTTGGGAGGCGTGATGACCCAACAGAAAAGGCACGGGCCCTAAAGACAGATGGAGCTGGGCGTGAAGCCCGGCTCCGCCCCCGTGGTGACGGTGGAACACCCGCCCGACCCTGCGAGAGCGGGGTACATGGCGTCCCGCACGACACGCAGCCTCGTAACCGACTGCAGCCTCAGTACCACGCTCGTGAGTGATGACAACGTAAACATCGGGTATCGCAGCTGGACGGGCTCTGCTGTCCTTCTCAGGGGCCGGGACTCGGGAGAGCGGCTGATAGTTTTGGGCGTCCTTTCACGAAACGTCGTCTTTCAGGGGTGCAGGGCTCCCCGGCTGATGAAACGCCCTCGCAGCTCTTTGCCTCAGTGACACTCGCAAGAGGAAGTGAGAGAGAGTTCCCACTTGACGGAAAACCGAAGACAACCCCCCCCCAAAGCAATGTGACCGGACAAAGACACCTACCGATCGGTGACAGGGAACAGGGACGGCTTCGTGCAAGCGCCGTCACCCCAACCCCACCGCCGAGCCCCTGTCTCCAGTGCCTCCCTTCTCTGGGCTTCCTGGCCTCGCGAAACAATGGCCTCTTCTCTCTCCACCACCGATCTGTGAGAATATGCCACATCTAAGCTGAGAACACAGAAGAGAATGCCATCGGACCCCAGCCTTACGGACCCCAAGTCCTGGTCCACGAGCGGGCTGGAGACATGTCGCCATAGCTCCAGGCTCCGCGTTCTCAGTACATGGACAAGGAGGTCGGAGGCTGGCCTTCCCCAGCCCCAGACCCCACGGAGGAGGGCGCATGCAGGCAGCGCCCTTAGCTGAAGGCAAGCACCTATTCTACACACCTGCTGCATCCAAGGGCCAAGACCCCGAGCCACCTCCCTCCACGGCCCACCTCGATGGTCACACCTGCTCCACGTCCCTGAACGGGTAACCGAGGACAGAGCTGCCCAAATCCCAGTTACCTCCCAAACAGGTTGGCCGGACACCCTCATCCAGCCTTCTCCTCTCTAAACAATGCGAACGGCGTGCTCAGGTATCGACTAGGCAGCTGCCATGCACGTCCAGGGCTCCCGAGGGCCAGCCACCCAGAAGAGACGGAGTCAGTGTTTGCAACTTGTTTTCAGAAGGTACAGTTTCGTTAACAGAATCCTACAGCGTGACGTCGGCCATTGCACGTGCCTGTCTTCCTGCTTGACCCTAAGCTCTGTGAGGGCCTCTGATGTCACTGGATTGTTTTCAGTTGGCTTTCCTGATGATGCGAAAGCATCATGTGGTTATTATGAAAAAAATGTGCAAAGCACCCAAAACAGATAACGATCACCCTCACTCCTACCTCTCACAGAAACCCACTGTCGAGATTTTGGTCTATTTCACGCTGGACACGTAAGTCTTACGTGAGGTTACGTGAGATCTGAAGGACAAAGCCACCGGGCAGAGGGTGTAGTAGGGGCACGCAACACAAGTAGGCTGAAGAACTGTGTGCGGGAACAGTGAAGGAATGAATGAATTTGAAAGTAAGTGGTATTGAGCCTTTGCAGTCTAAACAGCGTCTTCAAATTAGGGGCTTTGTCAAGGTTCCGATTGGGATTGTGGACATCTCACCACGGACTTTGGTCTTCTTCAGTATTTTGTACGTTTATTTCATAATTAATTTTAAGAGACCTCGCAGACGCAGGGCAAACCGGCCTACATTAAAAGCAGGACGGGGACAGATGTGTGAGACAAAATTTTCGCCCGCAAACAGCAATAAAAACAAAACACATTGGCAATTCCTTAGTAGTCCTTAGTGCCCATGTGGTAGGCCCCTCTTGCTGGAATCCCAGCCCTTGCTATGAGGCAGAAGCCACCTGTCCCCAGGAGGAACCTCTCCACGCTGTGCTTACTAAGCACTAAGGAGTTCGGTTCGGCCACACGGAAGAGCATCTGGCAAGCAAGTGTCAGTAAACAAAACCGACATTTACTGAGAGCTGACTGTGCGCCAGACACTGTGCTAAACACTTCACATGTGCATCTCATTTAATGTTTTACAATGACCTTTTGTTATCCTGTTAGTTTCCTTCATTTTACAAATGAAAAGGATTAACTCACGGGTTAAGTCGCTTTTCCAAGGGCAAAATGCTAGTAAAATGATGGAAGTAGAACTTGAATGCAAGAAACCTTGCTCCTAATTCTTACATTGCAATGTCTCACGAAGTATAAACAGACAAATGGATAGAGAGATGGTGGATGGACAGATGCATAGGTGATGGAGAATGTTTAGATGGACGGTAGATGAACAGAGAGACGTATGGTGGATGACAGATGGAGATGGGTGAATGAGTGGGTGGACAGATGGACAGGGTATAGCTCAAAAGATAGGTGGACAGACATGATAAATAAATGGATGGATGACGAATGGATGGATGATGGATGGATGATGGAAGGATGAACAGATGGATGATGGGTGGATAAATGGATGGTGGATGGATGGATGGATGGATAGATGAATGAATGATGGATGGAATAAAGGATGGATTGATGGATGGATGATGGATGGATAACAGATGGATGATGGATGGATGGATGGATGGATGACAGATGATGGATGGATGATGAATGGATGGATGGATGGATGGATGGGTGTAGGGTACTTGGATGAAGGGGATGGGGCTGCATGGTGGGAAGGGTGGATGAATGGTGTATGTGTTGATGTCGGATGGATGGTAGGCATGCTCCAGTCCAGGTCTGCTTCTTCCCTTAATCCAGTGCCTCAGCACTGGAGCATGAACAAGGATATGACCCAACGGCTGATCCCATCAAAACTACAACAACAAGAGAGCCACGGCCGTTCCCTCTCATCCCATCTACGAGCTGAGTTTCCAAGCCCACCAGGCTGCTGGCATGTCCCTGCCCCTTGCCGCTTTCAGTTGTGGGCAGTGGGGAGTTTAAAGGGCACCAGGGCACAGGAGCGCCACGCACAGAGGCAGGGCAGTCCATTCAGCTCGCTCGGAAGATTCAGTTTCACGCGAAAGGCTGATGGGTTTTGTTCATTTCCAGAAATTCCCAGGGGCTCTTCTCACCCTTCGAGACAGAGCAGAAGTGTCACTCTTCTCCCAAGCTGTCCCCTCTTGCCAGACAGAGTCAGATGCCCTTCTCAGTGCTCCCACGGACGTCTCTACTCCTGCAGCCCTGGCGTTCATGTGTCAGCTGTCCTCTGCCACGGGACTGTGCCCGTGGAAGTAGAGACCTCATCCCACAACCCTGAGGCCCCCGTAGCCCCAAGCTCAGCGCTCTGCGCATAGAGGGGCTCAATAAACATGTCTGCAGTTAACCCCCGACATCCCGGCCTGAGACTTTCAGACCCCTCCACACCCCTTCCCCTCCCTCCATGGGCAAGCAAGAGTCTGGCCAGGAGGCTGTGGATCCAGCCACCTGCAGTTACTTCTTTATCCACAAGAGGCACCATGTCTCGGAGCTCACACAAATTCTTTTGTAAATGCCTGGTGTACTTACAGAACACTGTATAACTCAAAAATTATAATTAAAATGTCTTAGCTCCTGTATTTATAGTAACATTTAAACTACTGTGCTTTCTTGAAGTCAGTCATTTACTTGGGAACAACACACTTTATGGTGAACAGATCTTTGAAACAGCGCCACGGGGACCTAGCCCAGGCACATGTAACTCAATATATGTCAACAGCTGTAAAAATATCGGTGAGAGAAGGCAGGGAAAAAAGCCATGAGCCCAGATCAAGTGCCCTGTCTCTCACATCTGACTGTTTTCAGCTGCTCCCTCCTCTTCCAAATAATTGGGCCATTTTTGTGCCCGCTGTCACACAAGGCAGGACCTCTTTGAGACTGGATGATCAAAAAGGTTATAAATGAAAATGATTTCGGTGGTGGCGGCCTGGAGAGTGACCAGGGCGTGCGGGGCGGCAGAAGGGCCTGTTCTAATCTTACCAACTGCACTCGGTCTTCTTCCGAGAGAGTTCCTAGGGGCGAACGGCTCCCCGGGGCGAGGCCACGGTAAATTCCGCCTAATCCCTTCTGCATACAAATGAGCGCCTGGCCTGAGGGATGGGGCCAGACACTGCTGGCTGCTCCTCCTCCCGGGTTGGCTGCCTCAGCTGAACAAACAATCGGGGACAGTGGCGAAAGCTGCGGCTGGGTGGATCCGGAGCCAGGAGCCTGGCCTGGGTGGGGGTGGGGGTGCCAGGGTAAGGCTCTTGACCACTGACCCTATAGCTTGGTGCTGGCCTCGGGTGGCACAGCCAGCGCGAGGCCCCTCTGTTCCAGCGCTGGCGGAGCTGGGAGGCGGCAGAGCCTTGGGCGGGCGCCTCGTCCTTTGCTCCAGGCACGGCGCAGGGCAGGCTCCGGAGCCGCTCTGAAGGGGCTGGTCCCGCCCCCAGGACGGAGGCGTGGACGGCAGCGCGCAGGCGCCGCAGGGAAGGCCCGGGAGGGATACGTCTGTCCTGCCGAGCTCCTGGCTACCGCCCGCTCACCCTGGGCCTGCCCTGCCCCTAAGCGAGTCATGGGTGCTGGAGGCTCCATGTGCAGCAAGGCCCCAGGGCTGGGGACTCGAGGACCCCAAGCAGCAGAGGGGGCAGTCCACAAACGCGACAGGGAACAGCCCGGCGAGGGGTGGGTGTGCGTCCCTCTCGCCGGGACCCAGGCTGGGCTGTGCCCTGCAGGCCTCCGGGTCGGCTCTGCCTCAGTGGAGGGGGGCACGGGCTGGTTCCGAATCAGCCCCTGCGGTCGGCCCTCTGGGTAGGCGTTCGTACCTGGGCTCACAGACGGAGCTCACGGGGACTTGGAGCCCTGCGGCCGGGGACACAGCCCACAGCGGCACTGCATGACCCCACGACCTCCGCGCACGCGAAGAGCCGAACTCGAAAGAATCCACGAAGGCACGTCCGCTGCGCTTGGCGCGCGGTGTCTGAGACGTGTTACCTAGAGCGGTGATGTCCCGTGGTCATCGGCTCAGTCACCTCCCAACGTGGGCGGTCTGGGGGAGGAGGCGCAGACCCGGAAGTGGCTGAGGGGACGCCACACCTGTCACCTCCCAAAGCGGGCGCATGGCAGATCCGCGCACAGTGCACAGCTACATATCTCAAAAGTGAGCGTTTGCCCAGCTTTCCCAGAAATTCAAACACACGTGTGTACGCACGCGCACACGCGCACACACACCCGCACACGCACACACACCCTCCGTGAGGATCAGCAGGAACTGCACATTTTGAGGACCCAATTAGGCTCAGTGTGTGTTTGACAACCTTTCAACCCCCAGAAGACATTTATTTTTACAACGCTCTCCAACTGAGAAATTACTAGGTTCCTGCCCTTCTCTGAATCATCCTGGCATTGGGAAGCACCGAGGTGTACCTGGGAGCGAGGAAGGGGAACCCACGCAGCAAGGCCGGGGTCTCCGAGGTGAGGCCCGCCCAGGTGGGGCCCGCCCGAGCTCCCGTGGAGCCTCAGGAACCCGCCGCCAGCCCAGGCCGCCCCAGGATGGGCGACTCTGTGGGTCTAAGGGAGCCTCTCCCCTCCATCTTCCCGTGCTGCTCAGAGAGGTGGTGTGTAGGGCGCATTCTGTCTCATGAACAGGGAAACCGGACAGAGAGGTCACCTGACCTTACCCGCAGCCTCGCTACACGAAAGGGCCAGAGCTCTGGCTGTTCCCTGGCTAGTCCACGTCCTGCTTGGTTCTTGTCACTCAGTACACGGGGCCGCATGGCCACCCTCTATGCCAGGTCACTGAGCAAACCGGCCCAGACGGGGAAGGGGCCTCTGAGCCAGGGGATTGGGCAGCAGAGCAGGCATAGGAAATAGAAAGATGAAAAGAGACGCGGAGGCTTTCTTGGTAATGAGGCACGGTGGGCACGGGCGTCGCCCGGTGTCCGATGGCTAGAGGGTTCCCCAGGCTTCCTGGGGGCCCCGCACAAGCTCCCTCACACCACCTGCAGAAGTGTCTCCAGCCCTGCGTGTCTCAGCAGCACACACTCCCTCACAAGAGCATCTCCCCCCCAACTTAAAATGCTAGGACTTCCCGCCCTTGTCGACGGAAAAGAGGCTGACCATGCGCTTCTCCGTGGACGGCATGCCGTGACCCCTGGCCCGCTGACCTCTGTCAATTTGTGCATCCGGACCAAGGTCTCCTGCCTGCAGCAGAGTCACCGGGATGCTGCTGGGCAAGGACACCAAGGATCCTCGAATGTCATGGACATGTCACGGCAGGGTCCCCACGCACTCACATCTTCAAACAAAGACGAGGGAAGCCAAGGTGCCCTCTCAGCTGAGGGAGCTCGCAGACCCGCCCCCGACGGCCAGGGAGCCTGCTCGTGGCGCACACACCAGGTGTATGTCCATGATGTTAGCGTCCGCCTCTCTTTGGCCTTTGGCCCCCTCAATGTCACGGTGACTTTGCCAGGGTGAAAAATGTCCCCAGGAAAACAGCACCCCATCCCGGCAGCCTGGGCTAGGGGTGCCGAGCAGTGCACATGCTCAGGTGACTTCGTGTGCACCCCCAACTCTGTCACCTCACAAGCAGCAGGCCGGCGATTAGCAAAATAGCAATAGTGTCAAAGCTGGTGACAAGCGCCACGGCCGTGACAGTGATGACAGCCGTCACCCGGAGCCATGGAGCCTGAGTCTCACCCCACACTGGAGTCCCCAGGTAGGCAGGCGCTCTAAGCATTTAAGGGGAACTTGGCCAATCGTTTCCACGGATCTTTGCTGCCTAGACAGATTAAACCCAGGCCTCAAGTGGCTCTGCCGGGTGACGATTTTCCTTTCAAAAAGGCAGGAGTTGCTGTGAGCCAAGTGCTCGCAGCCGAATTCCTGGACACAGCTTCTGACGATTCCAATCAGCCGGCTCGCGGTTGGGCGGGGCTTCAAGCTGCCACAGTGTGAGGTCCGGTTTGGGCGATCTTCCCGTCCCCGCGCGCAGCGTGATGAAGTCTTCCCCGCAAAATCAAAAGGCTCACTGCCACGCTCTCATAGGTCGGGCTCCGTGCGCGCACGCGGGGCCGGTGCGGCCAGGAATGCGAATGCGCCGCCAGCTCCTCCGGGCCGCGTGCGCGCCGTCCGGGGGCCTCATGAACGCGGCGCGCCACCCTCTTCTCGTGCGTTCCAGCCTCCGAAATTCCCCAGACACAGCGGAGAAAAGAACAATGGCTGGATAAAGACCGAGGTGAGCCCATGACTGCCGCGTGCGGGGGACAGTGCGCGGGGGACGCAGAGTGGCTGCGGCCGAGGCCCGGCCCCTCCCCGCCCGCCCGCTGCTCCTTCTGCACGTGGAACTTAACAAAATCAAGTCCCCGTGCTTCCCGGGGACCGGCCTGCTCTCTACTCGCATAGACACATGCGCAGAGGCACCAGAGGAGGGCCACACAGGGGAAAAACACACAGACGATACTCACACCGACGGGTGGAATTGACGCGTCCTTCCTTTTTCCCCTTAAACCCCAGATGTGATAACAGGTATATGCACGTCTCTAGAGCAGCGGTAAGCTGGCGCCCGCCGGTCCTGGCCGCACAGGGCCCACCGCGTGCCTCTCTCTCCAGCCCCGTGTTCGACAAGCGTAGCGGGAGTGCGAAGGGAGCCCGGGAGTCTTTACACCACGGAAATTGGCAAACGCTACAAATCCGATTTTTTTTTTTTTTTGCAGACAGCTAGCTGTCAGATATTTACCAGCACGTCCTATCACTGTGTGTGCGCACACATGTGTGTGTGTGTGTGTGAAGATATGCATGTTTTACAGAGACATACACACGTGTGTCTATAGAGACATTATGCGCACATCACTCACGTCTGCGTGCTCCCCCTAATTCATAACTCCTCTCTCCGTATCCTTTGAAAGCAATACCAGAACTGGATCCAAGGGAATCCGCACGCTTTTATTACAAAAAGAAAGAAAAACCACCCTGCTCTCCCCAAATACGAGAGCAACAGCTAAATCGATTCCTTTTTGCTGGGCATTAACTTTCTCCTATTACGGCAAATTTGCTACTCTGGTATTTTCTTCCATCCCCAGAATTAAACACACTTCTAATTTCTCACTTCAGGTGCATTAAGTGCGGTATAGGGCACAAATGAATAATTTTATTGATAGTAAATTTAATAATCCATGCCGCACTTGCTGGAAATGGATGTGTTCTGGATGCATTCATTCTTCCCCCTAATTCGAGGACCGCAGGGTTGCAGCAGCCCTGCCCGCTGGGCCGCTGGTAATTGCTGGCTATTTTCTACTGGTTTTAGGCCCAATTGGCAATTCAGGCACATGCTCTGCTTTATGTGGATAAATTACAATAACCCGTTTATCAGATTAGTACTTTTATTAATTTAAGAGACTATAGAACATTGGTGTGTGGTTTCTGTCTCCTGCAGACAAGTTATGCTACCGGCTTAATGGTGCTGGGAGAAACCGGGTATGTAACACCTCACTAACAGCCCTGCAGGTAACAGCCCTGCACACTCGCCCCAAGTCATTCAACGAAAGCATCGCTGGGAAGAACCCTTGCGGGAAAGTGGGCTCCCTGGGGTTGAGAGGGAAGAAAGCAAAGAAAAAGGTCAGAGGATCGTCGGCCTGTGCTGAGCCTACTCGCAAGGGAAAATGGTGAAACACACGTGTGGACATCGTGCACACCTGGTCTCGCCCCAGCCGGCCCGCCGAGGTCCGTGTGACACGTCAACGAGTCAACTCCCTGACCCTCTGTTCCTTCATCCATAAAACGGCAGGCAAAGTACTACCTGCCCCCCGGAACTTGGGGACGGAGGAGGCGAGGCACGTGCCGTGCTCGGCACAGTGTCTGGCACCAGCCAGCGACGCGTCCTGGACCTCCACCCTGAGGAACTCAGGAAATCTTCATATCTGAGGAGAGCTGCCAATAAAGCACAGAGTTTGAAGCTGGGTCCAAGAAAACTGTCTTATGGGAGTGGCAACCTGGGGTGAGCTCTCCGTCATGGGAAGTATTCAAGGAAAGCTGAGCATCTGTGGAAGAGACTCGTGAATGGTGTCCAGGGTCAGACGAGGTGACCAGGGTTCCAGGGTTCCTGTCAAACTGTTCTAGGTTAGAGAGGGTCTGACCCACTTACTGCCATTCATCGGGTACACGCAGCCAGCAAGAGGCACAGCAGGACTCAGAGACACCGGCTGTCTCCCAGAGCTGAGCTCTCGGCCCTACGCCTGTCTGTTCCTCCCACCCACAGCCTGGGACTGGGGTGAACCACGCCCGGGCACCTGCCTGCATCCCCACCTTGCCCCAGCCTGAATCTCGGACCCAGCTGTCCCCCAGCAGGGCCCGCCCAGGAATCCACGCCCACACCTGAGACCTGACTGCACACCAGGAGAGAAGCCGCCATCGCCACGTTTGCTGAGAAGACTCGAGTCACACCACCAGCAGGCTGAGCTCGCGCCGCCGCCGCGACGGGCAGAGGCGCACGTGGCCACGGCGGCTTTGGGATGCAGATCCCTTCCCAACAGAAGAGCGTCCGGGGCACGTGTGACACCGGCGGGTTCTGTGCCTGGGTTTGTGCTTCTGCAATAATTGAGTGCTCCTGATGTGTACACTGCACCCCCGCACGAGGCTGGGGGCCTGCCCGAATGAGGACGCAGTGAACGTCTGCTAAAGGGATGAGTCTGCCGTGATGACCCCACACAACTGCAAACAAGTCATGAGCACATGCCGTACTACTAGAACCATAACGGTATCAACAGTTTCCCTGGACTCATTTCTTTTCATTTGCAGAAGAGACTCACCTGGCTCTTCTAGTGGGAAGCATTTTTGCTCTTTGTAAAATTAAGGACATAGCAAAACCAAAAAGAAAAGGGAAGGAGGGGAGTGGAGGGGAAGGCAGGGGGGAGGGAGGACAGAGCAGACTCAGGTTTCTTCCTCGGCGCACTGACGTTTCTAACAATGGTCTAGATGGGCTCTCAAGCGGTCAGTGACATCTGTGACAATGGGCAGTCCCCTCTCAAGCCCTGAGTAAGACTCAGGGGCCAGAGCCAGACGCCTGCCAAGAAAGAGCCTTTTTCATCAGAAGAGAAGACTTACTTCCCTTAAAAGACTCAGAATGGAAGGAAAGAAGCCCAAAGGCCGAGGCCTCGGTGCCACAGCCAGGGGAAAACCACCGTCAGCTGGCGGCATGTGACCCGGGCGGCGTCTCAAACGGGGTGAAGGGAGGAGACCTGTGCAGCGCCCCACGTCTGAGAACCACCCTGTCGTTTCGGCCAGGGAGCCGTGGGGATGGTACGGTGGCCCTGAGCGAGGGGGCTCTTAGGACATAATGTGGACACAGCTGGATGTCCTTCTCAGTCACCCAGCTCCCGAGCCGGCTCTCTGGAGCCAGGCACAGGGAGAGGCCGGGAGCTGTGACCTCCGCGGGCCGCTCGGCAGCAGCCCCTCCATTCCTGGCCCCAGGGCCACAGTTCGTATAAGTTCCAGGTCCGGGCAGCACACGCCTCCTCCTCCTCGCCTTCCAAGTCCCCAGCATTCCCCTGGCCCCTCTCCCCTCTCCTGATTAACCGCCGGCCACCTCATTTAGAAAGCTAACTTTTCCCGAGTTCCATCCTGTTCTTGAGGTGTCGGTGGGAAACTTGGCCTAGCTGACAGCTGTGTGGGCCTCTCCCCAGCTCGACCCAGCAGGAGTTCTAATACACTTCATTCTGGGGCTGGCTGCTGCTTTTAATCTATCAGCACGGCTCCGCAGCTGCTGTAAGCTAGCTGAAAACTGTCTGCATACGGGGCGAGCGTCTGTAACCCTTTTCAGTGCAAATGCACACTTCTGCAAAACCGCACCGCCCAGCTCCCCGGGCCTCCGAAACGAGCCGGTATGAGGGGCCCAGAGTGGCGAGACCGTCCCCTTGCACCAGGAGGGTCCCCTCCCTAAAACCCAGGTGACTTTCAGAAGCCTGAACTCATTACTGACTTGCAAATTCCACCCTCTGACCCGACTTCTTCAGAGCTTTGGCCAGAGCAGTGACCACTGCACCCAGCCCCGGCCCCAGGGTGCCTCGAACCTCACACGGAGGGGCTTCCCTAAGGATGCAGGCCGGGCTTGCAGAGGGATGCCCAAGGGCCACCATCCCCAGACCCAAGGAGGGCCTGGTCCGAGGCCACACCACCTGATTCTCAGATCTGCTGGTGCCATCAGCAGCGGCATCAGACCCCGCGGGGCTCTGCGGACGTAGTGGGGGGAGGAAGCACCATACTTGCCAAATATGTCGTAGTCGTGACAAAATAGCCAGCACCTTTCCCACGTTAAACATAAATTTAGATGTCAATAGGGAAAGGGGGAGGAGGGAGAAAAATAGGGCAATAAAAAGGAGAGGGAAAGGATGGAAGGAAAGAGGGAAGGAAAAGGGAGGGGAGGGGAGGGGCGACAGGAACAAGGAAGGCACCCCCACCAGGAAGCACCATCCACCTGTTCTTCCCGAATCTCTGCAAAGCCCTTGGTAGTCAGTGGGAGGGGGCCCAGGCCTCTCCCCACCTTCAGTAGAGATGCTCAGAGGAGGCGCTGTGGCACACCCTCACCCCTACAAACCCATCACCAAGGAGACAGGCTCCTACCTTCTCCACCTGCCACAGAGGCCTCAGGCAGCGTTCACAGCCTCCCCTAGAGTAGGCACAGAGGGACCTTCCTCTCTACCACCCGTGAGGCCCCGAGACCCTGCCTCCCCTACTCATTGGCCATTAGGTCTCTGTTGGCTGAGCAGCACCCACAGAAGCCAGGGTCACCCAGCCAGGACAGACCCCACACCCTTATCCAGGAGCAGATCAGTGCTTCTTACCCAGCCACCAGCCCAGCCTCAGCACTGGCCGGGCAGGAGGGGTATAACGGACTCATAGCCCAGAGAAAAGAAGAGCTACAGGGGGGGGAAGGGGACCCATCTCCCCAAATCAGTCCAACTCAAAATCCAGTCTTCCCTCAGAATTCATACGGTAGCAGCTGTATCTCTTTCATTTGAGTAATTATCATATAATTAAGTGCATGAATTACAAGAGAGCCAAGGCATTAAATTAAAATATTTAATGCTTGTAAATCTGAAAATGATTACTGTGCTGATGCGCAGCCAGTGAGAAGTGGGGCTAATGGCTCAGCGGCCAGTGCTGGGAGGTGGTGGCAGGGCCAAGCTTCACCTCGGAGGGCAGGGAGGGCGGAGCGGGGGGCGCCAACGTGGAGAGGTTCAGCCAGTCTATACAGCTCCCTGCTGATTCTCCCCCAGGGGGTGTGAGACCTAGAAAGAAGGCCACGTGTTCTGAGTCCCAGCTGTAACGAGGAGACGAGGGGTAAGACAAGTCAGCTTCCTGGGAAATGTCAGAGGGTATTTCGAAAGCCCTAGGGACAGAAAGGAATAGGCCGAAGTTGATGATATCACTTGTGTACACTTCCACCCTCTGGAGGGTGTTCGTGTGCCTGTGTGGATAAGTGAGAAAAACCAAGGGACAGAAAGAAGGGAGCCTTGCACAAGGTCATGCAAGTCGGAGCAGGGCTGGGGGCAGAGCCGGGGCCTTGAGCAACCTGAACTTCCACACCTGGGAAGCCGATGAGCTAACTCACCTGGCTTTAGCTGGCTTTGATGTGGCCCCGGATGGCATTTGCTGAGCCTTTCATTTCCCAAACCAACCTGGATCCCTCTGGTGACGAAAATGAGGTACAAAGCTTCCAGAGCGGTCCCCCACGATGCTGACAAATCACTCCACAATTCAGGAACCGGGGGGAGCTCTGGGTTTTGCCCAGAAAACACCACACACTACCCAGACAGAACCAGGCTAGACAGACGCTAGGAGGGTTCAAAAGGAAAAGCAAGGCCTGCCACCTTAATTCCTGTTCACGGGGGCCCAACAGGAATCAGACCACCGGTGGCCTGGAGCAAAAGCTACCAATTTCCATCCTAGAATGTTCTCCACAGGGACAGCTGGGGGAGATGCAAAGAGTGGACGTCCAGTCCAGGTGCAGGAAAGTCAAATGCATGGGACGTTAGGAGGCTGGAGAGGACGGGAGGCCCCTTCGCCCACTCGGCCTCCACCTGAATTCACCATTTCTTGGCCCAGAAGCCCCCTCCTGCCATGGACCCATGCCTGTGTGGGTGGCTGGCTTCTGACTCTCACTCGAGATGTTTAGACTCAGCTCAAGTGACTCGTGTGGACAGCCAACCTTTACGCCCCGCCCCCCCTGAAGTGAACTTTGGTTCTATTCCTGCTGGCGTCTCTTGTCCCTTCTGGGAACAACCATCCAGATGTCCTTTGGGGAACCTCCAGCAGGGGTCAACCCACCCTTATGGTCCAGGTGAGCATGTGACCTAGGCCTGGCCAATCAGTATATGCCATGCTGCTGGATAAAGTGATTGGTTAAGGGATGAACATGTGACCCAGGCCTGGCCAATCAGCACATTCCATGCTGCTGGATTAAGTGATTGGTTTAGGGATGAACATGTGACCCAGGCCTGGCCAATCCATATATTCCATGCTGCTGGATAGAATGATTGGTTCAGGGATGAACATGTGACCCAGGCCTGGCCAATCAGAGCCAATCTGCAGATGGTGGGGAAAAGATTCTCTTGCCCCTGGGGTTCCTGAACTAATAGGATATGAGCCTGGAGAGGGCTGTGGCCACTCTTCCTACTATCCAGGAGGCCCTGTCCTGATTGGGGGGAGGCCTTGAGGCTCCCCCTTGGGCCCAGCGAACCCACTCCCTTGGCCCTAAAGCCAGTCTGAGGCCAGGTCCAGACTCCTGTGACTCAAAAAGTCCTGCCAGCTGTGCTCCACCTGAGCCTCCAGTTCCCTTCATGAAACATCTGTCCTGTACCACCTGTCTGTCTGCCCCTTTCTCCCCCCCTCTCCTTGCCCTTGCTCTCCTGCCCAAGAATATTGAGTACAGTGGTGGTCTGAACAAATGCATGAATAAATGACAAGAGTTTCCTACTTGGGCAGGGCCTCTGGGTCTAATGGGGGTTTCCAGTCACATCCCACCCACTCCTGTCCCTGGCAGCCTCTCCCAAGCACTAAAATTCACAGCGTGCCCAACTCTGGGCAATCGCTGGTGTTGGACGTCATCCTGCTTGAGCCACTGTGGGCCACAGGTCTCTTGTCCCGAAACACAGGAAGCACCTTGAAACAGAGACCTCGTCACAGCCTCCCCCTGAAGTCCGCACTGCTGATGGCAGGGCCTTCCACCTAGGAACCTTTGCTCTCTATGTCCTCCCTGTCTGAAGTGGCCCCTTGCCTCCGTAGGGAGTCAGATCCACCAGCCTCTACTAGAAAGTTTTCCCAGAACACTATCCCTCCAAAGACACTGCTCCTTCCAAGGAACCCTGCCCCTCCCTCCCCCCCACACACCTACTGTGCTCACTCTGGTGAGCGGCCATGAGCACTCACTGCAGGACCCACCCATTGCTGTCCACCTCCACTGCCACCCCCTTCAGGCCACCATCCTTTCTTGTCTTTCTTGTCTACCCGACAACAGCCTCCTAACCAGTTTCCTGTCTTTTAGGAAGTGTGAGCCTGTCCTGAGTGAATCTCTTATGGCCTCCCCAGAGAACAGAGGTCAGACTGCTCCTTGGGGTCACCACAGGGACATTCCAAGACTTGGGAACAATCCAGCGAGACTGCAGGTGTGAGGTGGTCTGCACAGAGCAGATGCCTGGGGAGGGGCAGGTGGGAAAGGTGTGTCCTCCTGAGCAGTGGCATGGCAAGTAAAAAGTAAATAGCTCTGGTGTCCTACAGGCTTGGGTGCAAATCCATGCCCTACAACATTCTAGGTGCCCGTATGGCCTCTGCTAGGTGACATTAAGAACTTCAGTTTCTTTACCCGGAAGATAAAAGTGACAGCAAGCTTATTGCAAGCGACAATCATGAAAACTGGATGTTAAGCACTGCCCGCCCCCTGGCACAGGTCTTCTGTGACACACAGTAGGCACCTGTTAAGTGACAACAACTATCATTGTGGTGGTGGTTGCAAATGTCCCCAGCCTGACGAGTGAGGCACCCACAGAGAACAACTAGCGGCTTAAATGGGCTGCTGTTCTGAATTGAAAAATTAAGTAACAAAACCTGACATGTATTACGAACTTACTGCTATATGTAAGGCATGTTTAAGTGTTTGCCATTTAGTAAACTCATTTACTCCTAGGAGATCAGTGGTAATGTTTATTACCCCTGTTTTACAGAGGTAGAAATATCAATAAGGCCAAGAGAATAAACAACTTGCCCATGGAAACCAGAGCTGCCGAGGGCAGGCCAGGACCTGTGCGGCACTGCACCTGGCCAGCTGCTCTGAGCTAGAGACTGTGTGTGACAAAGACACGAAACAGAACCGGAGGGTCCTCCTGCCTGCCCCACCAGGACCTGACAAACATGCCGGGAACAAGGGACTCCCTGAGATGCCCCGCAGGCCCTGCCTTGGTAGACAACAGACTTGTAATCTGGCCCTGACCAACGGAACAAACCATCCAGAGTACCCGGTGCCACGGTGACCCTTTAATGAAGGGCCACTGTGTGCTGAGAACTTCTGTGCCTTCTGTTCACAATCCCACTTAACTCTCACAGCAGCCCCGTGAGGTGGGTGTGGTGATCCCATTTTAGAGATCAGAAGACTGAGGCCCAGAGAGGTTAAGGGACCCTGCTGTGGTCACACAGCACAAGGGAGCTAGAAATCAAAGCCCGTAATTGTTCCACTAAATCATGCCGAATGGGGCTGTTTAGCTGTTTTGTTTTCTCTGCCTCTCTCTCTCTCTCTTTTCTCACACACACTTTTTTTTTTAAGCTCATGGGGGAATCAAGAGAGGTACCTGTTAATGAAGAATGAAATATAGTTTGGTACGATTTGCTCCAAAACAGTATGCTTTAATCACCACAAACTCTCCCACCCAAATTACTGAACTGAATTCAGACAGCATTTGATGTCACAGATAACAAACTCTCCCACCCAAATTACTGAACTGAATTCAGACAGCATTTGATGTCACAGATAATGTCTGCAAGGTGGCCCTCTTTGGGGAGCGTCTTTTTTGAGGAGAAAAAACAGATATTCTGGAAGACGATTCCAGACCAGAGCTGGACCGGACCACTGCAGAGTTGAAAGGATTCTACAAGTGCACGGGCAGTTGTGTTGCCAGGGGCTGGAGGCCAGGGCAGGCTCCATCCTGCTTCTCACCAGCCCACCACCACCCCCAGCTTCCAACACAACTGTGTCAGCAGCTCCTGGGTGTGGGTGCTGGGCGAGAGGCAGGCAGGAAGGTCGGAGGCCTGGATGGGTGAATACAGGAGAGCTGAGGGGATAGATGGACAGGCAGTCTTCCTGGTCTGGCGGGGCCTTAGGTTTTTCCAGAAAAGCCCTGGCATCCTTCCCCATTCATTCCTTTGATTGTTCGACAAACATTAGCTAGGCACCTAGGATGTGCCTTTCATGTATCCTCCGATAGACATTTACTAAGTACCTACTCTGTATCTTTTCAATTCATTCATTCAGAAATCATGCATCAGGAGCCTGCTCTAAGTATGCAAAGCCCCCAACTACCGGTGCCCACCCACTTTGGAGCTCAGTTCAGCAGGGGAGGAAGACGCAGCTCCTGAGGCGCACCCTGAAGGATGGAGGCCTGTGAGGCGAAAGAGTGCGCATCAGGTAAATAGAGCACAGAGGGCTAGTGTGGGATGGGGGCAGTGCCCAGTGCGAGGGAGCGCGCCGTGCCGGGGCGGGGACAGGGGGAAAATGGCCGGAGCAGCTGGAACTCGGAGCAAGTGGTAAGGGGTGTGTATGGGGGCGGGGGGCTGAGCTGAGGGCTCGAATGGGGGAGACACATCTAGGAGGTCATGCGCTTCGAGTCCAATGGAGACAAGCCGCTGCCCCCTAGAATCCACAGGTCACTCCGAAAACATGGACGAGCAGCTGACAGCATCTCATGGGGTGAGGTGGTTTTTGAATTTTTAATATTGTTCCTGCTTTATCTGGTTGACATTTATTTCAAAATCACAAACAACATTAAAGCGGAAAGTGAGTTTTTTGTTCATTCTTTCATTCAAAAGAGATTGATTAAGCATCTACTATGTGCCAGATCCTGTGTGTCCCATGGGGAAAACAACATTTAAGGGCTTTTAACCCAAAAGTCAGACCCCAATAGGCCTTTCTAGATCTCTCAGTCATAACGGGCGTCTTAGATACATGTAACGAAACCTTGAACTTGCCCCCTTCCAACGCAGCGCCTACTATGTGCCGGGTGCGGTGCAGTGAGCTGTGAGAGATGACAGACACGCTGCTGCTACTGCCCGCGACCCACTGTGCGCATAAGCCCTGCAAGCGGGAGCCGGACGCATGACGACGCGGGACCGGGGACCACACAGGTTCTGCAGAGGCGTGTCCCATCCCAAAGACTTCTGTGCGGTGTGGCCACGATGAAGCCACTTGTCCCTTCTGAGCCTCTCCTCATGGGAGACAAAAGCAGAGTTTTGGGGTGGCGGTGGGACACGGGAGCAGGCCACAGAGCGTGGGAACGATTTCAGGAGGAGAGGACGGCGCGTACGATGAAGCAGGCCTGCTGGGCAAGGACGGCGCGTGCAAAGAAGGGGCAACGACGTCCGGAAACGGCCAACCACCTGCTCAGGCCGAGCCCAGGATGGGAACCAGAGGCTCGTACGGCTGACAAACAGACCGAGAACAAGCGCGGACGGCGCCGGATGGCAGAACAAACTCGTGGGCTTCGTTCTGGGGGCGATGAGGCGCCACTGGGGTTTGCCGGCGGGGAAATGTCACGACCAGGTGCTGCACGTTTCCAGAATGTGCAACACAACACATGAGATGAGCCGGGAGAGGCGGGTCGAAGGGAGACCAGGTGACAGGCCACCGCCATGCTCAGAGGAGCGGGGACGAAAGTGTGTGTGGAAGTGGTGGCAGTAAGTGAGCCTCCTCGCGAGACATGCTGCGGGGGGTGGGGCAGACCAGCCCTGGGAGGGGCGGGAGAGGAGGGCCCAGGCGGAGCTGCGGGCTGACCCGACCAACGTCATGGTCCTATAGGACGGGGCCAGCCCACACGATCGGAGTTAGACTGATGGAAGGATGCCCAGCACATAGTAGGTGCTTCATAAGGGGGCAGGGAATGGGGGAAGGTTTGGATGGGTAGAAGATGAGGAAATGGATGGGCGGATGCAACGGTTGGGGGTGGGTAAGCAGACGAGTGAGTGACGGCCGCCTGACTGGACGGACGCACGCACACGTGGACAGATGGGTGCGCGAAAGACGAGTGGACCCACAGCAGGTAAGTGTGCGCAGGGGAAGGATAAGAGGCTGGACGGACGATGGGCTGGCGGGTGGCCATGCGGGTAGGTGGGCAGTAACTCCCAGCAGAACGTGACCAGGGAACACCGGGAGACTCCTGGCAGGTACGTATATTCTGAGCTGATCAACTGTTGGGCCTTTCCTTGGCTTACGTCATCACTTCCCATTAAAACGTCTCCTCTGCCACCCCACCCCGGCATTCAGAAAGACAGTCTAACAGAATGATCTGGAATCAAGAGAGCTGTCTGATCACTAGTCCCAGCGTTGCTCTGATTTGCTGTGTGGCCTTAGACACGCGGCAACCCCGCTCTGGGCTTCCCCTCTCCGTCCAGCACGATGCAGGAGAGGCCTAGATCGGGGACGCCCCCACGCCATCGACCCCGCCGCCCTCGCCGGTCCGAGGGCTCGTGCCAGCTGAGCCATCACCGGGTGGCCTCTAAGGACGGTGGCTGTAGGACTTTAGCATCGAAGTCAGCTGGAGGAGCCATTAGAACGTGGACTGCTGTTCCTCGGCCCCAGTTTCCGATCAGTCGGGTCTGGGTGGGGCCGAGAATGTGCATTTCCGGCAGGTTTCCAGGTGTTGCTGATGCTGCCGGCCCGGGGCCCCGCTTAGAGAACCATGATCTAAGCATCGCCGTCGGCTGCTTCTCTGACAGTCTGTGCCGAAACCTGGTAAGAGTCCCCACGTGGGGACAGGTCACTCTGCCCCACATGGAGGGCCTCCTGGAGCCACTGCCCCCTCCGGTCACCCAGGGGTGGCCCTAGAGCCACCTGTGCCCGGGCCCCTGTGCCCAGCCCCCGCCCCTGTGCACCCCGCCTGCTTTCTCTCTCAGAGCCCGTGAGTGCGCCGTGCCTTCTGCTGCCTGCCCCTGCCGCCCTCGGAACAGCTGTGGGCTTAATTATCAAAATAACATTTTAATAGTCTCATAACTGAACTCCCTTCAAAACATGCCAGTGGAGGAGGCGGGAAGGATTCTTTTTAGCACCTCTTCCCGCCCGACTTGCTAATCGGAGGCATTTAAGCTGCCAGGAGGCCCAGATGCCAGGCCCTCCCGCCCCACGTGGCCCAGCCGGACCAGCAGCCACAGCCAGGAGTCATGGGGGGTGGGGGGGGGGAGTGGCCACTGCTCCCTCCTCATGCCAGGGAGAGGCGCGCATCCCTGCTAACACAGTCATCACTCAGAAAAGTGGGTCTGCGAAGAGAACTTAGGCAATTCATTTGCAATCGCCAGGCATTTCCCTTGCTTTAGCACTTCTTTTTTTTTTAATTTAAAAAAACATTGCTATCACCAGCTTTAGCTCTGGCTCCCCTTCCCCTGCTACTCCCTGTAATAATCCTACAGGGAGTCCTAGCTGGTATTTAGCTCCTGAGTTAAGCTCCGCTAAACAAGCCCAGCGCAAAACCAGCTTCGCAAATCACAGTGTTTTCCCTCCCACTCGCCACAGCCCCCTTCGCCCCTCGTGCTCAAAGCCGGCGAACGCCGCAGCCGCTCAGCACTCACCACGCCGGGCTGCGTGCGGCAGCCGGAGCATGTGTTGCGCACTATTACAGCTAATCCTCGTTGAGCAGCCCAAGCAGGACGGCCCGACTGTTTGCTCCAACCCCCGCTTTACCCCGAGGAAGCAGCAGCCGGGACAGGCTCTGGACCCCAGGAGGCCGCTGGCTCCGGGGAAGCGGGCCCGGACGCGTTCGGCGAGCGGGGCCTCCTGCCTTCCCCGCGCCGGCCCTGGTGGGCTGTCTTCCACGCCGGCCCCTTGGCAAGCTGGACGGGCCCTGCGAATGGCCGGGGCTCTTTTTAACATGCAGACTTTTCCGGTTCCGCAGGGCCGGCGGGAGGAGGCCTGGTGCTGTGTACTTCTTTCTGGCTCACTCCTCGGCGGCGCAGACATCGTCGGTCACTGGGCCGCACCTGGAGGAGCGAGGCTCTGGGAGGTAGGCCCGGGGAAAGGCCGAGGCGTGGCAACATCTCCGGTTTCTGGGGACCCAGCTCCCAGCCACCCCGGCCGGGGCTGGTTCTGAAGCTCTGCTCTCACGGAGTGAAGGCCGGTACCCGCCTGGCCTGCTCGGGAGCTCTTGGGGCAGGGAGAGGACCAACGAGAGGAAGCAAGAGAATCCCCGAGTCCTCCGCTCCGCGGCCAGGAAGCCGGGCGCACCATTGTCTGTGGCCTTTGAGGCCACCCAAGTGGCCGCAGTCCTGGCAAACAGCCCCCGAGACAGGACAGGAATCGGCGTCACCGGCAGCAGGCCAGCCCAGGACCCCCTCGGGGACAAGCACCTCTCGCTCCCCGCGCCGGGCCCCCTCCACCTCCACTGCAGCCACTGGTCAGCCCAGGGGAGGCTGCTCCGTTCCCCCCCTTCCAGCACCACACTCGCCAGAGCAGGATATTAAGGCGAGAGAAACTGAGGGCTTTGGGGGTTTTAGTCTTCACTCAGGGAGGAACACTCATCCCCGTCTGAGATTGCTCCACTCTGCAAGCTTCGGGGCGGCGAGAGCCCCGCCACCACACACGACAGAGTTTGCCCCTCCACCTCCTAGCACCCCACCCCTTCCATCCAGCCGGGCGCTCGGTGCTCGGTGCCCGGCTGCGGGCTGGGGCCTCATGGCTCCACCTGCCTGGTACCGAGGGGCAGGACAGGGCTCCTCCGCCCCCCTGCCCCCCCCCGCCCCACACACAGCCCTGGAGGCGGGGAGAAGCCACGGAAAGCCTCCGCTGCCTCCCTCCCACACCCCCAGCCACGTGGCCTCCAAACAGCCCTGGACCAGACCTGCTCAGGGGACACAGACCTGAGGACCTTGTGTTCCCGGAAAGATCCAGGTTTTCAAGGGACTCACTGGCCTTGCCAGGAAGGCAGTGCGCTTCCGGCTCGAACAAAACACTCTCGTGTGGAAATGTTCATCTGGGTTTGGCTAGGACTGCCGACGAGCTCATCCCCACCCCCAGCGGCCAGAGCAACCTTGCTACAAACTGCCCAACAGGACGAGGTCACTCCCGACTTAATGCCCTGCACTGGCGTCTGACCGCAGAGAGTGACGTCCCAGCTCTGGACGGTGCCTCGCCAGGCCCCACACTGCCTGGCCTCTCACGTCCCTGGAGCCACCACCCTGGTCACTGGCCACATCCAGTCCCACGTCCCAGGGTGTTTCGGCCTCCAACCCGATGCCCTGTCCCGGTCTCTCCACGCCTCACTCCTCCTCCTCTAAACCCCAGCTCCCCCGCACCCCGTTCTCTCCGTCTCCCCTCTCTTAACTCCTCTCGTGTGTAATTACACATTGGCTCGTGCCCCTGCTCAGCCGTGGCTCTCCCGTCTCAGCACGCGCTACAGAGTGTGGGGAAACACGTCTCTCCATGAGCAGAGCCCAGCACAGGGCCTGGAGCAGCACCGTCTCTGGATGGATGTTTGTCGAATGAATTATAGAACACACAGCGGCCAGTTAACTGAAAGCAGAACTTCCCCATAGTCAGAGGTGAAGAAAGGAGAGCTCTAGACTCTCAAAGCGGGTAGAAGCCAACATTCTTCCAACTCGCAATGAATAGCAACGTTCCCTGCTCCATCTTAATTCCTGATCGCATTGGATTCGCAGAGTGAAGAGGCCAGAGAAGCAAACGTTATAACTGCCCCAGAAGGCCCTGGGGTTCCGCCCAGGAGGCTTGAGAAGTTTCACTTTCATAAAGCCTAATAAAACCTTGTGTCCACCAAGCAGGCAGCAGAGAACGCACTCAGAGAGCCTACGGCGCCCTGGATCCTGAGAGCGTGGCTGTGACCGGAATACGCTGAGTCCTGGGGACCGGCCGGGAGGAGGGCCTGAGGCCGGCCAGCGCCACACACACACACAGCGAAAGGGCCCTGGCCGTGATGTTTATAACAATTAAATGATTCACACAATCGCCACAGCCCACAGCGGCCTTTCCGAAGAACCATGGACAAAACACACACACACGCACACACACACGCACACGCACACACAAACAAGGGGGAAGAGAGGTGGTCTGCTCCCTCAGCCCCACTGATGCAAGCCGACCATGACGCTAATGTAATCGGGAGAACATTAAACATTGGTTACATCTCCTCTCTTTTCCGTGACTGATTAAGCAGTTGGGAGCAGAGAGTTTACTGTGAAAAAAAGCAAACAATTATGTGCCATCCGAGGTAAACATTACCTTAGGAATGGAAGCTGAGATGCTAGGCTCGTTTTCAGGAGGGATTACCATTATAATACTTAAAATAACATTTATAACACTTACTGAAATTACACGAATGAAGTCTGCAGAGACACAGAAATGAAATCAGCTCAATGTGTTTTTATAAGAATACCGAGATCTCTGTCCCTTGGAGGAAAGTTATAGGCATAACAGTTTTTGCTGGGCCTCCATTAGCTGGTGAAATTTGAATACTGTTTCTTAGGTGAACCCTAATCTTCTTTGAAGCCTCCCAACACATTTTATCTGTAAAAAAATTGTAGTTAAAAATTTAGTTTGATGGAATGATATTTAAGTGCTTTCCCTCATCTAAGTCCCTGAAAACACCCCAGAGAGTCTCCCTGTAATTTGTTCAAACGAAATAATATTTTCGTTTCCCCGTTTCTCTTTGTTGTCATGTGTGATGAAAAGTAACATTTCTTTTCCTTCGGTCCTATTAAGCGAGCCCGCAGAATGCCACTCACTCAGTGCAAATGCGATCTGGCACACGGGCAGGTGCCGGGCTGAAAAGACAGGGCCTGTCCGTCCGGGTTTCCGTCAGGCCGACAGGGCACCAGGCAGTGGGGCCCGGCAATGTTTCCCAAGCATCGGCCGGGGTTACCGGCCAGCCGCATGGGTTTTCTGCTTCTCTCTCTCTTTCTTTGTATTCGGCTGGCACGGTGGGATCCCTGGCTCAAATGTTTGGCCCTTGGCACATCCTGTCTTCCCTGTTGTAACCCACATGCTCACAAACTCTCCTGAGCCCACCTGACACAGACAATCCACCTTGCCCCCTAGAGCAGGTCCATCCAGGAGAAGGGGCATGAGATCCTGCTGTACCCCCTTCCTGAACTCGCCGGGGCCCCCTATGCCTCTTCCCATCCTGCATGACTTCCGTCCACGTCACAGTCATCGACGAACTTACAAACTCCGCCTTACCAACTCCAACTCCCTCTTCAAAACCTCTTAGCCGATGTCACCGCCTCTCTGAAGCCCTCCCCAGCATCCGAAGGCACCCAAGTTCCCAAAGCACTTTGCAATGCTCTGGGTCCATCCAGAAAGATGTGATTAAGCAAAGCATCGTACGGCAGTCCAATAAGACACGACGCGTTCTCTTTCTTTGTTTAACGGAGTAACACCAAATGGGCCGATGTGGAAAGGTGTCCACGGAATGATGCGGAAAGGGGTGCAAGCAAGACGTGAAACAGCACATCTAACCAGTCCCATCCGAATAACACACATGTACGTGCATAGAAAGTTCTTGGAGGACACAGAAGAGTCAGTAAGAACGGAAGGCGACTTCCAGGGAGAGGAAATTGAGGGAGGAGCCAAGAAGAAGGGAGAATGTATACTCTTCTGTGTTATCTGAATCTTCTCTCCACGAGCAGGGCTTACTTTTCTGATTAAAAAATAACACAGTCCATCTCCGTGGATGACAAAGACTTAGCGCCATTTTGAATTTCTATAGTTAATTCACTGAAATGGACCGACGACCACATAGGACCCATGAGCATCACTGACATCAGTCTTTATCACACGACTTTCTCATGATCCACACCCCACCTGGGTGTAAGGATGAGTCCTGACAACATTACAAGGATCCATGTGTGGCACACAGAGAACCCTCTAAAGATGAGACGGTCTTAGCATCCTACTCAAAACAAAGTTGGCTTCCTCCCTTCGCCCCTGGCTGGCTGCAAACAGAAGGAAAGGCCAGCCAAGAAGAACCACGAGTGACCCCGGGGGCCATCGCTGGGCTACAGGCTCGGGAGACAGCGAAGCGGCAAGATCCTTAGGGCCTTACCGGCCTGATGGCGACAAATGGTCACGTCGCTGGGACATCCTGGCCCACTTCAGATGCAGGCTTTCTCGGTTTCTCCACATCCCCACCCTTGGAGGAAAGAGCAGGTCGAACGATAAGGCCAGGAGCCCTGACACTGGGTCCTGCAGATAAAGCTGCCATGTGATGATAGAAAAATATATCGATAAACTAAGTGAGGGAAAAAGTCACGGTGGCGACACCATTTCCATTCTGTGCGCAATGTCGATGGGTTTAACACTGTTTCAAAACAAATCTACTGAGGCACAGAAAGATTAAACCGGTCCATTTATGCTCACGCCATCATTACCTTCACAGGTACATCGACTCACACGCTGTTGAGGCTTTGCCCGCGCAAACACACATCATCAACTTCGACTGCCCGCGGGGCAGACAGCGCGGTGCTCAAGGTGCAGACCACGCCAGACCTCAGCGAGGAAAGCCAGGGGGCCCTCGCGTGGCGCGAGCCGGCGCCCACGGACGGGTGACGATGAACGTGGACCATGCTCGGGCCGTTTGCACCGTAAGCGAGGGCAGCCGCCCTGCGAACAGCAGTAGCCGGCCCCGAAACCGAGAATCCAAACGCTCCCTGCTCCTCGGCTCTGGAAGTGCGAAGAAAATTAAGTTCGTTTAATGATGGACCGGAGCCACAGGCGGGAGGATGCCAGGCCCGACGGGCTGAGGAGCATGCCCGTCACAGGCCTGGCTCGTCCGCTGCGCAGGTACTAGGCCTGGAAATATTCTGGAAAGGCCTCAGGCGGCCACGGGCATCGCCGTCCAGGCTTGAAACGTTTTCTTCTTGGATGTGGGACAGTCTACGTGCCCAGCGGAGGAAGACATAGCAATGCCCCCTCAGAGGCTGGACTGTCTACGTCCCCTCTCCCGCTGGAAACGGGGGCTTCCGATGGCGGGGGCGAGGGGGAAAGAGGCCTCCGTGCAGCCCAGTTCAAATAACAAAGCGCCCCCACCCCCACCCACAGCAGCCCTCCTGACCCTCGGAAACTGACTGGGTGCCCGAGACAAGGCCCGTTCACACCCTTTCCAGACCTGGGCCTCTGCTATGGCCCGAATGCCAAGCAGCCGCCACCTGCTGCCTACGCCTGGGGCGGCCTTTTCTTTGTCCTAAAACTGTGTTTTTCAAGTGTAAAGGGAGCTGCCTCCCTTTGGTTTTTGGGGACTTTTCTAACAAATCCCTGTCACGCCTGCCCCAGCCTGCTCTGGGGGCGCTGCTGGAGTTATCTGTATTTGTCCCCACCCCCGGGCGGCGGGGAGGGGCGTAAACAACAGCGTAGACTCTCTCGCAGTCCTGGAAGCGGGGAGTCCAAGGTCGCGGGGTGCCGTGGTCGGTTCCCTCCGAGGCTCGTCTCTGCTGCGCTCAGCAGCCTCCCCCGGGGGCCTGCTGCCTGGTGTCTCCGTGTGTCCAGATTTCCTCTCCTGATGAGGGTGCCACTCGGACTGGCTTAGGGCTCATGCGGACCCCTCATCTTAACTCCATCGCCTCCTTGAAGGCCCCGTCTCCAAACACAGTGACATTCTGAGGTACCGGAGGTTGGGGCTTCCATGGATGCACCGGGGGGTCTCTGTCATTCCGGAAGGAAGGAGCCACCTGTCTCACCCACGCCACACCCCACCCCCCGGCACCTCGGCAGCTTCTCCAGGCCTCTCTGGGGACTGCCACGTCTTTCTCAAGGCAGAGAATCAGAAATGGCCACGGAATTCTGGGGAAGGGTGACAAACCGGCTATCTGCTCCCCCTTTCCAAAATGACCTTTGGCTGTGGCAGAAGGGACTTGAAGATAAACTCACCCGATCCCCTCCCAAGAGCCCCTCGGGGTGACACGGCCCTGATGGAAGACCAGTGCAGAACACAGCTCATCAGAGCGCAAGGGCAGAGCCGTGGTGTCCCCAGACCACTGACAAGGGCCGGAGGCCCCGATCGCTCAGGACGCAGGCAGGAGCTGGCTCTCAGCCCCCCGAGGGCCAGCGGGCCCTTCCCCCCCCTCCACTCCCAGGTTCCCCCCACAACTCACGTCATTCAGACCCACACGGCCACGGCCACCCCGTCCGGCCAGACGCTGCCGCACGGCGCGTGGGGAGGGGGTCGGAGTCGGCCGTCGTGGTTTGTTAGGCGCACACGTTCTCAAAAGCCTCTTCACCGGGGAGCGGCAGCCCGCCGCTGCCACGAGGGCAGGCGTCACAATGCGAATCGGCAAATTTGTTAACTGACTGTTGAGTCTAATGTTACACCACTATTCTGCCTCTCGTTAGCAACACAAATTACCGGCAATTAGCCGGCTGACTGTTCAAAGGCAGTTCAATTTCACGTGTAAAGAGAACTATATAATGCTTAATGTATCTCTCCAATGTAACAGCCCAAACAAAATTAATGATATGAATACGACGGGTGCTTATGTGGGGTAATTACAAGGTGTCCGTCAGGAGGAGCGTGCCACGGAGCCAGACGCACCAGCCAGGCACACCGTCGCCGAAGTCGCCGGGGCCGGCCACAGCCACTGCAGGGGGACGGGGCCCTGCCCCTCGGTGACAGGGCAGGGACGGCTGGCAACACAGGATGCGGCTTCGAGCCCTGAGGGAGGTGAGACCTGGGGCAAGTCCTTGCGACTCTGTTTCCTTGTCTGCCGCGTGGGGACAATGGCATCTGCCTCCCGGACCCCTAACCTGGCACCTGACCTCGGGCTTCGGTGACTCCGCAGGCCTCGCCCCGAGGAAGGTGACCATGCCGCTGCTGTCACTGCTGTGACGTCAGAATTTCCAGGGTGACACCCCGAGGCCCCTCCCCACCCACCCACCTCGCTGACGGAGCAGCATGGCACGGTACACACCACGCTTCGCTTTAATTACTGCTTTTTTTTCCCCCTCCGGTAACTAAACATTTTCCTCTGCTCGATATCTCTGGAATGGCAGGGCCATTCCCAGCGTATTACGTGCATATCCATAATTAAATAATTAAGAATTGTTCAAGCCCTTCCAAACACAACAAAAGGCGCTGATGATTTCAAACGCATTTCAGGAAGAGTCAGGCCCCTCTCAGCTCCATTTTTTGCTAATAGTTATGCAAGGCTACGCCGGCAGCATCCCCACTTGCATGCCAGCACACCAATAAATTAAGATATTCCTGGCCGCATCTGCACGAGGGAAATTAGAGCATTACCTGGTCCCCGCCAGTGTGCCAGCTCCGAGCGGCAGGCGCGGCCCACGCTGGGCGACCAGCTGTCTGCGAGTGTGGCATGTGGATCACAGCTCAGAGCCGGGGGATCTCTGAGGAGGCCCGCTCTAATATCACAACGGCCTCGCCGCAGGACTGCTCCCTCGCAGCCCGGATCCGCGCTCTCCTTCCGCCTCTGTCTCCCCAGCTCCGGACCAGGGAGAACCAGGACCTGGGGCCCGCGGCTGCTCCCCGGGCGCCGGCACGTGCTTGGCGCATTTTTCCTGCTCTCCCACGTCCTGACGGGCGAGGACAGTAGCGGCGCGGCCCCCGCGGCCCGGGAGGAGGGGCGGCCTCATTCCTGATGGGTGTGACTTCCCTGGCCACCGCGTCTTCGGCGCGGATGGGGAACAAGTGGCCCTTGTGGGAGGCTTAAACGTCAAAATGATTCCAAAATGACTTACATGAGTGCGAAGTCGCAGCCCCAAAAGGAGGCGGAAACCTGTTTTCCCAAAAGTGGGCGGAGGCGTCTGTCTGACCCCGTGGCCGAGTCCAAGTGTGTGCACGCCTTGGGGACAATATCCAGTGCCTGCCGTGCTTCTTTAAGCCTGAATCCGCCTCCCCACACAGGGCTCTCGAGACCCTGACCACGACAGACAGGCCCTGGAATCGGTCCCTGGCGTTTGACAGACAAAGCGAAAGACGCCCTTGGCACACAGGGAGGCATCCAGGATGAGCCCCGTTGGCAAACAGGCCCCAGTGCTGTCGCCTCGGTCAGAGTCGGAGCTCGGCTGGCCGGAAAGGCCAGCTCACGGGCACCAGGGGTCCCAGAACCGCGTGGGTCGGGGTCACGGGGACAGAAGGAGCTGACCCAGGAGCTGCCGCCGAGGGGCAGGACTGAGAAGCGAGACTCTGACGTGGGGTATGGGAGGGGCGAAGGCATTTTCACGCTCGGTGAGCCGGAGGGCCGGCAGGCAGGGGCTGTGAGCGTGCGACGGGCGAGCAGGAAGCCAGGGCTGGAGATCAGTGACTTAGGGGTAGTCAGCTATGCACGAGGACAAGCGTCCAGGAAGTGGTCAACAGAGGCCCGTGACCTGGAAGGCTCACAAAAGCCATCAGCTTCCACGATCAGGAATCGCCCATGACGCTGGCAAGAAGAATTTCAAGGAGACTCATGCTCCTTACTGTCCCTGAGTGTCTATTGTGCCCCACTACCTAGAATTATCTTTCTCTTAGCCCCGCTAGCAAACTCCTATTCGCCCCTCAGAGGCCCAGCTCGAACACCCCTCCTCCTCTTTCAAATTTCCCCTGACCACTCTCTACCTCGACGACCCCCTGACCCCCACGGACCAGGACAGGCAGCGGCTCCCGAAGCCCACTCGTCCTATTGGACGTGTGCACGTCGCAGCTCCGCCATCACAGGGGGTGTCCCTTCAGAGCGGGGGCTGCCTCGGGGTCCCCAGCACTCCGTCAAAGCCCGGCACAGAGCTGGCGGACAGAGACCAGAAGGCATGAGAGGAACCGTGTTCCACGCCGGGGGCAGAGTCTGAGATCTCCGGGGTCTTCCCTGTGGCGAGGATGCTGCCTTAAGTAAGAAGCTGTGTCTGCGGTCAACTCTCCAAACCAAAAAAGCCAGTCACCAGTCAGCCGCGGGATCCTGTGTGCGGGGCTCAGCGCACCAGGACAGACACCTTCCTTGCCCAGGCACAGCTGGGGCCTCTGCCCGGACAAATGGCAGCCAGCTCCGTGCTTACACGCACAGAGTCTGGGTCCCCCATCCCCAAGATACGGAGCTCCATGCGGGTCCCAGAGAGCCACGCAAAGTAAAAACCGGATTCTTCACCCCTTCCCTCCACCTGGGTACGAGCTGCTGCTAACTGGGCCACCCCCTCCTTGGCTTCGCAGGTAGGTTAAACCCCACCCAAGCTCGTCACGTCAGCGCCAAGCACACTACACCCTTCTGGATGTCTAGTCAAACGACTCCATGCTCCGCATCCTCCTCTCTGCTGAAGACGTGTGCTCCAGCATGTAATCAGCAGCTGCTTTATGCGATATCTTCTGCAGCTATGTCTACCTCCCAAGTAAGTCAAAACCTTCTAGGGGGCCGAAATGAATCCTACACCCCTCCGTGTCTTCCCCGATCCGGAGCTGAGCTCAGCAGCTCAGCAAGCATATTTAGCAGACACGTTCCGCCGCGCCACCTGGCAGACATTGCCAGTCAAGCGCCTATCTGCCATCTCCGTGATGAACGATTCGCCCGCGGGACGCGCTCGCTCCTGCCAGTCTTCGCAGGTGGCTGCTCTCCATCGGAATGAGGAGGAGCTGGGAAATGCCAGGCTTCCGGGGGGGCCCCAGGAAGGGGCTGCTCAGGGTGGCGGTGGGTTTCACGGAGCCCCTGTCCGAGGTCCTCTCGGAAGAGGCCGCCGAGAACCAGGGGAACAAAGAGGGGGACCACGACCCCAGGCCTCGGCATTTCTGCCAAGCGTCCCGGCAGGCCCTCGCCCCGCTCGACGTCCGGGCCGGCAGCAGCTCCACGTGCAGAGCCGAGGGGGAAGCCCACGTCCCCTCGGCGCGCCCTGCGCCGGGCTTCGGGCTGCCCACCCAGCCCGAATCAGACAAAGAGAAGCGGCGGTGGGTGCCTGCCGCGGCTCCCCGGCTGCTCTTCACTCTCGTTTATAAACACTTTCTTCCTCCTTTGCTACCTGCTCTTCTCTCGGCTAAGAAACAGAGCGCGGGACCTGATCCGGGTATCACTTTTCAAATGCCCAAATCCCTGTAAAGGTTTAGTGTCTGGCTGTGTGCATTTTGCTCAGTATTAACATGTTCAATGGAGTACTTTGATTTTTTTTTTTTTTTTATCTCGACGCCAGAAGCTGGTGAATATATGCTTCATAGCTTCAGATAAACCTTTTGTTCTTCTGGGGCTGATCAGCTGGTAGAGCAGCGAGAGGGAGAAGGGAGGGGAATTCACAGGGGCTCAGCGGTTTCAAAAAGTCAAATTACCTCTGAGCCATAGCAAGGCTGATAATTTAAATGAAAAAATATATATACAGGCTGCAGCACACAACACCGTCTCTGGTAGGACTTTTAATGAAGCCCCAGTTGTGATGACACTGGAGCCGGGGACGCTACGGTGGGATAATTACTTGGCTCCCACACAGCTGAGTTCCACAGATGCATTATTAACGGCACCTTCCTCGCCATAAAGAGAGCTGAGCAGAGGTGAGCGCCGCGGACCTGGGCGGCCGCCATTGGCGGCCTGGCACAAACCCAAACGAGCCTCCTCCACACGAGCACGCACGGTGGTGAAATTCCAGAGAATCCTGTGCGGGGAGGGGGAGGGGGGAGGGAGGAAAGGGGGTACATACATGTGTGTGTATATGTATACACACGTGTGTGTGTGTGTGTGTGTGTGTGTGTAGCCCATCCAGACGTGACCAGAGACGTCACCTTTCCTTGCACGATGTACTTGGACTGAGGCAACCTGGGAAATTATGGAGTCAGACCACATTGATTTTCCCGCAACAGATCTCGGAGGCGGCCCTGATGAAGAATTACAGAGGAGATGCAGCCGCGGGATTCTCCTCCCGCCCGGCCGGCTCGCCTGCAGCCCGGGGCTCACCTGGCTGGGGCCGCAGGGCTGCGCCTCCTGGCCTGGCACGGGGCACGGCGGGGCTCCCCGTTGGCACTGCCGGGCAGCGCCCCCTTCCCAAGCCTGGTTCCGTTCCCGAGCCCGGCCGCTCACGGAGGCCGCACGTGCAGGACATGCCGGGGTCGCCAGCTGCCTCGGGGTCCAAGGGTCAGCTGGCAGGGAGCGAGCCATAGATACGGTTATTCGTGCTCCCGCCTCACCCCAATTAAAGCCAGGGACAAAGTCGCACGGGTCACTGTTGCTCGGGGCCAGCGGGACCGTCCGCGCATCCCACGCCGGCTCCAGGGTGACTTAGAGGAGACGGGAGGGAAGCCGGGGCCCGTGGTCTCCGCCTCGGTTTCGCGTCCCCTGGAAGCGTCTGTTTCAAGGTGACCCGGCTCCCCGCGTCAGGCCCAGCGTCCCCGCCCGCGCGGAACCGGGGGCCTCCCAGTAATTAACACCCACGCTTGATGAGTCCAGCTGGCAGAAGGAAGCGGTGCCAGAAGCCTGCACTCTGCGACACGGGCTCCCGCGGCCGCGCCGGCGAGGACCCCTCCCTCCGCGGCCATTCCGGCCACCCTGTCCCCGGGGAGACGGCGAAGGCCACCCACCCGGCACAGATGTTCACCAGAAGGATGTTCGGAACAGGGGACAGCTAAACGCTCCCACGGAGAATCTGCACGGCGGCACTTCCGCGCAGGGAACACCGACCCGCCGCGGAGAGCGACGGTGTGGAGCCACGTGCGCCAACCCGGAAGTCATCGCCGTGCCCTGCGGGGGGCAAAGGTCGCCAAAGAGTGTGGACGTGGTGACTCCATTTAGAACTGAACACGGGTACCGAGGCGCACACAGACACTCCAGGCGTACAAAGGGCCGACACAGCACCACTGTCTTGGCCTCAGAACTCAAGGCCGAAGTGACGCCGGGGTGGGACCAGGAAGGGCGCGCGGTGGTCCTCCGGGTGTAGGTGACCCTGCGTCCTGATCCGGTGCCAGGGGCACCGACCGGCTCAGCCTGGGAAAATCCAGCGAGCTCTATGCTTAGGACACGTGAGCCTTCCCGCATGTAGCTTATGCCTGCGTGAGTCACTGCATGTTTACCGATGTGTACTTTTCTGTATAAACACCAAACGCAACAAAAGGTTTTTAGAGCTGCGTTCACAGGTGTACGAACAGAATGGCAAACACAAAACTGTTAACGGCCGTTTGCCCTGGCAGTGCGATTAAGGATGGGTTCTCTCTCTTCTACTTCTTAACTTTTTTTTCTCGTGAGAACAATATATTGCGTGAGTTTTTTGTTACTTTTTATTCCCCACAGGCTTTTTAAAACAGGGAGGGACACCGCGCCCGAAATCATAAGGAACGGGAACAATTAGCAAACTGAATGTAACCACCATCACAATAGCATTTACGCAACTAAAGCACTCAAATGCACACTGGGAGTTCCACCAGAAACTTCCAGAAGAACAGAGACAGACTTCTTCCGCGCTGGTCACGTGAGGAGGACTTGTATTTTCCTCGCGTGGCCCACAAGCTGTAGGAACCAAAGGTAAAGCGACAGCTCTGTGTGCCACACGACCACTGCAGAGCCTCGCAGGTCACCCACACCGGGCAGGAGCCGGCCGTGGGTGGCCAGAGAACAGACAGACAAAAGACAAAGCATCCGGGAGGTTCAGACCCACGGGCGAAGGTGTGGCTGCACCCCCTTAGCTGACCCCCCCCCCCCCCGCGGCCGGCAGGACCAGCCCTCCCCTCCCCCACACCTCTTCCTGCTCATCTTAGATCCCTCTGTAGCAGATCGATCCCGACCCCGCCATGCCCCAGTTCATAAGCTGAATTGCCCGCCGATGCTCAAAACGCAGAGGAATGACAGAGTCTGCAGGTGTCAGAGCAGAGACGGCTCCCAGGGGAGGAAGCGGGTCATCCGAACAGATTCATCACTGGCCCCCGACCCCCACCAACATCCTTTCAACACCTAATCCAGGTTTGTTGAGAGGCAAGGGGAAGGCTGTGTGGGGAGTGAGTAGGGGGACCCCTGGTGGTGACCACGGCATCCCTGCCGCTGTCCCCAGCAAGCCAGTTCTGACCTCGGAGGCCTCCTGCAGCAGAACAAAAGCTCTGCCTGAGCAGACCCCACCCAGAAACCGAGGGTGCTGGGGAAGCGCGTCCCCCTGGCCTGGCCTCTGCCCTGCTGGGGCCTCCGTGAAGTCCTCCGGCACCCCCCTCAGGCCCTGACTGCACGTCCTCGGCCCAGCCGCTGGTCCCTCATGCTTCGGATTCTCTAAAGTGGAAAATCTAAATCTCTGCCCGAGCCCATTGTGGGGGTGGAGGGGGGATGGCCTCAGGTCCCCAAGAAGCCCCGGCACCACTGCTGATGGGGCACCCAGGGAGCAGCGGCTTCCTTTGGAAAGGGGGACAGAGAATACTCAGCAAAGCACAGGGGGGAAAATCACTTCCTTCCAGCGGGGAGACCAAGGACTTTGCGGGGGCTCCGAGGCAGCCCCAGCTGTCTGCCACGCTCTCCCGGGCCCTGCTGGTGGGCTGGTGAGCGCACTGCTGGCCACAGCCGAGGACGGCCTCCCACAGTGCCCGAGGGGCCCCTGGAGGCAGCACCTGCCCCCCCCCCGACTCCCTGCCAGAAGCCAGCAAGAAGTATGTTGCCCTAGATTACTGGGGCTGTGCCAGGCCAGGAGACTAGAACCCCAAAACGAAATCACTAGCAGCGCAAGGAAAGTCCTTGAGGACCACCCCCCCCGGGCTGCCTGCCCTCAGCTGAGGGGCGCGGGCCTCCAGGCAGAGGCCCTGGACTGGCCTCCCCAGCAGGAAAGAAGGACATGTCCTGGGTTCAGAGCTGGAAGCAAGACACTGCCTCTCGCAGCCCGTGCTGGCTGTTCGGAGACCAGGGTCCAGCGGCCTCTGTCGTCATTAGAAGTGCCACACGTCCCTTCCCTCTGGAACCTCTCCTTGCTCCTCCTCCCTGCATCAGGAAGACGCAGCCGCACACCTGCAGGAGCACAGCCAGCAGTCTCTGCGGGGAGCCCCGGGCCTCTCCCAACGGGGGGCTGGCTGCTTAACAGAGGGGACCTCTCTGTGTGTGCCTCTCTCGCTCACACTAAGATAGAGACACACACACAGACATGCACAAACACAGAGAAGCAACCGCACAGATCCAAATCCATAGAATCACACAAATGCACAAGGTCGTAAACGTACCCAAACCCAGAACACAGAACCAAACACTGAATACACTGGACCCTGAAACACACCCAAGCACGAGGGCACTAGACACACAGAAGACTCAGCAACCAGCCCACGGGCATGCAAACGCGGAGACACGTTACACACAAACTCTCAACACAAACCGAATACACGGAACCCGGGCTGGGAGACACACTCCAGGCCAGGGCTGGCAACTCAGACGCCCTGAGAGAGCAAGAGGTGGGCATCGGGCTGGTCGTTACAAACAGGAAGGCGGTCAGCTGCTCCGAGCACGCAGGCGAGGCCTGGACAGGCCCCTCCAGAACCCCTTGGTGGTCTCTTTCTTGTTTGAGCCCTGAAACCCCCAGCCCCCAGCACCGGCCATTTCCAGAGACCCTGACAGGAGCCTCCCAGGATCATGCTGGACGGCGAGAGTGTGATGCAGGGGATGGGGGGTGCAAGGATGGGGAGGGGCTCTCCTATGTCTCCTACTGCTGGTTACCCACCCCCCAAATGAGGACTGTACCCAGACAGGGGTGCTGAGAAGGTAGGGTGTCCCGGCCACCCAGGCTCCACGTGGGACGCACCGACCCTGGGATGCACCTCTCTGGCGACAGACAGAATCTGAAAACTGTGGTCCAATCTTGATAACCTGGGACCAAACTGACCTCCCAGCGGCCCCCGCTCCGCCTGCATCTAAACGCCACAAAAGCACCCTCGCGGCCCCACCGGCCGCACTCCCCCCCCCCACCAGCCCGGCTCCCTTCTACAGAGTGCAGCCACGGATCCGGGTCCCCGGCAGGGTTCGCGCCTACGAATTCTATTTTAAAAAATACGCTACCCACCGACGTCCCTACCCGCCGTCGGGCTAACGAAACGTTAATGTCTGTACCTCGTCAGTTCTCAACCCATAGACGAGGGACCAGACTCAACCACCAAGGCCGGCCTCGCCGGTCCTAAGACGGCCAACAAAGGCAGCGCCCACACAGCGCACACGCACCCAACACCTCGGCTGTCTTTTTAAACCTCTACAGTATTTTGTCAATATTTTTTTTCATTACAGCCGGGGATGCATAAATATTTTATTACAAACCAAAGGCCTAAAATAAACAGTTTAGTAAATAGTTATTACGTTTCAAGGAAAAACATCTGTGGAAACGGCTTTCCGTGTAATTATTTTTGCTATTTTACATCAGTGCTCAACACGGATTTCTTTGGCACTAATGTTTCACTTGTTCTAAATCTTCCTCCTTGTTGCTATTATTAAAATCTTAAAAAGTGATCAAATCTTAAATGAAGAAAAAAAAATGATTCACTAGAAATTATTCATATCACAGTGAGCCCACTACTAAACCTGGCGGGGGTGCAGTATTTTCGGTGGAATTAACATAAAATATACAACTGCAAATTATCCAGGAAATAGCTATGTTCTTTACGGCATGCTTTTACATTCGGAAAAAAAAAAAAAATGTTCTCCTTCTCCGTCTTGCACAAAGCCACACACAGCTCCATTCTGGCAAGTTTTAAAGGGAAAGTAATACATCTGTCGTAGGGGCGGAGATGGGGGGCAGGGGGGTGAGAAGGGCCTAACGGACGCCTCAAGGTGGGTCGGCCTCAGAGACCCACCTCGGCTTTCCTGCCCCTGCACTCCGAGCATCTGTCTCCCCTCACAGGCCTCAGCTCTTTCTCCAAACACAAGAAAAACTGTAACACCATGTAAAATGCAAATCTCGCTGTAAATATTTTATAAAATTGTTGCATACATCCCAAAAGCTATAGGTCTTAATTGAGAACAGGCGATTTTTCTAGTCAATATATGGAAATGGAAAATGCTAATTTGTGTTTTTCTCCTTATGAAAAGCCCTGGAGAACAGCAAGCCACAAATGCACTCGCTTTAATATTATAAATATAATTTGGCTCCCTCTTTGCCTTCCCCGGGCCCGGCTTTTATCTCCTGGTGGCTGCAGGAGGAGATGGAGAACGGCTTTTACCGAGTCGGCCTGGGAGGGCGACCTCGGAGGATGGCAGGGGGGGGCGGATCGGGCAGACCCGGGAGCCCCCCACCCCTGCCACTGGCAGCCCCTGCGGGCTGGCGGGCAGGGGCCACAGGCCACGGGCGCTGCCCGGGGTTCTGTTCACCGAAGGCCAGAAGCAAGACACAAGGCGGCAGCCTCGGTCATGGGGCTCCTCTCTCTGCCGGGCCTGCTCCCTCTGCCCACCGCGGAGCGCCGTCGGGCAGCGAGGGCCGCCCCCGAGGGCCGCCCCGGGAGCAGCCACGATGAACAGGAGGGCCGGCAAGATGGCAACTCGGACATGCCTGTTCCCGAACTCCCAACTGACACGAAAGCCTCTGCCAGTGACCCCAAGAGCCTGCCCCTCCCAGCAGGGGGCCCCCGCCCGCCATCCCGGGCCCCACGGCCCCCTTCTCCTCAGCCCTCCTGACCAGGGCCGCCCGCCTCGGCGGACGCGCGCCACGCGGCCTTGAACTGCGGCGGGTCGTGGTGGGATGAGCCGCGGGTGCCAAACACACGTCAGAGGACGAGAGAAAGAACGTGAGAGAATTCTCCTTGACAACTGTTTAAGTTGATTACACGGCACAGTCATAAGGTTTTGGATATATCGGGTTAAATAAAACTATTTTATAGCATCTGTCTCCTTTTACTTTTTTTCCAATGCAGCTCGTAACACAGTTAGAATCACCCACGTGGCTCCGACCCTATTTCCCCCGGACCGCGGGCTGCAGAGAACGCTCTGGTTTGCTGCGTAGCGGCTGGCGTAGTCACGTGACGGGCACGGCTCCGGCCGACACCGTGGGAGTGGCAGGCCCCCCGCGCTATGACCCTACAGTGGACAGGGCTCTGAGTCAGGGATCCCAGGGCCCCCTCAACCCGTCCATATACAGTTCAAGAATGCAGTGACACCAAGGGTGTCCATGACCAGCCACGCGCTCGGAGAGGGCGGGTCCCCTGCCCCCTCCTCAGTCAAAAAGAGCTCAAAGGTTTGGTGGGCGGAGCCTTCTCCCCCCACCCAGGAGCCTCCCGAGTCCCCCGCCCGCGATCGGAATGCAGACCAGGTCCTTATTGGGAGAGCTTGTCATCGATCGAGCTGCGCTTTGCCTGTGTATCGCTTGGCGGGGTGGGGTGGAGGAACGGGCGGCAGTTGGGGTGAGGCAGCCTGGGTGTACCCCGGGCTGGGCCCCGCCCCCGCTCTGAAAGCTTAGGGCCATCGCCGAACCTCTCCCTTGCCTTGGCTTCCTAATCTGTCAAATGGCAACCACGGCATCGACGTCAGAAAATGCTTTGGTGAAGTTGGGACAACCCACGGCAGGTTCCAGGACGCGGCGCACGCCCCGTGACCAGCAGGTCTCCTCGTTACGTTACTGCTGTGATGGCTTTTGTCATTCCAGAGCTGCCTGTGACGGAAAGCCAAGTTCTCAGGCGTTGGGAGCATCACCCCTGGGACAGAGGCGGGGAGGGGAGCCAGTCGCAAAGCCAGCGCGAAGTTCAGAGGGGAAAGGGGGTGCCTGAGGCCCTCTCCCACCCCTGGCTGCCGGCGGACCCCAGAGCCAGGGCACAGAGCTGGGCACGAGAAGCCCAGGGTGGAGGCTTGTCCCCTCGGAGGCCCGGTCCGGCTCTCCAGATGCACGGAGATGTTCAGAAAGCCCGCGGTGAAGGCCGTTGGCTGGAGAGACTCACGCGCCATGCATCACCAGGCAGGTGTCGGGGACGGGCAAGGGGACGAGGTTAGGGCTGCATGGAAACCACGTATGAGTCACGCAGCAACTGTCCACTGCACATGGCTCCTACAGGCACCCAAACGCCACCGGCTGACGCGGCCGTTCCCGGAGGTCAAAGATGGGACGTTCAACACCGAACAGCTCCAGTGCCTGAGAGCGGGTGGCCCCTGGCAGGACGGCGAGGCTGCGTGGTAAGGGACCCCCCGTTTCAGAAGCCCACCTCGGGCACCCGGCTGAGAAGAAACCCCTCCCAGATGTCCACGCGTGGGCGCACACGCAGACAGACGTGCACGCGTGTGCCGGCCTGCCTTGGAACTTACAGATTAGAGATAAACAAACCAAGAGTGGAGGCAGGGAGGGGACAGACGCACACCCATCGGGCCCCTGCACTGGCAGACGTCGATATTCCAAAGACAGAGGCCGAGGGGCACGCGGCAGCCTTCCAAAATCGAGGGAGCATTTTCCCCGTCCGCTGTCCCCAGCGCAGTCAGCACGTCCAGGAGAAACGCCGACGCACGAGGCTCCGAGCGCTGAGCGCTCCCTTGCCTGGGGCTGAGCCCTTGCCGTGCCAACAGAGAGGTTAATGAACCCGCACGAGGGCGCACAGCAAACGCGCGGCAGAGCCAGAACTGAACCCCGGTTCCGAGACCCCAGAGCTGGGATGCAGAAACAGCACACTGGGGGGGGGCACTGCTCTCAGGGCTGGAGTCCGGAGGCCCCCTCTGGATGGAGACCACGGCCCTGAGCCACCTCCCTCACCCGGACATGGGGAGATGGCAAGACGAGACACGTGTGACCGGCCCGCGAATCCTCCTCATCCTCATCGCCGAGCCGGGGGCGGAGTGCCAGGCTCTGCGCAGGCCCTGGCTGAGCAGCCAGGACGAGGTCCCGATGAGCAGGCAAGGCCCCTGGTCCCACTCCAGTGGGAATGAAACACTGCACAGACCAACACGTGAGTGACGAGATGGCTAAATTAAACAGGAAGACGGAACGGAGTGATGAGGTTGGGTCCGGGCTCGTCAGCGCCCTCGGGGGCACCTCACGACCTCATTGCCTCAGCAGGAAGGGGGCCGTGTGGGGGGACGTCCCCCGAGCTGTGGAGGCAGCCGGGGCCCCTCACCCGGGCAGCTCGGGCTCCTGCATCACACACATACTCAGCATGAGGACGCGACGCGTCATAAAACCCTGCAGGAAGACACCCCCAAAGCCAAGCCCGCAGAACCAAGGCCCCTAAACCAACCTCAAGCTTCTAAATTCTGGGTCAGATGGACAGAAAATCTGGGCAACGTCTGGCCTCAGTTCTCCACGCCTGGAAGGGACGGGAGAGGCGCCCAGGGCAGCAGACACAAGGCCAGGACAATGAGGCCAGGCTCCCTGGCCCAGCAGGTGACGCTGCTGCTGGAGGCCCCCTCCCCGGCGGGGAGCAGGCGGGGAGCGGGGAGGGAGCCGGCCATGTTGATCACCCACCAGCAGCCAGCCCCCCGACTGCAGGCCTCCGTCGCCCACACTGAGCCATTAGCTCGTAATGGCCCCCGAAAGCTCCCTCAGCCACAGACCCAGGCCGCGCGTCAGGCTCCAACACCAAGGATACTAATGACCGCCGCACTGCCCCAATAAATCATCATCGCTCAGAAGGGGCTCCGGCTTCCAGACCTCATTTCGTGAATTTCCCCCTAATCCGCAGCTGCCTGGGCCACGGGGTCCTCGGGCGGGCGCATCCTCGGCACTTCTCTGTTCGGCGTTTATAAAGGAAGGGACGAGAGGAGGGAGACGGAGGACATGGAGCTGCGCCGTGCCACAGGGGTCCCCACCAGCGGGCACGTGGGGTGGGCACGGAAGCCCCGTTGGAGATGCCCTCGGGTGCCTCTGATGGCCCGGAGCAGGCAGCCCTGAAGCCGTCCAGCACGCACGGCCCCTTCCAGATAGAAGCTCCACAAATCAGGGCGCCACGGCCACGGGGGTGATGTGGCACGCGGGGGCTGACGGCAGGCCGCCTGGGTCTCATCCCCGCTGACTCCTGCCCGCCGTGGGACCTCAGCCAGGCATCTTCGCCTCTGCGCGCCTCGATCTTCCCATCTGTAAAACGGGAGGACGGGGCCTCGCTCGGGGGTTGATGTGCTGACGGAAAGTGCTGAGGGCAGGGCCCGTCACGTGAGCGTCACGGGACCGGGTGAGATCACTCCCACCACTGCCGTCTCCCGCATGCAAACCCTCCGGAAAAGTCCTACAGGAAGAGACCTGGTTGACGTGGCGACATGCTCACTTACTGCCACTCGGTCATGTTACGCTGGGAGTGCGGTTCCTGGGAGGGGAGCCGCGTGGCTCGAAGTCACGAGGCACGGGAGGAGGACGGGCTGGCGTCCAGGCCCCCTGCCTCCCGGGCTGCAGCTCCCTGCTATGAAAGATGCTCGCCCCACAGCCTCCAGAGGCAGCAACCCAGGGAGCGGGGAGCAGGCTTCCGGTGCCAGGAACACCCCAGGCCTCTCCGGGCCCAGCTGCCCTGGGGTTCCACCTGCAGGCCAGGGGACCTAAAGGTGACTCTCGGGAACACAGAAGCAGCTGGGGAGCATCCTCGCAGCCCGCCTGCCTTCTTGGACGACGCAGGGGCCAGGGTCTCGTTCCTCGAGATGCTTAGGGACACCCCCAGACCCTGACCTGCCTTCCTCTCCCTCCTTGGTGGGAGTCCTCACTCGACGGCCCCAGCTTTGGCCATGGGGGGCTTGGGCTAGCACTGCGTCAACGCGGACCCTGGCCATGAGTCTCACATACAGTCGGAGCTTGATTATTGTTGTGAGAGACTGAATGACTGAATCTTCAGGCCGTAATGCTACCCGCTGCTGCCCCCCCCACACCCCCCCCCGCCTGGGCTCTCCCAGCTTCCTGTCCTGGACTAGAGATGCTCTGCTCCAATCTTACTCTCTGGAGGCCCCCAAAAATAACAGAAAGAGGGCCCAGAGTCCAGTTCATCACTGCCTCTGCCAGGAAGCCCTCCCTGACTTCTCAAGGCTGCCTGTCTGGGCCCCCTAAACACTGTTCTATGTAACAACTGATCCCCCCAGCCTGCGGCTCACCTGACCTCCCTCGCCACAGGGTCTGCTGAGGGCTTGTTCGTTGTTGCCCCTTGCCTCCAGCAAGAGCACAGACCTGGGCACTGGGAGGTCATCACCGTGAAAAATGCCCAAAACCTCTGCAAGCCAGGCCGGGGGCTGGGGGGGCAGAGGACAGGAAGGGCCGTGTGGGACCAGTGGGTTGGGTCTGCAGACCCGGGCGAGCCCAGAGAGGCCCAGGTGGTCTGGTTCCAGCAGAGCCCGCCGCTCCACCTACCGCGAGAGCAGGGGCAGAGCCCAGAGCCCCACGTGGGGGCCGGCCGCCTGGGGAAGCGAGGCCCCCCGCGGCAGGCTCCGCCGGCCGGTGTGGACCAGCGCCTCCTCGGCAGCAGCGGCACCTTTGAAGCACACAGAAACCGACTGGAAACCAGGTCAGGGAAGAGCGGCTCTCGTTTCCGCCAGGGGTGAGCGTTCCTCCCGGGGAAGGGCCCCACGCAAGTCTCCAACCCGAGCACGCGAGGCCGGTGGGAACCAGGCCTCGTTCCCTCGGTGGCCCCGCGGCTGCCAAAATTACTGACAAACTGACCTACAAAGAGAGTTTCCACTTCGTGATCAAACCCCCAAGGTTAACGGCGGAGCTGCCGGCGGCAGACGCTTCCCCAGCGCGGGCCCGGGCACCTCTGTCTCACGGAGAAACGGGTCCCAGGAATGCCAGGGAGGAGGGGGAAGGAAGGGTCCAGCGCTGGCTGCACGCGAGCATCGGGACGTGCCGGAGCCGGTCCCAAAGCCGCCGCTGCGGGCGGCCAGCCGGAGCGACCTCCGGCCGGGCGGCCACGCGGACGCCAAGTCCGTGGCGTCGCCCAGAGCTACGCAGCGTGCACGCTTCCCGACCACGCCTGCGGCCCCGAGTGCCGTGGGATTTCTGCCACCCAAAGACTCTTGCTTCTGCTCAGTGCTGGTTTCGTGGGCGCGTGGCCCGGGCAGTGGCTCAGGTGCCTGGACCGAGAAGCGTCCTGCACTGGGCTTCGGATCCTGCCGTTGCCCACCCTGGACGTCTTGACTTTCTCACACAGGGCCCTGCATTTTCACTGTGCACCAACTACGGAGCTGCCCACCCCACCCACCCACCCACCACCCACCCACCCACACACACACACACACACACACATTTGAGGGCACCAGGCCCATGCCAACAGGGTAGCCAAAAGAAGAAAAAATGAGCAATTACCAGTGGATTTATCACTGGATAATGTGCACAACAAGTAAAACATCCCGCCTCCATCCTTCCTCATCCTCCAAGGCGTCAGATGCGGACCCACCTGTGAAGCTGCCAGGGGCAGGGACAACAGGACCCCTGGTGACGGCGAGGGCATGAGGCTGCCGGAAGCCCTCGAGGCTCCGCCCTGACACAGGAAGCAGCTCTGGATAGCAAGGAACCCATTGGAGACTAAGGACCCTTGGGTTTTTGTACATTATACCAATGTCTGAGCTGCAAGAAAATCTCCTGGATTTGCGGAGACGGTAAGTAGCAAAAGCAGGTCACAGAACGCCCACGGGCAGGCAGGAGACAAGGCCGCCGTCAGCAACCCACTGAACGGGGCACCCGGGTCCCTCACCACTGACCCTCAACCCAGACGTGAAACACCAGTGGCCAATGACATCTCATCAGGGCTGCCGAGGACCTGGGACCGAGGGTCCGCCCCTTCTAGAAGATGAGCCGAGGTTCACAGAGGTCTGGAGACGGCCCAGCACTGCCCACCAGGCCAGGCCTGGCACGCGGCCCTCCTGACTCGTGGTGGTGCGAGGTGTGAGGACCCATAGCACCCAGGCGAAATCTTACAGGGAACACCAAGCCCCAAAGCAGAGCAGGGCAGAACTGCTCTCAACCCCCAGGTCCCAGTCCCAGCCTCTGGGCCTCCTCCTGTCCACGTGGCCCACGGGACCTGCGTGGAACGCCGGGGTGCCTCAGCTTGCCGTCTGACAACCAGTGACCCAGTGGCCTCGTTCCTAGTCCCCATCAATACTAAACGGCTCAGTCTCGCCCCGTTTGTACACGCGTGCCGGGTTTCCGCAGGACCTCGGCCCCGTGAGGGACCTGCCTGCGGTCACAGCCCCGCGGTCCCGAGCCTCAACCCTGCGCAGCTGCTGCCCCGGCCGACCGCAGAGGCTGACGAGCCCCCGGCCCTCACCGCCGCACCAGCTGGGTCGAATGCGGGGCGCTCTCCCCACCACCACCCCGGCTCCCCAGCTTCTCCACCTCACCAGCTTCCAGGGGAAAAAAGTCAGAGTCTGAACAAAGGGTGCAGAACAAACCCACACGACTGGGTGGAACCAGATGCGAGGCACCCTTAGTTTCAAAACACATCATTTCTGCCTCGGATGCCGCCTGGCTCGCTTTACGGGCCCGGGGCCTGCGGCAGCCCATCCCCCTCGCTCTTTGCCAGGAGACACGGGCCGGGCCCCGGGCCAGGCCCAGGCTCCCACAGTCTCTGCTCCAAGCGCCCCGCCAGGCTCCTGGCCCCGCCACCAGAAACTCTCAGACAAGAGGCCAGCGTGGGCTTCGTCTGTGGAGTGATTTAGTGGGGCAACGAGGAGGGGTGGCACTTGGGCATGCACGGGCCTGGCCTGGCATTCACCCTGGCCTGTGGCCATCTGTGTGACCTCAGGCAAGTGTCTGTCCCTCTCTGAGCCTCAGCTTCTGGCTCCGACCCCTTCTTGGTGTCTGCGAAGAGCAAGACCCTCTCAGATCCCGTTGCTAACAAGGAGAGAACTCCGGCTCGCCCCTCCCCAAGCCTGCCCGCCTCCTTCCACTTCCCAGAGCAGGCGCTCTCCAGAAGGGGGCAGAGGGACAGGGGACCCTGGACTCCCGCCTGGGAGAATTCAGACTCTTAAAACTCAATGAAGCTTCCTGCTCAGCACCAAGCCTTGAAGCCTGGAGCTGGGGCGAGCTGCCTTCCTGCAGATGCTCGCTCATCAATAAATCGCCATGCTGAACCACAGGGTCATTGTCAGGCCAGCACCGTCGCTGGAGGAAGGCACTGCAGACAGGCGGGTGGACTGACAAGTGTCAGTTTTCAGCTCGCTGCTTACCACAGGCCACCAGCTGCGAAACAGAAGAGAGACGGGCTAACGACAAAACTTTCCAGCTGCCTTGCACCCGAACTCGAGGGGCGGATGCCCCCCAAAAGGCGTTTCCTCAACCTCTCCCTGGGAATGGGGTGGATGAGAAAAACACCAGCGAAACGCCAAGCTGGTGTCACGACACCGGCGTGATGAAGATGAGCAGGGGCCTGAATGGCACCAGCGCGCTGAGCCAAGGAGAGGAAGTGGCCTGAGCTCACAGCCCCCACCCCACGCTAAGGTCCCGGCAGCTGTAAAAGTGTCAGGGAAAACCAAGCAGATCGTATCCGAGTCGTAACCAGAAAAACAACTGCCAAAGGATGCGTGTGAGTAACCTTCCTGCAGGGAAGTCCCGTCTTTCGGGGTCAGAACGAGAGTAACGTAGAGTCGGCTTCTGGGTTCTCTCCGCAAAGCGGAAAAGCACCAGGAAAGCTCATCGGCACGACGTAAAAGGGAGTGTGGAGTGGGGGCCGGGCACGGAAGGGGCCTGGTGTGGCAGGAAGTGAGCGGGAAGGAACGAGACTGGGCCGGGAGAAGCTGGGCCGGGAGAAGCTGGCTTAGCGGAAGGAAGCAGCGTCAGCCGGAGTTCGGTGCACACCTCCTGCGGGGTGGTGAGGAAGAGCAGGAGTCAAAACGATGGCAACGAGCAGGGTTGATAGGCAAATGTATGAACAACTGGAGCAGCAGGGACCTCACCCACCTGCGCTACCCCTGGCTGGAGCCTGGCGGTCCCTGACGGACCCGGGGGTTCCCTCTGGCTGGAGCTCGGGCAGGACCCAGAGTCCGGGCACAGGGAATGCATGTGCGGACAGGAGACTCAGGGCAGAAACTCCTGGCCAGTAGGGAGCTATTTCCACATTTTAACAAACAGCACAGCAGTGCCGGCATGTGCTGGCGAAACGCCAGACCTCTGCCCAGCGCCCCGATTCGGGCGAGGCCGGGACGGGGAACACGTTCTGACTCCCTTCTGATTCATCTGTTCGTTTATCTTGAAGAGCCCTGTTCCTGCCGCCCCGGGGACTCGGGTTCCCAAGCCACCAAGCACAGAAGCAGAGAGCGTGCGCGCGCTGCTGAGGCCCTTCACGCCCAAGCCGGGCCCACGTGGCACCGGCTGCCAACAGGGCGCCCGGAGGAAGAGCTGGACTGCCCCAGGGGCAGGAGGTGAAGCGTCTCCCCGGCTGGACTAGAGGCCCCTCAACAAAGCCCTCACGTGTGTCTACTGAACTGAGCTTACTGCTGGAGGCCTTCCCTTTCTTTAAAAAAATAAAGAAAGGAAGAAATCTATGAAAATGAGAAAACGTCCAGTTTTAAAATCCGGACCGATGGAGTGTCCGCAGATCAAAGTGCTTGATCGACTGACTGCGCCTTAAACTGGCCGGTGAGGCTCCACGTCGGGGAAGTTGAGTCCCCCCTCCCCCCACAGGGACTGTTATGGCGGGGACTATGCCCTACTTGGGGGTTCGGGGGAAAAATAAAAAGACTAAAAAAGAATCGGATTATAGGCTCTCCGAATGAGCTCGTTATCCTGACAGGGCAGTTCCAGAACTTGAAACACGATCTCTCCGGGGCAGGGAGAGGGACATGTTTTTATCACACGTTATGGCTCGACAGATGTTTTGGGTCTGGTCGTCACCCGAATCAAAAGCACCGGGAAACGGCCGAACGTGCAGGGAGGCGAGCGGACTGGGCCCCGTCTCCCTCCCTCTGCGTGTGCTTCCCCCCGCACCCCGCGCCCCCAGTGTGTGTGAGGGCATCTGCGTGTCCCCGAGGTGAGGGCGACACACTGATTCTCTCACGAGTCCTCCCTCCCCCTCCGAAACGAAGATCCTGGGTATGCGGACAGCCATAGAAAGACGGGGTGCCCGGTCTGCAGGGGGGCTTCCACCAGGTCCCCAGGGACGTGCTCCTTCAAGACCCAGAAGGCAGAAACTCTCCCCAGCCTCTCTCTCTCTCTCACACACCCCCACCCGAGCAGGCCCTTTCCCGGCAGGCAGAACGTCCTGCCACAGAGAGAAGGGGGGGGGGGGTCACCTGCCCAGCACGGGAGGCATTTGAAAGGCCTGAGTGGGAGATCAGAGGCGGCTCTAGGTGCCCCCATTTCTCCACCATCGACGGCGAGGCCCAGCTCTTCGGAGGCACCCAGCGCAGGGCCCCACGTGACCGAGGGAATAACGTCTTCGGAATGACCGATGCCCCACGGGGCCGGGCCTGGCTGGCTGCCAGAGGGCTGCGGCCACTTTCCAAGGACAGAGAGGGCAAGCGTTCCTGACAGGGTTCTCCCAGGACTGTGCCTTCCCAGGCCTGAGCCTCCTCGGGGCTCGCCCCAGGGGCCCGTGGAGCCGAGAGGAGGCTGCGTCACTCCCCTGGGGCCAGCCTGGATCACAGCAGGTTCATTATTTCAAGGACAAGTTCTCAGACCCTGTCCCCAGCCACCCCCCAACGGGGTCCGCCGGCAGAGATGACCGTGGCGGCTGAGGCGCGGCCAGGCCTCCCCAGGCAGCTCGGCCCCCTCGGGCCCTGAGGCCCCACGTGCCCCAGGAGGGCTGCACAGGCCTTGTACACACGTGTCAACATACATGTCAACACACGTGGGGCAGGCACCCCTCCCCCAGCCAGTGGAGGGGGACCCTGCCTCTGGGCCAGGCCCCCACAAAGCCTTCCATCGGTTCTTGCTCAGCGGGCCCTGGGAAGCCCAAGGCAGGGGGCCTCCCGCAAAGCCATCTTCTGAAGGGGCCCTCGCCCCCCGCCTCTGGGGGGGCGCTGGGGCCGCGGGAGGCTGAGGGAAGGGGCGCGGGGTGGAGCCGGGCAGCAGAGAGGCGCAGGCTGCTTGGTGTGCCCGCGGCGGGAGGGGGCGTCTCCAACCCTTTCAAAAGCTGGGGGGGGGGGCGGGGAGAGAGGATTTCAAACGAGATCCCCCTCCACCCCCTGCCGCAAAGGTTCCGAAGACCCCTGCCTTCCGCCCCGCTCCCCACCGCTCCCTGGCCAGCAGCAGCCAGGACAGGCGAGCCGAGCAACGTTTCCAAGGAGACGTGCCCCTGAGCCACCATAACTCCTGGGTCTGGAGGCCGCCACGAAGAGGCCCCCCGCTATAAAGGGGCGAGCTTGGCGTTCCCGGGGGAGGTCTCCAGCAGCCTGGGCCCCCGGGGGGGCCGGCCTCCCGCCCCCACTGCCCTGAGTTTACGAGAGGCCACCTCGCTGAGCAGGGCTGCTCCGCCAGCCGAGTCCCTCCGGTGCCACTAAGGGACTTTGACCCCCGCCAGCGCCAGGCAGCCACTCCGGGCTCAGGCCATTTAGCAGGGGAAGCTGTCCACAGGGACCCTGGGCCCCAACAGTTTAACTACAGAAACTGCAGAGCCACCGCCCTCCCCCCAGGGCCCCGGTGTCCCCTGTCTTCCATTCACACCTCCCACTGTCACCCCCTGCCACCTTCCCCAGGCCACCAGGGCCAACGGGGCACACAGCACGAGCCCAATACAGCTTACCGGCGACCTCCCCTCTTCTCCCCGGCCTCACTCCCTTGCCTCTGGACTGGCCGGGTGGCTCCCTTTCTCTTCCCATCTCCCCCCATCAACGCTGCAGCCAGACCAGCTCCATAAAGCTCACAGAGTGTGCAGGACACACCTGCTCCCAAACCTTCAGTGGCTCCCTAGTGCGTAAGCCCACGGGTGCACACTCAGGAGCCCAGAGGGAGCGGGCTGGGGGCACAAGGCGTCCCCCTGAGACACCGCAGGGCCTGGCGGGGACTGTGGTCCTGGGCACACGTGCTCCCGGCTGGGGCCAAGCCGCTGTCACTGTGCCGTGTGGGGTCCCTCCCACCGCGGGCCTGGGCTTAGGCCGAGGTCCTGGCCCTGCTGCTCCCCGGCTGGAAGGACTCGGGTCACTGGTTAAACGTCCTCTACGAGATGTGGAACTAGCACCTGTGCCAGGTGTCTGCGTGGTGGGCTCAGTACGTGGCAGCCGCCCGCGTCTTCGCCCGGCGCGACCCCCCCTCACTGCATGGGGTGTGTCCTCGGTGCCTTCCCTGGGTGCTGTACGGCCTCTGAGCGCAGGGCCTGTGTCCCCTTAGCCCGCTAACACCCGCGGAGACCGCCCCAGCTCTCTGCATACAGCAGGTGCTCAGTCGGTGGTGCTCTCTGGTAAACAGGGCTGACGAGGCCGGGAGGGCGGGCAGGTGGGGAGGGCAGGCCAGAGGGAGGAGGTCCCCAGCCGGTGCCTGTGGCCATGCACCAAGGGCCTACCTGGTGAGACTTTCTGCAACTGAGCAAATGTCTCACCTGGACCAACCGCTCCTTGCTGCCCGCTCCCAGGCCTCCAGCACCCATGTGGCCTGGGACCCGGGCCAGCCAGAGCACTGCGGAGCAGGCGTGGGCGAGGGGCCCTGTCCGGCCCCCAGACAGGACTCCTTCCCCTCCGCTCCTCAAAGCCCCGGGGCGGGAGTGGCTTTTCACCCGAGGAGGACATGCGGCGTCTGAGCTCTGCAGAGAAGGGGAGACGGAAGAGGGAAGGGAGGGGGAGCAACGCCTCTCCAATTAGCCGGCGTTCGCCCTCCATGCTCACAAGCAGGAGCCACATTAACACCTGCCACAGCAGCGAGCGCTTTCAGACATCTTCATCCTCACCTCCTTGACACGCTCCCTGAAAGCCCGCTCGGCAGCCGGTGACTGACAGGAAGTTCCCGACTACGTCAGCAGGAGGCTTTCGAACAGAAGAAATTAAAAAGTCACCAGTCTCCCTGTCAGGCCAAACGCCCAGGGCCCTAACCGGGCTCCTCCTGTCCCCTCGCCCCTGGGCAAGGCCCCCCATGCACACAGGCGGGGTCAGCGCCTTCATAAGTCACTAGGCTGCTGGAGACGCAAACCACGGAGTCTGGTGACACTCCGGCAGGGTGGGGCAAGGGACCACACTCGCCCTGAGCGAAAACTGCACTCAAAAAAGGCCGGTGGTGGCGCCGACTGGAGCCACTCTCACTCAGGGCCGGGGCATAATGCCCCACAACCACTCTGGAAATCCGTGAGTCGGGACCTCCTGGAAGCGGACAGCCTCCGATCCACCGCTCCAGCCCCAGAGACGTCTCACGTAGAGCTGAACACGCGCGTCCGCCCAAGACACCGACGGGAATGTCCGTGGCGGGATGGGCACGCCCCGCGTGCCCGTCAAGAGCCGGGGAGACAGACGGCGACGTGTTCGCACAGCAGAATATTATACACCAGTGCAAAGGAACAGCGTCCCGCCACAGGCGCACACGTGCGCGAGCCCAGGACGCCGGACACCGGGGAGCGGAGGACACCGCATGATCTCGTCTAGCCCAGAACCGGCGAACGCGGCCTCCGCGGTCAGATGTCGGGAAGGTGATGACCCGTCGTCTGTGGGGGGAGGGGCCGGCAGGGGGCTGCTGGGGTGCAGGAACGGTCGGCGTCTTCAGCTGGGCATTGGATATACAGGTGTGCTTGGTTCGTGAGAACTCACCAGCGGTACAAACACTTCAACGGATATTTTGGGGGGCAGGGGGATGTATGCAGCCATTCGAGGGTTTCATGAAGCGGTACCGGGTTGGCACGGCTGTCGCTAAGACTATGACAAAAAGATCACGAGGAAGAAAAGTGGGGTGGAAGCCAGAGTCGGGTGCTCGGCACGGCCTGACGCCCCCCTTCTCAGAAGACAGGGTCCTGAAGAAGGTGATCACACCGCAGACCAGGGTTCCGGAAGCTCCCAAGGTCCCCCACCCCCCAGGCCAGCCCTGTGCTCAGTGGAAATCCAGCTGTGCCGTCCCCACGGGGGAGGGCACCCCGCTGCCAGGAGGCCACGCCCGCCCACGGAAGGCAAGGAAGACCTCAGGGCCGCCCCCCACACCTCCGGCCGCATGCGGGCGCCGCGGGGCTTGGAAGACGCCCCTTCTGGAGAGGCCGACTTTTCCAAAGTCCAAAGCCACCATGCAAGAGGGAGAGGAGAAGCATCGTGAGGACTTCTGAGTGTTCTGTCTGGACAACGTGCCTGAGGGATGCAGCACGTCGAGTGGGGAGACGTGAGCAGTGAAACCCCTTCCGTGTCACGCCACACGCAACCAAAGCTAACTGCCCCCGCATGCTGGCCAGCTGCAGGCGCTCCGTCTCGGAAACGGGGGGACTTTGACGCGGGGAAGGGGAAGGGGCTGTCGAAAGCTGGCTCGCGGCCTGAGTGGGGCCACGACGGGCGGCCGGGCTGGAGAAGGCGCTCGGCTCCGACCGTCTAAATAAACCACGTCCGGGACGGCGGGCCCGACCCCTACCAGCCAGGGCAGCGAAGACCGGCCCGCGACCCCGAGCCCGACGCGGCGCCCGCCCCGGCGCAGGCGGCAGACACGCTTCCTTACCGATCATGTGGTTGGCAACGTGGATTTGGATCTCCCGCTCATTCTCGAAAGTCATCTGGCACTTGATGCACTGGTACGTCTTTTTCTGTTTGGAAACCAAAAACGTGTACGTATTAGACAGTCAGGAGGGAGAAACGGGCAGAAAGCAATAGTGCCCGGGGGTCCCAGCTCTGGACTTCCCAGACTGGCTCTTGTCCAGGTCTCCCCAGGACACTCTCTCCCTACCTGCTTTTGAATCCAGCTCTCTGGCCTGGGGAAAGACGGGGGATGGGGGGAAGTGTCAGGCGACATTCCAAAGGCGCTTTTCCTGCTAGGCCTGGGGACCATGCTCTACCCGAGGTGCGGGCTCACAGCGGAACTGTGGAAAGGAAGCTGAGGGAGGCGGCCCTGCTCAAGTGTGCTCAAACCCACCCTCTGTCTACTCATCCATCTACACGCACACCCACACACACACCTAGTCATCCATCCATCCATCCATCCACCCACCTATACTGTCCACCATCCACCCATCTACACAGGCATGTACACACACGCAGATGCCCAAGCGTGCAGCATGTGCATGTAAGCCTCACACTTATCCCCCGACTCACCAGTCACACGTACGCCCCTCACAGACACAGCGCCACGCCCCACACTACCACCAGCTCCCTGCCGCACAGGTGCTCAGGTGCGACCCTCGGAGGGGTGGGGACGGCCTCGGGGCCACACGTTCACGTGGGCCGACATATCCGGCCTCAGCCCCAGAGGTGCACACACTTTCAACTGCCTCCGGGGAACCCGAGGCCACACCCATCACGCCCAACGTGCCCACCGATGCACAAGCAGCTTCCGACACAAGCGCGTGCACAGCCCTACGCTCACCTCAACACCTCCTCTTGGTCTGTCTCGCCACCTGCATCCCCTAACGACCCCCGTCCTCCTCCAGGGCTTCAGCCCCGCCTGAGAGACACAATCACAGATAGAACCTGGCATTCGAAGCACCTCCTCTGCCACACGCCGGTCCCCTGGGGCCCAGCCACGGAACACCAAAGCTGGGCCCTAGGGCCCGAGGCCAGGGCTGCCTCCCAGAGCCGGCCCTGTGCCGCCCCAGAGAGGGCCCGGGAGCAGACAGAACGTGCTCGAGAATGGTGGAGGCGGATCGGGAGGGCCGGGGAGGGAAAAGACAGCCCCAGCTGCTGAATTTCCATTATCAAGGCCCCAGCTCACATTTACTGAGCACGTACTACGTGCACCTACTACGTGCAGGCACCGCGTATTCCAAACACTCACAATCAGTCTGCGCGCTCCACCGCAGGGAGCCAGAAGTGGAGTTTCAAGCGGCTAAACCACTTGGGCGAAGCCCTGTGCTGGCGAGCAGGGGACCCGGGACTCGGGCCTGGCAGGCTCCCTCCAGAGCCCGCCATCTGAGCTGCCACCCTCGGCTCCACACCCCACGTCACCCTGGACGGTGCCGGCCTGGGTGACAGAAAGCTAGTGTGACCTGGACAAGCCCTCTCACCTGGCCGTCTGTGGGACGGAGTGTGAGAGCACCCACCTGGCGGGGGAGGCACTGCGAGGGCCCGGTGAGAACCAGAGTCCCCCCAAGCCAGCCTGGTGTTGGGGTGATGTTGTTATTGCCCGTAAACAGAGGGGGAGGCGGAAACCGTAATGGCTTCATGCTCCAGCCGACAGCAGTCTCGGCCCCACGGGAACCCAGTCCTCCGAGAGCTGGTTGCTATGGATACACTCCCGAAGGTCCCAGCCTGCCAGCCCCCAAGCCCCCGTGCAGTCCCCAGAGTCTAGTCTTACAGGCGTGCGTCCTGGGGAGGGCGGGGTGGGCTCACAAGACAGCTGGGCCCCTGCCCCCAGGCGTGCCCAGGCAGGGGACAAGGCTCCAGAGGCTGTGCCTTCACTGGGGAGGTGCCCAGGCTTTGTCTAGCTCCCTTCTGCTCATGGCCCACCTGCCCGGGCCTCTAGATGTGACTGTCAGCGCGCCTCCTCTCCCACAGGCCCGGGACAGGGAGAGGCCTGTTGGGCACCGGAAAACAACCTCCTTGGGTGTGAAGCCCTCGCACCGCTGAGCGTCCTGAGGTGTCTGGCTCCGCCTTCCTGACACCGGATCCTCTCTTTGCTGAAACAGAGGTCACGGCAAAGTTCCCAGGTTGTTGCCATAGAAACAATACCAGAGCTGGTGCCCACCCAGTGGAGTGTTTAGGAAGTAGCACTTGATGTGGGATCCAGGGCAGATTGGGGAACCCCGTGGCCATCAGGAGCCCCAGCGCAGTGGTCGGCTGCATGGGAGAAGCAAGGATGGGCTGGGGTACACCTGAGCATGGTGTGTGGGGACCACCCTGGACCCCACCCCACTGGCCTCTCCCCTCTCACGAGCAAGCTGGGCTCCAGAGGTCCTGCGTAGAGTGGTCGAGGGGCCCAGCCGTGGCACCACACACTGCCTGGGTTCGAATCTCTCGAAAGCTGGGTGCTCACGGCCAACTGTTCTGAGCCTGCGTTTCTCATTAGTAAAGTGGGTGTCGTGAGATTAAATAGACCAAGTGCTTGGACGGCCTCGTGCCTTGGTAAACGTGCGCCATGATTATAAATGGGAAAGTGACAAGTGACGTTTACTATGTGCTTTTAATCCTCAGAGCAAAACGCTGAGGTCGGCACGGGAAACAGTCACAATGTCTAACAATCGACGACGCACAGGTACTGACCAATCACGGCAAAGGCGGACCCAAAACCAGAATGGCCCCTGTGACCCCCGGTGCTGTTGGCCTTGGAGACGGACGCTGCCACTGTTACTATCACTATCACCTTCTGGCTCGACGGGTGAGGACAGAGGCCCAGAGAGGTCAGATCACAGGTGGGCACTGGGAGAGGGAGGCTTTCATTCAGGAGAAGGAGGTCCTGGATGTCAGACCACCTGACTCCAGGACCCGAATGCTCCCGAGCCCAACCGTGCTGGCCAGCCAGCAAGCCGAGGCTGGGAGGGACAGAGTGGGGCAGCACTCTCTGGCGGGGACCCCTGCTCAGGGCCGCTGTAGGGCGCCCCTTCCACTGTGGCGTCTCCTCACGCTCTCACTCGCCCCTCTGGTCCCGCAGCGAAAGCCCTCGGCAAACGGCCCTGTCTCCCAGCAGGAGGTCTGTGGCCCAGACGGGGGCCTCCAGGGACAGGTGTCCCTGAGATCTTCTTGGCACCTCCTCAGTCTGGGGACTGATGACCCTGACTCGAAGGGGGTCCCCAGCCCGTTTTATCTGACACCTGAGAGCCACGCAGTGCTGGGCCCACCATCGGATGCCCCCGGCCGCAGTCCCCAGGGCCCGTGTGGACCCTCCAGGAGCCCAGATTCCCCTGCCTCACTGAAACCCACCGGTTATGGGCCTGTGACTCCCCGGATCTGGGAGCCCCCAGGACAGGGTCCATTTCCAATTCCCCTTGGCTGCTCAGCACCCCAAACGTAATGGGTGCTCAGGACAAATCTGATGAATGAATGAATGAATCCTTAACAACGGTAACTGGAACGATTTCTGGGGCCTTCCACGCAGCAGCAACCGCACTCACTGCACCAACACCGTTGACAAATGGCAATATCAGCTCACGAGGGCGGCCCGCACCACCGAGCCCAAGCGCCAGGCTCCAGGCCCTGTACGTGTATATGACCTCCATGAACTGTCAAAAGACCCCTGGACCTAAAGCCCAGAGAGCAAAGTGACTTTCCTGAGGACGCCCGGCAAGCAGACGAAGAAGCCCACCCCAAACCAGTTACAAAGAGGGCAGCCGTCGCCACTGCACTGTGCGTCCGTCACCCGCCTAGCCCTTTACCTGGATTATGCCCCGGGCCCCTCGGGACAATTCTATGAAGCCGAGACAATTCCCCTTTCACAGATGAGCACTTGGCAAACAAGGCCCGGAGAGATCAGGAGTGTCTGCATGTCACACAGCTGGAAGGGTCATGGCAACTCAGGGGTTTAAACTGGAAGTCAACGGCAGAACGGATGTGCTTGACCCCTGCGTGACCGCGCTGCTTCTCTCGGCTGCTAAAGGGAATGCCACCGGGAAGCACAGAGCTGAGCACGGGTGGTTGCTCTGGGCCTCAGCAGAGCCCACGGAGCCCCATGGGGGCGGAGTCCAAAGCACAGGGGGCGGGCCCAAGGCACAGGGGGCGTGCCCAGACCACAAGGGCGTGCCCAAGGTGCAGGGGGCGGGCCCAAGGCACAGGGGGCGTGCCCAGACCACAGGGGCGTGCCCAAGGCGCAGGGGCGGGCCCAAGGCGCAGGGGGCAGGCCCCAAGGAGCTGGGGGTGGGCTTCAAAGAGCGGGGGCAGGCTCCAGCAGCTGCACTTACCCGGGGCACTGGTGACGTCTGGGCACCTTTCCGGGGCCCACTGGTCTCCGGCGTGAGGTCACGGTGGTCCACCTGCATGTGGCTCTCCAGGTCCTCGGCACTCTCGAATTTGACGCTGCACTCGGGGCAGCGGAGGCCGGCGCAGGGCCGGTCGGCGGGCTCGGGCGGGGCCAGGCCGCCCAGCTGTCCGTTGGCGCTGCGGGCCATGCAGGCCGGCGCAGAGGCCTGTAGGGGCAGCCCGTTGACGTCCAGCTTCACCAGGTCCTGCTTGCTGCGGAAGTCTTTGAGGCACAGGGCGCATTTGTAGAGCTTCTGCAGCCCCTGGCCGTTGGGGAGGAGCGCCCGAGCTGCCCGCCAGCTTCTGCATGTGGAAGGTGCCGTGGATCTTGAGCTCCAGCGTGGAGGTGACCGTCTGCATGCAGACCAACGCAGCGGAAGCCGGTGAGCGAGTTGCGCAGGTCGGGGTGCATCTGGCAGTGCTCGATAACTCCTCCTCGCTCTGCAGGGGCATCTTGCAGATGCGACAGGTGCCCGTGTCCAGGCTCTTGCTGTGGGTCACCTTGTGCTCCGTGAGCGTCAGCAGCGAGGGGAAGCGCTCGCCGCAGATGGGGCACATGTAGTGCTTGGCGGGGCCGCGGTGCGTCTGCAGGTGCTCCCGCAGCCCGCTCTCCGAGAAGAAAGTCCGCGAGCACACGTTGCACTTGTGGCTGCCCTTGATGAACTCCGCCTTCTTGCGCGAGCCGTCGTCCTCGCCCGGCCGGATGTTGTGGTCGCGCAGCCGGTGGTTCTGCAGCAGCACCTCCATGGTGTACGCCGCCCCGCAGATGTCGCAGCCGTACATGGGCTCCGACGCGTCCACGTCGTCCTCGCTCGCCTCGTGGCTGTTGGGCGCCTCGGGGTTCTTCAGCAGCATGCCCTGCAGGTCCGCGGGCTCCGCCTTCTTGGCGGCGCGGGGGGCACCCCGTTGGCGGTGCCGTTCTCGGCGGCGGCGTCGAACACGCAGTGCTTCTCCGCAGGTGCTTCTCCAGCAGGATGATGGCGTGGAAGGCCTTGCTGCAGAACTTGCAGTTGTACTTCTTGCTGTGCGTGGTGATGTGGCACTGCAGCTCCACCTCGGTGCTGAAGGTCTCCCCGCAGAAGATGCACTTGTGCGCCTTGGCCGGGTTGCCCAGGTGGCTGTGCTTCACGTGCACCTGCAGGTCGGCCTCCTTGCGGAAGTCCCAGTTGCAGGCCGTGCAGCGGTACATCTTCTTCTCGTTGCTGTGCTTCACCGCCAGGTGCACCTGGATGGACACCTTGGAGTCGAACACACTCCTGGCACAGGGTGCAGTGGTAGAGCACGAAGGTGTGCATGTCCAGCAGGTGCTTCTGCAGGTCGTCCACCGAGGAGAACTGCTTGTCGCAGCTCTCGCACACGTAGTGGGTCGACGTGGTCATGTAGTGCACCGTCAGGTGCTGCAGGAGCGACTCCTGGGAGTCAAAGTCCTCTCTGCACTGGGGGCACGCCTGCTTCCGCAGCAGCAGCTCCAGGTGCAGCTTCAGGTGGGTCTGGAAGCTCTCGAAGGTGGAGAACTTGAGGTCGCACTGATTGCAGGGGTACTCGCCGTTGGCGATGGCGTTGGCGCTGGCCGAGAGCCGCTGCCGCTTCGGGGACGACACCTCCACGTCGGACGAGACCGGGCTCTGCTCCGCCTTGGACTTCTTGCTGTGGGCCAGCGGGATGTTCTTGTGGTTCTCCTTGATGTGCTTGGTGAGCTTCAGGATGGAGCCGAAGATGGGCGAGTTGGTGCAGTAGGGGCAGGAGTAGACCTCCATGAAGGACTGCGTGGGCTGCACCACCGGGGACTCCAGCTTGGCGCTGCTGACGCTGCAGTGGGCCTGCTGGATGTGCTCGGTGAGGGAGGACTCGGTCAGGAAGCCCATGGAGCACTGGTTGCAGAAGAAGGCGTTGCTGCCGTCGGGCGGGTTGGCGTTGGGGCCGCAGTGGGACCGCGCGATGTGCTCCTGCAGGCTGTTGATGTCGGCGAACATCTCCGGGCAGTAGTTGCAGTGGAAGGCGGACATGTTGCCGAACTGCATCACGGGTAGGCGTGGTTCTTGTGCAGCTTGCGCACATGCTCGTTGAGGTTGTACAGGGTGGGCATGGCGTCCAGGCAGACCTGGCACGTGTGGCTCTGCTGCGGCTTGTCGGCGTGGATGGTCTTCAGGTGGATCTCCAGCACGGCCAGGCTGTGGAAGTCCCGCTTGGAGCAGTAGGGGCAGCTGTACACCACCTTGGCCCAGCCCTGCCCGTCCTCCCGCATCTTCTTCTGGCCCCGCAGCGGCTTCAGGGTGGAGTCCGGCGTGGAGCCGCGCTCCACGGAGGCGCTGGAGTCCGGCGTGGCGCTGCTCATGGAGGCCACGCTGCCCAGCACGGGGTCGGGGCTGACGCTGTGGTTGCTGGAGTCGGGCTGCCGGTGGCTGTCCAGGTGGCAGTAGACGCCCTCCACGGAGGAGAACTGCTCGGGGCACATGGGGCACTTGTGCTTCTGGTTGGCGTGGGCATGGTGGATGTGCGCGAGCAGCGCGTTCTCGTCCACGAAGACCTCGGGGCAGTGGATGCACTGCAGGTCGGCCTTCTCGGACAGCTGGGGGTGGCGGACAAGCACGTGCTTCTCCAGCTCCTCGGTCTGGCTGAAGCTGTCCTCGCAGTAGTCGCACACGAAGTCGTCCTTCTTGGCCTCCTTCCTTCCGACTTGGCCAGGTGCTCCTTGTTCTTCTTGTGCGGGCCTGCATCGACTATGAGCTCCTGGCACTGGAGCGACTCAGCGGGACAGGAGAAGCCGCGCTTGCACACGGAGCACTTGAAGGGCTTGCTGGAGCTGTGCGTCTTCAGGTGGATCTTGAGGTGGTCGCTGCGGGAGAAGGCCGCCTCGCACTCGTGGCAGTGGTACTTCTTGTCGCCCGTGTGCAGCTTGACGTGCCGGTCGCGGCTCCTCTTGTGCTTGAAGAGGCGGCTGCAGTAGGTGCACTTGAACGGCAGCTTGTCGCTGTGGATCTGCTCGTGCCGCTTCAGGTAGCTCAGGCGGATGAAGGACTTGTCGCAGAACTGGCACGGGTACGGCAGGCCCGTGCCCCCTTCCTCCTCGCCCAGGCCGAGGTCGCACCCATCCCCGATCATCGGCGTGGGTGACGCAACATCCTTGCTGGAGGGAGACGAGGCCACCCAGGAGAGTTGCGGGTCGTCGTCACCATCTGCCGGGGGAGGGGGGGAGGCGGAAAGGAGATTAGAGGCAATTCCCAGGGCCGCCAGAAACAAGGACAGAGCCACCCGTCTCGGCAGCTCACGGGGGCTGAGTGTGCAGCTGGCCGACCGCTGCAGGGGGGGCGTGGGGGAGAGAGCGGGGGGGCCGGGAGCAAGTGGCCACGAGGGCTCTCCGGCCTGCAAAGGGGGTGGCGGAGGGGCAGCAGGGTATGAAGGGGACATGCCTTTCCCCTCGTCAACACCTGCCTGGGCCTCAGGAGGCAGGTACCCCAAAGGAAGTAGGTCTTAGCTATGTCCCTGATGGGGGAGGGGGGAGGGGAGGGGAGCCGCCCGACAAAGTGACTGGAAATGACCTCACAAACCCATCGGTCCCATGGGCCTAAAGGAGGCAAGTCCCATCACCCGATGGGCACTGGGCGTGACCCCCCGCTCCAACCTCTAGTCCTGGAGGGAAATTTCACCGTCCTCGGCGGTGCGGGCAAAGCTTTGGCAGACAAACGCGATGCACTTTAATGGCTTCGGCCACGCCACGTTCTTTGGGGGTGGGGGACAGATGAAGCTGGAACCACTCCTCGAGGTGGCAGACAGACATATGAGGTGGGAAGTCACAGGCGTGTGGCATGGGACCCAAGAGCGCCGATGGGAGGGAGCAAGCAGAGGGCACTAGAGAAGGAGCTGCAGGCTCCCACCCCAAACCACCATAAGGGGGCAGTTTTCCTCGCCTCCCCGCTCCCCCCGACCCCAGGGCTCACCCTGGTCCACCCAGGACCCCGGGAGATAGTAAGAGACTAGAGGATGAACCAGGAGCCAGAGGGACACAGAGCTCAGAGCCAGTGGGCCCCTAAATCCGTCGTGGTGGGGGCCTCTTTGCGCGGCCCACCTTCTTGGAGGACAGAAGCCACCCCAATCCCCCGCTTCCTGCCCCGGCCTTCACTGGCCCATCCAGCCTCAGAGGAAACGAAATCAAACCAACGAGAGGCTGGCCGTTTCTGGGAAGACAAAGGCACGCAGGATGCAACAGATGAAGCCAGTGAAGTTCCCCGAACTCGGCGGGTTGAGCTGGGTGTGTTCCATGGCTCAAGTTTCTGTCAGTGGATTTAGAACTTAATAATGAACGAAACGGACCGCGGGCTGCTGCGAGCAGGGGAGGGACAGACGAGAGCCCCGATTCGGCCACACTGACCTTGTTCTTGTAACCCTGGGAAAATCAGCCACTGCCGGCTCTCTCCGGCCCCCGCCCGCCCAGCTGAGCCTCGCGGACGCCACCCAGAGGGTCTTGCCGGAGGCGGCCCAGACCCTCTAGGGAGGAAAGGGGCAGGGGGACCACACTGCCAGGCACGGGCAGACGCTGGCACACACGCTCGCACACATCGGCACACTCACAGGCACACAGCAGCTCACGTGTTACGCCCACAACTCACACACAAGTTTAGACACAAACACATATCGACGCCTACCGCCACATACACCATCACGCTCACGCACGGTCACACGCATGCATGCACCGCCATTCACACACTATCGTCCCCACGATTGTTCACGCACCAAGTTAAACATGCATGCACGTGCGTGCGCACACACCCGCAGACACGTACACTCACGCACACCATAACACACAATCGCGGGCACGCCAGGCCCTCACAGCTGCCTCCGCTGTCCCCGGCCAAGCCCCAGACCTCACAGGACGGCAGGCCCAGCGAAGGGTCTCGCAGGGACCCTCAGGGTTGGCTCTGAGCCTGCTCCTAGGCCACGCCCACCGCCTCGGTGCCCACCCAGGTGCCCAGCCCTGGCCGTGTGAGGATCTGCCTGACCCCAGTGGGCACCGCTGCAAAGCTCCCAGCCCCGAATCCTGCATCTCCGGCGGCCTCCCCACGTCTGAAGCCCAGCCACCCAGCCCGGTGTGGGCACCTCCCAGAGCTCTCAGAGCGAGGCGCCTGCTCCCCTGGGGGCCTCACGTTACGGGCCCTTTGGGCGGAAAGGACACAGCGCTGCCAGCACCTCTGATTAGATGTGGGGGGAGGCGGCCCGGGCCCTGCCCAGTGATCCCCGGCTCCTGCCAGCTGGGTTCCACGGGGCGCAGACAAAGGGACCCAGCGGAGGCCCGGCCCCCGCCCACTAGCCAGGCTCAACCGCCTTTCTAACATGTTGATGTCTTAGCTCAGACTCACTCGAGCTGCCCTGGAGCCCTTTCTGTGTACCTGACCTCTCTGCCCTGTGCACGGGTCGGGGGACCAGGGCCCTTGCCACGTACAGATGAGGAGACTGAGGCACAGTCACGGTGACTTCCCCAGAAATATGACGGCACCTGGACCGACCGTCCACCGTCAGGCCCCCGACCAGCGCTTCCACGGGTCAGTTGGACGAGACTACACCTGGGCAGGTGTGGGGGTGAGGGGAGCCACGCGGCTAGCCTCCAGTGCAGTCGGGGTCTGGATCTCCTTCGAGTCCTCTCTGCCAAGACGACCAGGACGAGGCCACGGCCTGCGTCTCGGGGAGGGGCCCGCCGAGCACGCCACCCGCCGAGGACGAGAGCACACACCTGCACGCACGCCAGGCCTGTGATTATGCGTCCACCCTGTTTGCGTTCTTCCTAACCCCTCAGGCTCACTTTACACGTCTGAGAAAAGGGAGGCACTGTGAGGAGCGGCTGAGAAAAATCGATGTGAAAAAGCACTATTATTCCGTTTCTGTGCTGTGTCCAGATGAGGTGCATCTGTAGTGACAGGAAGCAGATTCACGGCCGCCGAGGCGGGAAGAGGGGCAGGAAATGGCTGCGAATGGGCCCGGGCGCCGTTGCGCGGGATCGTGGAACACTTTAAGACTGGGTTGTGGAGGGGACTGTACGGCTTTGTAAACTCACTAAAAGTCATCGAGTCGCTCGGTGAAAACAAGTGAATTTATAGCGCGCAATTATACGTCAATAGAGTTGTTAAAGAAAAGCACTGCTCGGCCGATAATAATAATTAGTGCTAATTAGCACCATGGACGCTAATAATATCCGCAGTTACACTTACTGAGCACGTCCCAAGTGCCAGCACTGGGCCAAGTGCTTCTGTTACCACAGTTAACTTGTCCTCATCCTCACAGCCGTCAGCCACAGCCCATTTCTGAGCTGAGGAAGCTGAGGCCTGCAGAGGTGAGTGACCCGGCCGCAGTCACACGCCCAGGTGCCCGTGTCTCCCACAGACGCAGGATCCACCCGCCCTGCTCCCACCGGGCTTTGAGGAGCAGAATCCACCTGCCTGGTGCCACAGTCCCTGGTTGTGGGGGATGCCTGGTTGGCTGTATTTTTCCGGCAAACACGTTTCGAAACTGAAGCAAAACCCATTCTTCTGGGAGTGACAACTTGAGCAACGGCTGAGATCGTAACCATCTGAACGGAAATGAAAATGAGGCTCCTTAAACTGAAAAGGCCTCGGCCGGGGGATGGACATGTTGGCATAAACAGCCCCAAACTCAGATCACCCTGTTTAGAGCCTTTTAGTCTCAGATTATTTAACCTTGGCTGTTGCCATCCGCCCCTGCAAGTGCATTGTGCTTTGGGGACACTTAGCTTAGTGCTCCTGCAGCAGAGGGAGACGTGAGCGGAGGCTGAAGTGCCAGGATGTGTGTGCAGGACGTCGGCAGAGGCAGGAGGGGACCCGTACCTTTCGTGGTGACATTCCCCTCAGGCCGACTGTGAGATTCCACACACGTGATGGCGTGCGCCTTCAGGCAGACGTGCAGAGGTGGGGGTGGGGGTGCAGAAACAGGGCAAAGGCAGTCCCGAGGTCCCCTTCGACTTGATCATTCCCGAACTCAGGGAGAAGACAGGTGCCAGGAAAGTCCAGCTCAACCAGTTACCTCTTACTCCCGAGTAAACGCTTGTCTAGATTCTACTGTGGGCCATGCAGTCTTCTGAGAGCTTGACGGGTTTTAACTCATCCAGTCCTTTCAACAGCCCAGTGAGAAACTACACTCGTTATTATCTCATTCACGGGTGAGAAAACAGACGCTCAGAGAGGCTGAGGAACCTGCCCGGTGCCACACAGCCAGCAGGCGGCAGAGCCAGGATTCACCCCGTTGGCCAGCTTCCGAGTCGGGGCTTCCGTCCCCACGACGGCACACCGTGACGGCACGCCGTTCTGCTCCTTTGGGAGAGACACTATCGCACGAGGAGATCGGCGAGACAGAGTGACTAATGCCAGGCCCTCGGCTTCCCTCGCCCCGAGAGTACTAAGAAATATGACAAAATGAGTAGAAAAATCACTTTCGAGACGGAGATTAAAGTCATTTAAAAATGACTAATCCTGCAAAAAAAAAAAAAAAAAAAAAAAAAGACCTGGCAGGAAATGGGTTCGTTCTATGAGCCTTTTGCTGTCTGCTGCAGGCAGAGAATCAAACTAAGCATAAAAGAGGGGAGAAATTATGATAAAAATTCAATTAACTAGAAAAAAGGAACATTAACTGGGCTTCGGAATACAGCAGCCGCGGGACGAGCAGGGCGGGCTCTGAGCGCACGTGGGCGCACTTGGAGGGGCCCACGGGCCGACGCTGTGGCAGCCCGCACGTGGCCTCAGACGACACAGACACACCCTGTTAGGGTGCCAAGCAGCTGCCACCCAGCACGGCTGGGCACCTCAGCTCCACGGCGCCTCCCGTCACAGACGCTCAGCGTGGGGGCTGCCGGGAAGGGCATGGACAGGCGAGGGAGGGTCGCTACAGGTGAGGGAAGCAGCTAGCCCACAGGGGTGAGCCCTAAGGGAGACCTTCCTGCAGCGAGGGGCACAGACTGAGGAGGAAGTGAGCCCCCGTCACAGCGCACACGAAGCCCCTGTGGGAGGTATGCTGGGGACAGGAAAGAACACAGGACAGAGCATCCCTCAGGAGACTCGGGCCTCGGCTGCCCCACTGAAGTACGGGCACCTGGCATTCTTGTTTCCACAGTCCTTTCCGGATAGATGGAAAGGTTACTTTGTACACTATTCTGACCTCCAGAGTGTCTCTGTGATGGCCAGAAAAAGACCTGACAATTCTTCACAAAGCCCCAAAAGGTCTCTTTGCCACTCACCCATCTCTTCGGGAAAGTGAACATCGCGAAGGAGACACGTGCCCCACAGGACGAAGCTCCCTGATGCTCGGACAGAGCCCCGCCCCCCGCTGCCCACTCCGAAGCTCCAGGAACGGGAACCGCTGTGGCCTGGCTCGGAGAAACGAGACCCCAGCCTCGGGGTCCTGTGAGATACGGGGAGGCCAGAGAGGAGGGCAATCCAGGGTTGGCAGGCGGGTAGTGGTGGCCTAAGGGCACTGTGTTCAGAAGGACTCTCAGGCCAGGTCTGCGCTCAGAAAAAACGAGTGTTGAAATCAATTGGGTGATGTCTGTCATGAGCAGGGCGCAGCACGAGGGGACGGCCCGCGGGCGCTGAGGAAATCGGAGGAAGGGGCCTCCTGGCCCCCAGGTTTCTTCCTCCAAGGAAGGAACGGCCCATGCGCTCTGAGAGGGGAGGCCTCGGGGCAGGGTCCCCCAAAATCCTGCTGCGCGAGCAGACACGGCAGGATGCAGAAGGTCCCGTGCAGCTGTGTTGTGCTCTGGCCGGGGTTTCTAGCCAGACAGGAGGGTCAGCCCCAGCCTCGGTGACGGCGAGGCCTGCCCGAAGTAGGCACGAGGCAGCCTGGGCCAGCAGATCAGCACCCCCGGAGCCCGAGGTGACGAGAGCTGCCAGACACGAACGTGCTTCAGGGTCCCCCACAGAATGCGCTTCCCACAGAGGCAGCCAGAACCCCAACAGGTAGCTTTCCAGACATGAAAAGATGCAAATCCAACTCAGGGGCCATCTGGGCGTATTTCTGATTACTTCTTGGGACACTTCAAATCTTCACCCATCTGCCTTTCTGCACCCCCTGGAGCCTGGTTCAGTGGACAGAACACGGATCTGGGGGAGCCCTGGGCCCCAGAGGCAGCTCTACTGCTGGGGGGCCCTTAGGGAAGTCACCTTCCTTTTCCGAGCCACTGCCTCTGTGACACAGGTGGGCCGGGCGACCTCTGAGGCCCTTTCCTGGAGCTGCTTTCGGCAAACCGTGGCGTGAGCCCCCCTGAGAGGCCCTGAGCTCCCCTCACAGCAAACCCCAGGCCAGAGTGGGGGCCTGGGTGCCATGGAATGAAGGCCCAGGCGGAGACAGGGGCCAACAGGCTGGACATCCCAGGCTAGGTGGGACATCCTCACTTTCTCAAGGCCTACCAGCGACTCAGCCCCCAGAGGCAGAATCCAGCCTCAAACAAGGCCCAGGGGAAGATGGGACACAGACAGGGGACAGGTGCCTGCCCTGTTTTTGCCTCCCACCAGGTGCCAAAGCTGGCCATTTATCCCAGAATACTCCTCGACCCAATGACATCCATACCTGTGGACTTGACACCAGCGCAGGGAAGAGAGAGGGAGTTATTTCACAGATGGGGAAACTGAGGTCACACGGCGAGGAGCAGACGGATCTGGGACTAAGCTCCAAAACCACAGTCGTTACTGTTGATGGAACGTTTTCTATAAGCCGAGTCCTTTGCCGACATTTTCGGTGACCATCCCCTTCTTCATACCTGGGCAAACTGGGGCTCCCAGGAGAAAAGCAACTTCCCAGGCACACAGAACTAGCAGGTGGCAGACGCCCACGCTCACCCACCCCCGCCCCCACCCTCACTCCGCTCACTAACCACGAGACGATACTGCCTCCCCAGACCCCGAGTGACGGCGCAGGGCCCATCGTGTGGCAGACTCTGCTCCAGGAGGAGCCCCACACGCTACCGTCCCACCTGCCACAAAGAAAGACGGAGCCCCGTCTCGCCGTGGGCAAGGACAGTGGTGGACCCCCAGCCAGGCAGCGAAGGCGGCCGGCCGCCCCCCTCACCCCACGGGCTGTAGGGCAGGCTGCTCAAACAGCCTTGCAATACCAAGTGTGGAAGAGGGAGCCAAACGAGGTGGTCACAGAGACGTGACGGCGGGCTTCGAAGGTGGACGGGGGCCACGAGGGTGGCCTCTAAAATCTGGGGAGACGCAGAGACAGGTTTTACCCCAGAGCCTCCAAAAGGGCGCGCAGCCCGGCCCGCGACGTGACTGCAGCCCAGTGGCATCCGCGTCACGCTTCGGACCTACGGGACGGACCCTGAGTAACCGTGTTTGGTTATTTGAAGCCACCAAGTTCGTGGACATTGGTGACGACGGCCAGAGGAGACGCACAGACATTTAGGTTCCCAGGGCCGGTGCCGCCGTAAGAAACCCCAGAAAAACGCAGCTGTGGTTTTAGAAATTGGGCGTCAGGCCACGGCTGGGAGAATGCTCAGGAGTGTGATGGGGAAAAAAAAAAAAATCTATGCCGCCTTAAAAAAAAAAAAAGGAATCGTTCACAGAGATACGGATGTTAACAACTCAGTCAGCGAGGCCTCAGAAGGAAGTGAGGTGTGTGACGGAGAACGTCCAAGCCGCCGTGGAAAACGCCTGCGTCGTCACGACCAGACGGCACGAGGAACGTGGGCCTTAAAAAGCCACCGGCAGGGAGGACTCAGAGGACACGAGGGGCGGGAGGTCGGGCGCTGGAACAAAGGGACCCTTACTAACAGTGGCAGAAAGCCCAGGGGACTGTGTCACGCCGACCTGTGGAAAGCAGAACTAGCAATGAGTATGAAGGACCATCTAGCGAGGAGATTTCCAGGCCGGATGCTGACGGCGTGGCCATTTGTTTCCTTATGGCTTCTAGTAGCAAGAGACAGACGGGCGGCCGGAAGAACAGTCAAACCAAAATGAGCCCAGAATTGATGGTTCTGGAAATTCTCAGCCCACGCAGATGGCAAAAGACACTATTATCAAGAGATTGACTATCAGAAAAGCACGCTCTGGAGAAAAGGCTGAGGGTGGGACTGCACAGTTTTGGTCACTATCACAGAAAAATCGAAAGGTCACACAAAAGGCTCTTGGAAAAGATTAAGGGTGTGACTCACGCCTTTCCTAAATCAAACCACAGAGTATCTAGGAAATGTGGGGGCCTTGCCCTGGAGCCGCCTCCGGTAGAAGCCAAAAGGAGAGACGGGATTATATACAAAATATCTAGGGAGCAACGTCTTGTCTAACGGAGCACCTCCCCGTGACATACACAGGAGACCCACAGCACTCATGAAAACTTTATACCAGCAGAAATACTACGAGCGTGGACCAAAGCACACACGCCCGCGCAGTCCAAGATGAAAGAAGACGCCCAAAATTCTATAGGCGGGAAGCAGGCTAATAAAACCACTCGGCTGCAAACATGTGCTAACCTTTCATTAAAAAAAGAAAAAAAAAAAAAGAAAAAAAAGGATGACTCAGAGGGTGAAACCTCAAGTCCACAAAGCAAAGCTAAAGCCAGAGGGCAGAATTTTGAGTCTCGCGGGTGGGGCTGTGGGCCCAGAGCCAGGAGCCAGAGCAGATGAGATCATTATCGGACTGGGGTCAGATTCCGGCACCGTACAGCCACAGGCAAGGGCAGCTTTCATTTCTCCAACTCTGGAGAGAAGGGGCCCGGTGAACCAGTCTCTAAAAGCCTTGGCAGCGCTCAGAGTCTGTAGTGAAGTCTGCCCTGGGCACGGGAACGAGGGGCGGCAGGTAGCAGGCATGCTGGTTTTCTGCTGCCTCTGGTCGAGGGGTTTTCTCCACACGGCACGTATCTGTTACGCCTGTTCTGTATGTCTGGACCCGAGGGTCCAGGAAGCCCCAGCGTCCTTAGATTTCTATGCTCCGTCTGCCTAACTTCTCGGACAAGTCGCTGTCTAAAAGTTTCACCTCTAAACCAATGTTTTGTGCACTTTCGAGCACCCTGGGAAGAGAAAAAACAAACGCAAAAAGTCCCCTTTCATCGTGGCAAGAGCTGGTCCCACGTCCAGCCATCTGGTTTTCTTAAAGGGACAGATAAGGGTGTGGCCACAAAGGACCGAGGCCCACCCCTGCAAAAGGGTCTCGCAGACATAGCTCCACCTGAAACCTTGACTTAGATTATGCCGTTAGCAAAATAATGGCAGCTTATCCTCACCCTTCCCTCCCCCGGGGAGCTCAGAGTGCCTTGGCGGACGTGATCGCATCATCCCCAGCGAGGCCACAGTGAGGGAAGTCGGTATCATTTGGTTTGGGGATAAAAAAACAAGCAGGTTGGGGGCCCGGGGGTCCGCGGGCAGCGTGAGGGTGGAGACGGGAATGGAGGGAGGACGGAGGCCTCCCTGCCCTCGGGGCTGCCTTTCCAGCTGGCCCCTGAGGGCCCCCAGACCTCCCAACAGACCAAACGTCATGGCCAGCCATGCCGTCTCCAGCTGGCTCTGGGGACTGCCGAAACGCCACCTGACAGCAGACAGTCACCATCACGGCCCTTAAATGAGCCTCCGGGAGCCACAACTGCCAGCATAAAGTCACAGAGACTCGGTCGGTGGCCGGGGGACACCAGCCGCTGGGACCATAGGTGAGAGACGAGCTCGCTCGGCCCGAGCTGCCCCGTGTCAGCGGTGTGACCGCGGGCACCTGCCTGCGCCCCTCGGAGCCCCCGTTTCCTCGTGCATGGATGGGGATGAGAGCGTCTACCTTATGAAAGGGGTCACGTGCGCAAAGAGCTGCCAACCGCTCGATCAATGTCAGCCGAAGAAAACGAAGGTCACCGGGGTCACCTCCGCTAGCCCCACTGATTGCAAATCCCCTCCTCTGTATGCACGTAAAGCAAGACACAGCGCTGTCACGCCCCTGCTCCCATTTGACAACGCAATGAGTCTGGACGGCGGGGACGGTGGCGGTCCTTCCCCCAGCATGGCGGGTCAGCAGGGCGCCCCACCCCGGGAAGCGCGGGATGGGAGCCAGCGCCCCGCCCGGTGGCTGCCCCTCGCTCGCACTCGGAGGGCCAGGTTTGCACAGTGAGTTGCGTGTTCACTCCACAGATGAGGAAACAGAGCCGAGAGGGAGGTCGCTTGCCGCTGTGGCAAAGCGGGTGGGCAATGGAAGCGCTGGAACCGGACCCCCGACCGAGGGCTGTCAGCCAGCCGGCACGCTGGCGGCGGGTCGGAGACCACCACGGCTGTCCTCCTGCCCGGTGCTCTCCGGGGGCCGGCCATCCGGGTACGGGTTGTTTTCTACAAACGCCGACCTTAGAAACCAGGACTCTTGAGGTTGTCTCGAGTGTCCACATTCACGTCTGGCTTTTCTCGGAGGAGCAGGGGAAGGCTGGTGGCAGAGGCTCTGCATCCAGCACGTCCACGGGGCAGCCGAGTCCACCACTGACCAGGGCCGCTCACGCGCCGGCTCGCCCACACCCACGGGGCTCCCTGCCCCGTCGCCTGGGGTCCTGGGCCCTGGGGGTGTTCGCGTTTGCTTGGTGGCTGAGAGGCCAGCAGCTGGGCCGAAACTCCCAGCTCCGCCCAATTCATTAACCCCCCTCTCCCCAGTTTTGTAGGTGAAGAGACCGGCCTCAGTTTCCTTATCTGCACCAGGGGGATGAGAAGAGCCCAGGTGCAGAGCGGCTACGCGGGGGAAATAAGTGAATGTTTGTGAAGTACTGTAAGATCAGTCGCTAGCTACTGGCTCCTGGCTCCGCATAAGGCCGCAGGGCAGGGAGAGGGAACACGTGACCCGCGTGAGGCTTGGAATGAACGTGAGACAGTGAGCAGATGGGGCACGAGACCCATCGCCCTGGGTCCAGACCAACAGCCGGGAGGGTGTCAGTGAATGACCAAGAGTCACTCCTGCAGAAGCTGGTTTTCACAGCGAAGGACACTCGGCCTGCACGACGGCCCACGGGCCGCGTTCACCATCCCGGACGTCGGTGAGGCGAGGACCCTCTCTCTGTGCAGAAGGAGAGACAGAGGCACCCGCTGCCTTGCTCAGGCTGGGACTCGGACCTCCAGGCTCCCCGGTGGAGGAGGCCAGAGACGAGGTCTGATTCCCTGACACCCATCGCCTCACCCAAGGGGGCTGCCATCCCAGATAGAAGGGGGCGTCCACCGGTCCCCTTGAAGCCTCTGACCTCGCAGAACACACAGCCTGCCCGGTTGCTCCATCCCTTAGACAAATTTACTCAGCACTGATAGGGAAAATGCAATGGAGCTTGAGTTTTAGTGCAGAAATTAAACAGACCAGGAAAGGAAAAAAAAAAAGAAAAAAAAGCCAGCATAGTCGACTCGCCCGAGACAGAGCTGGCTGTGACCGAACGAGCTAAAGCAGAGAGGCCCCCGGTCAGCTCCCTTGGGGAAGAAGGGCCCCCCGATCTGCCCCTACGAGAGACTCTCCAAAGATGGGGTGCTTGTCGCTAGTGGATGGGCTCCAGAAGGTTTTCCCATCAGCCCCCAGCCTGGGCCTCCCTTGCTCTCCAACATGGCCCTGCCCGCCTCCCCCCTACCCAAGGGAGGAGAAAGCGTCTCCTGAAGTCATCTCCACGAGCTTTCTCGAAACAACAGCGCCAAGGCCCAGAGCAAAGGGCTCTCTCTGCTCAACTCGCGAGAAAGCAAAATGCTTCCAGGGTTGGATCACTGTTTTTCTTTACTCCCTTTGGAGACCGGCAGAGCCCACATTCGGCCGTGTTCGTGGACTTGGGACTACAAACAGCTGCGTTCTAATTACATGTAAAGTGTACCAAAACATCCCTTTTATCACAGACTGGAAATCTGTTAGCATCTGTCTCTCCTTTGTTTCTTCCACAAGATACAAGCTTGTTTCTACATTTTTCTCACCTGTAGCGGTGATTAAAATTCATTATAAATGAAAGGAGTGAACAGACAAACAAGTTCCTCTGTGTACCGTTCTAAACTCAAATTAGAAACAGCTGTTTGCTAATTCATGCAGCGATGTTTGGTCGTGCTCTGTGAATCAATAATAAGTCACCCTATTGCTGCAGAAATTTGGGGATAATCCATATATCCAACTCGGTGTTGGATTCTCCGGGCAGGATTGTGGCAGCGGCCCCCCTCCGACCACCTTCAGGGGGCCACGAGGGGACTTGGTTGGCACTCGAGACGTCCACCAGTGCCCCAATGGGGAACCCCCAACTCAGAGCACCCGGCACCTCTCCCGAACACACGGGCCCTGGCAGGACCAGAAGGAAATGCTGAAATAGTCCCCTCGTCTCCTCCCCTCCTCCAGAACCACCAAAAATATATATACATATATATCAACTCTGATTACACAGAAACCATACACAACTTCCAGCCACCGGGGCAGGGTGTGGGGGGGGAACAGCAAAATTAAAAGTCTAATGGTACCTGGAACAATTTAAAACTATTTTGTATAGGTGCAGCTTTTCTGTAAGAAGATAAAGCTCTGACTGGGACTCGGCGTGCTGGGATGGGGCCCTTCCCTTCCCTGGGCTTGGGCTGCCAGCGTTGAGCCGCAGACTGAACTTCGGAGCCTCGGCGAAGAGTTTGGTATCTACACCCACGTCTGAGAAGGCTGCACCCCCCACCAAGCCTTCCACTCGACATGGAGCTGACGTTCTCTTTTCTTTGGGGGCAGCGGGGGGTGGGAAATGCAAGTGATACTTTTGGAAGCTTGTACTGTACCCTGGCACCCCAAACCTGCTCCGTCCTGGCTAACATGCCTCCAAGACACTGCTTCCAGGAAGCCTTCCTTGACTCCCTGTGTCACCAACAGTACCCCTCCAGCCGACCACCGGGCACTGCCACCGGGCCATCTCTCACCCCGAGCTAGGGATCTTGGCATCAGTTACTGTTTATTGCTGAGTCTTGGGGTGGCCCACGCACCCCGTGCCTCCTTCCAGCCTGGGACATGGCCACACGGAGCCACACGGCCACTCAGACTGGTATCGCCTCCCGGCCGCATCCAGCACCTCCGACTGCAGGGCCCGCTGTGCGCACCAGGGACGGTGCCAAGCTCCACGTAAGCTCCACCTCATTCAAACCCGCACCTCCATCCCATGTGGTGACACCCTCCTCTCCCTACTTACAGACCAGACACCCAAGGCTCAGAGAAGGCACGGGCCCTGAGTGTCACGGCAGTTAGTGGAGCGAGTCGGGAAAGAGCCCACATTGCTCCACGAAGCCATCGAGGCCACCCGCTGTCATCCGGGAGCATGCCTCACCCGGCCCAGCCTCGGAATTCTCGCTCGGGCCACGGCGATCCTCAGAGAGGCCCCTGCATGGCCACGGGCCACCCAAACCCAGCCTGGCGCTCGGCCCAGCCCCACCCACCTCCCGAGCCCCCCGGGGTGTGCGGCACCTGCATGGCTACGCCCTCATTGGGTGGTGTCATCTGGGCTGAAGGAGACATGTGTCCTGAAGGCCTGCAGGGTGTAGGCACGGACACACAGCCGTAGGCACGGACACACAGCCCACTCGTCTACAGGGCCCCTGGGGAAGGCCAGCGGCTGCAGACGGCTTAACCCCAGGCGGGATCGGGAAAGGGCGAGCCTGGAGGAGGCAGGGGACGCTCCAACAGGGCTCTGAGGAAGGAGTAGGATCTTCACTGACCTGCGTCCCTAAAACACAGGACACGCACCATCATTAGAACCCGGTGGCCTTTAATGACACAGACGCACCGAGCGAGGGGTCAGTAACCCTCCAATCTCCTTTCGGCCCTCGCACCAGGCCCAGGAGGCCTCGGCCGGTGCCGTGTCTTCTCTCCTGTCCCCAGCAAAGGAAAGACCGCCCCCAGCCTCGGTGTGTGCAGAAGGCCGTGGCTCCTGGCTGGGGTAACGTGAGCGCGAGGTTTTCCTTCGGGTTTGCTGCAAGTTCGCTGTTAAGGTCACTGTCTACTTACAGCAAATGGCACTGACTCTGCCAACTTGAGGAACCGAATTCGGCACCGAAAGGAAACTGGCTTGAAGCAGCGCACTGCGTCGGTCACAGCGCCGGTGACCCTCAAAGACCACGGAAGTCACGGCGGAGGCTGCACACGGCCCCAGGCTGACTGGGCGCCCGTGGCAGGGAGCACGGTCACTCCAGCGCTTTGCCCCTGAAGGCACTTCTCCTCCCCAGACCCGCATCACCCTCCCTTGCTGAGGCACACAGCCTGGGAGCCGCAAAGAGGCGTGGGCCAGGTGACCCAGAGGGGTTTCCGGTCATCAGACCCAGGGCTAGCCTCCAGCCCTCGAAGTGTCACAACCCTCCTCCTACCCTCACCCCTCCCACCCTCGCCCCCCATCAGCTGGGGACCCAAGTCAGAGGTCTTCGGACGCCAAACCCCACATTCCATCTACACTGCAGAGCCTTCCGAAACCAGTCACAGCAGAACCTGGTCAGGCGAGGCGTGAGTACTATACCCCACCCCTACATGCTCCCCCGTAATGCCTGTGTCTGGGGGTTTGCTGAGCCTCTGCATGGGCACAAAGAACCCCCTCCCCGGTCTTGGCATAGTCTTCACCAACCCAGCCCCCACCCCACCACGAAAGCCCATGTCCACGCCCAGGGAACTAGGTCCCTGGGGCCCCGGAGGATTTCACAGCGAGCCCAGCCCCAGCTCCTCCAGGGAGTAGTAGATAGTGTGAAGGAAGGTGCCAGGTATGAGCCCTCAGCGCCTGCTGCCACACCAGGGCCCGCCTGGGCAGCCCCCCACCCCTCAGGCCTTGCCCCCAGTCCCCAGAGGCCACCCGTCAGCTCTCTGAGCTCAGAGCAGCCCGGGCAGGTACCAGGGGGAGGTCACGGGCAGGGCATGTGGGCGGGGCCTGAGCCAGGTTCCGGAGGTCTCCGGGGGTCTCAGCAGCTTAGTGCGCCCAATGGCGGCCCCTGGGAGAATCAGACCTCGGGGCTGCCACCCTGCCCTCCAAGGCTGGCCGCCCCAGGAGAACGCACGGAAGCCCACAGAACGAGCCCAGAGTCTCCCCCAGTGGGCTGGACCAGCACTGGACAGCACCCTGGTCCTGGGGCTGGTTCCAGCCCCCAGCAGCTAAGTGACTTTGGGAAAACCCTGGGCCCCTGGGCTCTCCTGCGTTGTCTACACAATGCAGCTGGTGTACACGGCTTTCCCACTGGACGTGTGGACAGAGGAGATGTTCGATGAGTGTGAAGAATGAGCGAGAGAACAAAGACGAGCAGGTTCATCACTATAATCTCACGAGCCCCAGTATCGGGGAAAGGACCACACGGTGCCTCTAACCTAGAACCCCGAGCTTGGAGAATGACTGAGGAAAATGACTAACACGTACGTTGTAGTTTACATCGTATCTGTACGTAGATGCTATTGACGCACATATATGCGGACAGTACGTGTCACTCACTACGTGCAAAACGTTCGAGTGCTTGCTCTGAGCCCCACACGGTGTCCCGTGTAATCACTGTGGCCAGCCCGTTTTGCAGACGAGAGAACTGAGGCGTACGGAGGTTAACGAGCACGTCCAGGGTCTTACAGGTCAGGAACGGTGACCGGGGCTTTGGGCGTTCGTCACCTGAGCTCTGAGTCTGAGGCTCTCGCCAGGTGGGACGCGTGTGTCAAACACGGAGTTGGTGAAGACCCGCTGCACACCCCGACTGGGGGCCCGGCCACGGGTCCTGGGAGGGCGCCCGATCGTGTCCACGTGGGGACGTGGTCCTCGGGCTGCAGGGTCACTGCACGCTGCTGTGTGACCCAGAGGCACAGCCCCGCTGCCCTTCGGCTCGGCCAAGCCTGCCCACGGACCCTTCGCATCTGGGAGAATCGAGACCCGCCCCCCAACACCCCCGGAAAAGAAAAGACAACACCTGCTCTCTCTGCATCGACGATGTGCCGGGCACCCTCTCAGCAGCTCCGTGACCTCAACCCTGCACCCCAAAGTGAACCTTCCCCCCCCCCACTCCTGTTTGCTGGGAGCACCGCCCCACCACATAACCAGACGTTAGTCTTGGCTGCGGGCTCCGTGTCCAGGGAAACCCCCCTGCAGCAGGTAACTACGGGGCTGGCGCCAGATCCGGAAGCCGAGGCCACCCGCCTCCGCGGCCCGCGCTGGCCCACCCCCGCCAGGACTGCCTGCTTGGGTCACTGAGAGGCCACCTGCGAGGCGTGCGCCCTCAGACTCCGCTCTGTCCTTCCACCTGCCTCAGGCCTGACAGCGCTACCTACCTGAGCGTAACCTTGAATATAATTATCGTTATGGAATCTGGGTATGCTATTTGGGTAGTACTCAAAAAATAATTTTTTAAAAACACTGCATGAACCACCTAAAAGTGGGCCATGTAGCCCTAAAATGGCTCACATCCCCCACTGGGGCGCCCCGCCTGCAGCCTCCACTCAACACAGCACTGCAGCGATCCGTGGGCCCCTCCGTCCCCTCCAGGCTGAGTGTCGGGGGTGGCGGCAGGCCCGGTCTGGCACCGGCCAGGGGCAGGCAGGGAGAAGAGGTGGGCCGGGCCCCACAGAGACGGCAGAGTCTGTGCTGGGGCCAGCACCGCGGCCACCCTGTGAGTCCCCCTCACCCTTCACACCCACCCAAACCTACGACTCGGCAGAGAAAATTTCCATTTTCTCTGAATTTTCATGTTTCAGCCTCCAGAAAAATTGCCATCATGGGCTTTGTTGAGCCTCAGTGACTGAAGGCGGCCCAGCCCCACCGGTGCAGGGTCAGTGCAGGGGCAGCGGCCAGGGAGGCAGCCACCGGCCCAGGACCACAGGCGGCGGGCTGCGTTGCTGGGCTGGCATGCGGGGTCCCTCCCTGTGGCCGGGGGCATCCTCACCTTGATTTCCAAATCGCGGGCAGGGCAGCTGAAGTCCCAGGCATGTGGTCCGCTGGGGCATGGGGTCACCTGGTCCCTCCTGGGCATCGCTGACTCTTCCCCAGGAACCCCTACCCCGCCTCCTGCCCCCTGCCTCAGCCTTAACAGCGACCACCTCCTTCCACCTCCTTCACCCTACACTGCCCACTGTCACAAACTGTCACAGGCTGGAACGTCATCGTCACACACCACATTCACTGAGCCACAATAATGTTCATATATGTTATTTACTTACTATTAGCCATAAATGTTTTGCTTGTGTTGGTGCATTTCGACCACACACCATCCTTTCACTAGACACGTTTTCAGAGGAGGAGGCTGACACTCAGAGAGCTGAACTTGACCTTTGGGGTTGCCCAGCTAACCATCCACCGTGCACATGAGGACACGGAGGCCCTTGGGGTTCAAGAGAGGAACCCACTGCAACGCAGAGCCAGGGGGATCTGGCTGCCTAGCTTGTCGGCCTCACAAAATGTCAGAACGGCTGGATTTGTGGGACCTCCCCCCCAACAGCCAAGAAGAGGCTGAGGAAAGTGACATGGCGCAGAGGTGCAAACTGAAAGACCACCGACAGACGGGCCAAGCACCCAGGACCACGTGCACGCCCGTCACCCTGCGGGCGAGCGGACTTCCTCCTCCCAGGGCCGCCTGGGAGAAGGAGACGCAAGCGGCCCCCGTGAGGGTGGTGCTGGGCCCGCCGCCTGCAGCGCCCACTGTCCCCAGCACGGCTGGTCACCAGCTCCTCTCAGCGCCGGGCGCAGAGTAGGTCTTTCACGTTTGCTGAGTGGCCCACGAGTGACTGAACTGACGAGTGTCCCCGTGCTGGGTGCAGGGCTGGGAGCAGCCACACGTCCCTGCCCACCTGCTCGGCCCTGCACTAACAGCTCTGCACGGGTCCCTGCTCGCCGTCTCCCCAGGAAGCCATCAGGGTTCCCCGCAGGTACTCCTGCCTGCGCCTGCCTGGAGACAACGCTCAGGAGCCCCAAATTTCAGGATCCTCGGGAGGTCCCACAAGGTGTCTGGCAATAACTGTCTGCTTGATGACCAAATAAATGAACGGGTGACTGGGTGCATTTCAGGTCCTGGCCTACAGGAAACACTTGGTGACTAGAGCATGAATACCTACCTGATGGGATGGATGGATGGACAGACAGATGGACGGACGGACGGATGGATGGATGGATGGATGGATGGATGGATGGATGGACAGATGGATGGATGGATGGGAGGACGGATGGATGGACGGACAGATGGACAGATGGATGGATGGACGGATGGATGGATGGGAGGATGGATGGACGGACGGATGGATGGATGGAGGACAGATGGATGGACGGACAGATGGACGGACGGATGGATGGATGGATGGATGGATGGATGGATGGATGGATGGATAGATGGATGGACGGATGGATGGATGGATGGACGGACGGATGGACAGATAGACGGATGGATGAATGGATGGTTGGATGGACGGATGGCTGGACGGATGGATGGGAGGACGGACGGATGGATGGATGGATAGGAGGATGGATAAAATATTGAAGCCTTGGGGCTTGGTCTAAAGAAGGAATTTCTAACAATGGCATGAATGAATACCTAAATGAATTAACTAATGAATGAGTGAAAGAAAAAGCTAATCAGAAGGAAGATGCGAGGAGCCTCTTGAGGAGGCCCCTGATGGTGGAGGCTGAGGGGTCAGTGAGGCTGGCCACTGGCCTGACTGCCTGGGCCCAGGATGCATTTTAGTCCAGTCTTTGACATGGCTCACATTTGTCATTCTTTTGTTTTAAAGAACATCTTGGAGCCAGGCAGGAGGCGAGGGTATGTGGCGGGCGGGGTGGGGGTCAGGGGGGCAGGGATGGAGGTAGAGCTCAGCTCCCCTGCCTCAGCCTGAGTCCCCAGAGACACGGCATTAAAATGAAGGAAATGCTGGGAGCAGGGGGGGGAGGGGGCTTTTATTTATTCACACCAGAGCAGAACAAATGAACAGATTTAATAAGAATAAGCTGAGACTCCATGCCCTTAAAGGAACAGACAGCAATGTGAGCTGGGGTGAGCGGGGCTCTGCACCCCTCAGAGGGATGCCTCCTTCCACACAACACAGTGGAGGGTGAGGCTGGGTACGTGTGTGCAAGCATGCACGCATGCTGCACGTGCGTGTGCGCCCTCTCCACCAGGCACCCCCAAGACTCGCCTCCCTACAAACTATGTGATCAATCCCCCCATGATCAAGTGTACCCTCCCCCCTGGGACACAGAGGCCAGCAGCCCCTTGTCAGTCTTTCCCGGAGCAAGTCAGGCCCTCTGAACACATGCCTCGCTGCCCACTCCTGGCCACCATTGTGCTGGGGGCCTCGCTCCCTGCCTAAGGGGCCGACGATGGAAAGCAAGCTCTTCCGGTTCTTCTTGGGAAACCCCTTGCATTCATGCATTCATTCACTCATTCACTAGTTCTCCGGACACTTACTGAGCACCTAGTTCCCACCAGGCTCTCTCCGGACACTTGGGCAGCGAGCACCCATAGCAAAGCCCTGCCCCACGGAGCCCGCCTCCCAGGGACACGGAGCCGGAGCCTGGGCTCACACCGTGGCTCCATCCCTGACCAGTGGTGTGACCTCGGATCCGTTGCGGGACCTCCCTAAGCCTCAGCAAGGGGACAAATGGGCAGAGAACCCCATCCACCCCCACTGCTGCAATGAGGATTAAGTCACATAACCCAGGTTGAGCACCTTGGCCCAGCGCTGGGCACACGGGAAATGCTCGACGAACATATGACCATGTGTCGTGTCCAGAGCAGGGGCCACTGGGAAGACCCCCAGTTCACCACAGGGCTCCCCACTTTGGCAGAGCCACACCTCCCAGCCTCCCATGAGCACCCTCACTCTGCCAGGTCCTCACACCACCTCCCCCAGTTTGTCTTCAGAGGCCAGTCTTCCCACTGAGCCCGAAACGGAACCCAAACACAGAAGGGCCTCAAGGGGACCCCACCCCCCACCCAGTACTTCAATCCCCTCTGCAGCGAGGTTCGGTCCCTTCCAGAGACATTCCTCCTGAGCTTCCTTAGCAAGGGGAAGTGATGTCACCGTGAGCCCCAAGGGAGGACCCACAGCTCACCTCTCAGTGACAAGAATGACAAGACCCCCCCTCCCCAACTCCCACTGTCTCCCAAGAGGAGAGGAAAACCGTCACCTGTAACACGGCAGCCATTTTTTTTATATGACATTGCAATTTACATTCATTTATTCCTTCAACAAACATTGCCAAGCGCCTCTGCTGCCCGCCCTGTTCCCGGCTCTGGGGACGGGGTGCTGAGCATCGCGTCGGCCTTGCCCTCAGAGAGCCGGCACTGTGAAGAGACCGAAAATAAAGCACCGAATGCGTCTGTGATGAGTCAGGTGGCGACAAGACGTGAAGGGAGGGGCGGGGTGCCACTCTAGGCAGGGGACAAGGTGACGCCTGAGCAGAGGCCTGAAGCACGCCAGGGGGCACGCCACGGCAGGACTGGGAGGACCGGCGTCCAGGCCGGGGGCCGGCGGGCGCAGAGGCCGGACGCTGCCGCGGGCGGACGTGAGCCGGCACCGCATCTCCAACTCCCGTGACGCCGACGCGATGCTCAGAGCCAAGGCACTTGTCCTGCCTTCAGAGATCACGAGCCAAGCTACTCATCCCTGCGGGGACCTCAGATCCAGCCCCGGCCTCGACTCACTGTGTGACCTGACGCTGGTCTCGCACCCTCTCTGGTCTTGGTTTCGCCAACAGCTAATCGGGGCTGAGCATCCTCCAAAAGGACAGTGCCAGGGGAGCGGGGCCCCCCGGGGCGCTCCCCGGTCTGCCAGGCCGTGCGAGACGCACCCAGCACCCCTCTCTCCCCCGCGCCAGCAACGCCACCCAGGATTGGTACTGCTGCCAAAATAGCTATTAACCCAGTAGCCAATAATAACACGTTATCCTATCAATTTGCTTCTGAAACGCTGTGTAATTGCAGAACCCAAGTTTGCCATCTCGGTAGCTTGGTTACGACATAAACAGAAAGAAACTCACCAGTTCCTTCCCGAGAACAAGTGTCTGGCCACGAGGAAGGCTGGCTCACCACCGAGGCCCCCCAGCGAGGCCCCACGGAACCCAGAGGGACTCACGGTCTGGCCATCGGTATTCCAGGCCTGTCTCGATGTCCTCCGGCACGTCACCTCTGCTGCTGGAGAGGTGACCCGTGCCTGGGACGTGATGGCTCAGGGCCACACGGGCTTTGTGGGTGGCAAGTGTGGGCCCAGAAGCCGGCACTCCGGCAGCCTCCCGGCCGCTGGCCAGGACCCACGGTGCAGGAAGTGGGGCAGACACCTGGGTGTGGGAGGGGAGGAAGCCAAGGCACCAGGGGTCGGCAAGCCCAGAGAGCACACGAGCCACCAGCAGGGGTGCGAGCCGGGCCCCCTCACGGGAGACAGAGGGGCCAGGCAGCAGCGCACTCACAGAAGGGCGGAGGAGCCCGAAGCAGTGCCAGACCCAGAAACTGGGGTGCTCCCCAGAGGCCCACTGCACCCCCACACTGCAGGGCCCGACGTGGGTCTGACACTCCAGCCCCTAGTGGCACCTGGGCTCGCTCTTCCTCTCCCACCGCAGAAGCTTCCTCTCTCCCGCGTTGGATTCCTCCGCTTCCCACGGAGCAGGGAGCCTCTGATGGGACTCTTGGCGTCTGGCGCAGACACCAGCCTGTTTTGTTCGTTCGGCCCCTCCAGCCCTGGCCCCCCCCTTACCTCTTTCCCCGCTTACCAGGGTGCCCCGGGCCGAGCCGGCCGATGCCCTTGTTCCCGGCACCCAGCTGCGGGCAGGCGAGGGCTGGAGAGGCGCTTCCCACTGGCCCACTGGTGACCTCAGCCCCAGGACGCATCCCCACCCTCGGCCTCGGCCGGGAAGGACTGGGAAGGACGGGCTGAGTGTGCGCTGCTCCCTCGAGCTGCTTGGCCAGGCGTCCAGCTAGTGGGGAGAGGAAGGGCCTCGGGGAAGCGGGCGGGGGAGGAGGAGACAGGAGGCCAAAGGCTCGGCCACTCGGCCAGATGTTGACCCAGTGGAGGGCCCCAGCCCCCAGGGGCGCCCGGGAAGTTCTGAATGCCCCCCCTCCCCCCGGCTCTGGGATACTTGCAGAGTTTGGGAGGCCTGGGCCAGCGCCACACCAATGCCTGTCCCTGAGGTCGGGGTGAAAGGAGGAACACAGAGAGACAGCCCGGGGGCTGCCAGGACAGGGTGGGGGACAGCCCCTCGGAGGCCCCTGGGTGGGGTGGGTGGGGTGCCGTCTGCGGGAAAGAACTCCCAGCAAATGGAAACCAGGCCTCAGACACTGGCCGGGGCCTCGGGCTCCACACAGCTCTGGGAAAACCCCACAGCTCGCTAAAAGGTGTCCCCAACCCAAGCAAAGGCGGCGTTGAAAACGGAAGGGCAGGGGTGGCCCGGGCAGCCCCAGCAAGACCCGGGGTCGCCGTCAGCCACGACCCCGCATTCGCTCCCCTGTACACTCCGGTGGCCCTTGGGTGCTGGCATGGCGTCCTCCCCGGACCCATGAGCCCGACCTGCTGCAGAAGGCCAGCGCGCGGACGCGGCCTGACCTGCACGGCCCTCCCCACATGGCCTCCCTCCCCGCGTGGCCCACCCCGCGCCTCCCTCCCCACGCGGCCCGCCCCGCGCCCTCCACCAGCTTTCCCGCGGTGCTGGCCCAAGGCGCATTCTGGGCCTGGGAACCGTGCCTGGCCACACTGGGCCAGGCGGGCGTGAGCGCCCCACTCCCACCCTGTTCGTTTTTGGAGACTCAGCACTGAATCCTCACCCCATGGCCCAGGGACACATGACACGTGGCGATTCAGGACCGCCGGGCCTCCCGGAGCCTGACAGCAGGAGCCTGGCGTGTAGCGGAGCTCCCGAGGGTAGACGTCGCCCACCACTCCTTCCCTCCTTCAGTCCTTCCGTCCGGGAGGCGGCGTGCACGACCCCCGGGGCCGTCTGGTGTAGGGACATGAGAGGCCACCACGCAGGCACAGCCCTTGCCCCGGGGGGCTCCCGGCCTCGTGAGGACGATGGACATTCTAAATGCTGTCACGTCACTGTGTCGGCGACATCCGTGGGGCTGGGCCGGGGTGTGAGAGGGCTTCCTGGAAGAAGCGACCTCCACGCTGAGACCAGCCGGAGGAGTAAGAATGAGCGAAGAAAACAGGGCAGGGGCGGAAACACAGAGGCGGCGGCGGCACCGGCGAAGGCCTGGCGGTGACCCTGCAGCCCCCGGCTGTCCCCTCCTGAGGCTGAGCCAGGTGGTGTCCGCCCGGCCCCCACCCAGCAGCTCTGCCCCTGCTCCCGGACACGGGGAGCCCCCGCTGGCACCTCTAAGCCGTCAAGCCCACCTTGAGAGGCACCTTTCTCAGCCGAAGTTGTGGTTATAAAGGTTGTTGTGTGCTTGTCTTTAAAGGGGGATGCAAAAGCAAAAAAGGGAGTTCTAACGGTCTTTTCCTTTTCAGAAAAAAAAATTAATAAATAAATAGAGCCTCCAGGAAAGGGCACGGAAAGGTCTCTGCATCTGTAACACTGAACAAATTAAAATTAGCTCATTTAATCAGCTCCTAATGGCCTGGCCATCCCCAGTGGACCCAGAGCACAGCAAACTTCACAGCAGAAACGCGCAGGCCAATGTCAGTTTATCCTACAACAAAGGGGGTCTCTAAATAGTGCGATCAAAACACAGCGAAGGCCGTGGAGAGCTGGGGAGACAGAACACACCCCTCCACATCCTGGCGCCCCCCCCCCCGCTCCGGCTTCATCCCTTTGAACAGAATTGTTCTTTCGGCTTTTGTTCTAATTATCTAAGCATGTGTGCGACTCCATTCTACAAAGAGTGGGTCATCCAGCAGAGAAGGCGACTCTAGACCCCACCATGCATTCCTGGGGTCCCTCACACCCCACACCGTCCACACCTCCCCTTCCCTGTCACCACCGGGCTGCAAACACCCCGACGCACACACCCAGACGCAGAGACACCTGCACACAGCGTGGTCACACACACGCATGGTGACACGATTCTGGGCAGCCCCTACACGGGGTGGTAGGGCACAGTCACGTACAGTGTCACACCCGCCACACACGGACACACAAGACACACAGCTCCCCAGTCCCTGGGTCACAGCTGGAGGGGCAGGCACAGCTTCCCGGCCCCCCGGGGGAGGCCGCGTGCACACCTGAGGCCCAGGCTGTGGCTTCTCCACGCAACCTGCCGCCTGGGCTGAGTCATGAGGGCAACGGGGAGGGGGAGCGAAAGGCCAAGGACGGGGCCCGGGGAGACAAGGCACGGGGTGCCCCACGCCAGGGCGAGCAGGAGCCACTCCCGGGCCTGGCTCCGCCGCCCGCCAGCACCGAGCTCGCCTTTCCGTCCTGTGACCTGCAGCCGCGAGTGGCCCAGAGCCAGCCCAGGTGCTCGCCCTGAGGGGAAATCAGCCCGGCCGGGTTCAAATCCTGGTTCCCCCCTCCCAGGCTCTGAGCCCTCCTCCTCCTCCACAGAATGGAGAGCAGCACAGCGAATGCAGGACACTAGGTAGGACGCTGCCGCTGGCAAACAACCCGGCACAGAACAAACTGTGTAAACGCTGGCCGCTGTTTCCGTTCCCGCTCGTGGGCACGGAGGCCCAGGGACGGGTCAGAGGGCGAGAGACACAGCCGGAGGGACCTCGCGGTGTGTGGCTTTCAATTTCTTACCCGACCCTAAGCTCCAGGGTGAGGAAGGGGACTAGAAAAAGTAAGTCAGAGGAATGAAAAGGGTTTAAGGAGTGCCTGACCGGGGCCACGGGGCCCTCCGGAAGGCAGGGGACCCGGAGCCTGGCGACATTTTCCGAAGGCCGACTCCATCTGATTTTCAGAGCAACGCCCTGGTAAGTGTAGCTGTTATCCCTGAGTCACAGAAAGGGAAACTGAGGCTCAGAGAGCGGAGGAGCCTGGGCGCATGTGGTAGGCAGCGAGGGGCAGAGCCGGCTCGCCAATGGGTCAGAGCCACATGCCCGTGGCCTGCCCAACTGCCTGCACCCCTCCCCACGACAACCATTTCTAACGGGCCTGCTCTCCAAACTACAAACTTCCTTCTAGAAGGACTCCTGCGGGGGAGGGCGAGGGGCAGTCTAGTGTGCAGGGGCCTGGGGCCGTGCCCGGGACTGCAAGAGCCTGAGACCACCGGCCCCGGACCCTGACTCGGCCTCCTCTCACAGCGTCTCACAGGGACCTCGATACCCCCGCCGGGCAGGGGGTGCCAAGAACCTGCACCATCTCACAGACTTGGAAACTGAGGCCCAGAAGTGGTGAGGGTGGGAGGCTCCAGCTGCCACAGCCCCGGGGCCGGCTCCAGCGGGAGCTATGTCCACTCAGACTGGCACTGCTGTCGGCCCACCCTGTCCTCCCTCAGGCTGCCCTCCTGGGAGGGGTCGTGTGGGGCGGCACATCTGGCCCCCAAGGGAGTTTTCAGAAAAGGGGCCCAGACTGGGGTCCCGTCCAGCAGGTCTCACTGGGTTGGTGGTGGCTGTGACCAGTCCTGTTTAGGGATCCCCTTCACCATTTGATTGCAGGACCCAGGCTGACCCCCCACCCCACCCTACCCAGCTCCCTAGAGGCCAGCCAAGACGGAGTCAGGTGGCAGGACACTCAGAACCACCCGAGGCAGCCTTGTGATGAGCAGCGGGCCTGGGGCAACAGCCCCTCTGCTAAAACCCCCAGGGCCTGCAGGTCCCACGCCCTGCAGGCTCCGGCAGCCCCCCCCCCCAGAAGGGAGGAAGTGTGGGCAATGGAGGTGAAGTGCATGGACTTGGGCTGTGTGACCTGGGGAAAGTGACCTCCCCTCTCTGCGCCATAACCTCAACTGTCAAATGAAGCCAACAAGAATGGATGCCTCCCTCCCCCAACTTAAAGATCAAAGGGGATCATGTCTCGGAAGTCTTTAGTTCAGAGCCTGCCCCAACCCCCAAATGAAGCCTTTAGCACAGGCAATGGGGCAGGGGCCAAAGAATGGCCTCCACCGGCCTCGCTTCCCACGCGGGCTTCCTGGAGGCCCGGCCAGCGCCGCCAGCGGGCAGGGCACGGGTGCCCTTCTTCTTGCAGACCCTGGAGGGCGGCTGCCCCAACAGACTCCCCTCAGGCTCAGCTCCCACTGCTGTCCCTGAACCAAGCCCGGAGCATGTGGCCTGGCCGGGCAGTGGCCCAGACTGAGGACAGACCACTCCCCGCCCTATATATACGCTTATGGGGTCTGGACCCAGGAGGCAGGAGTTGGACTCGGAAGCCCCTCGGAGAGCCCCAAGCTTCACTGTCTTACTGTAAGGATTCAAAGATGACCACAAGGGGAAAAGCAGCGGGCAGGACGTCACCCCCGACCCTGGCACCACCCACAGAAGCCCGGCCGGTCTCGCTCGCCTGCTCCTAGGCCTTGCGCTCTACACAGCCTCCCTCCCCCCCCCCCCCCGCCCCAGCCTCAGTTTCCACTCGTGGGCTCCGTTTACCCCACAGGGCTGCATGAGGGTCACGGCATAACGGCTGCCCACGACAGAGTGCCTTGGCTACAGGCGGGACTACTGAGGACAACCGGGGACAGGCAGGGCCGAAGACGCGGAGGAGCACGACTCGCCGGTTCCCGAAACCGGGCAGCGGCCAGTGGGCGGCGGGTCCCGCGGGGCCTGGGCGCTCCCTTCTGAGCCCAGAACGCAGGTATGGCCGCTGCAGCTGGGCAGTCACCGCCATCTTTGCCAGCCCGGGAGGGCGGCCGCCCCATATGGCACACAGTAGGTGCTGTCGACGATTTTCCCAGCCCCCAGCCCTCAGACAACCTGCTTCTGCAAGACCCAGAGCAGACAGCCACAGATCACAGCCAGAAAAAAAAACAATGTGGCTCCCGGAAAACGGGACAGCATCTGTGCTCGTCCACGCTCCGGGGGGGGGGGGGGCCTGAGGGGGGTGGGCTTATGAGGACACCGCCCAGGGAGGACGGGAGCGGGATCGAGCGCGGTGCAGGCCACCAGGGCTATCCCTACCTGCCTAAGTGCCCAGCTGTTCACTTCTGCCCCTGTGCCATCTTCACTAAGGGAACGCCCCCCTGGGACTCAGTTTCCCCCAGCGCGCCAGCTCCCCTGCCCCAAACGCTGTGAAACCCAAGTGAAACGGCATGCCGCCTCACTCTGCGACAACGGAGGCTCCAATTAATCTGAAAGAGGGGTTTCCTTAATTGCTGAGTTTTACAACCCAGACAGAAGAGATGAAGCACGGCTGGCTGGCAAACGCTGGCTTGAGGCAAGCCACTGTGCAGGCGCTGGTGGGGGTGGGGGGGCTGCTCTTTAAAAAGAGGTGCTAAACAGGTCGGATCTGTCAAATGTGAACAGAACAGTAGGTGCCGGACGGGCGGAAGCACCGCCCCCCTGAGAAACGCTGGGTTTCCTTAGGGAGTCCCGCGGGAAACACTGGGGGCGAGCATCTCAAAAGAGACGTCTGTTCTGGGAGTGAAAATAAATATATAAATAAAGGGAGGTTCACCTCCAATTTTCCTAATCGCCGTCCCTGGCAGGCAGAGTGGCTCTGCTCCCCTGCAGAAGTGATGTCAGTGCCAAGAGGATCCCTATGACTAGGAAGGTGGGGCGTCCCTCATTAGCTGTGCCCCGCCCCCCGGGGGGCGCGGGAGAAAGGGTGTCAGCATGCACTGGGCAGTGTCCCCCCCACACAAGGACAAACGGCCGCTCCCCATCCCCCAAAGGCGGAGGGAAGAGGAGCAACAGGGCCTTCTGGCCTTGTCCTTGCAGAGAGCGGCAGCCTGACAGCAGCTACCTCGGAAACAGAGACAAACCACGGCATGCGTGCTACGGCCGAAGCCCGCGTCCCGGGCACAAACACGGCCTGGGACGGGTGGCGCCGGCAAGCGCGCATGTGCCCGCGCGGCTGACCCGCCAAGGGACGGCCCCACATGGGGTCACGGGGCGGCATCAAGGAACATCCTCGCCCCGCACCCCGCGCAGGCCCCTGGGGAGGCTCCCTGCACTCCGGGTCTATACCACCCCACCCCCACTACCCGAGACCCTCGGAGTCCGTGGGTTTCCAGAATTCAGACCTTTACGGTTCTAGAAAAATGACGCGGTGCATTTCCTGAGTATTGGGAACACTTCGGAAGCAACCAAGCGTATTGATACTTCTGCGGCAAAACACAGATATTCACCAACATGAATTAAATAACGGCTATAAATAGCTTGCATCGGCCAGGTCAAATTCTTGCTGTGGAATGAGTTACCAAAAAAAAAAAAAAAAAGTTTAGCTTTCAGGCTTTTTGGAATTCAGACGTATGAACAGGAATTACGGGCCTATAAAGTCTCTTTAACCCCAGGGACGGGGGTCGGGGATGCGGGTCCCACTGCAGTTCCCACTTTCCAGAAGCAGACAGTGAAGCAGAGAAGCGAAGTATTTCCCTTTGTCGCAGGCACACCCGTGGGAGCCCAGCGATCGTCTGGCATGAGGGCCTATGCACTCCATACAGAGCGTCCTGTAGTTGACCAAAGTACTGAACCACAATGAAAAGCTTCTGGAAAAAATGGAAGCATCTGCGCACGGGCCCCAGAGTGTCTGCAGCCTACCCGTGACGTGCGTGGTGTTCCCGCCGACCCCCGCCAGGAGGCGCCCCAGCTGGAGGCTGCACAGATCCTGGCGGTACCCCACACCTGCCTGGGCCCTGCTGGAACTCAGAAGCGCAGAAGCGCAGGCGCAGGGCACAGCAGGTGGGGCTCCTCGCCCCGCCCTGGTGCCCAGGTAATTACTCCCCACCTGACCCAGCCTGTACAGATCGTTTTACCCACAACAAATATGCTAAAGACATCCCAGCCGGGGAGAAGCAGGCCGCGGGTAACCCCACTGCACAGAGACGTGCCTCCCAGAGGGCAGGGACCCCATCTCTGCACAAAAATGCGGGTGTCCCCCGGCCCTCTCCAACTTCTCTTCCTGGGCAATTTTTCCAGCTGCAGGGAAAGACCGTTGCACGGACAGAATCCTGATGCTCCATTAGCAAATAATTAGGTGAGAATGTCACAGGCATTACGACGCCCCCACCGGTGCCAGCAGCGACAGGCAGCACGAACAGAGGCCACCCTGGCTGGCCAGCCTCGTTAAGGAGAACCCCGGCCGCAGGGCTGACCCGCTCTTTCACTGCTCCGATTTCATTAACAATTAAAGCAGGCGCCTTTCTCCGGCAACCCAATTAGACACCAGCATCAGGCCGATAGGTCAAAAACACGCACGTGTGTGCACGCGCACATACTTTTGCACGCGTGCGTGCGCACATGCATGCGTGCGCCGACTCTTCTTCCTGCCTGAGCGGTACGTCCCAGTGCAGTCATCTGTTCAGGCAGCAGTGACAAGGGCTGAGGGCTCACCGCGTTCTGGGCGCCGTGTGCCCGAGAAGGGGCCAGGGCCCTGCCCGCAGGAGCGTCACCTCCAGCAGAGGCTAAGAAGAGCACGTGAGGCAGAGTGAACCATGGCGGGACCAAAAGGGCCCTGTCAGACCCGGGTTGCTCAGGCCGGCTGGCCAATCAGGTCACCACCACGGGGCAGACGGGCCTTGTGCTGGGTCTTGGTTTATGGAAAATATGAAAGGCTGAGCGGTGGGTAGAGAGAACGTCCTGGGCAGAAGAAACAGCAAAGGCCAAGGTACGAAAAGGCAGCTAGCATGAGAAGGGTAATTAGTCCAGTTGATGATAGAGACAGACAGATAGATGATAGATATTGATGATAGATAGATGGTGATGAGAGAGATGATGACAGATGATGGTAGATGACTGATAGATACAGTAGATAGGCAGGCAGATAGAAGATAGATAGATGACAGATAGATAGATACATAGATACACAGATACACAGATACACAGATAACAGTAAACATCGGTATAATGGGAGTGCTACCATGTGACCTTGAACCTACATGAATTTAGCTACGTGTTCTGCAAAAAGACAGAGAAATCGCCATTAAACAGTGCCTGTGACTCCCCGATAGTTCCACCCATGAGCAGGTGGCCAGGAAGGGTGAGAGGTGAGAACAGAACCTCCCCTTTCCTCCCGCCAGTTTATCTCCCACGTGCCCGAGACTCTCGGTGTGTGCCGTGTCCACGGCGTGTGCTGAAGTGTGCACAGGGCGAGAGCGTTCTCCGGTGAGTCGCAGCCCAGTGTGTCTCCAACGAGCTCAGGATTCCGGCCGTCGGTATATGAATCGCAGGGGTTGTGTATACAGTGCATTGTCCTCTACAGGTCAGGAGGGTGAGGCTCCGAGAGGTGACATCACTCTGCCTGAATCACAAAACCGGTAAGGGCCACACCACTCCATCAGCTCTCAAGTGGTGTAGCCCCAGAGTCCACCCCCTGGACCACTAGACAGGAGTGAGACATGAACGAAGCTGTGTTTCAGCAAAATAACCCGGCAGGGACCTTCGACTGGAATGGGACAAAGAGAAAGCAAGGGCCAGAGGCCCAGGGACGAAGCCACGGCAACCCCCCCCCTCACCCGCTGCGCAAGTACTAAGCATTGTCACAACAGGTTATGATGCCCTGAGGCCTTGAAACGGACTGGACGGCAGGGCAGGGGGGTCAGGGGTGAGTCTAACATTTAAGATAAGCAATTTTCTCCAATGACGCCCACCTGGGAGCTCCTGGTGGCCCGTTTGTCTCAGCAAGGGATGAGCCAGCCCTTCCCCTCCGATCGCCACCACCCCTCCCCGACCCCTCGGGATGGGAGAAAACTCTGCCACCCCCGTAAGCCCTGGGAACACCATCCTTCCCGCCACCAGACGGGGGGAGAGCGGGTGGACATTTGGAGGAACCGTTGGAGGCAGCGGGCGAGGCACCCAGGCCTGCGGTATCTGCCTGCCCCTGAGGTGACGCAGGGCATGTCCTCGTGCCGCCAGCATTACGGGTTGGGGGGACAGGATCAGAAACGAGGCCAAACTTCCCAGCTGGTCTACTAACACGCAGCGTGGCTCCGGAGACGTCCCTTAACCTCTCGGAGCCTAACTTTCCTCTATCCGTTGATTCATCTATGCAACAAACAAATACGGAGGCCCCATCACGTGTCCGGTGCCAGGCTGGGGACAGAGAGGACGGTCAGTCGGTCCCACGTGGCTCACAGGTCCGAAGCCCACCCTGGCTGCATGTGAGGAGCTGCATGTCCCCACCCGCATTCCGGAATCACTACCTCAGCCACCTCTGACTGGATGGGGAGGAGTCTTGAGAATTCTAGAGAATGTAGCCACTCCCAGCATCCCCGCCCTGCTGGACCGATGACCAGCAGCAGGGGCGGCCTGCCACCCTACCACGCCACGGTGCTGCCAGCCGGGACTGGGCACGGGGGAGCTCGGGAGCCTGGCTGCCACAGCCCCGCCCCCTCCAGCTGCCTTTGCGCCTGCTGCCGCCGCTGCTCATTTCCAGGCAAATGTTCTAGTTAATTAAAACACACCCAAGTGCTCACACGCATATGAAGCCAAGCTACAAAATCTGCTCTGCCCAACAGCAGCTTCCCGTCTCCAGCCCGGGACGCACACAAGCAGGGGAGGTGTGCAGAGCCGCCGTTGCTGGTGCCAAGGCTTTGCTCGTATGGCCCTACTGCACACTCATACACAGGCATGTGTGTGCACACGTGTTCGTGCACACAGGCATTCACGCATGCTCTGCCCAAACGTGTGTGCAGGTGCGTGACGCACACACACCCATACACATGTGCACGCACAGGCTCACGCGTGCCTGCGCATACAGCACTGTGCTCCCTCCTCCAGGAAGCCTCCTCCAGATACTTCGGCCCTCCAGCACAGAACAGCAACCATGGCTGATAAAAAAAAAATAACCTGGCAGCACGAGGGAATGAAAGAATGAATGAATGAATCAACTGATCGTCGACGCAGAGAGCCAACGGGGACAGCACCGCTCTGGCCCCGAGTCCAATGCTGTATGCTCACCGGGTGGGTAGGCGGGGCGGAACTCCCCGGGGAACCGAAGGACGGGTGGCTCGGGAACAGGGCTGACCTCTCGCACTTCCACCTGCGCTGCACGTTATCTTCCAGGCACTGAGTGATATCCGTCCCCGTGCATGTGGCTGTGCACCTGTGACGTGCATCCGTGCGTGCGACCTGAAAACTCACCTTCCCAGGTCTGGACAGCCATAACGACCAGGAGCCGGCAAGCGGGGAAAGCAGAGCGTGTCTGGCAGCCCCCTGGGTTTCCTGGCACTCTGGGCCTAAGGTGGGTACATCGCCATCGCAAGGCAGGTGACTCCAGATGACCAAACAGCCAGCAATCCCCCCAAAACCACCGTGCTGGTAGACAGCACAAACGATAGCATTCTGGATGAGGATCTGACCACTCACACAGGAATTCACTGAGAGCCTGGATGAGGCATGGCGAGAACTTCTGTGTATGGGGACAGCCAAACCGCGTCACACGGACAGCTGCCCTAACCCATGCCCTGGGGCCGGCGAAGCTCTCTGCAGAGAGCAGAAGCTGTGGGAAGGAAGCTGCTAGCTCCGTAGTCACCTCAGTCACCCACCCAAAGTTCACTCCTGCACCAGCCACTTGGCACGGCTTGGGCATTTGAGAGAAATGCAGAAGTCCGGGCCCCTTGGACCCGCTGAGTCGGAATCTGCATTTTAGCACATTGCATTAGTAGTCGTGGTTTTTAAAGACGCAAGGGAAAATATTTTTCCTTCAAATGTGTGTGTTTTCTTTCTTCTTCGAACAGCTACTAAGTCGTAAGAACAAGAATACCTGCTGAGCTGTTTGGACCTCACTTTAACAAGCGGAGCTGGCAGGGACTTCTTGGTTTAGGGGTGCTGTGAACGAATCGCTGACACTCAGGCGTCACAAGCCGGCGAAGTTGGGAGCCTCCAAAGTCTGTGTGAGGTGTGGTCCGGGCAATGGGGACACTGCAGGGTGACACTCCAGTCACCATGTAGTCAGGCAACCGGAATCAAATGAGAAAAATGAAGCCGGGCGAGGAATTTATTGACTATCTATTATCTCCTGCTCTGTCCCCTCCACGCGATCGTGTCCCCAAGGCCAGACCCCTTTCCTCCCTCTCCTCTCATTGAGCTAGTCACCAAGCCCTGTCCATCCTGCCACGAGCTGCGTCTCAAATCTGTCCACAAGAGTCCACCTGTACCACCATCCTGCCACGAGCTGCGTCTCAAATCTGTCCACAAGAGTCCCCACCTGTACCACCATCGCTCGGGCCCAGGCCTTCTTGGTTCGCTGGCCGGCTGGTGACCACAGCAATGGCCTCCGGACACCTTTCCCCCTATCCGGTCTAATCCGGACACAGCAGCCCAGGGGACCTTTGTGGAGCACAGTTCCACTCACGTCACTGACTTGCTCAAAATCCTTTTGAGACCTTCTCACGGCTCCGAGGTAAAGCCCCGAATCCACCCCACAGGCCCCGAGTCACCTTCCCTTGGTGACGTGTGACTTCGCCAGCCTTGGAATCAGACTGGACCTACATCCGCGTCTCTTTTTCCACACTGACTTTCACGTCGTACTTGCTTTGTATCCACGGTGACCACCGAAAGCCCAGCTCTGCAAAGACACGGTGTCATCAAAAGGAACGCAGAGCCCTCTAATGTGGAAAGTGGACAACCCCGAGCTAGAAGCTCCCACCCTTTCCAGCAGATGCGAGTGCTGCTGTTTTCCCTTCGAAATTTTTAATATGTCACAGAGCTCCTGTGGGCCAGCTGTGGCACCCTGAGGTGCCCTGGCACACAGTTGGAGGAGACGAATCTCAATTATTTATTGGATGGATGGATGGATGGATGGACGGACAGATGGATGATGGATGGATGGATGAATGGATGATGGATGGATGGATGGATGGATGGATGAATGGATGGACGGATGATGGATGGATGGATGATGATGATGATGATGATGATGATGATGAATGGATGATGGATGGATGGATGGATGGGTGAATGGATGGATGGATGATGGATGGATGGATGGATGATGATGATGATGATGATGAATGGATGATGGATGGATGGATGGATGAATGGATGATGGACGGATGGATGGACGGATGATGATGATGATGATGGATGGATGGATAAATTAACGAGAAGCATTAGGAGAATCTGAAGTGAGACACGAAAGTCACTCCTCACTCCACACGACGCTCAGAGATGCCTGTAAATGCCGGCTCAAAAATGCCCGCCCAGTTGTTTCAGGGCCTGCTGGGTCTCTCCCTGGGTCTTCGTTTTCCCAGCCGTGTTCAGGTCAGGAGCCATCAGCATGCAGGCCTACGGCCATCGGCCACTTGTAGAAGCGCAGCCTTGAAGCCCGACAAGCGCTCGTGACGGTCGAGGCCAATGAGGAGAGACGAGGAGAGAGAACTTTCTAAGAAGTGTTCACGCCCCACTGCGTGTCCTCAGCTCCATGAAACCCCCAGTTGGGACGGCTGATGTTTCCAGCGAGGAGACCGAAAGGCTTCCCCAGATTCGAGGGTCAAGGGTTCAGGCTGCAGGTGGGCAAAGCAGAAAACCCAGACGGGGGACGGGGCGGGAGCCCGGTGGGAAGGCAGGTGCGAAGCGGGCCGTGCACCGTGGCCCTTCCTGGCTCTCAGCAGCAGCCGGGCCGTGCGGGTCTGGGGAAAAGCAGATCCACCGGCATCCGGACGAAGCTGCTCCGGGGCTTAAGTGGAAAATGAAACATGGTTCTCTGTGGCAGCTTCCTCCCCCCGGGCCGCCGGGCGCTGGTGATGGAGTGCTTCCAGGGGTGTGGAGAGAGGAGGGCAAACGCGCGGGCATCAACGCCGTCGCATTCCTGTCGGCCGCGGACTTCATAAAGCCAACGGGGCAGATTTCTACACCTTGGCGTTGGGAGCAGGGGCGGGGAGACTAAGTGGCAGGGTGGGAGCAGCAGAGCAGAGGCTAATGAGACCTCAGACCGGATGGTTTCGCCACGAACGTCAGGGACGTCGAAGTGACGGCCCCAGGCCCGGTCTGCTGGTGAGGGCTGCCCTCGCGCACGGCCAGTCGGCCCCCCGGCCTCGGCCACCACCACCAAGCGCCTGCCCGAGGTTCCTGGAGGCTGTGGGGCCCTAACACTGGGCTTCCAGCCCCCTCAAGATGGTCTTCCAACACAGGGGTTCGTTCCACGCCTAACACGGCTCCTCCGTGCCCCTCCATCTCTTCTCGCCCCTTGCCCTGTCCGCTGGCTCTTCGTCCCTTTCCTCTCGTCCTCGCCCTCGGAGGGTCTGTCCCCCCCTCTGCCCACTCACGAGGTTCCTTTATCCTGCCCTCTTTCTCTCAGTCCCCACTTCGACCCCACTCCTCGGCCCCTCTCTCAACCACAGGAGGAAGGAGCCAGGAAGGAACTAGCCGTGAGCTCACAGGCTGGCCAAGCAAATCCCATCCCACCTGCTCGGGGAAAGGGGGGTGGGCTGGGGGCTCGCGGGCACAGAAGGCCCAGCCGCGGGGAGGCGCGCCTGGGGCTGCGGGACCCTCCCCGGCCGTCCTCAAAGTCACAGTCTGGAGCCCTGAGGCGGCCTGAGGATTCTCCTGACCTCCCTCGGTAGCAGCCGCCCCGGCCCGGCATCCCAGGAGGGGCACTGCATCTGGCCGGAAAGAAACCTCTGACAGATGGGATGTCACCGAGCACGGCAGGAGAGCCTGCGAGACGGGAGGAGAGGAGGAGGGAGGCTTGTGGGGCGCTGGGCTCACGGAAGCACTAGGGGTCAGTCAAGGAGAGCGTGCACTTGGAGGGAGAGCTGGCAGAGCCAAGCACCGCCTCCGTCACTTCCTGGCTGGGCAACCAAGCACTTCTCTGCGCCTCAGTTTCCCCATCTGTGAAAGGGGAGCGCTGGCACAAGACCCACCTCGCAGGGCTGCCGTGACGATGACGCGGGGTGCTGCCGGTCGTACGCGCGCGATCAACAGCAGTTTTTATGTTGTGACGACAATCATTACAGCTGTGCCCCGTGCTGGTGGCTCTGCGTAAGGTTCAGGACTTCAACAGAGTGTCCATCTGGGAGACACCCACCCCGGAAGGTCTTCCTCCTACTTGGGCATCTGTGTCAGGCAAGGGGGACTCTCAGGGTGAGGGGGACCAGCAGCTTGTCCACGCGCTCCTGACCGGCGCTCCTCGGTGCCACCATGGGGCACTCAGTGGGGGCTGGGCCCCAGGTGGCCCCTCACGGAGCTTCCATGTCATATGGGAGCCAGAGGATGATGGGAAAATTACACCACGTAAGTGAAGAGCCACGACTGGGTCGGGGGCACACGCAGAACTAAGCGTGAGTCTATAGCACACTTAACGCTCGTTTGTGATGCAGGCATATTCCTTCTTTGGGAGCCCAAATCTTGGAACGCCAGAGGTGGACAAGAACCACCATCACCTTTAGACAAGGAAACTGAGTCCCAGGGGACAAAGGGCCAAGTTCACTCACAGCCACTCAGGGGCCACCCAGGGCGAGAAGTCAGTTTTTCCTGGCTCTTTCCTCTGCACCACGAAGCACACCGAGCAACCCCCTGAGGGGCCCAAACTCAGAAGAAAAGAGGCCTCCCGTGAAATTCCATGGGCCAGGAGTGTGACGCCCAGTGACGTCTCGTGGGGACGTGGTCGTGAAGACCAGTTGCGGACTCTGGGGACGGGTCAGACCTCGACGTCACTGGGCAAAAGAGTGTATGACAGACCCTCCGCTAAAACCCTGGACACCCGCCGTGTGTGGGCACACCAAGAGAAAGGATGTAAACAGGGAAACGGGGTGTTTGGATAACAAGGATTTCTTCTTCTCAAAATTCAGCCCACTGTTACCTTTGATTCATCTATTGAATTCCTCAGGTTGCAAAAGTACAATAACACAGCCTGCTATGTCAGGGATATTTAGATTCTCCAATTGCCCGGGGGAAGAAATCAAAGGGACATTTACCAACTACCATGAGGAAGTTCACGCCATTAATTAGCCCAAAGGTTGACCGATAAGAGAAACAGGGCAGAGATGAAAAGACCCGAGGCTGCGGGCCAGAAAACCACCTCTGTAAGAGGTACATATGCCCGTCGCCTGCCCAGGCCTGGGCGTGTTTCTCTTGGAAAGTCTGCTTTGGGGAAAAGGATGAAGAAGGAGGAGTTGAGTCCCCCCAGGTGCTGATCAAGATATGACTGGGCCCACGACATCAGGCTCTAAGACCCCAAGTAGCAAATCGAGGGCGGCCTGCCCTGGACAGCAGAAGCACAGCTCATGAAGAGTGCGGAGCCCATCTGGGCACCCCGTCTCCCTGGGAGACCCCACTACTGGAAGTCCTCCCTGGCCCCCAGGACTTGACCCACCCTGAGTCCTCCATCTCCACCTCTGTACATCACCCCAGCCTCCCCACCTGGCCACATCCATCCTCCTCAGAGGAGCAGTCTGGTACCCCAAAGGGCAAACCTGACGATACCAGGACGCCCCAGGGCCCCCACCTTGGCCCTGCAGGGCCTGGTCCCACCTCTCCCCACAGGGCACCCCCTGTGCGCCACGCTCTCCAGCAGTGCCCTGACGGCCCTCCTACTTGCCAGACACCCGCCCGCCTGGGAACCCTGAACCCCCTCTCTGGACTCCCATGCCCCATTACTTCCAGTTGCCATCCTACCCTCGTCTCCCGAGAAGGCTTCGCTGAGCTGCCGCGCCTCACGTGCTCGCATACAATGCTCACACACCTCCATGACACGTGTGGTTTGGGGGTGGTTTGTCTATCGTCCTTCTCCCCGTGGACCATTGCATTACAGAGCCTGGCACACAGTAGGCACTCAATAAATATCTGCTGACACATTCAGCGTCTGAAAAGCCCGGTACTTGAGTCTGGGGTGGGTGGGCATGAGAAATGTGCACGTCAAGGAAATGCACCCGGAAAATTCACAGCCCCAAGGACAAGGCAGCTCTCAGGGGCCTGTTCCCACGGGGGCAGGATGGGTCCACGCCCTCAGGAACACCAAGCACTCAGCGGAGGTGGCACGTGGCCTCAGACACCATTCACGGAACCCTCTGGCCCACCAGAACTCACTGCCGGGAGGTATCCCTGCATCCACCTCGGGCCTGGTCACGCGCAGGCCACAGTCTGTCCCCTCCTGGTTCGCCTTGGCAGAGGCTCCAGCTCGCTGGCCCCACCTTGTTCCAGCACCCGAGGGTCCAGCAGCCCCCTCCCTCCCCCGACACGTGCGGGTTTTCCTAGCCTTTGCCATCGCTGTCCTCTGACCGAGAAACACTTCTTCCTCTGCGTCTCCCTCGAGAATTTTCCCATAAAGACCCGAACTTCTGGCTTCCCCTGGGAATCTGGAAACTTGGGCAACACGAGAGCTCGCTTCCAGCAAGGCGGCCAGTGACAAGAACCGAGGAGCTGCTGGACCTTTCGCAGGCAAGTGATCCCCATCACCCAGCCCCTCACGTGCCCGACCCCCTCCCCACCCGGTCCTGCAAACCTCGCACGTCTCCAGCCCCGGCCTGGACCCCAGGCTTCTTATCGTCGAGACCCCCCCCACCCTCTCATCTCTGTCCACCCCTCCGGGCCCACCGCTGGGAGGCGCTCCGAGTTTGCCCAGTGGGACATGAGGGACAGGGAGGGGTACACAGACAGTGACACCACCCCTCTGCGCCTCATCTGGCACAGTGTCTCCGGTAGATCTCGGCCACCTGAGTCACCGGTTCATATACCCCCTCCTGAGGCTTGCCCCTTATAGTTTATTAACATCCACTAATAAACAGCGTGCAGGCCTCCCCCGGGGCCGCCAGGAGAAGCCCAGCTCCGTGGGCCCGGCCCTCCCGGTCCTGCTTGTTCTCAGCACATCTCTGGCCATAAGGGAACAATTAGGAAAAACTCCCTCCAGGTTATATTTAGAAAGGGGCGGAGGGGAAAACGCTTCCTCTAGTAATTTTCATTCAGTGGCACAGGACTGCCTGCCTGTCCCCACCTTCCCCCAGGCCAGCGCCACGGGGCAGGCAACCGCCTCATCCCGAAACGCGGGTTAAAACCAAGCCCAGCCTCTGCCCAGCCCTGATTATGCCCGCGTTTAAAAATAAGATGTGAAAGATGCATTATGTAAGGCCTGGAACACTCTCCTGCCCACCTCCGACTCTGGAATCAAAGATCATCATTTCCGCCATCAAAAAAGAATGAAAGAAAGGCAGGGACAATGAAATAGCTGCCCGACATGGGCCAGATCAAAGGCATGGGCACAGAAAATGAGGAGCCAGGGGGCCTTTAATTACTGCCTGCATCCTCCAAGTCATGTGGCGAGAGGGGAGAAGAAAAGTTTTGAAGGCCACCAGGTTCCGTCCTGCTGTGGCTCCCGTTTCCACCGCCAGCACCAGTTCCCGACAAACTCACGCCTTTCATTTCCCTCCCTTTTTTCCCTCCTTTTTCTCTGCCCCCCTACATGCCAGACAGGACTCCCGGACTCCCCAGTGCTCGCCGTCCACCAGCAGAGAGAGCTCCAAAAGGCTCTTGGAGACCCCGAGGAAGGGACGGGGGCTCCCCTCAAGGGCCTGGAAGCCGGGTGGACCCCGGCCCACCAGCAGCCAGAGGGGGCTGCAGGCGAGATCCAGGGGCCCACCGTGGGAGCGATGCCACGGAGCGTGGCGATTTTTTATTTTTTATTTTTTATTTTTTGCAAGTCTTCCTGGTCGAGAGGGGGAAAAAACTTCAAATTCACATTGGGCAGGGCTCCATGGGGCAGCAGATCAAACCTGAGAACCGGCTGTTTGAGCTCAGCGGCAGAAAAAAGGATTGCCCAGGGACTGAGCTTAAGTAGAAGCTGGATTAAACTTCAAACGCAAACTCCCCCTTTTTCTACACAGCAGACAGTCATGGCTAACACTGCAATATGGACTCTAAAAACGCATTACGAATGACTTACTCTGGACCCGGGCCTGGGCCTTTTGTATCACGGGGCGGAGCCATGGAGCTCATTTGGACAGAAAAGACACATGGGAGCCCGTCCTCTTGCTCGGAGGAGGGGAGTCCCTCAAGTGTGGGGCCCGGGAGGTCAAGGGCAGGCCCCAGGCGGAAGTCCACCTGGGAGCGGCCTTGCTGGCAGGCTGGGCGGCTCCCCGGGGCGGGGAACGAGGCTTGGGTCTTCCCCAGCTAAGAGGATCCAGGTATATCTCCTAAGGGCAAAAAGGCAGGGACGGGGTACAAACCACTGGCACACGTAAAAAGTCTAATGATTTAAATAAAGCACTGACACCTTAAAAGACACACACGATGGGGTATAATGGTGTTATTCACCTGTTAAATGAGTGACTCGTTAAAAAAAGAAACTTACGAAGGTCACAGGTGATGTGGATGGAGCCGAAGACAAGTTCAAAGTCGTAAGATTTTCTTCTCTCAACACCTTCAGGGTGGCCCTACAGCTCCTGGGGGTTTGGAGGCCTGGGCTAGGCTGGCACAGGCCAGCACACCAGGTGCCCCGAGAGCCCCCGGCTGAGAGCACAGGCACAGAGGCGTGGATCTGGAGGTCTGGGTGCAGGGTGCGGGGCACCGCTTCCTGTGGGGGGGGGGGGTTGAGGAGGGGCTCAGGACATGGGCCCAAGATGGAGTTTTGTAATACGGAATTGGGGCAAGGATCCACTGCTTTCCTAGAGAATTTTCCCTAGAGAGATTCCCAAAGCCCACCTCCCTGACTCCTCCCTCTGACCTTGAGGGGTCAGACGTGGAGACGGAGGCCAGACCCGGCCCCTCTCCCTCCACTCTGGAATGCTCGGGGAGAAGCCAGCAGTCCCTAAAAGCGAGCGACCTTCCTGTGGCACGTACGGGGGTCCCCAAGGCACATGGCTCCATTGTTGGTACCTTCCGCATAACTCTACAAAGGGCAGCGACCGGCTGGGGTGTCGCCAGAGGCGCGACCCCCAGCTGGAGACAGGTCTGTGCGGAACCTGGGAGGGCTGACCTTCCCCAGACAGAAAAATCGGGGTGGCTCCTTCCCTCACGACGGCCACACCTCCACACCCCACAAGCCCCCAAGCGCTCCCAGGACAGCATCCGGCTCTGCCATCAGGTGACTCGATAGCCAAAGGACTGTGGGTGGCACGTGTCCTGGGTTCACCCGAGGGCTGTAGCCTGGACCGCTCTGTGCCGCCCCACCCACCGTCTGCCGGGCCCGATCCCTCTGGGGACCCCCCCATCACCATGCAAGTGAGGCTTCGGTGGCCCCATTTCGCAGAGGGGTCAAGGCTCACAAATAGGGTGATTACTAACTATCACACACTGTGGGCAGGGAAAAAACCTGAACACAGACTGACAAGAGCCCAATCACCTGCGTTTCTTTCCACGGTGTGACATCATCTTCCAAAGATTCTTTAGTGCTTCCGTCCCTATCAATAACAATAACAGCAATAACAACAACAATGATAATAATAAATGCCATTGATTAGAAGGTGCAGACCTGAGAGGTCCTGGGAGGTACTGCTGGGTTAAGCAAACGAGCTTTTCCTACCCCAGACAGAACTCTAGGCTGTGCCCATCAGAAGCCTCACCATCCCCAGCACCCTGTCCCCGCCCCCTGTGCCCCTTTTCCCACTTCCAGAGGACAGGGACATGTGAGCCACCAGCTTCCAAAGGAGGAAAATGAAAACTCAAAAGGGACATTCTCCCCATGCTCCCCACCACCCAGGACTGAACTCTGTGGCCAGGCACAGGCCTGGAGAGGGCCTCACGGAACGCCCAGCTGTGGCCCAGGAGGGCACCGAGGAGTCTGTCCTGCCCAGCGCCCCCAGGCTGGAGATGGCGGGTGTGGGGAGGAGGCTCCAGAGGAGGGCCAAGAGGTCTGTGGGCGACTTAATGAACCCTGCCAGCCAATTTCTGTCTCGCCAGACCAGGGCCCTGGGGAGTGTGTGGAGCCAGGAGGGATGACCTCCCCCAGAAGCCAACGGCTCCAGCCTGAGGCACAGGCATCTGATCAGGGTCATTGATTACTTCCTCCTTAGGAGCAGCCATGGCTATTGACTTTGGGCCTCTGGTCACCAGAAGGGGCTCTGCAGTGGCCCTCCCTCGGCCAGGGAGCATATGGCCAGACCAGAAGCCAGAGGGTCTTTCAGAAAGGAGTGAACCCACCCCACAAAGAGTATGTGGAAAGATGTTGTACAAAGCTATGCTCTCGTCTGTCGGAGTTCTCGTCCACTCGCAATTTCTGCTTTCAGAGATTTCTGACTTAATAGAAAGAAAATCAGCCGCCTACTGGGTCTCTCCCAACTGGGAAGACACTGAGTCTGTGCAAACTGTCACTCTGTGGAACAGTATAACTCAGTGACCAAGAACTTGGGAACTTTGGTCAGTCAGGACCAGGCCTTGCCACGTCCTGGCTGGGCAACCCTGAGCAAGTTACTTAGTATCTCTGGGCCTCAGTTCTCGGTAGGTAAAAACAAAAGATCCCCAAAGTACATATCTAAGAGAGGCACGGAGGGGATTAAGAGACAGGGTGTTTGAGAAGGGGTCAGCATGGTGGCCGGCACACAGTTAAGTGGCCTTGCGATGATCGTTAGCCTGAGGCCAGGCACAAAACAATCGCTGGGCAATCTCCAGATGCTCCAGATTGACAGCTGCCACCCCAATGCCCCGTTTCCTATGCAGAGTACGTCATGCGCGAGCGCCCCCACCCACGGGCTGGAAGGGAGAAAACGATGAGGTTTTCCTCCTCCCCACCTTCCCTTGGAATCTCGGCACACGTCCCTGTGCACAGAGCTGCCAGAAACGACTCAGAAAGGCCGCAGTGGAGCCAGGCCCAGGACCTCACAAGGAAGCAACCCCCGTGGGGCCAGGAAACAGGACCCACTAGACACCAAGGCTCCCACCAAGGACCAACACCTGGACCCACGCATGACCCACCCCACAGCCAGAGCAGAGAAGCCACCTCCTCCACCTTCCCGGCAACAAGCATGGAAGCTAAAAGGACCAGCCACATGGGGGAAGGCTCCCAGAAGGGACACGGGAGGGACTTAGGCAGGACCAGACCTCTGGAGCAGTTGACCCCTGACAGGCAGATGCCCACCCACTGACAACGTGTCAGATAAAAAGCTACTTTCAGATTTTGAACCCATTTCCAACCTATTCTCTTTATGTGGTTTCTCTGCAGAACATGTTACTGGTCCCTGCTGTTTAGATGAGAAACAGAATTAGTGAAGATCCCTCACTCTGTGTCCGGGCATGGCCCAGCACTGTGCGTAGCACAAAGGAAGCACTTAACAAATATTTATTGAATAGATGAGTAAAAAATAATCATAGAACTCCTCTGTAAATTCCATTAGGGCAGAGACTGATTCATTCACTTCTGTCTTCTTTTTTACTTCACTTCTTCTACACGAGAGAGTTCGCGACTAAGTGAATTAACGAAAGCAGTAACAGCTAGCATTTATTTAAGCGTTCGCTATGTGCCAAGCATTGCTCTGAGCACTTTCCATGGGTTAGCTCGTTTTGTTCTCACAGCCCTGTGAGGTGGGTACACACGTTATTAGTTCCATTTTACAGAGAAGGAAACTGAGGCACAGAGAGTTAAGGAACTTGCCCAACGTCCCACGGTAAGTGAAGCAGAACTGGGATCAGAACACAAGCAGTCAGGCCGCAGAGCCTGTGCGATGTATGAACAAGTCTAAGGGTGGTACCCAGTGACAGGTGGCATGCCCGTGCTTTTGGCCTGTCCAGCACCCAGTCCCGCCTTCTGTAAGAGCTGCCCTGTCTTCCTTGAGCAAACACCCCTCCCGATGTGATTCAGGAACTCCCAGACCTGGCCAAATAGCACTGCATCCTCTAGCCATAGAGACTGGTTTGGGAATGGGCACATGACCAATCGAGGCCAATCAGTGTATCCTAAGGCAGAGATTGGTTTGGGGATGTGCGTGTGACCAATCTGGGCCAATCAGAGTGTATCCTGAGGCAGAGACTGGTTTGGGGATGGGCATGTGACCATTCTGGGCCAATCAGAGTGCAACCTGAGGCAGAGACTGGTTTGGGGATAGGCACATGACCAATCTGGGCCAATCAGAGTGTATCCTGAGGCAGAGATGGGTGTGGGGATGGGCACATGACCATTCTGGGCCAATCAGAGTGCATCTTGAGACTTTCTTACACCACAGACAAGAGACAGACCAAGTCCGCCTTAGCAAGAAGAATAATAGTGTGGAGCCGCTGCGGGGAGCGGGGATAACCTGCCCCTCTTAGAAGAGGCTGGCTGAGAATGAAACCAGCAAAGAGGACATGAGAGGAAAATGCCTGAGGACCCAGCTATGCTGAGGTTTCTGCATAAGCCAGTTGGAGGTGTGCTCTCACCCCTTGCGATGGAAAGGGCCCTCCCTGACCAATGCCATGGTTCAGCTCAACACCCCTCAGGTCGGTAAACACCGGCCCGTTCACACAGCCAGTGTCAGGGCCAAGGCCGTGGGTACCCGCCGCCATGCCCACAGCATCACCTCTCTGTCTCTATCTACCGTGGGTCTCCCCTGCCCTGCTCCTTTCTGTGGACCCCAGCATAGGGAATATTAGTAGCATAGGAATAAGGGTAGATATAAAACATTTTCCCGAATGGCAGAGGGGGAAGAGGAAGGGACAATTGGAGGGAGGAAGGGGGTGATGGATCTCAGAGGTCAATACTGTTGTCCTTCATCTTGGTATCACATGTGCCCAGCGCAGTGCCTGGTAAGAGTGGGTCCCCCCCAAAAAAACCCGATGAGTGGGACACTGACCGCCCATAGCAAAGCACGTGTCTCCGTTCCACCCATGCTTAGGGAGAGGGTTACAATGAATCCTAATTGCTAAGAGCATTTTCAATAGGATTTGATTTGTCAAACTCCTAATGACACACGCTTCTTGCCCACTTAGTAATAACATCCAGTCTCTGCTCCTCGGCAAGCAGGGGTGGCACACTGTGCTGCCCAGGCACCAAGAGGTCTTTTGGGGTGCCCTCGCTTTCCATCTCCTAATACCCTTCGGACTTCCAAGGGTTGAAATACCCTACACCTTCCTCCCCCACCAAGGGCATTCCACACACAAGCTGGCCTCTGAGGGAGGGGAGGGAATGCCCTGCCTCTTCCTTCCAGAAAGGACCCTGGTGCCATAGCAGGGGTGAAGGAACAGGCAGCCAATTTTTGGTAACTCCTAATCGCTTTTTTGGGGTGGTGTTGGGAGGGCCTCGGAAAATCCTCACGAGCATTTCCAAGATATGAAATGTGATCCAGTGTCATGTGAAGAAATGAGTCTCTGAGATTAAGCAAAAGCTAACAAAAATACGGAACCCACATTCCCACGCTTGCTGAAGACAGGAGGTGTGGCCTCAGAGACACCTCTGGCTCCCAGAGCCACAGCTCAACCCGTCCCTTCCCTTCCCTTCCCGGCAAGTTCTTCCCCAGCCAAGCAGATCAGACTCTCTGTCCCTTAGCGACTTCACAGAGTTTGTTTTCTTGGTCATGAAGCAAAATATCGCTGCCTCTGGAGCTCAGCGGACCTGCCCTAGAATCCAGGCCCACGCCTGTAACAAGAACAACAACTATTGTTTATTGAGCACCTACTGTGCGCACGCCAAGCCCTTGACATGCGGTATTTCAGTGCATCCTCCCAACACTCCCACGAGGTAGGGGCTGAGTTTCACCCCGTTCTGCAGATGGAGAAACTGAGGCATTGAGATGTGCAGCAAACGAGCAAGAGTTAGAGTTTACAAGCGACAGAGCACTGTGATCACGGGTCAATTCATTTGCCGCTGAGAGTCCCAGGGAGTCATCTGAAAAATGGGACAAAAGCCCCACTCTCTGCGGTACTGTGAGAACTCAGAGGTCAAGAGGAGAAAAAGAGCCAAGCACTGCGTCCCAGCAACTGCTCGTGCCCTCCTCTCCTCCCTCCTGGAAGACCGAGGTGCCCGTCCCTGCTCACCCTCCCGCCTCACCGAGCAGGCAGAAAAGTCACCGAGACGGGAAAGCAGAATGTCCTGTGATTCAGTGACAAGTCCTCATACAAGCGATGGTATTATTATTACTATTATTATTAATTTGAAAGGCTCTGATTTAAAGAATTGGGCCATAGTGGGCCCTGGCTTAAAGAAAGAAAGTGAAACAAGGCTGCCTGAGAAAGACCCCGTACTGAGGGCTCCCTGTGGCGCCAGATCCCAAATCCCGACTCCATCGGCCACATTCTCAAGGTGTTTTTTACACCTCCATGGCGGCTTTGGGAGTGGGAGGCCCAGACCCGCCTGGCCAGGCTGGCCTCTCCCCTCTGCCCCTTTGAAGTGCCCAGCATGGGGTGGGCTGGAAGGAGACCCTGGGCCACAGAAGCTGCTGTGGCAGCACCTACCCACCCCCACCCGGCCACCTCCCCCTTATTGTGCAGCCTGACTGGGCCTTTGTTTGCCAGAGCCCAGACAGGGGACAGCCTGGGACCTGGCCTCAATGTGCCTGACCTCAGGCAAGCCCCCTCCCCGCAGGGTGGAAGGTTAACGTGGCTGCCCGCCCTGGGCCTCCAGGAGGCCTCCTTCCAGGGACAAAGGACCAGCCCCCTTCCTCTCTCTCCAGGCCCCAAAACAGCTGCCGGCCTGCAGAGTCCATTCAGGAGGGGCGCGAGGAGCCTGGAGGCCTGCTGTCCCCGGCTTTGAAGGCTCAGAAGTCACCAGGGGGCCTCCTTTCCAACCTCCTTCCTCCCACCCCGTGGAGGAGACAGAGCTCAGAGGGAGCTGCCCCCGGGCAGGAATGCAGCCAGCCCCTGGGGGGAGACGCAGGCTGGGGAGGGCTGGCCTCCCTGCGTCCAGCCCCTCGCCAAGGCAGGACGGGTGGACTGGACCAGGGGTCCGAATTAAACCAGAAGCCTCTCCGTCCCGCCCACTGGGTCCCTGCCACCTGGCTTCTGGTGTAGAATTCCTGTCCACCCAGCCACAGATGGGAACAAAAGTCCCTCTAGCTTATGGCATCGCCTTCCAACAGGAGACCCCTTTCCTCAACACCAGCCTGGATCCTGGCCTCCGTGCCAACGCAAGGAGACTCACCTGGAGGGCTGCCCCAGTCGCTTTCCCTGTCCGACTCCCAGTTACCGAAGGCCCCGCGCCCCCGCCCGCCTGGCACACGGTCTTACTGCGCGCTGATTTTGCGCTGATCTTAATTTCAAAAGACTCCAGGGGAATGTCTTGGAGTGTTTTATTTGCTTAAGGTCCTGGAGCCGACACAAGGCTCCCTGGGGCACAGCGGGTCCTGCTCAGGAGCCACCGAGCCGGGTGTGCGGAGCGTGAGCGCCGGAGCCGTGCGTTCACGCGTGTCTCGGCAAGCAGGTGTGTCCCCGCACGTGCATGACAAAAGGCTCCTGACAGCCTGACCCACGGCACAGGCCAGCAGCACGAGCCGCGGCGGCGGCCTGGCCGTCCCATTGTTGGGAAAGGCTGCCTTCCTAGGGACAAAGGGAAGAGCGGGGCCGGACGGCACACACAGGTGAGGCAGGCTCTGTCTGCGGCACGCCCTGCTGCCCGTCACCGGCGCCATCACGCGCGGGAAGCGTGCGTGTGTGCAGGGACCGGCCGGACTCACACTGTCCTGCCCAGCCAGGGGACGCAGCGCGGGCACTGTCACCAACGCATCGATTTTCCTCCTTCCCGTCCAGAGCAGATGAGACGAGTTCCCGGAGTGACACGTCCTTAACTTGCCAACGGGGTTTGCCTTTGCGACTTGTTCGTTCGTAATATATTTTTAAAAACCCGCTCTGTAATCGCCTCTGTCACCACCACATCTCGCAGCTCCCACCCCACAAAGCAAGGAGGGCACGTGCTGATTATCTGAGCGTGCAGGCTGCTCACGGGCATCCTCGGCTCCGGGAATACCAGGCAGGCAGACATTTTTTTGGGGGGAGGGTGGGGGGGTGGGGGATTAATTGCCAAGAAAACACAGGCTGTGTTGTGACTTTGATTCCATCAATTACCATTATCTTTCCACGCAGGCCCCCCAGAACAGGCCGTGTTTAACTTTCTCTGCCAGTCCTGATACCCCATCAGATTGCTGGCGGTGCCACACCGGCCGCCTGGGCTCCTTCTGGGCCCTTATCAGCCTCTCCCAGTCAGCCGGGCCCGGCACAGCTGTTCCAGGCCCTCGGCCCCCCACTTTATCTGCACGCGCAGACCTCGGCCTGGCAAGCAGCAGGCCCCGCATTCCCCAGGAAGCAGGCGGGGAGCACCCCGCCCTGCTCCCAGAATCCTCCGGGAGTTCATTACCAGCCAGGGTACCCCAGCCTGGCGGCCAAGGTGCGGGCCGCACCGCCCCGCCTTGCCGCCAGCAGCATTAAAACTCCAGCCTTCTGAAGAGAAAAAGAACAAAACACAAATTTAGATTAATAAAGCATTTGTTGATTCTACAGCAATTTAGCAGGCCCCTCAGAAACTCACCAGAGACCCACGGAGCTCCAGTAATTTTCTGTTATATTATCTTTCTTGTAAAATACTTCCCCAGACAGAGTCCCCAAAGGGGCTCAAATATCACTGTGACTAACCAAAATCAATGTGCACTCACCTATTGACATTTTTACATAGTTTTTGGATTTAGTATCCAGCCGAAAACACAATCAGCTCCTCTGCCAAGGAACCGACAGGCACTTAGCTAGTCAGCTATTAGTGTTACAAAGGAAAAAATGCAGGCGCCCAGGGGAGCGGGGCGAGGAGGCACTGACGTCAGGGGGTAATTGGGTGTCTGAGAGAAATTGCCAGCGGCTGGCCGGCTCCCCCGGGGGCCGCACAAAGCTGAGCTGTAACTCTAATAAAGGAGAGGAAATTCTAGAAAAGGGGCTTTGCTACAAAGGAGCCCAGGCAAACGCCAAAAATAGCCCTTTGGAAATAAATAAATAAATGTGGCCAGAGCATATAGATCTAAAAAATAAAATCAATCACTGCACACACAGGGCTTCCGGCCGCCCCTCCCCGGACCTCTGGGGTTCAGGGGCTCCGCCTCCCCCACAGGGAGGCCACATAGGTGTGAGTGCTGGAAGGTTTGCCATCCCTTTCGGCAAATTAAGTTTGCAATCCCGTCTTCCTTCACCCTTTACTTCGAGGCCTACAAGAAGAAATTTCTATTGTTCAATTTTCAATTGTTTTTACGTTTGGGGTTTGGGATTTTGTTTTGTTTTGTTTTGTTTTTTATTTTTTCCCCCGGGCTTGACTCTTATAATGCCACTTCCACTCGGGGACAATTTTAGAGGTCCTTGCCACATGGCTCAGGGCTCCCCTGGAAAATGTCCGTATTCTTGCGAAGTGGGTTAAATTTTCTTCCTTTACCGCTCTCCCACCCACCACCCTGGCCCTCAACCTGGAGGTCAGAGGCTGTGGGACGATCTGGGCAGACTTCACTGCCTCCCCCGATGAGGACCAAGTCTGGAAGGGGAAGGAGGACAGGAAAATGGCGGCTCCAGCCCTGCGGCTCCATAACTGGGCCCCAAGCCGGGCGCCGGGCTCTCCTGGGAGTCGGCAGTCCCCGGGAGACGGGGAGGAGGGGGGCCAGAGAGCCGGCCTGAGACCCAGAGGCTGCTGGGAAGTCAGGCCCCCTTGGTCAGGCGGGAGAGGGGCTTGGGGAAAGAGATGACGAGAATGGGACTCCCGGGGTCAGACTCTATTTCATCGCTTTGAAAGAAAAAGGAAAAATTGGCCCAGGATTTAAAAAAATAAAAAAAGGAGAAGAAAGAAAAAGAAAAGAGCAGAATGCACTCCAACCCAAAGCCACTCGGAAATTGGTCTGAACGAAGGTCTTCAGCTAAGAATGTCAAGTCAGCGCCACAGGGCTCCTTGTCAGCTCAGTCCCCGGGCCCCCGCCGGCACCGTGCGGCCTGCGGGGAGGAGAAAGGGCCCCTCCTGGGGTCTGCCCAGGGCAGTGAGCCAGCAGCCCCACACATCAAGACACCCTGGGAGCCACCACAGCTTCCGGCTGGGGGTCAGGGACAGCGGGGACACTGGGGGCCCAAGTCCTTCCCTCACCAAGCACCCTGCGTGGCCACCGAGGAGGAAAATCCGGCTGGAAAAAAAAAGAAAAGGACCCTACAACTGACAGCCCAGGGGAGGGAGGCAGAGCTGAGGAACGTGCCAGCCAGCGCCCTGGCACCGAATCACAAACCTTGAATCAATGATGCAATCGCTTAATTAATCAGCCTGCTCGGGGTGGGTGCAGGGGATGTGTGCGAGTGTCTGACCCAACCGGCTCCTGACGGGCAAACCCCCCTCCTCGGGCCCCTCCGCCGGGCCCACGGGACCACAGATGGTTGAGCACCGTCTGGGAGTCTCACCGAGGGGGGAAAATGTGAGTTCCCGAGTCCCCTGTGTGATCCAGTCACTCTGGCAGAAAGGAGGAGGGCGGGAGAGAGGAGGGAGGAGGGAGGAGGGAGGGTCTTATCGGCAACTTAGAATTTCTTGGCCTTGGCTGCTGCAAGTTAGCTTTCTCGATGTGATTTTCTTGTCCCAGTCAATGAGACCGTAACAGAAATAGAAAGCGAGAGGCTGCTTTTCAGCAAGCCAGTTAAGTGCCAGATTTAGAAGGGGGAAAAAAGCAATTCAAATTAACCCCAAGGCTTAACGTGTTCAAGTCTTGTAACTTTTAAAGAAAAACAATACCAAAGGTGTGTGTGCACATGTTATATAGAGCTGGAACGAATCCCCCGCAGAAACCGGGGCGTGTGCGTATGTGTGTCTTGGGGGACACAGGGCACCCCTTCTGTCTTCTCAAGACTTCAGCAACAAAAAGCAAAAAGTAGTAGGCAGCCTCCCCTCGGTATTTCCTATCCCGATGGCCCCAACTGGGAGCGGGGTTTGCAGCCCGTTTGCGCGCGGGCTGGACCGTCTCCAAGGCTGATTTTCTCATCTTTAATGCACGGGAGGGAGGGAGCGGAGGGGGAAGGAGGGCGAGCGGGCCGCGATCTCAAACCGACCCCAAACGGTTAATGATAATGAGCCAGGAGCTCGCTACAGGAGTTTAACAGCTCTAAGGAAGAGGGGAGGCCCGGAGAGGGGCAAGGCAGAGGTGTTTTCAATTACCAAAAAGAAAAATAATTTATTTTTAAACAATACCCCTCGACACTGGGTGTTTAAAAGAGAATATACTCCGGCCCCTAAAATATCAAAGTGAGATTTAAAAATAGAAGAGTCATTTCCCCCGCCCCTGTGGCAGATTTTACTGTAGCGTTCTAGAAGGCAGATTAAATGAAGGAAGCTCAAACACACTCAATTTTGTCCTTTAGCAAATTCTTCTCTTTCACTCTTGCATGAAGAAAAAAAATCTCCCCACAGAGTTTTTCTCTTCTTCCTGGTGTGGATCTGGGCCCCTGCAGTGCCCTGTGTAATTTCCAGTTCCTCAGAATTCAGGTATTAATAAAGACCCCATGGGGACTTCCAACAATATAACCCTACATTTTGAGGCATTATGAAAGGAAACCCCCAGGGGTCTGTGGCTCAAATTTCTGAAATGTAGGCATTGTAAAAGGCACCCCAGGGGATGCCCGCAATAGAAATCTGCTGAATTCAAAGCATTTTGGAAGTCCTGGTGGGAATCATTACTCCCACTGGAAGCTTTTTACAAAACATGTGTTGCTGACATGTTGACAGATTGCTCAGTGAAGTGTTTAGGTGCATGCACAAGGCGGGCCTTTGGAGACGCTCCGCGCTGCCAGCGAGTCTCCGAACGCTGGAACCGGTACCATCCACATTTCATAACGGGGGAGGCCGAGGCGGACGGGGACAGGAGGCGTGTTCTGCGAACCGGCGGCGCGCCGCGCACCCCTCCGCCGAGGAGCCACTTCGAGTGGGCCGGCCCGGTCCTCGCCTCTGGAAGCCGGTCTGTGCGGCACAGCTGTGACGGCCCTTGTACCCCTGCCAAGGGCTTTACTGAAGGAATCTCGAGGCCACCTCACTGATCACTGCAAGGCGCCGGGCCGAGCAAACCCGGGAGGGGGCCGGGCGGAGGGCGGGGGGGGGGGGCGGGAGGGGGACCCCCACTCCACTCCCAGCCCCAGCCCTCCAGGAGAGGAGGCATGGCGGGGAGGGCGTTTGAACTGGGGCGCGCTGGTCTTGACAGCGTTAAGCTCGGAAAGTGATCTGTGACTTTAATAAGGCAGAGGGGCTCAGAGGAATTAGCTGCCTAGGTGATGGGGGCCAGAGATGGATGGAAATGTATTCATGGCCTGGTGGGCCAAGGGCCAGGCTGGGGCCCTGGGGAGGGCGGCTCACCCACAGCCCCACACGCCCCCAAGAGTTTCCCGGCCACGCGACGCGTGAGTGCCAAGGAGGTCCGCCCACGCGTGTGTGCACACACGCGCGCACACGCACACTCGTGGCGGGGCAATGCGCCATATGCCTGCGTTCATAACATTTTAAAGGTAAAAGCAGATGTAACGTGAGGGACGTGCGGACGTGCCAACAGGGGCACACGCGCCTCCCAGGCCAGGCGCTGCCGTCGCCGCCCGGACGTCCCCACACTCGCGCCGGGTGACGGAAGCGGCCGGCTTAACCCAGCCGCGGCCGCTGGAGCACACAAAGAGGTCTCCTCTGGAAACTGTGTGGTGGGTTTTTTGTAATTTATTCTCTTTGAACCATACTGTCTATTACGTCGTCAGCTTGGGGTTTTCCTTCACTGAATTTTTTAAAGCCCGTGAAAGAACAAAAATCATTTCTGCTCGGCACAACGGCATTTAGAAGAGGGGTGGGGGGGGGGGGTGTTGCCGGGACGGTGGCCGCGTGTCCCGCCCGGCCCTGCGCCCTCCCACGGGGACTTCGCCTCCATGCTGGAACCTGCCTTGGGAGCTGGCTTCGGGTTCCAGGAGCACGTGCCCGCCCTGGTGGCCTTCCTGGTCATCACCCACTCTCAGAAGTCAATTGCACGTCAATGGACAAATTGCCTTTCCAAGACAAGTGTGCCAGATTCCACTCTCCCAAGTTCCCTCATGGATTTTGGGGGGGAACAAAGGCTCCCGAGAGGTGCCTGGAAGGAGACCCCCCTCCCTGGTGTCCTTCGTGTGGGAGGCCCGTGGGGATGGACAAGGGTCTACTGACTTAATTTGATCCTTCCCACCAGCAGCCCTGAGTGAGAAACCCCAAGCTGCGGGTGCTGGCTGGCCCGAGGCTGCCCTGAGGCCGGGCGGGCAGGCGGTTTGTACCTACGGGCGCCCACGCACCCGCCCCGGGCACCCTGGGCTCTGTGCGTCATGCACACGTGCAGCAGTGATCAGTAATCACGTGCCGAGGGAAGTTGTGAATGAAGACACAGAGGAACGATAAGCCTAGGCCACCGAGGAGCCTGTCAGAGTGGTCCCCAGGGACGAAGGATGCGTGTCCCTTCGGAGCAGACTTTGGGGACCCTCCTCTTCAAAGAGGAGACTTGGTCCTGGAGGCTGACAGAGATGGCTAAGCCCAGGCCCCAGGAGTCCCGCGTCCAGAGAGCTGCCTTCGCCCCGCTCCTGGCCATGCTGTGCACATAGGGGGACCTAGCGGCCTAAGGAACTGATGGCGGGGGGACAGAAACCCTCTGGAGCCCCATGACTCCACAGAAAGCCCCACTAGGCATGCCAGGCCTAGAACAGGAGATCCCTTCTTAAGTGTCCCCACCCCGAGTCCCCCGGTCCTGCCAGGAGGGTTCCCGGCCCTTTCTCCTTGCATGGCAGGGATCTGTGTTTACGCCTGATTGGCGACCAACTTGTCCCAGTTTGTCCGGGACTTTCCCAATTTTAGCGCTGAAAATCCTATTTACAGGAAGCCCCTGAATTCCAGGCAAACCAGGACACTTGGTCACACTCCACCCTCACCCCTAAACTGAGCACTGTGGGGGCAGAGACCAGCGTGGAGTCTGATTCATAACAGGGGTGCGATCGACATTTGCTGAATCCACGCACGCACGAATGAACGAAGACTTCGTTCCCGGCTTCCGATAGGTCTGAGGCAGCATGAAGGTTTGCGTCCCATCACACGAGACGAAGCTCCACCCCAGGTGACGGGTCCTTGGAGCACACACCGGCCGCACGGGCGGCCTGCGAATGTGGCGGCCAGCGCTTGGTGCCAGGCATGAGACTGCCCGGCCTGCAGGGACTTCCTCCGCCCGCTGCAGTCCCTCCCGCCCCCCACGGCGGCAGCCCCGTGGCCACCCGGTCCTCCCAGACCCTCCCGGCCTGGGCAGATGGCCGGGGTGGGTGTGCCCTCACAGCTACGGGGCACTGCGACACATACCTGAGCACACGCTCACAACGAGACTCTCAAGCCCATCGGAGGCGGCTTCCGGACAACCTTTACCCACGGACGCGCTGCTCACGGTCTATAGGTTAGTGAGAGCAAAGCGGGTCGCAGAATAAGCTAGAAGGACGGATGCCCAAGGCCGCCCTGGGTGTCTCCATTACAGCCGGACGCCGTTTCCTTCCTTTGGGATGTCTGTGTGTGACAGGTCTTCCACGATGAATCGGTCTAAGCACCGTGAAACCAGAAAAATGTGTTCTGAAGACGGGGGGAGTGGCCCAGCACCCCTGGGAGCCTCAGAGAAGGAGCAGGACGGCCGCAGGCTCGGGGGGGGGCCCCCTGCAGAGGCTGGGAGGACGGGTCGGGCTGTGCCAGACAGCACCCTGGAGAGCGCGGTGCCAGGCAGAGAGAATGCCACGGGCAAGGGCACACGGACTTCAAGGGCCGCGGCAAGATGGGAGGCTGCGAGGGAGGCTGGCGCCCCTCAGCGCTCCGGCCCGTCGCTGCTCCCACCAGACAGGCGTGAGGCCACAGCTGGCCTTTGAAGGACCAGTTTCCCCCAGGTCACGAAACGGGGTTCAGGGGTACGGCTGAAGGCTTCGGTGCAGTGGACCCTTCTTCGGGCTCTTACTCCCTGCTGCAGCGTCCGGCCACGCTGGCAGACGTGCTGGGGCCGGTCCTGGCCCCGGCTCAGGCACTGGGCCTCCGGGCCCACGTTCTAAAGGGCTTCGCTGGCGGAGGAGGGCCACCGCCTCCACTGCCGCGCGTGCCCGCCAGGGCCCCAGCACCTGCGGACAGATCTCCAGCCTCCGGAGGGACAGCTGCCACCACACAGCGTCCAGGCGTCAGAAGGAAATTAAAACAAACGACCCTGCCACGTTTTTTATCATCCATTCATAAAAAATACAAGAGCGAGATGAAAGAAAAATAGGTCAGTTCAGTGAGATTTACAGTGACTTAGAAATCTAAACATCACCGAAGGCCTTCGGACTCCATCTGGCTTCTGAAGGCCAGGTCTGCCTGACCCAGGAGGGGGACAGGGCGTCCAGAAACGCGGAGCAGAGTGGGGTTAAGGGCTGAGGTGCCCACGGTGCACCGGCGCCTCCCGCCTCCCAGCACGGTGGCCCCAGGCCACGCGACTGCTGGCCCCAAAAGAAAAACCCAGCAACAAGCCCCCAGAATGGCCCCCAGACGAGTCCACTCTGCACACGGCGGGCACAGTGGTCTTTTAAAAACACGCGTCCTATCAGGTCACTCCTGGACCGCCCTCCCAGTGGCTTCCCTAGGAAAAAAGCCCCACTGCTTCCCCTGGCACCCGAGGCCCTACAGCGGCACTCTCCACCCCCAGGGCCGTGGACCAGGAGGCGAGCAGTGGGCCAGCGAGTGAAGCACCTGCAGCCGCCGCCCAGCGCCAGCATCACCGCCTCAGCTCCGCCTCAGCTCGGCAGGCGTCAGATTCTCATGGGAGCGCTGGTCCCTGATGCCACAAAGACTGGGGACCACCATGCTACAGGATATGGCCCCAAAGACCTCTCAGCCGATCCCACACCCTCAGCCCCCTGCTTACTCAGCACCCACCACCACCCCCCGCCTCCGGGCCGGACCACCTGCGCTCGGCCAGGGGCCTTGGTGCACGCCCCTGTCGCTGCCCGCAGCTCTCTCCTCCACAGCCCTCGCCTACACCCCTCTCCTTCATCCCAGACCCAGGCCCGAGACTTCCAGAGGCCCCGCCTGCAGAAGAGAGCAGGCGCCACACTCGTGTAATTCAAAACAGGAAGAACACCACACTATAAAAAAAGTGTAAAGATGTCTTGACGCGTTTTACTGATATATTTAGCTGTGCATCCTCTAACGCTGAAAAAGAATACCTTCAGTTCTTGCAAGAGAACTTCTTCCTCATATGGGCGTGACCCAGCCTTACTGGTACCCTAAGCACTGGCTTGGATACAACACGGTTCATATCTCAGCCCCACCCTCACCACCTCCAGGAAGCCCTCCCGGACATCTCACTGCCACTGCGCCGCCAGGAAGACCAGAAGCAGAGGCTCCTCCCAGCACTTCCGTGCACCTTCCCCTAGAAGCACGGAGCGCAGCCGTCACTGTCCCACTGTTTGTGTGACTCTCGACTTACGGTACTCCCCCGCACTCCATCAGCTCCGCGGAGACAACAATGCCCGCCCGGCTCACCAGCATGCCCTGCCTTAGCACCGTGCCCACAGCATCGCAGGGGCTCAAGGAACGGTGGCTGAGTGAAGGGAGCAATGGCTGCACGAACAACTGGGGAGGACAGTTCACACGACAAACGCCATCAACAACGAGCCCAGAGGAGCCGTCCCTGAGCTCCCGGGGCGAGCGGGTTCCCCTCGTGAATTTTCCAGCAAACACGTACAAGACACCTACTGTGTGCCGGGCCTGCGGGCACGGGGATGAACAAGATAAGCCTTATCTTCCAGCAGCTCAGCCCAGAAAAGACAGACACATCAAAAACCCAAACGCTCAGCAGCCGCTCCACGAGAAGACAGAGCCGCGGCGTGCGGGGCGGGGGAGCTGAGGAGGCAGACAGGGCGCGCGATGCCCCGCTGCCTCCGCGCCTGGGCTCCCCGGGCTGTCCCTCCAGGTCAGCGCGGCGCTGGCCTCTGTCCTCGGCAGGCCACACCCCGTGCATCTTGGCCTTTCTCCCTGGCAGCAGGCCGGGAGTCTCAAAGCCGGCACGCCCCTAAGTGCCCAGTGTGCCGCCGCCTTTCACACGACACGCACTGACCATGCATTCCCTCTGTGCCCGCACGGCGCCCGGCACGGGGACACGGCAACCAGGCCACGGCCCCCGCCCTCGACAGGGGCCACGCGCGGCTCAATGGCTCTCCCCCGGGCCGCCGCACTGCCGCCTGCCCTTCAGGGGCGTTTGTTTTTATCAACGGCTCCCATAATCGAGGAGGCGGCTACTGGCATCTCGCGGGCCGGGCCGGCAGCGCTGAATGACCTGCAAAGCAAGGGGCGGTCCCTCGGACGAAGAATCGTCCGGCTCTAAATGCCACCCCGTGGCTGGAAATTCCAGTGCAGATCCATCAGCTGTAAATAAACCGACAGCCCTGCCTCGACTTGCACAGGACAGCTGGAGAGACGTGTGCCGATGTGCGAGATCAAATCATCTACAGTCCCAAGAAGTGAGGTCTGCCGGATGCGTCCCGCTTCGGCGACTGCGAACTCCAGCTCCCCTCAAAACTCTCCTCCCCACCTCCCAGGTCCCCCCTGCCTCCAGAGTGTCCCTCACGGGCCCTCAAGCCCTTGCCATTCAGAGCGTGGTCCAGGACCAGCAGCATCTGCGGCTCCTCCCCCTCCCGGACCTGCTGGATGACAATCTGCATTTCCCCGAGATGCCGAGATCTACGTGCACCGTGAAGTTTGAGAAGCCTGTGGCCTTCCGGGGCACTTTTTGTTTCACAGCCTCTAGGAGCCAGAGTTGGCTGGGAGGCTCCACCCACCTCCATGACCCCCATCCCCTGGCCCCAGCCCCCTGCGTCCTGACATAGCACTGTCCAGGGGAGCAGGACAGACGCCCCAGGACGAGGGTGTGGCTCTCTATGCCCCAGGTAAGGCAAGAGGTGACGCACCTCGGTACAAAACATCCTTTGTGTTATTCCTGAGGGGCTTGCCAGCCTAGGAGGACCCAGGAATGAGTATAAAATCAGGGCTGAAATGCCGTCCTCGGAACGCACGAACACCTGCACCCCTAACACCAGGCTGAACTCGGGGGTGCTCTGGCGTTTTTATCCAAGTCTCATTCATGCCTGCTCTTCCAACGAGATGATAAGCTCCCGGGAAGACAGGCCGACTCCCTTTTGCGGACACCTCAATCCCCCAAACTGATCTAGGCACAGTATATGATACTAAGTAGGTACTGGGGTAACTGTTGTAGGGTGGGATGGGGATGGGACAGAATGAAATGGAATGGGTGGCATGGGATGGGGTGGGCTGGATGGGCTGACGGAATGGATGGATGGGATGATGGATGGATGGGATGATGGACGGATGGAATTGGACGGATGGACGGATGGGACGGGGTGAATGGGATGCATGAGATGCAACAGGCCAGGCCAGGACAGAATGGGTGGGGGGAGGGGAGGGAGGCTGGGCCCAGCAACGCCCCCTTCAGCTACTGACCACATAAAAAGTGCTCCTATAGGGAGACGCGTACAAGAATGTTTAGTCCAGCAAATGACTGGAAACAACCTAAGTGCCCCTCGCCAGGGGACCGGCTGCACAAGCCGTGAGCATCGGCGCGGGGCAACGCCACACAGCACTTCACAAAGAATAAGCGGAACTCTCCCAGGCACAGCGCTGTGTGGGGAACAAGGGAGGCTGCGGAACGATAGGTCCAATATAGTATCATTTATTTTTTTAATCAAAATCAATATGACATTGTTTCTACGGATACACTTCCACCACGTTTCACGAAAGCTAAGATACCATGGATTGTAAAATGCGCCACTACGTCCCACTAAAAACAATAAGATGAAAAGCACTGCCAATTAAACCATGACAAGCAGCTAACTGTACGATGCGTCGCGATTTCGGAGATGTGGGAGTGTGTCTTAGACTCTGTGTAAACACGCGGTACGAGGTCTGGGGGCGCGCACGCCAACACAGCGACCACGATTAACCCGGGGGAGGGGGCGGCCCGAAGGGGACGTCCGCCTCATCTGCAGCTCTGAAATTCTTACAAGCGGTGAAATTTAATAACGTCTGACATTTTTTTTCAAATAAAGAGTGCCTGAAAGCCTCATCTGCCCCTCACTTAAGGGTGAGGCGATGGTAATAACACGGGCGCGGTCCGTGAGTGACAGGACACACAGGGACTTCCCGCGGTGACGAGCCGGGGTGCGGCCGGGTGGCCTCGTGCGGGATGCCGCAAAGCCTGTGAAGAGAGGGATGCGCTTGGGAATACCCCGTGGGGAAAGGGTCGTGGAGAAAAAGAAACTACGGGAAGAGAATTTGATTTGGGGAAACACACAATTCACGGTCTACGCACAGACAAACAGCAGGGCTACCTGGGGGCTTGGGGGGCTGCCCCCCACCCCGCAAAATGGCACCTTCGTCTACCCTCGCCGCCGTCTGCAAACCCAGCCTGGGAAGTCGCGGTGCCATCCTGAGCGCATGGCTCCTAATTCCGCCTTAATATCCAATTCCGCGTGTCAGGGAGAGCTGCGCCTCGGCCTGCAGCACACACAGAAATAGCTTTGGAGCTCAGGGCACAGGTTTCCTCGGCTTGTCCTCTGGGGGTCCGGGAGCCGCACAGCCGGCACGCGCGATACAAATGCGTAATGAACAAAGAGGCTCCTCAGAAGCATCCTTGACCTTCCTGCTTTCCTTGACTTCTCCCTTGCCTTTGTCCCCAGTGAAGCCGTAAATGGAGTCGCACCGTCGAGGGGGGTGACAGCCACCGAGCGCCCGCCTTGCCAATTTCTCCAGGAGTTAAGCGGTAAATGATGTTAATCGGGCTGATAACCTCTTCGGTTCTCCGCTGATTCAAATAACCAAGTTTTGGCAGCTCAGGCCGTGACTGGAAGAGCTACCCTGCCCGGAGCCGGGCCTCGCGTCTGACGAGTTGGCCGCTCTCTTCCCACGGTCCCTCCACGTTACGCGCAAAACCCAGTCACCCACTCACGCTGTGTCCCAGCAGAGGTGAGAAAAGCAAAGCCAGAACCCACACGGCCACCTGACACAAGCCCGAGCTCCGAAAGACACGGTATGGCGCCAGCACCCCCAAACTCTGTGCAGGAAACTTCCCTTGCTGGACACACCGGGGCTCATCTCCAAAACGGGACGTCTCAGCAAGCCAGTCCGGGGATGCAGGGTGTTGGCCATCGGCCCCTCCGTGTCCACCCCTGCCTGCTCCACCCCGCTCTGGGCCCCAGGAGGCTGAGCAGCAGGCGGCTCTGCCTCAGGTGCTCTGTGGGGTTCAGCCAGGGGTCCTCACAGAGACGGGAGAGGGGGGGAGACGACGGAGTGGGGACAGCTGTGCTGCCGTGGTCCCCGAGTCCCCACGGGTTGCAGTGTGCCTCTCCTGCAGCCGCTCTCTGCAGGTCCCGGCCAACACTGTCCCCCGCACCCCGCTAGGCCCTGCGAGGTGATCACTGGGTTGTCCCCAAGATGCTCCCATCCCTGGTGGCTCCCCGCGCCCTGCCCCCCTCCGTGACGGGCCCTGCATTAAATGCTCCTCGATCAGCGCGTTGGAGCATGCCATCTGTTTCCTGCTGGGACCCTAGAGCAGCGGGTACCTTTAAACAACTTTTAAGGAAATATGTCAACATTTCAACTTCTTGGTTGAAACCGTGATAAAAAGGCGGCAGAGGAAGCCGTGCGAAACGCGGCATCAGCGAGAGAGACGAGAGATGGAGGACTCGGCGGCAGACGCGGGGCCCGAGCGAGGGCGGGCAGAGGGCGGCCGCGTGGAAGACTCACTGCCCCGCCGCGTCCTCAGCCCCGAGCCTCTGCGGCACGGCCGCCGGTGACCACGGCCCTCCTCCCGCCGCTCGGCCGCTCAGCCCTGGCGTCAGCCCCGGGGTGGGCGCTGCTTAAGGCCACCTCAGGGCCCCTTAGCTTGCCACTGCGTCGTGGCTCCTCACACGCCACCCCAGAAGCCGCGGTAACCCCGCGCTCTGCAGAGAGGCTCTCTCCCCCGGGGGACAGCGAGCTCCGGGGGGCGGGAACCCAGCTGTGGTTACCCGCCCCGTGCACCTCCAAAACCGATGGGTATTTGTCACCTCACCTCTTTATCATCTGTCTCCCCTTAAAACAAAAGCTTCCTGAGGGCAGGGATCGGCTATGCCCCTGGCACCGACCCAGGACCCGGCACACTGCAGGGACTCGATCAGCGCTGAAGGTCTCAAATGCAAAGGGTCCCGGACCTCGGGAAGAGCAGGAAGCACCCTCCAGCCCGAGGTCCCTGTTCTCTGCCCCAGGAAGCAGATGAGAGAGCAGCTTCTGAGGCAGGAAGGGAGGTGGGAGGGGTGTGGTTTGGTGGCATCTGACGGGGAAGGGTTCCCAGGCCAGAGGAGACTGTGTACCAGAATTCCTGGTCCTCGGCCACCCAAGGGAGTGACCACTGGGACACCGAAGCCACTTCCAAAACCATTCGCTAAACATTCTCTGCGTACCTACTATGTGCCGGACCCTGTGCCAGGTCAGAGAGAGATGAGGTGGGAGAAAGACAGAGCAGGTCACTGCCCCGAGGGGGTCCCCTCCCAGTAGCACAGACAAGAACCTCAAAACAAATCAAAAAGAAAATCCAAAATAACAAGCATTGTCGTGAAGGAAATCACACGGGGTGGCCTGAGAGGGAGGGAAGGTCAGCAGCTTGAGCTGCGGGGCGGGGGGCGTCAAAGAGGGCCACTCTCAGTAGGTAACACTGGAGCTGAGGCCCAAAGGGAGGGGCAGGGGCTCTCCAGGTGAAACCTGGATGTCCAGGTGGAAGGGCAGGTGGTGCAAAGGCCCTGGGGCAGGAGGCTCAGGAGACGGAGCGGGAAAGTGGGAGCGGAAAAGGCCAGGTCAGTGCAATGCACGGAGCGGGGCTCAGTGCAGCGGGGGAGGGCAAGGTCAGGGAGGGCTGCCCTGGAAGTGGATGCCATTCCTCTGTGCCCCTAAGCCACCTTCCTCCCCGCTTCTCTCCACTCGGCCCGTCCCCGCCCTCGGGGCTTCAGACCGCTCCAAGAGAGCTGACCTCGTCACCCCGGCGCTCGGCGGCGCTGACAGGCACTGCCGACCACTGGGCGAGGCCAAGGCTTCTGGCATCCAAGGTAGCAGTGGCGGGGGGCCAGGGTGCGCACGTCCCCCAAGCCAGCCACCGTCCCCCTGACCCCCCTGTCTTCCCAGCTGCACCCACCCCACCGCCCCAGGCCGGTGATGTCATTCCCAAAGGCGGCCAAATGCTAGCCAGTCAACTCCAAAGTAAGACTGTTTAACACAAAATGAAGCATTTTATAAATCCCCTGTACGTTTTTTTCCCTGAGCTGGCACACGCAGTGTTTAAAAACACTGCCAAAACACTCAACCAATAGTGTCGCTCTAGCTTAGACCGGTGCCAGAGTGAAATTCCAGATTTCCTTGCTCTTTTCCTGCTCTGCGCCCCGCCCCCCGCGGCCCCAGCCGTGCAGCAGCAGCTCTGAGAGTTTCTTCCGCTCCTCCCCGCCCCAGCGTCAGGACAGGCCACCGGCAAGAGCAGGAAGAAAGGACAGCTGGTCCCCTGCTGGCTGCACTCCTTGAATCCACGCACGCCCCAGCCAGCAGGGGAGAACTGGTTGCTTTCTCATTTTGTTTGGGGACACTCTTTGTTTTTCTGTGTTAGCTTGTCATTGTAAGGATGCCAATCGCTGGATCTTGGGGTCCAGGGGATCCTGAAACATTGACGAGTGCCAGCCCCTCGACCCCCACCTCTGCACACCACTCCCCTGGCCCTGAGGTCACATGCTGCGTCTGCCTCCAGGCTCTTAAAAAAAACGCTCTCAGCTGTAGGAAGTTGCTCCTTACCTGTGGAGTCCCTGTGGCCTCTGGACTTGGTCCTGCTTCCGTCCCCTGGAGCACCAAGGTGAGTGGAGAGAGGGGCCAGGGCGTCTCCCCCCCACTCCCCCGCCCCGTGCTCAGCTGCACGGCTTTGACTAGAGCCTTCGCGGGCAGCCTCCTCCCTTAACATGCCATCATGTTAGGTGCCCTCACCATCCTCGGCACACGCCCCAGCTGCACTGGTGGGACTGAGCACGCTCCGACCCGCCCCCGAGGTCAGGTCCCCTCCCCTGGGGTCTTCGCTGCTGAAGGCTCCTTCCTTCCTTGGGCTGCTTCTGCCTAACAGCATCTGTGCCCCGTTCTTCTGCTAGGAACACCCCGATTTCCTCTGGAGAACATCTCTGGGCCTGCCGTTCGAAGCACGTGACCTGGCCTCAGCCAAAAGCCAAGGTGGCACTCATCAGCCAGGAGACGCAGGAAGACTGAGGCCTGGGGCTTTGCCAGAGGCCCCGGGCGCAGCCACGCTGAAGCCAGTCCCATGAGCCACCGAACTCCCCTACACGATGTCAGCGTGCCAGGGTTCGATCTTCTGACACCGGCCACTAAGTACCCCAGACTTCGAAGCCTCCACTCCTGTCTTCCCCTGACCCCCTCTCCTCTCCAGCCGTGGTCTCTCCAGCAACACGGGGTAACAGAGCAATCACCCCACCCTGCGCCTGCTGGCGCAGCCTCAGGGCACACTGACCATTCTGGCAGTGCCCTGGCTACTTGTGTGGCTCCCTCCCTCCCATACTGCTGAAGCGGACCTCGGCCAGCATGCAGCCACACCACGGAGGGAACAAACCCGTTCTCTAGAACAAAATAACTACGTACAGGTCAGTGTAAGACTCGCCTGGCCAAAGCCGGTGAGGGACCGGGCATTCTCGATGCCACTCCAGAAGGGCAGCAACAGCTGTCTGGTCCACTCACAGCTCTGTGCCCATACAGAAAGAATACTTCCCAGTTCATCGCAGGTGCTTTAAAAAAGAACTCTAGGAAGGAAAACACACACAGCAGGTGATGGATGCTCTGTCCCTAAGGAACACGTTTTCCTCTGAGGGTCAGCTTGCTCGCTCTTTCGGGTGCCTGCGGCCGTGCCCTAAGGGACCCGCGAGAGACGGGGCCAGTCGTAGTTTTCAGCTGTGACAAAGGACTCTGGTAGCACAACTGCCTCTCGTTGCCTCCGAAATCAGGCCAGGATGCGGCTGGAGGCTCTTCCTACCTTCACCTGCATGCGTCTCTCAAAGCTTTCCAAACCTCCAAGTGGAGGCCACAAGACTGATTGCCCGGGGAAGACAATTTTCAGCTCTTTATGCCCAACGGGATCCGGAAATTGCACGGGCACCTCCAGGAGAAGAGCGACGCGGCCTGCCTGAGGGGCTTCGGTCTCTGCTTCCTGACCCCCCGAGATACAGGTGGTAAGAAGGGGCCGGAGTGCTGGGCGGAGGGAGCAGAGACCTTGACGGGAGAGAAAAGCCTGTGGCTCTCAACTGAAGCCCCACGTACCCAGCCTTGAGTTTGCTCCGTGACACTGAGGTTTCATGCACGTGTACATCCGGGGGGAAGGAGGGGAACTTATTGCTGAAATACTTACAGAAGAAAGAAAAACGTCTTCCTGAGATTCTGGACGCTGATGGGGATGTGACGTTTTGCTAACACCCAGTGTCCCGGGAACTCTGTCGCAGAGCTGTAGGGCGGCAGACTGGTTCACAGCCCCTCTCCACGCCACCTGGGCACCCGAGCCACTCAGGCCCAAGGACCCGGTGGCCACCCAGCCTCTTTCCAGCTTTGCCCAAGGCCTGACGCAATGTCCCAGAGGCCCAGCTGCCAGCAGACGTCACCGGGGCATGACTGGCCCCTCTCCCAGAACTCCGCCCCCAAAGGACCAGAGGCAGAGGTTTGGGGAGGGAAGGTGGGCTAGCTTCTGTGACCCCCCACGGTCACAGAAGGAAGGAAGAAAGAAAGGAAGGAAGAATTGAAGGTCAAGGTCTCTACCCCACGAGAAGCAAAGAAAAAGTCCCGTCTAAATGGTGCGAGGTTTGTGGATCCAAAGATCGCAAGAATGACAGGCTCGGTGTGGGGTACCCCATTCCCCCACAAATGTCTGAGAACATGTGGGTGCCCAGCAGCTGGCGCCAGCTCTGACCACCACAGGGGCCGCACTGCCTCCTGGCAACGATCAGATCCTCCCGGGGGGAGCCGGGGGTGCTGGCTTCAGCCACCAGCTCCCCACGTGACCGTGGCCAAGGCCTAGCTCCCTGAGGAGCCTGGCCCAGTCAGTGCTTTCGGACGCTTCCTGGAGGCGGGTGGTAGGTAGGCAGGTTGGCAGAGGTCAGAACCTTCCGCATCCTTAACAGACAGCTCTGCAGGAACCTGCTTTATACACTCGCTGTGTTTGAGAATAAGGGTTTGAGAATAAGGCTGGAATCCTCTGAGCTTGATGGTCTTTGGGAAAATCTGTTTCCCTAAAGTTCTGGGACGTGACAAGACGCTGTCAAAAGCAGAGTGGGTGGACTGGATCGTGGACACCGCACAGTCTGGCATTGGATGCAACCATTTCACTTCTTCACATGAGCCAGCACACGACTCCTGGCTCCTGAGGAGGACGTCCGTGTTCCTGGGGAGGTCCCTGCCCATCTCGCAGTCCCAGGGGTCAGTAGGGAGCTGGCCCAGCTCCCCTGAGCCTAGCTAACACGCACGTCCACATCCCGCAGGGCACAGTGCTGCCCTGGGGTGAGCCGTGGTCCTGGGGGCCCCCCTAGGAGCCCAGCTCTGGACTTCCGTCCTGGGCAGCAGAAAGCACTGGAGCAGGGGCACCCCTGGGGCTGCCACGTGTGGACGTGGTTCACGGAGACGGCCTTGGGGCACGTCCTTGGACGGCCCAGAGGGACACGCTTGAAGCCAGCCTTACTTCTCAGCTCCTTTAACCACTGAGTCCACTTTTTTCTGCTTGTCAGTTTGAATTGAGTTTCTCTGCAGATAGCACATTATTAGCCAAGGACCCAGTTTGTGCCGGGCGACCAAAAGGGTCATGGTGACTTCACCTTCCAGCTGGATTATACTTCCTGGTTGACAGGAACTCTCCTGCACACACAGGCACGCACATGCACGCGTGTGCACACACACACATGCATGTGCACGTATGCGCACACAGCCCCGGACACGTAACAGGTGGGGTATCCCCACTGGCTGACGTGCACGCGCCCTCTGGAACTCCCAGCCTGAAAGGGGTGGCAGCAGGCGGGAGCCAGACCCCACGAGGGGCACACTCGCAGCCAACCCGAAGGCCAGCTTGGGCCGTTGCTTCTCCTCCCAGGTCCGCGAGGCCTGCTGGGTGTCCGGCCACGGAAAGCCAGCAGACGCTTTCGCTGCTGTCAGGAAAGGTGCAGAAGCCGGGGCCCAGCCTGGGAGAAGCCACCCAGGGGCTCGCTGAGGCTCATCCTGGGGGACAGCCACTATCCCTGGATTCCACCCCGGCCCACCCTCGGACACAAAAAACCCAAGAGGCGCGATGATTCGGAAAACCACCACGATGGTCACGCTGGTTGGATGGGAGAGAAGTGAAGGACCCGTCCCCTGTGGAGGGCCCCGGGAACCACACGCATGCGCGGAGACACCGCCGTTCCCACGGCAACCACAAGTCCATGGGGTCTCCCCCCCCGTCCCCCCCCCCCCCCCCCCCCCCCCCCCCCCCGCCTCCCGCGCGGCTGGAGCTGCTGCCGGGTTTTGGGGAGACGACGCGCCTAGTCGAGTCGAGGGGCACACACTCTGCAAACCCGCCGACTCACAGGAGGTGGACGCCGACACCAGCACCCGAAAAGCGACTCCCGCCCACGAGACGGCCGGGGCACAGCGGCCCGAGCCCCACGACGCCCCAGCCCCACGCAGCCTGCCCGCTTCCCGCCGACGTCCGAGGGGGACACCCGGGGCAGGGGGCAGGCACCGGGGGGAAGGTCCCCCTCTCGCCACGGGCCCGTCGCTCCCCGCCCGGACGGCGGCGTGCTAGCGGGCTGACACACACAGCTGGCGTCCCCGGACGGCTGTGGGAGGCGACATCCCTGCACACGGCGACATCTCTGCACACGGCGACACCTCTGCACACGCAAGCACCCTGGCGACGCTCTGGGGAAGGCATGTGGGGGCCTCCGGCGGCACGTCCCGCTGAGTGAAAGAACACTCGAGAAGGGATTGCGTCCTCCACGGAGCTCCCGGGCGTGTGAGCCAGCAGGTCCCACGTCCCTAGCACCAGGACGGGTCCCTATGCATAGTGCACGCTCAATAAACATCCGCCGAATGAGCGAACCATCTCTTCATCCTGCTCTAAACCCCCCTTCCCATTCCACCTTAGTTGAACCCCTACTATGTCCGGGCACAGGACACGGAACTTTCCGTTCTGCTGCCTCGCCCCTCAAAAACCCCTTCTCCACGGCACGTCGACGGTCAGCCCTGCCGCGGACCCCCGTCCCTCGCGCTTCCAGAGCACCTACTACGTGCGTCCAGGCCACCGCGGGAACAGACAGAACGCGACCTCCCGCCTTGGCATCAAAGACACGCGTCCTCATCGGCGGAAGCGCTGGCCAACGCATTGTTGACCTTGGCCAACGCGGTAGGTGAAAAAAATGGTATTTGCCTGTGGTTTAAATTTATAGTTCTCTCATTATACAAAGGAGGTTCTGAATCCTTCTGGGAGCTTAAGATCCCGCTGGTGTTTCTTTTTTCTGATTCCATTACTGTCCTTGGCACCTGGGTGACAGTCAAAGCATCTAAAGACCAACCAATCCCAGGGGCATTGACCTTGGGCAGACCAGACTGAGCCTTGTTTTCTATTGATTTATTGGTTACTTTCTTAGTGTTTGATAGCAGTGCCTTATATATTAAGAAAATATCGTTCGCCTGTGATATGTATCTTTGGTTTGATTTATTGTGGTTTTGGCAATGCAGGAATGTTTTATTTTTATGTAGTTGAATATTTCTCTCTTTTGTTTTATGGCTTCTGGGTCTAGGGTTATATTTAGAAAAGACTTCCTCCCCCACCCCCCACCCCGATATTATTATATTTATTTTAACTCACTTGTTTTCTTTTAGTATTTTTAAGTTTTCTTTTCATGTTTAGATTTCTGATCCATCTGGGATTTGTTTGGTGTTAAAGGAGGAAGGATCCAGTTTCCTTTTTCAGGCTGGTTAGCCTCTTCACCCCAACCCCAACTACTGAGTGACCCATCTGTCCCCCACCGATATGCAGTGACACCTTTCTCACTCATTAAATACCCCCCTCTCTGGGTCCCTGTCTGGGCTCCATGCTGCTCCCATGGCCTGTCCCTTACCACTCAGAATCCCATAGCTTAAGGCCACGTTTTAAAATTCGATCTGGTCACCACCCTTCCCCTCATTCCGCTCTTTTGGGTTTTCCTCCGTTCCTGACGTGTCCTTTTTTTCCTTATGAAATTTAGGATCAGCTCATCCACTTCTAAACTGATCCTATCGCCACCCTCATTGGCTCAAGTCAATGGGTTAGTTTAGGGGACAGCGACGTACCCACAACTCAGACCTCGCCACCCAAGACTGAGGTCTGCCTCTTCGTGTGTGTAAGTCTCTTTTGTGTCCTCCAGCAGTTGCTTCTGTTTTATCCCCTCCAAGCGTTTGAATGTTGTTTCCTGGGTCGGTTTCCTGGTCTTTATACATTCTGTAGCTACCGGAAGTGAGGCCTTTTCTTGCTGGGTGTTTTCCAGCTGGATGCTCCTTGCATGCACAACAGACCTTCACGTGGGGGCATGAATTGGGCTCGAGCGCCCAGGCCCTCTGCCCTGCAAGAAGCTGGCTGACACCGGTGGCGCTGTGCACACTCCCCCGGGGAAAGGCACTCGGGCCCTGCACCTGTGCCCTTGGCAGCCCTGGGCCCGGCGGCTGGCCGGCCCCCGCTGCTTTGCCCAAATGGAACCAGTACGAGGGACACCCCAAGCAGTGCGGCAGGGAGGGCTCCCACCCACGCGACTGGAGCAAGACAGGGCCTGAGCCGGCACACAAAGGCAAGCGCTGGCCAGCCAGCGGACAGGAGCGAGGCTGGCGAAGGTGCCAGCCTCCACACGGCCCGGCCCTGTCATTAGGGCCCACAGGTTACTCTGGCCACAGCTGAACAAACCAGCTGTAATTAACTTTCCACCCGCTTTTTACACAGCAGCATTTCACCTTCGCCAGAAAAGGAGGGTCTGCTGCTCCGGAGGGGCCGGGGACGCGCTCCTTGGTCCCAGCCTCAGGAAGGCGGGGCAGCCGAGGGCTGAGCCGGGAAATTAACCCACAGGGAGCGCTTTTTATTTTTTTCTTCTGTTGCTATTTAAACAAATTCCCCTCCTCTTATGTTTTTAACTTGAGCATTCAAAAAGCTGTGTCTGTCTGGAGTTTAGTCTGAAACTGCTCGCTGTCTTTATCTACGTTGAGAACGCGGATCTCAGCTCAAGTTCTGTGACCGTGAGCGAGGCCCCCCTACCTCCCTGAGCCTGTTTCCTGATGTGTACGATGGGGCGGAATGGTGAAAACAGGGCTTCCTACTGGGACTGCTGTTTAGATAGGTGAGGGCATTCCCTCAGCCGACGAGCACGTATTAAGCGCCACAGTGTGCCGTGGGCTGGGCCAGGACACAACAGGGAACGAAACGGACACAACTCTTGTCCTTGTGAAGGCCAGCTGTGGCGGGGACATGCGTGGAAGGGCTGAAAACAGAATCGTCACAGCGTCTGATGAGTGCTGCGGGCGGTGCGGGGGCCGCAGAGGGAGCGGAGGCCCCGCTGCAGGGCGAGTCCCACGGGGCCTGACATCGAGAGCACCAGTCCGGCAGCCACGTGGAAGCCCCAGGAGGGGCAGGGACCCGGCTACTTCGGGGCGGCCCCTCTGTGCCCAGCGAGGAGCCTGGCCTGACTCGGAGATGGTCCTGGAGGCCATTTCTACTGGATGGAGCAGGTGCCCGGAACCCACGGTTAGACAGAGGCCTCAGTCTTTCTAAAGAGACGCCCACCTGCTTCTCCCTACCTGTAACGAAAACCCACATCGCGCCGGCCACGCCTTCCACGAAGGGGCCGGGGACCTCCGCAAAGGCCTGGGGACCCGCCACGTTCCCGGCCGGGCACACCGCACGCCCCTGCTGACAGCCGCTCCTGCCACGGGAGCCTCGCTCGGCGAGTCGGGTCTCAGACACGACAGGAACATGGATCCAGCACCCTTATGTCCTCGGGCAGCCGGCCTCGTCAATTTGGGCCGACGTGGCGGTCAGTCGAAATCACGGAGTATCCTTAACGGGTACTATCTACGCCAGAAAGCGGTAAAACCTTCCACCTGAACCCAGACTGGGGGTCCGCGGGGGACCTGCTTCCGTGAGCGCATGAAGAATGTGAATCACCCCTTTCCTGTCCCTGCCTACCTGGGGGCCCAGGAAGCTCCCGGAGACACTTTCTAAAGCAGCTGCGTGAGGTCCCCCTGGGTCCTCAAAGATGATGCCGAACACCCCCGCCACTGTTTCTCGGGCCCCAAAGCGCTTCGCAAATTGCGTCCCTGTGAACTTCGGCTCACTGCCAGTTCCGACATCGCGTGAGTCGGTGGGGCCTGAACTAATGGGGACTTCGTGTCATGAGTTCAGAAAGCCACCAAGTGCTCTGGCTCTCTGCTCGCTCGGTGCCCACGCACGATGCTCCCACAGGGGCGGAGAAGCCCCTCCCACCCATCAGGTCAGCCTTTCCTTACCCTGGTGCAATATTGGTCTAAATCGGATATTTTTATCGTCTGGACCAGCACCAGCAACCCGAGCTCCATCCACTTGCAAACACTGCCGTTTAAAAGGCGGGTTCCAGAAACAGCTCAGTAACAAGTGCCGAATGCTGCACGGCAAGCTCAGTGCCCATGGCTCCGAGCAGGTGAGCGCCTGGCATCCTGCAGGCCAGGGAGTGGGACAGAGAGAAACCGGACGGCTGGCAGGGACCGGGCATCCGCCGAGCGGGCTGGATCTTTGCTTGTTTCATTTCGCGTCATGACAACACAGCGCTTGATGCCTTGTGGGTTTAGGGTGGCTTCTCCCCAGGCAGAATGAGAGACGGGGGGTGGGGTAGTGAACAGGACGCGATGGAGTGCTCAAGTCCTTGAGTCCCGGCTTCAACGACCTCTCCCGCGCCTGGCATTGCCACGCCCGCTGAGGGACAATGGCGAGGCGCCGTCCCACGCTCCAGGACCCCTGGAAAAGGCAGTATTGCGATGCTGGGTCCCAGTGCCACGTGGGGGCGGGGGTACGGGGGCCTTCAGAACGAATGCCATGACTGCCCTTCCGGCAGGAAGCTCCCCACGCCACGGTGGGCATCCCCCACCTCAGAGCATCTCAGACCTCACAGCTCCTCTCCCCGATTCTGACGGAACAAGGCACTCCCCCCCCCCACCACACACACACACACCATAACCGCCACAGAAAAGGCCCAGCGGTCACTCGGCCGGACAGTTTTAAAGAAGAACCACACCCAAGATCGCCCCACAAACAGCCCTACCCGCTACACACAGCCTCTCCCAACATGCCAACCGCCAGGAAGGCTGACCTTCGCAGGACACACCTGTCACCTTCTGCAGGGTGTCGCTCCAGAAGCAGAGAGCACTGACAGGTGTCCCTGCCCTCAGAGCCCAGATTCTCCACAGTGGAGAGGACCCCGCCTTCCCCCGAACAGGACCCCTCTGTCCCCTCACAGACATCTGCTGGGCGCCCGAGCCCACGGCCGGCCTCGCAGACCACGGCCCTCTCTGAAACGGTCCCCACTGGGCTGTGCACCCTGCTCTCCAGAGTGTACGCTCCATGCGGGCAGTGATGTCCACCTGCGTCTGTCCCTGGATGACCGACGACAAGTGGCCAGCAGTCCCGGAGCCCGGCCTGGGGGGACTTGCTATTCCATTTTTGTGCTCGTTCCAAACTTTTAAACACAGAAGCCGATTTTCAAACCTCTTACGCTATAGCCCAGTACATAAAACAGACTTTTTAAGCTGAATGGCTTGACTGGAGCGGGTATCACAGGCCCCCTCAGTCGCATGGGCCCCGATACCCCCCGATAGCCCAGGGACACCTCTGGGACAGGTCTGAAAACTGCTGCATGATCGGAGGGTGGGGACACTCCCTCGGCAGGGACCGTGTGGAGTAACACACACGCGATTCTCGGTGGTTTATCATCCGGTCACTGGGGGATCCCCAGAACACGTGACCCGGGGAAAGTAACTCTTCCCTGTCGAGGAGGCTCTCCCTGACCGGGTCACGCCTTTACTGGGCGGTAATGAATTCCCCAGGACGCCATGAGGTGAGGTCATCTCCCGTGCTCTTTCTAGGAATAGCTGGCTTCTTCCAATGCTTGAGGGTTTGGGGGTACCCCTGGCTCCCACATCCCCATGGAGGTCATTAGTGGGGCCCTATCAGGAAGCAGGCAGTACTGCTGGGCACCACCAGCAGCGGTAAGGATGGCTACGCACCCTGCAGACAGAGCGGCCATGACATCGGCCAGTGTCTGAGGCCGCAGAGAAAGCGATTGCCCAGGACGGGAAGCACTGTTAGCTACCACTGCTTATTTCCAGCACAGACCCCCACACACGGCCCCAAAGCCTCGCATTTTCCTTCTCCACCTAGAAAGGCCACCATTCTCAAGAGTGCGGTGGGAGACGTGAAAATCTCCTCGTTTGCAAAGAACTGAGGGGAAGGGTAGCTGCGGCAGCATTGGGTGTCGAGGGGGGGTCCTCACCCCGAGAGCTGAGACTCAGTGAGGAAGGGCTTACAAGGGTATTAAGGGGCTCTGTTCTAACAACGAGACATTCAGGAAACAAAGAGAATGCCTTTTACTTATAAGATCAATTCATCGATTGTTCAACAAGTAAGTGATAATATTTCATTCTCTTATACTTTAGACTCCGGCTCAGTTCTAGGCTAACTGAAGAAATACATCAGCATCTATGATTTTCCCAAGGAGGGCAGAGTCTATAGATTAGGGTCCTGAAGAGGTCCTAGCTCGGCCACCAAATCACTTTGTGACCTTGGTTAAACAACCACATTTTCCTCCCGATGCCTCAATATTCTAAGATTATATGTCAGCCACTGCTTCTACTTCTGGCTGAAATATCACAAATTCCAAAGGACTGGGGATTCATTTGCTGAACCCCAAAAAGTCCAAATCTATAAGAGTCTTCTTCAGTACATTGTTTTGGGTACCTGGTCCCTTGAGAGGTTGACAGACACTTGGTCTAGCCAGGGCTGTGCAGGCACGAACGTCACTAGAGGAAAAGTCATAGCAATTCGCCACACACTTGGCTTTCAAACTTTTGAGGTGGTGTGGAAGCTAAGGAAAGTGGGAGCTTTGAGTACCAATCTATTTCCTGCCAGCAAATTTTTCCGCCAAACAGGAGATGAAATATGGGTCTCAGATTTTTAAATCCTCTTCCCATAAACTGGCATCCAAAGGGCCTCATTAATGATCACAATGGAGGGACACATCTGGGGATAGCTGAGTCAGGGACATCAATGCTCCAGACTTCCTGCTCAGACCCCGGCAGGATGGCTGTCACCCCCAAGGAAAGGCTCATGCTCCCATCCCCCGAACCCACCCACCCACATTCCCCAGACACACAGTCACCTGCAACTCGTGACGTTTTTTAAACTGCTCCTGCAAAACCATGGCCTTGCCGGCCTGCTCTGAGGCACCAAGAAAACAGAACACGCCCGGCAGCTCCCAGCCACTCGGAGAAGCGAGAGGCCACACTCACAGTGGAGCCACATCCCAGCCTGCTCCGGCTCCTCCTGACCTCCGAAATCCTCCCCGCCCATCACAAGCCCTGCCTCGGAGCGCACTCCTTCCCTGCGCAGCTTCCCTCGCTTGCTTCCGCTGCGTAGCTCGCTGCTTAACGCGGCGCGAACGACCTCTGCATTGCTGCGTTTCCAAAACGGCCTCCGGAAATCCAGAGCGCAGACCCACCCGTTTATGGCCCACGTAGCAGCAGTACGAAGTACAGTTTGGGGGAGGGAGGAGGGGGCACCGCCACCGAATTCCTGCCTGCCGGAAAGCCGTTGCCTTTTGTTTTTAATCTTATTTAAAAGAAAGATACAGGGTACCCAAGACACCACAATAAAACGACATTAACTGTAAAATTACATTATTAATTCTTTAATCTCACTCGAGGCTTCAAGCTGTTGCTATGTCCAATTATCCGTATAACCACCTGTCAGAATCCCGGCGCTATTTAGCATTACCTCCAGGACAGCGGTGGGCCCGGTGGTCTGTCAGGTCTGCCAGAGACTCGAAGTCCTGCTGACAGTGGTCGCAGGTGTAAATTGAGTCATCCTCCATGTCTTCATCGTCCTCATTTCTCTCCTCTTGACTTGTCACGCTGTTCCTATCTTCCAGGACACGGCTGGTTTTCTGATCACACCCAGACTCTCCTTCTAGGCCTCCTGCCAACAGGAAGAATACAGTCCATGTCAGCTGACGGGATCTCGGGAAAGGGTTTTGAAAGGATCGCCCTGCATTTATTAAGCTACATTTAATTACTTTACCTCCCAGGGCCCATTATTATTCTTGACACCTCTCGGTATATTAATATATGAGAGGGGGGTTGTAGCATGTGGTGCCGTCATTCTCAACTAGATTCTTTCATTCTTGGTGCAAATCTTCTATGGGGATTTCCTGTCATCTTTCCCCTGTGCACAGAGGATGGGGGTTGTGACCCATCAGGGAGGTGAAAATACCTTTGCGTTTTGTCTCCTAAAAACCCAGGTCTCTTACACACCCCTCCACAACCCCCATCAGCTGTTCCGAATGCACCTAAACTTTTTGTTTCACCCAGAGCCTTGCAATTTAGACCTGGGAGATCTTGCAGCCAAGTTCATTCACCCTCTGCTCAGCAAGCCTCAAAACGTGACGTTGGCTCAGATCTTTCCAAAAATGTCCTGATTCTGGAATCCAAGAAGCACACATGCGTGCAAGACCACAAATAGTCAAATCACAAGCTTAACATGCACCTGATCCTTGACGTGTACCCCAGTATCAGCCTAGAAGGTGGAACCAGCCTTGGAACCACTCGACCAATTTCTTCCAAATAAAATACCTACTCTCTGCTTACCGCTGTGTAGACAGGTGCTAGTCTGCATAGAAAAATGAGTTAATGACCTAATAACGACGCCTTGCATCTGTGGAATGTTCTATACTTTTTCAAAGGCACAGTTACCTTGTATAGACTCATTTCACAGTTTCACACACCCTGTAGCTAAAAGCAGTCGTGTGGTCCCCCCTCCCCACCCTCAGAAAGGTTCAGCTCCGTTATTCCCATTTCACAGGTAAGGCACCTGGCATCCAGCCAGGGGGATACAACTGTCCCCAGAGCCCTACAGGACATCCCGACTCCTGCTAGTGCATCACCCTGCAAGGCTGGGGGAAACGGAGCACAGCCTTGGTCTGGGAGAGTCACAGGACACAGCAAGAACTTGTCAATCAAAACGCAAAAAAGGCGTGGTAAATACAACACACGGAATATACCAGTAATCCCAATAAATGTCAGTGGATCAAACTTGCCGGTCAAAATACAGAGACTCCAACTAGAATTAAAGAGAGAAATCACCATTATGTGCAAAGACACTGATGCAAACATATATGCGGACACAAAGGTGTGTCTACACGCGTGTCTGCACGCATGTGTGTCGCACTAACACTGCAGATACAGAAAAAAAAAGCCTTCAGCACACAACTTTTAAGTCCCCAAGGGCTGGTCACCCAAGCAAGAAGCAAAGAATGCTTATTTGATTAGAGGGGAAGCCACAGTCCTATAAATATTTCAATTTAGAAACAATGTTATAAAAGGCTCTGTTTCTCCTATCCGCACAGAACTCGGCTTGCAAGCGCAGGACACCAAGAACCTGCAAACACAAATCAGCTCCATGGAGAGGCGGCCCGCCTGCCGCATGACACGCCACTTGGCTCCGTGCGGAGGCAGTAAAAATCAATGTTTCCATTTGTGGCCCATCGAAACATCTCTCTTCTTAGCAATTAAGGGATGTACAATTTTTAGGTTCTTTCATTATCGGGAACGAGCCAGCTCCCCACAATACAGAAACCCCATTCGAAGCCAGGCGGCGTAATTTATCTCAGGCAACCCGAGCGGCGGCCACAGCGGTGGCAAGCAAGAGAAAGACAGAGAGCAAAGAAACGAGAGACATCGTTCGGCGCCTCCAGCGTTACGAGCCAGCGCACCACCACGGTGACGCGGTCAAGCGCCAGCTCTGAAATTCCTAGGTCACAGTCTCTTCCCTTCATAATAATAATAATAATAATAATAACAGTAACGTTCTAAAGGGAGGAGAAAGGAGCCGTCACTCCGCGTCGTCTACGACACTGACTGTCCAGATGGTAAGCTCCGTCCCGCGCCACGCTTGTGCTACTTGACTCGAGACGCAATTTAGCAGGCGGGTTTCAGTGACCTCCCCGTCCGTTTGCTGTTGCCGTCGTTTTTCGCCATATTTACGTGGCAGCTCTTTCCATAACAGCCCATCTCACCCACTAGAACCACAAATGTTACCACGCACTCGATCTCTTTAAAGCTGGTACGTCCTGTCGACTCAGGAGATCAATCAGAACGTCAGCTCCCGGGTTTTTATAAGACACACACACACACACACAAAAACCCATAAAGGCATCCGAGAGTGTAAATCTGTTTTGAGGAACTGTCACCTCCCCTGCCACCGTCCACTTACGGAGAGGCAGGCAAGGTGGCTTCACAGCAAGGGGCAGGAGAGGGGAGGTGGGCACAGGGGATGACCTCAGCGTCTGGGGTCCCACGCCAGCCAGCCTGACCCCCAGGAAGCCAAAGAGGTGGCCTGGAGACGTGTGGGGGATTGGGACCTCCCTGAAGCCCCCCTCTTGCGATGGGTAGTAACAGCCACCCTGCCCCCAGGCTCTCCAAGGCGTGGGGGGTGGGGAGCTCTGGGGACAGATGGCTCTGGGGCACATTCTGTGGTCACCTCCTTCCCGCCACCCTGAACAACCCTTCAGCAAGCCCCTGGGGACCCAATGAATGGCCCTTCCCTACGCCTCTGACTCAGCTCTGGCTAGTGGGGGTGGCCCAGCCTGTCCCACACAGGTCCTCAACCAAGGCAGAGCCCAGGGCCCACCATAAGCCCTGAGTCCCCGTCCCACATGCTGCCTTGTCTTTGTGACCTGGCCTGAGTGCCAGTTGACCCGTCAACCGCCCCAGGCCCGACGAAGCAGGCGGCAGGCCTTGGAGCACATTTGTCTCCATCGAGGCCCTGGGGTTGGGAAGGACTTCCCCAACAAGCTACTGGCACCCTCCCCCAAAGCTGCACCCGGTTCTCCTAGGGACAGCCCGGAGCTCCCCAGGGAAGGCCCCAGCCAAACGGTTCTGAGGGCCCTCTGCCCAGGGCCACACGCGTTGGACCAGCAGAACTGGCACCTTAAACCCAGCCTCACACTCCACCGCAGACGACTCACAGCCTGGGGTTTTCCCACGCACACCCCTGCGTCCTTCTGCCCAGGGCTCCACCGAGAACAGCTGGCATTCATTGGGCACTTGCTGTTTGCCGAGGGCCTTCCGAGCACAGCCAGCCAGGCGGCCCTATGAGCTGAGCACCGTCATATCTTCATTTTATAGGTGAGGAAACTCGGGCTCTCGGAGGTGACAAAGCTTAAGCAAGGCCACAAGGGCAGGTTCCAAACCCAGCTGTGTCTGCCTTATCCACTCCGCTCCACGGCCCCCCACAGCCCAGACTCCATGAAAAAGTGAGCCCAGTATTGAGGAATCTGTAAACCTTTTCCAAGGCCTAAGTGGGGTCCCCGTCCCAGCCCCTAAGGTCCAGCAGGGGCTCTGCTGACGCCCGACGTCTCATCTCCACGGCCACACGGACTTCTTTCAGTCCCTTGAATTACGCCTTTGTTCCGCGAAGGGCTTCACCCCCTGGTTCCCGACCAGGAAGACGGCCCACAACTTCGCCCACCGAGTGGGCCCCCCGTGGACCAGCGCCACGCAGGTCCCATCACCCCTTCCCCTCACTGACACTCTGCCTCCCTGCGGCGGGGCGGACTGCACTTCCAAAGATGGGCCCGCCTGCTCCTCTGTGTGACAGCTCACACGTTCCCACCACAGAGCCAATTCTGCTCCACAACCGTCCCCTGGGCTGGAGGGCCTTAGGGCCTCTCCTGACCACTACAATGCACCGGAAGTGACATTCTGGGATGTAAGGTACGGTCAGAAGAAAGCGTGCAGCTTGCCCTGGGTCTCCGGGTCTCCTGGGACACTACCATCTATGAGAAGCCCCAGCCACCTGGGTGCTCCAGGTGCTCCAGTCGGAGGCCCAGCTGCCAGCACCCCCACCACCACCTGCCCGCACTGTGAGCACCAGCTGAGCCCAGCCAGCCCACAGGACTGTGCAGAGATAACAACCGTGGCAGCGGGCCACTGAGTTTGGGGTGGCTGGTTACTCAATAATGCTCAAGTAGAACAACCCCCCGCCAGGACGAAAGTTCCAGGAGGGCAGGGGCTGCGTTCCTGTTTGCTCGCTACCTTCTCCCCACCGCTGGTACGTTGGTGTGGAGGGGGCTCAGTGAGTATGGAATGCATGAATAAATAAATCGGTTTCAAAGAAACACGCGTCTGAACATCAGGACAGGTGGGAGGCGGGGAGAGAAGTGCTTACACTGTTCTTTATCGTCTGATGATGCTAAACATTTGTTTGCCATCTTTTCAGGCCAAAAAAGTCAAATACTGGCAATCTCAAACAGTTCAACTTATCAAGTGATGAGCCCAGTGTCCCCCACTGCAGGAAGAGGGGACACCCGCCCCGGTGAACCCCATGACACCACACCCATACACCCGCGTCCCTGAGCCCAAGACATGGGCTTGGGGAATTTTCTCTGAGCAGCAAGGCAGTAACAACACCCTCTACCTTCGCTGGTTTTCAGTAGAAAGTAGTGAATCTCCCCCACCTCAGGACCAAACAGCCCCCTGAGCCACCACCCTCGAGAAAGAGCTCATGCTCACGACAATGACACGGGAAGGGGCCGTGGGACTCTGCAGGAAGGGTGTGCGACAAGGGACACTCAGCAAGAAAGGTGGCCCTATGTCCTCTGAGGACGAGGCAGAGACCTAGGTGGGGTGGAGGGTGGTGGCTTGCCCTCTCCCGCACCCTGCGTGTGCACTTCCTCCACCGGGCTACGCCCTCACCATCCCAGCCCGTCGTCACCGTGACCCGAGGCTGCAGGTACGGTTGGCATCCCCACTGTCCAAGACACCCCCTACGGCTCAGGACCACACACAAGCCACATGCTGGGAAGGGCAGAGCCTGAATTCGAACCCAGGTCTCCTGATTCTAAATTCCAACTCTTAACTGCTACGCAGGAAAGCCAAGAAAAGAACGACCGTGCGGAGGCTGAGCAGGGGACAGCTGACTCAGTCCCGAGCCAGGAGAAAGGGAAAAGGAGAGAGGCCCCAGGGGCCAGGCTGCCCACGAGCTGCCCGGTCCAGGGCAGGACATTTCCTAGCCTCTCGGAGGGCCTCTCAAGCCCACAACCAGGGCCTCACCCTCCCAGGGGCCGGGTGACAGAAGCTCAGCCCGAGGACACCAGTGAGCGTCTCCTCCCTCTGGCCCGTGTCCCTGCCAGCACTCAGGTCAGAAAGGAGCTCACCGAGAAGCTGCCTCCTGTCCCTTCCTGGGAGGGACCATGGGGATCAGCTAGACAGCAGGGAGCCCGGGGCACCCTGAAACCAGCCAGGGACATGCGGGGTCCTACCTCTGGGGCCCCGGGGCTGGGCACACCCCAGCGGAGGCCGGAGGCCGGAAGCAGCCCCCACACGCCCAGGACAGAGAAACAAGGGCAGGACCTGAGAGTCACGAGATGCGCCAGCGCCGATAACCTCACGGACTCGCCCGCTCTTCCCCACACCCGCCCCACAGATATTCAGCGTCTGCTGCGTGCCGGGCGCAATGCGTGCGGATTTGCTGCAAGGCAGGGGGGCTCCCCACTCTCACCTCTGCGTGGCCTCGATGTCCACACACAGCCCGGCTCCAAAAAGATACTTAACAGACATGGGGTGGCGGGCGACGTGAACGGATGAAGGTGAGGGCCGACGAGGGGGTGAGGTGGCAAGGCCCGCATCGAGGGCCGGGGCCGGTCAGGGGGGATTCCAGTCTCGGTTCTGGGAGCTCCACCACCCCAAGCCGTGAGTGGCTTTGAGCAAGTCTCTTCTCCTTCCTGCGTCTGATCATGATAGACTTCGTCCCCCCTGCCGCACAGGGGGAGGTGAGGCTCAGCGGGGTGGACGGCCATCAGTGCGAGAAGAATCGTGTGCACGGCCGAGGACCAGTCCCGGAGCCCTGTGGGCTCTGAGGAGAGGAGCTGGGGCAGGGGAGGGCAGGAGAGAGGGCTGCGGGCAAAGGTGAGACAGGGTGCAGGGCGGGGCAGCTGGTGGAGCAGGGTAAACGGGAGGGGCCGTGCCAGGGGAGAGCGGAGAGGTGGGAGAGGCAGGCCTGGGGGCCACGAGCCCTGCAGAAGACCCCCTACTTCTCATCTCTTCTCCCAGCTGGACCTGGACAGGAGACCGCACCAGCCGACTGCACAGACATCGGAAACACCGGACAGTGACCTCGGGTCGTCCAGGGCTTGCAGGGAATGTGACCGTACAGTGGGGCTGATGGAACCAAGCGGGTGCACCATAACTGCTTATCAAGCAACAGCACCCACAAGAGGCAGAGCGCGGGAGTCACGTTCCAGGGGCCGTCCAGACGACAGAGAAAGAACAGGGAAGAGTCAGGGACGTGGGGGCCAGTCTGCCTGGGTTCAGAGCTGCGTGCCACCACTCGACAGCTGTGGCCCGTATGCAGGCCACTCGCCCTCTCCGAGAAAAACGTAACGAAGCTAAATGATCCTAATGAGGCGACAGACGGAGCCGGGCACCTGGCCCACGACCGAGCTGGAGGAAACAGGAGCTACGGTTACGTCCGTTGCCGCCGTCCTCACTCAAACACCACGTGCGGCGGCGTGGCTCGGACGAGACGGGGCGACACAGAGCCACGAGAGGGGTGCTGGCAAGAGGCCTCGGGCTCCTGAGAACGGACTCTGCTGGGCACCTGCTCCCTCAAAAGCATAAAAACCGTCCACACAGATTAAAGAGAAAAAAGTCTTACCGGAGCAGGACGGGAAGGCCCCGACTTCAGGTCAGGGTCTCGCCCCCTTCCGGGCTGTTCTCCTTGGGTAAGGTCAAGCTCGTCTCCTCCAGGACACAGTGTGTGTGACCTGCCAGGGCTCTGCCCCCGCCGGCCCTTGGGGTGACGACGCAGACATGCTTACTCTGCAAGTCACAAGCCCGCCTTTCCCGTGCGGCCCCCTGTATGTAGTTGGGGAGAGGAGCCTCGCCACAGAACACAGGGTCCAGGGAGGTGTCTGGCATCTCCGAAGAGTTGGCGGTGGAGTGACGATGTTTTAACAGGAGACTCGTACGCCACCCTGACAGCCCGCACGTTTCCTACAAACCATTTCACAAGCAGCTCGTTCCCAAGAGCCAGAGCGGGAGGATGCACTTTGGGAACCCGGGTGCTAGCGACGCCCCACACGACCTCGCGCGTGGCATTTGGGCCCTGCCTGCAGAGAAGGATGCTCTCAGAGAACACTGCCTCGCACGCTCCAGGCCTGGCAGGGTGCAGGATGGGAGGGGCCAGGTCGAGGCCAGGCAAAGGCCTGCCAACCCCAGTCAGACGCTCTGCGTGTGCCCCCATGCTTGGCCCCAAATTCCGCGAGGCAGCCACTATTTATCTTCAGGTTTAAAATATTACAGTGTAGGCTGGGTAACATTTAACGCGCAGCCTAAAGGGTCCCTTTGGCAGCAAAGCTGTAGGCAATATTTTAACACATAATTTGCTGTCCAAGTTCTGCGTCTTAAATAAGGAAGCCACTTCCGGATGGCGGAGGGGGGTGCCTGTGGCTCCCCCTGTCAGTGCTGGTGGCTCTGTGGATGGGATTTCAAAGCCACGGTCAGTCCGACACTGGACATGGCCCGGCTGCGTCACACAAGCCTTGCTGAGACACTCCGCCCGGCTGACGATACAGCACGGGGTACAGGGACCCCTCTCCAGGCCTGTGGTTGACCACGAAAAGGACTAGAATTCTTCCAGAGAACGTCTCTGCAGCTGTCAGGAAGTCTAGAACCTGAGGCTAACATGATTACCAGCCGGGTGGCAGTCCCCTCCCTCAGACCAGACCTTCCAATTCATCTGCATCCTCCGCCCCATGACGGTGACCTCAGGTTGGGAAGGTGTTACCATAGACCTGCTTCAGAAGGGCGCAACAGGCTCAGGTGGGCCGATGCCCACCCCCACCTATGCAAATGAGCAGGTGGGCTGGGCGGGGCTGGGGAAGGGGAGGGGGACAAATGCCCCCCAAGGGGGGAGCCCGCTCCAACCCTCTGCAATCACCATACAAAATGCGAGGCCCAGCGGGGAAACATCAGCTGTTCTGTTTTGTTTCAAGGAAATCCATATTTTTATGTGAAACCTCTGGATTTTTAAAGGTTGACTTCAAGTTTTAAGGCAACGGTGTGGGTGAAACAACAGGCCTCGGTGGGCTGGATCAGCTGGGGTGGGGGGTGTCCTCCAAGAGCCACCAGCCCCCCGAGCCCAGGCACAATCCTCACCGGGCGGGGAGGCGAGCGGACATTGATGAAAGTGTCCCTTCCTGAGCTCGGGTCCACTCCCGTGTGGCCTCTGCACTTACACTTCTCAGCCTCCTCGCCTGGACAACGGGGGTGACGTCACCTGCTCAGGTTGGGGGAGCTCCCAATGGGGCTGCCTTCCAGGTGACGAAGCCCCAGGTCTCTGCTGCCCAGGCCCTGGTCGGCAGTACACGCCCCAAAGTCAGAGCCATATCAGACACAGATGCTCCACATCTTTAGTCAGTCAACAAACATTTACTGAGCACCTACTATGTGCCGACTGCTGTTCTGGGTACTGTGGACGCAGCAAAAAAAACAAAGCACAGCTCCCGAACCAGCTGCGGCTGACACCCTGTCCCCCGCAACTTGCCCTTTGTGGGTGCTCCGTGAATATCTGCTGAACAGATGCTGACTCTACGCTCCCGGGGGTCAGGGGTCAGGGGTCAAGGGTCATTCAAGTGCTGAGCCAAAGGCAGAGATGGCAGCTTCCTCCAACCCGCTTCCCGATTATGACAGGTAAGGAAGGACAGAGGGAGGGGCGGGGAGGAGCGGAGCAGGAAGCGGAGGAACAGCAATCACAAACGCCCCCACCAAAAAGGGGAAAATTCCATTTTTCCAGCAAGTCCGCGGTGTCGCGCCTCCAAGCCTCCAATCTTAATAAAACCCATCTCGCCGCGTGCAGCGACGAGGCGCGGTCGGACAAAGCCACCCTGGAACCATGAAAATTGTGCGCTGTTACCTCCTCGTGACCTCCTGAGGCTGTGGCCACTCTGCCCTCTCCTCGCTGTCATGTTTTGTCTGTGATGGCCGCTGGAAGGAGGAGAAGGAGGCGCGGGCCGGGGAAGGCAGGGAGGGAGGGGGCCGGGCGGCGTGGGGAGCTCGATAAATCCAGCTGATCTGTGGCCGGCACTGTGGCCTCACACGCCTAATTGCTCAAGGCGAGGATGCTGGGGTGCAAATCACCCCCTGGCAGCAGCAGCAGAAAGAGGAGCCTCATGGGGGCGGGAAGGGGGCAGGGGAGGGGCGTGTACCCCACAGACAGGACCAGTGGCCAGGCCGAGTGAGCGTGGCTCAGGGTCAAAGGCAGATGGAGCCTGGAGCCCGGAGCCAGGGCCGCACGGCGGTGCCCTCCCTGGGTGCAGCTGCCCGACCGTAAATCGAGGCGTGGAGCATGGAGCGTGGAGCGGCAGCGTTAGGCCAGAGGCCCTGGTGGCGCCCATCGAGACAGGGCCGGCCCGAGGTCACCACCGCACTAAGGAAGTGCCTCCTGCTTCAGAGCTGGCTTTCAGTCCCGCCGGAAATCCAGAACGCGGGAAGGTCCCAGCCAACTCCTCCTCGCCAGCCAGGTCTCAGCCCAGTGACCCTTCACCCCAAAGGGTCGGGCGCGCGCTGGGCACCCCTCCTGCCCACTCTCATCACAGCAGTCCTGGTCCTCTCCTTCGCGGGGCGTCCAGGGGCCTCCTGGGCTGGCGAGCGGGCTTTGGGCAGGCACAGCTCTCCCTGCCTTGCCCCCAGCAGCGGAATAGCCCGGTCCTGCCTGCTGGCCCAGATGCAGGGAGTGGAAAGGATTCTGTCCTTGGTCGTGGGAGCCACCCACCCAGGCCCCAGAAGCCAGCTGCCCCCAGTGACCGTCCAACCCAAGGTCTCCGGTCCAGCCCCGAGAGGGCCGGGGAGGCCAGGAGCCCCACTCCCTCCAGCCGCGGCAAACAGGCTGCGTAAAGTCTATAAAAATTAACAAGGCACTGGGCACAGAGACAGCCCTGTGCACGCCAGATCCCGGGGGACACGGAAGGAGCAACTGGAGAATAGAGAGCGTGTGTGACGGAGTGACTTTCACCACCTCGCCACTACCGAGGGAGCGGGCACCCGGCCGCAGGCCAGGCTCCCAGGACGCGGGCCCCCGCGGAGGGAGGGGTGGCCCCAGGGCCCGCAGAGCCGTGTGATCCCCCCACCAACTTCACCCAGTTGCTACGGCCTGTCGGCTTTCCGCAGATTTCCCTCCGGCCCCCACGAGGGTGCAGAGTCCCAGAAGCCTTCTGCAAGGCATTCCAGAAGTCTCCAGAAACCACGAGGCCAAGGGCCCAGACGACATATTCCTGGGGCCTCAGCAGGCACATGCCATCCCCGGGGGCAGGTGCTGGGCCCCAGCTCGCCCGGGAGAGCGAGCCTGCGTGGTGCCTACAGACCACGGACACACGCTCCTACACGACGAGGACCAGAGACCCGGCCAGGGCTGGCCACAGAGCAAAGGGCAAGTGGGCAGCGCAACGGAAACGTCCAGACCCACCCCGGAGACCTGCTGCCCGCGAAGAAACCGGCAACGTCCACGTGACCCACATGCGCACGACGTGCACCCCACCCCCACCCCGCCGTGCCCCCCACCGCCCGTCTCCATCCCATCACCCCCCCCCGCCCCGTCCTCCCCCGCCCTGCGGCCCACCCCATCACCTGCCCCACCCCACCCCGTCATCCCGTCACCACCCACCCCGTCATCCCCCACCCCCTCTCAGCCCATCCCGTCAGTCAATCCCACCCCGTCACGCTCCTCCCTCCACCCCGCCCCCATTCCATGGCCCGCCCCTGGCCCACCCCAACCCCGTCACGCCCCCCCCCACCCATCCCCAGTCCCATCCCGTCACTTAACTCGGATTTCAAACTGCTCGCGATGGCCTTCAGTCAACACGAAGCAGAAACCTTTTATTAAATGCTGCTAATTTTTATTGATCACACTGTGAATCATTTCATTTTCCATTACCACAAACGTCTCCTATTGGGGCTCTGCAATTACGGCTTCTTTATTCAGTCTCTCAAGTAACTTGTCACTTTTAATCAGTTTTCAGTTTCAGTATTGCTCAAAAATGAGAAAGCAGGCTATCTGTGTCATTACTGCTTTTGTTTTAAAAAAAAAAATTTCCATACAGGAACGGTTATTATACTTGAAATAAATATACATGAATCAAATGGAATTCCTCCCTGGCTCTCACCGATTTTTAGCATTAGCTTTTATAATTTTTTTAGGTTTATTTTCATGGAAAGACTGTTCATAATTATTGCGCGTGCTCTCCCAAAACACTTATGCCACTAAAGTGTGAAATATCTTCTAACACAAAGACAGATCTCTGGGAAGTAATTACAGAAACGCATTCAGGGCAATAATTCTATATTAGCTGTCGGCAGCAGACACAGCCCCTGAAAGGCACTTGTGATGAAGGCATTATTTGTGTCACCACCAAAGGCAGAACGGGCCCGCACTGAAAGGCTGCGTCCGACCAGAAACCCGGGCCTCCTCATCAAGGGTCAAATTAAGTTTAAATCATTACCGCGAAGCCCGGCAACCACGTAACCTGACTGTCTATTGTGGGGACGTTTTTGAGACGCACTCAAGCACAACGTGGTCCCCCGTTCCCGGCATGGTGCAATTACCCCACGTCTCAAAAGGCTTCTGCCAGGAGCTTGTCACAATAAGGAGAGAGGAGTGGCAGGGTGTCTATTAAACGCTAACTCATGTCACCAAACAGAATTTTCAAGAATTATAAATTGCCGAGATGCTTCGCAGCTGACCCCTCGCGTTCAGAAGGGCCCGGAATATCATCAGCAAAGCACAAGGATTTGCATCAAAGGCAGCAAAGGACGCTGTGGGTAGCCCACGGGGAAGCAGCTGAGGGGAAGGGGACCCAGTGGACTATCTCCTCACCCCGTAGAAGGTACAAATGGGGTCTGGGCGACCACGCCGCCCCGACTGGGGCGGGCACAGCGCTGGAGGGGGGAGGGAGAGGCCCACGTCGTTATCTGAGCTTTGTCCCCGGCTCGTGGCACGACCGTGAGTCAGTCCACTTGCCTTCCGCCTCTGGCCTCGGCTTCCCCATCCGTGACAACGTCCTACATCGATGCTGTGTGGAGGGTATAAGATGAGTGAGCAGAAACAGAGGGGGGAGGTCGGCCCTGTCCTGTCTGGGCCGGGTCCTCCCACCCGTGAAAGGGCAGGACCGGTTCCGGGAGCCGAGGGGAGCCACCCGGCCTCCGGGAGCGGGAGGAGGTGCGCGGAGGAGAGCAGAGGAGCTTCTCAGAGGACCGGTGGGGGGGACCCCTGCAAGCCTTAGTCTCCCCATCTCCTAAAAAGACTTGCTGACAATCACCGCCCTGAGCTGTCCTCGTAAATCCAAGAGAGAAACGCGAACCTGAGCTGCTTTCACCTGCTCACTCACCTAAGAGACAGGTGTTTCCTAAGACGGCTCAGGGCAAACAGCGAGAGAGCCACCTCCCCCGGGCGACCCTGGCCGTGCCGGGGTCAGCCATCCACCACGGCACCCGCCTTCCGTGGGGCCAGCCCTCCCCGCTCTCCTTTGGGGCTCGTGTGGGGCTGGACCCACCCCTAAGCTCCAAGCACAGACCCACAACCCAGGCCCGGCCAATTAGAGATGGACATGCAACCCAAGGGGCGCTAAGGAGACACAATCCCCAGACGCTTCTGGACCCGCTGGGGAAGACGTTAAGCTACAGTGACAGCAGTGAGGAGAGCAGAGCTGACGGACAGGTGGGGAGAGGCGGGCCCTGGGACCCAGGAGCTCCACGTGGAGGTCGCCTGCTGGAAAACTCCCGGTACCGGAGAGTTCCCGGAGAGAATAACCCCCCCCCCCCCCCGGGACTGTCGCCGCTGGAAAAGTGAGACGGAGCGAGAAACCGCAGCGCACTCGGAGTGGACCCCGTGCGGTAACGAAAACTCAGAAGACAGGGCTGCACGCGTGAACGAGGGCTGCCTTCCCGAGACCACGCTGAGAGAAAACAGCCAGGTGCCCGAGATACACTCCAGCGACACAGTATCACGTGACGACGTTAAGGAAAGTTTAAAACACACCCTAATCGTACTTATAGAGCATTCCTATGTAGTTCCAGAAAGACGTACATGGAAACGACCAATGTCCCCTGGGTGGGGGAGGGGGAGGGTGACTGGGAGCTCTGATGGGCGAGCTCCCCCCTCCCCGCCCCTTCCCCTCCCTCCTCAGTGTTTCGTCCCTTCAACTGAAGAGCACGTTACTCTCTTTTAGATAACTGAAATATTTCATAATTTTAAAAAACTACTGCTGAGCCACTAAAAGTGTTTAAATGATAAAAAAAATTGTTTTTTGGAAATGATAAAAACTTTCATGGGACAGATGGTAAATGAATTTAGGGGTCTTTAGGTGGAGAAGGCCCCTCAGAAGGAAGGTGATCCCGTCCACAGCTTTATCAGAACAAGGTGTCGTTCCCGACCCACACGGCAGGAAGGTGGCAGGGCCAGGGCAAGTCCCGACCCCACCTCAGCCCTGTGCCCCTTCCCCTCTGTCCAGTGTGGCTGGGAGGACAGAGAATTCCTGCCTTGAAAACTAAGTGGCACCTAAGGGCTTGGTTTTACCAGGCAGGAAACACTGACCGTTTTGTTCACTGTGGAAGCCTCAGCACCTAGACTGGTATGTAGCACATAATAGGTACACAATAACTATTTGCTGAGTGGATGGATGGATGCATGGATAGATGGATGGATGATAAATGGATGGATGGATGGATGGATGATGGATGGAGAATGGAGGATGGATGGAGGATAAACAGATGTTGGACCAGCAGATGATGGATGGGTGGATGATGGGTGAGTAGATGGATGGATGGACGGATAGATGGAGAATGAGTGAATGGTGGATGGATGGATAGATGATAGAGGATGGATGGATGATGGATGGATGGACCGCTGGCTGGCTGGCTGGCTGGCTGGCTGGAAGGAAGGAAGGAAGGAAGGAAGGAAGGAAGGAAGGAAAGAAGGATGGATGGATGGAAGGATGGATGCATCGATGCAGGATGGATGGATGGAAGGAAGGAAGGAAGGAAGGAAGGAGACTGAGGTGAACTGAAGTCATGCACACTCATTCTTTAAAGCAGACTCTATTGCACAAACCTCTTTGCTGGACACCACAACACGTTAGTCATTTTTAAGCAATACAGACTTTCCACCTTCATGTCTTTAAAAAAAAAAAAATCAGTGCTCTGACTCTGACTTCTCACCAATTTTCTGACCCTCCAGTGGGCTAAGCTTATGAGTCATGGCTGAGTCTGGAAAACCACCTTCGGGGAGATGAGAATGGAAACAGTCTAATTTAAGGAGCAGCCAGGTACTGCCTAAAACGCTTCCCTGGCCCCTTCCACGGGCGCACATGGAAAGAATTGCTCAACTCCCCCAGCGGGAGGGCGTCTGAGGGGCTGGCCGGCCAGAAGTGGCCAGTTGCTACGGTATCATCGGGCAACATCAGATGATCACTTGCTACAGGTGAGATATGGCCAGGGTCAGAGTTCAAAACAGTTTCTGGAAATCCTTCCAGCGAAGCCCCTCCTCTGTGCAGGACGAAGAGCCAGCATGTTGGGCACCCACAGCGACCACCTGTGCTAGGAGGTAGGTGCCGTTACAGCCTCAGTTACAGGTGGGGAAACTGAGACTCAGAGAGGGGAGGGGCACACAGGGTGATCGATAGAGCAGGGGTCTCACCCCCCCGGAGACCGACGCCCCCTCTGAGCACGGAGGGGCTTCCGGGCTAGCTCCGAGCTCCCCTGGCTTCACCGGAAGGGGTCAACCGTGAATTCCGGGCCACGGCAGAGACGGCCGTGGTGCAGTCCGCAGTCCCCCACCCGGACAGCACTGCGTCTCCACGGGGCACGGGGCAGCCATCCCATCTCCACGGCACGGGACAGAGAGGTGGGGGGAGCGTCACCTCTTTCTTCAGCCAAGGCACCGTCCCAGTAGGGCGACCAGCAGCATCCAGACCCACATACGCCCCAGATAGGGCGGCGCCATGGGGGACCCCAGCTGCACGGGAATGAGGAGGCCAGCCCAGGGATGCCCGCGCCGGGGCTCTGCCCAGACCACCAACGGGAAACCACATTTCCTGATGCCGAGCGTGCACCAGGCAGCCAACGGTCCCACCTGCTCTCGCTCCAGAACTGTTTCAGTATTTCTGAGCATCTTTCTTCCCCACAAAAACAAAAACAAAAAAAAAAAAACGAAGCTTTGCTGTTATTTCCGATTACAAAGACAACCACGACTGATGTGGACGAGGATAAAGAAAAGAGGAAAAACCACCTGGAATCCTGCCTCCTGGCAGCGGGCGCTGCGGCGGCTCCAACGAATGAGACGTCACATTCACGGACACGGGCAGCGGTCATTCTTCAGGGATGAGGTCCGGAGCCACACGCCGGCCGGTCTGTAACCTGTTCGCGCTTTGTTTGGCTCTCTGCCCTGAGAGGTGACCAGCCCCTCCAGGAACCGTTTTTTGAGAGTCTGACTTTGAAGCTTCATCTGGAAGGGATCGCACAGGTTCCCAACTCCTTGTTAAATATAAAGCGGTCCAGTAAATGAACTGGGGAGAGGTGGGGGGGTTTCTGTCTTAGAAAAGGTTGAGCGTATGCAGGTTTTAGGAGGTACGGGTCAAAGGACACCTGGGTTGGCCTCGCCTGGATGGAAGGTCTGTAAAATTGCAGGTGGCGTGCCAGCAGCCCCTCTCTGAATACGGGGCCCAGAAATATGTATTTTAACAAGATTCGGTATCTCCGTGCCTAAGTACAGTCCTCGCGTCTTTAAACTGGAACTGAAACAATATTCTCCATCACAATTTGCGACCACCACACGGGACCAGGGAGGTGATGGTGAGTCAAGAAAAAGCACTGGCCTCACACATCAGCACGGAGTCAGGTCTGCGGAGTGGCCCACGAGCCCGGTGTCTGGGCGTCACTCACAAGTGTGCACGCACATTCACACGCATGCACACTCGCCATCACTTCCTGCTCAAGGGGAGTTGTGTCCCGGCCTCTTCCTCACACTCACTGGTCCCAGGGAAAGTTCAGGAAAGTCCCACCCTGGGAGTTTTCAGCGGACGGCTTCCTCTCCTCCACCAAACCGCGAAGGAGGATTTTTCCCCTCCTAGGCATGAAATCGGGATGCTTCCTGGGTTTCGTCACTAAGAGCTAAACACAGGGCGAGTCATCCCCCCTCCAGAGGCCGAGCCAGCAGGGTTTCCAGGAAGGCCCTGCATTCTTCTGTCCTCGGAGGGGCGCAGGGGGGAAGCGAGCGGGAGGTTTCTGGGAAGCGGGTCCCCGGGGAGACACCTTCCGCTCGCCCTGCCAGCTGCTGGCTCTGACTCACAGAAGCCGGCACCGGCCCCCGGGGCCGGCCTCACGCTCCTCTCCACAAGAGAGACCCGGGAGCATTTAAGACACATCCGTGTGTTCACATGTACCGAGACCTGCGGCGTGCCAGGCTCTCTCCCAGGGCAGACACAGCAGGAAGCGGCGGAACAACCGCTGCCAGGGAGGAAGACGGCGGACACACGGCGAAACGAGATCACGCCTGTGAGCGCTCAGCGCTTTGCGGGGATAAAGGAGGTGACGGGAGGGGACTGGGGGGTGGGGGGAGCGGCCCAAGCAGGGGGCCAGGGAGGGCCTCGCGCTGGGCCACAGACAGTGATGAGGAACCAGGAGCGTGCGCGAAAAGGACCTGAGGTGGATGGAGCATCTGGTCCATTCCACGGACCAAAAGGAGGCCAGTGTGCCCACGGCACAGAGGAGGGCCAGCGCGGGCCTGGGGATGGGCAGGCCACGCCACCAGCGTCACTCCGCCAGGCACCGGGCAGGGGTGACGGCCGGGGCTAACATCGTGATTCGAGGCCAACGTGGACAGTCCAGGCTGAGGGTGAACGCGCACACACAGAGGACGGACTGACGGCCGCCGTGCTGTGACCCCGCCTGGTCAAACCTGACTGACACACGCCCCAGACAGCGGGGCGCACGTGTGCCAACTCAGGACGCCCCGGCTCTGTGCGCAGCGCCCCAGCCCCGCCGCAGGCTGCGAGGGCCGGCCCGGGTTCGAATCCCTCTGTTACCGCAGCCAGACGCGCTTTCTGATGTGCCAGAGTTGGAATTATATTCGAGACCACGCTGTGCTCCGCACGCGTGGCCTCTGCGGGTCAAAGGACCACCAGGTGGAGAGTGAGCTGGCAGAGCCCAGGCGCGGAAAGGCCAGCTCGAGCGGTGGGGCAATCGGGTGGGGTGCTGTAGAGATGGGACCAGGTGTTCGGTTCAAAACGCCCTCCCGTCCCAGCAGGGCATGCCCCCGCCCCCTCAGCCTTTCTACGCTGCGTTCCCGTAGCACTCATGACCTTACTGAGTCTACTGCTCGCCACCTCTTGGCACCCAATCCAATGTCAGCTCCAGGAGAGCGGGAATGCCCCCACAGGTCACTGCCCGGCCTGCACGAAGGTTCCAGGAGTGGTGTTTACTCAAGCAACTGCTGGCATTCAGTAAGTGCTCAATAAAGCTGCGGATCGGGCGGCCACTGGGGTCCAGGCTGCTTTGAGAGGAGAAGAGCCTCCCATCCCTGGAGGCATTCAAGCAGAGCCTGGAAGAACACGTGTTGGGGGCCCCTGGCACCAGGAAGGGCTCGGACGATCGGGGCTTCCAGGTTCTCTCCCACTCCCAGAACTGCCAGATCTGGCCTCCGCCCAGTGCCTGGGGGCAGCCAGCGCCTGCCTCGGCTGGACAGCCGAGGACAGACGCTACCTGTGCTGTGGGGACACATGTGCACGGAGCTCGGGCAGCCGTCTCTGGATCATGACGGGTTTATCGGCACCACAGAATGTGGCCCCTCACGCGGCTGAATGAGGGGATCATTTCGGGAAACCTGGGGCGACAAAAACTTTTCTGCCAACATTGTGCACGGCACGCCAGGCAGAACGGACCTACGTCCTCCCTCAAGGGACCCCCTGGGCAGGGAGGGCACTTCCCGCGGACAACTGGAATTCGGGTCTACAGGTCCGACTTCCTTTGTGCTAACTCATTTCTGGCTGTTGATTTCTAGAACAATACATTCACCTCTGCAGCCCCCCTGGCGGTGACAGCGCTCCCCCCCTGCCCTTCTCCTCGGCAGGAGGGGGAGGCGTGAAAAGCCACAGGGTCAAGCCCTGTCCCCACCGAGGGCCAGTCTCAATGCAAAGAAGACCCCAGAGGGGTCTTAGAGACCCCCGGTTCCGGGACGGGCACGCGACAATGGGAGGAAAAGAGGGTCCGGCCCCCCAAAGGCACTCCCCCTCCACAGCGTAATTAACTGAGGCTCCCAGACCCCGCTCGCCGCGTTACCCCTTTCCGTCATCTTTTTTCTAATTTGCAGCCCCGCTTCCTCCCGCTTCCTCCAAGCCACCTTAATTGGAGAGTCTTCGTTTGCACGGAAAGTTCCTCTCTGCTCTCTGAGGACACCTATCCAGGGTGGAACCAGGCTCTTCGGAATAATTCTTACCAGACACACAGCTAATAATGACCCTCTCTCGCTAATGAAAAAAACACACACATGCACACATTGTGGCTGCTGTAATTAAGCCTGTGACGAGTCGGGTTGGAGGGAAATTAGATTTATTTACACGCTGTTCTGTTGCTGATGAGGCACACGAGTGATCGGGAGGACTTCTCATTAACCCTCGTTTCCAGGGTGTGCTCTTTTGTGCCTCCTTCCCTCGATGCACCCTTTGTAAATTGCAGTTGGTTAAAAAATCATAATGATAATAATCAGCCATTCTTCAGAGTCGGGCTCTCTCCTGTCACGCGTGCCTATCAAGCCTGGAGTTCCCGTGGCCCGGATGAGGACAGGAACGAGACGCCTGTAAGATGTCAGTGCCGAGCTGCAGTCACGGCAACTCGGCAGCCAATAATAAGCATCGCCGGAGTGGCTGCCACCGGCCAGGCCCAGGCACCCAGTGGCCCAAAACCGGAGCCCGAGACAGACAGCCCTGGCCCGAGATCAGGACGCCCGGAAAGGCGCCGCGTGAGCGGCCAGCTGGGGTAGAAGGGACGGTGGAGGCGCCTGGGGTTGGAGGTGGAAGGACAGGGAGCCGCTGGAGGGCTTGTGCTGGAGGGAGGGAGGGAAAGCAACTGCGGCAGGCACAGGAGACCGCGGCGGAGCCCACAGGGTGGCCGGAAGTTCTCGGTGTCCAGGGTTTTCAGAACAGACTTGCCGCCCTTTGCAGACGGCCTTCGCCGCGGGCCCAGGGTGCCCAGCTAAAGCACACAGGTGCAGGGCTAGGTGCTCGCAGCCGGAAGTCCCAGGTGCTTAGACCTGGTCCCAGCAGGAGGCAAGCATCAGCCCGGCCGCCCATCACTGGTTAACGCGGCGCCCTGGGCCTGAGAACACACGGCGTCCCCCATTGAACGACAGCCCTTGCGGGCAGAGAGGGGGAGTCACTTCACGAAACGCATACAGGGACACGAAAATGCTTCCCAGTTCAAGAAAATGTCAGACTACGACAAAATACGCACCTGAGAATCAAGGCGCCATGACCTCCCGGTCCGGGGGACAGCGCTGGGGGAGGCCAGACCCTGCGGGCGCCACACGGAGCCGGGCGGGCTTCCCCGCGCCCCGCACACGGCCAGGCACGGAGCGTCTGGCCCGTCGCGGCTGGCTCTGCGGGCGCCACGGTCCTCTTCCCCACCCGCTGCACGGATTCGAACGTGAGGGCGACACCCACCGTGAGCCTGGATGTGTGGGAGCGCCTGTGGCAGCGAGACGGGGGTCGGGGGGCGGACGTGGACACGGCGGGCTTCAGAAGCCCCGTCCACGTGGCTGCACCATGACCCGCGTTTCCTCCTAAGCCAGGTGGGACTTTGTAAAACCCTCGATGCTGGTGAGCATCTGACACCCCACCCTAAACGCGGGACAGCTCTGGGCGCCGGGGACGGGTGGGGGGTGAGAATTCTCACTCCCTGTCGCCTGCACGTGATAAACGGCTCCCCTCCTGCTGGGTGGGGTGTTCGGTTTTTCTCGTCATTTACGTGCCACGTGTGACGGTGACAGTTTCCCCTTACCCTGTGCAATGGTGCGCGAGGCACGCACGACCCTTGAGGAGAGGGACCAAATCCAGCAGCTCGCTGCTCTCCAGACCAAAGACAACACAGACCTCCCCACCCACGTTTGTGGATGAATGAGGCCGAGGGTTTCCCGTCTCAAAAATCACAGTTTTCCTGACTTTCAACATCTGTGGAGGATTCCAGGACTCTCTGATGCTTATCGCTCATTAAACTTCATAACCTGCTCTATTAACGTCGCCCACCTTCTCCTGGGAGCCGATGGACACGGTGCAGAGGGAGCCCTTCGCGACATGCTCACGTGATCGCTGCCCCCTTCCCCGCCACAGGCGAGGGGCTTCGCAAATGTCTGCAAGGGGCCAGGGTCACCCCAGCGTGCTTCCACTGGAACCCCAGTGCCCACCGCTGGTGAAGGAAAGAAGGAAGGAAAGGAGGGAGGGAGAGAGGGAGGGAAGAAGGAAGGAAGGAAGGAAGGAAGGAAGGAAGGAAGGAAGGAAGGAAGGAGGAAGGAAGGAGGGAGGGAGGGAGAGAGGGAGGGAGGGAGGGAGGGGAGAGGGAGGGAGGGAGGAAGGGGAGAGGGAGGGGAGAGGGAGGGAGGGAGGAAGGAGGGAGGAAGGAGGGAGGGAGGGAGGGAGAGAGGAGGGAGGGAGGGAGGGAGAGAGGGAGGGAAGAAGGAAGGAAGGAAGGAAGGAAGGAAGGAAGGAAGGAAGGAAGGAAGGAAGGAAGGAAGGAGGAAGGAAGGAGGGAGGAAGGGGAGAGGGAGGGGAGAGGGAGGGAGGGAGGAAGGAGGGAGGAGGGAGTCGCTCTTCCACAAGCACTTTCCTCTCCAGACTGTAGGACCAGGAACCGCATGAGCCTTACTCACCATCTCACCATGGAACCATCAGTGCCTAAGCCAGGGTCAGCACACAGAAGGCCCCAGTATGTTTTCACACGGTAAATGGATTTTTAAAAACACGGCACTAGGGATGGATGACCAAGACGTGGTCCTTCTGTCTAAGGCGTCCTCCTCCAGCAAGCGGAGGCCCACACCGGACGTATGATGAACGCAAGGGCAGGTGACGGCAGGGGTGGCGGGGGCAGAGGAGGCCCATGCGACGTGAGGGGAAATCAAGGAGGGCTTCTCGGAAGGACGCGAAGCTGATTCTTGAAGGAAAAGCCAGAAAGTCTCCCCACAGGGAGGCAGGACAGTGCCAGGAGGTGGCCAGGGTCTCCGCGCCCCCCCGGACCATCCACCACACAGGCTGCTTCCAACGAGTCAGCTAGCTCCCCAAATCCTCTGCATGGTGGTGTTACCACCACCTCCCGGGGAGCGCACACACACGTGCGCGACACACACACACACACACGGACACAGACACACACACACAGACACACACACAGCTCTTTGCCTCCCGAGTGCAGTGCGACCTGGGGCAAGTTACTTAACCTCTCTGGGGCCTCGGTCTCCTCAGCACGCACACAGGAACCCCGTGCCCCCAGCCAGGCACACGGTGGCTGCGGAGAAAACGCACCTTCCCCTCCCCCGCTCCACAGCCCTTCACAGGTACACAGACCCCTGTGCACTCCCCCCCCGCTGTGAGGCTGTCCCCGCGTCCAGGCCAGAGGACCGAGGCTCACGGGGGCTGAGCCGGCCGCCCGACACCGCGCAGCAGGCAGGAGAGATGGCTTCCCGGAGCCCCTTCTAGACCGGTTTCCCTGGCCCAGGACGGCCTGGACCTGACGCCCCACGCGTGCTAGAGTACTGCGGGCCCGGCCCAGCCCACGCAGGACATCAAGAGGAAGACGCGGGGCCCCTCAGCGCCCTCTGCCCTCGGGGCCCCGTGGGCCGACCCCTGGTATCTCATCCTCAGCCTCAGTCCCCAAACCCGACAGAGCCAGGGCGGCTTTGGGAGCACGTTGCCGACGTAGGGGAAATGCGCTTCGTAGAGCGTCCACACGTGACTTCCTCGTCTCCGGAATTAAACTGTTTCCTGTGCCTTTTTTTTTCACGTCCCCCCCCTTTTTTTTTTTTTTTTTTGAGGTTTAACTGAAATGTGCGGGACAGTGCCCAAACGTGGAGCCGACTGAGTGGCGAGCGGTTTACAGGACACGACCCAGCACCGGCAGCCGCACACCCCTGCCTGCCACTGTCCCCACGCAGACGCCACCGGCCGGTTCCGAAGGGCACCCCGACACGGCACCTGCTCTTCTGGGCCTGGCTTCCTTGGCCAACACCACGCCTACGGGATTCGCCAGGTCCCCGAGTGTGGCCGCGGGCTGTCGGTCTTCACCGCTGCGTTCAAGCCCTTCTTGGAATGTTTGCTTTCTCAGAGGTCGGATCCAATCCAATCCTTTTAGCCCATCAGCATCACTGACTCGGGGCAGACGTGAGCCCACAGGCCAGCTCATCCCACGCTTGTCGGTGCTGGTCTAAGTTTTAAAGCATTTCCGTTTCCACGGCTGACACCGAACCCCACGGAGCAGAGAGCGCCCTCTCGTCCAAGCGACGCTGGTGCTGAGCCGCCTGCCGACGCTGGGCCAGGAGGAGGGCTGGAAGGTGCTGTGTCTGGGTCGCCCGGTCCCATATGGCAGGAAGGAGGCCGGGGTCCATCTCTCGGCCAAAGCCAGGAGAGCTGGCATGGGCTCCCTGCTCCACTGAGGAAGCCTCGCCACACCCTCACCCGTGCCCAGCTCCAGAGAATCCAACGAGCCTCGGCCATCTGCCTCTGGCACCCTCCTTACAGGTGAGGACGAAAACAGGCCACGCCCTCCAGACCCCGCCCCCCGGCACCCCGCCAGCAGACGCAGCTTCGTGTGAGGGTGTTTGTGAAATCATGCCACGCTGTGGGAAACAGTATAGAAGTTCCTCGAAGCATCACAGCCCACACATCCACTGACAGGCGATGGATAAACAACACGTGGTCCGTCCACACGATGGACTATTACTCAGCCCTGAAAAGGAAGGCGATCCTGACACCCGCTATGACATGGATGAACCTCAAGGACGTGACATTAAGTGAAATAAGCCGGTCACGAAGGACAAATGCCACATGCCTCCGCTTCCGGGAGGTGCCTGGTGTGCCAAATTTAGAGACAGACAGTAGAACCGAGTCGACGGGGCTGGGGGAGGGGAATGGGGGGGGTGTGTCTAACGGGGACAGAGTTTCAGTTTGGGAAGATGAGGAAGTTCTGGAGGTGGTGGCTGCAGTCTAGTGCTTAATGCCACTGACTGCACACTCAAAAATGGTTAAGATGTAGATTTTGTGTTATGTGTCTTTTACCCCGAAAAACATTTTTTTAATATTTAATGAGCAAAAACGTACAATGCTAAAAGGAAAGTTGTAGCAGACAGACCTAAGAAAAAGCAGAAGTCATAATAACATATGACAAAAATGCAATCCAAGGCACATATTAAAAAGACCATGAGAACTGTTTCATATTTTAAAAAATAATAATAATAAGTGAGGGTTTACAGCCACAGTAAGTCTACAGTGGCAGCAAGACGCATAAGGGTGTGGACTTCCTAGCCAGACAGAAAGGACCGTGATGCCCTCCCACTGGCTCCCAAGGTCACTGCCAGGGAAAGATCTGTGCCGGGTGAGAAGACGGACCAGCTTCGGTCCGGCCGAGTGAGCTCCGAATGGGTGGACGTGTCGTCCACACTTTCCTCGAGTTTTCAAACCTCCAGAACAAGTCCCAGGCTCTGAATGACTCCCTGCCCTTGGCTTCTTGTAAAACGCGGTTTTGTGCCCTCGAGGGCCCGGGTGGCGGGGAGGGGGGGTGCGCTGGCAGCCTCCAAACGGGGTCCCTCTGCTCCCTAGCGATCAAAGCAACAGCCCCAGCCCCGGCTCTTGACCACTCACCTCCCTTCACACTGCACACTACGAGGCAGGGACCAGTGATGAGGAAACCAGCATCAGGGAAGCCGAGTAACAAAGCTGAGGTCCCTAGCAGGGGGCAGAGCTGGGATTCAGTTCTATGACCTGGCAGACTCCAGAGCCCAGTTCTTAACGGTCAGTCTGCGGAGCTCCTAGGGGACTTCACAGCCTAGAAGGGAAGAAGGCTGGGCAAGCAGGACTCGGAGCAGCCAAGGCTGGATCGCGCACACCAAGACCAAACCGCCCTGAGCCATCATCTCCCCCCAAGAGTTCTGAGTTTTCACATCACTTGCACCTAAGAATCTGTTTGACCCAACAGACAGGGGCAGCAGCCAGGACAGCGCAGTCAGAGGGGCACAGACAGCCAAACGTCACGCAGCGAGCGCCCGTCGATGTAGGCCCGGCATCCAACCAGGCCTCATCCCTCAAGCCCAGACGCAGTCGGACCCCACCCAGGCCCCTCCCCAGACATGACATTCAGGATGCAGACAGTGCTCCGCCTGCGTGCAAGCCGCCTGCCTGCCAGCCAGCCCGCCCGAGGCTCTGCCCTCCGTTTGTAACTGCGAATGAATGCGGACGGAGATGTCTCTAAAACGAGCCTCACGTCGGGTCCGCCCTGCTGCCCGTGAACCAGTTTCGTAACCACAGAAGCCGCACTGCCAAAATGAGAACTCCCCTCCTCTTCAGGCCTGTGCCCTCGAAGGCATCTTATTAGAAAAGACCATTTCTTAATTAACATTTTTGATCTTTAATCCATGACATGTCGCTTTAATCCTGCACGAGGTGCGGCTGGCCCACTTCCTCGGGCTGACTCCGGGCTGCGCGGGCGGGCGATCTCAGCGCTGAGGTCTCGCGCACAGCTGGACGCCGCCACGGCCCGCCCGCCGACTCCCAGACACCACCCCCGGCCCGGCCCCGGTAGCCTCCCGGGCGGGAGCCAGGAAGGGGGGCCCGGCGCAGACGCCCCCGGATGGGCCAGTCTGCCGACAAGAGTTCATTTCATTAACCCCTGAACCCTTCTCTCCTCGCCCCGACGTCTCCAGCGGAGGCCGCGTTGGCGGCTCCGGCTCGGCCAAGCGCGAGGCCCGCCGGCTGGTCCCGCCTCCTCCTCACACAGGTCTCAAGGCCCCTGGCCGCGTCTCGAGGAAGAGCTGGGCCCCGCCAACTCATAGCACCCACTTCGGAAAGCTGTGGACCTGCCTGGCGATCCCTCTCTCCTGAAAGGGTTTTGGGGATCCCACCGTCTCCCGGGGTTCCTCCTGCCTCCCCTACCAGCCGTCCCCTCAACCTCCCCTCCTCCTCCCAACCTTCAATGCCGGGGCCTCCGTGGATGCAGACCTGAACCCCTCGTCCTGTTTGGGCTCACTGGCCAGAGGGGGTGCATGACTACACAGTCGTGACACCCAAATACATCCCCGGCCTCCCCCCGCACTGCAGGGTCACCATCCAAGTGCCCACTCAGCAGCTAAGAGGCCCCTCGCACCCATGGCCAAAGCCCAACTCCTGAGCCCCCGCCGCCACCCACAGTGGAGGGGCCCCGCCCAGGACCCCCATCGCACGAGGGGCACCCCCAGCCCCCCGGCTGCGCAGACGCCTCGCTTCCTCTCCTCTTCTCACCCCCGACGGCCAAGTCGGTGGCCAGCGCTGCTGGACCTGCCTCCCACGTCGAGCGTGAGGGATGAGGCGGCATGTCTCAAAACCCCCGAGTCACGGCAACCTGCCCCACGAGGGGCCACAGAGGCCACAACCCAAGGGAGCGGCAGATTCTCACCTGCACCCCAGGCTCCCTCGGGGGGCCACCCCGACTGCAACCCCCTCTGCACACTGGAACATGCACCGAACTGAAGTTAAATGAGCGGTCACGACCTGCCGGTGGGCGCCTGCCCGTGTGCACCTGCTGGTGGGCACATCCTGCTGCCGGCAAGGTGGGGACGGGGTTAGGGACCCACGCCGCCACGTGGCCCGGCCGCACACCTGCTGTGCCTGGGAAACAGAAGCCACAACGTCAGGTGAGTCCGTGTGTCCAGGTGATGCTCTGAGGACCCGGGGAGAGACTCCCTGCGGAGACGCCTGCCTGAGCGAGGGGAGGGAGCAGAGTGCCGGCTGAGGAGCAGGGAGCCCAGTGTGCATCCTGCCTAGCCACCTGCCCGCTGGCCGACCCCGCTCTCTGCAGAGGGTGCCGCTCACAGCGCAATGACAACGCACACAAACTCAAGGCCGGAACCACAGGGCGCAGGCGGTCGGCCCCGGGGCCACCGCACTGTGCACGGCAGTGGCCTCGCGGGGGCGCAGGCCCCCCCTGAGGGGTGGGTGCCAGGCCGCCTGGCCTGGGCCCCTGGGGGTCCCCGGGCTCTGAGTCTCTGCAGGAGCCGGGCGCTCTGGCTGGAATCCCGGGCTGGCTGCCTCTTTCCTTTGTCTCCCCTCATTTGGGGAAGGCATTTCCTCCTGCCCGGGCCTGCGGGTCAGGTTTCCACCCAGATGGAAAGTCCCACCCAGGGGCCCCCAAAGGAGAGCTCACCATGGAAACGCCACAAGGCGCCGGCCAGACACAGGGCAAGGGGCCGCTGGCAGGCCTTCCGGGGGCCAGGCCCACGGCGCTGGCACCGGGCGGAGGCGGGGGACGAGGGCCCACACAACCTCACGGCTCAGGCGCGGGACAACGGCCAGACGCACGTGCGGAGCAGAGGGGCCGAGCGTGCCGGGGAGCCGGGAGCACCCATCCGCATCCTCCCGAGCTTTCTGAGCCTCAGTTTCCTCGACTCCGCCCCTCCCGGAAGGGAATTCTGCTCCGATAAGACAAGTCAATACAGTAGCCCTGGCAAACCGAGCAGGGGTGGTACTGCTGCACGGAAGCCCGCAGCCCAACCACCCCAGCGGTGACCAGACCGCAGTCTGGGCAGCAGGGGACATGGCGGGCGAGGTGGTCTCCCGAGCTGCTGAGCTCGAGACGTCAGCTTCCCGAACCGTGTTCCCAGACTCTGTGAGTTGGGTCCTCAAAAACACCACTGAGGTGTCTGAGGTTAAAACCACCCGAAGAGCCCCCTCGCCCACCCCAAGACCGACCGGCTCTTTCTGGTCCTGCGAGAAAGACATCCATGTACGGCACCGACCAGGCACGGGGCGAGGAAGCTGAGCAGCTGGCCCACGCGCGGCCCAGCCGCGGCGGCCTGTCCGTCAGCCCTCCAGGCCGCACTGCATGGGACTCGGGCCGTGGTGTGCACATGCCCAGGGTCGGGTTAAGAGGGGACTCTAGGAAAGGCTTCTGAGGCGTGCACCAAATCATCAGACACTCACTGCCAGTTGTTCGTTCAGTAAATTCCCCAGCATTCAGCGCCAGGGAAAAACACACGTTTGTCCCAAGTTCTTGCTTCCGACAGAGGTAGCCACGCTGCCTCCAACCTATTTCTCTTTTGGCCTAGGCCGCCAGGAAGCTCACCCACAGAGCGCCCCGTACCTGAGGCGTCTGACATAATCACTTCTCTCATCCATTTTTTCAGCTGCCCTGGGACACATGGGTCACCTCGTTTCACTTCGTTAACATCTACTGGGTGTGCTTGCTGTGTGTCCGGCACCGTGCAGAACACATGACGTCTACACTCTCACCTGTCCTTACGACAAGGCCTCCGGGTAGGGCTCCATGTCCCCACGTTACGGACCAGGCACCTGAGCCCCCGGAAGGCGAATAACTTCATCAAGTCTGACCTCACGGTGAACCAGCGCACAGCATCGCTGGGTGCTCACCTGCTCATTGTCCGCTCACTAGACTGTGAGTCCCGGAAGACAGGGCTCCATGTGCCCCTGTGGCCCGGGGTGGCACAGAGTCAGCTGATGATTAGGTGACAGACAACTCGATGGCGAATCCGGGCCTGGAACCAAGGTCTGTCTGCTTCCAGTTTCAACGCCTGCGTTTTGGTCTCCAGGGCGTGGGAACCATAACCCCAACCCTAACCTTCACCGTGACGCTAACCCTAAGACAGATCTAGGCTCACTTCTAGCACAATCCCGGACGAATTCGTTCCTGCCCAACACGCTGCTGCTCCCTGCCCGGCCCCGTCCTCAGTTCTGGGGGTCGACACTCTGGCCACAAAGGCTCGGGCGACAGAAACGCGGCCTCCAGCACAGATGGCGGGGTCTGCAGGAGGGAGAGGTCAGCAGGCGCGGGGTCAGGGCCCCCTCCTGGGAAGGCCGGGCAGACCTGGGCAGAGCAGGCCCCAGGCAAGGCCTGGCACAGCGGACGGCGGGGCAGGCGCTGCTCACAGAAGCGGCTGTTCTGGCCTGGGAGGGCGCCCGGGAGGTGGGGAGGAGATGCCCAGCCTGCTTCCTGCCCATTTGCGGCTGGCCAGGAGCCCCGCAGCCAGCACAGGAAATAACAAGGGCCCCCAGAGGCCGCCGTGCAGGCCCTGCTCCGAGGCCGCCCAGGGAGGGAAGGGGCCATTGTCGGCCTTTGTTTCAGCTTCCCCGGCCGGCCTCCGAGAGGCCCCTGGGAGCTAACAAAGCTTCCCCCAACCACAGCTGTCCAGCCTCCCCCAGCCCGACCCTGGGGACAGGCCCGCCGGGCCCCTGGGCTCTTAAAGGGGCAGGTGCGGGGTGGAAATGAAGTCACGTCCAAATGGGGGTGGGGGCGCCTGCAGGCTGGAGCTGGCCGGGCGGGCAAACAGACAGATGGGCGCTGGGGTCTGCGTCTGCAGCCGGTCGGCCCAGTGCTGGCTCCAACAGCGGGGGTGTGAATCTTGGGACAGAAAGAATGTCTGAGGCCCTGGGGGAAACAACAAAGGAACCAAAGAAAACGGAGAGGGAGGAGGCACGCAGGACGTCTTGAGCAGGCGCCGAGGTGGGAGCCCTGTCCAGCTCCTGGGAGACACAGCCCGGAAGCTCCTCCCGCCCGGCGGCCAGCCCGGCGGGGCAGGCGGGTGTGTGGGCGTGTGCGTGCACATCGCTGCATGTGCACACGTCGTAAGCGTGTGCACCTGCGTGCCGTGTGTGTGTGAGCACGTGTGCACTCGCTCGTGCAGCCCTCCCTCGGTGTCCGTGAGGGTTTGCCCCAGGACCCCCGCCGACCCCGAAGCCAGGGAGGCCTGAGCCCGCACACAGCCCGGCGTGGCGTCAGCACACGGCCTACGTCTGCGGTGGGCCACAGCCGCGTCTGCCCACACACCGCTCACTCGCAGGGATTCAGCGACTGCTCGGCACACGGCAAATCCAAGTTTTGCTTTTTGAAAACGTCTGGGATTTTTTTATTTTTCATGGATACTATCGATCTGCAGTCCACAACACCAACCCACGGACGTGCAGGGCTAACTGTCTATGCGAGCATGTGTGCGTCTGTGTGCACGCACTTGTGTTTGCGTGCACCTGTGCGCGTGTTTGTGGGTGTGTACGTGTGTGAAGCGAGTGTATCGTGCACTGAGTGTGCGTAGTGGAAGAGTGCATATGTGTATGCGTGTGCACCGCTATGAGTGTACAGGTGTGACTGTGTGTACGGGGGTGTGTATAAGCGTGTGCATGGGAATGCGTGCACGTGTGCTTGTGAGCAATGCGTGCTGTGTGTGCACATGCACATACGGTGCAATGAACTTACGAGTTTACACGTCGCTCTGAAGAGCACTCCCAGGCTTGGGCCGGCAGTCGGCCCTGGTGGCCTCTCACTGATGGTGTGTCACTACCATGACCTCGTTAGGGCTCTTAGCACACCCTCATGCACGTCACTCCATGAGGACACATGACATCTCCACAGAGGTGGACTCACTGTGACTTAGCCACTGCAGAGTGAGCCCTAGACTCCGACGAAACCAACCCAGGTTCAAACGCTGCTCCGGCCCCAAGGAGCTGTGAGACCCTGCACCAGTCTCTCAGCCTCCCTGCGCCTCAGCCGCTCACCTGTGAGATGGGCGGATGCCTCCTCCTCGCTGTGGTTAAGGAGGGTTAAGTGAGCTAATGCTTATCAGGTGCACAGCCCCCGGGCTGGCACCGGTTCATGCTCACTAGGTGGTTATTATTTTTTTTATTGTTTTTACAGTTGCTTATAACAATAGCTCGTTGCTGAGGATACGCAGTGAGCAAAACAAGGCGCTGCCCCTGCCTCCACAAACCTGCAGGATTCGCAGAGCAGTTAGCCTGAGACTACAAGAGCAGAGCAGAAACGTATCCTATTTACTGGCTTCCGCATCAGCCTGCTGTGCTAAGGTATGGCCAGCAGCCATCAGTTAAAGGAGTCGACCACAACAAAGGGAAGAGGATCATCGGGGTGGGCAAAAGGATGGCGTCAGTTAGCCAGGTGCAGCCTAATACACATACGGAGTGTGTGTGTGTGTGTGTGTGTGTGTGTGCGCGCGCGCGTGTGCGCACACACACACACCTGCCTGTATACACAAGGATTTTAAGAGAATGTCAGCTGAGATAACAACAGCCTCACCCCTGTGGCCTGCAGCAGGACACTGGCTGACACGGCTGGCCATACGCAAGCCAGGAGCTGGGCCCTGCAGAGTGCCCGCCCAGGAAGCCAGGACAAGACAGGCAACATGACTGAGCTGACCTTGGCCGTTTCCTACTGGGCACTGACCCATGGCTGCCCAGTCTGTGCGTCAAGCCCTGCCCAGGGAAGGAAACTGATCACATGACAGCCTTGGGGCCCTTGCCTTTCAGAGCGGACCCTGCCCACCAACGCCCCACCAACTGCACCCCAGCCTTTTCCTCTGGGGAAACAAGCCGCACCCCACCAGTCAGGGTCAGCACAAGTGAGGCTGATCCCCTGAGGACTTGGTCCCACTGCAACCCTGCAGGAGGGCGACGGTGAGTGAGAGTGTGGCCCACTGTGGGGATGCCCGGGGACTGCCAGGGGAGGCAGGGGAGGCGGGTAGGGGCAGGGGGAAGCAGGTGAGCCGGGGGAGGTGGGGGAGCCAGGGGAGGTGGGGAGCTGGGGGAGGCAGGGAAGGCGGGGGAGGCGGGGGAGGGGCAGAGGGAGGCAGAAGCAGGCAGGAGAAGGCAGCGGGGGGCAGAGGGACAGGGAGAGGGAGGAAAGGAAGGGCCGGCCATCTGAGCCTTCCCTGTCACCACACAGATCCAGGCTCAGAGCCAAGCTCTGGTCCAAGCTTCCCTCCATGTGTTATCAATAGCAAGAATAAAAGTACAGCGCATCAGGTGCCACCCTAGGGTGCTAAGGCTAACCCACGTGGATGCCCCCAGGTAACCCTCGCAGTGGCCTTGGAAGGCAGGACGATTATCCCCAACTCAGACGAGGACACGGAAGCACAGAGAGGTTAAGTAACTTACACAAAGTCACACGGCTGACGAGTATCTGGACCTCAAGCCCAATTCTTGATCTTCACTAAGTGAACAAAGATCTGGCCTTGAACTGCCAAGGGCGAAAAGGCAAAGAGGCAGAGGCGAAGTTCTCTACCTCGGCAAACATGTGCCAGGTACCTGCCAGCTGCCAAGCTAGAGCGAGGCTCTGGGAGCACAAAGAATCATAAACGGTCACTGCCTGGGGGAGTGAGCACAGCAGAGGGACGGGGCCCATGCAGAAGGGACGTCACAAGCAAGCAGAGGGCAGCGAGGGCCAGCAACAGGAAGACCCGCGAGGCTCAGGGGACAAAGAAAGGCCCAGTAATTACAGCAGGGTTATCACGGCACACTTCCTGGAGGAGGTGTCGTTTAGGCTCTGCTCCAAAGGATGAGCTCCATAGGCAGAGGGTACAGCCAGATGAAGGCCAAGAGGAGCAGGCAGAGGGCTTAGCTCATGAAACCCTACCGTCCTCATTACTCGGGGTGCCATGTGGGCCGGCAGCATCAGCACCACCCTGGAGGAGCAAGAAATGCAAAGTCCCAGGCCCCACCCAGACCCGGGGGTCAGAGCTCTCACTTGAAGGAGACCATCAGTGGCCTGTGCACTCGAGTCTGGGCAGACTTGCTGTGAACCCCGCCCGGGCAGCACGGGGAACTCTCCCCAGAGTCACGAGGAGCAGCGTCACATCAGCTCACACCCACACACATGCCTGCCTGTGTCCCTGGCTTCAAGTCGCCAAGGACCGGCTGACTGCCACCGCCCCCAGGGGGTCCTCAGGCCTGGGGGGGGGGGGAGAAGACACCATGGAGACAGCCCCCTACCCTCAGGGAGCACCCACACTTAGAGAAAGGAGGACCAGCCCTCCCTCATTACCGACATCCCTGGAAAAGACCAACAGCACCGGCAGAGGACGGGGACACGGGGCTCGCTGGGGTGAACGGCCCCAAGTCAGCAGGGCTGGGAGCAGGCGGGGCGGCCGCTGTGCACCAGCTGCAGGTACAAGGCAAACGGCAGAGCCCCTGCCCCTGAGGAAGCCCCGAGTCCCCCCGGAGAGGCGAAAATCAGCACAACGCGCCCCACCAGGTAGATGTGAAACCATCGGGCAGGGCGGAGGGGAGGGAAACGGAGTCAGGGGGACACCCCACACGCCCCCTCGCACGCGCCCCGGGCGCGGGCACACGCGGGCCCACGCGCACACAGCAGACACGACACAGAGGAGGTGACACAGGGCGCAGCCCGGCAGGAGCCCCTGGCTGGTCCAGGGCCAGAGGGGCGGGGTGGGCAGGAAGCGCCACGTCCTCCTCGGAGAGCTGGTCCCAGCCAGCCCCCGGGGTGCCGCACAGAGGGGCCCCGAGGCCCCCAAGGGGAGCGAGGAGGGCTGCGCCCCCAGGCGTGCACGCACGCACACGCACACACACGCACGCACACACGCACACGCACACACACGCACGCACACACACACGCACACGCACACACACGCACGCGCACACACAAGTGCATACCCCGCGTGCACACAGGGCACAGGCGCCCTACCTCGTGGACTGCTCACCATGGTAACAGAGTGGCCACCGCTCAGCCCCAGTCACCACCTGAAGGTTTCCGAGGCCTCCTGTGCCAGGAGAGGCAGCGCTAACAAAGGCGCAGCCCGGGGCCGGCCTGGCCGGGGGTCCGCCGTGCAGACCGGCCAGCGCATGCCCGCCACGCTCCCCCGGTGAGCCCGGGGCCACCGCGTCCTCCTACCCAGCCTGCCTGGCTCCACTTAGCTCAAGTCCCCGCAGACGCCCCAGCCGCGCTAATGAGAAACTCCCCAGCTGGCCCCACATAAAAACGCATTTCATAAGTCTTTAAAATGCTGGGAAATTCTACATCTATTTAGGACTTTTCTGCTCCTTTAAAATGTCCCCTGGTCCTCGTCGAGAAAAACGGCTAGATTGGGGCTTAAGCACAAGAAGTGGACGGAACAGCCGAGCCAGCCAGAGCCCAGGGCAGCTTCTGGCACTGGCCACGGCACTGCGGGGACAGAGGCCGGGACATCCTCACCCACAAGCCAGGTAGGAGGTCACTCAGGAAGGAAGTGAAGTGAGGGACGCTGAGGGGCGTGTGGGAGAAAGGGGGCAGGGACAGTCTCTCCAGCCTTGATTTGAGGATGGAAAGCCAAGGTTAAAAGCTACTGGGAGCCCCTAAGGAAAACCCCAAAGGAGAAAAAGACCACCTGCACCCAGATGTCTGTCAATCGCCTGCACCCAGATGTCAGTCACCGCACTGTTTATAAGAGCCCAGAGCCAAACGCAGTCCAAGTGTCCAGCAGGGGAGGGCGGGTAAGGAAATGAAATGCCAGTCCACCCGGTGACCCCAGCAGCTACTGAGACAAAAAGATCTGTGGGTGTGGGGGAGACACGAGGCTCGGGCCTCAAGGGGCCTTCATGGCTCCCACCGGCCATTCGCCCCAGACGTCATCATGGTAGGTGCGTCCACGCACCGATGCAGCTGTAAACAGCCAGCTCGCCGAAGCCCGAGGTTGCAGGTGGAGCTTCTGCGAAGCAGTCGAAACAACAAATCTGTGCTCTAAGAAAGCAGGGTGGCAGCGCCCAGAAGCCTCGGATGTGCAGGCCGCGCATTTCCAGCCACTGCACTCACCGAACCCAGAGGCTGCGGCGGGTAGGGGGCTGCAGCTCTGTCCGGAGCGGGGCCACTTACCGCTCCCCCTACCACACTCCTTACCCAGAACCTGACGGAAAGAAAAACGAAGGGCTCTGAGCACCCTTCTCCACACCCCGGGGACACCCGATAGCCAGGCACCACTCAAATCTCCCACCTGAGCAGGTCCCAGATGGAGCCTGCCGTCCTAACGCCAGCCTCCCCCTGCGAACTGCACCCACGCCCAGCACCATGACAGTCACGGCGGGGGCACACGGGGCGGGGGGTGGGGGGCAGGCCCAGCCTTCGAAGTTGGAAATGTCTGCCAGGACTTCAAAGCACACACCTCTCCTCCCTCCAGGCAGCAGACCAGGGGCCAGAACCCAGACAGACTCTTCCACCTGACCCGGGAGAGACCAGGACACAGAGCTGACCCCTCACCCAGCCTCTGGGTCCCCACTGAAGTGAAGAGCCTGGACAAACTGCCATTTACAGTTGAGGTACCACATTCGTGCATCACCTGCCCGGGTTCACACCTGGGCTCTGAACTTCCTGGCTGTGTGCGCCTCAGTTTCTGCATGTGAAAAGCACCGATAAAGAGGCCTGGCTCCTAGACGCAGCTCCTAAGTGGGAGTGACGGTTCCACTAACAGGACAAGGAGACCTGTCAGACAGCAGGAGGGCCCCGATCACACCCATGAGGTCTCAGGCTGCTGGGTCATCACAGACAACCGAATGTATCGGGTGCTTCTCTCCAACCACAAGTGTATCTGTCACCATGCCAGGAATCAACTTGGCTAAGCAGCCTGGGCATCAATGAGGAGCGTTTGCTAACAAATGGCTTGTTTCACTAAAGGCCACCCCCCAAACCCTCCTCCCACTGCATCTCCAGGCTTGGTCCAAAGCAGCCATGTTGGAAGGAAGCCCCATCGGCCCTGAAAACTAGGAGATTCCAGCAAAGAGACTGTGATTAGACAGCTCCCAGCTCAAACTCAGTGTGGCTGAGCTGGTTCCCTATAACAGCACTCCCCAACGCCTGGGCCGAGGGCCAGTGCAGGCCCATGGCCTGTTAGGAACCAGGCCGCACAGCAGGAGGTGAGCAGAGGTCCAGCGAGCGAAGCTCCATCTGTATCTGCAGCCGCTCCCAGCTCCACCCCAGATTAATGGCCATTAGATACTCATAGGTGCACCAGTCCCTGGTGCCAGAAAGGTTGGGGACCACTGGCCTAAAACCCCACATTGCAGGGCTCACAGGCATCCTAGCACCTGCCCCTTAGAGACTTCATCCCAAAGGGCTTGAGGGAGAGAAAGGGAGTGCTGAAGGGAGGCTGGCCTTCTGGGCTGGGCGGGGGGACGGGGAGGGGGCAGGCAGAGAGGCTGCAACGTCAGGCCTAGGCCATGGCCTGTTAGTAAAGCCGCACTGAGCAAACAAGCCGATAGAAGGAATTTCTTTGGTCTAAATGCTGTTTGCCAAAAATGTGAGATGTTCAAAATGAGACACGACTTCACATAGGAAGGCTAGCATAGAAAGCAAAACTAAAAATGCTTAAAGGCAAGCAAAAGACCATGAGCCGTGCTGGTGAGGCTATGCAGACACTGGCACCCTCGAGCTTGCTGGCGGGAACGTGAAATGGTGCAGAACGCCGTCGGGCAGGTCCGCGAAAAGGTAAGCACAGGGTCACCACCTGTCCCACCGCTCCCAGGTATACGCCGCCCCCAAAGTGGAAACCAGTGCTCAAACGAAGACCCGTGCCGAAGTTCACAGCGGCACTGCTCACAGAGGCCAAAAAAGCGAAAACGACCCAAACGTCCACTGACAGATGAGCCAGCGCACGTGGCCGTCCGTGCCGCGGAACCACTGTGCAGCCGTGAAAAGGGAAGGCGACCTGATGACCGGGCCGCGCCGCGGACGCACCTCGAACACATCAGGTCAAACGACAGCAGCTCGCCGACGAAGACCGCGTCGTCCAGAACAGGCAAATCCACAGGGCCAAAGCGCAGACTGGGGCGACGGCAGGCCCGGGTGACACCCGAGGAGGTCGTGGAAATGACCTCCGCTGAAGGTGGCGATGGTGGCACATCTCCCTGAATACGGTGAAACCCACCGCCTCGTGCCGTTTAAACGGGCCAAGCGCATGATCTGCAAAGGGCATCTCAACAAAGCTGCTTTAAAAAAAACACATATGAGTTCCATTTGTTTTTGATCCGAGGATTTCGTATGAAATCCAGCTTTCTGGCTTCTCTTTGGACAGCTCGGGAAGATGTGATCATTCTGGGCCCAGGTGCCTTGGCACACCGTCTGCTGGCACTGACGGGCGCCCCGGGCAGCAGGGCCCGTGTGCCAGTGCACAGCACCCCGCCCCAGCTGACCCACCCACCTGTGCCCCGGCCCGCCTCAGGTGGACCTCTGAGCTTGGGGCCCCTGGGGGGCCTTCGCTGAGGACTTTTGCATTTCTTGAACCCATGGCCAGGCAAGGTAAGGGGAGATGGCGGGGGCGGAGGGGGACAATCTGTGAACTCCCCCGAAATCACACGCAAAACGCTCTGTGTGGGTGGAGAGAGAATCCACACGCTCCCACGGGCTGCTCAGAGGCAGGTTAAGAATTTCTCCGCGCTCAAACTGTCTCGTTATAAGGTATTGTCCCCTCATCCCCCGTTTTACAGATAAGAAAAGTCAGGACCCCCTGGGAAATCATTGCAAACACACACCCACCAGGCACCGCCACACCTCGGCCTGGCTTGCCGTGCTCCCTCCCAGGCTCTGCCGTCAGCACCCCAGATTTCCCAGCTGAGAGGCAAGGACAAGCCGGCGCTCGCTCCTCCCAAGACCCCCGGGCCAGGCAGAGACACCGTGCGCTGGCCGCTCTGCTCCCGCCCAGCCAGGCCAGGCCAGCCTCCCCGTCACTGTCAGGGCCCCAACACCCAGGATGCAGGCGGAGCAGACCAGGCTGTTCCTGGGAGCGGCGGCCAGAGTCCCCACCAGCTAGAGAGGCCAGGGGAGGCCAGGGGGCGACCATGGAGCACACTGTGCACCCTGCTTCTTTATTGGGGTTCTCCATCACGCTCCCAGAGCCAGGCGGGAGAGGGCGCAGTGCAAAGCCCGCACTTGGGGCTGGCGGGGCCCCTACACGGAGGAGCTGCCCGGTGCCCACAACCCTGCACTCCCCCCGGTTAAACGCCCACCGCCCGCCCTGCTCCCCTCACCCCGCATGCATCTGGCCTGGTGAACGACGACTGTGGCCACCCTGGGTCCTCCCCGACGGCCCCACACGCCCCGCCTTCGGTCCCTGTGCCACGCCCCAGGGGGACTCGGGTCCGAGTCCTTCTCCACAGCTCGCTGGCTGGGGACGGCGGATCTTCCACTGACCGCTCCGAGCCTCCTCCCCTCGCCCGCCAAACGAGGACGCAGTTCTCAGCAGCAGCACCGAGGGGGGCTCGGGGGCTCTGCGCCCCCACAATCTTCCTTGGCACCGGCCCCCATTCTCTGATGCGGCCAAGTGACATTTTCTCGGCTTAATGAGAAGCGTCACACTACAGCAGCTTCGGCCAGGCCGTTGGCCCGGTCCTCCACCGGATGGCCACCAGACCTGGCCCGTGGAGGGACGCCGGGGGTGCGGCCGGACGTGGCGCCCGCCAATTCAGGGTGCCGTGCTGGCTCGGCGGTGCCATCGGCAGAGCGTTCGCCAAGTAAGCGCTCGATAAACGTGGCGCCCCCACGGCCGGGCCGCCTCCCAAGCCGACTTGGTCCTGCCGCCGTCTCGCAAGCCCTGGACTTGGGGAAGACAGCCGACTTTCACAGCCCGAGCCCAACAAGACTGATTTATCACAGGTGTGCACTATAAAAGTCAGCAAAACAGGCCGAAGAAAACCAAACGACCCATGGCCGGGCTGTGGGTGATCCAAAGCCTGCTCCTGCCTCCTGTCCCCCATCCCAGCAGACAACCCAAAGCCAATGGCACCACAGAGCCCCGAGGGCCGGCGGCCCCACCAGGAGCCACGCCTCTCTTCCTGCACACGGATGTGGGGGTGCTTGGCTCCTGGCTGGAAGCAGGCAGCCCCATGAGCGCCCCAAGAGGGCCCGATGACCACGTTGCACTACGGAGTCAGAGAACTGGGGGCCAAGCACCCCACACCGCCCCGGCATCGCCCCCCCTCCGCTGACCGGAGACTCCTCCCCAGCTCAGGGGCGCACCCCAAGCTCCTCATGCCCCCCCACACAGGGCTCCCCGGCCCTCCACCCCGCCGCAGACCCCATCTGCCCTCGCTGTTACCACGGGGTAAGCAGGTGCGGGAGGGCCACATATGGACACCGTCGGGCCGGGCGCTTTCCCAGTCTGGGTTTGGGGCACAGTGGGGATCCTCAGAGCAAGCCTGAGCACATGCACCCCACATCTGTCAGGACGCCCGGATGAGACACGGAGCCTTTTCACCCCACTGTGTTTCTTCCAACCATGGGGAGGGGGCGTCCCCCCCCAGGAGACAGGACAGGGCCACGTGGCCCCTTCCCCCACCCTTCCCAGGCGGACCCCAAGGTGTGTCCTAACGCAGCACTCTCCTGAGGATTTGAGCATTCCCCCCCCCATTCTGGCTTCAGACAAGGTCCCTTCAGACAAAGAGCCCTGTCACCAAGGGCCAGGCACCTGCAGACACAGCCGTGCCCAAGCCTGGGTCCGCCAGGACCCGGCCAGGACCCAGGTCTCCGACAGCATCTGGCTGCCGCTGGCAAGAGCACCGGACCAGGAGTCCAGGGACCTGGGTTTGAGTGCTGGCTCTCTACACCCCTTCCGTCCAACCTATACCAGCGTTTCCCAAATTTCCACCATCCGTGAACCATCTTCACGATTTTTGCTGAATCCAAGTATCGCATCGCATACTACCACTTAAAACCTTGTCGACTTAACTTTCTCACTTATGTGACTTTTAGCATCCATCTTAGTCACAACCAACCATGAAATCACAAAATTCGATGAGTGACGGATCCAGCGTTGAACGTCCGTGGGCCTGAGGCCTGACGCCCCAGACCAGGGACCCAGGGCAAGTCTCTCCTCGGCCCAGTTTCCACATCGAGAAGAGGAGGAGGCAGAACTCCCTGTAGGTCGTCTCGGGCCCACGCTTCCACGAGACTGCAACCCGCCCCGCTCCCCCACGAAGCCAGAGCGAGCTGCTCAGAATCCCGGGACAGGGGACAGGCGGGAGAGCCCAGCCCCTACAGGACAGTGAGCCAGGGCCCCGTTACCAGGCCAGGTGCTGGGTGCACGCGGAGCAAACAGGAGACCCGTGTGCACCACACAGAAGCTCCCGAAGCCAGCGCCCATCCCAGACTCCTCAGGGAGCTCGATCCCAGACCTTGACGATGCATCCACCTCTTTACAGCCAGGGAAACTGAGGCACGCAGGAGGAGTTTAGACAAGGGCGGAACTGAGCTGAAAACCCAAGTCCGCCGACTGCCAAGGCACCCCGTCACCCCCCGATGGCCGCGCACCCCACCGGCCTGAGCCGCCTCCGGCTCCCCCCTACAGGCATGGGTGCGGGTCTGCCAGCCCCGGAGGGAAATCAGCCCCTTCCCAGGAACGGGGCCGTGGGAACTGCGATTTCTACTGGAGTTTAAACGCCCGGCTAAAGGGGCTTTTATGCAACTGGACTGGAATGAACTGGCAGCAAGATCCATGGCAGGGGCGCCCCAGCCCGCGTGCAGCGGGGGGGCCGTGCCATCTGAATGTGCCACAAGAAAGAAACGGGGCCCCCTGGAGAGTCAGGGCATATTAGTTCCGTATGTAAGAGATTTTATTGGCCATATGGAACCGATATAAAAATTGTGTTGCACGGGGCAGTCTGGGCTGGAGACAGGACTGTGACAGGAGGAATGGGATTTCCATAACCAGCTGGGTGGCTTTTCAAGTTGCTGAGTCGGCCCCCAGGGCCCCCTGCAACGCCCCCACCCCCAGCCCCGGGGGCATTTACCTGATGCTGTCACGGAGGAATCCCAGGCCAGCGAGAAGTCCGAGGCCTCCCCCTCCTCGACTGTAAGAGAGAACAGAGATGGGCCCGTGAGTTTCGAAGGTGCACAAACAGATCGTCGGGGTGGGGCAGAGACCAGGGGGAAAAAGTCATTTGCGGGGTGCTTAATCATACCCATGGATCGGGGCGAGGGGGGAAAGCCTCCAGAGGCCTGTGTTGGTTTCGCCGAGATGTAAAATAATCGGAATGCAAGGAGAACAGTGAGTATGGGCTGCCTCGGTCTGATTCCCCCCGCCCCGTGCCCCTGGCAGACATCACGAATCAATCACAGCAGCGTTTCAACCCAGAGGAGCATCAGACTCTGTCCCCACACAGTGCTGCTGCAGGCCATTGCTATCATCAGAGTTTCCTCTGACGATGAACCCACTTGCCACTCGCCAGACCAGAGCAAAGATTCAGACATCTCCCTGACCCTGCAGACATCGTCCTCCTACAGACAGCCCGTCAGCCCGAGAGAACAAAGCCACTCCCAGAGGTCGGCGAAGTGTGGGGTGCTGTTCCCCGCACCGACACCTGACCCAGACAGACCTCAGATCACGCTGAGGTCACCTCTCCCGAGGTCGGCAGTCACGAACGTGCAATAATACCACAGCGAGGTCGTGGGCTTTGTAAAATGGGACTCTGTGGAAGCCCAGAATGTACATACACAGTATTTTCCACATGTGCAGGCAGAACCCGCCATGTGCCCCCAGCTCCCTGGGCACCGTGACTGTCTGCGTGGGCACGCACCGTGAGCCGGGCGCTGTGCTGCGTGCTGGTCAGGCATGACCGTGTGGGAGCCTCGTCACCAGACTCTCGGAGAGGTGCGGTGGCATGCCTGAGGTCTCACGGCCGAAAAGAGTCCAGGCAGCGTTTGGGCTGACGCCATGGGCCGCGGGCCTCAGAGGCGGCTCCCGAAACCAGTGGCGCAGGGGGTCCCGGAACGACGACATTTCATAATAACACAGATGACATGCTGCAGGAACTCAGCTCGTATTCACCTCCCTTAGCGTAGAGCAAAACCGGCTTCGTTACACGTCGTTACACTTCAAGTCGCAGAACGCATGATGACGTACACCGAGGACCTGCTGTGTGCTGAGGCACCGAGGGTCCTGGCACCTCGGGACTGGAAAAGGGCCTCCCCCCGCCGGCCCCACGGCAGCCAGGGAGGCACACAGCCTGCTGGCCAGCTGGGCGGTGAGAGGAGCGAGCCACCCGGTTTGTGCCCCGACGCCGGGTGCAAAGCCCGATTCTGCCTCTGACTAGCTGCACGAACGTGAGCAAGTGATTCGACCTCCAGGCTTCAGTTTCCTCGTCTTGAAAATGGAGATGATAATGGGACCTGAGCCACAGGATCGTGGGGAAGACTCAGGGGGATGATGGCTGTCACCGTGGCCCCAGCGCCCACGGCTGGAAGGGTTCACCAGCCCTGCTCTGCCTGGCACTGCCGCTTTGTCATCCACCCCGTGCCGCACCCCGCCAGAGCCTCGCAGAACGGGCTTCCTTCGAACCCTGAGTCACAGCACGCGGGGACGTCCCCCTCGACGCGCACCGGGACGAGATGCTCAGGAAGCGCTCTCCCTCTCCCAAGCGTGCATCCGGGAGCTCCGCACGGAGACGCCGCGATGCAGCGCGACGATCCGGGCTGGCACCGGAGCTGGCGTCCCCCGCGGCCGGTCCCGGCGGGGGACGCGCCGCCAGCCTGCAGCTTTGGAGATGCGAGTGAGACCTCGCACCAGGCAAAACCCCTGTTCCTCGCTAAGCCGGTTCCCACCCGACGGCCTCGAAACACAGGCGGATAATGCTGAACGCGCGCGGAGGCGAGTGGTGCCTGAGAGGACTCGCGGCTCTGTCCCGGTACGACAAGCGTGCGGACCTGGGAAGAGGGAGGCGGCATTGCCGAAGCGCTTAGCTCCAGAGCAACAGGCACCGTCAGCGCAGGCGCGCGGGGACTCCCGCTCCTCCTCCCTCCAGGGCCCTGCTGGCTGCTGAGGGGGGCGCTCGCTCCGCCTTGGAAGACGGGTGGCCTGAGCTTCCACTGAGATCCACCCACCCGCCCACCCGCGGGGAGGGCCCGTGAGAGCCACGTCCACGCGTCCTCCGGCGCTGCTGCCTCCCGGTCCCCGCCACCGTGCAGGAATGGCGTCCCGGAGTTCACGGCCAACGGGCTCGGCTGCCCCTCCCGCCCCGATCCCCACCATCACCCCACACTCCCGGAACGGGCCCCAGAACAGGGCAGAGAGACGTCTGTGGAAGGAGCCGAAGCTACAATCCCCACAGAATCTATGTGTGGGGCGACCTTACAGAACCCCGATTCCTGTCCGCCACTCCTTCAGAGTAAAAAAATAAAATCGATGACGACTGATGATGATGTGAGAAATGGGGTAATAACGTGGAACAGAGTTTTCTTTAAGTACTAGAAAATGGCCTTTTCTTCACTAGACCGGGGAGACACCCACGTAGCAAACCTGCCCATCTCCCCAAAGCTGCACGTGTGGTAGACGCTGTCAATCAAGCGGGCTGCTGGGGGTCTTCAGACACAGGAGCAGCTGCAAAGGCTCCGAAGGTGGGTTCGAAGCCACTGGGCTTCCCCGTCCCGGCCCACGGAGCTCCCCTTCCCCTCGATCGCCTATGCAGGGCACACCTGCACTGCTCACATCTGCACCCGCACCTTATGCTAACGACATGTGGGTGTGTATCCGACTCCAGCATGTCTGAGCCAAAGCAAGGACTTCGCTCGCCCCTGGAAAGCCAACCCTCACTTTGCTCTGGGGGCCCCAGCCGCCAGGCCAGCCACCCCACCTCCTGGCTCCCACTCGGCCCTCACGGCCCCGCTCTGAGCCCGCCTCCAAAAGCCCGGCCATTCTGCAGAGGCCACGCGGCCCGAGCAGTTATGGCATTCGTGCGGACACCAGCCCACGGGCTCACAGCCAGTGTGGACGCTTCCACACTCTGCAGCCTCAGCTCAAAGCCACTCGGCCCCTCGTTCTGCCCTCACCACGCGGCAGGAAAGGAAGAGGAAACTGAGTATCGTGAAGCCACCCGACGTGTCCATTTGAGTGGAAAAGAGTCAGGAACTAAGAAGAAGGAAGGACCGCATTGCAAAGGCCAGGAGCCCCGGAGAATTACAGCAGCTTTCTTCTGATGACGCTGAAAGAGCCCCTTCTAACTCTGGCAGAAGAGGATCCAGGCGCAGTTAAGCCGGGGGGCCCCCAGGGACTGGCATGCCGCCACAGCCCGTCCAGGACGCCCAGGGCCCCTCGCATCCTCCCCGCCCCCTCTCCACAATCACCACTCTTACAGATGTCTCTTCGGCTGCTGCCTGGGAAGTTGAGCCTTCATGTCCCATTTCACGAGAGGGGAAATGAAGTCCCAGAGGAGAGGAGAGGCTCGCCGAGGGCCCCGAGGGGGTAACGAGCGGGCCTCGAACCTCAGTGCCCCGGCTTCCAGGCCCTGAGTGCTCAGACGGTGCGCCCCACCTTCTCTGAACGAGCCCCAGGCATCACTGAGCCCTCCCTGGGCCACGCTCTGTGATGGGCGCGCTACACCTTGATGGCCTGCAGTCCTCGCCTCTGAATGCAGCCCCCAGACCCACAAGGGTGGCATCCCCGGGCAGCCCGTTAGAAACGCAGACTCGTGGACCCACCCCAGACATCAGAGATGCAAAGTCTCCGGGGGCCGGCCCCCCAGGTGCTTCTGATGAGCGCAGACTCTAGGTGGCCTACACAACCCAGTGAGATAAGTACATTTCTTAACCCCGTTTTACAGACGAAGAAACTAAGACTAAGCCATTGGCGGAAGGTCGTGGCGGAGCTGGGCGGGGAGGGGGTGTTTAACCCCTTCGTTTCCCTTCTGCCTTCAGCAAGCGGCAGCCCCGGCCCGGATGGAGTGGGGTCGGCCAACAAGAGGCGGCGGTGACGCCCTCTCCGCTCCCCCGCCCCACACCCCCACGCCTGGAATTTACAGATGATTCCTTAAGCCCCTCCCTCTACCAGCTCCAGGGAGCCCGAGTCAAGGGGCATCTTCCTGCAGCTCCCACAGCACACGGCTTCCTGGGGCGCCAAGGAGGACAGTGGCACCGGTGCTGTGCTGGTCCATGCTTGCTGGGGGGCTCTCATGGGGAACGGGGCGCTGGTGTGCCGCTCTCTGTCGTGGAGTACCCTGCGCCACAGCCAGGTCCAAGCGGCTCAACAGGACGCTGCAGCGTCGCAAAGGACAGTCCCCGAGGCGCAGGGGCGGGTGGGGGCAGGAGTGGGGGCCGCCCGGGAAGCCTCGGGGAACCCACGTCCTCCTGCACCTTCCCAGCTGCGCCGCCCCCCCTCCCGCCCCCACGCACCTGCACAGCTCCGCCCCAGGTCCATGTGGGGACATCAGAACCCCAGATTCTCCCCGTTGTCTCCTCCTCATCACTGTCTGGATGAAGCATCTTTTCCTGATTATAAAAGTGTCTGACGTAGCTAGAGTAACCCATGTCCGACATGGGCTAGGAAGCACGCGTGCGCTAAAATGAGGAAACCGAAAGCACCCCTTTCCGTTGCCACTTCCCAGGCCGTAACCACGCGCGTAACAGGACACCACAAACTGGTCTGGAACCGCTCTTCTAGCCCAGCCACGTCCAGCGACTCCCTTCTCACCCTGGACCAACGCCCTCGTCATTAACGGGGGCCCTGGTCCCGTCCTAGGAGGAGGCTCCAGGACCCATCTCATCGCTGCCCCGCCACGGACCAGACACCGAGGCTCCCGTAAGGAAGCCGTGCTGCAAACACCGTCCCGCACGTCGCACGGGGCCGCCCGCCTCGGCAGGGACCGTGCCTCGACTCGTGGGGGCTGCATTCAGAGACGGGGAGCTTCAGGTTCCCGGAGCCGGGGAGCTCGACAAAAAGTTTGCCACTGTTCGGTGTCTGAGACTTAGTGCCAATGTGTATTGGCCGTGTTCTCCTTTAATGAATATTGCGTACCCCCGCCCCCCTCCCGCTCCCCGCCCCGCAGGTGACCTAGAATGCTGAACCAGGTCCTGTGAGAGAAATGAGGCAAGGGGCTTTGACCTTCAGCCACGGACCGTGAACTCCACAATGACGAGCATTACCATCGCTGTGGCCCTCAGGGGCTGGCACGTAACTAGAGCTCTGCGAGTGAATACATGAATGAGTGAATGAGTGAATGAATGAATGAAGTAACAAACTAAGGCATGATGGAGGATTCAAAATTAATCTAAATCTAAGAACAAGACAGAAACAAGCAAAAGCCGTAAGGACCCAGAGTGTAGGAGCCGGTGGGAGTCAGGGAGGGTGAAAGGCAGGGACCACCCACCTCCCACACCCAGGAGCTCAGGGGCGGGGCCTTTCGGTCCACAATTCCGGCCCCAGGGAAGGCTCGGGGCCAGGGTACCAGCCTAGAGCTAGGATGAATTTCCCCTTCAACCACAGATAAAATTCCCACTTCCTTCTAAACTAACATGCAAATCCCATCTTAGGAAAAATGATAACCCTGGACAAAAATCTGAAGAGTCTGCAGGTCTCTTTTCTAATGTAAATAAACATTTTCCTGCTCGAAGATGAAGTTCAGGGAAATCAAATCAATTTGCATTCACCTTGCAAGGACATAAAAACAGGGAGGATCAGAGGCCTGGCCTGGTCCACTTTAGACTCTGCCTACGGGGAGGGCCGGACTCAGCCTCAGGGCTTCAAGCTTCTCGCCTGAAATCCCAGCCTGAAATCCCAGGGGTGGCCTGACCTCTGGCTGCAGAGCCACACTTTTCCCCTGGTCAAAACACTGCCCAGGCTCACCTCCTCCAAGAAGCTCTCCCTGACCACCCTGGGCCCAGACTGAAGTGAGCATCTGCACCAGGGTGTGGTCCTAGCAAGATTCCTCAGGGTCAAATCCCAACCCATCCAGGTTTGTTCGGTGACCTACACAAATTAAGCAACCTCTCTGCACAAAGCAACCCTGCCAGGTAGCTCTGGGGACAAAATGAGAAGGTGGCTTAAAAGGTACACGGTCCAGAGCCGGATACCCAGTGCCTGGCGAACAGGACCTATGACCCTACAGCCTGAAGGGTGCCCCCGGCTGCTTCCTCAGCCCCTTGTGGGACACCCCTCTATGACTGCTTCCTACCACCCACTTTCACCTGAAGAAAAGCTCCATGCAAACTAACATTTTTTACGACCCCTTAACAACGGGTCTTCTGTGTTGATACACCATAAATAAAGGTCAGTGCCTCACTGTGCGAGCGCTTTATCCGAAACACAAGCAAAGAAGAAACTGAGTCTCTTACCGAAAACAAGTACATTGTGTGTGCTGTGTGCATGTTTGTACAAGCGTTTCCATCTGTTTTGGGGCACACAGACCAGCCCTCCATTCCTTTCTTCAGATCGAAAGCCCCAAGCCTTCCATGGGAATGATGCGTGAAGACCGTTTCCCAACATTCTGTAACTCCACAGGGAGTAGGGGCAATCACAATGCGTTACTGTTTAAAAAGTCAATACTTTTAATAAGTCCGATTTGGGAAGGGGACATTTCATTGGTGCAGACGTGGCCCCCAGCTCAGCCCCACAGCCCACCCACCGTGGGTAGACTGCACACGGGGCCTTTGCGGGGGCCTTGAGCATCCCCACCTGGCCGCTGGCCCCACCAAGGCAGGGCTTACATCACCCGGGCCGGCCCGATGTTCCCAAGACGATGACCATCCGGGTGGTATGGCAGGAGTCTCCCACAGCAGTGGCCAGGTCCCCAGGGCCAGCAGAGACCACCCCAGCCCTCCCCAGGAGCTCGGCCAGGCGCACACCCCTGCGGGATGCCTTTCTCTACGCCAACCCTCTTCTAATTTACATAAACACCTTTTCTTCCAGCCTCCTCCTAAGCCTCCTAAGCAGTGTGACTCACGAAATGGCATATTTTGTGTACTCGTAACCATTTTTCTGATAGATATTAGAATAAACATACAAAGTAACGTTTTCCTAATAGACAGTAGAATCAACATATAGGTACAAAGGGGAAAAACACTCATTCGCCTGTCAGTCAGCCGCCCGAGTCGCCACAGGATTCAGGAGTGCAGAATGCCACATCTTGGGGACGTGGGCTTGGGCTGTGCCAGGCAACCTCTGACAGACACACGAATGGGAGGGAGGGAAGGCGGAAGGGAGGGCACACCCTCTTCACCTCCCCCAACTGGAAGTCAGAGGGGTCATCCTGCATGGAGCTCTGGGACCCCGTCCAGCCCCTTCAAGTTCGGGGAGGACTGAGTGTCAGGTGATGAGGGTAGGCTGGGCAGAGGATGGCAGGGGACATGCCAACTACAAACTCCTCCCCAGCATGCGGCTTATCGAACCACCATGGCCTTGAGCAGAGGGACGGAAAACCTTGACAAGCAAGGCCGCTTCCCGGGCGCCTCTGCCCACCTCCCCGCACCAGGGCCCGGCGTCCGGGCCTCACCAGCACGGGCCCGTATCCCAGGCTACAGTTCCAGTGCTAGGAGCAGGCTGGGCCGGGGAGGACCAGCCTCAGTGAGGCTCAGGGGAGCGCCCCGCCGAAGGTAAGGCCCCAGAAAGAGCCCGGCGGATGGAGAGGGGTGCAGCCGAAGGCAGCAGCCTCTGCCCCCGCCCCAGGCCCGAGGCTGGGACAGAGCCCCTGGGAAGAGGTACGTCCCTGGTCTGGGGTGCACTGAGCCCTCCCAGCCCAACCACATCTGTCTCAGCCCACAGGCCTGAGGGGCCCAACACTCGCCAGATGTGGGCCGCCTGCAGGGACCCAGTCCATTTTCCCCGTGTCCTGTGATAATACTTGACTGTGTTTATTTAACTTTCTGCTTTACATGGTGGAGAGATGGGCCAGGAAAATCAGTGTGGCTCCCTTCGATGAAAACACAGCAGCCCACACACACATCATGCAAGGACACCCACGCCGAGAAGCTCCCCGACGTCATCCGGAAAAACGCATCTGGCCCACTGCTGGCAGGGCCTCGCCTCGGGGCCCCCGGCAAGCTGCTGGGTGCAGAGCGGGGCGGCTGCTGCTGGTGCACACCCCCTGCGTGCCCCACCCCCAAACACAGGGTCTGGCCCCTCTCTGCCGGGCAGACGGGCCTCAGAGGATTCGGGGGACTCAGTGGTGCAGCTTGTGGTAGCAGAGCTAAAATTTACGTCAGGTCCCTCTGCCCAGGGACCCTGAGAAGGTGACAGGGACAGAGGGAAAAAAGGAGCATCCATGAGAAAGGCTCTAGAGGGCCTGGCCTCGGCCCTGCACCTGCGAACGTGGGGTGGCCGCCACGCCTCACTCAGAGGCCCACGCCCTGATGCACACTGGGGAGGCGGGGACTCCAGTGGGGCTGTCCAGTGGGGTGGCGCTCACAGGCTAGCTTTAAGGCCTTTCCCAAGCCCCATGCACGTGAAGCATGCTCTCAAGGCTGGCGACAAAGACACAGCGGTCTGGGGCTGGAGTGCCGTGCAGGACAGAGCTCACCTGTCCGTCAGGCAGGTGCTACTGGTAGGACCTGGCCCTCACCCAGCTGATGTCTGCAGCCCCCCATCTGCAGCACACCTGCCCCGCCCCCCACCCCCAGTCCCCTCCCTCGCCAAGAGGAGCCCCACATATCCAGAGTGAGCCAATGCCCTGCTCCCTGCAAACAGCACCCCTTGCCCCCTCCTTGACCCTGGAGATAAGCACCCTTCAGAAAACAAACCCAGGAAGAGGGCAAAGAGGCCCAGAGTGGCAGGGGGCATCCTGGGGACCTGGAGAATTGTCCGGAAGTAGAGATGCCTCCCCTTGGCTCAGGCTGGCCCCGTCCTGCACACCAGCCCTCTGGCTGGCATGCCTCGGTTTCCACTCTTGCTCAAGCTTCTGCAAGGAAGTTTATCAGTGACTCTGGTCCCTGAGGTCCCCAGTCCGGAAACGCCGGCAGCCAAGGGCACGAGGCTTGTAACCGGGCGTACCCAGCTACAACACTCACCAGCGTGTGAAACCTGGCCTGTGCTTGACGCTCTGTGCCTCAGTTTCCCCATGGGTCAAATGGGGTGATACTCAGAGGCATGGCGAGGAGCCGATGAGGTGCGGCAGCGTGCAGAGCACAGCACCTCGTGCACTGATGGACGGTGCCACCGAGGGGTGGCAGTGGTGGTCCAAGGTCATGGGGCCAGCAAGGTCCCCAACAACAAAGCCACCGGCATTTGCACGGAGCTGTGCTGCACTCGACAGACCCATTTCCACACCCTGAATCACACGTGCCTCTCGAGGGTGTTGGATCAGGATGGGCAGCACCTGTGTCATAGGTCACGGAGGAGAACACTGAGGCCTGAGGAGTAAAGTGACATTCGGACGCCCGGCCAGGCCCAGATGCTGAGGCTGGGCCCTTTCCACAGTCCCGTGGGGTCCCCTCGTCACAGCTGCCCTGGCTGCGCTGGTCACCACTGACCCACACACCCCACTTGGGGGTGCGGAGGGCACAGGCAGGGCCCCGGGAAGCCAGTGCAGCCGGCACTTCCTTGCTGGACCGGAGCCACTTCCACTCTGCCCAGGGCCCCTCTGCAGACTGAGGACCTGGGGGACAGGGAAACCCAGCCCAGCCCGGCCCGGCCAAAGCGGCGGGTGAGCCACAGCCACCTGGGCTGGACGGGCACCAACCAGACCCGTGGGCCGAGCCAAAGCCAGGAGCCTGCAGCACCTCTCGTACCTGCCCCTGCCCAGGCAGGACTCCAACTCACCTGCCCACCCCAGATGCCAGAGCTTCTGGCGGGAGGAGCCCGCTCCCCACTGGGCCTGGCACCCACCAGCCAACTCCCCACAGCCCTTCCTCACTCGCCAAAAATGCCCTCTGCGATCAGATGCCCTAGAAAGGGATCTGGGCCAGTCACAAGCCCCAGGCTGGCCTCCCACCCCGGAACCTCTGAGAGGCACAGTGGGCCAGAAGGAGCCCAGGCACAGCGCCCAGCAGGCCCTGCACCCCGACTCAGCACACACACGGGAGCGGCGGCTTCTCGCTGGGCCGTCCCGAACACTGCATGAGCTCTGGGTACAGCTTAAAGCACCACGAGCAGACCAGGGACCGTGCCAGGTGGCAGAATGTCATCGGGTGGCTCAGGTCGGGGGCACCGCTCTGAGCACCTTCTGCTCATTAGCCTGTTAGAGCCTCAGAGCCCTGTTACCCACTGCGCGTGAGAAAAACAAGGCTGGAGTAAAAGACTCGCCCAAGGTCACACAGCTGTGCACGGATAAATCCCAAACGTGACCAGCTCTGCCTCCAGGGACGGCACGGCACGGCCGTTTCAATGACCACCACTCCTGCTGCTGTGCTCGTCACCTTCAGGACACCTTCGGAGCGTTCCGCCTGTGTCCAGGGCCTGCCGCCACCCAGCCCCAGCCCCTCCTCCCCGAGGACCCTTCCCACTCATGCATCTGATGCTCTGGCCTGTGCATCCACACCCCCCACCAACCTGTGCATCCGCACCCCACCCCCAGGCAGACATCCCTGTCCCAGGGCCTTTGCTTTGGGTACCCAATCACCTAAAATGCCCCCTCTGTGTTTGAGACCCCACCTGACCACTGCTATCCAGGAGGCCTCCCCAGACTTCTGGATAAGCAGACCCTCCCCACCTCCCCGCTCCTCCCCTGGTTCCCACACCCCTCTGCCAGGGCCTGACTCAGCTGAGGTGCTCGGGCACGCCAGGCTGCCCTGAGCTGTGAGCTCCCCCAAGGCAGGGCCCTCCCATCCCTCCTCGTTCCTCACTGATGGCCGCGGCCTTGGCCCACTGGTACCCACCGTCAGCTAGTTAAAATGGATCCATCCCAACCCTTCGCTTTCTTACCTTTTTCAATCCCCCAGATCATACAAGAAAAATGTCAGTACAGGTGGGCACACAGAGAAAAAGGAAACGGACCCGTACTGCCCTGCTTGGAGGCGTCAGAGATATTTTGGGGTGGCTGGCCTAACAGCACACTCTCTCTCTCTCTACCCATTTATACATTCCTTTTTTTTTTTTTTTTTTTTTTGCAGAGGTGGGACCCCGGGCATCAGAGGTGGGACCCTGGACATGTCCCCATAGCCCTCGGCTGTGCAGCAGGCCCACGGGCAGGCAGCCAAAGGGGGTGCCAGGGCGATGGGGGGGGGGCTCGAAACCACATCGCAGGAGGGAAAGCGAAGGAACGAAGGCTGTCGAGCCCAGAGGGGCAGGCTCAGGGGGCCCCCAGAGCTGTCTTCAGGCATCTGAAGGGCTGTCACAGGGAGGAGGGACCGAGCTTGCTTTGTGGCCTCCAGAGGTCAAACCAGGACCAGCCAGGGCAAGTCACAAGAGGGAGGTTCCGAGAAGGATGAGGTGATTCTATGGCAGGAAGAGGCTGTGGGAAGGCAGTGAGGCTGCGGACATGGGAGGGGTCGCGCAGAAGGGAGCCCCAGAGGCATTCAAGGCTCAAAGAGGAGAGGAGGTTAGAGCTGCTTTGACCTTGACAGGCTTCCCCAGGCCAAGATCCCAAATGGCCGCAGGGAGACCATGGATGAACATAGAGGCGGGGGAGCAGCTGAGCTGTGAATGACCCCAAGCACCAGCCCAGGCAAAGCGGCCACCCAGAGGATGCCCAGCAGGGTCCCACCTTTCGGTGTTTCCTGGAAGGCCAGAGATCTGAATGCTTATATGAATCTTTGCAATTTTTTTTTTTAAAACGCCTACAGCACCTGACATTTCAAAGTGGTCTCCCATCCCAGCACTAACCAGGCCCGATCCTGCTTAGCATCCGAGATCAGACGAGATCGGGCATGTTTAGGGTGGCAAGGCCACAGACAAATCTTTGCAATTTTTAAGCAGGCCCAATAAACTTCTCACAAACCACTATAGTCCTTGCTCTGTGTGCCAGGGACCCCGGGTCTCACGGGGCGATGAGGCCACCGAAGGAGAAGGGAGCCCCTGCAGGGCTGGACAAGCAGCCGTCCCCGCAGGAACAGAACGGGTTAAGGGATGATCTGGCGCTCGGCTCCACTCCGGGCCGCAGCTGGCCTCCTAGCCCCCTGCCCTCAGGCTCTGTCAGCTGCCCAGGCCCCAGCCGCCCCCCCCCAGCCTGGAACCCCGGATCTGGGAGCAGGGCAGCTGCTGTGGGGCCGGCCGACCACAGGCAGCCAGGGAGAGCTTCTGTTCCCCACACCCCACTGAGAGCCATTTGCTCACTGGGACGGATGCCACCGGGGCAGAGAAGCAGACAGACCTCTGTCCCTGCTCGCCTCTCGCACGGCCCCTGCAGCTCCAAGCCGCGGGCGGGGAGAGGCCCTCCCACGGCACGGTGACCGAAACTGTGACAAGCGCGGCTGTTGGCCGAGCACGTGCACCAAAGCTGGGCTGGGCGTCCAGCACGCGGTGGGCTCGCCGAACCCTCACGTGAGCCCGGAGGGGAGTTTTGAAGCATCCTCGCCGCACGGGTGAGGAACCTATGCTCAGAGAGGTTGACACACTCACCCACGGTCACACAGCCAACCAGCGGCAGAGCTAGGATTCGAACCCAGGCCTCTCCAGCTCTAAAACCCCACACCAAACCACTGGGCCAGAGGGTTGCCTTTCCTAAGCATCCACATACCCTCCACCTGGTTACGTCCTGCGCCTCCAGGGACGTAGTACCTGGCTGGCTCGGAAGGGGAGAGAGGGCCATGTCAGTGGTGTGGACTGGGACGTAACAAGCCAGCAGATGCCAAGCCATTTCCCTTGGTTCCCCTGCCTGTCCTACAGGGGCGTCCGCACCAGATGAGCAAGTTTTATAAGAAACTGGGGGTCTGGGGCTGAAGGCAGCAACAGAAGACAAGGCCCCCATAGTCCCGGGGTGGGTAACTTCCGGCTCCTCCCACCATCACCCCGGAATCAAGCACCCAGGCAGCGCTGACGCCTCCTCCGTCGAAAGCCTTGGACCCAACACGACGCTTTTGCATCCAAAGCAGAACCACCTGCGAAATCTCAGGTTGGACGCGCCACCTCTGGTTTTTCAAAAGCCCATTGAGATAAACACGTAGGTAGGTATTCAACCCTAAAGGTGAGGATGGCCGCTCCCCGGGGTGGGCCGGGTGGATTCCTGTCCAGTGACAGGGTCGTGTGCGGTTACTAAAATTCATCGAGCTGAACACTGACCGGTTCGCGAAACTTCAACGATAAAAAGTTAACTTAGAAAACACTGAAGCTGAGTCAACGGATATGGAAGCACTTAAAACCGGTCAGAAGGTGAGCGAAGGGAAGAGACGTTCTCGTTTTCCACCTACTCCGGGCAGGGAAGGGGAAACACACACATCTCTCTCCGCGCGCACGTACGCAGGACTTCCCGGGGGCCAGACACGAGAAACCCGTGACACCAGAAGCCTCCGGGGAGGGAGAGGAAGTGGCTGGGGGAGTTTTTCATTTCGTGCCCTGTGCGTTCGTTCATTAGCAATTAATTTTTTTTTTCGAAGTTGATATGTGTTCTACTTAAAATCCCCTGCCAGGCCGCCAGGGTAGCCCTGCTGCATGTTGGTGCTGATCCTCCGCTTTCCCTCCCCGAGTCTGACCCTGCAAGGTTGAGGGGCTCTGGGGATGCGCGCCCCTGCCTTCCTGGATGCCCGCGTCCCTGTGTGCACAAGGGAGACCCTGCGCTGGCTCCCCCGAGGCCTCTCCACCCGCTCCCCTGGACTCACGACGCGGTGAGTCCGAGGCCACCATGGGCGACAGTCCACGTCACCGCCGCCCACCATGCACCCCGACCCCGGGCTGCCGGAGCCTTCCACGATGGCGGGACACCCTACCAGGGCAGTGTGACAGCAGGTCAGGAGTACTGCCCGCCAGGTATCCACGGCCTCCAACCTCAGCACCCTGCCGGTGCCCTAAGGAACCACCCCTTACCCACTTGGACCCCAGCGGGCTGCCCATCAGAACGCCCTGCCCTCCCCCTTGGGACACGCCGGGCTAGACGCTCAGATCCTCCCGGAGCAGAGAAACAGCACGGAGGCGGTGGTGCTCTGCAGCCCACAGAAGAGCCGATCCATCTCGCTCCCACGTTCTCGAAGCGACCCCAGGTCCCGTTTCCCCTTCCGTCTCAGCCCATCATTCCCCTTGGTCCTCGAACTGACCTCCCCTGGCCTGAGCTGCCCAGCGCTCACTTCTGTCATGTGCGACCACTGAGCCCCGATGCACGGGAACGCAGCACAGCAGCTGAGGCCATCGGGGTGGTGCCACTATCGTCTCTCACCCAGAACCCCCCCACTCCCTCCCCGGGAAGGCCAAGAGTTCTCTGGGCATGAGCCAAGGGGCCTCACCCATCCTACCCACAAAAGCACCTAAAAACAGCAGCGGGGAGGCCTCACCCGGGCTCCCCCAGAAGCCGAAGGAGGAGAGGAATCGCCTGCCTACCCAAGGACACCAGCAGGATGCGCCGAGGCCACCTCTTCCTCTGGGAAACCCCAGAGGCCTCAGGAAGCGACGAGGCAGGGGAAGGCGTGATGCTGGGCCCAGGTCTGGCTTTTGAAGGCTGCCAAGGGCCAAGAGCTGGGTCACGGTCATGCCCAGCTCTCCGCAGCCGGGGGACCCCAGGCCAGGCCTACCACACAACCGTTTCAGGCACCACCTGTAAGTAGCCATGATTCATGTGCCTTCTGGGGGCCTGCGGGGCGAGTGAAGCGCCCCGCACATGGTGAGCCCCGGAAAGTTCTACCAACACGGGTGCCGTCTGGAGGGCGACCAGGGACAGAGCTCGATTCTCCTCCTCTGGAGAACAACCTGAGGCCCGGGCAGGAACAGTGCCTGGTCCTGAGAACGCCCGCCACTACCCCCAAACCTCCAAATTCCTCCCACGCAGCCTAACACACTGGCCTGGCTATCGGATTTGGTCCAGAGAGTTTTGTGAGCCAATAATGTAAACACACACACACACACACACACACACACACACACACACACACACACACCCCTCACAGCTTGATGGCCCTGGGACTTCATGTCCCCACCCCATCTGAACCCAGGGCTCTGGCAGAGGGCACCCGGGGTGTGGCCAGGGAGCCAGGAGGAGGCCAGACTGCCCTGGGCGCGGGGATGGCCAGAGGAGAGGGCTGGGGCGGGAGGGGGCAGCCGCAGAGCGAGAGCGCGGGCCAGGCCTCTCTCCTGACGTCTGCGTCTACACGCAGACATCAGGACGTCCCTTCCCGAGCCACCTCAGCTGGAGCAGCACGCTGTCAGGGCCTCGGGGTCTGGAATGGGACAAACCCCGGCCCTCAGTCAGGCCACCTTCGGCAAGCTGTTCGACCTCTGTGAACCTCGGTTTACTTACCTGCAAAATGGGGTGGGGTGGGGGAGCACCTACCTCCATTCTTAGAGAATGATGCCACTCAGGAAACGTGGCTATTATTATTACTAACAAAAGCATTCATTATCGCTGTCCTGCCCTGCCACCCCGACCATTCCTCTGGGAAAAAAATAAAATAGGAAGCCCCCTGGGCATCGGCTGGACAAAGACAGATGGTGGTGCCGACTCAGAACAGGAAGTGACCTCAGAGTGTCCAGCCCCTGCCTTTCCGGAAAGGGTCTAGTTCACAGCCCGAATTCATAAAAGAGATAAGAGAGGTGGACAGAGTATGACGCCCCACCCCTCGCCCCCCTGGCCAGTTCACACAGGGCGGTGGGAACCGTGGATCCGGTGGGAACCGTGGTGGGAACCGTGGATCCGGTGGGAACCGTGGTGAGAACGTGGATCGTGGGAACCATGGATCGGGTCTCATCCTGCCGACCAGTCAGACCGGGAAGCACAGAGAGGTGGCCAGACTGAAGCAGCCTCGCACGGCACGCGGGAGGCAGGGCTGGACCAGGAGCGGTCATCGCCACAGCGCATGTGACCCTGAGAAGGCTGGCGCCGCTGGAGGCGTCCGGGGCCACACGAAGCGGGATGCGGGGGGCTCCCTGCCACCCCGGGGGGGCCGGGGCAGGGCACTGCGGCCGCCCACGGCCCCGACACACGCGTGCGACAGGCGGCGCCCGCCGGGCCTTGCTGCAACCCGGCCAGGGTCGGCGGAACGTCCGGGGACGCTGAAGCAAAGCCAGAAACCTGGGGTTTTGTGCACACTCTCCTGAGTCTTGACTGTTGCGATCACATTCCAAAAACGTGCGGATCCTGAGCAGCCGACGGGGCACGGTATCCTGGCGCGGGGTGTGGACAACCGGTCGCCATCCCCGCTGCGGGGCGTCGCGTGGGACCGGAGCGGGCTTTTCGTCACGGAGTCAAAATGCCAGGAGAGGCGCTTGGAAGGCCTCTTCCCCCACAGCTCAGTGTCCCGCCCCGGTGGCTAAAATTCCACCACTAGCTTGGCGTCAGAGCGTGCTTTCCTGGGACACGATTTTTAAAACAGAGGATTCCAGAGAGTTCGGTGCAAATCTCTCTGTCTCGAAAAGAGAACTGGGCAACATTTCGGTCCTGGAAAAACAGAAATTAGTAACGATAACAATAGCAACAACCTATACCGAGCAGTGAGTCTGCCCGGCGGGGCACAGCTGACGGCCACGCGGTCTCAGAGAAGGAAGAAAAAAGCGAAGCCTAATTTAGATAAGAAGCTGCCGACGTCCCCCAAAATACCACCCCCCGGCTGAGATCAGACACTTGGTGTCTTTCCAGCCCAGAAGCAGCCACCATTTGCGATCTCAACAGAAGTCTGGCGTCTTCCAGGGACAAAACTTCCAGCTACCAAAGGGCTGGGGCTCGGCGGAGGCTCTGGCCACCTGACCGGTTTTTGTTTTTTTGCTTTTTGGGGTTTTTTTGCGGGGGTGGGTGGGGGGGACAGGTGCATGGAGCCCAGGCAGCAATCAGGGGAGGCAGAGGAAAGTTTACCTCAACACTTTTCCCTAAGATGCTGATCGTAGGTCTAGACAAACAGAAAAGGAGCTGCCGAAATGACTACGAGGTCTTTCGCCAAGAGGCATTTGGTGACCTCCGACCTTAAAACGCGCTTGCACAAGCCCCCGCTCTCGGCCCATCCTGGGCGTCCGGACGGGGCTCCGGGAGCAGCCCTCCAGCCTACTGACTCGATGCGGAGACGCGGAGGCCTGGAGCGGACTTCCTGGGAGGCAGGGCAGGACCTGGCACAGGGGCCCGACCCCCGCCCAGGGTTTAGGTCCCAGAGCCACAGGGACTGCCACGTGCCTTATCCTGAACGGGAAGAGTTGGGCAGAGCCACGCTCAGGGGGCATTCTCGGGCAGAACTAGGGCCCTGGAGGCAGGAGAACGGGGGGAAGGACGGTCAGATGAACGGGAGCAGAGAAGGAAAACGCAAGGCTGCCAGGACACCCACTCGTCCCTGTGGCCCTTCTCTGCGCACACGCGCCCTGCGCATGAGTTTTAACGCATCCGTCATTTGCTTCTATCAGAGGAGTTAAGCAGCAAAGGACAGTTATCTCTGCTTCATCAAGGCCCCGAGAGGCTAAGACCCGAGTCCAGCACCACACAGCCGGCGGCACCCGCTCTACCAGCCGCCACGCTCTCCAACCTCGATTCACGAGCCCCACCTCTCTGTGCCATGCGCCGCGCCCGACACCCCCAAACCCTTGCCACGCGGGCCCACCGTCTCCACCAGGCCACCCACGGCTCAGTCTCAGCTCCACCACCTCTCTTCTGGGGAGCCCTCTGCTCACCTGAGACCCGGTTCCCTGCGCCGCGATGCGCGCCCGCCAAATGCGCATCGCATGGGCGCGCGCAGCTCGCCCACAGCCCACCTGTCCTCCACGGCGGGGCTGCACGAACACACCACCTCGATGCAGGGCCCGCGCACGGACACTGCCGCCCCGGCGGATCTGGGCCGGGGCCGGGGCACCTTCCGCGCTCCCGGGAGATGCTGGAGCCGGACCCACCAGCCTCCTGCAGCTATGTACATTAAAACGATTTAAAACTAAACACGGCTTAAAGTAAGCTCCCCTAGTCACACCAGCTACATTTCAAGGGCCCGACAGACACCCACGTGTGCCACTGCTGGGCACCGCGGATATGGAACACCTGCTTCATCGCCAGGAGTTCGCTGGGACGGGCCCGTCTACACTGCGGAGGGTCCATGTCGCTGCTGGTAAATCACAGGGCTCATCTGTGTACGTGACAGCTGTCATCTCCCCCATACGACGGTATGCTCCATGGGGACAGGTCCTACCACTGTGCCCCGCTCACCGTAAGCTCTCGATAATATATGCTGGATGGAGGGATGTAGGGATGGAGGGATGGAGGCGAGGGAGGGAGAGGGGAGAAAGGGAATGACAGACGAACAGATGGATGGATAAATGGAACAGATGGATGGAGGGAGGGAGGGAGGGAAAGATGGATGGATGGATGGATGGATGGATGGATGGAGGGATGGATGGATGGAAGAAAGGAAGGAAGGAAGGGAGGGAGGAATGAATAGACGGACGGACGGACAGACGGATGGATAAATGGAACAGATGGATGTAGGGAATGGATGTGAGGGAGGGAGGGATGAACAGACGGATGGATAAATGGAACAGACAGATTGATGGACAGATGGACAGATGGGCACTGAGGACTCTGGAAGGGGAAGGGACCTCCAGTGGTCTAACCCCGCTCCGAGGGACAGACTTCCATCAGCTGATGGAAAGGTGAAGTTTTATACTCCACCCACACTGTCCCGCCAGACCTCAGTCCCACAGCCCCTGTCCCCGAACATGAGCCGCAGAGGACTCTCCCCAGGTGGCGGATCACCGTCCCCGGCCCGAGAGCAAGCTGCATTGGAAAAGCGAGTCACTTCTCCAACGCCTTTACTATTCTGAGTTCTTGGATACCCGGCAAACAAGAGCTGACAATCTGCCTTTAATAGCTCCGGTTCCCAGTGTCTTAAAGACATCTCTTTCCAACTAAGTAACCCAAATAAATTTAGCGACTTTTTTTTTTATATAAAGAGAAATAATTAAAGAACAGATGGTGTTGCTTACTTTGAAATTCTTGCTCTAAAATAGAATTTGCGTGCACCTTGCTCGGAGTTCAACTCCCCCCCGCTCATCCCTGTGTCAGGAAAGGGGACCAGCTCGCTAATTACCTGGCTGTCTTTTCCCTACAAGATCCCAATTTAAGAATCTCGTTTCATTCTAAGAAAATTAATTCAAAATGCCAAATAATTTAAAAATGTATTAAGAGTCCCCTTAGACTAAAAAGCATAACAGAGCTTTCATTTGTCTGCTAGAAATCACCTTGTGAGTCACAATGAAGTTTAGCTCTTAAGACCTGATCCCCGAAATTGAGCTCCTGGCAAAGCGATTGGTTCCATATGTCCACAAAATGTTTCATTTAAAACATACGTGCTTTTAAATTGGTCTCTGACCATTTGTGTGCCACGGCCTCTAACCACCCTGCGCCTTTTCCAACCCTTAGAGCCTTGTTCTCCTCGGAAGCCAGACTCTGTTATTTGCATTGGAGGGTAACCTATTTCCAGCACGCCGAAACCTGTTCACTTTCAAAGCCACTTTTGCAGATTTTATAGCCTGAAATGGAATAAAATGTAAATGGAATAAAATTTGAGACCTGAACCAAAAAGAAAAAAAAAAGAAAGAAAGAAAAAGAAAAATGAACGGGTTTCAACGCCAGCTACCCAGACGTTGAGGAAAATATTCTGAGAAAGCCCCACAGGGCGGAGGGGGAGGAAAACAGACCACGGCCAGCCTGCCAAGTGTCATCTGGGGCTGGTTTTAGAGGAGAAGCAGAGCTGGGGATGCAATGCAATTATTTAAATCCAGAAAGAAAAATGTTTGCTTCAAAATCTGGCAGCAGCCGATCCTCCCGATTCGCGTTTCAAATCCATCCCACGCCTGGGGCGGGGATGCTTCCCCGCCCGGCACCGCACATGGGACCCGGCGGCTGTCACACCTGGCCCGGAGGTGCAGCCTGTGAGTTCCACAGTCCCGGGGTTCGGTTGGTTGTGTTTTTGTTTTCCATCGGATACGCGGAGAGTTTCACTCTGAAGCATCGTGGGGAAAGCAAAGCAGTTTTCTCTAAACCACAGGTTGTAACGAGAGGCGTTCTCTCTCCCCACCTCTCTCTCTCTTTGTTTCTCTCTGCTTGTGTCTTTGTCCCTGGATGGCGCCCCCCCACCCCCCGCCCCTGCCACTCTTTCTCTCCTTCTGGTTCCCAGGGTGGGAAGGCCTCGTCTGGCTGTCACTCAGGTCCCTTTGTGGGCTCTCCAGGCCTCCGAGTATTGCAGTCCCCACCCCCCAGCCCCAGGCCCTCCCTAGCCTTGGAGGCTGCCTCAAAGGCCCGCTGTGAGGTCTGCTTTGACACCCACAAAAGAGCTGCCGCTCCACCTCCCTGTCCCACGGGGTAAAGCCCGGAGAGCGGAAGGGAGAGCAAGGAGCACCCAGCACTTGGGCCCGGCCCGCTGAGTGATCAGCAGAAACTCCACAGAGGGGACAAGGCCACGTGTTCATCCTGAGTCACCCCCCGTGGGGATGTCTGAAGGCAGGTTAGATCAGGCCGAGAGGGCGCTGGCTCCCTCGTCATCCCTCCTGCAAGGCCCTCCTCCCTATCCCGCTGCAAGGCCCCCAGCCGGGTCAGGGTTGAGAGCACACGGCTGGTGACAGCAGAGGAACACCCCCCCCATGCCCGCCTCCCCTGATGCCGCCACTCAGCCCCACGCCCCGCCTGCTCCCCCTTCTTCCTGACTGTCCCCACGTTTCTCTATGGGGTCAGATCCTTCCTTCTCCAGGAAGTCTTCTTGGAAGAAGAATAACAGGATTGCTGACTGCAGGCCCCTGAGCGTGTTCAACCTCACCTCCAGAAATGAGGCCCCACAGTCACCCCCACTTAACGGATGGGAAAACTGAGGCTCGGACCAGTTCAATGCCTTGCCCAGCTTGTGAGTGGCAAGGCTGGAGTTCGGAGTTAACTGCTTTTCCAGATACGTGAATAGATCCTCAGCCCCTCTGGGTGACCGACACTGTGTCGCCCCTGTCAGTAAGGCCTTGCCCTGGGGTGTGGCCCAGAACTCGGGATGGGCGGCACTGAGTCATCCCCACCCTCTCATCAAGCCCCCCTGGTGACTAATGACTCTGGGCAGAGCAGAGAGGCCTGTGTGGTGGGGCGGGGGGGGGGGGGGGGAAGGGGGGCAGGACCAGGCCAGAGATCGACCTTGAACTTAAGAGGCTCCGTGCTCGGAGCAGCATCGCTAATGGGCCGGGAGTAACCTGAGCCGGCCCTTGGACGGAAGCTGAGGGCATTACCGCCGGCTGGCATCGCCACCGAAAATCAGCCTCGCTTCTCCATTTCACGGGCCTCTGTTCGAAAGGAACTTTACCCCTGCGGCAACAAAGCGCTGCCCATTTATCAAGCCTGACCAAGTGCCGGCGCTCTGCACCCGACACACGCGATCTCGTGTCATCTCCACGCCCGCGCGGGAACACGGTGTGAACACCGAGGAACCTGAGGCTCCGTGGGCCCGGGACACACGCCTCCTGCCCACGCCCTGCTCGGCCTTCGCAGCAAGGCTCCTGTTGCGATTATGAGTGATCTCTTGTTATCTTTTTTTTTTCATTGTAATATATTTCAAAATGCTGTGCGACGCGCCAAAGGAAGGAAAAAGTTGGGACTTGATAGAAAAAAAGAGAAAACAAAAGGAGGTCAGGGAACAGTGTCATAGCGTTATGTTTGAAGGGAAAACTTCACACACACACACACACACACGTGTGTACACACACCAGCCTTAATCTGCTGTTTATCTGGGATTTCGTGATTGTCAAAATTAAAAGTTCCGAAGGCTCATTTTGCTCATCGAGTGCTTACATCATCAGTTTCAAGCCAGGCAAAAGGCCTCAGACCCAAATTCTCCCCCATTTGGCTTCCAAGCTACCCAAGGGGTATCTGAGCACACAGGGAGGACACGCCACAGGCCCCTTCACGTGCTCCCTCAGGTGCCTGGAGGCAGGGAGCAGAGCCCCTTCTCCAAGTGAGGAACAGGGGCAGCGGCAGGGGTGAGGCCATACCCACTGCCACCCGCAGCAGAGCCAGGTCTCTGCCCCGGTGAGCCTGTTCGGGGCACTCAGTCCTCGGGGAGGGCTGCACCAGGAGGTCCTGAGCTGGCACACCTGCAGAGACGCCCATGATGCAGGCAGGGTCACTGGGAGGCAGGAGCGCTGGGCTGGACACGGGCTGCACCAGAGCCCCAGGATAAACCCAGGCAGGTCGCCGGCGCCCGGCCAACACCCAGAGCTCATGGTTTCCTACAAAACAGCCTGTCTGGGTCTCCCGCACAGAAGGAAGCCGACCCCCTTGCTTTCTCTTCCAGAACCCCACCTTTCCGCACTGCCTGGAAGAGGACCCCTTCTCAGGTACCCCATGCAGAGGCCCTGAGAATCCCTCAGGCCGGCACCCTCGCCCACCAGCCGCTGCCCTCCTCCCAGATGGTAAAGAAACTCATGGGCGGGTTTTCAAGGCTCGAAATAAAAGTTTAAATATTACGTGGAAATTACTAAACAAATCAAATCATGTTAAGTAGATGTCCTGGCTTCCTCTAGACAATACGTTTAATGAACATTATTGTCCTCTTGGTTATAGTTTTAGATTTGCATTTTATTATCAGAGAACCACTTACGCATTACTCCAGGATTTTCATTAGGTAAATAAATTTTTATGTGGATTTCATTATATTCCCTTGGCTGAAATCCTGATCACTTAACAGCAAGAATGCTGCTCCGACATCCTGTGTGTCAATCAGGATGTAACTGTTTCCTCTGCTTGTTAAAAAGTACTTTTTAAAAAATCTGGTGTTGATGGTTAAAAGGAAGAGAGGAACAGGGTCAGAACTCAGCGTAGATTTTGTGTCCAGTTCTTTGAAACATGCACACCCAACCTAAAAGAAAGTTTCTGCTGAGAAAGATACATGTAATTTTACATATATACAGGATATTAAAAAGCTAACACTGGAATGTAATTCATCCCATGTATAAATTCTTCCCCACCCTGCATGGGAGCCAACAGGACTGAGGCGCAGGCCAGCCCGGGGGAAATAAAGTTGAATGAAAGGAGGATGGGAAGGAGCAGGAAGGAAGCCGGTGGGTGTCAACATTCCTGGAACCACAGCCATGAGCAGGAAAAAAATCTTTTCTAAGAAGTCTAATATAAAGCAATTAAGCTAATTGGAATCTAGATTGTACCGGTGCCTCCGGAAGCTCGAGACCAGGGGACTCTCTCTCCATGCAGGAAAAAAAAAAAAAAAAATCACACCTCGATATGAATGAATGAGACTGTGAATGAATGAAGCAGCTACACACAGACCCCAACCTCCAGGTCTAATCCCTCTGGTCCTATAAGACACAGGTAGGTAGTTCCTGGGATCCCGTTTCTAAGGCCCAACAAAGTTTCGGAAGAATTTGCTAATAATAAAAAGGCCTGCTTACTTAAAAGTACTGCCACATGAGAACATGAGATGGGCCATCTGAAGGGTCCTGACCCCACATTCCAAGTCTGGGGCATTTTCCGTGAAGAGCATTTATCATTCAATCAAGCCACGCCCCCCGTCAGCAGCTGAGCCCAGTGTGATGCATTATGGGACCTCCCACCCCACCATCCAGCCCCAAGGATTGAGGGAGAAGCCCCCGAGAGCCTTTCCTGAGAGCACATCAGAGCAAACGTCTCGACCTGGCAGCAACCCAGGCTGCTCAATGGCATCGGGGGATGGATCCTGGGTGAGCTCCATTGTCATGAGGTCACACGAATACCTTCCCACGGGCTTGCATGAAGATGGCCTCACGGCATCTTAAACCCTCACTCCTGTCCAGAACTGGGATTCCCAATAGAGGTCTCACTGTCAGCTCTGACCCCGATTTTCTGTGTGATTTGGGGACATCCCATAACCTCACCGAGTCTTGGTCGCTTGCCGATAATGACAATGGCACCACCTTCGTAGGGCCATTGTGAGGTTAAGAGAATTGACACAGAATGGAAGAAAATATCTGCAAATCGTATTTACGGAACGTACAGGGAAAGCCTAAAACGCACCAACCCACAAAGAAAAAAAAAAAAAAAGGCAACCCAATTCAAAAATGGACAAAGGACATGAACGGACATCCCTTCGAAGACAACAAACGCATGGCCAACAAGCACGTGAGAAGATGCTCAGCATCACTAACCGTTAGGGAAGCGCACATCAAAACCGCCGTCGGACACCACCCATACCCCTCAGGATGACGACGACTGGGGGGGAAAAGCCATGATACATAAAAGTGATGGTGAGGATGCGGAGAAACTGGAACCCTGTGCCCTGTTGGTGGGAATGTAAAATGGTGCAGCCGCTGTGGGGAAGGAGCGTGGCGGCTCCTCAGAAACCAGAAAGACGGAGCGCTTACTCCATCCAGCAATGCCACTGCTACGTAAGTATTCAGAGGCACTGAAAGCGGGGTCCTAAAGACATGGTCGCACACCCACGTTCACAGCAGCGTCATTCACAACAGCCAAGACGGGCAACCCCAGGTGTCCACCCGCCAGCAGGTGAATGGACACACCGAATGTGGTGTGTTCATACAGCAGACTACGACCCAGCCTCCAAAAGGAAGGAAATCCTCTAACATGCTAGGACATGGATAAACCTTAAGGACATTATGCTAAGGGAAATAAGCCACCCACGGAAGGACAAAGACCGTATGAGTCTGACCGATGTGAGGTCCCTAGAGTGCCCAATCCGTAGAGACGGAAATGAGAGTGGAGGGTGCCATGGGCTGGGGGAGAGCGGAGTGGGGAGCTCGTGCTTAAACTGTAAAAGTTTCAGTTTTACAAGATGAAAAAGGTTATGGGGACGGGCGGCGGTGACGGCCACACAAGGTGAAAAGTATTTAATGCAACTGAACCATATACTTAAAAACGGCAGTAAATTCTATCCTGTGTGAACTTTACCACAATAAAAAAAAAAATGGAAAAAAAAATAAGAGAGACTTGACTGAGGCTACCTACGTCTTCCTCACACGTGGCAAGGCTTGCTGTTCCCGCTGAATGCTGTCCACGCAAAACCACCGGCCCTCCGGTGCCTCGCATTTCAACAGCTGTTTTCACCTGCCGACAACTTTCCAAAACGACCTGGGCTCCAATGCCGAGTTCTTGAGGGCACAAGCAAACCTTCTTAACCTTTGACCCCCAAGTCAGCCACCTAAGATACTCAAGTAGGGGCCGGCTCGAGCATCTCTCTCTGTGACCTTTCGCCAAGGCCAGCAGGAAGAGAAGCCGACGAGACGATAAAACGAAGGTGCCTGAAGGGAGGGTCCCCCCAAGGCAGCAGTGCAGTTCGGGGGCATTCTTGTGTTCTCCTTCATAGTTCCGTGTATTATGTCCATTGTCTGAGACTGAGCAAGTACGGGAAAGCATTCAGGCCTTTTTCGTTCCCCAAAGGGCTCAGAAGCACTTTCTTGCATAAAATAAAAGTTGATTGTGTTTCCCGCCCTCTGATCTACGGGCGTCATCACCCGCTTCCCCCATCACGGGCTCAGCTCTGGGCCTCCTTGGGCTCCCCCAGCACCGGGCACACGGGGCTCAGGGCCCTTTCCCGCTGTCCACCCCGTCACTTCACTCACGATGCAGTCTACAGCTGCGCCTTCCCAGCCCCACCCCCACACGGCGCCTCCTCACCGCCTCTCTGAGCCCCCCTCACTCACTGCACCACACACGGGCCCCCTCCCCACTGCCCCCCAGAACCACCAGATCACCAGCTGCACGGGGCAGGGACCGCTGACAGCTCACTCACTGCCACACTCAGAGCCCTCCTCGGGACTTGTCAGGTGCTCAGAAATAGTGAGTGAGTGAATGAATGAATGAATGAATGAATTCTTCCCCAGCTGTTAATGCAGCCTTGAGAATCTCTTCTGCCCACAGCTTCTTGGTACCCCAAGTCTTGTCTGATTCTGACTGTTCTAACTCAGAGTGGCCTCCCACCCACGGACAGTCACTAGAGGGCCGTGCGATGGCCCACGTCCGGGGTCCTCACCCCTCATTCCAAGTCCGGGGCACTTGCCTTGAAGGGCATCAAACACTCGGTCCAGCCACCCACCCCGCCAACGCGGGCGAACACCCCTTGCAAGCAGCTCGGCCACCACTCGTCCTCAAATATCTCCTGTTTACCTTGGGAATGGTCTCCATGAATAGTCCGTTTGTTGGAAGAACATAATATTTTCCTTGGCTTTTAGGCAACAGTCTGGCAAACGAGCTTCCCATGTAACTTTCTGATGGCTTTATGTGAGCAGTTAATTAGAATTACACAGACATGTTTATAGAAGTTTAAATGAAGCATAGTTCGAGTTTGTGAAAATATATGTAATTACTCACACCGACGCTTCCCACTGAAAGAGAACAGGCAACATAAGCACCAGCCCTGACTCCCCAGCAGGCACGAGGGAGCCCCCGCCAGCGCCAACGCCCGCTCGGGGGCCGCGGGGAGACCGAGGCCGGCGGGGCGCCATGCCCCACCGCCCAGCGCTCTGCTCACGACACTCACTCTGCAGCCAGCACCTCCCCCGACGGTCCCAGGGGCGGGCACCGGGCACCCAGCGACGCCGTGCGGCCCGCGCCCGCATGTGCCAGCCCTGCCTGTGCACCCGGGGCCGGCCGTGACATGTCACACGCAGCGACAGAGGAGAGGGCTGCCGGCCCGGGGCCGTCCTCCCCCACGCGGAGGTACCTCCGCCCGGCAACGTCCTGGGCGGCCAAGGACCCCGGGGGCGGAGAGCGTCGAGGCACCGCCCTCCGGCCTTCCCCACGCCCCCTGTGACCCCGCTCACCCCCCCCCCCCGCCCCGTGGCCCGGGCTGGCCCGGGCTGGCCTGGGCTTGCAGGTCACGTTCCCCTCCCCAGTCCCACGGCGACCATGTGGCAGCGTCCGCACGGTGCAGGTGTGGCCCACAATCTGCTTCGTCCGACCTTGTCAACGGACCCCCTAACTATCCTGGGTCAAGGAATTCCTCAGGATTATTCGGGGGCCTTACCTTTAAACCGAAAAGAACCACAAGCAACTCTCTCCACCTCTGTGTGTCCGGAGTGACCAGCTGGCCCCAGCAGCAGCCAGACTAGGAGCTGGACTGCTCTCCCAGGAGTGGGTGGGCCGACACCCCCCCCAGGCAGGTGGCTCCCCCACCCCGCCCCCACCCCGCCTGCCGGGCAGACGGAGCCCTCAGCAGTGAAAACGGACTGCCCTTGGGGCAAAGTGGCACAACCCAGGTGGACGAGGGTCAGACCCCGACGTCCAGACACCCAGGCAAGCGCCCCTGCTGCCCGCTGGCTTCGGCCACTGGGCCGACCCGCCAGCCAGGCTGACCACGGCCGCCGTCTTCGGCCCCCGCCGCGGGCTCCCCACTGCACCTGACCTTCCGGACGCACGACTGGCCGCGGGAGAAGCCACGGCCAGCAGCCTGGTCACCGCAAAGAGAAAACTGGGCCTCAGACTCACGAGGACACTGCTCCTCCTCTTCTCTCGCCTCTTCTCAGAGAGCAAAGGACACGAGAGGGAATTGGGGCTCCAGGGGACAGGGAGACAGGAGCAGAAGAGGCAGAGGAAGGGACAAGGAGCTCGGGAAGGGCCTGGGGAGAAGTACGCCCTTCACTCAGTGTGCCCTCACGGCCACCTCCTCCCTGCCACATGCTCCCCGAACCCCTCCCCCTGCCCTCTGGCCTCTCCCGAAGCCCTAGGACACAGAGGTGGACAAGTCCGACCTGGCCCCTGCCCAGACAGAGCTGAAGGAAGGACTGGAAACAGGGAAACATAAATAAATTCTATCGCAGTGGGCAGGGGGTGGGCGGGGGGTGGGGGAGGGAGGCTAATGGCGGGGAGCCCCTTTGAGGGAAAGGTGATATTGAACCTGAGTCCAGAAGGAAGAGGAGTCGGCCGGGCAGGTAAGGGGAAGAATGACTGAGTCAGAGCGAAGCAGGTGGAAAGGAGCAGCATGGTCCTAGAATGCAAGGGGAGGAAAGAGAGACAAGAAAGTTTCGGATGCGGGGTCCGGCGCAGTGAGACGAGGAGGGGGCTCTGGAACCTCGCCCCGAAAGAGCCGCAGGCCGGGCACGGGCCCCCGAGAGCCCGTCGGTCCCCGGACAGCGCGGGTGCCTCCCCGGCATTCTTTCCGCCCATCTCTTTCTTGCTGACCCAACGCGGATTCGGCCCGGCTCTCCTCAGAGGCCAGAGTCCCAGGAGAGCTGGGCTCTCCAGGCCGCAGGAGTCACGCTCCGCACCCCTGCCCGCGACTAGAATGCACAGGGCCGAGGTTCCCATCAATGAGGCACCAGGCAGGGACTGCAGGGCCGCTCAGGAAAGGACACTTCCGCTAGGGATGGACGTGTGTAAGGGAGTGTCTCCCTCCGGGACGTTAGTTAGATTGGTGCGTGAGGGATGCAATGTCTGGTATCACGACAGGCACTTTCTCACCATGAGGAGACAAACCTGAAGGCGAGAACCGATGTGTAGAGCAGACGGGGAATGCCTCGGTGCCTGCTGACGACGCAGACTGCTCCCCTGAGCACCCCGTGGCCACACTCCCTCCGGACCTCTCGCCCTGTGAGATGATAACACATCCCCTTGTGCTCGCGCGGGTTTGAACTTGGATTGTGTGTCTGGCAGGCCAAAGCATCCCAAACGATACAGTCCCCGGCCGCCGGCCAGTCCTGTCAAAACCGAGTGTCCGGCCTAGCTGCTTCCTCTTCCTCCTTCCAGGAGAAACTTGGGTTTCGCTAGGCCCAGAGTCCCCCAGACCCTGGTACCGGTCCATGGCCTGTTAGGACCTGGGCCGCACGGCAGGAGGTGAGCAGCGGGTAGGAGAGTCAACGAAGCTCCATCGGTCCCTGCAGCTGCCCCGCCCACTGGCGTCACCGTCCGCTCCGCCCCACATCAGCAGGCACTAGATTCTCATAGGAGCACCGGCTGCGGGTGCCAGAAAGGTTGGAGACCATTGCTCTATGCCACTCACTGCTGCCATGAGGAGCCCTAACCGGTCAGAGATGCCATCTCCTCCCCAGGGGAATATCACAACCTCAGGAAGGCAGGGAGGGAAGGCGGGGTGGGAGGGTGGGGTCCAGAGCCGTGGGAGGAAGTGATGCTTAAGGACAGCATCCGGGAACGAAGAGTCAAAGCAGCTTCAAAGCGCCAGAGCCCCACGTCCCTGCTCCAATCAGCAGAGGTGACGGGACACAGCGAAGTAACTCTTTGCTCGTGTCATCTTTTTCCCCAGAGGAGGTGGGGACAGTTTCCCCACTTTACTGTTGGAGAAACTAAAAGCAAATAAAGTCACCATTAGGAGGGCAGGCTCCAGGGCCGGAGGCCCGAGTTCAAATCCTGACTGCTCCACTCGCCAGCTGTGACCGCGTGCCCAGAGCAGCTGTGACCGTGTGCCCGAGCTGTGACCGTGTGCCCCAGAGCTGTGACCGTGTGCCCCAGAGAGCTGTGTGACCACATACCCAGAGCTGTGTGACCACATACCCCAGAGCTTCAGTCTCCTCACCGAGGAAACGGGACGATGTGACTACCACTCAGGGCTGTCGAGGCAAGCACCTGAGAGCCCCATGTAAAGGGCGCAGAGCCCGGGCGTGGTTTCCATGGCGAAGGCTGGGCGGCACACGGGACCCATGGGAGCCACCTCCCCACGGGACGGCCGAGATGCCTGGCCTCCAGGGCACTGCTCTGCAGACCGAGGACGATCCCAGGACTGATCAACTGCTCTGTTGCTCCTGACTTTTCCTCCTACAAAGTGGAGGTTCCAGAAAAGCCCCCGCATATTGGAGGACACTGGGGACCAAGTCCGGCCGTCCGGGGGGCGAGGAACAGGCACCACTCATTAGCTCAACTCTGACTCCAGCCAGATCCTTGGTCAGACCACCCCTCGCTGGACAGGTATCATTCGGGGCCCACTCGACGCGGCTGGTTTCTCACGTGTTCCGACCAGCCGAAACGTCGCTCCAGCCAGGCCTGCTGACCAAGCCGGGCGCGGCCGCTGGCGTCTGCAGAGCAGTCTGCGCTCACGAGACGCCCGTGTTCTGGGGGCAGCGGCCTCTGGGGGAGCCTCCAAGGAGGCGGCCAGGAACGTTCTGAGCACATGCCTGCGGAATGAGCGTGTGACCTCCCCACGTGACTCCTCTTCCGCCTCTTTGCCCCCGGCCAACGCGGCTATCAGGAGGCCGGGAACCACAGCCCCTCGGGCAGGGCAGGGAGCCCCGGGAGCCCCCCCAACCAAGCCACCTGAGCAGACACCTCGTAACAACTCAGCCCGGAACCCAGGGGGCCTCAGGCCTGCATGACGCTGGGTGAACAGACCCTGGAGTGAGGACCCCAGGACGCGGGCCAGTGAGGCAGGTAACCGGGAGGCCTGCGCAGGGCGACCGTGATGAATGTACCACCCCCGCAGAGCCGCCTCTAGCCCCTCACCACCAGGACCGTTGCCAGGCAGGACCAGAGCCCTCGCAGCCCCGGACCTACCCATCTGTTACGAAAGACACAACCAAGAACTCTAAATGAATTCTTCTGTGAAATCTCCAGGTTTTTAAATGTCGGCTCCTTTCTTTAAACACAGCACAACCCAATCAAAACCGATCTGTGGGCAACACTGGGCCTCCGGCCACCAGTCTGCAACCTTGATCGGACGGGCTGGAAGAGCCACACGAAGATGCTCAGGTCTGCGGCTTCCTCCGCTGGCAGGGGACGTTCTCGCACGCTGCGTGCCCGATGCATGCCGGAGATCAGAGTGGAGGCCACTCCAACGGGCTCATCGCCCTCACAAGCTCCACCATCAGGCAAAACTCACCGCCCCGGCGTGGAGCCCTCCACCATGAGACGCTCCCTCGGCCCACAGCCCCTCCCCTGAGCAGCAGTTTCATCCCAAACAGGGATTTTGGGGGACGAAAGGCCTGCTGCGCGCACACACACACACACACACACACACACACACACACACACACACACACACGGCTCCAGACGGGTATTGACTGTTTCAGAAACTGCAAGTGCTTATTATTTCGTTTCATAAGAACAATCACTATGCAAATGAAACCCCCAGCTAATACAAACAGGGCTGTGAAATTCACTTGCCAATGTTTATGAAAAGCAGCTCGGCCTGGCCCCGACCGAGTGCTAAGAAAATGTTTAATCACAAGATACATATTTGAGTGAGGAAATTAGGCAAATAAGAAAAGATGTCCTGACTTCACTCTCAAAGCCCCCGCCCCGCTCCTACCCCCTCCTTCATTCAGCAAGACAAGGATGGTGACACGAAAGGTTTCCCCGAGGACAGACAGATGTCAAGACTCGAGGAAGAAAAGGCAGAAACTGCAGAGATCCGGGAAGCACTGGTTCCCAAATTTGAACAGGCCCCTCAGGGGCCTGTTTTTCACACGGGACTTTCGGCGGGGTCACAGGAGGGAGGAGGGGGGAGGATGAGCAGGGGCTTCGGCGGGGCTGGGCCGGTGGGCCCGAGGAGGGCAGGGGAAAGGCCGGCTGGCTCGTGGCTCCTGCGGGTGGCAGCGCTGGAGGCCAGGACGTGACCTGTGTGGGAGGGTGCCCGCGTGGGCCCTGCTGCTGGACCCCAGGGCTGGGGCTCAGGACGGGTGCGTCCCTGGCTGGGCGGAGGGCGGCCTGAGGCCTTGGCCTCCCACAGCCTGCTACAGGACAGGGGGCTGGCTTGGGGACCCAGGCAATGTCCTAGTAGGTCACAGTGACAGGGGACTCAGGCAGGACTCCGGAAGAGGATCCCAAGTCCTAGAGGGCCATGTGCAGGCCCCAGAAGAGCTGACAGCCTCGGATCTGAGAATGTTGGAGCCAAGTGAATCATCTCGTCGGGCTCCGCTGGGCTCAAGACCCCGTGTGGTTTTACCAGGTTCGGACTGGGTGAGTCCCACGCAAGTTACTTCCCCTTTCTGAGCCTTGTATTTCAAACCGGCATTAGGAAAGCATGCTTCGTGACACTGGGGTGACAGTGCAGTGAGATGGCACATGTGAGACGCTCCGCTGAGTCCCTGGAACTGAGCAGACGTTCGGGGAAGGTTAGCTCCTGCTGCAGACCTGCACTGGCAAGAGAGGCCGGGCGATCCCCCAGGTCTCCAGGAGGGCTGCCCACACAGAACTCGACCCCGGCTCCAGCCTCCCCGGCAGAGACGTAGGGGAAGAGGTGGGGGCGAGGGCCTGGCCCTGCCCGAGGCCTCTCTGGGGAGGGCAGGGACCCGCCAAGGAGGGTGGTGGGAGGGACCGCTGGAGCCACAGCTCCCTGGGGCTGGGGGAAACCGGAGCTGGCCCTGGCAGGGCCTCCCGGGGGCCTGGGCAGGGGCAGCTGTCCAGAACTGTCTGTCCATGGAGGGGGCAGGGAGGCTGCCACTCGGAGCACGCCGTGTGCCAGTCCCTGGGGCAGGGCCGCTCAGCCTGCTGGCTCCATCCAGAGCCCGCCCCAAGGGATGCTGGGGGAGGCAGCCAGGATCAGAGCCGCCGGCTGTGCGCTCTCCCTCCCCCGGCAACAGGGGACTAAAGTGGGTCAAGGAGGAAGGAGGGGGCCCAGGAGGGCTGGGGGAGGGGCCCGAGGAGCTCAGAAGGCACCCAGAGGGAGGAGACCAGGGGAGGACGCCTGGAAAAGCAAAACCATGTGTGCAGAGGGCCTTGGGGACCAGGGCTGAGCAGTGCCGGGGCTGCGGGGGGCTTGGGGGTTCTCGAAATCACTTCGGAATTAACTCCAGGGGCGCTCGGCCCTGGCTGCTGTCGTCCCAGAGTGCGGGTCCTTCTTTCTCCCACTCCGTGACCTTGGGTGCTCAGGTTTCCCTCAACCCCTCAGCCTCCTCCGGAGCCCCACACCCCACCCGCCCCCAGCCAAGGGGTCTGCGAGGGGCGCTGTCAGTCAGCCTCGCCCTCTGGCGCAGACCCAAAGGTGGGCCCCGCTCGGCCCAGCTGTCCAGCCGGGAGGTGCGGTCTGAGGAGCAGGGAGAGGAAACCTAGCTGACCCTCCCCTGGGCCCAGGATCAGCACAACCATGGCAGTGCCAGCGCACGTCAGACCCCAGCCACCGGGGAGAACAGTCAGAGTGGGCCCCGCGTCCCCGCAGGGGCGTCTTTGGGAGCCTGGTGCAGAGCAGAAGGGGTGGGGGCAGGAAGTGCGGACGGGGCTGTTCCCTACCAGGCGGGGAGGCCAGGCCCTGGCCTCTCAGGGGCCGGGGCTGGGGGGCCACGGTTCGACCCAGGGAGCCGGGGGCTGGAGGTCGGCCTCCACCCGGGCTGGCCCTGGCCCATTATCGGTGCTTCTCTCAGCTCCCCCACCCTGCATGGCCCAAAAAAAAAAAAAGGAAAGAGAGAACCACCCAGGCAACTCGATCTGGTGCAGAAACCTCCAGGGTCCCTGGGTTCCAGGAAGCCACACGGGGGGCGGAAGGGGGGCACTGCGGAGGGTCGGTGTCCGGGAGCGGGGAGGAACTGCCCGCACGCTTCCCAGCCTGGACAGGCACACTGAGGGACAGCTGGAAGTGGCCCAGGAGGGCCAGGCAGCCTGGGGTTCAAGCTCAGGCTCCGGGGGAAGCTGCAGGCTCACACGCCAGGCCTCGGGCCCCAGGGGCGGTCTGCGTGGAAACCGAGAGGCCCAGAGACAGGCCCCTTTAAATCTCTGAGTCCCTCAGCAAGGCCACCCACCCCCAACCACAGCATCCAAGATTCTTAGGCTGAGCCAGCTGGACTCTTGGGGCCTGGGGGTGGGGTGGGGTGGGGGCACGGTCCAAGGGAGGACTCTATACCCTAAATGCAGGAGCCAGCACTTCCCACCTCCCACCCAGCAGAACTAGGGGGGCTGGCCTGGCTGGGCGTGCTGTTCCCAAGAAGCCAGGGGGAAGGTACGGCCCTGTCCACCACTGTCCACCACCGACCCCAAATGTCCCAAGGACCTGGCCGCCTCCTCCCACCCCCAACCTGTCCTCACTGCTTCTCCAAGTGAACTTGAAGAGCAGGCCCAGGCAGCAGGAAGGGGGGAGGGGGTGGGGGTGTGGCCTTGGCCACCCGCTGGGTCCTCAGGGGGACCGTGCTGTGACCGGCCAGCCTCAGAGTTCATGCCTGTTTATGGGTCTGTCTCCTCGCCCCGCGTGGGCTCCCCGGGGAGGGGCACTGCTCTTTCACCAGGCATGCAGAAGGCAGCCCTGGGAGTGACTCATTACCGGCACCATGGTGTCAGGCAGCCCGGCTGTGACATGTGACCTTGGACCTCGGGCTGACCCTCAAAGTTCCCTCACCTGCAGGATGGCCAGCGTAATGGTACCAACCTCACAGAGCTATTTGGCGGGTTCACGAGAAAATGTGTATAAAGCACTCAGTACGCACCTGGGCACACACTCGGCCTCGATAAAACACTATCGGTGGGTGCCCTCACCCCCTCCTGCCACCCCTGTGGCACAGGCCGGACCCGTGTCACAGACCGGACGAGCACACCTGGAACTCTCCTAACAAAAACGAGGCAGGGCAGGAGACGCAGAGGTCTGTGGACAGGCCCGGCCTCGCCCCACACGACAGAGTAGGGAACCGTGTTCAAACTCAGAACCTACCACAGGCCTCACGTGCACCGGGTGAGCCTGAGCAATGGGTACTCGGAGCCAGTGGAGACAGGAAATCAGAATCGAGCCCATCCAGACGCCCAATTCAGACCGAACGATAGACACGACAGGCCAGTGGGGACAGCTGCTTTCTCACTGGCCTGCTGAAGGTCGTGGGGATGCGGGTGGCTCAGGGACCGGGGTGACAGTGACAGAGCATCAGAATCTGCCCTCCACCTCCAATCCTAATGGTGCACAGAGAAGATCTGGGGCGTGGGGGTCAGGACCCCTGGAAACAGGACACGGGGACCCTGGAACTGAGCGGCCTGCACGTGTGCCGTGTGACCAGGCCGAGCCTGTGGGCCTCACTAGCCCTGCCCTCCTCATCTTCATCTGGCGAACAAGGGGGGGGGGGCCTGAAACCTACTCTCCGGAGAACCGCAGGGCCCAGGGGAACCTCTGGACCCACGCGGTGCTCAGAGGTTATGCACACCTCTAGGGCCGGTCAGGCTCAGGGCCTCCACACCCAGCCACCTCTCCACCCGCCTCCTCGGCCGCGCTCTCCATCGGGGGCTCCGGCCCGCGCGGGCAGACTCGCACACACTCCAGTCCCCCCAGGCTTTGTCCCCGGGAGGTCTTCGCAGGCGGGAACCGCTGGGGCCTTGCCTGCTCCCTCCTCCCCACTTCGGGCTGGGCCCCAGGCAGAGGGAGGCAGCCCTGGGCCTGAGCTCAGAGCAAAGGGGACCGGCCGCCTCCCTCGGCAGCTCCTCACATCTGCTCGGGCCAGCTGACACGCGCGGCCCGTGCAACGCCCTCCCAGGACCTCGCTGTCCAGAGCTGATAAGCTGGAGCAGTTTCGCCATGAAAACCCACGACCCGGTGTAACCGTTCACACTTTCTTGTCGGCGCCACTACCCTGCCCCCCACCGAACCCCGAGCGCCCCGAAGGCGGGGACGAGGCCCGCCTCCCTCACCACTGTGCCCCCAGCAGCAGCAGCAGACTTGGCACGGAGAGGGCAATGTGCATCCAGGGAACGGCTGGGTCGAGTTCAGTGGCAAGCGCAGAATCGTGACTCCGACCTGCTTGCAAATCTCCTGTCTGTAATTTCTTGAACACATGCAAATGCACTCAAAACTCCGGTCCCATGCCCACGCACCCCACACAGGCAGGGGCCCGGCTCGGCTCCGGGGCCAGACCGCCTGCCTTTACATCTGTCCCGTCCTGGCTGTGGGGCAATTTAATGTGCCACTCTGTGCCTCAGTTTCTCCCCCTGTAGACGGGGATGATCACAGGACCTACCTCATTGCGTTCCTGTGAAGCTTAAGGGAACTAATGAGTGTGAAGTGCTCAGAACAACCAGTGACATTTATTTTTATTATTATATACCCATGGACGGCCCCTGCTGGGGTCAATTGCCTTGCCCCAGCCTCGCCCCAGAGCTCCAGTTCCCAGAGGGCACCCCAAGGTGCACCTCTGGCCGGCAGCCTCATCCACCCGTGGCCAGCGCCCAGCTGTGGGCTAGACACAGTTACAGCCCAGGCCTCGGCCTCCCGGTGCTGGCCCGCCCCCGCCCCCACACCCCGCTCCAGACCTGGCGGGGAGTCCACAGGGCACCGCCAGGCCCCGACGCGGAGGGGCGGAGGCGCGGTGCCCAAGTCCACGCCCCAGCCGGGCTGCACCAGCCTGCGCCCCGCCCCCGCCCCCATGTGCGCTCGGCGCCCGAACCCGGCCTGAGCTGCTGCGCTGCAGCCACGGAGCCCGCCCCAACGGGGGCGCTGCCCCACGGGTCCCACGGCCGCTGCTTCCAAGGGGGCCCGGGGCTGCCCCGCGGGCCGGGCAGACGCAGGCGGGAGAGGCCGCGTGCCCAAGCGCCCTGCCGCTTCACCCCGAGCCCAAAGACCCCTCCGCTGGGGCCCCTCCCCAGCTCCTCTCCTGCCTCCTACCCAAGCCCCTGTCTGCCTGGTCCCCTCCCACCCCTGCCTCCTGCTCCTGCCCCCACCACCTGTCCATCCCATCCTGCCGGGTCCTCTTCCTCTCATTGCCCAGGGCCGGATGCAACCCGGCAACTCTGCGGACAGACCCGAAGACGGCCTTAGAGGCCCCCAGACCCCGGCGCCCCGTGCTGGAGATCTCTGCTCCCCCTACCCCACCAGCTGGGGCTGCAGCCCTGGCTTGGAAAAGGGCTGGATTCTGGGCCGGGCCTCTGAGGCAGCGGGCTGTGGGAGACTCCTGGCCTCATTCAGCCATCTGTCAGATGGGGGTGGGAACGCAGGCCCGGTGCCAGGCACTGGGGACACAGCAGTGGCCGGAACAGGCAGGGGTTCTGCCGCGCGCGCTCGCAGCCGGCCTGCCCAGGAGGGGCCGTCCCTGGGCCCGCAGTGGTGACTCGCACAGGGTTACCTTGAGACAGGCGAGCCTGGCTGGGGCGGGGAGGACTGTCCCTGAGGCTCCTCGGGCGAGACTGGGAGCCAGAAGCCACTTGGTCCAGCAATAGCCCCAGTAACCCCAATGACCACCCAGAGGAGCCTCTCTCAGGCCTGGACTGTGCCGTGGAAACCAAAGGGCCGGACCTGGGGACCGGGGTGGGGGTGGGGGGGTCCCTGACATGGGAGGGAGAGACCCAGGGGAGAGCCCACCCCCCACACCCCTTCAAAGCACCAACCACAAAGGGCTCCCAGCCCCCAGCTACCCTCATGACCCCGTCGCCCTGGGCTCCCTCTCGACAGTCTCGCCGGCCACGCCTGCCTATCCCAGGAATGACGTCATCCCGCTCGCGCACTTGTAGACGGCCCCTCGTTCCCACCAGGGTACACGGGCAGTTCCCGCTGGGGGTTCAGCACCACGAACAGTGCCCGGCGGGAGTAGGTGCTCAATAAACACGACAGGAAGGAAGGAAGGAAGGAAGGAAGGAAGGAAGGAAGGAAGGAAGGAAGGAAGGAAGGAAGGAGGAAGGAAGGACGGACGGACAAACAGGTGATGACAGTAAACCTCAAAGGCCTAGTAACCCGAATTGCACCGGGGTAAGAGGCTTCCCTGACAAGGGGTCAAACAGGCTTGGAAATCGGAAATTGCAGGTAACCCTGCTTTTCGAAAGTTCACATTATGCCAACTCACTCGTACACATTTAGTGTCTGCTTATTAAGACGCTGACACCTGTTTTCGATAATCAAGAAAAGTCCAAAGAAGATTTTTTGCTTTTACGAAAAAAAAGGCAAAAAGCGAAAACGGTGTCCAGCGTTCGTTCCGCTGCGAGCCGTTATCAAAGGCAGCAGCACCCGGAGCGGCCCCCAGCCAGCTCCCTCCCCGGGAACCCCAGGCGGCATCGGCATCTCAGCATCCGGCCGCATGGCTTTGAACTTGTCTGTGAGCATCTGGGCTTTATCTGGACTTATTTTACACATCCGTTAGCAAGATGTGTACTAGGGAAGCCGAAAAGCCTCGGAGAGCTTGTACGGGTGTGAACGCTGAGCGTAAAACTGGATGCAGTTCGTCAGCATGCTTGGTACGATCCGGTGGGTTATTTTTAAGTTCTGGGAATGCTCGAAAATTTTTTCCACATACATTAATGGCAATTGCTTCTTCACTTTCTGCCCTGTCGGCGTGCAAAAGGCTTCACAGGAAGGAACGCCCTGCCCTGGGTGTCAGGGACGCCTGCATTCACGTCTCTGACAGAGTCCCCGTGAGCATTTTAGAGGCTCCGAGAAGCCCTGAAAGTTTTAGAAACTTTTAACTCTTTTAATATGGTGTTTGCCAAATGCATTTAGCCACAGAAAACGTTCTTTATTCTTTGGGTAGAACAGAAACAAAATTCTGGAATACATTTTAGGAAACACCAATGTACACTCAGCCCCACCTCACAGCCATGGCTTTGCAGAGGAAACTGAATCTTAGAATGAGCAAAGGACATGGTTTTTGTTTTTTGGTTTTTTTGCAGGGTCAGGTTCAGCATCGTGCTTGGTACACTGCAGGCAGCCCGAAAGTATCCAATGAATGAATATAAAGTAAATTCACGAGCAAAGTCTACCATCCCTGTGCCTTTTCTCTGCCCCTGCACTAATCATCTGACATGCATGCCAGAACAAGAGTGTCCCCCTCCTGGAGTCTGGCGCTCACGGATGCACACACACACGTATGCATGCATGCACGCACACCCACAGATGAACTCGAGAGTACACGCATGCACAGACTCATGTGCACACCCATTCTGGGGCTCAGGCCTTCCTACGGGCCCCCTTTTCCGTGGCTGGCCAGTGTGCCTTTAAGGAGGGCAGCTGCCCCTGGGAGGGCGGGGAGAACAGACATGGGGTCCCGAAGCCTCATGCACAACCCGGCCCTCTCAGAGGGCAGGGTCACCCCGGTAGCGACAGGTTAAGAGCTAAGTTTTCTTCTCCTCGTTTTTCTCTGCTGCTGGTGCTGTATTCTATACACAAACTGACAGGGGAGGCAGGGAGGGGAGGAAGGGAGGAAAGGAGGGAGAGAGGGAGGAGAGAGAGAGGGAGAATGGAAAGTTAGGCTGCCCCAGAGTGTGACTCCTTACCGAGATGGCCATTTTGGTTTTCCAAAGTGTTTATCACAGTCCTGAGATTTCACCCCCACACATCCCCACTTCAAGAAAATGAAGACAAGGCTTGCAGATAGCATGGCAAGGATGTGGTGGGAGCCCAGGTCTGCCTTCTCAGAACCCCCCACCCCCAGAAGCCTGGGGTCCCAGGTTGTTCCCAAGGCCGTCTCTGTCCTGAGTCAGTGGCAGCAGCAAGTCCCCCCCCATCTTTGCCCTGCCCCCATACACAATTCTGCCACGAGGCCACTGCGTGACCTTGGACGTCTGACTTGCCCTCTCTAGGAAAGTCTGATCATTCACATGGGAAGCGGCTCAGCTGAAGACTCTCTAAGATTCATTACTGCTCTCGAAAAAGAAACCCCGAGGCCTCCACCTGAGCAGTCGGAAGTGAGTGTCGGGATTAAATGAGATACTCCTGTGAGGTGCGGAGCCTGGCGCTCATTACATGTCAGCCACGCCTGGCCCCCGGGTACTCCACCTCCAGGCCCAGATCAGACACCGTCCCCTCTCCCAGGCCTCGCCCGACTCTCCCTGTCCACAGAAATCCCTCCAGCCTCTCAGTCCTCACCCTGCACTTGTCTCCGTGTCCCGTCTGGTCCTATGGTTAGGGTTCAAAGTCCTCTCCAGACTGGGGGACCCCTGAGGATGGCCTCCATTTGATTCATCTTTGGAGCCCAGGATTTAAGGAAATAAGGAAGGAAGGAGGGAGAGAGGAAAAAAGAAGAGAAGGAGGGAAGGAGGGAGGGAGGAAGGAAGGAAGGAAGGAAGAAGGGAAGGAGGGAGGGGAAAGGGAAGGGAAGGTGGATGGATGGATGAGGGATGGATGAGGGATGGATGAGGGATGGATGGATGAGGGATGGATGGATGGAAGAAAAGAGAGACATATCTAAAGAACTAGCTGAGGGAAAGAAATGCCCACACCCCAAGCCCCATGTTCAGTGAAGTGCCCCTCCCTAAAGAAGAAATAAAAACGCTCTATAAACATTTTTGAAAAGGGTTACCTCCACGAGTCATCAGGGAAATACAAACTAAAACAATGAGCTATTTCTTGCCTGCCGCATTGAGAAAAAGAAAAAGAGGGGAAAGAAGAAAAAGAGGAGAGGAAGACGAGGAAAGGGGGGGTGGGGAGAAGGAAGGGGAAGAAGAACACACCCCGTGCAGGCAAGGACGAGGAGGAACGTGCATGCACATGTTATTAGTGAAGGGTAAACGGGCGACCCTTTGTGCAGGGCAGTCTGGAAATAGCAAATCAATTTGGCAAGCGACTACCCTTCGACCTAACAATCCCACTACTAGGAATCTAGCCTAGGAAACACAGATTTATAAACAAGGATGCTCACTGCATCCCTGTTCCTAACCGTACCAAAAAAAAAAAAAAAAAAAAAACTGGAAGCAACTAATAAACGTTCACCAACGGAGGACCGGAAGTAATTTCTGGTCCCTCCGTTCTGGAGCAGCATGGCTGCTGAAGTGGAGTGGGTCTCTAACGCTGACCTGCGGTATCTCCTAGGGCCCTTGACCCTGGCTGCACACTCCAAGTACCCTGGAAGCTTCAACAGAGAACCTGAGCTGGGTGGGACCACAGAGACTCCGGACGACTGGGTCTGTGGTGGGGCCCAGGCGACGTTACTTCCTTAAGCACCTAAGATGATGCTGCCAGGTGCCACCGAGATTGGAAACTCACCGCGACGTGAAGACAGCCCGGAACAAAGGGCAGGCGAGCAACACAGACACACCGTCTGGGTCTCAAATGATGTGTGTGGGGGTGCACACAGTGTGTGTGGGTGCACACACACACGTGTTTGTGTAAACGCGCCGCAGAAAAAGTCTGGCAGAAGAGATAACTGATAACGGTGCTTATCTCTGGGGAAGGAAGGATTACATTTTTTTAAAGATGCGCAAAATCTTTTTTTTTTTTAAAGAGGTTGACTACGGACAGCCCAAAAGGCAGAGCGCGCAGATGGGTGGGGCGCAGGATAGACCCAGGCCTTCCCTCGGGCCCGTCCGAGCCCAGAGTCTGGGGCTTGGTCCGGCCCCTGGGGAAATGCGAGTTTCTCTGTTGCCTTGTCGGCCCCTGAGGCAGTTATAAAGAAAGGTGATGGTTACTGACGGTGGCTCTGGAGCCAGACAAGGCCTGGGCCGGCCCTGCTCTGCCGCCTCCAGCAGCACGACCTTGGCCCAGGTACCTCTTTGCCTGGCTCGTGCAGCTGTGCAGCCCAGAGCAGCCGAGAGCTGGGTGAGAGCCGCGGGGGGAACTCGCAAGGGCTGAAGGCAGAGCTTGGCACAGTACGGGCCTGGCCATGACTGTCCCTCCACGTGTCCCTCTCCCCAGGGATCAGGGCTGGCCGTGCTGGTGGCTCTGGACAGGCTTATGGGGACCTGGGCATTCTCTGCCCACACTGTCCCCGAGTTAGAGAGGCGCCAGAGACGCCGCGGGACGATGCGTGGCAGAGCCCCGGAGGCAGAGAGGCCCGGGCCGCCACAGGCTGAGCTGTGGGACAACTGAGAAGACACGACGACACAGTCACGCTCTTGACACTTCCCCTCAGTCCTCTAAGACAGGGGTCCCCAGCCGGAGCAGGAGGGGGCGGCGGCGGGTGACGCTTCCTCCGCGTCTGCGGCCGCCCCCAGCGCCGGCTCCGCCGCAGATCATCGGTCGGGCGTTAGGTTCTCCTGGGAGCCCCGGTCCCTGGTGTCACAAAAGTTGGGGACCGTGTTCTAAAAGGCCAGAGAGCAACGGAGGACCCAGCTGCCCTGCTGCAGTGGCTCCTGGCGCGGCCGCCACGCTCCGTGGACTGGTCACTTCAAAAAGCAACTTGAAAAGACCTGACGTCTGAGACCCGTCCAGCCCGTCATATTTCAGAGCCAAAGCTTCAGGGTTTTTCCTTCTTACATCCCAAGAACCACAATCCTTAATCGTCTAAGACAAGGAGCTACCCCAGCTGGCTCCATCCCACGTCACAGACAGAGAAACCGAGGCCCACGGCGGGAGCTCTCTTGCTCCAGGTCACAGAGCGCGTGTCCTCCGACCCACCCCCTCCCCCGCAAGAGAAGCACTCGACCTTGACTCCGACCTGCAGTGAGAAGGGGTCTTCCCTTTGCATTCTGAGCTTTATGGCGGATCCCCCTGCCAACGCACCCTTTCCTCCTTCCCACATCCTTGTCCCGACGCCATCTCTCAGCCGACGTCCCCGACAGACGAGGACGGTTCCGCAGCCCCGCCACAGCGAGCAGGGTCAGCGCGGCCCACGCCGAAGCCCCCCTTAGCAATGATGGGGGGGATGGGGTGTTACTCAATGAAAAGTTCTGTTTTCTTTAAACTTAGCACAAAAATCTCATAGTGCTTTTATCGTTTAAAAGCAAGGTTTTATGACCTCGCACAATGCTTGGCACCGAGCCTTCCAGGAGGACAGGTAGTGACACTTAACAGCAGCGTGAGAATGGGCGAAGGATGAGGGGGGGAGGGCGGGCGCAGAAACCCAGGCCCCAAGGGCACGGGCTCCCAGCCGCTCCCACCCCCTGAGCACAGCGTAGGGGTGAAGGGAGGTGGGGGAGGGGCAGGAGAGCCCAAGTCCTGCTCAGCCCTTAAGGACAGTCTGTGCTCCCTACCAGCTCGCCCACTCACTCGCTCATTCATTTAGGATCCCATGGACGCGTTGCCCACCCATCCATTTCCTCCACCGTTTACGCATTTATGTATTGACTTAAAAAATCCTTTTGGACACAAGGACCCAGCAGCTGGAGCCGAGGACGTCTACGGGTGAGCGTGGGGTCGTGGAAGCCACCAGGCGGGACGGCCTCCCTTACCGAGAAACCCTTCCCGAGCGAGCAGGCACTCGAGCTCTGCCAGCTCTCAGCAGAGCTGCTCTGGGGACCGGGGACTTGAGTCACTCCCACGGCCCCAGGAGACAGCACTGGGACCAACGCACCTAAATTACGGGGGTTGGGGGGGTCGCCACGGACGCCCCCGCGAAGTCCGAATGGGCTGGACTCCAAGTCTCCTTTCCAACCGAGGACGCTCAGGCTCCTAAGAAGTTCAGAAGCCAAAAGGAAGGTTCCCATCTTCTCGACAGGCGGGCCAGGGCCCCGGCTGGCCGGCCGGTCCCCGAGGGGCACGGGGCATCTGCAGAGCTGTCCCGGGCACTGGGGAGTATGTGCCCTGCTCGCCGCTCCCGAGAGAACCCAGCGCTCTCTGCGGCCTCCACCACAGGTGACAGGAGCCTGCTCTTCTTTCCATCCATGCTCCCCCCCCCTGCTGCCAGGAGCCCACTCCCCTCCCTCACCTCTCCCCGGGGACTCTCCGGAGCTGGTGACTGTCTCTCCTCTCCCCCAGTTCAGACCCGCAGCCCCAGGAGGCGAGAGACAAAGCCCCATCTCTGCTTTAGGAACCGGAAGTATGCTACGTGTTGCTGGTGGCATCGAGGTCCTGCAGCCCCCAGGCCAAGGGGGTGCACCGGCCTGGACGGGGCGGCCACTGCCCCCCAGCTCCCTTAGCCAGCCCTGCCCTGCTCCCGAATCGAGCCCAGACGGCCATCACTCTGCCTTCAGGTGGGTAAAATTCAGCGCAAGGAGTTAGGTGAACAATATGTTTTATTTAATTAGGATCAACAGAAGAGATAAACCTCACAGCAGGATCAGAAATGACAGCCCTGCAAAAAATAATTCATGCCCAGGTAACGAAAGGGCAAATTTCAATTACAGAGAAACCAGGGGAGCAAAAGGCGCCTGGCTCCTCCTCCGAGGAGAACAGGGCCAGCGTCTCGGTCCCCAGAACCGAAAATCGAGGCACCTAAGTGGCCGTTCCGGAGCAGCTGGCCCTCGCCGATCCCCGCCGCAGACATGCCAGCCGGGGTGGAGGGGGCGGATGAGCTCAGGGCGCCCCTGGCAGGCCGGTGACGGGGCCAGGCGCATCTACCCTGCCAGGGCCACTGGGCAGGCTCAGTCTCCAGAGGAACAGTGGCCACAAGGACACTCGAGAGGAGGAACGTTCTGATCCTAAGTGGCCACCTGATCACCCAACTGCGGTAAGCGCCCCTCCTGCCCTGCCCCCAGCCCCCAAGCCTGGTGAGGTCCCAACCGCACGCCCTGCCCCAGCTGTGAGCCCGGAAGTCCCACCTGTCACACGAGAGCCAGCAAGCGCACCGCCAGCCCTCCAGAGGGTCGGCTCATCTCCTGAGCCCGTTCCCCAGTTCTCCACCTGGAAAAATGGAGGCCTGGAATCGGACGGCCTCCTGGGAAGGGGTGGGCTGAGACGCCCCCCAGCCCACCGCCACCTGGGCGCTGACGGAAACTGAAAGCTCCTGGTGGCGATGGTGGGAGCGGTCAACGGCAGCACGAACGAACGCACTTAACACCGCTGAACCCCACTGAACCGTGCACTTCAAAATGGTTAAGGTGGTACGTTGTGTTGTGCGTGTCTTATCTCAGTTCTTAAAAAAGGGAAAGAATCAAAGAGTTTGAGCCCCTCCTCAGACCGGCTGGGTGAGCATCGCCAGGACCTGGGCCGGGAGCCTGCCATGTGAAGCAGCCTGACTCCAGGCGGAGGTGAGGAGCACCCAGCTGGGGGTCGGCGATGAGGGCGAATTCCTTCTCTCCCCAAACCCGGGCTCCCCTCCCCCTTCCCCTCTCCAGCACATGGCCCTGAATCGTCTCAAGAAATGCTTCTTGTGAGAATAAGGATGCGAAACCACGCGTTCTCCAAGTTTCTCAGCCCAAGGAAATACGGTCATTGACACATTCTGCCTCCGGAAGGCATGCCCCCCACGCGCCCTCCTTCCCAGGGCGCAGCCCCCGCAGACAGCTCAACCCGTGCGGTTCTCTCCCATCCCCAACGCCCTGGGCCTGGGGTGACACCCGCCCAGCACCCCCACTCGCTGTAAGAGGGAAGTCGAGGCTGAACTAGTGAGCCCTTCTACAGAGCCCCATTTTTATATTCCAATTCAGAAGATGACACGAACATCTGCTTTCACTTCAAGACATTAATTTTCAATTATTGGAGGAAAACAAAATTAGTCCTGACAAATTGCTGGTGAACACGGGCTCTCGTCTGGCGGTTCGTAATCACAACTTCGGGGGCCCACCTCAGTGTCCTCCGATGGGTGTTCCCAGGGTCCCTGTCATTGGCGTCAGGGGCAGCGGTGTCCTTGCCCCGAGTTCTGCCCACTCACAGGTAACTGCCCCTTCAACAGTCAGGTTCAGAGAACTAAGGAATTCGAGGCTTGCTTCTTTCTGGAGAAGGCAGCAATGAAGGTGGCGGGAGGGGAGGGATCAATAAAAAACACCCGCCTTGACCATTTTCAGCTCTGGACCTTTCAGTAGGAGGATGTCACACACTTAAGCGGAAACCCCAGTCCTCCCGACTCCGAGGGTGCCCTGGCCTCACAGTCCTGCAGTGGGAGGAGGTGGTTCCCCTCCTACCCCTCCATGATGTCACCCAGGAGTCTAAACCCCAAACTCAATGGCCCTGGCCTCTGGGATCGGGAATGCTTACAAGTCTCCTGTCACAAAAACCTGTTTGCTGGGGTCCCATCCACTCAGGAACCTGGTTCCACCCCCTCAGAATCATCAGGAAATAAAGCAAGAAAACCCTGAATCTACCAACCTCAAGGACCCCAAATTCCTGAGAACGGCCCCTTGATAAGAGATTATCAACACTGTAATCTCATTTGCTGCGTTTTTCATGTGTCTTGGCTGCTGTAGGCACTGTATCAATAAGACGCCGCTGAAATGTGAATGAGCAGAAGAATTCAGAGATAATGATGTGGCAATCTTTGAATCTGACTTGTCACCATTGAAACCGGAGTGTGTTTGCCAGCTACCACGTGGGGCTGGGGGCTGGAGGGAGGGGTGGGGACACCAGAGGGAAGAAGGCCAGAAAACCAAAACAAAACAAAACAAAACAACAAAGGAAAATTATATCTTGAAGAAGAGAATGAAAGCCATCGCCACTTCCAAAGTCAACTGGGTAACTGAGCTCTGACATTGTGTAATTGACTTTGCAAGCAGAACAACAGCTACGTAACAAAGAAAATGTCAGTGTTTTCACAGCGCTAATCTATAACGCTGCGAGGGCCTCCCGCTGTCAGCCGGAGCTGACAGTACAATAGCTTTCAAAGGGATATTACCATCATGCTTTTATTCCTGACATCAATCAAGACAAAGAGAATCCTTTTCACAAGACATTAAAAATCAAACCTTTTACACGAAGACAGGTACGACGGCCGGCCTCCTTCGGCCGGCCTCCTTCAAGACAGCCGCGCAGAGCAATCGGCTAATTGGCACGCCTTGAAAGCGGTAAAGTATTTTTTTTACTGAGTGTGCAACCCCAATCGGTGGCCGATCCCAGCAGGTGAGCTGTGAATCAAAAGTTTCCGGGCGGCATTCCCCACTCCCCTCCCCTCCCCCAGCCCTCCCACGGTAGGTGGGCCCAGGGAGCCGACCAGCCAGCCCCGAAAACTTCACGCGGGATGTAAGGGGATGTAACCGATCCAAGCTTAACGAGCCCGTTTTGGGTGCGAACCCAGTCTGATTACCGACTAACGTGTTTATGCACAGAACACCCTCGCAAGCTGACAGGAATTCGCAGAAATTGTCAAATTCACCAGCCGCGGCATACGGAGGTTTTCCCGGGGACCCACAGTGCCGGGGATCCCACCAACAGTTTTCAAGGGATCCTTCTGTTGTGCTTACCCTAGACCTGCATCTAGGGCAAACGTTTTCGAGACACGGAGGGACTGTTCTTTGCCGACACCCCTGTAGCACGGACAAGGTCCGGGAAAGTTAAGGCCATTGTAACCTCAGCCGAAGAAACAGTTCGCTACACCCACCCACCCGCCTCGGTGAAAAGAACGAGGGGGCCACCAGGAAAGCCTGCGTGCCCTCGAGACGGTGTGGGATGCCGGCATGTCAGCAGTTGGCATCCCTCTCAGAGACCGGCAGGCCCAGGAGCAGGGAAGCTGAGAAGCGCGAAGAGTTGCGAGAGCTCATTATCGACACGCTCGCCAAGCCTCGAAGTCGCAGAGGTGCGGAATCCGCCGGCCTGCCAAGGGGTCCAGATGCCACGGCCCCCCCGTCTTCAGGGCTTGACCGCGCCACTGGTCTAGGTGGCCTCAAGCCGCAGACTATTTATGCTGAAGAGGAGATATGAGCCACTCAGTTTCCAGCAGGGGGTCCCTCTGGAACTCAGAGCCACGGTGTTTTGTGACTTTTCCCTCTGGTACCTAACAGACCATCTGCCAAAACTATGCAGAGAGTCCAGTCCCTCAAACGCAGAGCTGTTACTACGCAAGCATCTGTAGCACAAAAGGATGTTTTCACTTTTCAGACAGGACTGGACACCGTTACTTATTGTTAAACAGGATCTGAACAACGGGTGCTGTTCACTTCACTGCAAAATGGGCAGAGGCTTTAAAAGAAGGGGGAAGTGGCCCCGACACGGCCCGGAGGGGCCACATTGTCCCCAGCACCACCGGCACCTACCTCGGCCTTTTTCCACGAGCCAGGCAGCCGGCCTGCTCCACCAGCCTCAGTGGCAGCTCCCTTCCGTTTACACATCCAAATGAACAGTTAAGAGAAATCAATGCATCTAATTGCCAGACTATTAAATCCTACGTCAGGGGAAGAATTCCACAGCCACCGGCTTTAAGAGTTGGCTACCGATACTGGCAATTATTGCAACTTTCTGTTAGGACTAAACCAGACCTCCAGCCTTTGCCCCCCAGGCTAGAACGCCATACTCAGGGAGGCTGAACTCCCGTTTCCTCTCCGGATTCCCCCCCTCCTCCCTCACCGCCCCTCCTCCGCCCCCAACACGCTGCAGCGTGCCACCACCGGATCTCTAGGGCTGTAAAGTCACCAGCATCTTGCACCTATCCTTATTAAGGCATACTAGGCACCTTGTGGTTAAACATTTAGCAGGGTCCTCCTGCCACAGGCACATGGTTATCTTATTTTATCGCTTGTGAAGTTTTTTTGCAAGGAAACAGGTATAAGAATCTAAATAGCAATTACAAGACAGAAAGGATGTTGTTGAGAGTCACAGGCCCTTCCAAAGCTGGGAATGGGTGACTTAATTGAGGGGGGGCGGGATTAAATATTAAGATTAAGTGTCAGCTGCCCCAATCCACATAGAAAGCTAGAGAACCTATAAAGGGTTTGTTTTGTCCTTCCTACAAGATCATGTACATTTAGCCAAACAAATCTCGACAATTTACACTTGTATGTGGTCTCAGCTGAATCAGGAAACCTGTAACCTCAGAACGCCTCTATTTATTACATCTCAATTATTTCCATGGAAACACGAGCAGCGGCGAGCTACAGTGTTCCCAAGTCCCTAGACCACCAAATTTATAAGACGGACTTTGGAGGAGCTGTAGGCTGGCAGGAGAGGAGGACAGAGAAGGGGAGGGGCGAGCAGAGAAGTCACTGGGGGCACTTCTGGATGTTGGGGCGGGGAGGGGCGTGGACACAGCGTAACTGCTAATTAATAGTAAGAACTGTAATTAACAGGCAGTTGCTAGACGGAGAAAATCAACAGTATTACAAATTATTCAAAAGTTTTAAGCCGAGGCTGGGAAAAAAATGTATTAATTTTCTGTGTAAGTAAACGGGCTGTTTCGTGGGTCTGTGGAGGCAGCGTGGGTGAAGGTAGACAGGTTAGCCAAACCTGACAGTCATTGTCAGCCAAAATAACATCAGTGAGATGTGATGAGAACGGTCCCCAGAACGAGGCCAAAATTATCAAAGGAACAAATCATCACACTGCCACACCACACCACCTGGAAACAAAAAAGGGGAGAATGGCGGAGGGAGGGGAAAATCAGTCAGAAAATGTGACTTTTATAACATTCATGGTTTGGGGGCTGTTGTGGTTTTTTTTTTTTTTTTTAATCACGAGGTTTTTGAAAACCAATGAGGCTGTTCTCCCCCTCGAATCTCCTGCCCCAGCCGCCTTCCCTATTTGCTGGGTGCCCTCCCTAGGAGCCGTGTTTTCCAAAGGAGGTCACACATCCCGGGGGGACAAGCGACCCCACTCCAAAGGGGGTCTGTGTTTGTGAGGGGGAAGTGAACCCCCCACCCCCGAAGCCTGTGTGATGTTCAAAGCAGCAATCCCTATGCTTTCAAATCACACTTTCTGAGCGTCCACTAGAAATTGTTATATTTCTGTCCTTCCTTCCTGCTATGGGTTTTCACATTTCCGAGATCAATTACAAATTACAGGCGAGCGACTGTCACAGCAGAACGCGCGGGCCGGGAACGTGCACAATGCCTCCACGTCAGCCCTGACACACAGCAGTGAAGGCAAAATAAAATACAACAAAGCGAAAGAGGTACCACTGTTCCTTAAGAAGCACCTTCAAGCATCTTTAAAGGTGAAGACCCGCCGTTTGAAATGCTTAGTGTGGAGCTGTCCACACTCAAGGACACGCTTTTGAATATTGCTGGGGGTGGGGGGCGCAGTTCTTGAACAGCAATAAATCCATCACCTGCTGCAACTCTTATCTATTCAAATTATCTTCTCTCTTTAATTCCTCCCTTGATGAGTGGCCACATCTCTACCCTATTCACCCCGGTAAAGTGAATAAAAGGTGAAGTGGTAAGAGACAAGGGTTGTAGTTGCTTTTGGAAAATGCAAAGAACCACAGGGACAAAACAGGATCTCGGATTCCGAGGGCAAAAACGTGCACTCGGTTGATGTTTCCAACACTTACGAAATGCCTACTTTGGTCTCCCTCCCTCGGTTAGCATGAATTGCCTGCTCAGCCTCCACACACAAACATCGACAGAGAAACACCCATTTAAAATCATGTTGAGGCTCATTTCATGGAAGGCTGACGACCAATTCTTGACTCTTTCTCAGAGAACCGAGTGAGTTTTAGCATTAGGGTTCGCGCAACTCCGAACCACCCACCCATCTGTTCACTGCGAGTTGCTCTACCCTTGCTTTCTGGGTCCAGCCTTCTAAAATAAGGAGGCTGGGAGGCACCGATCAAGGTAGAGGTAGGTAACTTCACTTCCTTTATGAAAAATCTGCTCTTATATACCCAGATTTAACTCAAAATCAACTGCCCGAGTTAGATAAAACTGTTTTCCCAACCAGAGACCGGATTCTACATTTTCTTCTGGGCCACCTTAAGTGGCTCTAGAAAGCCCGAGCAGTGAGCCAGAGAAAAGAAATCAAATATTATTTCAAAGCACTGAGCCCTTCTATTCGGCAAAAGGACAAACGTCTACCATGTTCCTGTCCCCTTCTTGGGGTATCCCTTCTGGTTCCCTTGTCCTCTAGTCTGTAAGGCAAGCCAGGCTGGCGGGGAATGGGGTGCCTGCCAGGGTGAGGGGAATCACAGCAACTTCTCTCTCGTGGAAAAAGAAAAGGAAGCAGGCGGGTGGCAGAGAGTTTGGACTGAGTTGATCTGCTTCTTAGATGACAAGGAGGGTGGGTCTGTGCTGAGCCGGGTACCGAGAATCTCCTGGGACTCCAGGAGGAGAGCAATGGCGGTGTCGCAGGACCCTCGCTGCCTGATTTTCAGTCCCAGCCATTCCAGCCAGGAGCGAGGCTGGCAGGAAGGGAGCGGGGCCCCAGCGCCTTCCCGCGCAGGCCTCCAGGAAATGAACTTTTCAGAGCAGAACTGGTCTCGGGCCAGAGGTCATCAGGGGAGCTGGGAGAGGACACGGGCCGGGGGACTTCTGGCTTCAGAGACTCTGCCGCTCTCATCCTGTCCCTCCTCTCTCACCTCCCGGCAAGGCCGGGCACCCACCAGAGGAGCTGGAATCCGGACAAAGCAGCAGGCAAGGCCTGGAGAGGCCAGCCGGTGGGGACAGAAGGGCAGGGGAGGAGCTCAGTCGCCCGCGCGGCCTCTCTCTGGGGCCTCTGCTCTCCAGGGACCCACTTGAGCCGGGCCCCCGGAGGAAATAGAAAGCAAAGCAGGGAGACGAAGGGGTGTGTGTGTGTGTGTGTGTGTGTGTGTGTGTGTGTGTGTGTTCACAAACGTGTGAACTCCGGGGACCCGATACAGAAGGCCGGCCTGGGTGTCAAGGATGTGGGTGCCCAGGGTCGGGTCCCGGGGGCCCTCAGCGCTCCCCTGGGGACCGGCGCCCCACCGGCGTTGCGCAGACAATGAACTCCTGGCGGGGGCTCCCGGCCGGGTGGGCCTCGGTGGAGGAGACAGGAAGTGTGGGGGCCCGGGCCGGGTGCGCGGCCGGCCAGGGGGCGGGGAGGGGGCGCCCGACGGCCGGGGCGCGCGCGAGCAACGCCCGCCGCCCTCCGAGTCCGGCGGCGACAAGGTGGGGGCCGAGGAAAGGCGGCGAGGCCCGGGGTCCGGCGAGAGCGGCCTCGCCGCCTCTTCCTTCCTCCCGCCCGCCGCCGCCGAGATTCGCAATCCCCGCCAAGTCGGGCCCGCACCCCTTGATTGGCCACGCGGGCCCGGGGCCCGCACGCAGGGAGCAGCGAGGGCCCCTCCGCGGCGCCCCCCGGCCCGGGTCCCCCACGGGCGGCGGCGCCGGGCCCGGAGCGGTAGTGGGCGCCCAGGGTGTCCGCGACGCGCCCCTCCAGCGCCCCCGCCTCCCGCTCGCGGCTCCCCCTCCCCCTCCGCCTCCGCCTCCGCCTCCTCTCCGCTCGCTCGCGCGGGTCCCCGGCCGCCCGCCCGCTCGCCGGTCCCTCCTCCCTCGCTCGCTCCCTCCCTCCTCGCTCGCTCGCTCGCGCCTCCGCCGGGCCTCGCTCGCTCACCTTTCACCGAGCGCGGCTTCGCCTGCTTCCGCCTGGACATGTCCGGGGCTCCCGGCGCTCCGTCGCCCTTCGCGGCCGGCTCCCCCCGCCGCCCCGCCGCTCCGGGCTGCCCTTCTCCCCCTTCTCCTCCGCCTGCCTCTCGGAAACTTTTTTTTTTGCGGCCGGGTCGGCGGCTGCGGGGAGCGGATCCCAGGTCCGGGGCGGCCTCCCTGGGGGGGGCGGCCCGGGCGGCCGAGGCCGCTCGGGGGCGGGGGGAGGCCCGGGGGGCGCGCCGGGGCCCTGCCTGTTGCAATGCGGCAGCCGGGGGCTTGCGGTCCCAGCGGCGGTCCCAGCGGCGCGGGGAGTCCGGAGGCCACTCGGCCGAGCCGAGTTATGCAAAAAAAAAAAAAAAAAAAAAAAAAAAAAAAAAGCCGCCCCCCTCCTCCTCCTCCCCACCCCCCGCCGGCCCCCGGCCCCTGCGGCCCCCTCCCTCCCTCCCCACCCCACCGCCACCCTCACCCTCCTCCTCCTTCTCCTCCTCCTCCGCCCCTTGCCGGATTTTTGTGCAAAGTTTGCAGGCGTCCGGCCACGCAGCCCGGTGCGGAGCTCACAATGAGCCCATCTGAGGAGGGGGGACGGGGCTGGAGTCGAGGGGTCTCGGGGGGGGGGACCGGGAGGCGGTCGGGAGCACGGAAGCTCAATACCCCCCGGAAAGAAAAAAAAAAAAGCCTTCAAATTATCCCCTGCCGCACCAAAAAATAATAATAAATATTAACGGCTAAAAAATAAAAATGCCCAAACGCTTGGTTTGGAGATTATGATGGATGGGGGGTCCCTCAACTCAGCCTACTTAGGGGGCCCGAAACGGCCGCAGGGGCTCGGAAGCCACAGCTTGGAGCCGCTGGCTCACGCCCCCTTCTCGGGCTCTCGGCTCGGTCCGGCGCCGGCCCCCGGAGGAGGAAGGGGCGCGCGGGGGCGCTCAGGCGGCGGCGGGCAGGCGCGCCCGTGCCCCGGGCATCGCTCAGCCCGTGCGCCGGGCCGCCGCTGCCTGCCCTCGGGCTGCGGTGCTCAGCGCGCGGCGCGCAGCCGATCCCCAGGCCGGTGCCAAGTCGCCGGCCCCGCTAGCTGCCTCCATGGGCCAGGGGCTCGGAGAGGGGGGAGGCGGCGGAGGAGGAGGACGAGCAGGCGGCGGCCGGGCTCCCGTCCTCCCGGGCAGCGGCGGCGGCGGCTGCGCCCCGGCTCCTCCACGCTCCAGCCGGCGCCGGCCCGCCCGCCAGCCTCCCTTGCGCTCCTGTCTTCTTTGTGGTCGCTGGCTCTCCTCCTCCCGATCCGGCTGCTGGGGCTGCACTGCAGAGACACATAATAAAGCCAGGCTTGGCTGGAAATGTAGCCGGGTCCCAGCAGGAGGATGTGAGGAGCGGAGTCCCGGCGGGGGAGCGCTCTGATCCCGTGGGGCGCCCCGCACTGCTCCGGCTCGGATCAGACGGAGAGAGGGCCAACAGCACCGAGCGATGGACAGCGCTGGAAATACAGCTCCGGCCGCCCGCAAAACCCGGACCGCGGCGGCGGCGGCGGCGGCGGCGGCGGCGGGCAAGCACGGCGCGAGCACCGCACCGGCACGCGGGGCCGACTCGGGCGCTGGCGGCACCGGGGGGCGGGGGGAGGTGGGAACAGACACAGGGCCCGCGCGTGCTGTCAAACTCGCCCAGATGCATGAGCAGCACAAACTGCAAAAAGTGAGGGAAGAGGTGGGGGCGACGAAACGGGGCGAATTGCCCCAACGCTGCCACCTCCGCAAATTGTGTCCCACGCACAACAGTTCTCGCTGGACCTGACCTTTCGCTCTCGGGTTTTGCCCATCGGTCGGTGTTTGAAGGCCATCGCTGCCCATATACACTCTCTTCCACCACTGGGCTAACTCTGGGCGCTCCGCACCCGCATTTGTAGGGTTCCGCGTCTGGTTGCGCGCTTCTCAGTTAAGATTATAAATGGAAGAGCTTAGCCCCCAAACATTGCGGCCGTACCGCCTCCCCCGCAGTTGACAGAAGACGCCAGCTCCTACTTTCCACAAAGTTTTGCCCCGGCCACCAGGGGGCGCCTCGCGTCCCTGCAGCCGGGGACCAGTTGAGGCTCGGGTCTTGGACCGCGCGGGGGAAGGGCTCCGACTCAGAAGCCGGCCCCAGGCCGCTCCCCTACACCGACCCTTTGCAGATTCCCCTCCCCCGCCAGCTGCAGGCGGCCAGGTCCAGGGTGGGGGATCGGCCCCGACGTTGCCCCCCTCCCGGGCGAGTGGCGCCACCTTAGGCCGGCTCGCCCCAGAGCTGGGAGAGCCGAGCGGGTGCGTGGCGCGGCGCTGGGGGTTATCAATCTCGCGGATCGATAAGTTGCCACTTGGAGAGGGGAGGGCTGTGTCCCCTCGGAGACGAGTTACCCAGGGCAACCTTTCACGGAAAAACCCGCTGCCCGCGGCGAGCCGCGCCGGGGCCGGCCGGGCAGCGGCGCCCGCCCGGAGCAGGGCGCCTGCGCCCCGCGGTTCCCCCGCGCTCCCACCGCCAGCCCGGCCCGCGGTCCCACCCTGCTCGTCTCTCTGGGCCGATTGCAGGCGCATGTCACCCCGCACCCCGCGCCCGGGGAGCGCGGGCCCGCGGGTGCGGGTAAGGGCCTGGGGGGCGGGGGAGGGACGAGCTCGCGCGCTGGAGGCGGTCTCAGAGGAAGAGTCGGGTGACCGGCGAAACGAAACGCCGAGCCGGACACCCTGACACCGGGAGACAGAGAGCGAGGCTCCCCGGAGCCAGGACCGACTGTCCCCTACCTGAGACTCAGGCCCTGAGGTCTGCCCCTCCCCAAGTTAGACTGCCACCCCCGGGTCACCGCCCTCCCCAGCTCTTCCGTCCGAGAGTGTCCAACATCTCGGCCTTCGCGGAGGGAAGTGGGAGCCGCCTCCCGCAGCTTGGGGGTGGCCGGGGTTAGGCTGGGAGGGGTGCCAAGGGCCAGAGCGAGGGCAGAGGCCGCGAAGCGCCTGGGAAGGAGCCAGGAAGGAGGGGCCGAATCAGCGGCTCCCCCACCCCCGCCGGCGCCTGGGATCAGGGCCCGCGGAGAGAGGCTGACAGGCGGCAGATGGCACACGCTGGGGGAGGGGGGCGATTGGCCTCGGCTCCGGGGTGCCCCCGCCGTGGGCTCCTTCTCCTAGGGGGAGGGGGCGGAGAACAGCCCCCGGCTCGCCCTCCCAGGCTCTCTGGGGGGCTGGAGACTGCAGATCACGCCCAGCCGAGATCCGGGAGAGAGGGGGGCGGACAAAAGGAGCTCGGTGGGGAAGGGGTGTGCGGGGGGGGGGGGGGGGGGAGGGGTTACGGGGGGGGGCAGGCCCGCAAGCTGCCCCTTTTCCATCTTCAGGGAACTGTGGAAGGCCCAGAGGCTGGAGGTGGGGGTGACAGGATGAAGGACAGGCGACAGGCTATCCCAAACCAATCCACAAGAGCAGGGGGGACTGGAGAAAGAAGAGCACAAAGTTTTTTGGACCCCGTCTTGCCCGTGGCGGTCACACACGTTCGCGTCCCTAGGCTCAGCCCTCCACTGCAAGACCTGGCTGCCGAGGCCCAGCTCAGTGGCAGTCAGGGTGAGGAGGACCCGCGGCCTGGTCCCCGCTTCCACCTGCTTTCTCTGGAGCTTGTTTCGTTTTTAACTCCTTCCAGAAAAAAATACTATTTTAAGGAAAATTCCAGAGCAGCAAAGAGCTGGTAGCTCCTACTGAAAGGGCCTCAAGAGGCACCGGATGAAGGCAGGGCTAACTGCCCTGTCTCTTGGGCCTTGCTCCTCACCAGCCTGGTGACCTGGGACCAGAAAAAGAGGTTATTCTCAGATGGTGTCTTATACCCCACCTATGATTTCCAGCAGGGCATCCAGGGGGCTGGGCCCCTCCCCTGTGAGAAAGGCCCCCAGGACCTCTTCCCCATCAGCAGAGGACAGCTGCTCCCACCCTCTGCAGAGGTGCCCCTGGGGGAACCCTTCGTCAGCTCTGAGGAGCCACCAGCATAAATGCAAAAGAAATTACAAGTTGGTGGTTTTGAAAACAAATAAGACCACCGCTCACACAAAGCACATCTTCCTTCCAAGTCATGACTTTGCTGGAGGAATGGGCACCTGCCCGCCAAAGTGCTACCCGATTCTGCTCCGTCCTAATGATGTATGCCAGAGACAGCAAGTGAGGCTTCCTCCTCGAATTTCAAAAAGAGGCAGGTGTCTTCCCCGAGCAGGACTGGCCCTATGTGACAAAAACAAGCTAGGACAATAAAGTAAGTTAAGATAGGGTTCCGTTGTGGCCTTGAAAAGAGTAACCCCAAAGAGTCCTCAGCATTGGTCAAGAGGCACTTTGCCATAAGCGACCACATGACCACCTTCTCCTATCTACACCTGCCCAGGCACCCCTTCTCACACACACACCATAAATGACACTCGAATACGTACAATCTGAATTGGTGATTTTGTCTTTTACAGTTTTTTGCTTGAAAGTCACGCTGTCCACCACAGAAAACTTGCATCAACCTGTATTGCAGAGTCATTCTGGGGAAGGACGTTTAACCCCCCCAGTCTCCTCTGGGAAATAAGTTCATTCCTCTCTTCATTTGTTTATTGATTGATTGATTGCATGCCTACTGTGTGCTAGAGCTGAAAGTAAAACAGTAAGGGCAGCCCACGGGCCCTCCTGCCAGGGCCTGTTCTCCGGTGGGGAGGCTGACTTTTAAGAAACGGCCACACAAATAATTATTTAATTACAGTTTTAAACGCGCCTGAGAAGAAAAAGTATAGTGTACATGAAGCCAAAAAGCAGAAGGTGTCAGCAGTGGTGAGCCAAGAGCCTGGAACAGGGAGCGAGAGTTGGAGGCGGAGTGAAGAGCATGTGTAAAGGGCCTGGGGTGGAAAAGAGCTGGGCGATCCTGAGAGGAAGCTGTCACAGCTCCAAGCAGAAGGCCGAAGGGGGCGGTCGCAGCCAAGAGTAGGAGCCAATCCGATCCATCTTCCACTCCAGGCTCCCTCGAGGCCCGGCCGGAGAATGTGGAGTGAGACTCTCCGTGTCTCCATTTGATCGTGTTCCTGTATGCCGTGGGCCTGGCCCAGAGCGAGGCCACGAGGCCTGAGGGCTACCAGGCCCTCAGCTTCTTCCCCTCATAGTCTCCCCTTCACCCCCTGTCAAGGTCAACCACATTTCTGGAGAGAGATGCCAATCTCACAATGGCAAATTCCCTCCTTCCTCTGGTTCCCTTAAGGCAGACATGCCCCTGCTTTCTAGAATCTTTCAGCAGCTTTAGGTCTACTGGGAAGCCTGTGTCTAGTGGATTTGACTTTTCCTTTTTCTTTGTTTGCATTTTTGTTTTATCTTAATGATCCATCTATTTGTGGAACTCAGGTTTCCCCAGGCGCTCTGTCCTGGGTATACTAAGGAAGCAATGGCTATGCCCTCTGGCTGCACCTGTCAGGGTGATGGCCTGGCACCTGGATTATGAACCGGCAGCCACCCACCATCCGGGTCTTGCCTGCTTCACACCGGTATTGGCAGCGTGAAGGGGCTTAGCCTTGAATCATATGATACTTCAGACTGGAGCCAGGTGAGACAGAAGAGAGAGTCTGTCCTGCTCTTACCTCTCAACCTGGCATTTGGGGAAGGAGATCCCTGAAGATGCTCCTGAAATTCCCCAAGGGTCCCCAGTACCCTCTCACGGCCACAACTCAAAGAGGCCAGTGTCGGGCCTAGCCATGCCCCTCCCTGGGGCTGTGGGAATGCAGGGCCCAAAACAATAAGGCGGGTGTGGGAAGCTCCGTGGCTTCTCCGGTTTCTGTTCAGCTGGGAACGCCATTTCTATTTTATCATCATCATTATAATTATTTAATTCTTCAAGTGGCTGCAGTCTTTGCAAGGGACACCCACAAGGCAGCAAAGAAACCAACTTAGCAGGAGGGGCCCAGGGAACTCACACCCTTGGAGAGCTTGACCTGCCCAGCCCTGGCCCTAAGCGCCTACCTTGGAGAGGGCCCACAGTCTGGGGTCACTTGACTCTGGGTCACTTGCCACTTTGTTCTCTTCAACTGCTTCTTTTACAAGGTCCGTGACTCACTTTAAAAGAAAAAAAAAACAATTCCTATATAGGTGACCCTTGAACAACATGAGGGTTAGAGGCCCTGACACCCGTCAAGTCAAAAATCCATGTATAACTTTTGTTTCTCCAAAAACGTAACTACGGTAATGAGTCTGATGGACGCCCAGTTTTTTAAGCTTAACTAGTGGTTGTGTCAGGCAGGATCACATTCCAGAATTCGTCCCAAGGCCTTGGCCATCGGTGGGCTCAATCAGCCACCAGTGTTTTGCTAATTAGCAAACAGTGTACAAAAAACACGATCCATTTAGAACTAGTTTCTCACTGGTCCAGTTAAAGGCGTTCAAGGTAGAATTTAGCAGAGTGGTCCGAAGCTGCTCCCCACCCTTCCTGACCAGGGAACGCAAATCCAGTGAGGCCGGGGTAATCTGTGCTCTTAGGGCACCCCCCTCCCCCGCCAGCATGACCCCCACAGGGGTCTTGGGTCCAGCCATGGGGTAGCATTTCTGTTGGCGTGGTGCCCAGCAGAGGACACAGAGTCCCGCCCAGGAGTGCACCTCTCACACGGGGAGGGGCAGCTAACCCATAACCCGAGGGGACAGAGGACAGATCGCTGGGACTTCCTTGAGGCCACAGAACTGGTTTTGTCCTTGAGGTGGCCTGCCTTAATAACCACTCATGTGTGGGACAGGATTGGGTCAGAGACTTGCCTTCACCGTCACCTGGGAGAGAGGTCATGGGGAGCAAACCCTCACCCACTTCCAACCTCTTTTGTGACCACTGCCATTTACCAGAAAGGACCTCAGCCTGGGCGGAACCGAACTCGCTTAGATGATTTTGCAAATAAATAAATAAATAAATAACCTGACATCGGGTTGTTTCCTGGGCACTTCTCCCTCCCGACCCCCCCATCCCCCATGATGAAAAGGAGCTACCGGGTGCCCTGGCCGAAGAGAAACGCCACGGAGATTTCAGAAGCGTGCCTGCATGCCTGGACCCTGTGCCCGGGCGGGCACAATAGAATGGGGGCCCCGGTGCCCACGGCCGGGAAGGTGGGATGCGGGATCATCAGGGCTGAGTCTGCCCTGCTCCCGATCAGGGCTCCGGCCCCCTGCAGCTGCTCAGAGCTAAGTGCTGGTGTCGGGGGAAACACCGGCCATGGGTGCAGCGTACGGAGGGGGTGCCCGCGACACCTCGGCACCATCGCCCGGTTTCCTGGGAAAGGTTTCCGGTGGACGGCAGAGGCCGATCGGTAAAACATCTTTGCCCACCCAACTAGGTCAGCGCTATTTCAGGGCCGAGCCCTAGATTTTGACATGCACCCGCATCGCTGCAGGGTGCCCACTCTGTGCCCAGTGAGTCGTGGCGACTGGAGAAGCGAGCGAACCAGAGAAGCCAGAGGCAGAGGCTCTGGACACACTGGCCACCGGGCAGCGCAGCAGAGGCTCGAATTGTGGAAAGGATTCGGCCTCTGGAGCCAGACAGGCCTGGATTCGAACCCCAGGGCACTGCAACCTCATTTACAAAATGGGGAGAACAACGCCAGCGGCACAGGGTGGGTTGTGGGCAAGAAGTCGACCTCCCCATTGCCCTGCCCCGCGGCGTGTGGAGGGCAGAGCACGCGCTGTGATGATGTAACATGTACGGCGCACAGCGCTTTGCACACAGTAGGTGCTCGATAAATGTTAGTGTTGACTGTGGTCTTTCTGCAGGGACGAGAGTGGCTGTGGGCCCACTGGGGAGGAGGCTGACAAGGGGGAGAGCTCATCTGCAAGAGCCAAAACTAGGGGAAGAGGGCAGGGCCTCTTCACACGCAACCCTCTTTCCTTATCGGCCGGTTTCCTGGGTCCGTTAATCGGGCCCTTCCATACTGTAGGCGTTTAATAAGTGTTACCTATGGTTAATATTGACAGGCAAAGCACACGCAAACAGCCACTCGGTAGGTTCAGGTTTCCGGGGGCGGGGGGGGCCTCGGGCAAATCCTTTCTGCCTCTGTCTCCCCGTTTGTCAAATCGCTCTGCTTCTCTGACTCAACAGAGCCGTGGATCGGGGTTTCTTCGTACCGTCTGGCCTAACCAACACCAGGCCAAGGGTCAAAGCCAGAGGGAGCAGAGAAAATTCAGGCAAAAGGCCACCAGAGAGAGGCGCTGGGGCCTGGGCTGGGAGCAGACCGAGGGCTGGCTCAGGCCCCAGTGGGCCCGCCCGGCACCGCCGCCCGGGGTCTGCTGCTGCCCGCTCTGAGGGCCCGGGCCCCACCCTGGTCCCTCACATCGGGACACGCCAGGGCCTGGCGTCCCAGGGGCCGGAGGGAGCTCCCGCAGGGGACTTCAAAAGTCCGAATGCCTTTCAAAAGGAACTAAAACTTTCTGCTTAACCAAAGCCTCCACAGGAGGAGAACAGCCTAGCCCCTTTCTTTTTTAAGTCTCTTTATTTTCCAGCCGGCTGGCCTGGTCATTCTCTTTTTTTCCTATTATAAACGGTCCCAGCTGCAACACAGGGAAAAAAAAAAAAACCATCTCCCAGGCCTGGGCAGGGGCCTGTTGCAGCCACAGCCGCCTGGCTGGCCTGCAGCAGACAAAGGCGGCTCCCGCCTCCGGCACCCACTGGGAGAGGCCCCGGAGCCCCTGCCCTGAGCCAAGGCCACAGCGGGGAGCAAGGGGAGGGTTCGGGAAGTTTCTGCCAGCACTCCCACCCTCCTCCCGCCATCCGCCATCCATCCGGCCAAGCCGAGGACTCCTGGAGAGCCTGTTTGTCGAGGACAGAAAATGAAAGATCAGGCTCCCCTATTATAGTGACTCGTAAGTTCAACCACCCGGCTGGAAAGATGGGGTAACTGATGTCTAGGGGGGAACTTGCCCCAGGTCACATTGCCAGAGCAGACCCTTAAGGCCAAGGATGCCAATTCCAACAGCAAGAAGCAAAGTCACACCTGGGGTCGGAGGTGGGGGTTGAGGAACAAGGGGCCTTAATTCCTGAGGTTGCTGGATGGGGTGGGGCTGGGGTGCAGACGTCTTTTTCGTTTTTTCTTTTTTTGTAATAGGTGAAGCCTGTAGGCAGACAGCCTGCTTTGTACTGTCCCTCCTCCACCCCCCCCCACCTTCACCCCCACCCCCGCCTCCCAGGAAGTTATTTCATTTCTCTGTGCCTCTCTTCCTCATCTGTGTAGTGGGGATGTGCTGGTAGCTACTTTGTAGCATTATCGTGAAGATTAAATGAGCCAGTATGTAAAGCGCTTAGGCTATTGTTCAAAAAAGTTACCTCTTACTATCTGTAAATATAACGATTTGTTTTCTACACTCCACAAATATTTATTTGCAAGCTCTGGGGTCTATGCTGTGACAGGCACTGGGCCAGACGCTGGGGATCCAGCTTAGCAAGGCAGAAAGGTCCCTGGCCTGCTTCCAGTCAAGGGGGTACGGGGACTGATGCATGTGGGTTGTCTAGCCCAGTGCGCGACACCCCCATTCCTCAGTCCTCCTGGGAGTCACAAACTCAGCTGGCTGCAGAGCAAAGCTGACCAGCCCATGAGGCCAGAAGACAGGAGAGCCCAAGGGGAGCCCAAGGAGAACCACCTTGCAGAGAGCAGCCCTTTGCAAAGCTACCTTGCAGCTCAGCTTGCTCTTGTTTTTTAAATGTTGACAACTCGTTTAAGTATTTTAATTGTGTTTTTAAGTGGGATTGGGCCCCAGGCCAGCAGTTTGCAAACCTCCCCTGCCTGGTGGGTCTTGTTCATTCTCTGAAGAGCTAGGGTCTCCTCCTGCCCACCCTCGGTACATAGGAGGTGGGGTGGTGCACTAACAAGAGGGAACTCCCTACTAGTGTCCCACCCCGGCACCCCAGAGCTTCCCCGCATGGCCTGCAAGCACCCTGGCTGCCCCAGGTGCCCCTGGCAGAGCTTAGCTCCTGCACCCACCACACCAGTGTGGAGCCCCACCCAGGGTCCTGACGGGGCGGTGGTGATACTGCCCCCTATGGGACATCACCCACCTTCAAAAAGCCAACAGACCCACAAACTAACGAACGCACGCTTCCCTCCCCGCCCAGTCAACCCTCAGACTTCCCAGGAAGCTTGCCTTTCAGTCTAAGGGAGCTGGAAGGCCACGCTCCCTCCCTTCCACGCCTTTCTCCCCAGTGCCCCCCACCCCCAAGGTCCAGCCTTATGCCCTGCAGAGAGCTCTTCCTTCTCAGACTTCTTCCATCTAAATCCATGCCCACGCACTATCTCCACTTCACAGATAAGAAAACAGAGGCTCAGGGAAGCTCCTGTCACTGCTCTAAGGTCACACAGTCCTTAAAGGACAGAGCTAGGATCAAAATCGAGGCTTATCTCCCTCCAAAGTTGGCGATTTTTTCCTGCACGGTTGGTTAATTTCAGTTCCTAGCGTGGCTGCATTGATTTTAAATGGATAGACGTTATATACACACAAACAGATAGTAAGATAAAGACAATGTCTGGGAACCACAGACAATGGTATCAGGTGGCAAGTGGGCACAGTGGGGTATCCTTCCCCCAAACTCCCATCAAATTCCAAATTCCTTTGTTTTAATTTTTAGTTACAAAAGATTTCAAACGAGCAGAAAATAATACAGCAGATACCCATATGTCCCACCACGTGTTAGAATTTTACCACATTTTGGGGGGGGGGGCTGGCTTGCTTTGATATGGGCAACTGATGTTTTCCCCATCATACTCCAATGTGGCTTCTGGCCAAACTCCTAGGTCCCCTTGACCCTCTCTAACTAGACCTAAGCCCCTCCTTTGTAAAAATGCTGCTACGGGGTGAAGGGGGACCCCTGAGTCACCAGCAGGCCTGGACGAGCATCCAGCGTTTAGGGATTCGAACTTCAGGATGACCAGGCCATAGGGGGTAGTATCACCCCCACCCTGTCAGGAGCCTGAAATAGAGGATCTCGAACAGTCTTCAGGCACCACTTGCTCCTGCAGCAGGGCCCTGTGAACAGGCAGTGGGCCCCTGTTTTACAAGGGTGTAATCTGAAGTTCAAGAAGTCACCTGGAGACTGCCTTTCTCTCTCATCCTTGTGACTCCCTGTTCACCTGCCGCTGTCCCTGGAACAGTGGGTACGGAAAGGAAGGGGTGCCTTTAGAAGAGGGGACTGGGAGATCAAAGTTCCTGGCAAGAGAGAAGGGGTCAGGCTGTGCCCAGCTCGGAGCGGGGAGGATGTGGGGGGGGGGGGCGATAGGGCTTCAGGGCCCGAGTGGTCCATGCCCTGCTCGCTCCTCAGGGACCTCAGGGAGCTTGTGGCTTGCCGGGCCGCTGCAGAGACTGATCAGACATCCAGGGGGCACGTGGGAGTTAAGAGGGAGTGATCACGGGTGTGCTGAGAACGGCAGGCAGCATTCGGCAGGCTTACCTTTCCAGGCACGCCGAAGGGCCCACTGCCATGGGGACCATCCACTGGGTCAGTGTGCTGGCTGGAAAATTACTGCTTGGCTATCACCCATGGGAACATAGGCTATCGCCTATGGGAACACAACATTCTAACAACAAGCTTTCTGCTTCTGGACCCCCGCTTGCACAGCGACCTGTGGGTTGACAATTAGTAAATAGAAGAAAAATAGACTTTTGTATTCAGACAGAATGAAGAATGAGGTTTAGGGCTTAAAAACCCTGTACCTCTACATTTCGAGGCTGCTTAATTTGGGGTCTGCGTGCCCCTGGCAGACCCAGCTGGCTGACTAAAGAGTGTGTTTCCTATAACTCACTGATTTCTGGTGGTCCGTGTGTCTATCGGGGGCTGGCGGCTACAACATCAGGTGAGAGACCCCGGCTCTAGTGCTTAGATGTCTTTCTAAAGCAGATAAGAAAGTCAACTTGGGATTTTTTTCTGTTGCAGGCAATTAAAAAAAAATCTAGCTTAAATCAAAAGGCTGTGGTTCCAGCATGAGGCATGAGAGGATCTGGGTACCACCAGGCACACAGCCTCTCCATCACTCTGCCTTGCTCTCCCGCATGGTGGCTTCATTCTCAGACTCCAAGGCCGCCAGCAGCTCCACTGCCCTGTCAGTTTCAAGGTCGGGGAGAAAGAGCCGGCCTCTTTTCCCACCTCTTCATGTTGACCACCACGACGGGACGAGCCAAGGTCAGGCACCCACCACTTCCCGGGTGCCGGGCGCTGTGCTACACTGCCTAGTCATCATCTCCTTTTATCTTTATGCACTTTTCACCGCTTGATCTCGCATGTGTTTGCTTTTGTTTAATGTCTGTCTTCCCACTGGATCATAAGCTCCCTGAGGACAGGGACCTTATGTATCTTCTCTGCTGTTCTGTCTGCGGTGTCTACAGCAAGCCTAGAAGAGACTAGGCACTAAAATAAGTACTTAGTGGAGAAAATACAATCTACCCTCCGAGAAGTAGGGAGTAAATGTGGGGGAGTGGACACCTGTTCTCACTCCCAGACCAGCTCGATTTTTAGTCTGTTTCCCAGCCATGGAGAACATCTTATCGTCTCTCTCTTCCAAGGCTCTGTTCGAACCCCTGAACGTCTCATCTTCCAGACACAAGAATCCTGGCAAAAGGTTCCTGTGACAGTCAGCTAGGAGAAATAAATACACCTGGGTCCTCCTGTTGGGAGGGGACACCAGCCCACCGAGGTGACTGAACCTGAAGGGCGCATCGCTGAGACTCCCAGGGCTGGCAGAGGCTCCTTCCTTCATCCAGTGTGCCCTGAAATCCTGCTGTGTGCCTGGCACTGGTGATGTGAATAAGGTATAGCCCCTCCCTCCCAGAGCTCACAGCATTCTGGAGCATAAATATTATGATGTAATGAGTTAAATACACACGTCCCCCGCCCCACAAACGGGTCAAGGATACGACCAGACATTTCTCAGAAGAGGAAACCAAAAAAACACATGAAAAGGAACTCAATATGACTCCTGGGCCTTCCCCATGGGCTGGCCACATTTCGACCTGAACCCACAGCCAGAGTGACCTCAGCATCATTTTCACATTCCCAGATATCTGAAGGGTCGGATTCAGAGTTAACAGCCCCGGATTCAGAGTTAACAGCCCCGGGAGAGGGACAGACTGGGGCGCTGGTGGGGCACCAGGAAGGCTTTAGGGGACAGGGATACAGATGGGGGTTGGGAGGAGGTGGACCCTGAAAAGAACCTCATCTTCAGAGCAAGGAGACCTCGGCCCATCTCCCCCCACCCCCCAGGCCCCCAGCTCCAAAGAAGGCCTCCGCCTCGGGGGTCTTTAAGGGGAAAAGGAAGCAGGTGAGCGCTCTGCGACTCCCAGCGCCAGGGGGAAATGCCTCTGGCATTAAACAAAGCCTTTTTATATTTAAACTGCCAGCCCAGGATTTTCAGAAAAGTTTCCCCAAGCGTCGCTGAGTGTGTGTGCACAAAAAATTATACACCGGTGTATAAACACAGTTGGATGCAGAAACACACACGTGTGCACGTTACAACACCCCAGATGCGTCTTGACGCCGCCGCGCGCCCCTGCGCCCCGGCCTGCGCCCGGGCCCGCGCGCTCGGCCCGCGCGCGTGCACAGCCGCGCGGACCGCGGGCGGGGACCAGGTGCCCCCAGGAATTCCAGCGCCGCGGGGGGTGGGAGGAGGAGGAAGCCGCCGCAGCAGGGCTGGAGGGGAAGGAGGCGGAGAGAGGGGAGAGGAGGGGGCGCCCCCCAGCTGGGAGAGCGGGGCGAGGGGCCAGGGGCCCGGGGGGCGAGGAGAGGTCGCAGCGGGGCGGAGGCCGGAGATCGAGGCCCCGGCCTCCCACCGAGGGGCCGCGCAGCTGGCCGGGCGGGTGAAACGACCACGGCGGGGGCCGGGCGGGATCTGAGGGTTCAGGGGCGGCGGAGGGGCGGGGCCCGGGAGGGGCCGCAGTGGGCGGGCGGGGAAAGGTCAGGGTGCGGCCTGGCCAGCTAGGGGCGGGGACTGCTGTCCAGGGTCGTTCCAACCCGGAGCCCAGAGACCTATTCTTGTCTCTCAGGGCAGAGGGGTAGGGCGACGAATGGGCAGTGACCCACAGGCCCTTGGGGTCCTGGCCGTCCCCCTGGGCCAGGGGAGACCAGTGGAGCGCAGGTTCGCTGCGGCCACAGAGCTCGCAAACCCAGGACCCTTGTGTCCTCGCCGGCCCGCGGACTCGTGTACTTTTTTTTCCTTCAATTTGAGTCTCCTTAGCTGGTACCTGGGCCCCTTAGTTTAGACGAACACGGAAGTCAAAAAGTCGAGCCTCAGTTGAAAAGAGCCCAGAACAGCCCGGTTAGAGTTTGGGGCGAGGAGAGGCTGTGAGGACCTCCCTGCACCCTGACCAGAGCCTAGCCCACCGCTCCAGGGCCGGCCCAGACCCCGCAGGCGCCTCCCACCCTAATCTTGGAAGTCAGCGGGTCCTGGGTTCTAAACCCAGCTCCAAGCCTGTGTCTCCTTGAGGAAGCCCGCGACCTGACCCTTGGTTTTCTCATCAGTCCAATGGGCCGGTTACGCCTGATCCTGATCGCTGGACTCCCCAGGGTGACGTCAGCCCTCCGTATTCCCCGGGGCAGCTTTGAGGGGAGTCAGCCCTTGCCCCACCCCAAATGAGTCTGGGGTACATTTTTGGCATTCCCAGTGAAGAGAGAGCCTTGGCCAATACACTGCTAAAGAAAGTGCAGGATGCTGAGCTCAGGGAACTTCTTCCCAACCTGCACAGCTGGCCAGAGGCAAAGCTGGGACCCAGGTCTCTCGGCCTTCCACCCTGGGCAACTTTCCACTGTCTTAGCCTTGAAAGCAAAGGGCTTGTTTTCCAAGGCCAGGTTCAAGCTACTAAGTCAAAAGCAGCAACCGACTGCTCTTCCAACTGAACTCACAGAACAGCATCTCTGTGCCAAGCTCTTCACGTAAGTGAATCCTCCCCCAAGATGCCCACAGCCGCATTGGTAGATGTCTAAGACAAGGCTCAGGGGCGTGATGCAAGCGACTCAGGTCACCCAGCGGTCCAGGGCAGGAGGCCCCACCAGGAGGCCCTGCCCCCAGGCCTTACGTCAGCATCCCCCGGAGCAGTAGGTGGGTGAGCTGTGTTTCAGCTCTAAGGTGATAATCTCATGGAGCCCAAATGAGAATCACGGCACTACATGTCCGAGATCCTCCAGTCCGAAGCTCACAGGCAAAGGGTCCGTGGGCCCAGCCTGGCTCACCGGCATGTTTCTTTGGCCCTCCCAGGGTTTTATAAAAATTTGAATTCATTGCTACCTGGTAAAAATCAGGACATTGCACAGCGAAATCTGGATTTCTGACTTTGTTTCCGACCCCTGGAGAATCAGGCAACGTAGGATGCCTTCACACTGACAGTTGCCTGGAGCAGGGGACAGTGGGGAATGCTGGCTTCAGGACTGGCACAAGCCACCACTTCACTGCACTGGCTTCCGTCCTCTCTGACTCGCTCATCGCACAGATGGGGACACCGATGACAGAGGGGGCAGAGGTCTGTCCCGATTCCCACAGGTCAGGTTCAAGGGACAGAGAACTGGGACAGAGGACAAGCCAGGTCTCCCTGCTCTGAGTCCTGGGCTCATCCCCGATCACACACAAGCGCTGAATCGTTTGAGGAGGAGGTCAGCCGGCTCGGGGGAGCCCCTCACCCCTCGGAAGCAGGGGTGGTGCACCCGCCCGGGGAGGCCCTGCTCCCAGCGAGCGCCTCAGGGGAGGCAAACCCCAAACAGGTCACCATATCGGCCAGGGGCCAGCCCAGTGGCCTCACTCTAACTGAATTACGTCTTTAAGGCTCTATCTCCAATACAGTCGCATGCTGACGTACCAGGGGTTAGGACTTTCACTGTGAAATCTGGGGGGCCACAATGCAGCCCACAACAGTGGGAGATGTGGCTGCCTCCTACCACGCAGGGGTAATGATGGCTGCCCAGGTGTCCCCTGCCAGCCTGGCTGCCAGCTCCCCACAGCCTCCGCCAATGTAGGTGGGGCTGCCTCCTACAGATGGAGCCTGCAGGGGGTCCCCTCCCCGAGATTCCACACGCTCAGCCCCTCTCAGCACTGTGGGGCCGGTCTCCTCAGCCCCTGCCTCAATGACGTCCTCAGTGATCTCCAGGGTCAGAAAGGGCGCCTGGGTGCCACCGACCGCCTGGACAGCTCGCCATCAGCCCTCCTCCTGCCCAGGTGGCCCGAGGGCCTGCGCATGGGGGCAGGAAGCTTCCTCCAGCTCTCACTCCCGCCAGGAAGTCTTTTCTCAGACGGCCAGGGGAATTCTGCCTGCCAAGAAACGGTGACAATAAAAGGGCCCCTTAAACTCACTTGGGGCGTCGGAGCTTGTCCGCGTTCGTTTCACTTCGGCCTCCCACCTGGCTCGGTTTGGCCAGGCCTGGAAATGCGTGCTGCCCGCGGCCCCGGCGCCGGCCCTACAGCCTGCGGGAGGCAGAGCCCGAAGTCACGGCCCCTGCCAGGTCTGGGCTCGCCCTGGGCTGGGGCTTCCTGCCAGCTACCTGCTGCCCCTCTCCTTCCAAAGATGTCCCCTCCGCTCCAGCTCGCTGCCCCCACCTTGGTGCTGGTCACCATCGCTCTTCCCTAAGCAACCACAGATTGCCTGCCAGGAAGTTCCGGCTCCTTCCTGACCCGATGCTGACCCTGGCCTCCCTCCTCACCACCCGGCCTTTGCACTTGCTGTCTTTGTGGAGAATGCTGGAGCGCTAACATGGTCTCGCTTACCGTCAGCCCCCACGGCTCCCATAAGCTCCTCCTTCTCCAATGGTTTGAGCTTCACTTTCTGAGCACACACTGCATGGCTGCCCTGGGCCAGCCTGCCCACACTCCCAGCATCCTCTGCAGCTAGGGCCTGAATCTTTCTGGCTCAGGTGGTGGAGAGTCCTGCCTCTTTGCTTTCACCCTAGACCCGCAAAGTATGAGGACTGATTTGTTTTGCCCAGAGCTCTCCGACCTCCTACCTCCCAGCTGCCCCCACTGGGACCTGAGAAATATTTCAGCCAGCGCCTGGGGCTGAGCTTGGGGTGGGGTCGAGGGATGCAAACACTCCTGCCCGGGTTCCACACCCTCTACTAGGCTGCCCCGACTGCCCTGGACACCCCAGATCCCCTCAAGCCCCAGGCTCAGGCATAACTTCCAGAAGGGTTTAATCAAGGGCACTGTATTCGTTTCCTGTGGCTGCTGTAACAAATTACCACAAAACAGAGGGACTGAAACCAACACAAATGTATTCCTGACAGACCTGGCGTTCAGGAGTCTAAAATGGGTCTCTCTGGGGAAATCAAGGTGCCGACAGGACCGTGTTCCTTCTGAAGGCTCTGAGGGGGAATCCATTTCCTTGTCTCTTCCGGCCACCTACATTTACTGGCTCCTGGCTTCTTCCTCCATCTTCAAACCAGCGGCTCGGCATCTTCAAATAGCCGATCCCAACCTCCTCTCTGCTTTCCTCTTCTACTTGAAAAGACTCTTGCGATCACATTGGACTCACCAAGACAGCAAGCACGGAAAACTCCGTATCTTAAAGTCAGCTGATAGCAGCCTCTCTTCCACCTGCACCCTGATTCCCCTGGCCATCTCACAAACCATCTTCCCAGATCCCGGGCATTGGACGAAGGCATCTCGAGGGGGACATTATTCTGCCTGCCACAGGGAAGGCCAGGCCCAGTTAGAGAGAAGGCACAGGTGACAGCCAGACGAGTTGGCCCTGGATGCAACTGCCTGGGTTGAAGTTCACCGCTTACCAGCCAGGTGACCTTGGGCACCTCACTTTTCTGAACCTGAGTCTCCTCGTTTTGAAACTCGGGGACGATGTGATACTTCCATGCAGTGGCTGCTCCTCAGAAATGAAAAGGATTGGACTGTCGATGCACCCAGCGAGGGAGAGGAATCTCGAAATTATTACAAGAGAACGAAACAGGCTGAAAAAAGTACCCGCTGCATGATTTCGTTTATGAATCATTCTAGACAACGCGAAGTCGTTTATAGCGACAGAAAGCAGACCAGCGGTGACTTGCGGGCAGAAGGAGCCAGGGAGTGACAGGCAGGAGGGTTTACCAGGGGACGCGAGAAAACTTTGGGGGGGGGTGATGGATAGGATCGCTGTCTTGATGGTTTTGATTTGCGCTGACATATGCACGTGTGTGTATAAATCCATATATAGTCAAAACATCAAATTACATATTTTAAAAGGTATGTTTACTGTGTGTCAGTTAAAGCTGTTAAAAGTGGGGGCAATTACAGTTTTTCCCACAGGGTGTGGTGTGGATTCAGTGAGTTAGTTCATGAGAAGCCGTAGGGCAACACCTGGCGCATAGTTAAGTCCTCGAAGCGCATTAGCTGGCATCGTCGTCAGCGATGCCTGGTTCTCCACAGTGGCCGTCCACCCCGGCCGCACGTTAGAGGCACCCGGCACGTCCGTTTAAAGCACCAACACCTGGGCCTCCCCTGGGTGCAGCGCGATTCAGCCGACGTGGGACGGGGCCTGTGGCTGGGCACTTCTGAAGCTCCCAGGTGACCTTATGGGGTTTGAGTAAGTCAGGATTTTGTTTCACTGTAGAGTAGTCCCCACTTGTTTGTGGATTCAGTTACCTGTGGTCAGCTACCGTCCAAAACTATTAAAGGGAAAATCCCAGAAATAGACAATTGATAACGTTTTAAATCGTGCGCTGTGTGCGGTGTGACGAAATCTCACGCCATGTGCTGCTCCGTCCATCCGGCTGCGAAATCACCCCTCTGTCCTGCGCACGCGCCCCCCCGTGAGCCACTCGGCAGCCGTGTCCGTCATCAGCTCAACCGTCCTGGTGTGCAGGGCCTGCGTCCAAGCTGCCCTTGTTGTCAGAAGATCGAGAGCAGCCCTAACGTTAGGTCACAACGCCTACATCGCCCGCCTCGCTTCACCTGGCGGCGGGCAGCACCGTCTCACGTCGTCACGAGAAGGTGTGCGCAGCACAATGAGAGAGTCTGGGGGAGGACCGTTCACGTAAGTCCTTTACGGCATGTTGTTGTAAGCGTTCTGTTTTCTTATTACGTATTGCTGTTAACCTCTTACCGCCTAACTTATAAATTTAACGTGATCACGGGTATTTATGTAGAGGAAAAAGCTCGTATCTATAGGGGGCGGTACTGCCCGCGGTTCCCGGCATCCACTGGGCTCTCGGAAGGTGTCCGGGCCCCCGCGGATAAGGGAGGACGACTTTGCCATACCCATCTAGCCCCACGATGTGGAAACTATGCTGTGGTCTTCCAGAGAGTTCTGTCATGCAGGCTAGCTCCCGTGGAGAAACAGCGTGGGCTTCATGCATTCATTCATTCATTCCTTCAGCAATCGTAACCGACCACATTGTGCAGCCCTGGTGGACCCAAGTTCCTGCTCTCCCCGGGTGCCTTGTCTCAGGGGAGAGGTGGACGAGAAAACAGATCTACACGATGAGGAAAGGGCCGTTTGAGGCACACGCGAGCTGCTTCCCGGGCAGGGAGGAATCAGAGAAGGCTTCACAGAGGAGGGGGTGACGTTTTCCCAGGGCCTTGCGGTATGTACGGGAGTTTGCCAAAGGGATCAGAAGGGGAGCATCATGGGCGTATCAGTTATCTGTTGCTATGCAACAGACTATTCCAGCTTTAAAACACATCGTACTCTGTCCCCAGACCCCGTAGGTTGGGGACTGAGGCAGGGCAGAATGGAGACAGCTCGTCTCTGCTCCTCAGTGTCTGGGGCCTCAGCTGGCCAACCGGAAGCCAGAGCAGCTCCGAGCTGGGGGCCCGGATCGTCTGAAGTCTCATCTACTCACAGGTCTGGCACCGGAACGGGACGACTCGGAGTCGAGGGCTGCCGGCCAGAGTGCCGCACGAGTCCAGGCCTCCAGGAACAAGTACCCCAGCGGGACGCATACAGGTGTTCTCCGCCTTTGACAACCCGGCCTCACGGCCCGCCCCGTGGGCCCCAGCTGTTGATGGACGGCCATGTTTCAGATGGTGACGCCCTGCAGACAGACCGAGCACTTACGGTGCCCCAAGGAGCATTCGAAACATGTGTTGGTTAACTCGCCGGGTTCCCCCAGAAGTCCGAGTCTGCGAGTCGAGCAGCTGAGATTTGAACCCAGGCAGCCTGGCTCCAGTCCGGGCACGAACCACAACCGCCTCCCATCCGCAGAGACCGACGGGTCTCGTGATGCCCGTGGGCGGGGCGGGGCTGCCTCTGGAGAGGAGGAGGTGGCGAAGCTGGAAGGCCGTGGTCAGACATGTGGAAGAGGCTGGGGTTCCACCAGGGCCGTGGGGAGCCGTGTGGAGCCTGTGGCAGGAAACGTATGTGACCGTCACGGACGGATCCCTTCGGGGACTGGCAGAGAATGGAGTGGAGGCGGTAATGCCCCAGAGCGGGAGATGGGACAGGGGCTGGGCTCAAGGGGAAGTCAGAACGTGTCAGTTCTCGGAATGTTCCACAGCCATTCAGTATGACGATTTTGAGGACTATTTAGTGACTTGGAGAAACTCTTGCAGTCGAGGATTTAAGTTTAATCTAAAACAAAAAGAATTCAAAACCATAGAAAAACAACCCAATCTGTTCCAGACGTCCTCATCTGCTGCGCGGCTGACTCCGCACGGCCACCTCCCTCCACCTACGCTCTTCACCTTCTCTCCCTCTCCATCCTGGTCTAACCACCGCAGGCCGCCTCTCCCAGGGTCAGCCAAAGGCAGGCACCGGAGGAAATCGGAGGCCTGGACAAGGCAAAGGACAGCGTGTTTATTTCTCTGATTCGAGCTTGGCCTCGCTTGGGTCCTGGCGAACGGCCGTGTCCCTCAGTAGAAGGCCACAGCTCCAGGCAGTCCCTCGCCCTCTGCCCCAGCCCTCCGACCCGGTTCTAACACAACTACACACAGGAAAAGGCCCGGATGGAGGCGGACCCCTGTGTGCTGGGCATCAGGTTTTGGGGGGGTGGGGAAGTCTAGATAGAAGAGAGGGATCTGGAATCCTCAGCAGATGAGGAGTGGAAGAAAGAAACTTCGGGAGTGGCAACGGTTGCCAGAGAAGGGTGTGGAGTAGGAGGAGAGGGAGGGGCTGGGGAGCCCGGCCCTGGAGGAGTGAGCCCAGGGGAGGTCTCCAGAGAACCCAGCCGAGAAATAAGAGACGGGCAGAGAGCAGTGTTTGGAAGGGCAAGAAAGACGGGGGGCTTGGCAACGCCCCACAGCCCTGGGCCGCCGCCCTGGGAGACGGCAGTGTCCTGGCTTCTGCCCTGCACCCCCGCCCCCCGCCCCTGCCCCATGACCACATGACTCTTTCCGAGGGTCAGGACCAGCACGACCGCATCCTGGACCTGGCGTGATCACGGAAGTCCCCCAAGCTTGGGACACCGGCCACCAAGAGCTCGTGGGACGGGGACACACGTTCCTGGCTCCGGCTTCCAGGGCTTACTCTGCCTTTTTCCTGTTCCTTTCAAGAGCTTTCTTAATTTCCGCTTCCTTTCTCCACGCTACCCGTCGGGGACCGAAGCGCAGAGCAACGCACCTCGAAGCATGCACTCCACAGAAACACACTCGCAGGTCCACACTTCCAAATGGGGAGGTTCCTCTTCGGGTCCCGCGTCTTCGCGGAGTAATTTCCGTGGCAGCAGCTTCAAGGGGAGGAAAAGGCTCCTTAAACACCCTACACAGCGTCCATGTGGGACCAGCTCCCCTTCCCTGGGTTCTCAAAGCCCAATTTAATCCGAGCTTATTAACACATAACATTTTAATTTGCCTTTTCAATACGCGCCGCTCTGTATAAGCGGAACAAATTTAATAATACCAGAAGTAAGGATTTCATATGTTAATTACAATGTTTCCATGTCTTTGAGAGGCTCGATCCAGTTGGGGTAACCCCTGCGGAACACAGACCTCTGAAAAGCCAGCCCGTTTGTGGTCCTCTCCACGAACCTCACCCCAATTGCTGTAGGGAAAGCCATCAAAAGAGAAAAAAAATGGCTTTCTTAAGCATGGAAAATGAGCTGAAATCTAATGTTTTCCAGTGTCTTCGCTTGTGTTCCCCCCAGACGCAGAGGCTGAGATGACGAGGGTCCAGAGCAAGCCGTTTACTCGGGAGCGGCTCCCTGGAAGTACCAGTGGGAGAGAGGGGACTTCGGTAGGGTGGGGACAGCAGCCAAGCTCGTTGCCACTGAGGGCAGCTGGGGCTTGTCCTGCAGGGAAGCCGGGGACCGGTGAGAGTTGTCCCACCCAGGGTTGGGGTGGGAGGACCTTTAGGCCTGCAGTGTGGGTGGCAGACTGGGCTCCGATGTCCGAGGAAGGGACACAGGGCTGGCAGCGGAGGTCAGGATGCTGTGCCGTGCCGTGGTTAGGGTGAGGGCACATGGGCAGGGGACAGGTGGTGACAAGACAACCGGGCTCCGCCGACCCAAGCGGAACCCCACGCCCTGGCACACAGTGGTGGCCGCGGGAGTTCCTGGGTTGAAGGAACCGGCTCTGGCTTTTCCTGGCCAGAGGAGGCTCCGAGGCCCCAGAGCAAAGCCATTCAACAAACAATTTTGAGCATCTAGAAGGCACCAGACGCTGGCCGGGGCTGGACTCAGTGACGGATGAGAATGGGTTGTGTCCTGGGTGACGTGTGGACCACTGGTGGCAGGCGGGATCACTTTGGGTGGTTGCAGACATTTTTAGTTTCTTGCTTTGTTAGTTCTGTATTTCTTTTCATGGGTATTGGGAACAAAGTTTACCATCCAACCCTTGCCTTCATGGATATTAATGCTTCGCCATGACATAGCTGAGTTGAAAAAGTAAGCCAACCCAAATGTCCACCGACAGATGAATGGATGGTAAATGAACGTGGTATATACAAACAGTGGAATATTAGTCAGCCATCAAAAATGTGAAGCTGTGATACATGCTGCAGCATGGATGAACCTTGAAGACATTGTGCTGAGTGCAATAAGCCAGATCCAGAAGAACAAATATTGTAAGATGCCATTCGTACAAGGTCCCTAGAATAGTCAAATTCATGGAGAGAGCGTAGCATAGAGGCTACAGGGTTGGTGGTGGTTTGGGGAGGTTAGCGTTTAAAGGGGACAGAGGTATAGTTTGGGATGATGGAAAAGTTATGGAGATGAATGACAGTGATGGTTGCACAATTTAATGCCAGTGAACTGTATAATTAAAAATGCTTAAAATGGTCAATTTGATGCTATGTATAGTTTACCACAATTGAAAAAAAAAAGTGAGTAACCACCATGGAAAACAGTTTGGAGAGTCCTCAAAAAATTAAAGATAATTGTTGTATAATGTAGCAATCCCACTTCTGGGTATTTATCCGAACAGAATAAAAACACTAACTTGAAAAGGTACCTGTACCCCTATGCTTGTCACAGCATTACTAATAATAGCCAAGATTTGGAAGCAACTTAGATGTCCATCAGTAGACAAATGGATAAAGAAGAGGTAGTAGATGTACACGATAGAATATTTACTCAGCCACAGAAAAGAATAACATCTTGCCGTTTGCGACAATGTGGATGGACCCAGAGGGTATTTACACTGAGTGAAATAAGTCAGACAGAGAAAGGCAAATACCATATGATTTCACTAATATGTGGTATCTTTAAAAGAAAATGAATAAACAAAAGACAGCAGAAAAATAATTACTTTGATGTCGACAAACTTAAAAACATGCTGCTACGATAAGATGCCAAACCCTTGAGTGAAGTCACCATTACGGAAACGTGGCTGAGCCTGACAGAAGCCTGAAGGGCACGTTAGTGAGCTAAAAACGGGGGGGAAGCGAGCTGATCAAAACGTTGGTTTAAATAGAACTATCAAGTAAGGGACAGTAGGCCGGGCATCCGTCCGTGACAGGGGAGAATGAGAAAGTGCCCAGTGACAGGCTGCCGGGCTTCCGGAAGCAGATCCGTGACGTCTGGAGGGGAGGAGGACGGAAAGGCCGTCCACCCACCGGGCCTCGGGAAATGTCCCCTCCTCAGAGAAGCCGTCCTGATTGCCCCGTTTCGCAGCCCCCACCTCCTTCCTTTCCATCCAGTCGTTCTGATTCGCTGTCACCACAGCCCCTATGGCCTTGGGACGACATTCGGTTTGTCTGTCATTCATCTGCTCAGTGGCCGGTGACCGGGGACTCGGTCCCTCCCCTCGGCACCGCATCCCCCAGTGCCTGGCGGGCGCCTGGCACAGAGCAGGTGCTTAGCAAACACGTGCCGAACCAGCGCCCGCGAGATTCAAGTCCACGGGCGCGACTGCCAAGAGGCGGGGGATGAGAGGGCGCAGGAAGCTGCTTCCCCGCACCCATGTCCCCCAGGGACGACGGGCTCCTGCTTCCTCCTGGGGGTCCAGGTAACCAGGTGTGTTTAGGAGGCGCCTGGCGCCTGCTCCTGACAGATCTTCTGCCGCCTTCACCTACTCGGATGTTTCATTTTCCATCCAGGCCACTCACGGCCCCCAGGGGGGCCCCCGCCAGGCGCGCAGGGAGTTCAGCTCCAGTCACGGAGTGGGGGGCCTGGCAACCGGGCTCTGGGGCACGGCTTCCTCGGGCTTTCTCCAGGCTTCTCTGGGTCTCCAGGGTCTTTGGTGGCCTCTGCTCAGCAACCTAGGCCCTGGGAGGGGACCGGTCCCTGAGGGAAAGGACTGGAAAGAAAGGCTCCAGGGTCAGGGGTCCTCCTGGGGCACATGGTTCACTTGAGAGCTGCCAGGCTCCAATCGCCCACAGCGCCCTCCGCAAGGCCCTGCACCCATGGGAGATGGAGCCCAGAGAAACAGCGGGCCATGGCCTCAGAGGAAGCCTCGGGCCACTGGAAAGCTGCTCGGAAAAGTTTGCCAAGCTCTCTCCCTTTGCCAGGTGTGCCCAGGGCCTCCTGCGTTCCTTCTGTGCGGGGCGCACAGGGACGTGGGTCCCAGGAGGCTGATGCATGGCTGGCCTCACTCTTTCCGAGCCGGGCCCCAAGAGCTCATGGAGAATCAGACTTGGCACCTGAGAGACCTCAGCTGTCACCGAGTCCAGGCTACTTTCCGGCTCAACCACACCTAACCTGGCCAGAACAGTGTTTTATCACCTGAGGTCAGGGGGTGCGACCTCAGTCTGACTGCCATCTTCCCTGTTTTCATGTAGAAGCGTGCTCTGCACATCCTCCCCAGGCGCGGTGGCACCCCAAGTTCAGATCACAGCTGTGTCTCAGAGGACCAGGAGATCTGATTTGAAGAGCAGACATTGAAAGACTCAGCTTTTGGAGGAAGCGAGGCTCAGAAGACCGGAAGGAACTGTCCTCTCTCTGCTCATCTTTCTGCTGAGCAGGACTGAGCAGGAAATGTGAGGCTGGGGGCTCTGGCTGTAGGGCCAGGTGTGGCTCATGTCCTGGCCCTGTGACCTCTGGAAGGGGCGGGAGCTCGCCCAGCCTCGGGCTTACACCTCTGAGGCAATGGAACCTTGGTCGCCACCGCCAGGTAAGATGACCTGAGACCGAGCGAGCACCGAGGCCAGGCACATGTGCTGCCAGCCTGCCGTTGGCACGTCCTACCCACTGTGTGCTGGTGACAAGGCTCTCCCACCTCGCCCCTCCCAGGACTTGTGACCCTAAATTTGCACATGCTCCTCAGTTAGAGAGAAGCTGTGGAGCCTGGGGCACAAAGGAACATCGGCCCTCTCTCCTCCTGCCCCACGCATGGGGCACTCACTCAGTCAACACACGCCACCACCTGCAGCCTGTGTCCCAGGGGCCAATGCTCGAAGCCACACCCCCGCCCCCTGAGCCGCTCCCGGTCAAGGGGGCCACCAGCAAGTCACCGGTCCTGAGCGTCATGCTAAGAAGGGAGTCCTGGGCAGAGGGCGAGGTGGCTTCACGCAGATGGGGTGAGGTCAGGGAGGAAGCGATGCTGAGCTGAGTGTGGGGGCGTCAAAGAGAGCCTCACTAGATGGCAGAGGCCAGGGAGGCCCCTCGGCCGCAGGCAGGACGCTTGGCCCAGTGGCTCCTGTCCCAAGGCTCACTTATTTACCTCATTTATTTAGTCACATATATTATCTCACTTAATTTTTTAAACTGGTACGGCTTACAGTCAAGTGACCCCATCTCTGGTGGACGTGTGTCCACGGTGTATCTACCTCCCAGGTGTAGGTACGGAGCTCCCCCAGCCCCCGCCCCCCAGTCTGTGCCTCCAGCCGCTTCTGCCTGCCATCACCACGCGGGAAGAAGGTTCCCGTGATGCTACACCCTACGGCGCATCCGCCGCTGAGCCCCAGCCCCAGGGACAGCGTAAGTGCGCGTGCGCGTTCGTGATAAGCCGCGAGCGCAGTGCTGTGCGACGCGAGTGCCCCGCAGAGTACCCCGGATATAACCCTTCCCGAGGGGCCACGCACGCCCCAGGTCGGCGGGGCTGCAGCGGCATCACAGACACCCACCCGCCCCCACCCCGTGGGCAGAAGGGCGGGCTGGGGCTCGAAGCCGGGACCAGACCCACCGAGGTCACAGAGCTGGTTATGGCAGAGCGGGGACGGGGCGGGGGGTCGCGGAGTCAGACAAGGGGTGCGCAGTCTCCTGGTCTGCCCAGCGGTGAATGAGACGATGCACGGTGTCCTAGGTTTGACTTTACCTGTGATTTCACAGGTAAGCGCGTTTGTTCCTTCGGTATTTACTGCGTACTTCCCACGTTCCAGGCACTGGGCTGGGGGTGGGGGGAACAAAGCTTCCCTGCCGGTCACTCTCCAGGGCCGCCTGTCACGTGACTTCCATAGCTTCGGGAGCCAGGGCCCTGTCCTGTCCCTTTGACAGGTGAGGAAGTAAAGGCCCGGGTTCATTCAGGCACCTGTCACATGCGCTGCCCCGTGTGGACACCCAGCTCTCCTCCGGCCTCCACCCTCACTGCCCCTCCCGGGAGCACCCCCACTTTCTGGGCCGCACCCCCTCTCCACACACACGCCTGCCCCCAGCGTGCCTTCCACACACATCTACAAGCAACGCCCTGCAGTCGGGCGGAAACAATGCACCTAGAACATGCCACCACTTCCCACCACTCTGTCCCTGGCCTGGCTGCCATCACCCCCCACCTGGACTCCGGCTGCGACCTCCTGGCCAGAGCAGAGCTGCCCAACAGACACGCAACGCCAGCCGTGCGTGGAAGCCAAGGCCTTCTCAGCTATTTCTAAATACTCTGACTTCCTTCTGAAGAGCAGGACTGCACTGTAGATGTGTGGGATGTGTTGGATAACACTTTTTGGCTAAGTGTTAGTTTGTTCAATGCAAAAATGTTCAATACAGCCCAATTTTGAATCCCCATTTGGGCATTTCTCCACGTGTTTTCATCTATCTGGAGACTCGAAAACGCCAGTGCCTGCTTCTCTCCGGACCCACAGAGGGCCTGGGTGCAGGGTCCTGACCCCGCAGAGAGTCGCTGTGACCTGGGCGGGGGGTTCCCCTCTCTGAGCTTCGGTTTCCCTCCCCGCTCTAATGTGCCAGGATGCTCAGCTTGTCACTGCTGCCATGTAGACGCTCCCAGAGTGGTGACGGGGACACCGCAGCCCTCACCTCGAGCCCCAACCCCAGCCAATGACACCCCCTTCTTAACAGTACTGTCCCTGCACTGATGGGTTTGCAAATCTTTCCACGTACGGATGCTTCGGGCCGCCCTGGAGTTCTAGAATCAGGCCACAAGCAGCGGGCATTTGGGGGCAGCCTCAGAGGGAGGAAGTACATAAACGATTCCAGAGAAACCTGAGTACTGTGAAGACCGGGTCACAGTGACCAGGGAGGCCGCTTCGAGGAGGTGACGGAGACCTCGATGACAAGAGGGAAGCAGGACTATGGTGCTCTGGGGGAAGAAACCTCAGCGCACGGTTCCGGGCAGGGTCACTGAGCTTCCGGGATCCCCGCGGGGGTTCGAGCTTGTAGTCCAGGGACAGAAAGGAGGCTGGCGAGGGAAGGGGAGAGGGTGCAGGTCACGCGGTGCCCATCTGAGGTCGTTGCTGAGTGCCGGACTCGTCAGTCACCCTGGCAGACGGCGGAGGGGTGACCAGAGAGGCCCCGGGCACGGGAGGCGGGGCCTCGAAGCCAGAGAAACACGAGTTCAAGTCCCGTCTCGCCGGGCGGACTAGGCGAGTTTCGCAATTTACCGCAGTCTCTGCGCCTCAGTCGGCTCATCTGGGAAGTCGGAACAGAGCCTGTCACGGGCTCTCTCTGAGAGCACGCCCCACGGCGGCGGGTGGGCGGGTCGAGTGCACCCCGGAGACTGGCTGGGGTCCTTCTCCAAGCTCCCCCAGCTCTGAGTCACTGGCTTCAGAAAGGTAAGACGCAGGAGTGGAGACCTGGAAGACGGGCAGGGCAGGGCAGGGCAGGGCAGCCAGCGACACCGGAGCCTGGTCCCCTCCGCAGCCTGGTCCCCTCCGCTGGCCTCGCCCTGTCTGCCGCGGGGTCGTTCGTCATGCCTGCCAGAAACACGTGGCCCTCTTCCTCTGGAAACCTGCGCTCTCTGTCCCTCTGACTGTCCCATTCCGTGGGGGTCACGAGAAGAGGTGTTTTGCTTTCCCATGGACGCCACTGCAGACGGGCACTGCTTAACGACAGGGACGTTTCTGAGACACACGTCACTAGACGTTTCCACTGCCGTGCGAACGTCACAGAGACAGCTACGCCCTGCGCACCTGGGCTCTGCGGGACAGCCCGGTGCTCCGGGGCCCAGCAGCCCGCACGGCACGTTACTGCGCGGAACGCCGTGGGCAGCCGCAAGCCCGTGGGAAGGGTTTGTGCATCTAAGCAGAGGACAGGTGCAGAAAAACACTGCACGAAAGATAAAAACGGCCACCTGCACGGGGCGCTTCCCGTGAATGGAGCCTGCAGGACTGGGGGACGCAGTCGGCAGTGGGGGTGGACGTGAGGGCCAGGACACGACTGGACACGACCGGAGACTCTGCCAGCACTGTCCACAAGCGCCCCCGCTTCCTTCCGACGGCACAGGGCGTGGGCGGGGGTGACTGACAGTGTCGGGGAGAAAGTGGCTGGGCGACGTGCAGCTCGCCACAGTGGTGACCGTCAGGAGCGAGTGACAGGCGGCCCGAGGGTCAGTAGGGATGAGGAATCCAGACGGAGGGACGAGGGACACGGGGTTGTCATGGCGACGTGGTGCTGGCTGGGCACGTTGGGGGCGGTCAGGCTCAGGAGCTGGTGGCTGTCGTGAGACGGAGGGCGTGTGACACGGGGCGGTGGAGCTGAGGCCCCAGCGTGTGGCCCGTGTCCCCAGCCCCGCCCGGCACAGAGGGCCGACTCCCGTCAGAGAGAACTCGTCTGGGTGACATCCTTGCGACCTGAAGACACTTCCAAGGGCCCGGGACGGGCTGGCGCCGCCCCCCACAGCGAGCGTCCCCGACGGCGGGGTGGCACTGGACGCTGCGGGACAGCGCGTGGGGCAGCGCCGCAGACCCCGTCCCGGCGCAGGGCCTCGGGCCCCAGCAGAGGCGCTTAGGCGGTGTTCTCTGAGGACCGCGGAGCTTGGGCCGGGGCCGTCGCGCCCTCTGAGGAGGCAGCGCTGGGGGCGCTGCTCCATGCCGAAGCAGCCAGCGGTTGGCCGGGGCGACACTGTGCCCTCAGAACTGAGGCGCTGCGGGTGACAGGGAAGGTGTGGCCAAGCCCCCCAGGGGAAGAAGAATCCCCGTGAGCCACATGTCCCCCCCTTTCCGACAGGGAGCTCAGCTCTGTCCGTCCTGCGGGGCACTGCTGTGCGTGTGGCCCATTGTTAACCGAAATGTCATTACGTGGCATGTGACTATTAAGCAAAACGACAATGCACACCCAGTCATAAGCGTCACTGACATTTGGCTCCAGGGCCAGAGGGGTGATCGGGAGCAAGAGGGCCTGCGGCCTGTCTTGAAGGGCCAGTGGCTACTTCTGATTCGGCCAGTTGTCGCCGGTGAGAACACAGCCCGTGTGACCAGATGTTTTGACCACCCAGTAGGAACCAGACATCCCAAAGGACATGGACGCTCTCCCATTTCTTAACGTCGGCACCCAGTTCAGACATTTTCACAGTCATCACTCAGGCCAAAGAAAGCACGTCCATAGGCAGGGTCGGGCCAGCGTGCCACCTCCGAGCAAGAGGGCAGACACGTGGCCCCGGAGCGCCGAAGGAAGGTGAGGGTCAAGCGGAAAACCAAAAGTCGGGGGTGAAATCTGGCTGGTGGGGACATGGGGACGAGCAGGAGCACAGCCTGACTCCTACTGGATGGTCGGACCATGTCTTCGTGGCCTTTCGTCTGGCTGGAACGGCAAGTGAGCGCCCAGAGGAACTGGCCCCAAAGACGGGCCGGGAACCCAGAATTCACTCCGCCCGGTGTTCGCCTTCCTTGGGAGGGTTTCTAAGGCTTTAGGTTCGAGGAGAAAAAGCCTAGTGGACTTGGCCGAATCCTTAGCCGTGCTTCTCCGTCCTCTGCTGGAGATCCAGGCCCCCTTCCCCTGTGGTAATCTCCGTGGCTCACTCATAAATTATGAGCGCGTTCATTTGCATGTCAGAAGCTCGGCCAAGAAATTAGATAAAATTGATCCGCCACAATTTATTCTCTCTATTTTTCCAAGAAATGGCCTCCCTCCCATGTTTTATTCATGGAGACACTCGGCTCTCTCTTTTATCTCCAACCCTCGGTAACATTTTCAATTTACTCAATTTATAGCTGCAAGACGCCCTTGGGCTGGACAGGAGGGGCGGCCACCCAAGACGGGCCACAGCCCCGGGCAGCTCGCACAGCTCCGGGATGGCTGTGCCAGGCGGGTGCTCTGGAGCGAGATGGAAGGTGGTTCCGCCAAGACCGCTGGGCTGGGGAGAAAGGTTTCCGGGGGCAGGGGCGGGCAGCCCGCGAAGAAGCCCGTGAGCACTAATGAGGGGCCTTTGCCCGGAGGTGAGCCGCGTGGGGAGCCTGGGTCCCTGCTGAGTCGGGAGCGGCTTCCAGCAGCTGCTCCGTCCCAGCCGGCCACCTTTGGCCGGACGCAGAGGTCCTCTGCTGGGCGGCGAGAAATGCCCGCCTCCGCCAGCCCTCCCCGCCTCCACATGCCGGGGACGCCTTCGCAAAGAACGGAGACGTCGAAAGGGGATATGGTCACGTCTTCCTGCGGTCCCTGCTTTACAGAACGGCGCGGGACTCCTGGGAGGCGGGTGGATTTGCTTTGCTTTTTAATTTTAGAACCATTCCCACCCCACTCCCCACCCCGAGAGACACAAGTTCCAGCGAGTTCACATCGACGAGGGTGGCTTCGGCAGTGTCTGCTTGCCGGTCCACACAGAGACCCCTGAACCTGTCCAGAGAGCCACCTGGGTCCTCCTCTCTAAGCAGAGGCTGCAAACTCAAATGCCTGCCGTGGCCGTGCAGGGACCGTGAACGGCGTGAGGCCGCAGAGCTCGGCGGGGACTGTGACGAGCAGGAGACGGACCCTGGAGGGGCGGCCACTTCTCCGGCCGATGGCCACCACGAGGACATCCGGCAGGCCTGCTGCTGCAGAGCTGCAAGTGTTTCAAGACTCCAAGACTCCGGACCATATGCGAATTCCCCTAAGTCTCCACGATGGCAGCTTTTTATTTTTCTTTTTAAACACTGTTGCTGAAACAACTCCTAACTACGAGAGCCATTTCCACTCTAGACTGCTGGCTCCTTGAGACTAGAGACGGCTTACTTACCGACCTCCGTGCGACACAGCCTGGCCCTGTGCTCAGTGAATGTGTCGACCTGCGATGCAGGTTGAACCTGCGGCAGGAGCCGCTCTCAACTCTCCCCAACGTCCCTTCTTCCTGTCCTCTTTGAAGTGACCAAACCTTGATTTTTAGCTGGTCGTATTGTTCCCTGGCATAAAAGACACTCAGCTTCTCTTGCGGCCAGAGACCATGTTCCGGCCAATGAGAACTGAGTAACTCTTGCGTGGCACTCGTGGGAGGGATGCTTAACGGGAACGGACAGAGCTGAGAGGGGCCCCTTTTTGCTTTTCGGCTTCTCCACCTTCCTGTGGTCCAGGTCACGATGGCTGGGGCTCCGGCAGCCGTCCTGGGCCAAGCCCCGTCCTTGAGGACGGAGGCCGGTGCTCAGGTGCGTGGGGCAGCGGAGGAGCAGCCGGGTGGGACGGCGGCAGCGCCGTTCCCACCGCCCTCAGCTGCCTGCAGCGGGACTCGCTTTACCAGAGAGAAATAAACTTAACCTTCTCCAAGCCACTCTCATTCTGAAGTTCTCCATTATATGCAGATGACCCTAATCCAGTTTATCCATCCTCTTCGGAGACACGACGGCTCAGCACCATGCCCACCGCTCCCCCATCCGGGTAAAGGAGAGGAGAAGCCAGTCCATGAGGAGCCGGCCCGTTAGATTTGCCCTTTGCAACGTTTACGCTCTGAAAGGACAAAGCCGAAAGCTAGCCTGTGGGTCCTCTGGGGGCCTTCCGGGTGCCCTGCTCATGGGAGGCTGAGGGGAGCCACCATCTTTGGTGGGAACCCTACGGTGACCTTGACTCGCTGTTGCCCAGCCTGCTGTGGTTTGGGTATGTGCCTCCATGGGCTGGACCAAACGGCTCGGGACAGTTGTCAGGGCAGACTGCCTTCGTATGTGGCTTCCCCCAACGCCTAGGACAGAGACCATCGCATGGGCCCTTTTCCCCCGTGAGGTAATCAGTGTCCCCAGAGGAAACGGGCCCAGCTTCTCTGGGCCTGAGCCTTCCCCCCGAGACCACACCAGTGCCCCGGGCAGTGCTTCTGAAGAGCTGGTCCAGGACACAGGCAGCACAGAGCGTGTACCTCTCCCTCCACTCCCCGCCGGGCCCTGTGGGACAATGACACAGCTCCCTCGGGCTGGTGGCGGCCTCTGGGGAGAGGACAGGAGGAGCAGGGGTCCAAGGGCAGAAAGGAAACGTACTCTATCCTGGAGCCTTCTGCATCATTTGAACGTGTTTGTCTCGTGAGGGTTTTCCCTCGTTAAAATAGATTCCTTTTCGAAGTGTTTGAACCACCCTCCCCGACCTCATGTCATCACCCTCCCCGTGGGCAGGTGCGGCGGGCCCAGAGAGGCAGAGTGGCCCTCGGTTCCCTGGAGGAACAGAGTCAGCACTGGACCGGCACCAGGCTCCTCGCTGTCAACGTGGCAGGTTTCCAGCAGGTGCGGTGTTGGTGTGGCCCTTACCGCGAGCGTGGGACCCTCCTTGGCCAGCTCCCCCTGCCGCCAGCAGCCTAGCCTGCGGGCGTCCTCCAGTCTGGGCGTCGGGGGCCACGGCGCTGAGCCGGAGACCGCGGAGCCCGAGAGGACCCACATCAGAACTCCCTGACCGGGCTCAGCAGCGAGGCCTGAGCGCGCTCTCCGACCCTGTCCACAGCGCGTCGCTTGTAAAACACATTCTTAAAACGCCTGTCGTATTCCATCCGACATTTAAAATTGACTTTCTTTTTGGATGACACGCAATATGAACCGGCGGCTTGGTGATCTCTTTATCAGCCGTAGACGCCAGCCTGATGCTCACCGTCCAAGTCCAGGACACTCTGAGTGGGCCTGGGATGGGCCCGGATGCGGGGTTCTGGGACGGCTGTGCCGGGGGAGGGGTTCCAAATGACAGCCGGGCTCCCATCTGCCTGCTGAGGCCACCGCCACGTTGGCATTGAAACACCCGTGCACGGAGGCAGCCCACGGCCACTGAAGGAGAGAAAAGACCTAAAAGAAAAACTCGAACGTGTACGAGCAGCTAGTGTGAGTGGGGTCGGCACCTGGCGCTGTCACTGTGTCCCCTCTTCTACTCTAACAGCCAGGGGTCTCTTTTGGTTGCTGAAGCCAGCACGAGTCATGCGGAGGCGGGGGGGGGGCGATGTCGTGGTGACAAGGGAGCTGGACTCTCGTGGGACTCACCGGCTCCTTCAACGACTACCTGGTGAGGGTCTACGATGCGTCAGGCATCATTCAGGGGGCTGCAGAGACATCGGAGGGCAAAATGGAGAAGAAAAAATCGGCCCTGGCAGAATGGGCAAGTGAAGCAGGGTGATCAAGACCAGGCTCCGACAAGCAGGTACCACTGGGTCCGATTGACGAAAGGGGCAGGGCCTGGGAGGTGTGTGCAGAGTGGGCATGCTGTGGCCCAAGACGGCTCTCAGCCCCAAGTCACAGCATAAATTGTTGCCAGCGTGGGATTGGCTGCCCTGGGTCAGGTTCCCCAGCCCTGGTCCAATCAGCAGTGGCCGGGGGTCATGTGGCCTACAGGCAGAGCTGATTCATTGGGAGGGGCTGTGTGTGGCCCCCCAGCCATGAAATAGCACCCCGTCTTACAGATGAACTCCAAGAGCTTAATTCAGAAACTGCCCTGTAGAACATGGCTCAGAGGAACATTTTGTTTGGCTTGCTGGTGTGTTAATGTTTTAATTGAGCCAACATTTAAAATAGGAACTTTTATATAACAACCCAGATTTTAAAAAAAGAATTTCTTGAAACCGATCAGAAATCTGACAACTCTGGCACCTCATTTTTTCTGCCAGGTACCAGCAGGCCTGCGTGGCTAACCCTTCAGGTGGGGCTTCCGGCGGGGCTCTCTCTACTTGACATCAGGGCCTCATTTATGCGGTCACCCGGCCCCTGTGGCAATTCAATTTGGGACATTGCTTTAAGGGTTTGTCCAGGGTCACAGAGGGGCTGGTGGGAGCGGGGCGGGGCCTCCTAATCCCCTGGGCACTGCCCGCCGCCTGCTCTGGCAGCCACTCCAGGGGTGCCCTGCCCCTGTTCTGCCACCAAAGGACACTCTGAGCAGACAGCAAAAGGGTGGGCTCTGCTACCCACTTTGTTACGGAGCAGGGCCTCACTGCCTGACACGCACAGAAGCCGACACTATGACACCGGCTTTTGAGAAAAGGAAAAAGCTTTGATTGTGAGGTTGGTCAGTCAGGACGTGGGAAGTTAGGCTCAAGTCTGTCTTCCCAGTCCAGAGTTCAGTGCAAGGTTTAAGGGTTTCAGGACTGGATCTCCCTAGACAGCTGACCGCCCTCAGGTTCTGGTCATGCCCCGGTCCTGTGGTTCCGTGGGGGGAGTCGTCAGGGGTTCCTGGGTGTTCCTTGTGAGTGGCATGTCCAAGGTTTCACCTCGGGCTCCAGGTCTTGTTAGAAGCAGGACGGGTCCAGTTTGAGCTGGTTCTGCAGTCACGGCTTCTGCTGGTGACCTGTCACTCTTCCCGGCTTAGAGTGGCTTTGAGACCTCTAATCCCTTCCCATGAGTCCCTGAAATTTATTCATTCAAAGGTTTTTCCTGAGCAGAAAGGATGAGAACTCTGGGCGAGGCTGGGGATTTGGGGAACAAGGCTGCGTCTATTCCTCTTGGTCCCCAAGTCTGAGCCCTGCGTGTGGCTCAAAGGACTGGCTTGTGCGGTGAGTGGATAATGGACCGCTGCCCCATGCCAAGCCCAGGGCCCTCACCTCGGGACCCGAGCCATGGCGGGAGTGAGGACCTGCCTTTATTCTGAGGGACAGCTTTCTCTCCAGGCAAGGAGCTTCCAGCACGAGGCTGGCGGAGGGAGTTGAGGGGAGTGGTGGGGCTTCGGGCCAGTGTCAGGGAGAGGGGAGCAGAGGGGAGGGCTGAGAAGCAAAACTCACATCTCCTAGACGGGCCCAGAACTATTACCATGGCAGCTCCCTGTGCGGGCATTTGCAGGCAGCCAGTTCAGCTCGGTTCCTGCGGCAGGCCCTGGAGGTGCGGTGCCTTCCCAAGGAGGTGCCTTCCCAAGGAGGGGAAGGAGCAGGTCATGGGCAGGTGGGATCGCCTCAGGTGCACTCAGGTGTCCTTAGATTTAGAGCCAACACCCACCTTCAGTGTGCCCTTTCCTGCCTGCCTTCAGCTACTGCGCACATGGCACCAAGCTGGGCTGTGGGGACTCAGAAGCCAGCCCATGACCAGTAGTGACACACACTGGTGATGAGACTTGCAACAGCATAGAGCTGGGGGACAGGGCTGAGGGTCCTGGTGGTCAGGGAAGGCTTCTGGAAGAAGTGTCGTCGAGGCTGACGCATGAAAGATAAAGAGCTAGGCGCACGCAGCAGGGGAAGGTCCAGGGAGAGCAAGCAGGGCCCAGGAGACTTGGGGGGTCCAGGTGGCAGGGAGGAAGGGGAAGCAGGTGACCACAGGCTGACGAGGGGGGGGGGGCCCCATGGAGGAGGTGGAAGCCAGACGCGGTCCTGAGGTCGGGTCTCATGGAGAGACTTCACGCGGCGGCCACAGGGGTGGGACTTGCTCTGGGAGGAGGGGACTCCCCTGCGGATGGAGCACGGCTGGAGCCAGGACACTTGTGCGAACAGGACTGTGTCGCTTGGGCCACGGCTTGGGGCAGCGTGTGCAGTGGGGATGTGAGAAGCATCAGGTGCCTGACCCGCTGCCACCTCGCCGGTGACACAGTGAGGCCTGTCCCAGCGGATGAGTCTGCTGGCGAGGCCTGTCTTAATTCTGCTGCGAAAACCCGTCTTCACCCCGGGCCAGCAAGGGCTCTTCAAAGGCCCAGGCTGGAGTCCGCCGGCATCCGGGCAGACACCCTCTCGTGGCTGCGTGTCCAGCTTGTGTTGCTTTAAAATTCTCTTTGTTTGAGCCATCTGAGCGCCTGGCTGCGGGGCTCAGGGGATCCCCGCAGGACCGGGTTTGGGCAGGGAGGAGGTCTGGGAGGCTGGCCTCGGCTCAAAGGCCGGCCCGGAGACATCCTGCTGCCACCAGCACCGGTGGGTGGGAGGGGCGCCCCCCTGCGCCCCCCCCCCCCGCCCCCAGCTCTGCCCGCCTGGAGCCACAATGCAGTGGGCATGTCAGAGCTTCGTCCCTCTGCGCCTCCCACACACAGCAGCGTGGTGGCTCTGGAGGTTTCTGAGGCCTCAAGGACTTCCCTGAACCATGGCTAGCCTAGGGGTGGCTTAGGAGAATCCCAAATCTCCACCAGCCCCTCCAGCCACCCCAGTAGATACGCATCCAGGAAGATGGTGTGCCCGTCCTTCAGCTTCGAGATGAGCCCCAGCCCTCGCTCCCTGCCAGACTGCCCACCCCAAGCCTGTCCTGGCCGTCTCTGCTGGCTGCCCTGATGCAAAGCATGGGTTTGGGGTGGGGTGAGCCAGACCACTCCTGAATGTTTTGGGGAGCCTGGCCCAGCCCACGGGACACCGCTGTCCTGAGGCGGTCATGGTCCTGGTGGCAACCTGGGACCACTGTCCCTTCCTGCCTGCCTCCTCACAGACCCATTGTGTCCGGGCTTCAGAAGTCACAGTCTGCCCCCTTCTGGTGGCTGGGAATTCTCAGGAAGCCGCCCCTGGCAGGAATACCCGCGCAGGTGATGGGAAGGGACCGGGCTGAACCCGGCTGGGCACTGTCCCCGCGCTTCTCCCAAACCCGGGGACCCTGTGGGCCCAGCTGCCCTTCACCATGACAAGGGCCTCGAATGCATGCCTTCAACCGGCCCTCCAAATGCTTTTGGCAGAGTCGCGGGAACAGGGTGGAAAAGAAAAACGCTGTCCACGCTGAAACTTGTGTCCCCTTCGTTACAGGCCATGCTGCCCTCAGTGACCTACGAATTCATTCTTAAGGAACGTGCTGATCCCCTGGCTCAGTGAACTCATGCTGCTGGCTGTGCGGGGGGCCCTTGGTAGAATCTGTTAGTATTACACATACGACGAGCTAGGCATGCATCTACCTTAACGCTTCCTGAGTCCGTAACACATGGAAGCCTCTCTCTGGGAATAGCGTGGCCCTGCGCGTGGCCCAGGACCGGACACCACTGAGACAAGTGGTGGAGGGCTTCAGGGAGGCCTGGGGCCTGAAGCTGCCTCCGCACCCTCACACAGGACAGCGCCTGAGAGGCAGGCCCGAGGGCTCCGCGGCAGCAGATCCGGGCTCCCGCACAGCCTTCTCCACGGACCCGCTGTGCGCGGCAACCCAAGCTCAGGGCGCCTGGTCCCCGCAGCTGTAAATGGGAGCATGGGGGCAGCCCTCCCGAGCCGGCTGCAGAGCGGATTCGGTGAGAGGGCGCACGCAAAGCACGCAAAGCACGCAAAGCACGCAAAGCACGCGGCGCGCGCCGAGCCCCCAGGTGCTGGCGTCACGAGCACGTGCACCGCAGGCCGCACCTCCCTGCCGCGGGTGCTGCTGCTGGAGCTCAGGGGCCCAGGCAGATCGGGGGCGGCGCGGCGCACGGGGCCTTCCTGTACGTCCGGACTCCGAGCCCACCGCCCCTGCCTGGTCCCAAGCCTGCCCGGCAGAGCCCAGATTCCCGGTGATCCAGGCTCTGCCGGGCCACTTTCCTCTTCCACTCAGCTCACTGAGCACCCGGCAAGTGGCAGGCAGGGTGCCAGAAGCCGTAGCGCAGGCCACACTGGGCTCCAGCTCCCCCAGGACTCACAGTCCCTGGAGGAGACAGACGGACAGATGGACAGATGGATGCCCAAGCAGCTGCATACCAGGCAGGGCTGCAGGCGGTAATGGGGCTCGGAGGGATTAGCAGTCAGCCCCAGGCAGGCGTGCTGGGGAGTCTGGAGGGAGTTCGGAGGGAGGCTCGGGTTCAGAGGCACTAACCCAGCTTCTTTCCTGGGAGTCTGGAGTTTGTCTTTCCAGAACCAGGTCCGTGGCATACAGCCCTCTGCACGGCTCTTAGAGGATGTCAGTTTAGGCTCTTCCACTTTTAAGTGACAAACATACACCACCTGGATTAAGTGTAGCAGGGGATTTATTGGCTCATGTAACTGGACATGCCAGGGCATGGCCGCCGTCCAGCACAGTAATGACCCAGGCCCTCAGACAATCGTGAGATCCCAGTCTCTGCCCCAGCTCTTGCCTGTGCTCTCCTCTGGGGTGGCTTCACTTGCGGGCAGGCTCCCCAGGCCCTACCCCCAGGTGCTTCCCTCTCAATCCCAGCTCCAGGATGACATCCTAAATATGGCAATCCCACTAGAAAAGGCACCCCTACCTGGTTCCCAATGAGTCCTAGCAAAAGTCCTAGGGAGGGCTCTCATTGGACCAGCTGGAGTCCCAGGCCCACCTTTGAACCAATCGCAGAGGCCAAACCAGTGGGATGCGCTGATTGGCCAAGCCCAAGTCACATGACCATCCCGGAGACCCTAGGCTTAAGACAGAAATAACCAACAAAGTGAAAAGGCGGCCTACGGACCGGGAGAAAATATGTAAGAAACTCATACGTTCTAAAAGCAAAACCCCAAATAATCCAATTTAAAAATGGGCAAAAGACCTGACATTTTCCCAAAAAAGGACATACAGATGGCCGAAAGGAATATGAAAAGGTGCTCAACATGACTGATCAGGGAGATACAATGGAAACCACGAGATAGCACCTCCCCCCTGTTGGAATGGTTGTTATCACAAGGAAAACCAACAAACAAAGAGATGCCAAGCGCTGACAGGAAGTAGAAGAAAGGGAACCCTCACGCTCTGTGGGACCCACACACCTGCCCTATGACCCGGCTGTCCCACTTCTGGGTGGTCATCCAAGGAAATGAAACCACTGTCTCGAAGGGCTGTCTGCGGCCTTGAGTTCACGGCAGCATCATCCACGATAGTCAAGACATGGACATGACCTAAGTGTCCCTCAAAGGGGGCCTGAATAAAGAAAACGTGAGTTACACAGTGGGGTCTGCAGTTCTGCTACTTAGCTGTGTGACCTTGCCCAAGGGACCTCGCCTCTCTGGGATGATGACACGTACTCACTTCAGAAGGTACTCGTGAGGATTAACTGAAGTTAGACGCGTAAGCACTTAACGCGGCTTCTACGCGCAACCAGCAGCTGTCACGTCTCGTGAGAGGTTGGTACCGAGGCCTGTCAGCCGCAGGATGAGGATGACCTGTGCGCTTTGCTTCTCCTGGCCATGGACTATGGCCATGTAAATAGCAAACAAACAAAAAACACAACGGAGGCAGACGCAGAAACCAGCAGGCTCGCTGCTGCGGAAGGACAGAGCGGGCTCTGAGAAGGCCCGTCCCTCCTCCCTCCTGGATGCGTCCTTGACCCTGAACCCCAGGAGGTCCCTCCAGCGCCCAGGTCTCCTTGCTGAAGGCCTCCGCGTGTGATGGAGATGACCTGGGGAAGGACACAGGAAGGGGGCTGCCGAGCGGACATCAGGAAGTATGGCAGCGCATCTTTCCATACGCTCACTCCCCATCAGGCCCTCCGTGTTCTAGGAGTGGGGGATGCAGTGGGCACCGAGGCAAGGCCTTGACCTCATGAGACTCGCCTGGGCGCCTAGGCGTAATTCTTCCATTTAAGAATGAGGAAACTGGGGCCCGAAGGGAGACGTCTCCATTCAGTGACCCGCAGCTAGTCAGTCTGGCTGCCAAACTCAATCTTGAAATGCCACGTGGAGCCAAGTTCTGCTCTGTGCTTGGTCTGCATGAAGTGACAGCGGAAGGGCGGAGGTAAGTGTTTCCCTTCACTTCTGTAGGACTCTGACTCTGTCAGAGAGGTTTGGCAGCCACCCCCACGAACATAATGAGAAGCATCCCGTCCAACCATTTAGTCACCTGCTCATGTACCAATGAAGGATATTAACGCCCAAATATCCTTCGGACAAGAGAAATGAAACCCTTTTATGCTATGTGAAAAAAAAAAATCAATGCACAGAACTATAAGGACACAGCCATATACTTGTACAAGAATAGGCTATTTCTAGAAAAACACACAAAAAACAGTAACATTTGTTGCCCCTGGGAGGAAGACTAGGGTCTTGGGGAGGAGGAGATTTACTTTTATTCTAAACCATTTTTTATGGGCTGCAAGCTTTTCTGTGAATTACTTTTCCAATCGGAACATTATAAAGGGTAGGGGAAATTAGAACAAACACAATCGAAAGCAATAAAGGGAACAATTCCTTCTTTGCATTTGGACATGTTTTCTGTATCGTCTGTCTCATAAGTGATGGTGACAGGGACGAGGACGTTATTGACCTGCATTTTGGCTTCCAAGGGAGCTGCTTCTCCAACAGCTGTGGAAGTCTCAGCCATTCAAGTTGAACAATAAAGTCCATGTTCTCCATTGTTGTCAGAATTCCATGTTATGCTCAGGTGACAAGGTGAAGCCACCCAACAAAGCACAAGACTCTGTTAGACCCCGTCACAGTAGAACGGTGGCTGCACTGCCAGGTAAACACGCCAGCTCCCCTTTCTGGAGACACAACTTAGAAATATGTGTGGTAAAAGCTTGTAAAGGTGAGCCGATGCTAACCCCATACAGCTACTGGAACTTATAACAAAGAGGAAACTAGCAAGGACACAAGACCGGTCACACACACCAATATCAAGGCCCATTCTCACCACGGAATGTTAGCTAGCCACGAAAATTGTTTCATTTCACTGATGTGCGGTCACTTGTTCGGTGAAAAACGAGATAGCGAAATAGCAGGAAATACTTTCATGGCACCTGCTAGGAGCCAGGGACTATTCTAAGCACTTTATATATACTAATTCGTTTCATTTTTCATTGCAACTTTACGAGGCGGGCACTTTTATTGTCCCCATTTTGTAGATGAGGAAGCCGAAGCAAAGAGAGAGGGGAAGTGATTTGCCAAGGTCACATAACTGGGGAGAGGGATCAGGACCCAGGCAGGGCAGGCTGGCTCCGAAGTCTCCTTTCTTACCCACTGCCTCCCATGGGGATAGAACGAGGTCACCCATACAGAGCAGGAAGGAATTCTAAATTAATATTAAATTAATATTACTATTGCTTGTGGGATTGTAAATTAAGCTTTAATTTTTCTACATGAATGATATTTATTAAGTCACAATCTATTCCTACTTTGGTATTTAAAATGTATATTCCTTTTGATTGAAGAATTCTAGTTCTCGAAATTTATCCTCCGGAAATGATAAGAGAGATGCCAGCAAAGACACATGAATAAAGATGTTTATCTATAATAACAGGAAATTAGAACCAAACTGAATGTCCGACCAGGGACTGGTTAAGTAGAATGTGCTATCTGCATATGGAGAGAGAACAGACAGTGACACGGTGAGACGGTCACGCTCCACTGAGGAGCGAAGGAAACAGTCAGCGACATTTGGAGAATAAAGCCGTAAATGTGCGCGGAAAGAGGGAGGGCAAGAAGAAAGAGGCGCTGGCAGCCGCCCCAGGGTGCTGAAATTGTCTTTTTTATTTGTGAGGTTTCTGAATCTTCCGCGTGTTCTGCCTTGAGTGTATATTACTCCTATAACAGTAACAAAGTGTTATTTTTATAACATGGTTGTCACTATTACCCGACTCTAGTGTCAGATCTGAGACGACAGAATCCCGGGGGGTTACAGCGCCCTTCATCGTGATCCTCGGAGAGACGATGCAGGGTCCCACTGGCAAAAAAAAAAAAAAAAAACCCAAAACAAAACAAAACAAAACAAAAACCCTCCCATTAAATTAACTTCTACCTACACAGCCCGCCTCTGCCAGACGTATCAGGAGAGTCAAGATGCAGAGAGGCTTGGCTTTGCCGGCATCTCTACTTTCCTTGAGCCGGCCCCTCCAACGTCTCTCCGGCCCGCCGGTAACGGGAGTGCAAGAGATCGATCACGTAAGGATGTGCAATTCAAACATTTACTTTTCAAACATCTTCAGAAAGTTTATCATACACAAACAAGCGCAGGAGAGAGGAGAAGGGTTCAAGTTCAAACCAATACATTTGCCCAACGCCCCAGGGAAAAAGTGGGTCTGCCACGAAGGGCCATGGCGGTGGTTCCCGGTGGCAGCCAAAGAGCATGGCTGGCAGGCCAGATCCTGCAGAGTCTGGGGGTCGGCTACGAAAAATATAGAATCAGTACAACCGGGGTCATCACGAAAGAGAGTAAGATGCCCAGTGAGCATGCGAGGAGCCTGCACTGCAGACGTAATTCAAGGAAAACTGCCGATAACATGCCAGCAACAATACTTCTTTCCGACAGTTCTGATCTCTTTTCAAAACATGTGCCCCCAGGGGAAGAAAATTACCTTCGACCTATCTTGAGCCGAGAAATCAGGACAGGCTAATTGAGTATCTACTATCTACATGGCAGGATGCTAGATAGTCACTCAGAGCAGCACATCTCCCAGCTCCTTAGGACCAAGGACCCAAGGCCTATCACGGGAAGAGAATTCTCAGGCTACCTGGTGTGACCGCCATTCCTAGGTCGGAACAAAATCATGTGACAAGAGTGTATTAGGCACCTGTTGGGCTCCAGGCACAGAAAGGGAGCGAGCACAGCCCCGTCCCGACAGGGGGGTGCTTGATGGCATCAGTGTGATAAGCGCGTCACTGAGGGCATCACGGGAACGACAGAAGGAAACGTCACCTCTGGCCGAGTCCGAGGGCTCCAGCAGGATGGAACACTGAGCTGAGTCTGGAGCGGTAGAAGGGAATTCAGGGGTACACTAACTGTGTGGGGTGCAAGGAGGAAGCCATGACATGGGATTCACGTGGACAGGGTAAGACTTGAGGCTGGAGTCCTTGTAAACTGGACTCAGGAGTATGGCTTCAACACATGGCCCAGCGCAAACTCACAGACACACACGTAGCAGTGCAAATTCACACAAAGATACACACACGCGCGCGCGCACACACGCACACCCCGTAGGAGAAACACTATGTGAACAGTTAAAACTTTATCACTTTAGATGATCTCTTGGCACCAAAGCAAACCAGACAGAATCGCAGGCACTAAAATCACAGGACAGGATCAGCTGTCAAGTGCTGATGCAGATAATCCAGTATAAGCTTATGTTAAAAATGTCTTGAAGATTATCATGAAAACTGAAACGCAAAATCAAAAGATCCTTGTAGAACTCACAGTCACCTTGATACAATTAAAAAAAAAAAAAACCCAGGGTCTGTGTCCCTAATTCAAAACACATCCTGTGGGCAAAGAAAGGGCTGAAGTCTATATTTGGGGTGGGGGAAACCACAGCGGTGACCGGAATCGATTTACAGCTTCCAGAACACTGACTTGGTGTCATAGAAAAATGACACTGACAGCAGGTTGGAGGGCTTGGAGTGAGGGCACCACTGAGGGGGTGACCAGGGGTCCAGGCCGACAGGGACTCAGGCCTGAGAGGCAGCGAGAGTGGGGGAGAGAGGCTGCACTCCCCGGGCACTGTCTGTGGTCCAGGCCGGAAGCTCCACTCTTTGGAGACAATGAAAAACAAGAATAAGAAGATGCGGGAGTTAGAGACCCAACACATGAGTCTCACCACGGATTTAATGTCATCCCCCAAAAACCAACTAAGCGCCCAACTAAACCAACTGCATGGATGGACAAACTGATGAAGAAAAAATGGCATATACGAACATATTTTTCCCTTAAAAATGAAGGAAATCCTGCCATTTGTTACAACATGGAGAAACTCGGAGGACATTGAGCTGAGTGAAATACGCCAGACACAAAAGAACAAATACCGCATGATGCCATTTATATGAGGAATCTAAGTCACGCTCACAGGAGGAGGAAGTAGGTGGTGAGTATCCGGCTGCGGGGTGGGGGATCTGTGAGGGAGGTGGTAGCTAAGGGGACGCTGTTTCACTCATGCACGACAAACAAGCCATGCCATACGGGATACTTAACAATTTTGTTGAGAGTAATCTTATGTTAAATGTTCTTATTTTTTAAAAAAAGGGGGGGGCAGGGAGGAAACTTCTACAGGTGATGGATGAGTTCAGGGCATTGTATATGGTGACAGTTTCATGGGCGTAAACTAACCTCCATGCTCACTAAGATATACACGTTAAACATACACAGCTTTTTTGTATGTCAATCACATCTTCACATAAACAAACATATATAAACATATATTCATACAAAAGCAAAAAAGAAACAGCCCATCAGAAGACGTAGAGTTTGATGAATGGCAGATTGTAGCTCAGATGAAGAGCTCGCTCCCCATGGGAAAGGCTTCAAGGCGAGTGAGAACTTAAGACTTTGAAGCTTGGAGGACTGAGAGAGAGGAGCAAACAGGAAACCAGCACCCGTGGGACGCGGTGGAGATCACAGGAGTCCTGCTCGCGGAGGCGAAGGGCCACCAGTGGTGGGAGCACAGGCCCCGCCGGCTCTGGCTCACACACCCAGGGCCCGAGCAGGGCTCAGCCCGCCCCAGCCGCCTCTACCTCCAGGTACCGAGAGGTGACAGCATCTTCGACTCCCTAAAGGTTTAACTAGGTTTTTCCAAATCTCAGTCTTCACATGCAACTGTCGCCATTTTTGCCAGGTTCTTATATAGCTTGTACTATTATTATTTACTTCCTATTTTTAAAAATTGACTTCCATTTTAATTTTAAATATTTTAAAAGGAAACTTTGCATGGCCAATAACGGAAAAGCGATGTTACTTGATTTAGAAGTGTCCCTTGTTATAAGGAACTGGAAAACTATAGAACTCAAATTAAGTCTTCTTTGAACAGGCTTCCACTCTGCAAAGGGACCCAGAGGGACATGAAGCTGAGTGTGCTGTGTGCCTGGAACTGGATCGTGCGGTGGGGAAGGTGGTGGCTTGAAGGGTGACACTGGGTCAACCATAAATACGTGTCTATAGATAACAGCAGTGTGTCGACATTAAATTTCCCGATTTTGGTAACTGCATTATGGTTAAGAGAATAGTATCCTTACTCTTAGGAGATACGAGTTGAAGTATCTAAGTGTGAAGAGCACTGACTGCAACTTACTCTCAAATGGCTAAATCAAAAAGTATGTATCTTAATTATACACATAGTGAGAGACGTGAAGCAAACGGCTGTTTGAAATCGGTTGGAAAAGTTTTTGCTCTGTAACAGAAAAGCAGAACCAACTCACATCAAAACAAATTCTCTTCTGCTTAAGTGGCAAAGATTAGAAATGACCTAAAATGCCCATCGGTAAGATGTGGTGCAGTAAATCAAGGTACATCTACATTCGTTTGCTGAGCAATCATTACAAAGAGGCAGTAATATACCAAACACATTCATTTTCAAGACAGAATGGAAAAAAATATTTAAAGAGGTGGAATAGTATTTACGGAACGTTACCGTTTAAGTGTAAGTTTATAAACACTCGCATGTAAATAAGTATCTATGGGAGAGACACGAGGAACTGTTAAGAAACAAGTGAGAGGACTCCTTTTTACTCTTTACTTTTTATTCTTTTGAATTTTATACCATATGCATGTATCATCTATTTTTTAATACTAACATTTTAAAAAGAGAAAATAAAACCAGTATCAGAAAAATCTGAGCTTTTAACAAATATACGAACTGTCTTCAAAACCTTAACACAATTATTGTTCTAATCTCGTTCACCTATTTAGATAACTGTAAGAAAATAAAAAGTCTTTCCCCTGTAGACACTAGTGATTCATCCAACAACGCTGAATGTCCCTACAAAGAGTACATGTGTTTGTGTGTGAGGGAGGGCTCGAAGGCCCCAAGGACACGTCCTTAAGCCAGGAGAAGGGCTCAGTGGCTAAGGACAAGTATCTGAGGCCACACCGACAGGACAGGTATGGAGGGCTCCACAAGGATGACTTCCTCGACCTCCTGTCCCTCTGCTACCTGGAACGTGGCCACTAAGTAGGACTTTCAAGTCACCCCGTGTCATCCATTTGGTAGGATAAGACACTAAACATCAACGGAGCAAGCCAAAGAGCCCCCGGCCAGACGTGAGGCCTCACGCTGTGTCGGAAGAGACTCAGGAGTTCTCGTCATCTAAGGAGATGCCTTGAGACCAAGGAAAAAACGTTTCTTTTTAAAGTTGTGGAAAGATAAAACATAAGCACAGGGACAGACGACGTGAAGACACACAGAGGAGGACGGCCACGCAGTGACGGAGGCCGAGACGGGAGGCCGCGCCCAAGGAACACCAAAGACTGCTGGCAAGCGCCAGAAGCTGGAAGAAACAAGAAAGCGTTTCAGAGGAGGCTCGGCCTGCCGACCCTTAATCTCGCACCTCTAGCCCCCTGAACAGCGACGGCGAGACCCCGTCTTGTTTGAAGCCATCCTGTTGCTGGTATTTGTCACACAGCAGCCCGAGGCAACTAGTACACTGACGAGAGAGTCTCTGGGAGTCTCCACTACCCCCTTCCCTAAACAGATAACAACGAAAAAAACGTGCTCCATATTAAGTCATCAGAGAAACGCAAACGAAAACGATCACAACGAGCGCGTCACGCCGACCGGAAAGGCTGACGTCGGAGACTGACAAGGCGGAAGGTGAGTGCGGGTGCGGGGCGAACGGGCCCCACACATTGCTGGTGGCTGGATGCAGGGCCACGGCCACGTCGCCAGTTCTTATGAAATTAGCATCCGTCTACCCCGCGGCCCCGCAATTCCACTCCTAGGTATTTACAAGAGAAATGAACACACGTCCACGAAAGGACATGTGCCAGCTGTCTTCTAACAGACCAAGGTAGAAACCCGAAAGTCTGTCATCAGGAGAGCGGACTGTGCGTGACAGTCAGACGATGACTGTCTGCTTGGCAACAGAAAGGAACAAGCTGCGGGCTCACGCGACGATCTGGGTGAATCTCGAAGCGTTCTACTAAGCAAAAGAAGGCAGTCTCAGCAAATACATACTGCGCGGTTCCTTTCTTCTTAAAAAAAAATGAACATGTGTTAAAGATTTTATTTAAGTCACTATGAAAGACGGAACCCGTTAAAAGAACAATCCAAACAAAGTCGTGTTTTTAGATCAGAAATGTTGAAATGTACAAAATGAAGCAACACTGGATTCCTGTGCATTCTAGAAGACGAGTGACCTGGCTCTAAGTATCACTGGGGGGTAAAAAAAAAAGAGGTAGGAAGACTGTCCCAGGTTAAAAGAAACTAGAGACACATAAAAACCAAATGTAATACGTAACCTTAAATAAATCCTGGTTTTAACAATGGCCATAAAAGCATTCTTAGGACAATCAGGAAAATCTAAATGTTGGAAACACAAATGAGATATCAGAATTATTATTAACTTTTAGGGTGTAATAATGGTATCATCATCATATAAGAGAATGTCCCTGTTCTTAGGAGACACACGCTGAAGTGTTTACAGGTGAGATATCATGAACTTCGCAACATACTTTCATAGCTGAGAAAAAAACTTTATTTACACAGACAAATGTACAAGTTAAAAAATGACAGAATTTTAGCAACTGTCGAATCTGGCCACAGAATATATGGGTATTCACTGCACTAGTCATTCAAATTTTCTATATATTCAAAATGTTTTTAAAATACTAGTAAAAAACAAACTAGAACACAGTAAAATTAAAAGGGGCCTAACTGCAATGTGGTCCCCAGAACAGGTTCTTGAAACGGAGAAACGACATTAGTGGGAAAACTGGAGAAACACAGTCTGTAGCACAGGCAACGTCACTGAGCTCGGGAGCCCCCAGGAACTGTGCCACGGTTACGTAACGTAGTGACGCTCAGGGAAGCTGCACGGAGGGAGCCCCTGTACCATCTCTGTGAATTCCCTGTAAATCTAAAATCATCCCCAAATAACAAGCTTTTAAAAGGGGGGGGGCACCCTACGTAAAAGCCGGAAGTTTTAAATCGCATTTTAACACACATATCACCCAACAACTTCAAAGCCCAGGCCTATGACGGCGACCTTCCACAAAGCTGTGGTTTGGCACAACATGGAAAGTTTCCCCAGGCCCATGTGTCGACAGAAGGGATGCCACATCTGACCCCACCGTCTGTCCTCAGTGCTGCGGGCCTGGTCCTCGGAGGGCAGGAAGTCGCCATCGGGGGTGGGGGGGGCAGCCACCGCGTTCTCCTGGCTCAGCAGAGCCCTCCTGAGTTCAGCACGGACGCTGCCTGCGCACACGCTGGAAGAGGAGGAACACAGCGGCATCACCCTCCGTCCCCTCCCTGGCCACAGAGCGCCCGGCCTGACCCGCGTCCCCAGCTGCGCCCGCCTCTGCAGGCAGACTTGAACTGGCCGAGTCGCAGCGTCGGCAGACCTCTGTGCGAGTCTCATCGCCTCTAGACGACTTCCACTCCTCCCATCTCGTTTAATCCTGGCAACGGCCCCCATTTTATAGAGGACGACTACGGGACACCTGGCCACACACTCACCTGCGGGTCCCAGCGCCTCTCCCTCCAAGCGCCCAAACACCTGCTTCCTCAAGGCCGGCTCTTCATTCGGCCTTTGCGACTTCACCCCGGCCTCACACCCACCCGTCATTCCTCTCCTCTGAATTCCCACAGCCCTGACACTGTGACAGTCAGAGCAGGTGCGGGATGTAAAGACAATGTGGCCTTTTGATGGAAGGGTGTGGTTGAGATCCAAGCAACAATCTGAGGTTTTGAAAGCAACACCCGTTTGATAAGGTCGCCTGCTACTGGGACCGTGTGCTGGTCAAGAGCAGAGTGTGAAGGAAGTCCTTGGGCTGGAGTGCGGTCTCGGCTCCGCCAGGTGCCGTGTGACCCTGGGCAGGTTAATCACCCTCGGAGCCTTAGGAGACTCCAGTGGGAGATGGGGAAAGTCGCGGTAGCCGGCTCACAGGGCTGTGTGAGGCCTGACGGGAATTACGTCAATGCGTGGCCCATAATGAGAACCAACACGTGGTAACCGTTCATCATACAGACGGTCCCCGCTTCTAGGACGGTTCGACTTACGGTTTTTCGACTTTGTGAAGCTGTGAAAGCATTCAGCAGAAACCAGCAAGGTCAGCTAAGACGTTCAGTATGTTAGGTGTATTTCTGACTTAGGACATTTTCTACTTATGACGTTTATCGACACAACCCCGTCGTGAGCTGAGAAGCAGCTGTACCTTTGCAGAGGCATGCTTCATATTTTCATTTTTGCTTTTAAAAAAAAAGCTTTCTCCAACTATTAGTCCTGGAGGTGGGGGCTGAGAGGGCCCTCAGAAACCATGGAGGGCCATTTTAGGAGTGAGCAAAGTTCTCGAAATTTCCCCAAAATGCTGTCTGTGAGATGAGGACCTTCAGAGTTAGACTCGTTATCTGAGTCTCCAGGCGGGTGGGAGTCGCTGAGCCATGTTTGTCCCATGCCCTGCCACCATTTTTATAAATGTGCATCCCTCACACCCCAAACACAGCAACGTTACAATACGTACCCTGCGGCGGCGTGTCTGAATAAAAAAATAGAGGGCTGAAGCTTTAAGTATCATGAAAAATGTCTTTCACGAAGAACAAAGAGGGACAAAGGCTCACTTCCCAAACAGCTGGGCTTCGAGCCCAAATCTCTGAAGAGAACCTGAGGGAACCCAGAGGGCTCCTGGCTAGAGACGCAGTCAGCAAAACGCCCGCCCGCCCGCCTTCCCCCCACGCCAGAGTGCAGCCCCGGCTCTCAACCAGCGCCGCGCGGACCAGCTGCCCTTGTGCCTTGGTGGGTTTGGGGGCGGCTTGGAGGCCTCTGGCCTCACCTCTCGCAGCCATACAGAAGGCAAGGCAGTGTCCAGGAAGATGAGAACGGGCCCGGTCCACACTGGGAAGGGAGGCGGAGAGATGGCCTCTCTTCCTGGGCAGGCTCTGTGCCAGGGCGTGGCACCAACCAGTCAGTACCTCGAATACGGCAGATAGACCCAGCCTCCTGCCAGGCAGGCGAAGGGCTGCGCCTCCCTGGGCCACGGAGAAACAAGGCGTCCACTTCCAAACCACCTCAGGGAAGCGCAGGCGCAGATTAGATGACATTCGACCTCGAAGAAGATACTCCCCCTGCCACGCTCTGCAGCCCGCTGAACGGCCAAGGAGAGAGCTTCACACAGTGTCGGTGGCCCACTAACACCTCCCTGACCCTTATGCGTGCTCCCCCTCACCAAGGGAGAAGAGTCGTAGGCAGGGATTTAGTAACCGCGTGTGTGTGCGTGTGTGCGTGTTGTGGTTACCTTCTGTTTTATAGCAATTGACAATGGTATCCATTTATGGTGGAAATATATTCCCCTTCTAAAGTACATGTCCAGCTTTAAAAAAGAGGAGGAAGGAGAAAAAGACTATGAAATACTAGATTTCTACATGGTGAAAACATAACACACTTTCCTACCTGTCGCTGCTACAGCTTCCTGATACCAATAGCCTAGGACTGTGCTGCCCACTACAGGAGCCACTGGCCACGGTGACAACCGTGTAATGACTGTGCGATGACAGGCGTGTAAATTAAGTTAAATTAAACACTCAGTTTCTCAATGGTATTACGTACATTTCAAATGCTCAGGAGCCACAGATGGCTCTCAGCTCCCGTATAGGACGAGGAGACTATTCCCATCATTTCAGGAAGTTCTACTGGACAGCTCTGGTCTAGAATGCAACTCCCGGCTCACCCGGCTACTCACCTGGTGGTAGTGCTAAAAGGCCTGGTTTCTCCCCGAGAAGCGGACGCTTGCCAGGCTTTGGAGGGGTGCATCCCATAGGCGCAGTCCTCTTGGAAGGGGCTGCTGGAAGCGGGGGAGGGGGAAACAGACTTTTGGGATTGACCGGTCCTGCAGAGAACAAAACCCACCACATAAATGGGAAGACACACGATGAACCCCGTCCCAGCTGCTCTCCCCACAGGGGCTGAGCAGGGAGCACCGGCACCTGCCACACGCACCGGGCCCGCCCTCAGCTCCTGGAAGCTCTCCCAGGTCCTCTCAGGGCCCAGACTCTGCCTCGGCGGTCACCCCAGGGTCAGCAAGCTGGCGTCTGCAGGCCAGATCCAGCCTGCTGTTTCTTTGGTATAAGCTGCCAGCTAAGAATGGTTTTCTCATTTTCAAATGGCTACATTTTTAAATCATTATACAAGTATTGACATAACAGTCTTGAATTTGCTTCTTGGTCCACAAAGCCTAAATAAAATAATTACTATCTGGCCCTTTAAGAAGAAGTTTGCAAATCCTCGGTCCAGTCCACGCCTGTCTTGATGTCCTGGTCCTCCACCCCACGCTCTCACAACTGGGGTTTGTTCCAAACTCTCTGTCTTAACACTTGCAACACATTTTCTCAAGCATCCAAGGCGGTGAGGTTCCCAGACAGGTCAGAAAGACAGAGCCTCAGCAGACCGAGGTGCCCTGCTCCAGGGGATGTGACACCCGCCCGCCCAGAGCACTGGCCCACAGTGGCCTAGCACCCCGTCCCGTCCGGCTCGGGCAGACAGTCTGCCTGGCATGGGGCTCACCCTGCCCAACAGGACACTTCCTCAGGCCTGGCCAACACCCTGAGCGAGCGCCCGGCCCTCTTTGAAGGTCTGAAAAAGTTTTGTTAAGTTAATGGCAAAGGTGAAAAAAATTCAGAGCAAAAAAATTTCTTCCTGGGCCCTTGTCCCCTTCATTCACGCCCTTCTCACAGGTGGGTGAACGGGGAAGGGGCCGGGCTGGGGGAGGGGGAGCTGGTGCATGGAGAGGTGCGGAGGCGGCTCAGGCCCTGGCGGGCAGAGAAGCCGCGGGCCGCACGCACACGCAACACGCAGCCCGCGAGTCAGCGGGTCGCAGGGCGGCGGGGCGGAAACGCTCGCCCTTGGGCTGTGCGGCTTCCCTACACCACCCCGCGCCGAGAGTCATGTCCAGCACAGCCACCAGGGCGTGGGCGCGGCCCCTCCCTGCGCCGAGTGCCCCTGGACACTGTGCCCACAGCGAAGGCCCTGGCTACCAGCACCCCGCTTGTGGACGAGGCCGAAGCCGCACGAATGCACCCCAGCCCCAGGGAAAAAGCGGGCCCCCACGAAGATGACGTGGACAGCTTCCTCCTTCGCTGGCAGACCGCGAACGCCTGTCACCTGGCTCCTCTCTGCTCCCACTCCCGGCCCACGAGGACAGGTGGGGAGACGAGAAGCCCGCGACAGACGCCTGGAGGGAGAGGGACGAGGGTACCGGGACTGGGGGGTGGGAGCGCTGCACCCCAGGGCAGGGAAGGCTCAGAGAGCAGGACCCGCGGAGGTGCAGGGGGCTGGGCTGCCGAACGCTGCGCCTGGCTGGGAGCCCGGCCCCTGGGGCTCGGGCCTGAAGCTAGTCAGCTCTGGGGTTTCCAGCGAGGCAAGCTGACGGAGCCTCCTTCTTGTCTTCAGCTGACCGAGCTGGGGTCCACGTCACTGACGACGGAGGAAGTCCACAGGAGCGCAACCTCACGCCAGGCCCAGGCCAGAGACCATTTAGCACCAACTACGCAGAAAAGAAACCTGACACACACTCCCGAGTTCCTAGCGCTTCCTATGACCACTTGGTTTAAGTCACCCCCCCCCCCGGTGGCCACAAACCTTGGGAGAAGAACCCCTTTCAGCTTCTCCCTGCGTTAAAACCCTGGCAGCTCATTCAGGAGGAGTGGCAGCCACTGAACCCCAAAGTCTGTCTCCTGTCCTCTGAATTCTAGCCATTCGTGACACGTGTAACGGACGCTGCCTGCGCCACACCTTCCTGCCTCCCCGGGGAACGGGAGGGCCACTGGCACGACTCCGGAGGGGCATGCTGACCTGGGGGCGGGAGGAGACCTCCTGGCCGATCCCCAACAAGGGCGGCTTGGCAGGAGCTGGGGGAGGAGGGCTCAGGAAGGCTCTCTTTCTGGGAGTTGGAAGGAGTGGAGGCGGCTTGCCCATGACGGAGGTGTTCCTGCCTTGAAACGACGAAGGGTCACTGCTAGTCAAAGTGCTTGGTGTCTCAAGGCCTGGAAAAACGGAGAAAACGGATGGTCGGCAGACGTCTGCTGCCGGGCTGCAAGCTGCACAAAGAACAGAGGCAATTTAACGAAGACCTCGGCCTTTTCTGCCAGAGAGACTTCTGTAACCAGAGAAACAGGGCGGCAGCTAGGCTCGCTGTGGTGATCACTTCACCGTCTACACAAACATCAAGTCATCATGTTGTACATCTGTCACTAACATGACGTTTTATGTCAGTTCCATCTCAAAAAATCAAAACCGCTGTTTTAAGTTTCTGGGCTCCCTCCCCACTCTGAGAAACTGCGCACAGTAAAAGTGTACAAAAATAAAACATTTTATGAGGTGAACAATTTCTTTAAAGCTTCACGACCATCCTATTAATGTCAGCTACTTGTTCCCATATGGGACAAGTGATTATTGTTTTTTCTTAACTACTCAAAGCAAGCGGAGTGAAAAGTTACTGCTTTAAGGACCTTGCTTGTGACTGGAATGCTTGTTAAAATCGCCAAGATTAGGAACTGCTTCTTCCAGTTTACCAGACACTTAAAAATGTAATCTTACAAGAGTCTCGATGAACAGAAAACGGCAACTCAGAAACAGAAAAATAAACTGACAGGGCACCTGCACCATCTCTATGTGTCCATCCATATAGAGAAGTCATCCTACGTACACACTAAAAGTCTGGTTTGAAAGGAAATTTAGTTTTGGAAGTAGCATTTTAGTCTATGAAGGTTTAACATTAAGATAGTGTTACCCTATCTGGACCACGTCCAACGCAGATACCTTTGTATTACAGAGGGACGTTCTCTTGACCAAAAGCTTCTTACTTTTCTTTCGTATCATCCATGGATTTGCTGAAAAGGATTTTCTGGGGTTCACAATGGGGAAGGAAAAGGGACTGTGCCGAATACCTTCCAGCTGCCCTCTCCTGGTCTTCAGGTAGTCGATGAGCAAGTCCAACTCACTCCTGTGCAAATGTTTCCCCTCGTTCAACAGGAAGAGGAGATGCCGCACGCCCACAGGGACAGGGTAGCTGGTGAGGCACTCCCGGGCCAGGAAGTCATCGACCAGCTCTCCGGCCCTCAGAGAAATGCCAGCGTGTTCCTGCTCCTCCCGTTTAGCGAACAGTCTCCTATACGCCTTAGCCACCAGCACCAGAGCATCCTCCAGGGGCATGTGACGATGTACTAGGGACAAGGAAGAGTCCGCTTTACATCAAGTGGGTTCCCTGATTTCATTTAAAAACACATTTACAAGAGGAAAAAAAATCAGAAAATAACACAGTTACTCTAACTACATGTTGTTGAAACGGTCTCTGAGAGAGAGAGAGAGAGAGAGAGGAGAGAGAGAGAGAGAGAGAGAGAGAGGGAGGGGAGGGGAGGGGAGGAAGGGAGGAGCAGGGGAGGGAGGGAGGAGAAAGAGGTGGCATGTGTGTCAATGAGAATTTTTTATGGCTAAACAAATGCAGCCTAAAAAAAATTGCAACTTCAATCATCGCTGGCTACTCAAAGTTAAAAACAGACAAACAAACAAAAACTAAAAGTGAAGGTGTTTTATTTCGTTCCAGAAATCGGGCTGTAGAACGTGGGATGAGCGTGACGCGGAAGCTGGGAAGGGCAGCCTCCAGAGCAGAGCAGGGGTGAGGAAAGACGGGCGCAGGGCCGCTGCCCTCCACCGTGCACCTCTGCGTGCTGACGTCTGCACTGCGTACATGCGACGTTCCGAGGAAAGGCGGCTGACTGGCAGTGCAGGGCTCCCAGGCTGTCGCCGTGGCATGGGGAGTGACCCTCGTCCTCTACGCGGCTCTGCAGCCTTGGGCTCAGGCCTGTGGCATCTTAAACGTGTCAAAAGCCTTTCCAGCTCAGGTCGGGTGTGCTCCGGGCCCGCACTATCACGTATGAAATAAATTCTAGACACCAAGAGCAGCTTTCACATAACTTAAAGGCTGTAGTCATGCACAGGTGCCTTTTGCTCTCTCCTAGGTTACTACTGAGAATAACACTTAATAAAAGTTTCGTTTTAGATGGGCGGCCCCATCCTGTCTTGCCATATAGCACCAGCTGCCAAATTCAGGACCTGAGGGGCAGCACTACAGAGCTGTGACAGAGGTTACAGTATTTGGCTCAATTCTTAAACTCGGTTTATTAAGGTTACGTTTAGGAAGAAATATAAATATATATTTGTCTTCAGGTGCTGAAATATCATAGTTTGCCTATTTTAAATGTTTGTCTTGGCAGAGAAGCAGCTCCACACGCTTCTGAGTAACGGCTGCATGCAAGGTACGAAATAAACTGTTGGCTATAAAGCACCATGAAAAGGAACCAGCGAAGATTAACTTTGCTAAAATACATGTAGCTTCTAGCATAAAACAGAGTGTTCTTTTTACTTATGATCTGAATTCAATAATTAAATTAATGGATGAGAAATGAAGCATGTACCTATTAATACTATTCTGGACATGAAAAAGAAACTATCCTTTGGATTTGTAATATGTTATAAATAGAGTATGTGCTTTCTTGAAGCAGTGCTTTTATAAAAAGTATTTTAGTTATCGATAAATTACTCAGCCTACTTAGCGATAATTTCCGAAATGACCTTGCATGGAGGTGAACACTAGTAACCAGATGTGCTTAGTCCTTTGCACAGCCAGTTGAAATCACACTGTTTCCTATTCCAGGACACTGGGATTCCTTAACTGACAGCGTGCGTTTTCTTTTACATTTTCAGAACTTACGTATGAGGTAAATGTGGTTTAGTCTTATTATTTATTTAAAATAAATTAGGCATTTTCTGTGCTTAGAAAAACCATAGTTTCACACTCTTCAGAACAGTACTGAGCAAGAGCTGGCCAGGTGGGTGTGGGTGGCTACAAAAAGCCTAAGCTAATGCAATGGTCAGAATGTAAGACGTCCCGGCGTCCCCAACCGACGGGAAGCGAGTGGTCGTCACCACTGTCTCTTCAGATGCAACATTATGGCTGGGTTAGAGAACACCAATCCTACACTGACTTCTCTCCAGGCTCCAGAAGCCATAGGCAGGATACAAATCCAGCTACGAGGGCTCCACAGGGTCTCTGCCCAACGGACAGGTCTCCTGACCTGGCAGTGAAAACCCTGCACTGCTCAGGACACACGAGCTGGGATGGACCATCCAGGGCCAACCGGAGAAGCCTGCCTGGCTGCTGCTCACCTGGGCAGAGAAAGGAAGCAGGGCTGGCCTGATGTCTCGTACAGTGTCTGGCACAGAGGACGATCTAAGTATTTCTAGACGGAACAGAGATGGTACCAAGAACTTCCACCCGGATGAGAGGACTAGAAAAGCCAGGCTCGTCTGGTGTGACTCTGGGTGAGCTGAAAAGGTGGCCGTCCACAGGGCAGCCCCTCTCTTAAAGCAGCAGCTCTGACCAGGAGGGAGAAGGTGAGGGAGACCTGGGAAGTGTGCATTTGCCTACATCTGTGTATTTTAGGGAAGAAAAAAAGAGTTCATTTTGGTGTAGTCTCGTGAGTCCAAGAACACCGAGATGTTAGAGACATTCTAGAAAAGGCAAAGTTGGCAAGAAGGTTGTCTAAGAGACTTCAGGGGATGATGGACACAGAATCTTTTAGGCTTAACATTAAGAGTAGAAAAGATGGTGGTGAAATCTGGTCAAAAGTTCTGCACAGGAAAACTGAATTGGTTACGTAATATTTTGGACAAGATGTTTTGGATTCTGAAGTCAGAGATGATAAAGACGATTTAAGTTTCAATGGTCTAATACACAGTGCTCTGTGACACCCATTCCAACAAGGAAGCCACTTTCCACAGTTGGACCCAGTTTAGAAACTGACAAATGAAACCGTCAAAGCGTACCAGCATAAAAAAAAAACATGACATTTTTAAAGCAGGACCTATCTCAAGTGGTAGTTCTAGACTAAGCTAAACTTACCTTTCATGGACTCATGAAGCGTAATTACGGTGCAAGAAGAAAGTCTTACATTAGACTGCTCGACAAGGACACAAAACGGGGAGCCGTCATCCTTAACTTCCTGCAGGGCGCGCGTGAGCCCCGACTCGGAGGTGAGGTGAATCATTTCCACCACGAGGCCGTGATCCTGCAACCGATGGCCTATGACTGTTGCGTATTCCCTTAAACACACGCGCGCACAAGAAAAAGGCGGGTTACTGCCAAATGCAAGGAAAACGTCCGTCATCGAGCACTCGTTCCACTGATATTCGATGCATCACAAATTTAAGTAAGTGGTAAGATACTGTATCTTTTACTGTATTTAGAGGTGAAAGATGTTACATTTCTTTTTTTCAAAAATCATACGTGCCCTACAACCAATTTTCATTCTTAAACTTGCTGAAGACACTCATGGGTATGTCATGTGTCTGATGAGAAGCAGAGGCACCTTTCTGGAAACGCAGTGTTCTCATATGGTTGACTAGGCGCATCATTTTATAAAGAAAGCAGAGTCAAAGCCATGTTTTTGTGTGGCGTGATACACTGGTTAAGTCCCATGGTGCGGCCAGCATTTTTCAACATGGAATCATTCAAGTGTTACCTGATGGAGTCATTTCAATTTAAAGACCATGGAAGAAAAATTAAGATTGTTTTTAAAAAAACAGATGAACTCATCACCTTCAGAGAAATGAGAGAATGCTCACCTACAATCAGCTCTGGGGGCAGACCGGCACTCGCTGCGGCTGTAACCCCCGGGACAGCCCTTGCTAAAGGGTAAACAGATGCCGCTGGGGCACCTGTCTCAGTCACCGCCGCTCATCTCACAGCCAGCACGGGATCTAAACCAGAGGCATCTCATCTACCTCCTCAGCCTTGGTCCTCGGGTCCTCGAGAACTGGTCCGAGACCTCTGCTTTGGGTTTCTGATCCCGTTCCTGCCCAGTCCTTGCTCAGACACCTGCAGAGGCCTCCTGCCACGGCTTCTGTCCTTGACTTCTAGGCCCACTTCGGCCCATCCCACACCTCAGCCTCTGGATCATCTTGTTAAAAGTACTACTTCAAAAATGTCACAGCAACTGCTCAGCATCCTAAATTCTGACTCTAGATTTCAAAGTCCTGGCAAGACGTGGCTCCAACTATCTTAACAGGTTTTATAACGTACTGAGTTTCACGCACCCCATTCTCTTCCCTAACTTCATTTCCTGTCATCTTGGGACAATCAACTCTCGGTACACTCCTTCCAGCTGTGCCTTCCCTGCTGTTCTGTTTGCGAGACTCAGCAGCCCTCACCTCAAAGGCCCAGCCAAACGACATTGTCCCCTGACACCTCCGTGATTCACCTGCTTAGACCCCACACGGTGTCCACTCTTCCCTGTGTGTGTACCTCGTGCAGAGCGGGGACGGCTCTGCCCACTCCATCTTCCACCTGCTATTTACGCTCATGTTTTGTTATTCGTCCGCCTGTGGCTCAAAGAGGAACTGTTACTCCTCTCTGTGTCCCCTCGCCGGGCCCAGTGTAGAACTTTACATATAACAGGTGCACTTTAAATGTGTGCCTGTGAATTAAACATTAACATGATGGCAGGAAAATGCTTCTCTGGCAATTTTGGAGAGTATAGATGATTTCAGAAAATAAATTCAAGAGGAAAACAAGAAAAACAAGACATGGTTCATATTTACAGAGTGACAATCCATGAGTCAAAATTATCACAAAAATAATTCACACATGATTTGAAAATTAATTACTGTTTCAGAATATAAGGGAATGAACCGGGCAACTAATTTATCACTACAAATCTTTCCAACAGCAAAGTGACAACAGAGTGAGCAGCCTGGCAGAGTTAAAGGGCTCCCCGGTCGGTGTGGACAGCACGTGGCAGAGAAGGTCCCAGCCTGCACCCACCAAAGGTCCTAACCCACGGCAAAATGCCAGAACATGGAGCGCCACGCAGAGGCTGGGGAGCATCTGCGGGGCACTTCGGAGCCTCTCCCCGGATGAAGGGGGACAACAGGAGCAATCTCCAGTGCTCCTCGCATCACAAGAAACTGCACTCGGATTAACGCCCGTCGACCTGGCTCTGGAGATGGGAAAGTGGCGAGCGTATCAGGGTGGTGAGAGCCAGCTGGCAGCCGGAGCCAGTCGCGATTCTAAAAGGAGTACGAACGCTACCCGTCAGGTGTGATGCTTGCTAGGAGTGTGGAGAAGTGAAGCCAGTCAACGATGAGTGTAGTTCCTCCGGCTGGTTGGTGCAGAGCGTTGCACCAACACGGCTAAATGTGGAGGGAAAACAGAGCCACTATGTAGGCCGAGTCATACTGCCTCTGGGTTCCAAGTCGGTTTAAATGATCACACGATCACAGATCCAGAGCACGTCGGTAGTCCTTCGTAACAGTAACGTGAGGGGCTGGCCTCTCCCGCCCCCACGCCGAGGCTGACCCCTTCCTGCCAGTACGCTGTCTCCCAAGGTCCAACCCACACACCCTTCAAGTGAGGCGGAGCTCTAAGTTTGCTTCCACACGCTCTCACAGGAAGGACATTATCTGCAAAAGCATTGGATTTCAGTAAAGGAAACACCACAGGATCAAAAGTCCGTCATTTTGAGATGGCAAATTTTCACCTAAAGTGAGAACTCCAGCGCTGCCCTCATGCTGAGCTGTTCTGCACATGCTGGTCTCCTGCTCAGGAGTTCTTAGTGCTCGTCTGTCCGGGTCCTCTGCGTCACTCAGGACCGAGCCCAGAGTAAGTATGCGTGACCCCAAGTGACCACTGTCTGCACGCCAGGCTCTGCCAAGCACTATGAAACCCGACCTCACCCGGAGACACAGTCATCACCACATACTAACCCCCGTCTGCCCGCGGTGCCAGCCATGGCGTGCAAGTCCAGAGCACCGCACAGACCCACAGGACGAGCTGACCCAGCCTGGAGGGCAGGAGCCCGCAGAAGAGCCGGCCACAGCCTCACTGAAGTGCCCACGTGAGTGAGGCAGGTGGGAAAGAGGGGACGGGCATCTGACACTGAAGAAGAAACCAGCATGGACAGAGGCTGGGAATTCAACAGGCGGTTAAGAAACGGGAGGGACATTCTAGGGTGGGTGCGGGCAGCGGGGAGGCACACTGCGCCAGACGGTCAGCGCCCGAGGCAGCGGCTCGTCGGTGATGCCTGCTACGGTGTGCCCAGAGCCTCGGACAGAGCCTGGCGCAGGCCACCCAATGCTGAGAACAGCTTTGGTTGTTTTATGATTATAAAACTGATAGATGCTCACTGCTGAAAACTCCAGCAACACAGAAACGCTGAACGTGACAGTAACCTTCAGAGATGTCCCGCCCGCAGGACGGCACCGCCACCAGGCCCAGGCCCGTAGACCTGACAGCCCAGTTCTTGTCCTCCCTGACGCAGTGCTCTAACTCAGCACTTCTAGACTCTTAGCTCTCACGGGCCGTACCTAAGGCTGAATGCCTGTTTGGTGAGTACGCGCTCTCATGTGACACGCTGAAGAAATCAATCTACCTCTGTTCCTTGTTGACAGAAACAATAATGCAATCTGAAGGCCGCTCCTGATCACGCTCTTTCTGAACCATCTGATAAAAGTGCTGGAAAAGCCCCTCTTTCCAAATGTCCCAGCTGCTGGCATCATCTGAAAAACATGGGTATTATCATGCTCTTGCAAGGCCCGAAGCAGTCACTGGAGGTGTTCAGAGTTTCTTGCAAAAATGTAAACGAAAGACAACACCCCTACAAGGAACAGACAACGAAGATTAAGCGGACTCTCAACCGGACCCTTACCTAATGGAGGGTGCTGGTACCGGGCACGGTGCTCGTCACTCCCTTTTGAATAATCAGCCACATTCTGCCATAATTCATCAATGCTGTGGGATGCATGAAAATATAAGAGTTGGTACAAACAGTTTCTCTCTCACTGTGCCCCAAAAGCCGAAAAATAAATATCAGATCACCTAGCGCAACACGCAGGCGCCTCAATAAAGGCTGTGTCTACTTAGAGGGGACGCGGCGCTCGGAACCTGCTCTTGTTTTAGGACAAGAAGCGTTTCTGGGATTCTCTGCTCTTCCCCACTCACTTCCTCTCCCTGTTATGATGAAAAGTACTGCAAGGTGCCACTGATCTCTGTCAAGTAAGAGACAGAGAGAGGGAGAGAGGAGGAGGGAGGGGCTGATTCACACTTCAAGGTGTTTATTCTAAAAGATACAAGGTAACTTTACAACACGTGTTCATCTTTTAAAGAACGGTGCTTATCTCTCAAGGTCTTTGTTGGATATGGGTAAAAAATGAGTGCACAAGATCCGCTCTCTTCGCTCCTTGCTGAAGGCACAGGTGCCAGGGAACCCATCGGCCGTGAGAGCGGCCCCCCTGCTGGGGCCCAGCACAAGGCGGGGGCTGGGCGCACCGTGCACGCTGCACCGGGCACCTGCTGCGGCTCGCCAGCATCCCGACGCCGAGGCTTCTGTGCACAAGGCACGTCCTGCCAGGGAGAGAGCCACCTGGGGGCAGGTGGCAATTAGTTCTTCCCTCACCAGTGGCAACACGCTGCCTGGCAAAGGGCCAGCAGCCGCTCGTCAAGCAGGACTATTCAGCAAGCCACCACCAGCGTCCACCCCTTTGCTCTGCCCGTACGATTTCCATGCCGGTGCTTGTCCACACCGACCTCTGGACAGAGTGGAGACGCAGCTCTGGACTTCCAGAAGCGAAGCCCCTGCCAGAGTCCGGGCCGGCCCTGACCTACAGGCGATCGCGGGCTCCCCCAAGCAGGCTGTCTCTGTCTGCGTGTCTGCCGCTGACTCCAGACACCACTCTTCAAGCCGCCCCCCTTCTCTAAGCCTTGCTGGCTTCCCCTCTGCCTTTGCATTCTTCCTTTTAACGAAGTGGTACGGAAACGTCGCCGCCACCACCCTCAGCAGTCAGAGGGAGCAGGACGTCCCCAGAAGCTGGCCATCCGGGAAGGGCCGTATGATGTTGAAACCACAGCTGCCTGGGCCGGGGTCTGAGTTCCGTCGCTCACGACCTGGGGAAGCTGGGCAAGTTACGTAACGTCTTGATGCCTCAGTTTCACCACCTGTAAAACGGGGAGATTACGAGACCCCCACCTCCAAGCGTTGCTACGAGGATTGAATGAGTTAATACAGGTGCCTGACGCAGAGTGGGCCCTCAACAGATGTAAGCCACTGTTATCCATCTCTGTCTTCAGGTTCCTCTCAGGTCCGGGCTAAGGAAATCTCTCCTTCAGAGGCATCTGAAGGCTCGTTCTCAGGAAATGTTACCTGAGAGAAGATAACCCCACTACTAGTCACCCCTGAGTCCTGCACTGCTCAGTGCTTCCGCAGCTGAGGAAAGCCTTTTTCCATTTCGAATTATTAGCCTAATCTGACACAAATCTCATCTTTAAAGTGGGCGAGAGGCCCTGTCATAACAGAAAGATCAATTTGAACACAGTTCAAGGAAAACCGCTTTTACCAAAACTACAGAGGCAGAGAATCCTGAACCGCCGTGCTGATTTACACATGCAGTTGCCGAGAACGCCGCCAATCGACCGTGGGAGAGCAAACGAAATGAGAGAACCTTCAAAACCGTTTCCTTTGGAATACAACACGAGGGTCAAAACCAGGAGGACAAACAGTCCTCCAAGATACATACAGTCAAGTGAAAGAAGCAAGTTCCAGAACAACACACCAGCGTGAGCCATCTAAGTTAAAAATGGGGGGGGGGGGGAGGAGCCGCGAGGGGATAGAAAAGCTTTGAAAAGGGATTTTTCACTTTTTATCATCAGACACTTTTACATCTATTTAGTCATTCCCTGGGTTAAAAAAAAAGTTGTTTTTCTTTTTTAAGAGACATGCTCAGCTCTGGAGTACCGACTCGTCTCCTAAAACATTTGCATGTTTGCGCATATACCGATGGTAGCACAAAACAGGTCCGGCGGCGTGGAAGAACGGGGGACCCACAGAGCGGGTCACCCGCGTGGGGCGTACTGCAAACCCCGCGAAGAAAAGGCCTGGGTGGCCGGGTCCCTTCGGCCCGCAGGTCTGTTTTAGTTACTCGAGTTCAAGTGACTATGGAAAGGCAAAAGTTAAAGTGGAAGGGCTCGATGTGATCGAGCTGACCTGAGGGACTCCCCAAAAAGCAAATATTAATAACATCAATTTTAACAAACACATAAGTCTGCACAGTAAGAGCACATCTAAATTACTACTAAAGCTTTTAGCAAATTGAGCCACAACAATAAAATTTTACCTTCGCATGTCTTCCCCCTCCTCTAAGTAGCCCTCTTGGGGAGAATAAGAAGTCGACAGAAAAGGTTTATAGGGCTTACTGCTAAAAAACCAACAAAGACAAAATTACACTTAAGAAGAAATTACTTCCCATGGCCCATACATTGGTTTCCACAGTTCTGGTACCCACTAAGGCGATTAAATCTTCAGTTAAACTGGGGTTTTAAAACGCGAACAATGGCTTTTCTCGGAAGTTTTTTTCCCAGAACCTCTCCTCTATTTTGTAATGCCTGCTTCTATTTTTGTCTAGTTGTCTGCTCGACTGTTTCTGCAGCTGACGACGGAAGGCGCGGCTGTTACAAGAAAGACCGTTGCAAAGTCACGACAGAAGGGGCTTCAAGCTAATGACCCTGATTTGCCCAACTGAAAAGCTGAGAGTGTGTGGTAATTATTCTTTAATCACTGTTTTCTGAAGCTTCTCTTTGCTAGACGCTGCACGAACATCACCATAAATTTCTGTGGATTATCTGCCACCTTTACTGTATCTGACATGAACTCCTGATCAACGACGGGTGCCATCGACGCCGAGGGTGCGAGGCCCACGAGACCCCTGAGAATGTTTCCGTGCCGTGTGCATCTGCCACAGCGGACGCCCCCTCCTCGCCGAAGAGGCGTGTGGTTAACAGACGACGTAGATCTACGTCTAAGACAAAAACGGAGGGCAAGACCTAAGAACTTAGACGCCTGCCCCAAACTGTTAGCTGAAAGAAACGAGGGGCCCAACACGTCACCTGTTTGGATTTGGACTGCGAGGGTTAAAGAGTTATTAGAAAGCTCTCCACTCCCCAAAAGGATAAGGAGCACAGATGCCGACTCGACCCTCTTCTCGACAATCCCAGCCAAGTCTGAAGGCCACGAGAAGGAATAAGCAGATGGCTCAATGTGAGTGAGTCAAAAGGAAGTTGCATTAGCCTTCCTCGGCTTCCTAGCAACTAGACCAACTGATGCCAAGAAAGCCAGCCGGCTCTAAGGAGAAACGCCCCAGGGTATCGGAACCCAGCAGCCGGGCAGAGGAGAAAAGGCCTCCAGACACCCCCACCTGGCCAAATGAACCCCGTGCCTACCGGCACCCACACTTCCCAACTCACTGGGGCCTCCGCTCCCGCGCAGTCCCAGCTCCAGCCTACCTGGCCGTGCTAACGGCCACCACCTGACTGCGCGGGACTCCTTTCGGGATGACCCTCCAAATGTCAGTGGCCTCAGATGTGCAGTCTCGTCCAGTCAGCAAAGGACAGCTCCCCGCTTCTCCACTGAGGGCAGGCCCCACGCGCTCGCCAGCTGGACAGAGGGCCTGCGAGCAAACACTGCGGCCCGGCCGAGAAGGGCGGGCACGTGTCCGGGCTCGGGGCTCAGAGGCTGAGAAGCGCCCCTCCTTAACAACCACCGCTGAGTAACTTGGAGGCCGGGGATTCCCAAACCGGCTGCGTGGAAGCCTTACACTCAGGCAGGAGTCGCCTTTGTGGAAGTCATGATACTACACACATGAACTAGATCCCCCCGCAGGTGCAAGTGGTCGAAGGAAGGCTCGGACATTTTTAAACGCTGCCAGGTCACCCTGAGCCCTGGCAACGGCACTGCATCTTGCCACATTCTCTGCGGTCTCCCCGTAACTAGTGGCACCCACTAAAACTTCAGTTCTTCTGCTCACTTAGTGGGTGGCAGGTCGACCACGCTCAAATGGAAAACAGAATTTACAATTACAAATATATCTTGGGAAATCAGAATAGCTTTCCAGTAGTTCAATGAAGATGTTTTCGATGTATTATATTTGAGCCTTATAACAACCGTAAAATATCAACCTCCACACACAGTTTAAAAACAGATGAGGAAATAGGCTCAGATCACATGACTTGCCACACTGCTAGGCTGTGCTCATCAAATCCAAGTATCTCGGACTCTAAAACCCAGGACCCTTTCAATACCTCTCAGCTCAAAACTCTGAGTTTAACCCAGGAAGTCTGTAAGTAAAAAAATTAGGAAAAGCGATACAAATACAAGTAAAAGGGATAAAGATACTAAGTCATCCTAAATTTTTATGGAAAGTAAATTAACACAGGCATAAAAAATTCTCGCTTGATAACATAAAGAGCATGAGGGAGGGCTCCCGAGGGAACGGCTGCCTGCCCACGCCTCTCCTGGCCGCGTGACAGCGGCAAAGCGCCTTCCGCCACACGGCTGGGCGGCCCACCCGAGGAAGAGCCATTCACAGCTGAAGCCTCAAGACCCACGTGGAGGAACCAGGACTCTCCACGCGCTGGAGGGAACGTAACACGGTACGATCACCTCAGAAAAGTTTGGCAAGTTCCAAGAAAAGTAAAGCGCACATAAGCCAGCCCGTCCACTCCTAGATGTTTACCCAGTAAAAATGACAGCGCAAGTGCACAGACCGAACACGCACATTCCCGGAAGCGACATCTGTAACGGCCCCAGCCTGGAAACGCCCACCGACGGGTGGGTGGAAGACAAACTGCGGCGTACCCATGCCCCGCGGCCCGCTCAGGCTGCCCTACAAAACTCCACAGAGCGGGGGGCTTCAGCATCAGGAGTCGATTTTTCTCAAGAGTTCTGGAGGCGGGAAGCCTGGGATCAGGATGTCAGCGTGGTGACATTCTGGGGAGAGCTCTTTCTGGCTAGCAGACGGCCACCTTCTTGCTGTGTCCTGACATGGCTTTTTCTCTTCTTATAAGGCCACCAATCCTACCGGATCAGGATCCCACCCTTGTGACCTCACTTAATCTTTATTACCTCTTAAAAGTCCTGTCTCTAAATATAGTCGCACTGGGGGTTAGGGCTTCCACAGAGTCGCAAGGGAGCCCGATTCAGTCCACAGCGCCGGATAAGGAACGTTACTCAGTGACAAAGTAAGGTGGTGGTCCCCAACCTCTTTGGCACCAGGGACAGGTTTCATGGAACACAATTTTTCCACGGACCAGGGGGGATGGTTTTGGGGTGATTCAAGCACATTACATTATTGTGCACTTTATTTCTACTATTATTACACTGTAATGTACGATGAAGTAATTACACAACCCACCACGATGCAGAAACAATGGGAGCCCTGAGCTTGGTTTCCTGCAACCAGACGGCCCCACCGGGGATGATGGGGGGCAGTGACGCCTGAAGCGTCCAGTCTACTCCATAACCATCTCATTGTGGTTGCTGTCACTGCTGAAACCCCTGCTTGGCAAAGACAGGATGTTGGACACGGAAGCAGCTTTCAGTGCTTTTGTGGCAATCAGAATATTCTGCCTTGACTTTAATCCAGAATGTATGGAGATCTGAAGTTGTCTCAAACGGACTTTTAAGGCCACTGTCATTTGCAGCTGATCTTCCAGCACGGACAAAGTCGATTCACCCGGCTCATTCACAAATAGGTTGTGGATCCATACCTCCCCAGTTCAGGGGGCGTTTGTGGTTGGGAAGTCATGCTCTGACTCTTGTAAAAGCTGAGAACGGTGACCGTGCACCAGCTGGGAGAAAGAAGGCCCTGGCGCAGTCACGTCCGAATCTCTGCTAGTGTTCGAAACATCGAAAATCCCAGTGTTCACTCGTAGCCCCATAATCCCAGTTTGGCTTTGAATGCAGCCACTTTATCTGCCGACTTGAACATAGTTGCTGTTCTCCCCTGAAGTGACAGATTGAGCTGGTTAAGCAGGGTGAATATGTCACACAAGTAAGCAAGTTTTGTGACCCATTCCATGTCACTGAAATGTGCTGCCAGTGGTGACTATTTTTCTACAAGAACTCTCTGGGACAGCCCTCTGGCCAGTGACCCACCTGCAGAAAGCCGTCTCACGTCTGTGTACGAGAAGATGGTGCGCTCTGCGTCCATCTCCTCACAGAGCTGCACGAACAGACGTGAGCGAAGGGCATGTCCTTTGATGTGGTAGATCACTTTAATCACATCCTGCAAAACGTTAAGTTCAAGTGACATTTTTCGGCTAGCCAGCATTTCTCCATTCTGACACAGTGTGTAGACTCACATTCAGAAGCGACCTCTCTGGACCAAGGAAACTCTGGGAGGTGACAGCTGTGTTTCATTACCTTGTTCTGGTCTGACAGCCATACGTCAAAACTTAAATCATACCTTTTAAATATATGTAGTGTATTATTATATATCAAAATTCCACATCAACAGATATACACTGATAAAGCTAAAAAAATCCAAACCTCTTTCTGCTTTTTTCCCTCTTTAATAGGTTTCAATCTATTTCAAGTTTTAGAGCTGCTCAGAAATCATGCAGAGTCTGAAGACTACACAGAGAGAAGCTCACTCATCTATAGAGTCTGCACACTTTCCCCACAATTTCAAATTAAATGTACATGTCACTCTCAAAGCCTCCAGGAACGCTAGGATGATTATTTTTAACTTTTACTGTTGTATCTCAATTACCTCAACTTATTAGACAGCTGATCTATTAAGTTCTCAGGATAGGACCCACTGGGGATAAATTTTAAAATTAAAAAGATTTTTAAGAGTCTTAGAAGCTCCATCATAATTTCAAATTTCACTGAAAACAATTTGAATTTTAACACTCCTCTGGAGAAATTTCAATCAAGCTTCCAGAAATAGGAAGAGAGTAGTAACATGGCACTGTCAAAGGGACACAAACCAAAACAAGTCGTATGTTCCTTCCGTGATACTCTAAAGAGCAGAGGTCAACACCCGGCTAAACATAGCGGTACTATGCGATTCAGCAAATATACCCGACTTTTTTGTAAACCTATGTGTACACACACACACACACACACACACACAGACTCCACGAATGTTTAAAGCAGCTATATTCATAAATGCCAGAAACTGGAAGCAACCAAGATGCCCTTCACAGGTAAATGGGTAAACAATTGTAGTGCATCTGTACCATGAATGTTATTAAGCGATAAACAGAAATAAGGTCTCAAACCACAAAAAGACATGGATAAATCTTAAAAGCATATTGCTAAGTGAAAGAAGCCAGTCTAAAAAGGCTATATACTGCATGACTCCAAATGTATGACATTCTGGAAAAGACAACTAGGAAGACGGAGAAAAGATCCGTGGTCGCCAGAGGTCTGACGGGAAGGAGGTAACAGGAAGAGCGTGAACAGACAGTGCGGTTACTCTGTCTGATACGGTGATTGTGGATGCACACCACTAGGCCTTTGTCAAAGCCTACAGAACTTTACAGCATAAAGAGTGAGCATTAATGATGCAGATTTTAACAAATCATTTAGGAATTAGGAGAATCCGAGGACGAATACAGAATGTGACAAAACAATTACAAATTGCACTATGAAGGCACAAAACCACCTGACAGATGGAAGGGAGAGGGAAGGCACAGGCTCACCTCGTAGGAGAAAGTCGGGGATAGGACTTGGCCCTAACACGTGGTTTTCCGACCCCGCTCTAGGGCCTAACGAGGCCCTCGAGTGGTCACTTCCCAAAGCCTCTGCAAGGAGGGTTTGCTGAGTGGAGAAGGCCAGAGCCACTGCTGTGCCAGCCTCTGGCCCAGAGTTGATGCCAAAGTCCTGACCAGGCCTGAGAAGGTCCGGATGCCCAGCCGCTGCTCCACCCTCCGCCCAGTCCATGCGTCTGACCCAACTCCTACCTCCACCTCTTCTCCCAGCGAGCTCCCTGCATGGCAACCAGCAGGCCTCCGAGCTGTCCTCTGCTGCAGACCTTGCCTCGTGCTGTTCCGTCTTCAGCACACATCCCCCACCCACGTCCACATGGTGGCGCCCTCACGTCCACCCAGGGCTCTGTTCAAGTGCCATCTTCTCTGCAGGGCCCTCCCTCACCTCCCCGAGCTGTGCTCCCTGCCCCTCTGATCCAGCTTTGCTTTTCTTACTTTTTTAGAGCAGTTTTAGATTTTCAGAAAAATTATAAAGATGGTACCACTATAAGATAGTCCTCATACGACATACACCTGGTTTCTATTATTAACACCTTACACTAGCATGGTACAATTGTCACAACTAAGTGAGCCAATACTGATACACTATTAACAACTGAAGTCCATACTTCATTCGATTTCCTCAGCTTCTACCTAACGTGTTTTTTCCTGGTCCAGCATCCCATTCAGGATACATTTCATTTAGTGGTCGCGTCTCCTTAGGCTCCTCTTGACTGCGGCAGTTCTCAGACCGTCCTTGTTTTTGACGACCTTGACAGTGTCGAGGAGCACTGGTCACCCACTATATGTGTTCATTTATCTGTGTATTATCTAAGTAGGAAGGTAAGCTCCTAGAAGACAAAACTAGGGACTTCTGTCCGTCTGTTCACTGTTTCCCCAGCAACTGGAACAGTGCTTGCCACATCACAGGCGGTCGGTGAATAACTGCAGAATGACTGAATTTGCTAAAATGAATAATGTTGTTCACTGTAAATGTCAAAAGACCTTTAGGCTTCATAGAGCCCAGCCCTCCTCATTTTGCACACAAGGACAATTAGGTCTCATGTGGTTAGGTAACCTGCTGTTTACAGGAACGGCACTAGCACCTCTTTGACCTCCTGTGACTGCCACATCCAGGAAACTCTCTCTTCACTGTACACCAGGACCCTCAGCCATGATTGGGCCAACACATCAGGTTGCCCCCCAGAGAAACATGAGAGCTAATACTCATTCTTGACAGCTTTTTCTGTGTAATGGTATTTATTTGGGTCAACGACTTGAATATTTTATTGCACTTTGCCCTTATTATTGTATAAACATAAGTGAAAATATAGAAGAAAAAATGCTGATACTAGCAATTGGGAGAAGCCATCTAGCAGGTGATGAAGAGAAGTGAGCTCTCTTGGGTCAAAGAAATACTTCCTAGGCCTCAGCTGATCACCTGAAACCAGTAGCGAGTGCTTGAAACCCCGGCAAAGGCTCCGTGTAAATGGGGACATGTGGCAGCCACATTAGATACACAGTTCTCCTTTTGACTCTTTCCAGGATTCTCTGCTCATTACATCTGTTTGTCAACCTTTCCATATGTGCTTTAGGGACACCTGTATGAGCTGGGAATCCAATTTCATTCATGCTAAATAATAGTTGAGCATATAAAGTCTGCTAAGTACCAAGTATGTCCCTTCTCACTCACTCAGAGCCCAGTACACCATGTGCCTAAATAAACATTTACAGAGCGTGTGAAAAGGTTTCAATGCTGCAAATAAGAGAGTGAATGTCCATCAACACTAACCTCACAGGCCCAGAGACGTCTACACATTACTCTAAAATTCTAGCCCTCAACAGAGCACACGCTGAGAAAACGATCAAATTTATACAACTGCTCAGAACTTGACCTCATTATACCATATACCTACCATATGCAAGAGGTATTCTCAGTGAGAATTAATGCCATTCCCCAAAAACACAAATGGTAAAAACTGCCTTTTTTTTTTTCCCAAAGAAAAAAAGAGAAGTGATTCAAGCCTTATCATAAACAAACTACATGGAAAGCAGTTGGTGCTGCCAGGTTCCTCCTCTGTGGTAAGAGTGTGCCTTGACCTTCGAGAGCTGTCTGAGGCGCCAGCCCCTGCTCCAATATGTTCACACACAATTTAACAGGGTATGTGGCCTGAGTCTTCCTCCAAGGTAGAACAATTTCCAAGTGTCACTTTAAACTTTACTCTTTGTTGTGGGTGGAATTGTGTTCCCCAAAAAGATACGGTGAAGTCCTAACCCCTGGTACGTGTGAATATGACTTTATATTGAAAATGCTGACACTAGCAATTGTCTTTGCAAGGTACAATGAGGTCATACTGGTTTAAGGTGGATCCTAATCCAATGTCAACAGCAAATCTGGACACGGAGAATGTCATGTGACAACAGAGGCAGAGACTGGAGTGATGCAGCTAAAAGCCAAGAAACGCCCCAGCGACGGCCAGCAGCCAGAGGGAGGCCTGGACAGACGCTCCCGCGGGGCCTCCAGGAGGAACCAGCTCTGGCGACATCTGGATCTCAGACTCCTGGCCTCCGGGACTGTGACAATCAATTTCTGTTGTTTTAAGCCACCCGATTTGTGGTACTTTGTTATGTCATCTACAGGAAACTAGTATATTCTATTTTTCCCAGGGTCCTGTGGCATTTGCAGAAAGAAACTAAGATCGTACAGGAAAGAGTATTGGGTCAGAGAAGTCTTCAAACCAGTTAACATTAAACAGTTGTCCGGTCATGCTTTGTTCACGGAAACCTCTTTTACGAGTCGACGTAACTAGAAATGTTATGTGCACACACTAATTTGGGGGAGTTATATTAGTAAACCAACCTTGACTATGTAACTAGAACAGAGTCCCTATCTTCTAGAAATACACATTAAAATACTTATATATAAAAATATGTCCTCTGAGATTTGCCTCAAAATAATTTTCAGCTGGGGAGAAGGAAGATGACACAGATTGGCCAAAAGTCGGTATTTACTAGAATAAAGTGATGGTACAAGGGTATATTAACATTTCTTTATTTCGATTTTGTTTGAAAATTTTCATAATAAAAAGTTTTAAAAATAAATTGCATCTTAGAATCAAATAGGGTAACCATGCTGTTCCATGACAGAGTGATGCTCTCAGGGGCTACGGGGACCATCTGTCCTAATGGCCTGTGGCAGGCAGAAGACGGGCCTAAAAGAACCGCTGGAGCCTAGAGGACGTGAAGAAGCAAGAGGCCCCGAGCAGACCCTAATGGCCCTCGGCAGACGGCCACAGAAAAATGGAGCCCCCAGACCCACGGCTGCCAGGAACCGAATTCCAAACACGCAAGGACACATTCCCTCCCTCGGGCCTCCACACAAAGGAATGCCGTCTGCTGACCCCTCGATTTCAGCCTGGTGAGATCCACATTGCACTTCTGACCTACCAAGCCAGATGATGACAAACGTGTGGTCTTTGAAACTCCTAAATTTGTGATAATTTGATATGGCCGAAATGGAAGACTAAGATATGGTCCAAAAACATCGATGGTTTGTACTGTTTCCGTCTGCCCTTCGCGTTGCTTTCTTCTTTGCTTTGGTTTAAGGCTGTAGTCTGTACGACCGCTGCTTAGTCAGCACTTCAGATGTTCACTCAACACCAACTCGCAGATTCTGGAGGACCCGCCCTGCGGCAGGCAGGCAGGAGGCCAGACCCGCAGGGCGGCCTGAGCACGTGGTGCGGGCGCCCAGGTCTACAGCAGCACCCACACAAGCTGCATTGAGCGGTGCCCCGACTCCTACCAGCAGCAACCTGCCATGGGTCAAATGCTGGGTGCAGCTGGGCTTCGCAGAGTCCCCCAGACGACCGGTCCCAGCGATGTGCTGGTGCCAGGTTCCCAGGGCGGTGCCAGCCCGGCGGCATGTGTCGCCTCAGCGGCCCTTAGAGAGCATCGCCCTGGGCCCCAGCAGGAATGGGGCCTGGCAAACTGCGTTTTCCTAAGTTCTTCCAGCAGGAGAAGCAAGGCCGCAGTAGGGTGGGGGCCCAACGCTGGCTCCCCGTAACTAGCCCCAGCGCCGTAAGCAGTGTACAGAAGTGACGGTGAAGGACAGGGCAGGGCGAAGGCCTGCAGGTGTCTATCTTGGCATCTGCACAGGTGAATGGTTATGAGTGAACACAAGCAGTTAGGTCTGCAGACGACGCACCACCATGCCAAACTCAAGTTTACTGTTTACAGATTTCTCCAGAAATGTAACAAAAAGCCTGAAGAATACACACCAGACCGTTCACACTGGCGAATGCTCACGGTGGGGTTACAGAGGATTCGCACTTTTTGTCCATGCACTTCAGTGCTGTTTGAATATTTAAAAGCAAATATTTACTGTAACTCCCTGAGTCTATAATTATTCCAAAATGAAAAAAAAATTTTAAATGTATTACTTTTGCTATCAGAAAAGATGGAAAAGAATGGTTTTTTTTAATAACGTAAACTAAAATTAAAGTAAGATCAGCAACAATTGCCAAAATCAATCTTGATATCTGCATTATGTTCCCATCTACTTTTATTGTTTCACCCTGGGGTCACATAAAAACCAAGACACGCATTTCAGGAACATTTCACTTTACCTTTTGGCCACTGAAGGTCCTCCATGTTGTCCTCTATGATGCCTCACCCACGAAGACATCTTAAGTCCTAGAAAAATTAATTGCTTTCTTTTAGGATTAAATTAAAAAACCATTTTCACAACATCGATAGCAAGTAAATCTTGTACAAGTTACAAGGAGCCATGCTTGCTTCCAACACCCACCCTACACCCCATTATACCAATTTTCAGGCAAACATAACACTGAAGACCAGATCATTACAACCCAGAGATACTCCCGACTCCATTTCTCTGCTAAAGAAAAAGTTTAAGTCAATAAAACACCTAGGGGAAGGCCCAGGGATACTGGCAGAGTGTCTTAATGGTTGGAGAAAAGGAAAAGAGGGAACTGGGATGAAAAACCACAGTAAAACAAAAGAACCATGAATTTTATTTCACTGATTCTGGTCCCACTTGGTGCCCTCTCTCTTCCTCCACAACCATGAGCCACTTGATGGACACGTGGCGAAGCCAAACCACCACAAAACACGCTGTCCAGGGTCATATTTGGGGCAAGCGGGATTTCTTTTCTTGATGAATTGACCGGGCATCCCGGCCATCTCATTCCAGAACCTTTTCATCCCCCCCATGCCCACCCCAATCCAACGGCAGTCACGCGATGCCTTTCAGCCCCTGTCAACCACAAACGTCCTGTCTCTAGGGATTGGTCTATTCTGATGGTTCATATACAATGCTCTCTTTTGTGTCTGGCTTCATCCACTTGGCATGTTGTTCAGGTCTATCCATGTTGTGGGTTGTATCAGTACTATGCCTTTTTATGGCTGAGTAGTATTCCGCAGCACAGATTTACCACTTTTTTATTTATCTACCTGCCGGATGATCATTTGAGCTGTTTCCACTTTTGGACCAATAATGTTGCTATAAATATTTGTGTACAAGTTTTTGTGCAAACGTTTCGATTCTCTTGGGAGTGAACTGTTCCACTCCCAATACTTAGGAGTGGCATTGCTGGGTCACATGATAACTATACTCTTAACTTTTTGAGGACCTGCCAGACTGTTTTTCATGAATCTGCTGCACTTTTTTACATCCCCTCCAGCAACGCTTGAGGGTTTCAATTTCTCCACATCCTTGCTGACACTTGTTATTGACCATCGTCATTGCCACCATCCTAGTCGGTGTGAAGTGTGTCTCAATGTGGTTTTGATTTGCATTTCCCTCAAGATTAGTGATGCTGAGCATCTTTTCATGTGCTATTGGCCACTTGCACATCTTTGAAGAAATGTATATTCGGATTCTTTGACCATTTTTAATTGTTTTTCTTTTTGTTGAGTGGCAAGAATCCTTTATATATTATGGATACTAGACCTTTTTCAGGTATATGATTTATAAATATTCCTTCCAACTCTGAGGGTTTCCCTTTCACTTTCTTGATAGTATTCTTTGAAATACAAAAGTATTTAATTCTGATGAAATACAGTTTATCTACTTTTTATTTGGCTGCTTGTGATTTAGATGTTCTACCTAAGAAAACACTGTCTAACCCAAGGTTGCTATGGTTACTTCTATGTTTTTTTTAAGCTTTGCTCTGAGATTCAAATATGTATAATGCAGAATATACGGAAAGGCCTTTTGAAGGTCCCTGCTGTCTGAGCACAGCATCCATCCTCTGTCGTCTCCTCACACCTACCCAGTCGTTCCTGGGAACTCTGGAACCAGCTCAGGGGGCCTTGCACATGCTGCGACCCCCACCGAGAATGTCCACCCACTCACCACCTCTGTTCACGCCTCCCTGCCGCTCCTTCAGCTAAGTTCAGTTTCATTTCTGCAGAGAAGCCCTCCCCACCTCCCTCACAAGGCAGGGCACTCCCCAGGGCACTCCCTCCCCCGGGAGTTCACATGATACCAAGTTTCACATACCTCTCCCCTGCCCTTACCACACTTGTAATCTTAGGTTTATTTGTGTGGCTATTTAATGATCGTCTCCCCCACTGGAATGAATGCGCCATGAAGAGAGGGACATGCCTGTTTCTCTGCTGACCATATTGCCCTCAATGCCAAACACAGCACCTGGCACATAGTAGGCACTCAATAAAACATTTACTCGGATGAGTAAATACAGTTTAGAAGAGTGAAACAATGCGTCGTGTGCAAGGATCTTTTAGGGAAGAGGAAGGAACACAGAGGTGAGTGAGGGAAATCAGAGAATGCCTCCTGGAACAGGTGACTCCTTAAGCAGGAGTCTTCCGACTGGGTATACGAACCTCGGGACAGGAAGATATTCTGTGGAGTGCATCAGCATGAGGATTATGAAGACAATCGATTTCAGACCCTCTGCTCTCTCCCAAACAGCCCTGATCTAACAGACTGAGAAAAGGCCTGTGATCTCTCCCCACCACCACCCCGCCCTCCCTTCCTCTACCCAACCCCCTCTCCCACTGTATAAAAGAAAGACCCGCCTCTTACCGCCTGGAATCTTACTCCGGTGCATTATCCAGCATTAAACTTCAGAACAAGATCCAAGAAAGGGGGGAGAGCAGAACAAATCAAAGCATTTCAACAAGAGACGCTGAAGAGAACGCAGGCTTAGTTCATCCGATTCCCAGAGTTACTCCGAGCCCATCCGCCCGGGAGAGTGGGGTGTTCATCATAGGAATGAACAGCAACAAGTCTGTTTGACCAGAAGTAAGGTCACCTCCACCAGCTTCCCACATCACATACGAGAATAAGCTCAAAATAGATTAAAGACTTAAATGTAAGACCCGAGACTACAAAACTCCTAGAAAACACAGACAGTGAACTCGCTGACCCTGCTCTTAGTAATATTTTTATTGATGTATCTCCTCGGGCAAGGGAAACAAAAGAAAAAATAAATAAGTGGGACTATATCAAACTAAAAGGTTTTTCACAGAAAGGGAACCATCAACAAAATGAGGAGACAACCTACTGAATAGAAGGTATTTGCCAACGATACTTCTGATAAGGGGTTAAGATCCAAAATTTATAAAAAACTCATACAACTCAACACTAAAAAAAAAAAAATCCAATTAAAAAACGTGCAAAGGACAAGAATACGCGTTTTTCCAAAATGGACACACAGATGGCCAATAGACATGAAAAGATGATCAACATGACTTTTCAGAGAAATGAAAATTAAAACCACAATAAGGTATCACCTCACACCTGCCAAAATGGCTATCAACAATAAATCAAAAAACAAAAGTGTTGGTGAGGACGTGAAGAAAAGGGAACCCTTGTGCCCTTTTGATGAAATTATAAATTTGTACAGCCACTATGGAAAAGCGTTTAGAGGTTCCTCAAAAAATTAAAAACAGAAATACCTTATGACCCAGCAATTCCACTCCTGGGTATCGACCCAAAGAAAGTCAAAACGCTCATTTAAAAAGATCTATGCACCTCTATGTTCACTGTAGTGCTATTTACAATAGCCAAGATACAGAAGCAACCCAAGTGCCAATCAATAGATTAGATAAAGAAGTTGTAGTATATACATACAATGGAACGCTACTCAGTCATAAAACACACACACACACGCACGCACGCGTACACACAAAACACAAAACACAAAATCTTACCATTTGCAACAGGAGGGTATTACGCTAAGTGAAATAAGACAGAAAAAGGCAAATACCATATGATTTCTTAAGTATGTGGAATCTAAAGAACAAAATAAATGCACAAAATGAAAACAGACTCATCGATACACAGAACAAACTGGTGACTGCCAGATGGAGAGAGGGTTGAGGGAAAGGCTGAAGAAGGTGAAGGGAGGAAAAAGTACACATCGGTAATTACAAAACAGCAAAGGGATGTGAAGTACAACGTAGGGAATGCAGTCAATAATACTGTAATAGCTGTGTATAGGGTCAGGTGGGGACTAGACTAATTGGGAGATCACTTTGTCAATTATATAAATGTCTGACCACTATGCTGTACATCTGAAACTAATATAAAGCAATACTGAATGTCAACTCTAATTGAAAAACATAAATTAAAAAAATAAAAATAAAGTGAGAGACATGCGACCCTTTCAGCTGAACACTTATTGGCCTAATTTCAATATTGTTGTGTCTCAGGGAAGAGGGAGACCCGAGAAGAGGGAGAGAGACAGGGGAATGGTTGATCAATGGAGAAATCAGAACACGCATATTAAGTTTGCTGTCTTACATGGGTGTGGTTTGTGGCACCCCAAAAACAATTATAATAGTAACATCGAAATCACTGAACATGTAATAATGAAAAAGTCTGAAATAGTGCAAGAATTACCAAACTGAGACACAAAGTGAGCGAATACTGTTGGATAAATGGCACTGATAGACTCGCTCCATTCAGGTGGACCACAACCCTACAATTTGTTAAAACAAACAAACAAGCTGCAATATCTGTGAAGTACAATAAAGGAAAACACAATAATGAGATATGACTGTATCTGATAAATAATTTGTAGCCAGGACATATAAAGAACTCTTATAATTCAATAATAAAAAAAACAAATAACAATTCAAAAATAGGCAGAGGATGAGTAGACATTTCTTCAAAGACGTATGCATGGCACAAAACATGAGAAGGTGCTTGACGTTATCGATCATAAGGAAAATGTGAGTCAAAACCACAATGAGATCATCACACCCATAACGATGGTTACTACCAAAAACAAAGCCAGAAATAAATGGCGATCAAGGGTATGGAGAAATCGGAACCCTTGTGCCCTGTTGGTGGACATGTAAAATGGTGCAGCCACTACAGAAAACAGTATGGCAGCTCCCCAGAGAGTTAAAAACAGATCTATCACATGATCTAGTGATTCCACTTCTGCATATGTATCCAAAAGAATCGAAAGCAGGGTCCTGAAACTTATGTCTTTGTGTGGACAAAGACTTGCATGTGAATATTCTGAGGAGCATTATTCGTGATACCCCCAAAATGGAAACAATTCAAATGTCCATCAACTGGTAAATGGATAAATAGAAAAAAATGTGGTATATCCACACAATGAAATACTATTCAACAACAAAAAGGAATCAAGTACTGGTATATGCTACGACACGGATGGACCTCAAAAACCTTTTTGCTAAAGTGAAAGTCAGTCGCAAAAGTCTACAAATTATATGATGATTCTATTTATATGAAATATCCAGAAAATGTGAATTCATAGAAACAGAGGCAGGTCCTTGGTTGCCTGGGGTGGGATGGGAAGTGCCTGAAAATAGTCACCAGGCACCTTTTTGGTATCACATAAATATTCTAAAATTACCTGTGGTAATAGTTTATGTGAGTTTACTAAAAAACATTACATTTTAAATGAGTGTAATGCATAATACGTAAATTATACCCAAATAAGCTGTTTTTTTAAAAAAAATGAAGTCAGACTTCTGGGTTGGACAGGGAGGCCCAATTTGGCCAGTTCTATGTTTTGCCAGACAATTTCCATTAACTAAATGAGCTAAATGTGCAACCCCTAGATTTTGCTCAAAATAGTTAAAACAAAGATATAATAAAGACAGGCTAGAAGGGCAATGATATCTTCTGTAATTCTTTAGAAGTGCAACAAAAAATATTTTAGCTGTCAACTTACAAACGTGCAAGAGGGAAATCAGATTTTCCACCATGAGCTTGGGGACAGGGTCGCCTCACCACTCAGCCAGAAGTGGCAAATGAAACTTCACCCTAGACCGCAGTGATCACCTGAGAGCAATGCTGGGGGCTTCCAGCGTGTTCTCAGCACTGAGGGCAGCATTAAAAAGCCAACACTGAATTGCACGTGGCCTCTAGCTGCTCTCCCTCCTCTCCTATGGGAGAGCTCTGGCGAGAGACATTCACCCGCAAAATAGTCTTGCCCTCCATTGCCCCTGGGGCTGGAACAAAACTGAAATACAAAGATGATCATAAGAAAAGGTAAATCTCAGTTTGGTACTTTCAAGGTCCAGTTCCTTCAAGGGTAATATATAGGACCTGAGCTGACTTTCCCCAGACACGGAGATCCCAAACAACGCCCCAAGCCCGCTATGCTTGTCAAACGCCTCTTTCGGACCGAAGTCAGAACCATCTTGATCAACCCTGGACCCCCAGCCTACCCAACGCTGGCTTCAGACTCCACCCAGGCACAGAACTGGGTGCAGGGGACACAGGGTGAGCAAAGGTAAGTGCACTATCCTGCCCACCTGGGGAAAATTTATCAATCGAACATTAACCAGGCAAAACAGAAATTACACAGGGAAGCGGAATGCCCACTGCGGGACAGGGCCGGGAAGCAGAGGCACCGGGGTGACGGGGCAGGACGTTATCCCCGCTCTAAACCTTCCTCCATACTAACTCATCTGACTATCAAGACTCCTCCAAGGTAAGCCCTGTTATTAACCCATTTCAGGGATGAGAACACGCAGGCCCGGAGGGGTCAAGTACCTCGCGCACCGGGGTCGCACCGCTCGCCGGTGGCCCACCCAGCAGGGTGACTGCAGTCGCCAGTGTGATCGCCGAATGTGCTGACTCAAATGGTGGACGAAAGCTGCATGGCGACGGCCACAGACTTATAGGAGGAGTTTTTCCAGGGAGTCAAAGGGGCTGCGGGCCGAGGAAGGGCTGGCCACGTGGCTCCACCAGCCCCGCGCGAGGCCAGGCCGAGGCGGGAAGGCCAGCGGCCCAGCCCCGAGGCTGCGGAGGCGGCGAGCCCCGCCAAGCGGCTGCTGCAGCTTCTGAGCTCGTTCCGGGGTAACGTGTCCAGCCCACCTGCCCCCTTCCCATCGGTGGAAACTGAAGCCCCGCGGAGCGGGACACCCCGGGGCTCCGAGTCTGTGCCGGCCTCGCCTCAGGCTCCCTGGGCTCCCCACCCACGGGGTGATTAAAGACGTGGGACTGCGTGGGGCTGGGCCTGGCCGCCCGCCGGCCCTCGGGAGGACACTCACCTGGCTGCAGCCTGTTCGCACCTGCGCGCGCCCTTCCCGCCAGCCTCTCCACTCCCACCCTGCCCTGCGCCCGCGGCCCCGCCCGCGGGAGGCCCCGCCCCCGGGAGGCCCTGCCCACCGCGCGGCCGCCCACAGCGCCCCCTGCCTGCGGGGAGACGCGCGCCCGTGCCCCGCCTCGGTCGCTGTTCTTTCCCTCTTCCTGTTACTTTTCCTTTCCCTTTCTTCCTCGGTTACTCCTTTGCCTTCCCTCCCTCCATCTTGTTCCCTCTGTTGTTTCCAATCACAGTCATTTTGTCATTCATTCTTTCATTTATTCTTTCATACAACAAATATTAGTGTGGCAGAAACTGGTCAAAGGATGGGGATAAGGCAGAGAAGACAAAACCTCTGTGCCTAACAGGTTACCTCCTAGTAGACAGAGACAGCGGTGAATCAATGGCTTTCCAACTTGAGCACCATCCGCATTGGCGATACATTTTATATCACTTCTCAACATACACACCTGTAAGATTGAAACTCACGTTTCATAAAATGATGCTTAACTTATAGACTGTCAGCTCCTCGAAAGATGACCAGAACACCTGCGACCAAGCAGAGCTAACTTCGTCAGACGTGCTGCAGTAATGGAGAACACCACCTGTTGTGGCGCGATCAAATCTAAGACCCGCGGAGCCAATCAAGATTAATTATGAGCCTTTATTAGCCGGCCGGCCACTGATTCTCCCCACCAGAGAATCAGCCCCGAGCTTCCGGAGGAGGCAGCTTATAAAGCCCGAAACTACGTCTTGGTGGCCTTGATCAAGCAAGCAAGCAGATTACAAAAAGCAGAAGATGGCTGTTAGCTTTTAGCACAAAGATATCTTGTTTCTGGGGGACTCCTAAACCTTGTAGCAAATGGGGCCTGGTACACAGTTTTGTTATCTGCACCCTGCAGGCAATGTTGTCTTTTCTCTTGGGAGCTGATGCCTGAAGATATCACCCCGTCTTGTCCTTGGGACTAGCTTACTGGAGAAATTTCCACTTTTACATTCCTCACTGGTTTTCAAAGGGAATTCAAATCATTGAATCTTCAACCTTGAGTGGCTGGTAGTTTGTTCTGAGGACTATGAGTTTTACTGCCTGTACCCGCTATTTGACATAGGTAGTTATCCAATTAATTATATAGGGCCCAAACAGAAGGCCCAGGAAAGCTAGAATAAGAGGGCCTGTAATGGATGTCAGGAGCGTTATTAACCAAGGGGTGTTGTTAAAAAGTCCTTCATACTAAGATTTTCTATGCTTAAGTTGTTCTCTGTCTTTAACCCTCTGTCTTACATGTATGAATTAATATACAAGATTCTTATTTCATTTTACAGATTTGACACATTTGATGCAGTAAATGAATATATCAAAACAAACAAAAGGTCTTTCAAACATGATTTCATAAGGTGTGATCTCTTTACAGTAGGGGTGCATTGTGTCCTTAATAGAGGGGAGGGAAAGGAGGCTTACCCAGTTCACCAGTTTCTAATTTGAACTTGGTTAAAGTTTCTTTCAATGTCCTGTTATCCTTTTTACCTGGCCTGAACTCTGAGGCCTGTAAAGGCAATGTAACTTCTAATTAATTTCTACAACCCTGGTAAAGGTTGACTGGTCTGGGCGATGAACGCCAGGTTATTGTTGGACCCCAGTGTTATGGACAGGCCAAATCAAGGCACTATTTCTGAGACTAATTTCTTTGTTACTACCTGAGTTGCCTCCTGCTTGGTGGGGAAGGCTTTAGTCCATCCTGGAGAGGTGTCAATGAACATAAGCAGTACTTGAATCCAAAGGTACCCGGGCTGACCTTAGTGAAATCCAATTTTCAATGTTCCCCTGGTGCCTGTCCACAAAGTCTCGTCCCTTGTTGTGCTCCCTTGGAGGGCCCTGGATTCACATGTGCGCAGACGTGGCACTGGGCCGATACCTGCTTGGCTATTTGTTGCAGCCACGGAATGTAATAGTCTCTTTTTAACAGTTCAATTAACTTTGTACCTCTTAGGTGGGTGCTCTGATGGATGATGAGTGAGACTAGTTCCCGACCTAGGGCACTGGGTACCAGGGTGCAGCCATCAGGAGATGGATCCATCCAGTGGGTCCTTTTATACCCTTTAGCTTACTGTTTAGTTCAAGCTCCCCAGGGGTGTAGACGTGAGTCTGAGAGTGTTCTGGGAGGCAGAACTGGCGGAATGTCAATAGGCCCCACTGGTTTTCGGGCGGCTTCCTTTGCGGTCTGGTCGGCAAAGGAGTTGCCCCGGGCTACCTCAGACTTAGCTCTCTGGTGACCTGGACAGTGCATGATGGCTACTTTCTAAGGTAGCCAGATGCCTTCAAGGAGAGCTAGGATTTCTTCTCTGTTCCTGATTTCCTTCCCCCCTGAGGTGAGTAATCCTCTCTCTTTATATAGTGCCCCATGAATATGTGGCAACCCGCTATCTGTACAGATGTTGACTGTCTTCTCCTTACCCCATTGGAGCGCTTGGGTCACAGCAATGAGTTCGGGTCGCTGAGCTGATGCTCCATGGCTCAGGGCCTGAGCCCAGCTGACAGTCCCTCCGGTAACTACTGTAACCCCAGCATACCTGACTCCCTCTGAGATGAAGCTGCTCCCTTCGGTATACAGTGTGGCATCCGGTTGTGGCCATGGGACATCACTCAGGTCTGGTCTGAGGCGGTGATGCTATCCAAAAACTCGAGACAATCATGTAATGGCTATTGAGTCATTATAGGCAAAAGGGTGGCTGGGTTAAGAGCAGAAGTTTTCAAGAACTAGATGTGGGCTGACTGTAGTAAGTCGGACTTTAGTCATTTTCTTAGTCCAGGTGATATTAACTTCCCCCGGTCGTTGAAGATGTGCAGGGCTACCTTAACTAGATCAGTCAAATTCTTGTCCAAACCTTCCTATCCTTTGTTACTTCTTTTTCCTAATATCTGGCGCCAACTGACTGACAAAAGCAAAGTTTTATTATTTGGGTCCTCTGGGTCAATAGGGGTGTATAACCGGTAAGACTCTAAGAGTCATTCTAGAAACACCGCCAGCAATTCATCCTTGGCCTGGATGACTTTGCTTACCTTAGAAAGGTTAGTAGGTTTTGGGCAGACCAGAGGCCCTGGAGCAGAAGCTGGCGATACCGATCGAGAGCCTCTTTACCTTGTTCGGTGTTGGGGTCCAAGGCGGATGGGTGTATGGGAGGACATGGTGGACATGGGTGGGATTAGTGGTGGGCTGCCCATTTGGGTCATGTACAGTCTTGGCAGCCTCTTGGAGAATCTGTTCTGTTCTTCCAAGGCAAAAAGGACCTGGAGAAGCTGTTGACAGTCATCCCAGGTGGGCTGATGGGTAAAGAAAATAGTCTCTAAAGAGAGATTAGTCCCTTGGTTTCTCTGAGAAAGAAGGGTTTTGATGTTTCCAGTTATACAGATCTTTCCTGTTATCTGAAATTCCAATTTAATATTAAGACCATGTATTCACTCAAATCATAGCTATCTAATTATTGTAATAGTTTTACTGTCATGGCCTAAATCAGAGCCATGCCCTTTGCTTCTCTATAAGCCCTTTGTTTCTGAATAGTCAGGTCCATTCTTGATATTCATGACATACAACAATTTATAATAACTGAAATTATGACTGATACCATTATACAAGGACATATGAATAGCAAAGATATTGACAAATTTCTAGGAACTTTATACAATTTCTAAAACACTTGTATTAGTAACATATATTCATAAAAATGTAACTTAAAGAAGGTTAAGCATCATTTATTACTTGATTGCTTCCTATATAATTTAATATATCAAATAGACTGAATTAGCTTAACATTTCTCTTTTACAAAGTGACAAAACCAAACCTTGAGATTTTCCAGGTGCCCTCTGGGAAGTCTCAAAGTTATTTTGAGATAAAACAAAAGATCCTATTTAGATTTTATGTTGGGAAATTTGTCATAATGTCACAAGGTTTGATCACTGATTAAATAGGATCACAGGTCATTATGAAACAATACTTAGTTATCTATTTAACCAAAGTGATAATAAAAGATTTCAAAGGTAAATATGACTATATAAAAAACCTTAGCACTCTTAATGTTAAGAAGACATTTTTTTAAATAATCAAAGACATAATAAAGACTATAAAGCACAATAAATTATTTTGATAAGATATAGAATCTTTGTTTCTTAAGTGTATTGCTCACAGGTAAAAAAAATCTTTTACAATCTCTTATTAGGACAGACTAATAATCCAAACTCCAGTTTTGTGTCAATACACTGTTGATATTAAAGTTTATTTTAAAACCTTATAATAAATATATTTAATTTTAGCCAACTTGACTATATAAAACAAGATTTTCTTTTCCCTTTTCTTTTACAACTTCATATATTCACCTAAGTTTTTGTCCTTTATTTTCCTCTTTTGTGCCTCAAACGACCTTTAAATAACCTGAAACTATTCTAGGATAAAATTACCCTCAAAACACATCCTTCATATCTCAAAACACATTTTATTTTCTTGCATACTTTGCATACAGAATTTTTCCTTCATTTGTATTATTCCTAGTAATTCATTTACATATACTAGAATTTATAACTCTTAGTAGCCTTAATTTCTAGAGAAAACAATGAAGTAGGCAATTGTAAACTGTGTTTTATATATCAGCATTCAATAATTTAGCAAATTTATGAATATATTTTATAATTTTTTAAAGGCACATATTTTTTCATAGTCCAATTTTAGGAAGACTTAATTTATCTATAAGTGCTTATTTCTTTCTAAACTAACCAAAGCAGAGTTCTTTTACAAATCTACCTTTCTATAAAAATAAACTCCAACCCAAACCAAAGAACCAGTTAGAGAGGAGACTCTACTATCTAGAATTCTGCCCCACAGACATTCTGTGAACCTTCTAATCAAATTCACGCTCAGTCACTCTCCAGACTCAAACCTCCAACACAAATGCACATCCATCTCTCCACCATCCCTCAATGACATCCCCGCTTCCAATCTCTACTTACACAACCATTTTCTTACTGTTCTTCCCTGCTCTGATCTAAAATATAAAGGAATGAGCCTAACAGGCTCTTATTAGCTTTGTTAACTCTTGTATTTTCAATATTAAAAGCAAACTTACTTCTATAACTGAGTAAATTATTTAAACTTCCTGCACCTCAGTTTCTTCATCTGAAAGGCTGTATGCAGGTCGAGTGACCCCTCGATGGCCACCCTGTTCCAAATGTGGGCCAATCTAACTAGCAGAACCTCTGGAGATCGGAGGGGGTGACACGGGACCCGTAACCTTCGGCCTGCCGCCTGAAGTCTTTGAAATTATTGAGGAGGCACTGTGGAGGAGTGGGTCTGGACCATGGCGGCCGGAACAGCGGAGAAAGAAAATACGATACCTGTAAAAGTTAAAAGTTAAAGCAAGAGCCACGTGTTCCCCCGGGGACCAGTCCTGCGGGGCCGCAGCAGCTAGCCCAAGGGAGAAAAGAAGGATTCACAGGCCTATGAAGATAAGAAGGATAAAGACGTGTGACATTCAGAGAGACCACAAATCTCAACAGACACTGGAGTGACAGAAGTGACGGACAAACACACAACAGGCAACAGGCGCCGTTGCAAACAGATCAGGACAGAAACCGGGTCAGGATCTGACGTCTCAGTCCTTGACCAGACTAGGGAAGTTGTGCTGCGTCCAGCCTCCCACGAGTTCCTGGGGCCCACAGACAGACAGGTCTAAGCCGAGGCTTAGACGTACTCACTGGTGAGGCTGATTCAGGTTCAGGTGGCTCGTGCCAATTCTCAATAGAATTTATCCTCCGGCCTCCTGGGCCGAGACTGTCCAGCATCCGGGGCTGAGGAAAGTCTCTGTCTCTTAGCGGCCACCCCCTGAACGCGGCCAAGTCTCACCCAGACCGACTGGGCCCCGGGTCTGGGAGACACTCCCCTTTTTCTTCGGGGGAGGATCTCACTGGGGCCTCCAAATCTTGTGGTGTGATCAAATCTAAGACCCGCAGAGCCAATCGAGATTAATTATGAGCCTTTGTTAGCCGGCCGGCCACTGATTCTCCCCACCAGAGAATCAGCCCCGAGCTTCCGGAGGAGGCAGCTTATAAAGCCCGAAACTACGTCTTGGTGGCCTTGATCAAGCAAGCAAGCAGATTACAAAAAGCAGAAGATGGCTGTTAGCTTTTAGCACAAAGATATCTTGTTTCAGGGGACCCCTAAACCTTGTAGCAAACGGGGCCAGGTACACAGTTTTGTTATCTGCACCCTGCAGGCAATGTTGTCTTTTCTCTTGGGAGCTGATGCCTGGAGATATCACTCCCTGTCTTGTCTAGCTTACTGGAGAATTTTCCACTTTTACACACCTTCATAATCTGCATAGGTGGAGGTGAGGAATGAAATTTATGGGGTTGGGATCTGAACTCCTATATTTCAAAGCCGGTCTTTCAACATAGGAATTGATTGGGATTGTGCAGATGTCATGATATATATAATGTTTTAGGATCGGTGAACACAGCAAAGCAAGGGTCTTAAAGTAAGTTGCAATAGGTAAAACTGCTGTTCGATAGACAAATTGTTTTCCCAGATGAGCAATCCTGATGGAGATTTCGAAGGGAGGGCCCAGCCAGCAAACTGTCCAGGTAAATACACTCACATGAATTCCCTACAGCAAGCAGCAGAGTTAGGTATTGATTTATAGGGTTATCTTACTGAGCACAGCATTATTGCACCGTATTCTACCGGTCAAAGCAATAGAAAGAGCACCCAGGCTCAAGGGAGCAGGACACAGCCCGCGGCGGCTATTGATTTGTGGAGTGTCAAAGAGCTGTGCCCATCTTAATGCCTCTCATTTGGTTTTGTTTCTTCTTTCCTAGCTAAGGGTTGGAAAGCCCTCCTTCTGTTCCTCTCTTTTCCTTCCTTCCCTTAACAAACATTTACTGAGCATCTATTATGTGCTAAACAATGCACCAGGTGTCTTAGTGAACCGCACAGCCACGGTACCTCAGGGAGCTTGCAGGCTGTTCAGGGAACCAGGCATTAAACAGACACACAAGTGAACCAAACTGCCAAAGGGGATAAAGAGTTGGAAGGAGAGAACAGGGGGCTCGGTCCGCCGGTGAAAAGGCATTAAATGACCATTTTGAATAGGGTGTTCAAAAGGGTCTCTTTGAAGTAGAGATGTGCGCTGGATGTTAGCCAGGCAGAGGCGGGTGGGGGGGGGGGGGGGAGGTGGGAAGCCTCGCTAGCAGAGGTAAATACTGACCGGATATTGCAACTTCCCTGAGGTAACCCAGAGGAACTAACCAGAAGCCAATGAGACTGGCCAGTCCTGAGTGAGGGTAGTTTTATAAGATAAAATCAAAGAGGTAGTCAGGGCAGGTTGTGCATACCTAGGTAAGGAATTTGGGCTTGATTTCAAGGGGACTAGAAAGCCATTATCCAGTTATAACCAGGGAAAGGAGGAGATCTAATTTACACTTTTAAAAGCCTTTTTTAGATCTACAGTGCGGAGAAGAGGCAAATCGTTAACGAAGGACACTAAAGAGGGAAGCTCTGAAAAACATGAGCGCTGTGTGACTTCACTGACAGAATAGTCAATATCATACCGACGTCGACTCACTCCAAGAGCAACTTCTAGAGTCAGTGCAATTCCAAGGTTTTAGCAGAGTTTTTCATAAAACTCGTCCAGCTAAGTCTAAAGTGGATATAAAATAGCAAAGAGCCAAGAATACTCAGACATGCCTTAATTACAATAGTGTGATACAGGACAGAGAGAGACACATTGACCGAGGGAGCTGAGGGGAATGAAGAAACGGACTCCCATACTTCGAGAAGGTGGATGACGAGAGCCTTGCCTGAGCAGATCAGGAGGGAGAGAGCAGGCATTTCGTAAATGAGGCTGGAAAGACGGGGAATCCATATGGAAACAAAGAGAACTGCATGAACACCTGGTTGTCGAAGATTAACGTTTTAAAATTCTTGTTTAGCAGAAAATTCTGGAGAACATACTTATGACCTCAGAAGAGACAAAGAGATCTTAAACAAGATCCAAAAAGTACTAAGGACCAAGGAAATTACTGACGAATTTGCATGAGTTAAAATTAATCGTTTCTATTCATGATTGTTTGCTGATAAAGGAAGTAAAAGGCAAGATATAAACCAAGAGACAACCCTTAAAATAAATACTGCCAATAAGGGATTCCTACCCACAACATCTAAAGGACTCGAACAAATCACTAAGAGAAAATCCAAGGGTAAAATGACAAAGGACATGCATACGCGTATCACTAAAGATGAACCGTCATGAGATATCATTTTATACCTACTGGATTGATAAATATTAAGAACTCTCACACCACCAAGTAAAGATGTAGAGCAAATCTCAATTCTAATACTGGGCCGGTAAGGGGTCAATTAGTATAACTACTTCAGAGAGCACTAGGTCTACCTGAGAAAGTTGACTTTGTTTACAACCTATGCCCAGCTATCCCACTCTTGGTTATATACTCAAAGTAGACTACAGGATTTTCCATACTTTGGATGAGTCGCTCATGAGATCATTTTGTAGATCAACATCTTTTTAAAAAATGAAATAGAAATGGCATAGAAAACGCCAAGATGCCTCACCGAAAGTCAGGATAAATACACATGTTCGTGTGCACTGGGTTACGACCTGAAACAGAATTCTTATCGAGAGGAGAAGGGGGAAATGTTGAAAGCCACTACCCAGAAGAAATTCCTGTGCAGGTACACCAGGAGACACGTATAAGCATGGCTCATAATAAAAATAAGGAAGAGAGAAAAGAAAAAGCAACAAACAGTTCGAATGCCTGTCAACAGGAGAAGGCTTAAATGAATAACGGATTTGCCAACGGATTACTAAGTAGAGGTGAAAATGCTTGTTGGCGGCACACACGTCAACACAGATGAATCTTAGAACTAGTAATGGTGAGTAAACCAGCCAGCTCTCCGAGGAGCAGTCACAGCAGGACACTATTTTTGTAAACTTACACAGAAGCAAAACTAAATAGTAAATATATATATATATATATCCTAATATGTAATATATATATATTCCTAATATGTATATAAATATATATATTCCTAATATATATATTCCAATATATATTATATATATAAATATTTCCTAAGCTATTTTAAATATATATTCCTAAGCTATTTTATAAAACTCCAAAGGAAAGCAGGGAATAATTTTAAAAGAAGGAATTAAAAAAACAAAAACAAAAACCCTAATTCCTAGCAGTGTTGAGGACACTCAGGACTTTTTCAGTTTCCTGGGCAGGGGGTGTCTGCCATGCTTCGTAACTTACCTCCACGTGTCGGGCTTACATACATTTGCGCGCACATGTCAAATATTTTGTCCTTTTAAATGGGCAGAGCAATAAGGAGTTTTTTGGATTGCAATAAGGAGAATGGCTTGGGGCGAGGACTTCCGGAGTGGACGGTGGAGGTGAGGGCAGGTGGGGCGGAAACCATTGCCATGGTCCCCCCGGTGGTGGACGGTCCCCGCGATGCCTGGATGGATGGCTTGAGGGTGTTGGCGGCGAACGGACTTGCTGATGATGGGTGGTGTGTGTGGAGTGAGGAGGGAGGAAAAGCAACGACCGGTCGTTGGGACAGAGCGAAGAATCCAGGCACAGACCCTCGCAGACAGCGCCGTCTGAGCGGATCGATGAGAAAAGGGTGGGATTTCAGTCAGTGATGCTGGACCCGCGGGCGGTCCGTGTGAAATGAGGAGAAATTGGGTGTACTCCCGATCAGAACGAAGACTGCCGTGCAAGAGGCAAAACCTGAGAACGTTATAAGGAAAGGGGCATGGACTCGACGCATCTGAAGAGAGGAAGTGGGAAAAGAAAGGGCATGAATAACTCCTGGATTTGGGGCTTAAGAAACTGGCTGGAAAATAAAAATCGTCATAATAATAGCTAACGTTAGATAACACTGGCCGTGGGGGCCGGGCACTTTTCTAAGCTTTATCCCATCGACCCCTCACACCGACTCTGGCAGATGGGGCTCCTACTGTCCCTGCTTATACGGGGAAGGACTGAAGCACAGGGAGGTCAGGTAGCTGACTTCGGGTCACACAGCCGCTCAGTGCCCAGCACTGATCAGCTGCAGAGACTCTGTCCACGGAAGAGTGACGAACCGGCGTGAGGAGCTCAGCCTGCCGAGGACTGCCCTGAACCACTTTGTGAAGGAGGCAGAATTATTCGCAGAACACTCCAGGGACGCCCCAGCCCCCACTCCACCCACCTCCCAGGAGGCAATCAAGGAGGAGTGTTATGTAAAAAAGTTCCGGAAAGCTACAAACACTGGCTGTCCCTCCCTGAGTAGCTGACAACTCCTGGGATGGTCAGACTTCGCTTCATTCACTGACTGTGGTAACTAAGAAAGTCATTAGACATGTGTTATGTGACACCGGCGTGCATTTTTTTATTATAGTGAGATCCACAGACCATAATGGTTACCATTTCAACCATTCGTAGGTGGACAGTTCAGTGGCATTAAGTACAGTCACGTTTTGTGCAGCCAATAAGCTTTGTTTGTGCATAACACGTCCCGATGTCATAGTCTCCAGGTTCTGTCCTGGGCACCGAAGGACGTGAAACAGACCTTCCCCACGATGCAGCCCACATCCCAGTCGGGGACATGGACAACGAGCACGGAAGAAATGAGTGTGTCAGATATTGCGGGAGAAAACAGGACAAGGCGACAGTCGCCATCGCGAGGAAGCACGCACCACGGTCTGGCAGCAATCGAGGGCCTGGAGGGGGCCAGGTGGTGATGGTAAGAGAGCTGCTGAAGCTGGAGCCACCAAGACCTCAGAAGAGGGGACATCGAGCTGGCGTCGAAGGTCCAGGAGCGAGCCAGGGCAAGAGAGTTCCAAGCAGAGGGACCGCAGGGGACTGGAGCTAAGTACGCCCTCGAGGGGAGATTGTAGGGCAGTGGGGAGGGGAGAGGGGCAGTGGGAAGTGAGAGAAGAAGTCCCTTGAGAAGCAAAGAGGTAGGCAGGTCAGACCTATCCAGCCTTGTGCAGGGTCACCAACATCCTGGTTTCGCCCAGGTCAAGCGTGTCACCCTACCAGGGCAGCAGAAGAAACAGTCTTCCAGACAAGGGTAGTGGTGGCTTTGAGTTGAGTGAGAGAGACGGAGGTAAGAGTGACTATTTTTGAGAGTTTGTGTGTACGTTCATGAGAGATTCTCATGTATTTTTAAACGGATTACGGTGGGTGTCAAGTTGCCTTGGTCCTTAGCTTGCATTGAACACAGCGTATAACGGTTAATTGCCAAATGTCAATATCTGTAACATACCAGAAACTCCATCTCTTACAAGTATCCGGACCCACGCCGAGAATTTCAGATGTAACTTTTAAAGCACGTGAAGAGGCACAGCGTTTGTAAAGATTATTACAGAAGCCATGAAAGTGGTGCAAAAATCACTGTTGCTGTCACGTTAGGGAGCCATTGGAAAGTCCTGAGCACAAGAGCGGTGTGGCCTTTTAGTGTTTTACAGACCACGGTTTGGGACAAGGGCGGAAGCAGACCAGGCATCATTGCAGTAAATCCAGCTTGTGTGGTGGTAGCAGTGGAAGTCGTGAGAAGTGATTAAGTTTTAATATATGTTGAGGGGAAAGCCAACAGGATTTGCTAACTAATTTGATATACTGTAGGGGCGGGGAAGGAGAGGGGAGAGAAAGAGACAGAGAGAGACAGAGAGACAGAGAGAGACAGAGAGACAGAGAGAGAGAAATAACAATAACTTCCGCTACAGGATTTGGGGTCGATCAACTCATTTATAGACTTCCCTCTGAAATGGGCTTAATAACACCCGTTGACTCATGAGCCGTGTGTGGGATTTACAGGAGACGTCATGCTCACGAGCTGTAAAAGGTGGAGCGCCAGACGTCCTAGTAAAATATAAGACACTTAGCTATTGTATTGGATATCCTTCTTTGAAGCTGATCTGTATCTCATCACCGATGTTTAAGAATCTTTGATACAAAACAAAACACAACAGCACAAAACTTGTTTTGTCTTCCGTTTTTATACCAAACTTTCCCTTTACAGAGGGCAAGAATGAAAGGTCTTTACCTTCTCGGCATGATCATATCCCAGTGTCTGGAACATGTATTCCTTCAATACTTGTTGACGTTCTTCTCCTCGCCGAATCTCATTGATAGGAAGTTTCTACAAATCTGTGTCTTTGGTCCCCCTGTTAGTCGAGGTTTCGAGTTTCTTAACCTGCCCCAAAGGTTCTATTTTCCTCTCTTCCTCCCTTACCTCCTCCACCCCCATGATCCATCCACACACGTGGATGTCAACGACAGGTTAATAGTGTGCACCCTTTCAAAGGCGTGTTCAACATTTATTTGTGCACAGTTGAAAACGAACGCTGGCAAGGGAGAACCCCAGGGGGCGATCCTTAGTTTTCCCTCTCTTGTCCCAAGCTCTTGCTGGAAACTTGCACACCACGTGAGGCACACAAAAGCCCTGCAGTTAAGAGAACTGTCTCTTTTGAAGGCAAGTTAGCAAAGCCCCACTTATCACAATGCTTTGCAATGCCCTATTCATAGGCCTGTCTCACTCTTCTCCCCAGGATCCGGCCCAGGACAGCCTGTCACCTAACAGATGTTCACTAGCCATTCTCTAAGCACTGCTGGGTGCCAGAAGGAAATGTGATGAGTAAGACTGGAGATCAAGAAACAGAACGGCGAGCAAGAAGTCAGAAGGGACTTTCCCCCCACCCCCTATGGCATATCAAATTAGTTACTTAAATCCAGGCTATGACAATAATTGCAAGATCTGGGCAAACTCGTTTTAACTTCTCTGAGTTGTAAAATGAGTCTATTAATAGTGTGGTTGCTTTCAAACTTTCAAACTTTTTTTTACCGGAATCTTCGGTTATTTAAATATAATTGGAACGCGGCGAGCACCCACATGCACAACTGAAAGATTATGAAATAATACTTATGCTTACTTCCAGTGACACAGTATTTTTAAATTTTACTTTAATTCATTAAAAAAAAAATAACAGTCACGGTTCATTAAATGGATTTCACGACCCTCCTAGGGGTTTTGACCTCTAGTTTAAAAAGTACCTCCTTAGTGTTAAATGGGTAATGTACATAAAGGGTTTGGTCCAAAGTAAGTTCTGTGAATGGAAGCTTTGAAAAGTGCTGAGGTGAAGGCTGTTTGGAGCTTTCTTAGCCTTCATCTTTGCATGGCTAGTTTCCTCTTGTCCATCTTGGGATTCTCAGCTAAAACGCCCCTACCCCCCTTTATCTCATGCACCTATTACCATCCTATGACTTCCTTGGTAGAACTATGCTTATCTGAAACTAGGTACCTATTTGCATGTTTATCCCCTGCTGTAACCCTTCCACTCTGAGGATGGGAATCTTGTCCATCTTGCTGATGAAGGTATCCCTTAGACGTGAATAGTTCTTAAATGAATGGCAGGGAAATGAGCAAGAAAGCATTTTAATCAAATATAAATGTAGTCGATGCCTTATAAACTTTATTTTTTTTAGAGTTCTGGTATTTGGGGTACTTTATTGGCCTTCTTTATGATTTATGAAAGTTGACGTGAGAAAAAAAGTAATCTAGGGAGAAATGCTTGCTTAAGGGGTGGGTATCTAGGAAAGAGGTACTGTAAGAAATTTCATTATTTTCGGTTCTAGTTAGTACCGTGCATATTTCCTCTTGAGTCCTAGAGAGAGAGCCAACTCGTTGATTTCTGTATCCCTTGTCAGCGATCGGAACACTGCCTGGAAGGTAGTGGGCGCTCAAAATATTTGAGGAAAGGAAAAAACAAAGCCGGAAACGGGAAAGAGACGAACGGACGAACGGGCTCGGACAGGCTGCAGTTCCTCCCCGGGACAGGAGGCGGCGCCAGCGTTTTGCGAGCCCGGCCGCCGGCAGCTCTTGGCCCCTCCGGCTGACCGTCCAACGCTGGGCCCCGAGGCCAGGGCAGAAGTTGGCCAATAGAAAACCGTCTTAGTTGTGGGGTCTGGCAGAGATGCCCAATGAGCATAGCGGGTCTAGGCAAGGGGCGGTGCGACGAGGAGGCAGAGCGGAGCGGTTAGAGGTGGGAGTTGGCGTTGCTGCCCGGGCAGGGGCCGCGGAGCTGCGATGCGGACGGGACCGCGGCCGTGACCGGAGCTGCCGCCCGACATGAACTCGCTGGAGCAGGCAGAAGTACGGTGGGCCTCCTGGGCCGCCGGCGCGCGTCCTGAGCTCATTCCGGAAGCCGGGGAACAGGAGTCGCGGAGACCCCGCCCCGGGAGAAAGGGCCGCGAAGGATGGACTGACGCGGTTAGGAGCTCGGGGGCGCAGGGGCCCAGGCCCAGCGGCCCAGGGCCCGAGGGCGACCGGACCCGGCCGGACGCTGGTTCTGGCGCGCATGGCCTCTGCGGACGCTGGGGGCGTTGCGTCAGCTCCCCCTCAGTCTCCCCAGCTTAAACCATAGGTCTCGCCTTCCGGGCCATTTTTTATCGATCAGTAAACATTTGCACTTCGTGCATTGTAACGTGCTAGATTCATTTTATTTTCGTTTTATTGTGATTGGCCCGTGAGTCGTATTCTTAATTCCTTTATTTTATTCTGATAACCTTGCGAGTTGTTTGCCCAATTCCTGCGCTGGTTTCTGGCAACTAGCTGCCGGGGTAAGAGCGCCTCTTGATCTCCCTCTTAACGTTTAAACAAACGTGACTGGGGGAATAATAGCCCACCTTGCTCGTTCAGAGGGAGCACCTCGGACGCCCCTGTCTGTTAGAAGGTGTCGGGCTTTGATCGCGTCAAGAGCACCCGTAACCCGTTGGGAGGGTGGAAAGAGGACTGTCTGTCTGTTCACACCCACGCATTAGCGGGTCTGAAGTCCAGTAAGACCAGACAGAAAGCATAGCCGTTAATTAAATAGAAGGGCTAGAAATCGGAATTATGTAATTGCATTCAAGTAGACCTCGAAGACTTTGTGGGGTGAGGGAGGTAATACGTTGTTCTGTTTCGTAGGAAGTTCTCGGTTCCTACAATTAAACCTCGACCTGATTTTGATCCTTCTATTTGCAACCCCCAAATTTCTAGCTTTTGGCTCCGGCTTGAGGCTGCTGCTGATTTTCCTCATACCATTTTACGAAGCTTCTAAAAGTGAACCAGCCAGTTTCCTTATATGTGAAATTGGAATTAAAGAAACCTAAGGTTTTTGTCAAGTTCTTAAAGCTGTCATAGTAAAGGAAGTAACAGTGCAGTGATACATGTAAGTTGGTGTGTTAAGACCTGAAGCAGTTAGAGTATCTAAAATTTCATCTTAATAGACTCAAACTAGTGAGAGTAGCTAATTAGAAGATTGAAATCTTTTTGCCTAGATCTCAAGGCTTTCGAGAGGAGACTTACTGAATATATTCATTGTTTGCAACCTGCCACGGGACGTTGGAGAAGTAAGTGCCTGAATGTTTTTTTAAGGAAAATAAACTGACAGTTGAGACTTTTTTTTTTAATTCCTGCCTAGCAATGATTTGCTTTTATGTAAAACTTGATTTAACAAATGCTCGCTTTACTAAACCATAGGATTTCCTTTTGTTTTGACAGTTTTTAAATTTATTTAACATTGTAAACAATGCAGTATAAAGAAATTTTTAAGAAAAAGAAGTGGCCATCCTAAAAGTACAGTGTTTATGGTTGAATTCTTATTTTTCTATTAAAGTTGGCTTTATAAAACAAATATTACAAATTCAATAAGCAGCACCATACTAAAATTTTCAATAACCTGTTTAGCGGTTTTACAATTTGCATACAAACTGCTGAAATAAAGTTTTGTTAGGGAAAATCATATTTAACATACACTTGCAAAGTTTATAAAATTACCCTTAATTGATTTTAACAGCATAATTGGAGCCTAACCTGGAAAATTCACTTTATTGCTGTCTATTCATAAATATCATGAGTACTGCAAAATATGATTTGAAAGAATCGTGATACTGCCTAGTGGAAATATATAGGAAAAGCAGACAAATACACAAGTGATGACATCAGCAAAAAAAAAAAAAAAAGCTAACATTTTGGGAGAATCTTAATTTCTTGGATGTTCGTCGTTGAGCTTAATTCCTGCCAAGAAGGAAGTACAACAGCACACGTCAAAGACTTTATTTCAGAGTGTGACTCGATTTGTGGGACCCAAAGAGAAGTTGTGAAGTTGGGGGGGGTCTTTTTCTATGTTATAATTTCTTGTGAAATTTTGCTCTTAGATCTATTTGCAAAGTGTTTATCATGTGCTGTGAGAATTCTGATTGGTCAGAATTCACAAGTAATGAATTTTCTTGGGTTCTCTGATTTACGTAGGAATTACTTGTTTCACTGCTACTTGAGAATCTTTTCAAATGTATGTGATGCTGTTTTATCTCATAAACCTGTAACATAATGAATATACATTTTCTGGCTCACGGTCTTAGTCTTGCATATGAATGACAGCAATGTGGTTAATGTACCTATAAAAGTAGGTGTGTGAAGTCCCTTCCAGTGGGTTTGATTTTGCTTTGTTAAAAAGAAAAAACTATAGTATATTTCTTATTGGAAATATGGAATTACAGGAAATTGAGTTTAATCTGTTCTGAGGTGAGAACATAATTTTGAAATTTTGATTCTGTTATTAAATACCTAAAATGAGATTTTCCCCTGTCATTTGCCTCTTCTAACATTGCATTGCCAGGAATTCTAGATAATTAAGGTTTTACTATATCTGTATTGCTATTTGAAGCTTGATCTCTACACTGAAAAAACATGTGCCCAGCGAAAGCAGTAACTGTCTTTGATCAGAGTATCAAGGTCTTGATCCTTTTTTACTATTTTTTTTTGAACGCCACTTATTTTTAAGTGTTGCTTATGATCTGTTTAGGATTTTTAAGATAATTTTATCTTAATGGGAAGTAAAAAACGTTTTGTAAGATCTAACAGTGATCTCTACTCCGGCCTTCCTTCAAGTCCCTTAAAATCTGATTCTGATTGGTGCCTCCATCCACACTTAGCCTAACACTGGCCTTTATTTAATTGAACAGCAGGCAGTTGTCTGCAAAGCAAGAAATCCTTTAGTCAGAATTCTCAGTGCATTTATAAAAGGAGTCTTTTTTGGTTCGTTTACATTAGAGGAGAGATTTTTTTTTTTTAAATTTACAGCATCTGCAGTATTAGCACAAAGCACATTGAAAGTTAAATAATGTAGAATTTTACATTATAGTTTTACCCTCTTGATTCTTATTGTTTTTAATTTCATTAATCTTAAGTTCTGACAAGAAATTGGAGGACAGTATCATTCAGTTACTAAGGTTCACAGTGTTTTAGAGAATCCCTCAAGGTTACCTGGCAAGTCTCCTAATCCCTGGGTCAAGTGCATTTTCTGTTTAATCAAGCGCTGTGTCTTTTGGCTGTCATTTATTAGGAACTGGTGATGGTAGTATCAAACATTAAGAGCTTATTTCCTTACTAATTTCGTGTTTATCTCTCATCAGTGCTGCTTATAGTGGTATCTGTCTGTACAGCTACGGGCGCCTGGAACTGGTTGATAGATCCTGAGACACAAAAGGTAGAACTTTTCATTTAAAACCTTAGTAGATTAAATGAGATACTGGCTATAGCAGTGTCTCGTTAAGTGTAAAGTGTTATCCACATCCTACCTATTTCTACTAATACTGATATTAATCATCATATTAAAAATATGCTTAATATTAATTTGCTTAAAACCTTTGGCTGGCCATTGTGGATGAGGTCTCTTGACAGGAAAAGAAAAGCCCCGGAAATAGCACTTCACTTACATTCTCTTTCCTTTCTGAACTTGTGTGCAGCTTACACATCTCATGTGTCCATATTTTTCCATATTTCAGTGTGAACGTCTTTGTTCTGCTTTGTTCACGTTGTGTCCTCAGTGCCAGCTTTTAAAAATTGAGAAACAACGTTTTCTCCTGTGAGTTATCTTTGTTGATACCTTCCCTCATCCCATAGAACGTTTGAGACCACATTGTAGGAAACATGAAGTAGCAAAACACAAATGTAATTAGAAGTCAAGACCGGCAAAAAACTGATGAGACTAGGAGGTCAAAACCAGGAAGATCAGGTCGGGGCACTCTAGGCCATGTGGGCCAGCACATGTGCCAAACTTGAATTTTAGGTTGGTCTCTGAGTTCCCTAACCAATAAAGTCACAGCCGGCTCCCTGGTTTTCATTGAGTAGAACACGTGTGTAAGTTCTTTGAGCTAGCAAAGCTTTTTTCCCCTCAGCATTGCTCTCTCAAAAACACATCCAGCCTGAAGTTTAATATAGGAAACACTGAGAGAGCTCCCATCGGGCACTGGCCAAGGGTACCCCTACGCCCAGTGCAATAACAGGTTTCATAATCTTGGTTCTTGAAGCATCCTTTGACGAAAGCTGATAGCATGTTCCTCAAAATTTCTCCCTTTTCTACTAACTTGTGTCTTAATTTCAAACCAGGTTTCTTTATTAGAGAAGCAGTAGTCTCCAATTTATCAGTGACGTCCTGACCCCTTGCCACCCCCAGCGCCCCTTTATTTAGGTAATGGTGATGTAGTCTTCACAGATCTTAACCTCACTTCTCCGTCTTGAACTGTAACTAGGTAGACTACTTCCGTTAGCTCTGTTTATAACTTTTTAGGTTATACAGGAGAAAAGCCTAATAGTAAGGCTTTTGTCAGCAGTCTGCACGGCAAGTCAGCCAAGGGTTGGTTTGGCATGTAGCCTCCCTGACTTTATCCACTGGCGGGGAGGTGTACAAGGGTAGGAAACAGAGGATGGTGATGGGATTTTTATGTTAATAGAGGGGTTTCGTGGCAGGTAGGAAACTCTCCTGTGTGTTCATTTATAAAATCTGATCTTAGGCTACGCTTGGCATTCATCTTCAGGGGCAGAGTGAAGGTAGCTGGTGAGAAGATTGAAAAGGTCTGTCTTGGGAAATGAATCTGACTTCTAATTGGGAAAAATACAAGCTGATTTCAGCTAGTTGAGATCTTAATAAATCACAGAATTAAATGTAATTTGAAATAGGCCCAAAACTCTGTAGTTAATATGATTTTCTAAATTAGGTGAGAATATAACGATTAGCCTAAGGGTTGGCTCTTTATATTTTAGTATTTAATAACCTCAAACCTGACAGGAGTTTTAAATAGCAATTGTGTCGGTAGCAGGAGTTGCAAACTCAGAAGCCAGTGGCTAGCCGGAAAAACCCCAGGAGAGCAGGAATATGGCATCCTGGAAAGTACGTGGACGTCTGAGCCAAGGGGAGCACTGTGTGTGGGTGCCGCTGATTGTTGCCACGGAGGAAAGAAGACTGGGACCGGCTGATCAGTTAAAGTTAAGGCATAGAGCCCTGGACGGGGTAGCAGTGCAGGCCGCAGGAAGCTTAGCCGGCCCCTGGGAGTTGCGCTGCCCTCACAGGCTTGAAGACATTCCTCTGGAATATTAGTCTGTCTGCAGGATCTCATCCTTCTGGGAGCTGCCTCCCTCCTGATGTGTTTAGCCTCTCATTTCTGCATTTGACAGATTTATTTAACCAATACCAAGCTGGAAACCTGTGGGCATCTCTTGCTACCGACAGTAGAGTGCAGAAGCCCTTAGCTTGATTCCACTGCTCCCACTTAGTTACTAGTTACTTAGTTCATTCAGTTTTGTTTTTTTTTTCAGATTCTCTAAATACTTGTTTTCTCTTTTTCTTCAGTGTACTTTACTGTTTCCCAGTAGTCTGACTCCTCTTGTTCCAGTCCCGGATCTTGGACCCTCGTCCATCTAAATAGTCTTAGTATTGTGTATTGTCATGTTTTCTGCTGTCACCTGATTGTGCCCACATCTGAAATTAGCCTTTTCTTCCTCTTGAACTCTGGTTCTTTATGGATAGCTACTAATTGTTTTTCCCTGCTCGAATGTCATGTGGCCATCTGAATCTCAGCTTCAGAACCAGACTCATATTTGTTTGTGTCGATGCTGGAGTGGAGTCTTACAAGGATGTGTAGGAGTTAGCCAGGTGGAGGGGAGAGAAGGAATATGGTGGTAGCACATGTGCAAGTGTGGCATGAAACGGTTCGCCCGGGGCTGGGTTATGCATGGCAGAGCTTCCCCAGCTCTCTCAAGGGAGGTAACTAGATAACATTCAACTTGCGATTTCATGGAGCTCCGAGGCCTCACCTGTTCAGCAATGCTTGTTGAGCACCTGCCTTTGCCAAGGGTTGTTTCAGATGTAGGGAGTGAACAGCAGGGCGCGAGTCGGTGGCCCTGCTCTGGTGGAACTTCTCGTCTTGTGCTTTCACAATTGCTTCTCACTAGGAAGGTTCAGTAGATATTTTTGGTAGGGTGGTTTTCGATTATAGGAATGAATTTGCAATGGTTCAAGTATTGGGAATGAAAGGAGGGAATGTTGCTATATTGTGTTACTGCATGGAAGATATAAAACCCTTATTACATGTATTTATTATCGTAGCATAGCAATATGGAGAACTAGGATTTCTGGAAATCTTTACATCCTCATACATTAGGTGATTAAAATGTTACATATATCATACGTGATTGGGGAGGTAGGAATCAGGATTCTAACATTTTTATGTTTCAAACTCTTCTTTTACAGGTGTCCTTCTTCACATCACTATGGAATCATCCGTTTTTCACCATTAGCTGCATCACTCTAATAGGCTTGTTCTTCGCTGGAATACACAAGAGAGTGGTTGCGCCGTCCATGTATCCTTTGCCGTGAATTGAGTTTTATTCTCTGAACTAAGTTAAAGCACCTTCTTGATCATCTAGGTGGTGTTAGAAGCTTATCTTGAAATGAGAAATTTTCCTTTGACCACATTTACTCAGTATAGCCGCTCGATGTCGAACTGTGCTAGCAGAGTACAATATGTCTTGTGATGATGTAAGTATTCTTTTTCGTTAGAAAATCATAGCTGTGTGAAAGGGCTGAAATGTTTTGGCTTAAGTAAAATGGGCATTTTATTAACAATAAATACCATGTAATTAATAGTGGGAATTTTCCTTATAGCATTGATTCTAAGACTATGTTTTTACATTTTAACATCTCTGGAATTGAGATGCATCTAAATCAATGATGTCTTATAATTAAATTGGTAGAGTTGACCGTTGACCTTCTTTTAATGACAAAATCATGATTATCTTATAAGTTAAGCCATTTTAGAATCAGTGAAATTCAGTGTTAATTATTGGTCAAAATGACTCATTGGATGTTGGTTCTGTCAGCTGCTGTCTCTCTAGTGGTGCACTGTGTGCAGGGTCTTCACTAGGGTCGTAGATTCATTGACAGACTATGGACATAGGAGCCTATTGTGTTTTTAAAGGTTGGTCTTGTATTGGTGTATTATAAGAGTCTGACAATTTTGACTTGCTTATTTATAAAAGTGTTTTTACCTTCAATTAAAAAGCCTTTAAACAACTGATGCCTACCAAGTATAGAAAATTAGAATAGAGAGCAAAAAAAGGTATTGAGGCAGGAAGACGATTGGATCAGTGGAAGAAAGTAAAGACTAGACATTTTGATTTTTTAAAAATTAGTAGAGGATAATGATGGTATTTCAAGTCAAAGGGGAAGAAACAGGCTATTTAGTAATGTTAAGACGATTGATTCTTCATTTAGGAAAAATTAATTTAGATCTCTGCCTCACATCAATTAAAACTAATTCCAAATAAAATCTTAAATACATTTAAAAAGACATACACATCCCACCATAAAAGCATTAGGAGAACATATAGAAGAATATATTTATACAAAAATACCTTCTTCGGACACACAGAAATGCCATAATGGAAAAGGTTGGACACATTTAATTGCACCAACCTTTGAAAATTTTGTATAGCAGAAAGCAAGATATTAAGCAGTGATTAGAAGAAAGTATGTGATAGGTATCTGTAAAGAATAGTATCCAGAATATTTAAAGACCTATTAAAACTTGGTAAGAAAAAGACAAATAATACACTTTAAAAACAGAACAAGGTAGTCATTGTCACAGAGTGGAAATACAAATGGCCAATAAACATGTAAGGACTGGACAGCCTCATCAGCCTCATTTATAATCAGGGAAATGCAAAGTAAAACTGAGTTTCCATTTGTGTCACCTGTCAGATTGGAAACGGTGAACCGTTTTGATAATTCCAGCACCTGGTGACATGGGTGCACCCACCCCCTGCTTGTTGAGAACATACCTTGGTACAGCCATTTTAGAGGGCGATTTTTATCTTTCTTACAAAACGTAAAACTGTATGCCTTTTAGACTTAACCATTCTGGTTTTCTCCCATCTACCCTGGGGGACCATCACCCATGCACACAGAAGGCAAGCGCAAAGTTGCTGTAACATCCTTTGCAGTAGTGAAACATGGAAACGATTCTTGTATTTCCCAGCAGAGGAGTGGTAAAATAGGCTGTGCGTAGCCACATCATAGGAAACCGGAAGTGAATCCATAAGTAGGAGCATGACGGAATGTTGGGTGCAAAAGTTGCCAAACGATATGCTCAGTTTGGTACCATTAAATTTTTTTTTTTAAATTATGACAATGTCCAAACACAAAGAGAAGTCTCGTGAAGGCCCATGTACCCATTGACCAGTGCTGTTAATAATAAAGCCATGGCTGTTATTTCCCATGTACCCCTGCCCACCTGCCTCATCCGACTATTTTGGAACACACCGTAAGTGATACATTTTATCCTCAAATATGTCAGCATGTTAGAAACACCAAATTTTTCTTGATATATGTGAATATCCATATAAAACAATCTGGGAGAATTCATCCTAAGACTTTTATTCTAAGAGGGCTAGAATTTCAGGAAGATGGAAAGGATGACTTTAGCTCACCTGTGTTTGAATTTTTTATAACGAGATTGCATTAATATCTGTTTATGTAATTTAAAATAGAGGTAAAATAGACTAAAACCATGGATAAAGAAATAGTATATTCATACAGTGGAATATTGAATATCTTACATAAAAACGTACAAACTACTAAAACTTAGTAACATGAATCTCAAACACATTGAGTGAAATAAGTAGATGCAAAGGAACACACACTGTATTATTCCGTTTATTTAAAGATCAGAGACAGGCAGAATTAATCCGCGGTGAGCGGTTATGTTCCAGTAGGGAGTGGGGGTACCGCTGATGGGAAAGGGGCGAGGCGGGGCTCTCTGGGGCATGGCGATGGTCTCTAGCTTGCCTGGGCAGTGGCTGCGTGGGCGCATGCATTTGTCAGAACACATGAAACTACACAGATTGAGCATTTTACTGGATGTAAATTATACCTCAAATAGTGGGAATTTGTATCAAAGTTCTACCAAGATTAAGGAATTACCAAAAATCAAGTAACCAAAAAAATTAAGTGAAAGTGAGAATCAAGAGGTAACTAGAATCCTGACACTTTTGACCTGAGGATAATAATAAAATGTGTTAATTAAAACCACCCAGAATCTTAACCAACCAAAGATAATCACCTTGTTTTATATTTTGTTACATATCCTCATTTGCTTTTCATAAAAAATGTTACAGATTTTTCAAACCTTTGACACGTTAGGATTTAAGAGCCACTATCCATTGGACCTTAAGCATGTGTGAGGTCTTGGACTCACCTTTTTACCTGTATTATCTCAACTAAGGTTTTCCATTTTGTTGTACCTTGTCCCATTTTATGGCTGTCTCAGTTTGATCCCCATTTTGTTTCCACACTTTGCATGCCATGTAAGTTGTATGTTACAACTTAAGTTGGTGCAGAACTTAACCCCACAAGGACAGGGGCTTCGTCAAGTTCCCTACTGGATCCCCTAGCATTTCACACACAGCCTGGCACACGGGAGGCACTCAATGAACACTGAACAAATGCATAACACTGACATGCACATCTTCACACTGGCATTTCGTTTTCTTCAGATAAATTCCTAGGAGTGGCATCATTTGGACTATGTGGCATGTGCCTTTTTTGGATAAATAGGACCGTTGGCCCTGTCGCAGCAGTGTATTGCGTGTCTGTTGTTCCAGCCATTGTCTTACGTCTTATTTTGAAGAGATTAAAATTAATGTTGGAAAAGGGGAAACGCCTTTGCTAGGCACATAGATTTATTCATGTTTCATATACTTCATAAATTAGTATGTACAGGTTGGGATTTTATTTTATCCAGTGGATGGATCGGCCGATTTTTAGGTAGCCAGTGGACATGGAATTCATCAAATAAAGGTTGTATATGTGCGTTTAAAGTAATAAAGATTTTGGAAGAAAGCTCCACACAAAGAAAACTTTGAAAACAACGATTAATTCTTAATCATGACTAAAGTAGGTGTTCTCATCCCCTCGCGTGCCCTTTAGGGGTTATTGATAAGCGGTGGTGTTTTTGATAGAACTACGTATTGAAAAACTTTTCTTTTTTATTTTTACAGACAGGAAAACTAATTTTGAAACCTAGGCCTCATGTTCAGTGACAATCCGCACTCATTGTTACAGGACCTAAAACAGCCTTTTTCAAATAAGTGGTACAGCAGAAAGCCATACAGGATCCCTCTCACAGCCGGATATGTGACGGCCTCGCAGCAGCAACTGACGAGAAGTGTGCAATATTTACCCAGAATTTGAGGGTGACGACTCACATCATCAGTGCTTTGGTACCTTTGATTATCTGTCTTTCAGTATTAGTGTCACTTTAGTACTTCGGATCCTGCAAAGATTTTTGCAGATGAAGTATGTATATTACTAAGTTAAACTTAGAAACAGAACCTCATCCAGTTTTTATAATGTATTTTTGCAAACTACTGTAAATAGCAAATCAATGCCAGTGTTAAAGAGGAGACGTCCTGTGGACGGTGATCTCCTGCTCCAGTGCGTCGGGAACCTCTGCTCGTCATCCCCACAGCTCCAGAACCTGCCGTCGTGCGTGGCTGTGCCTTTCGCTCTCACACGCAATCACAATGCAGGAAAAACAGCAGATCGAGCTTAGACTGAGATAACTCATCTCCATTATGTTGTCAGAAATTATAGCTGTTTTAAGAAACAATTTTTGTTAAACCTGATAGTGAACTTCAGCCACTATTGTGATATTTTCCTGTTCATTGTTTTCATTTCATGCTAAATTTGCTTTATATTTTTTTAATAATTTTAAGAACACTCCAAAGGCTTCTGAATATACAAGTTTAGTTGTAAATTATGTATCGTCTGGGAATTTGATCGTCGTTTTAGATAATTGGATTTTATGCCGTGGTAGACATGCTGGTACACCAGTATCGCACAGTGTGACTGACCATCGCCATCACCAAGAGAACTCGGGAGCAGTGCCACAAACTAGTCTACAATTCTCACTGTTTAGAGAGTGTTATTGACATACTGTGTATGCATATTAGCCACATGTACTATAATAGCCTTTAAAATTAAACTATTGGGATGATTGTAAATATTTTAAAGAACTGGAGGTGCCTTTTACCTGTTTATTAGAAGATTTTGAAAAGATTTAAATTATTTCATGAGCGATCTTTAAATTTCATTTAACATAAAGCTGAAGATTCAATGACAGGACAAAAACTTTTTAACAAGGCTACCATTTAACTTAAATGTCTTCATCTTGGCTCTCAACGTGTGTAAAATTTTATTCTTTGAACTGTAGCAATAAAACCCTCTGCTCCTAAGAAGTCTTAAGGGGACATTCTATATATTCTGCATCATTTTATTTTCTGTAAATTTTGTAGGTAAATATGTGCATAAAAATAAATACTTTATATATAATTAGTGATTGGGTTTTTTCCTTGGTTTAAGTCTGTAACTCTGAAAAAATTTTAAAACATTCCATGTTTTTTCAGATAATGGGCTAATTCCGAACGAGATATTTTAACTTCGTGTCCAGTAAACCATATTTCAAGTAGCAATTGATCATACCTAGTTTATTAGGCTACGATTACTTTTAGTATGTCTTATTATCATTGTCTAATGACATTTTGCTCTAAGAAATGCAGGTTTTCTCAAAGCATGCTTTACAAACTTGCATTGCCAGTTTCCTCCAAGAGTGTAAAGCTGACGACGAATTTTATAGGTCCTTAGACCTTTTTGGAGTTATCAGCTCCTTTGAGTATTGATGAAAGGTGTACATCATCTCCCCTAGAAAAATAACGCCTGTGTATTTACATCTACTCGCTTGCACTTGGAGAGGATTTCACGGGTTTCCCAATGCCAGCCTACTTGGAGTCCATTGGCTTCAAGAAAGAAACTTCTGTTAAAGATTTTTCATACCTTCAGTCAGAGCAGAACAGTTCATTTTCCAAAACAGTCTTTGCTCTGGTTGAAGTGGCCGCTCCCTTCCCCACCCTCACTCTCTCTTACTCGCTTCCACTCTGTTAGGAAATTACTGATTTTGAACCCTGCTCTAAATTTACACGTCGGGAGGATGGTCTCAGAGTTTCAAAATGACTTACTCTAGGTCCCCAGACTAAAAAGACAGAAACAGCGCCAGAACCCGAGTCTCTGGGCTCAGATTGTGTGTTGAACTTAATCCATGAGGCATTATAATGTTATGGTTAAGGATGTAGGCTCTTAAACCAGACAGTTTGATTCTCAGATCTGCTACTTGCTAGTTTTGTAACTTTAGGCTAATTATGTAACCTTAGTTTCCTCATTTATAAAATGGGCATAGTGCTAATCTAGGGAGATAATACCTCCTGGAATTTAGGTATAAAGTCAATCTTCCAAGTATAGAGGATTAAACGTGTTAATTCACGTAAAGCACTCGCACTTGGCTAGAGAGCATGCTCAGTAATCTAGCTGTTAAACCAGACCTTAAAAAAAAAAGTGGACCTCTCCTGTTGCAACCTATCCAGTGTTGGGAATACAGTGAATGTGAGAACAGGCAGAGTCTTGTCCTCACAGGGTTTAGTGTCCACTTGGGTAGAGTATGTGTGTGAATGTTGCGTATAACTATATACCAAATAACTTCACACTGGAACTAATTTTGAGGTGTGCTTTGAAGCTAAGGAATAGGGTCACACTTCGCATTCACTAGGACAGGGAAAGAGGCTGAGAATTCATTTAAAGTCCTGAGGCAGAAAACAGTTGCCCTCTGGAGAGTGGCTGATGAGCGTGAGGTGGGATGAGGAGCAGCTGGAGGGGGCAGGGAGACGCTGCAGCCAAGGTTGTGATCTTTATCCTAAGGAAAGGGAAGCCATTGAACGGTGCTAAGCAAAGGAGTAAATAGAATGCAAAAATTGGAGGGAGAGTCATTTTGAAATAAATCACTCCAGCTGCTCTGTGGATGGGCAGGGTGGAAAAACACCAGAAGTCCATGTAGTCAAGACAAAAGAGTAACTTGGACGAGGGAGGTGGCAGGCGATCAGTGGCCAGATGTAGGAATTAAAACCTATCAGTATATTTGGGACTCCAACTTTTCCTTGTACCTAAAGTTGGTCTTTATTAGCCTCAACCTCCTGTAAAGTTTAGCCACACCTCTGATCGTTTTTCAAAATATGCTATAGTAATTACTATCATGTCTCATACTAGACAGCTTATTGATGGCAGGTTGCCACTGGTTGGAACTTTTTCCATACAGTGTTGAACTGAAAGCTTTGCCTTTATTGGGTGCTCGATAAATACACGTAATTATAAAGTCTACATAAGAATCTCCTGTACTTTTCCTTTCTTGGTACTTATCATAACTAAATAGTTACACATAATTATGATATATTTAACACATCGCTAAACTTTAAACTCCAGAAGGACAGGACCAAATCTGTCTCGGTTACTGTTTTATCCTATAATACCCCGGCATTACCTGGTGCTCAATAAGTACTTGTGAAAGAACCCTTTTGTTAATAAATAAAAGTTTCAAGCAAACATTTATATAGTGCTTATGTGTTTCAGTGTTTTAAACACATTAACATTTAATCCTTACAATTGCATTAAGAATATTTTATCAATGTCCCCATTTCACTAATAAGGGAACTGACGGAGGAAGATTAACTTTTTAAGGGGGTCCATTCATTCTAAAGCATTAGTTGGGCTTTGGCTGCGACAGGAGCTGTGCTAGGCAGGGGCACACGACAGTGGTTACTGTCTTTTGAGCACCCACTATGTTGGCCTTGGTGTTAGGAGCTTTACATAATTTCATTTAAATCTCACAATAACCTTGAAAGTAGATGTCCTTAGTCCCCTTCGATTGTTATGGAAATTACAGGTTAGGCGAGATTCAGTAACTTGACCGACGTCGCTTGCTGGAGGGAGGCGGGGTCGGTATGAGTACACAAACCCAGCCTCCCTTTCCAGGAAAATCCATGGTGCTCCGCCCCTGGCCAGATCTGGCCCCGCCCACCCTCCTCTGCGCCTGCGCGTCCCCGCACCCGTTTCCCCCCGCCCCCGGCCTCGCCGCGCGCGCCTGCGCACTGCTTCTCCAGGTGGGTTCAGACCCTCAGCAAGCTCCGCTGAGCAGCAGCTCGGACGCCCCACCGCGGCCGCAGGGCCCTGCCGCTAGTTCGGAAGCCAGCACCTTGCCCCTATCCTCCTCTCTCTCTCTCGGTCCTCCCCGCAGCGCACGCTGCCATGGGAAAGAGCCGGACGAAGCGCTTCAGGCGACCTCAGTTCTCCCCTACCGGCGACCGTGTGGCCGAGTTGGCAGCGGCGGAGAACGGGGCCGAGCGAGCGGAGGTCGACGGGCCGGCGGCGGAGCTGCTAGAAAAGGTGAGGCCGGGGCCCGCCGGCTCCAGGGGCGGGGGAGCGGGCCTGCGGCGGAGCCCTGGGGCAGCGCCGCGCGCCTGCGTCCTGCTGCCCCTCCAGCCCTCGCTCCTGTCCCGCAGCTCCAGCACCCGAGCGCCGACGTCCGCGAGTGCGCCTGCGCGGGGCTGGCCCGGCTGGTGCAGCAGCCGCCCGCGCTCCCCGACCTGGCGCGCCGCGACGCCGTGCGCCGCCTGGGGCCGCTGCTGCTGGACCCCAGCCTGGCGGTGAGGGAGACGGCGGCCGGAGCGCTCAGGTGAGCAGGCGGGGGGTCCGGATGGCACTGCGTCCAGCCAGTGCCTTTTGTGTGCCACGCGCCGCCCTTGCCCGGTTTCATCCTCAGTGCACTCGTCCTAGGCAGCGTGGGAGCGCCAGGAACTGCCCAGGGGCTCCCTTTTGCAGAGGCGGGATTTGAACTCAGGCTCCCGACTCCAGAAGCCTCCATGCCCCCCGGAGCTCACGCATTCCATGCGTCTGCCTTGCTCCTTCCGCCCCAGCAGCCGCCTGGCCTCCTGCCCAGCATCCCTCGTTCAAGGCCTAGCGCATTGTGCCCTTTCCAGGAACCCCTCCGTAGAGTTCTGAGGTTCAGGGAACTCTTCAGTATATGTGCCAGGTCTTCTCTACAGGGGACTTTGAGGCAGGTCACTGAATATGTCAGCCAAGTTCCCATGTCGATGAAACATACAGAAAACTAGTAAACAAGCAAACAGATATTAGTGGGATGTGCTGTGGAAGAAATCAAGAGGATGACAAGTTGGAGGTGAGACGTTACTTAAATTGGATGATCTCTAGAGGACATCTGTGAACTGAGAGCTGATCAATGAGAGAGCAGATACTGGAAAAAAAGGGGAAGCATTCCTGACAGTAAAGGAACGAGACAGCAGAGGCTTGGCGTGGTTAGTGTGCCGCCTAGAGTAAGCCAGGGTACATGGGGGATAAACCAAGAGAGAAGACAAGACCGAGTGGTGCAGGGCTAAAGGACCTATTCTAAGCGAGAGTGACAGGATCTCACTTACCTTTTTAGAAGGCCGGGCTGACAGAGCATGACTGCAGATGGGCCAGAGTAGAAGTTAATATCTGTAGTTCTTACGAGTTCTGTATTTATTTTTCATTCATTCATTGACAGGGTTGCTTCAGGGGACATTTTCTCAGCAGCCTCACTCTTGCTGGTCTTGAAGTCTTTATTCAAGAAAAGGTCCCTTCACAGAAGATGAGGCTGTGATTTATTCACATTAAATAGGGACAGTCTTCTCCCCTCTCCCTTCCCTATAGGCGCATGCTTGTGTGCTGTGCCAGACTGAGTTGTTCCATGGCTAAGTCATTTGTTTACATCGTGTAAAAGGGAGCCGAACACGTGGAAATTGACAGGTTGGATCTGTAGCATCTTATCGAAGTAATAATCAGTTTCATCTGGGAGACCTCAAGTATGGTTAGAAATAAAAATAAATTTGAGGGGTAGTAGTGTTTTGTGACGTGTGATTTGAAAGTAACATATTTTAAACTTCTTGTGTAGAAATCTCAGTGCTTGTGGAGGTTTTGAAGTTTGTGATGACATGGTGACTAAGGATGTCATGACTCCTCTGGTCGCACTGCTAAAAGAGGTATGCGATTTTTCAAGTCTTCTGATGACAGTTTTTAAAATGCGGCTTTTAGGATACAAACTTTTTTTTACTATTATTTTTTAAGTACTTTGGGATATTTTGTCTTCCCTCAAATCATCCTGTGGGGATTTTATTTTTCTGGAAACACTGATCTCTCCTTGCTGATACCAGTCTCTAGTAGTGTCCCCACTGCCTGTTCTATGTGTCGGTTTGGGAAGGACCTTCGTAAAACTGACTCCTTTAGACTTTCAACGTCATGCACTAAAACTAATCAGAATCACAGATCGCTTATCTGTGCACCGGGCGTGTTTTGTGTATTAAATCTTCACAGCACGCCTCTCTGGCATTTGTAGAAATTTTTAATAGGACTGTTTTACAGATGGAAGCTGAAGCACAGACATTAGGAATTTGCCTCGAAGAGGACATTAAGCTCCCAAACTTAACATACCAGCTTTATTGCATGAGGAAGTTCAGGGTTAAGGAGCTCTGTCGGGCATGCCCTAGGCCACTGTTCTAGACTGCAGGTAATTTTCACTTACAGCCATGTAGAGAATATCCAGTTTTGACCAGAGGCCTCATCAGTCTTATTGCTTTAAAGCGGTGTTTCTACTGCTAGAGGTGATTATCCCACGGGACGTTTGGCAATCTCCGGAGCCCTTTTTGATTCGTCAAGCTTGGGCGTAGGGGTGGTTGTTGCATGTAGTGGGTAGAGGCCAAGGATGCCACTGAACATCCAGCAGTGCACAGGACAGCCCTCACGACAAAGAATCATCCGCTCCAAAATGCCAGTATTGATGAGAAGCCCGCCCTTTGGAGGAGCCGGGCCGACTAGCGGGACAGCACTGCAGACTGGCTCGGGCGCCACCTCCAGCGGCCTCTCCGCACCTCAGTTTCCTGTTGGTAGCGGGAGTGGGGATAAGAGTGCGTCCATTTCTTAGGGCTGTGGTAAGGATTAAGTGACGTATATATACATATAAAGCACTTAGAATAGTGCCTTGCGCATGAAGGTACTATATGGGTGTGAGTGAGCTCTTACTGTGCGTTAACCCTTCTTTGCCTCATTTACTGTCTATTCGCATTAGAAAAAAATACTTTGTATTGGGTTTACATTTTCATTTAAAATGCGAAATGCTTTATATCCAGTTTGTGCGGTGACTTGGGAACCTTTCTTGTCTGTATTTCTTGCTGAAAGGGGGCAGCGTTGTGGGGACTGTAGCATTCTATTGGCTTGTTCGCCACTACGATTTCTGATACTTATTTTTTGTGATTCTTCACTGTCGTGAGTCGTCTTGTTTGGTTCTTCCTTTGAACCGCAGTGCTAATCATGATTTTCGGTTACGTGCAGTGCTGGACTGGATTCGAACGAGATGTCTCCACCGGAGAAAAAAGACCAGAACAGAGTTCTGTTGAGAACATAGCCAACGAAGCGGTGAACGTGCTGTGGAACGTGTGGTAAGGCGCTTTCCACGCTCTCGGTGAAACCGCAGAGGGTTTCTTCTCCCCGGGGTGCTGTGACTCGTGCTGTGAGTGCTGGGTAGGAGGTGACGTCAGGTGACCGGAGAGCAGCCCTCCTTCCCGGCTTAGCCTTTGCTCGCCGCATCACTACATCATCCGCTTCACAGCTCATCTCTCCAGTCGTTGCTGCTGACAGAAATAAGCAGAGTTGTGGCCCCTGGCTCCGCGTACCCTAATGTTGTCCTCAAGCCAGCCAGGCCCGCCGCAGTAGCTGCTTTGCGCTGGCATCTGGAATGAGATGGGCCGCAAGCCCGGGCTGGTCCTTTACTCCTCCACCCTGATGGTGCCATTTGACAGGGCAGTAGATGCCTGAGAAGAGTCCTGTGGCCCCAAAAAGAGGCCACACTCCATCCCATGGTCGTAGCAGGGTGGGATGGAGTGGACTTGCTGTTAGGAAAGAGCTAGAAACACGACCTGAATTTGTTTTTTTCTACTCTGTTGTATGTTCCACATTTCTGTCTAGCAAGATCCTGTCACAGTTCCTTACTTTTAATCAGCAGCAATTACAGCTTCTGACCTGAAAGCACAGGTATTTCTTAGAATGCAAGATGAAGTTGGATCTGAAAAGCTGCCTGTATAGCAGTCTACACCTAAGATTTCATTTATAACTCGTGGTGCATTCCACCAGAAAAAAGCCCATTTGAAGAAATGGCGTTTGAGCAAGCTGAGGCTGTGTTTCTGTGCGCCAGATACTTTCTTATGTAAATTGTTGAACGTGGACATTTTCTAAAAATGTCTTTGGAAAGAGCCTGAGAAAGTGATCTTCACGGTGGTGACCTTTCTTTCCTCAATGCCCGTGAGCCTGTCTGTATCATTCCAGTTGTCATAGCTCTTCATATGTTCGTTTTACAGTTCAGATTTTAAATTATATTTGCGTTTGTATATATTTTAAGTTATCTTAACAATTGTATTTCTTACCTTCCTGACTTCACCTGACTGTACTGTGGGCTTCTTGAGGGTAGACTTCTCGCAATGTTGCAGTAGCTAGCTAGCTAGCAATAGTTTATCTTTAGATAAAGGATTGAGTTTAATAATTTAGTCAGCTCTGTTAGCTGTTTGTGTGTCCTATATGTGATATGTGTAAGGGAATACTTTTCTCTGGAAATTATTATAATTACCTTTGTTTACTCGGTCTTTTGTATGTGTGTTTATTAATAGCAGTAATAACAATCACATTAATTCATTAAAGGGTGGTGTAATTTCAAAAACATAGTAATTTTTTGTTGCAGACTGCGGTTCTACTTGTTGAAATTACAGTAGCAGTCTAGAAGGAATGAAAAAAATTAATTTCACTTTCTTCAAAATTTGTGCTTTTCATGTGGCACATATAGAGGCCTTTTATCCTCACTTTAACTTATTGTTACCGTGGCTAGCAGAGGAACAGTGGATTGGACCCAAGAAGCCACCACTAACCAAACGTGTGGCCTTTGGACCTATCACTTCGCTTTTGGGGGCCTGGGTTTCCTCATCTGCAAAATGAAGAGATGAAGTAAATGATTTCTAAGATCTCTTCCAGCTCGAGCCTCCTGTAAGGACACTGGGGCTCAGGCAGAGAGAGGCCGAGAGGCGCCACTGTGCTGCAGAAGTAAACAGCCAGGCAGTCGTGTTCATGGGCAGTGACAGTGAACGGGCATCGGTGTCTGCACCTGTCCACACGGCGAGTGTTCGACGCCGCCTCGCTGGTTCTTTCATAAAGCCTGATTTGTTTTTTCATGAATTTCTGTGGTTGGTTTCTTAATGTTAAAATGTGAATAGTAATACCTTTTTTCCCCCTTTCAATTCAGTGAATGCAGTAGTAGAGCACTATCTATATTCAACAAAGAAGGGTGTTTGGAGATCGTATTAAAGTATTTAAGTAGATTTTCCACCAATGTCGACCTGGCTGTTTCAGCAGGTAAGTGAAGAAAAGGTGATGATTTGTTAATTATTTGTGGTCTTATTCAAAAATCTTTATTCAGACATAGCATGTTTATTGTAAAGGAGTGATTTTTTTTTCCTCATTGTCTATAAATGCATAGCTGAGTTCTGTTGGTCCTGAATCTTTTAAAATTTGTTGTTAACACTTACACAGTTTTCCTGCTCTTTACTGGCAAAGGGAGGGAGCGGTTCCGTGAGCCTGTGTGGTTTCTGTGGTGTTACTTACCTCAGAAGGCTTTAATTCCTGAGCTTTCATCTCCATTGACTGAGAAACTAATGCACAGCCACCAGGCGTTTGAGCCAAAGTTAATTGGAATCTAGACTTATCTCAATGTCTTGCGCCACTGTCTCCTACTTTCCACAGAAAACTGATAACCTGGGCTTTTTTTTTAAGAGAGGGAGAAATGTGACTGAAATTTCACATGAGACCCACTTCCCTTCTGGGGGGACAGGGCAAGTCTGGCGGCTTAGCTGCGCGTGGCTCCCTTCTCCTGTGCCGGGGGTTAGAGAGCCACGGGGGGCCCTGCCTCAGCAGGGGCAGGAGACAGAAACTGGAGAGGGGCTGGCCCCCAGAACTCGGGGGTAGAGGAGAGAGGTAACTGACGGAGAAGCACGTCTTCACTGCCTGGTGTGGCGGGAGGCGTCCAGCCGTCCTCCATCTTTCTCCTGTCAGGGACGAAGTGTGTCCCCCTTGCGGTGCTTCTCTTGGCGCTAACACGTGCTTTCAAGAGAACAGAAGAGAAACAAATAATGGAATAAACTCGACTGGAAAAAATGTAAAAACCCGTTTCTCAAAATGGGATCTTTGAAAGAGGGGAGATTTGTGAGTAAATGTGGATTTTTATAAACAATCGAACTAGGAAATTGGTGGGTGACTTTTAATCCCCGAGGACAGTTTTTCTTACAATGAGAATTTCGGGAAAGTTAGGTCACAGCTTTTAAAAGAAAAATTTCCCTTCTATTTTTGTGCCTTTAGTCTTGTAAATTTATTTTTTTAGGTTTTTCTCTAATGGACTTTGGAAAAATGGATCAAAATAAAGTAATTTTGCATTGTATAATAATTTCCTTCTGCATTTGGCAAGATTCATGAGTTCTTAAACAAATGTCAGATTATTTTTGTTTTGAAAATCAAGCGAGGCTTACATAGTCAAGTGAACTTCTGAGATTCCATTCCATGTATTAAAGTTTTCTTTGAACTTGTATTGTCTTTATGGTAGCAGTCACAACTTATCTTGGCCTTTTGCCAAAGTGAATTTAATTTGTCTCTTAATGAGAAACATTTCATTTGGATATATGTATATGAACATATATGGGTATATAGATTCGTGTCCAGATGTATTTTGAGAAACGAACTAGATCACAGAAATAGCATGTATTTTGACTAATTTGGATGAGTGTGGTTTGCATTGAAATTTTTACACCTGGCAAGAAACGGATTTGTGTGGAATACAGTATCTTGAAAACACATTTGGGCCTGATTCCATTTTATGCTTCAGAGGTCTCCTCTGTCAAAAGCTTTCATATAATCCCAGATGTTTTGATATTTTCAATTAAATTATTTTTAACATGCAAGCTATAATCAGTTGTCTTGTTTTAATGCAGGAGAGGAGTTAAGTGGATCATGTATCTTAATATTTTAATTTGCTCTCGTGTTTTTACATAAAATACTTTTTTTCTTAAAGAAATATTGCTTCAGCAGAAATAACTGTAACTTTTAAAGTCATGCTGAATTTAAAGGAAGCCAGAATGTCCCCAGACCTAGGGCTTGTCCTTCACAGCAGACCTGCTTGAGAGCGAGCCATGGACTGGTGTTTGGTCCGCAGGCCGTTGGCCTCTGGTCCGTGATAGGTAATAGAGGCTAAGCCTTTATTGGTGGTTATGGGGGCTCCACATTGTCATGACATTGGAAACCCTTTTAAATTGTCTAGTTTAAAAGTCTAGTTGTGTAAAGAATTAGAAATTAAGAAAAAAGAAAAAAAGATCTTTTATGCCACTGTAGTTTGGGAACCCTCATATGCACGTACCATCCGCAGGTAAAGTGTAGATATCCTACAAAAGCTGCCTGTCATCTGAAGAATGTGTTTAGATGAGTTATTTTTGTGTAAATTATCCTGGTAGAATTCATGGTTTCTAAGTATTTCATTTTTGTCTCGGTAGCATATTGTTTGCAGACGGTGACGGAAGATAACATAGAGCTCCTGAAATCTTTCAGCAGCCCCTCATTACAAGTGCTGGAGGCAGCAATGCTTTCTCCTGTCAGTTCCGTGGAATATATTCTATTAAAGACATTGGTGGCAGGTAACATTTAGTGTCTTTTTGGTAACCTGTAATAAATGGAGACAGGGGGTCAAAATTTCCTTATTTCACCAATCAGGGCTTTCTGTGCTTATGTCTGTTCGGAAAATTTTAATGTTTAAGTGGAGACCCTTAATTCAAGCAGTTGTGCATAGTTGGGAGCCTTCTAGAAGAGGTGTGTTTGCAAGGTAACCGACTACTGCTGTCTGATGAAGAAGTGCTATGATCAGGGTCCCCTTACTGACTCGGTGAGACTGGAAACTGACTGTGGGCATCCCGGACGCAACCACTCCCTTTTCTGTACGGTTTTCACCACCAGCTCTTTCCTCCTCAGAATTTCTAAACACAAAAATAAGTAATCCAATGACCTGTTGAGTAATTGGTAATTTATACAATTTCCGTACATATTGGCCTTACCAGGGGTAATTTATCTTGGCTGTTTTTTTAAAGTGGTAAAATGCATATAACCTAGAATTTACCATCTCACTCACCTCTGAGTGTGCCGTCCGGTACTGTTCAGTACGTTCACGTGGTTCTGCGTTCAGTGTCCAGAACGCTCCTCATCGCGTGACCCCGCAGTGCTGCACACCCCCTGCTTCCCGCCACCCGCCCCCAGCCGGCACCCATCCACTTGCCGTCCACTCTCCGTGCCTCGTGCACATGGGGTCATGCAGTATTTTTTTTTTTTTTAATGATTGGCTTATTTCACTTAATGTCCTCAGAATTTATCTATGTTGTAGCACATGTCAGGATTTCCTTTTTATTTATTTTTAAGGCCAAATAGTATTCCACTGTGTGTATATGCCGCATTGTGTTTATCCATTCATCATGGGTGGACTCTAGGGTAGCTTCCACCTGCTGGCTGTTGAATAATGCCTCTGTGACTGTGGGTATACAAATACCTGTTTGAGTTCCTGGTTTTAATTCTTTCATACATAGGAAGTATTTTTATTTTAACAGTCACTTTTTTTTTTCAGTTAGCCTAACTCTAAATGATACGCTTCTGTTCTACTTTGATAAGCAAAAAACCAGGAACCTACCTGCCGTCCGTCTGATTTGTCCATGACATCTGGGAATTTTAGTACATTTCGTTCCACTTTTGGAATATAAGAAGCTGCTTCAGAGAGCAGCTCAGGTTAAGATGAAAGAATGCAGGCAACTTAATTTGTTCTCAAAGAAACTCGATCATTTCTGTCTTGATCTGTTGCTATATAGTGTTGTGTGCCAGGGAAAGGAGATGATTGCAAAGGATTGTAATAAAGGGAGCAGCCTCTCTGCAGAGTTTTTTGACATTTAATAAAAACTGAACAAAGGCAGAAAGGCAGTGGGATCGAGAATTTTTGCAATTACACCTGAGCTTGAAAAACCAATCTCGTGGAAACTATTTAATAAGAGATGTCACAGGCAGTGCTTTTGTCCTGATGCTCGTTTTTTGTTGTTGTTTCTTTTTTGTTTTTTTTTTTCCCCCCAGGCACAGTTTGGAATCTGAAGGACATTATTCCATCCAAGAGTCAGGCAGAAATCATCAATGCCATACTGAAGATCTTATCTGAAGTTTTGGAAATGGACGCTGGCGAAGTGGCTCTTCAAATGAAGGAGGCCGAGACGCAGAGGCTAAAAACTGCTGCTGAGACTGAGGAAGTGCTGGGGAACGCGCACGGTGACGGCTCGGTCGACGATGACGAGATGGAAGAAGTTCCGCGGAAGAGAAAAGTCAGAAGGAAAACTTTCATCTCGGATCTGCTTCCCGTAAGTCGGGTCATGCTTTCAAACATGGATTAACATCGCTGTTTCCTTTCAGTAGGCATCCTCGGCTTGGTGGAAAAAATGGTACAGCGAATTTAATTATAAAGCGAATTTCTATAAAAATCCGTCATCTTTTCCCATTAACTTTTATTATAACATTAGAAATTTACTCCCAACGGGGGAAAAAACTCCTGTCTAAAACAAAATTTTTCACACAGATGATTTCAGGCATGGGGTAGACGGACTTGTGCAACACTTCACAGACGTGATCATCTGCCAGTCCTGTGGCTGCACACCGCCTCCCAGCCTGCCTCCGGACCGAAGGAACTTTTGCTTTGCTTGGCTTGTCTCTTTAGTATTTAGCCTCACCAGACAAGCAAACAGAGCAGGGAGGGGTCAGGTGATCGTGAGACCCAATGGTGGCGTGTAGTTCTGCGCGCCGGGAGGTCGTGGTGTCCTCGTGCTGGCGGCTCCTGTGCGACGTTGGGGTGAGGGTGAGCAGTCTTGGGTGCAGGAGACGTTTCCACTGAGCCCGCAGTAGGAGTGGAGCCGCCCCTTGGGAAAACATTTGCCCAGGGAGGAGAGGAAGTCGTCTCAGGAAGGCACGGAGCCTGGACGGAGGCGGGCTTTATTCACTCAGGTGCACACTTTCCGAAATGCTCCTGCTGTGTGCCAGATGCTGACAACGGATGATTAGGACATAATATCTCTGGGGACTTTCGCCGTCTTGGGAGGAGAGAGACAATTATAATTTGTTATGATGCCCTTGCTAAGGACAATGATAGGGCCGTGCACAGGCTTCTAATGGAGTAGTTCTGTAGAGAAGGCGCTTGTGACTCAGCCCTGATGGGAGAAGAGGGAAGAGGCTGTCAGAAATGGCTGTGGGGATGGGACGCCTGAGTTGTCACGAAGGATGGGGTAGAGACAGCGAGGTGAGAGCAGATGGGCGGTGGTGGGAGGCTTGGAGGCAGGAAGACCCGTCGGGGGGCTGCTGAGGCCATCCTGAAGACAGACGCCGAAGCCCGAGCTGGAGCAGCGCCGCTGACGCCCGCTCTCTGCAGCTTCACACGTGGCCTGTCCTTAGTAAAGCAAAGCGACACCGAGCATCGTCTGCAGTCGGTGTCTTGGAGTTTTGATAATTTTGTGCCCAGTGAGACTGCTTTAAATGGCACGTACTTGAACATCTCTGTGTCAGTATACCGCTTTTTTGCATTTGCGAAGTCTCGTAAAGCAGGAATTGGTGGTGTTTTAAAGAAACCAAGATGTCGTAGCTAGAACTGCTTTCTCGACCCCTGTGAAGCACTGTAGGAGCAGAGCACTGTGTTAAGTGCAGGGGTGACCACAAAACTGAGGCCATCCTGCCCTTCAGCTGCTTGCAAATCATAAAGTCGCTTAAGGGTCGACTTAGGTCGGGGTTGTCCGTCATGGCAGGCTACGAATCCCTGCCACAAAGTGGCTTAAAAGTCACAGCACACCCTTCCGGTGCAGGGGGCACAGCTCTGAACCCCAGACTTACTCCTTGTCTCACTCGTGCCTCTGAGTCAGTTGAGTGGAATCTAAAATGAGAAAATCTGAACACACGGGGGCACAGCTGTGTGCCTCGCGCCCCCCGAAGGGTGTTTGCAGGGCCCAGCAGCATCTCTCGGGGCGCAGGAAGAGCGAGTCCTTGCTTGGGATGTGCGGGGCCCGCGTGCACGCCTGCAGCGTCCAGTGTCACGGCCCGGGCAGGAGGCGCTGCCTCAGCGGTCAGCATCGCACTGACTTCCTCCTGGCAGATGCACCGAGCGAGTGGCACCCCGAATTCCTGTCAGAGCAGAACTGGGGAGCTCTAAGCTCTTGAGTGTCCTGGGCTCCAGCCGTGCTTCCCAAGGCCCCCTACAGGGAGTGAGAGGGGACCGAGAGCCAGGTCTCCCAAGGTGAAGTGGCACTGGGTAAAGGGGATGGCTGTTTAGCTCTCACTTAGGGATCGACTTTTTTCCAACATTCGGTGCTCGGAGAGCGCTGGGCCTCAGCCGCTACGTGCAGGCTCGCCGTGGGCTGCGGCCTTCCTCGCCGCCCCTGCCTGTGCAGGGCGCCCGCAGAATCAGAGCCGCCGACTGCGCCCTTTCACTGCAGGGGCTGCGGTCGCGACGGTACAGAGCCAGCCAACCCAGGTGGTGGTTTTGATGCATGCAGAAGTAGAGTACTCCCCGCCCCGCCTCCACGGTTGTCACTTACCAAATCATGTCACTTACCAAATCAGTGTCTCATTTCCCCGCCCACTCTCCCCTCTCACTACCGAATGTTTTGAAGCAAGTCTCAGATGTCATAACATTTCACGTAGGTGGCTCTTCGTGTCAGTTTGACAGCAGTAAGAAGCAGGGAGATGTTCTGAGCAGGAGAATTGTGGAAAGTGACACTTAATTCCTGAATGCTCCTAAGCCAGCTCTTCGCGCATTTGAAGTAACTCAGCGCCCAGCAACAGGGGTCTCATTTCTAAATGTTCTTTTAGGTGATTTTTACGTTCATTCTTGTGAGCAATAAAAAGAAGACAAATATAGGGATTCCTAAACTGCATCTATTAAATCAGCAATTTGATTTTTTTTAAGGTGGTTTGAAATTACAGTTAAATTATTGCACAAGGAAGTTGCTGGAGGATTACGAATGAGTATAAACATTTTGGAAAGGAAAGTGGAACTCTGTCACGGGTCTGTAGTTTGTGTTTTTAATCTTTGACCCAGTAAATCTGAGGAAATAAGATATCCAAGTAATTGAAATATTCCACACTAGTGAAACGCTTAATCAATTGTAGTGCATCCGTCATTCAGACAGTAAAACGTACGTTATTTTTAGCTTATGCGCTGTTTTGGAATATCAGTGTAGCTGTTTCACTCTCATAGGTAACTTGGGGATTGAGGCGATGCAAGTTCATGCTACCCGTGTTTAACAATGTCAGTTGATAAGTTCATGTTATCTTCAGAGGAAAAAAATCTTCAGTCTAAAAGACATGCTTTATTGCAGTCTGCAAAGGAAGCCGGGAAGCAAGCCTTTCTGCCTGTTAGCCCAGCCCTGCTGGCCGTATAAAGGCTGGTTGACAGTTCTTGCTAATGCCGCCTTTTCCAGGAAGACATTGATGCATCCAAAAGTGACTTTGTTGTGTATTGGTGCCTGGCGTCTGAAATGAACTCTTGTTTTAATCTTCGGTGCTGAGCTGCTTCTTAACACGTTAGGTGAAAGTTTCAGGGTGAATTCAGTTAGGAATTCCCGAATGTTTATCTGTTCTCTGCAGCTAACTAAGCAGCACTTAGAGAATCACCGTGCAGACGACGGAGCCAGCTGACAGTGCATGCTCCCGGTGCCAGGAGGGAGCATGGTGCCGTTTGTCCTTCAGCAGTCCTGACTCCGGCCCCCCTGCCCTCTGCGCTCCGTATCCCAGATGCGAAAAGCACCTAGTAGGCTTTGACTAAGGGAGTTCACGTGAAGATGTGTTTCGGAGCATTGAGAGTCGCTTGCTTTTGTTTTTGTTTCTTAAGCCCACTAACAAGGAACTGAGAGAGGCCACAGCGTTGCTGACGGCTCAGCAGACGGCTCTGGAACTCATCGTCAACATGTGCTGCAGCGAAGGTTAGTGGCCGGTTTACGTTCTGCCCCTGGACCGAGCGGCAGCTTCCACGAGCGGTTTCGTAAATGTTTCAGGTGCGTGTGGTTTGCACTCTTCCCAGATCCCTCCGATGATGAATGGGAAGAGCTCTCCAGCAGTGACGAAAGTGACGCCCTCATGGAGAATTCCGTCAGCGAGGGCGGTGGGCAGCTGCTGTCTCCCCTCTGCCTCTCCCATGAAATCCACACGGCCCTCACCAGCTGCCTCATCCCCAAGAAGGTAATCGCGGGCGGCCTGGGCTCCTCGTGGAGCATGGGGAAGGCTTAAAGCTGCCGGTTCTGAAAGCAAAAGACGTGAGCTCAGACTAGGTGACTGGGAAGATGTGGGAACCAGAACAGTGGACGGTCCTGGGCGTGGGCCGAAACGCATCCCCGTCCAACCCGGCCTCTTCACCTAGAAGCAGAATGTTGGGTTTGTAAAGCGATCGTGTGTAACGTGACCCTTTAGCCTTTGCTTTACTGACTCTTTTGAATCTAGATTTTTGAGAAAACTGCCTTTCCCAGCAGCATTGCAGTCGACGTCTGTTCCAGGAGCCCCACTTGGAAACCTTTGATCAGAAAGTAAGAACTTCTCTGTTTTCAAAACCGTGTGTCACGTGTTGTTACAGAGAACGGCGGACGGTTCAGTAGAAGGTGCCCCCCCCATTCAAGGGTTCGTTCTGTGCGTGTTCCCTGGAGGGACACAGGCTCGTGTGCCCAAGGGCCTGGGAGCGTGCGTAGCAGTGGGTCACAGCTGCCCAGCCTGGAGGCACCCCTCCGTCCCGCAGCGGTAGAGTGGGTGAGTGTGGCCTGGCACAGTCCTGGTAGAATAACACGCACAGCAGTAAAGAGACTCCGAGCCAGAACTGCGCGCCACCCGGGGAAGCAGCGCTGAGCGAGCGAGCAGGGCACGGAAGCTGCGCACGCTGTGGTTCGGTTTTTAGAGCGTCAGGAACAGGTAACGCTGAGCCGTGTGTGGAGGTGTGCGCGTACATCAGGGCAAACCTGTAAGGACAAGCAAGGACTGTCTGCCGTGAAAGTCTGGGTCGTGGTGACCTTTAGGGGTCAGGGCGGTGGGGCACGACAGGACAGGCCTGGGGGCTGTGGGGAGCCAGCGGTGTCCACGTCTTACTGGGCGCATGGACTTTGCTTTACAAGCTGTTAACTGCATGTGCGTTACAGCGCCTATGTAGACACGGCCTGTTTCACAATTAAAAACTCTGAAGTTGCCGCCGTGTGCAGGAGTTTCTCTGAAGTGGATTCCTGTGACTCAAACGAGCCGAGCCCCGGGGGCCGGAGTGCTCAGCGGTTCAATTTGGTCAGTTGACAGTTCGCCTTCGGGCGCGCACCTCCCTGCCTCCGACCTGCTAACAGACGCTCCCAGTCGGAGCTGAAGCTGACGTGTGTGCTGGGTCGCGTGGGGCCACCAGCGAGAGGAACTGACCGCCCCTCCGGCTTCCTTTCCAGAATGAGCACCGTGCAGTGCCGAGCCCTCGTGTGTCTCCAGAGCCTCGTGTCCCTCCTGGATGTGGAGCATCTGGGCGGAGCGCCAGCCCTCCAGGCTCTCGCTCAGCATCTGTCGCAGCTGCTCTTCTCTCAGCCAGGTGAGCCTGCAGGCCCTGCTGCGAAAGGCTGCTCAGGTGGACCAGAGTTTTGGAGGGGCAGAAACGACTTTGTCAGGGTGTCCTGTTTGCCGTCCGGCCCGCAGAGGCCTCTCCGACGCTGGCAGTGATGTGCTCACAGCCGCCTGTGTCGTAGAGTCGAGCAAGGCGGCAGGCCCGTCTCTGGGTTACAGTTTTCTTTATTAAAGTTGTTTGCATCCGGTTACGTCAGACCAAGTAAGACTGAATCACAGATACTGTAAATGTTAGGCCTCATTAACATATTAGGGTAATTATTTATTTTTCTTAAACACGAGACCATTTGATTCGCGTTTGATCGGCCAGTACGCAGATGCACTGCAGAATTCACAGGTTATTAGAGGTGTGGAGCGGGCAGCTCTGTTCCTCTTTCACGCACCACCCTGTTCCGCTCTGAGTCGGTCACTCTTACCAGTTTCTTGTGTCTTCGAGAGAGATTCTTGATGTAAAAGCACACGTATTTTCGAGGCACGTGCTGGACTGCCACACACATGCGTGTACGCCTTCCTTTTTCTAACGCATCTCTGATCAGACTCCTTTGCCTGGGAAGAGCTGACTCGCCAGGTCTCAGGTCTCTGACACGGAACAGTTGCATCGTAGACCAAAAAGCCGGGCAGAAGTCGGTGGTAGTGAACTGTTCGCTCTCACGACCTGTGCGAGGTGTGATGCGTGCTCTCCTCGCAGGTTTTTGTATTCGTGGTAGAATCTCAGCGTGGCCACTTCAGACATGAGAGGCTCAGACCAGACAGAGACTGATAGGAAAAGAAGTCTAATAAAGGAAGATTTTCCACATTCTTCTACCCAATGTGCATGTATATGAATGTGCTATTTTTTTTTAGCTCCTTAGATTCATGTTTTCAGGGATTTTTTTGAGGATGACCTTGAAAATAGATAGTATTTGCTTTCTGCACTAACTCTCGAATCTACACAGCAAATAGATATAACTCCATTGTGCTACATTCAGTGTATCATTCTTGTATTTCATTGTCAACTGTTTAACATTTTCCATTCTCAGACGTGACAATAAGTCTAAGAGTTGAAACTCTTAAAAGATCAAAATATAGTCTCTTTTGACTAAATACACATTTCTGTATAAACATCCGTTTAAGAGTTGGTAGCCAGTTCTTTAGACATCTGCTTTGCAGTCTTCGATCAAGTTCATGAGAAGTGCTGTAAGATGAATGGAGTGTGTTTTAGAAGTTGTGGATTAATTTTTAAAAAGTAAGTGACTGTTTAGAAACCCATATGCAGTTATGTTCTTTCTCTTCTGGCCCTTTAACGTTTGTCAGTTAAGCGGCATAGTGTTCACGTGGTCTCGGGCTGTGCACTCTTTAGCTGGCGTGGTCCCATGAAAGCCAGGCCCAGCCAGTGCTGGCCCGTCCCATTCAAGGCTGGGCCTGGGCAACCTCCGAGGCACAGAGGTGGCCCGTGGGTGCGAGCAGGCCAGATGGCGGCTGTCGCTTCGGGTTTGTCTCCCAGCCTCATGAACCTGGACGAGATCTGGACGGCTAGGGTGGGGCCAGGGGTATCTGACTCTGGCTGGGGTTCTGGCTCCCGGCAGCTGGGCTGGGTCTCCTATCTGCCCATTCCCACGGGTTCCCTGCAGGGAGCAGGGCCAGAGCGGGGTCTAGGTCAGCGGGACCTCCCCAAGCCTTTTCTGCTTCGAAGCCATGCCTGACCCGAGGGGTCCACACCTGCCCTCGTCCACAGGTTGCCATCTCTTGCCTCTGGGCCTTTCTCAGTCCGATCGAGGAACGCAAGCCGCATCCTCAGCCCGCACGCAGTTGGTTTCATGCACTGGCCTGTGCCTGCGCCTCGCAGGAAACAGGTGTGTTTCTGCCGGGTCAGCCGGCTCTTTGCGGTCTGATGTTTGCACATTCGTTACCTGGGAAGATCACGGGAAACCGTACCACACTGAGCCTTGGAGAAATAGTGGAAAGTTTCCAAATTGTGAGGAAATATAGTGAAATACTCTGATTTTTAAATAAGTTCCAAATTCATGACTATTCTTGATACAACCTTTTCTTAGCAGAATGAAATTTTTGATAAAGGGTAATGGCTTCTATTTAGAGGTGATATTAATAGTGCAAAGTTTAAAGGGTAGCCAGCCACTTATATTTAGAGGTGATATTCTAACATGGTCCTTCATTTGGGATTTTTTAGATAACATGCATCTCTGGGTTCTATATGGATATTGTGAACCATCACTGGAGAATTCGGTGGGGAGAAGGAGGCTAAATTTCTCTGCTTTTTGTGTTACTGTGATTGAGAGTTAAAGTATGAGGATGAAATGGCTCTAACTTGTTTTAATTTTCATGTTAAAATACAGTTCTAAATAGTTACATACATTATGTTTGTGGCTGACATTAGCGATAAAAGGAGAAAGTTTTTAGAATCTAGTCCTTCCATTCAAAGCAGTAATATCAGTGTCCCCTTCATTAGAAACTATTGATCTTCAGAGCATCAAGACATTTTTAGCTGTGTTGTATTTTGAAACTGGGACAAACTCTTTGTTCCATTGCATAGGATCTAAAATCACCAAGAACCCTTGTTTCCTCAGCCTTGGGGGAGCGAGTAGTTCTTCTTCGTTACAGTGCTAATAGCACGCCTCCTGGGACCTGCGTCTGTTCCGTATCAGAACCCTGAAAGTCAGTCTGAAAAGTTCTCCTAAATACAGTTTGTGGCCCGATTACTCATGGGTTGATAGTTACTTCCATGCTACAGAGTCTTAGATGCTGTACAGACTCATTGAAGAGAAAGACATTTCGAATCACCTCCTTTGTTTAACTTCTTTTGACATTTGCTTGATTTCTTTAAAAATACCACGTGTGTTGACCTTTCGCGGAGAATCTGTCAGAAAGGCAGGGAGGTTGGAAATTCCTTTCTCAACTTCAGATAAATGACGAGATGTGAATTAAACAAAGATCGCTCAAATATTTTCCTTACTTTAGGGGAAGGATCAGCTGCATATAATGTAAAACTTGTAGTGTAGACTAGGGTTTTGAATCTGAGGTAATGATGAAGACTGGAGGACAGAAGAAAATTGATTCTGAGATGTGTTCTGGTTTGTATTTGGTTTCGTGGCTTGTTTTATGTGCAATTCGTGTATTTCTAGGGCTACACTTATAACTTTAATAAAAAAATAAGTACAATGTACATATCAGAGCCAGTATGGTGACTTCTTGAAATGTAACGGTAACAACTCAATGCCAGTGTTTGGCTGTTCGGGATAAGGTTTTATGGGTTCGGCATTATTCCCCATCTTTCTGGGATGGAAGTGGAGGTTCAGGGAGGTTAAGGAACTTGGTCAAGGTCGTCCGTCCTTTTAGCACGCGTTTATTCAGCACCTGCCTTGTGCCATCCGTGGTCTAGGTCCGCGGGACTCAGGCGTGAGCGAGACAGGCCGCGCAGCTCGTGAAGCTGGCGGTCTCGTGTCGTGGAGATTTCGCGTAGTTTCCGCTGTGGAAGAAAAAGCGGAATGGTGTCAGGTGTGCCGTGTGAGGCGGTTACTGTGGAAAGGTCTGGGCAGGGGACACTTCTCAAAACGGAGCGGTCACATGGTGTCAGAGGCAGACTTCCAGCCCAGGTCTGTCTGGTCCTAAACTATACTAGCGTCTGCTCTGGGATGCTTACAGGAAATCTCTACTTCTGTTAATAATAAGTGTCTAAAAATGAGCCGGAAAATATAGGAAATGTCCAATCAGACTTGCACAGTCCACCCCTCCGGGCAGCCTCCCAAGGGGCGTCGGAATCTTTGTAGGGCCCCAGGCACCGTGGGGCAGGAAGCCGGGTGTCCGTTGCTACATAACAAATCACCCCGAACCTTTGTGGCCTAAAACAACAACAATCGTGTGTTGTTTCTCGTGATGCCTGTAGGTCGGGAGTTTAGACAGCGCAGTGGAGTTGTGTCTCTGTCCCCGTCTAGGCCAGTGTCCGCAGGAATTTTTGTCATCGTGTCGTGGGGGCTGCTGCTGGGATCGGGGGGGGGGCCCGGAGCGCTGTTGGACACCCTGCCGTGCGCAGACGACCCTGCCCACATGACAGAGAGTGACCTGGCCCAGAGGGTCACTCGCGCTGAGGTCGAGAAACCCTGGCCTAGGGCCTCTGTCTGCAAACTAGAGCCGGAGTCACCTGGGCCCTCGTTCAGTCACATGTCCGTCAGCCAGAACACCCACACGTGACCTGGCTCCCTCACAACGTGGCGCTGGCTGCCAAGGGCCGGAGTCGAGAGCAGAAGCGTACACATGAGTCAGCGGAGTCACGTCGCCTCCTACGGCCTAGCCTGTCGCTTTCTTATGTTCTCTTGGTCGAGAAAGTCACAGAGTCCCACCTGGACTTAAGGGGACGGAAATAGATTCCGCATCTTTGTGGGAAGTGGCTGGTTTCTGGACGATCGTGCTGGACTGTAAATACTGTTGTGGCTATTTTGGAAAATATAATGTAACACACAGTCAGTTGCTGTCCCTTCCCACTGCAGCTCAGGGAGCCGACCCACCTGGCAACCCCGCTCCCTTCTGCAGGGCCGTGTTGGCACATTTGTTTGGTGCTGCTGTTCTGTTAGTCCTCTGTGGAAAGAAGGGAGAGTGAGAGAAGGGTGGAAACGAGCAGGAGTGAGACGGGAGAGGCACGGTGGCCTGGCCCCGCTCACGGGTGGGTCTGGTTGGCGCAGAAGCCCTGATTCGGGAGAGGACTCTGCCCTCATCTGCCCAGCACCGTGGTGATGGTGGCGAGTTTTGTGAAGCGGAATTCAGTCTCCAAAGCAGGTTTATCCTGCGCTAAAGTGAGGTCAGATGGAAACCCAGCGTTGGGAGGCCAGGGCCTGTCCGTGGAGCACCCCCTCGCCAAGGTTCCTTCAGTTGTAGTCTTTCGAACTCAAGTGGGGTGGCTTACTAGATGTTTTGCCTGAAACTCAAAAGTTTTTATTATGAGAGTATTAACATTTAGCATGCTTTGGTATTGATTCTGTTTCTTTTTCTACAAAATAACTTGTCTCAGAGAAAGACAAATTTTTATTTCACTGTTGTGTTTCAGATTTTGCAAAGCATGTTGACTTTCTAGAAGCCATAAGCAGTGCCCTGAGGGCCCTTTTGCAAACGATGGCCTCCAAACACATTTCTCAGGTAAGTTAAAACGGTTCACGTGAAACTGACAGAGTCTGTACTCTGAAGATTCATTACCTAACTGTTCTTTAAGTTTTTCTCTCTGTAAGCAGAATAATCCATGTTTCTTATTTAAAAAAAAAAAAATGCTTAACGTCGAAAGTGACATCTCCCCCCACACACACGCTGCCATCAGCACACACTCAGATATTTTTTATTGATGTAACTTATTTGACATGCACGTTGTAAACATTTTCCCTGAGTGTCATTTGTCTTTTTGAAAAACGTGTTATTGCAGAAAGCTGCAGGCATGCCCTCCTGGCTCTCCACAGAGGTGCATCGGTGCCTCGCTCTCGGTGCCTCGCCACTTTCTTTTTTCACTCTGTATTCGGGGAACGTTCGGACATTCCTGACAGCAAAGTGACGGGGCATCACTATGAGCAAGGGTCACGGGCTGCACCCGCGGGCCCCGGCTCCGGGCGTCGGCGTGTTGTCACCATCCTGTCCTTGTTTCATTGGTCTCCCCCCGCATTTCCGCACTTGCTTCCTGGAGTAGCTTAAAGCAAATCATATATTTCTCCCACAGATATTTTATTATGTGCTTCAGTTTTGCCCGAGACAGAAGACAAACTTTAAAAAAAAACTGCCACAGTACTGTTGCCCCAAACCCCAGATTAAGGCATTTCTTCGTTATCATTTGATGTAGAGTCTGAGTTCACTTTTCCCGGATCGCTTTGAAAATGTCTTTTCATGGTTTGTTCAAGTCAGAATCTGAGCAAGAGCCACCCATCGCTGTTGGTCGATGTCAGTTTCTTAACGGCTTTCTTGAGATTGAATTCACTTACCACATAGTTCGCCCACTTAAAATGTGCAGTTCAGTGGCTTTTAACATAGTCCCAGGTTCTTAAATCTGTTCCTATAACGTTTCCCCAACCGCCCCCTTGCCATGCAGTTCATTCACTGAAGAAGCTGTGGTTCGTCCTGTGGCGTTTTCCCCGTCCTCACACCTGGCTGGTTTGTGACAGTGGCGTTGTTTAACGTGGCCCTCTGTCTCTCATATTTCCCATAAACTGGGAGAGTTTATAGGCAATCGTTAGGAGTGAAATCTCTGATTTGCTTTAAATTACTCCGGAAAGGGCGTAGAGCCTTAATTAGTCTCAGGATCAGATTTTTTTGGCAAGAATAATTCATAGTGCTGTATATTTTCTACTTTTATATCGTAAGTCATGTGATGTTATTACGCAGAGATGTTAAGATCGGTCAGTGCATTCTCTTCGGCGTCATAGCAACCAGTAGTTCTTGCTGTCCAGACCCACTTTATCAGGAGCTGCAAAAGAGGGATAGTCTAAGTTTTTCTTTCCTTTGACATTTTAGCCGTGATTCTTTTACAAATAAGAACTTTTGGTCTCATGGATTATTTGGTAATGTTGAAATAAAGTTCGTTCCAAAAAAGATAGGAGTGTGTGATTCACCATTCACCACCCCTTTTGGTCCAGAACGATGATTGCTGCCCTCGCAGTCTCGAAAAGTGGCCAGGGAAGTTGTTGTTGTGTGTGTGTGTTTTTGTTTTTGTTTTTGTTTTTAAGTATAATTATGAACTCATGGATTTTATGTTTATTTCATTCCATCACAGTCATCGGTTTTGATGCAAAAATTGCATTATCTTGAGATAGTAGAAGTCTCCTCATGTTGGTGCCTGTCTCTCTTTTACATGAAAACCCAATAGTTTTTTGACAGCTTTTTACATAGCTTTTGATTATAGAATAGTATCTTTTTTGTGCTGGAAACTTGCTTCTTACAGGCATTAAAATAAATGATCATTTGCTTATACTCCAGGTCGTATTTAACAGTTTCAAAATAAAATGCCATTATTATCCCTCAGAGTAGCACCGCTGGGTGCAGCTTCAGACTTCGTCATGACTCTTCCTGTCCTCAGGAGACGTCCCTCCAGGACTGCACAGTCAGAGGGGTGTTTTCAAGTTGCTTGGAAGAATTCTCCTTGTGGCTTGTTAGAAAGTTAGCTTTGGTCATTTCAGCTTTTTTTTCCCAAAGAGTTCTTTTTGTTTGCTTTAATTTTTTAAATTATACAAAATATACAGTTTTAGAGTTAAAACTGAAACGATCTGTTCAGAGAAAACTATGGTACATACATACAATGGAATATCATTCAACTTTAAAATGGAATGAAATTTCTCATACATAACCCAACACGACGAAACAAGAAGAATCACGGCTAAAATGTCGTGTCAGGTGAAATGAACCAGACACGGAAGGTTAACTTGTATGATTCCACTTAGGGACCTAGAAGTGACAGAAAGTAGAACAGTGGTCGGCAGGGGCTGGGGGCAGGGGAGGAGGGAGTCACTGTTGAGCGGGGACAGTTCAGGGTGACCAAAGGGTCCTGGAGGTGGAGGGTAGTGAAGAATCTCTTTAGTCTGTCTGTACCTCTCAATGAAAGTCTCATTCAAATACAGCTAATAGGAACTGAAGCCCCTTTTATAGGCTTATGGCTCCGAGAGATTGAATAATGACAGGGACACGAACAGGCCTCCTCTTAGTTCTGAACGACCAGCTGCATTTGGGACTGGTTAGAAACTGTGGTAACTTCGGTGCTGAGAACTGTCGCTCTCAGAGCCGAGCAGCCTACGGAAGCGATTCCTGTCCCCTGTCACGGTGGTCAGTCCCCTGTCACGGTGGTCGCACATCTTCCCCTGTCAGTCCTGTCGTCTTCCCTTTCAGCAGTGCGTGACTCCCGATCAGCTGATGATGCTGTGCGAAGCGGGCATCCTCAGCAGCAGCGTCGGGGTCAGAGTGAACGTGGTCAGCATCCTGGGCATCACTGGCAGCGTCCTAGCCAGAGAAGATGGCACGCTGGAAACTCTTAAGGTAAAGCAGCCTGCTTCCGACCTGACGTGCTCTCCAACCGGGAGTGGGGGAGCCTGGCCGTGGGAGTGGGGGCTTCTGAAACCTCTGTGGACAGCATGAGAAGAAATCGTGACGAGGTCGGTTACTGAGCTACACTCTTAAAATCCGCCCTTTGGCTCGATCTAACTCCGTGAACCAGATAGAGACTTGGAAAGTTGAGTCGCATTTGGTTGTTTAATTTTACTCCAGAGATACTTTTTCCAAAATAAACTCGTCTTCAGTGAGAGGCCAGCTCGAAACTGTTAATTAAACGCGTCTCTGCCGTGGCACGACACAGGTGTGCGTCGTCTCTTCCTGCCGCGGCCAGAGCCGCCAGCCGCCTTTGCCCACACCGGGCTGGCGGGCTCTGCGGCACCGCGCGACCCACCGGGCACTCGCACGACGCTCCCGGATGACGTTTCTATGCATTTCTACATGGGGAAAGCGTTTCTGAGGGACGTAGAAGGGAAAATCGATAATTTTCTAAGTCAATCTTTAATATTTATGGATCTTACTTTATTTTATTTAAGATTATAAATTCCAGTTTGCTTCATTTATCCTGCTTACATTATATTTGGTATGATAAATATATGATAAGTTTAATTTTTAGTCTTCTAAAAGCTTTAATTTGTTTTCCCTGGTATTTGTATATGAAACATTATGCATAAATTACTACCACATTTAAAGCCGGTCCTTTGAAAATCGACCTCAGAACAATGGCTGATGACAGTGTTTTGTCGACTCCAGACCATTGGGTGCTTTCTGCTCGAGGTCGCCACGCGAGACCCTTCCCTCGTCGTGGTGGGCGAGGCCCTGGACGCCCTCTTCGACGTGTTCGCGGACGGCAGGGAGGCCGAACGGGCCTCCGTGCAGATCAAGCTGCTGCCTGCTCTGAAGGAGTTCCAGCCCGTCTTCAAGACGAAGGTGCGTGGCCGTCCGCTCAGGAGCGTCTGCGTCTTGGGCCCCCCACTGTGGCGGTGGCCCACGCGCACGTCACCGGAGCCCAGACGGTGCCCGGGGCGTCCCTGTCTGTCAGTTCAGTGACGCTAACAGTGCTGCTTACGTGCCAGCCCGTGTGTGCGGCCTGCCACGCACTCACGTGTGTTAACTTTATTTTATATCATGTAACACGTTAGAGGATGATTTCATCGTCAGGAATGTTTCCCTTTGGTGCTCTGAGAGACAGGCACACTCCTGGCCGGTCCGGATTGGAGACTGTGTTGGAGAAGGTAGCCACTTTCATTAGCTGCTTTATTTGTTGTTTCATCAGAAGCATCAAAGCTAACTTTGAGTCAAAAAATAATGTTCAAACCCTGTTTTGGTGGCGGGGGGTGGAGAGAGCAACCAGAAATTTCTCATATGACTCACATATCTATGCATTTAAGTTCACCATTCTCTTATCTAAATCTCAGTTATTAAATTATATCATTCTGAGAAGTAAAAATATTTGTATTTTTTGCTCTTGGTTGTTACATTCGGCGTTCACTTTTAAAAGCTTTTGATGACAAATTAGCTTGCTTTTTGTTGTTTTACAATCTTTATAACAAGCTTCTAACAGAATTTAGGTTTCATGGTGAGAACTCTGAAAAGTTTTAGGTGAATATGATTGGCTAGAAATTTAAATTTTCTGACATTTTTTTAAGGCATAAAAAAGGTTGCACGATATATTATAGTCCCACACTTCACGTGTTTTTCTTAACCCCATTTCCTGGCGACATCCCCATCCCAGTATGGGGTGAGGGTCCCCATTGTTAGTGGTTACAGGCCATTTAGACTTCTGAAAAGCGTCTTCAAGGTAAGGAGAAACTATCCCCGATTTCCTTGTGAGGAAAGCAGACGTAGTCACGGCATTAAACTAGAGAGAGGCCCCGGCCTCTGGGACATCTGTCGTTCTGACTGATTTTCCTCCTTGAATGCACAGCTGTGGTAGTGACATGTAAAGGCGCTGTTTGGTGTATATTCAGCCCCCAATGGCACTTAAAAACCAGCCAGCGCGTTTTACTCAAGGCCTTCTCCTGAGCAGCGTTTCCCAGGAGGACGGGGGCGGGCGGAGGGTGAAGAGGGTAAAGGGGGTCAAATATCTGGTAGACTAGACTAGAGTTTAGGTGGTGAGCGCACGCTGCAATATACAGGTGACATATAATGAATTGTACACTTGATACATATACTTGTCAACCATTGTTACCCCCAGTGAATTTAATTTAATGAAAATAAAAGGTGCACAATCTGAATTTTATGGCTCATGTACTGTGTGTCTTGTTTACCTTGGAAGTGAAAGGGTTTCATCAAATTCTGGCAGCTGTTTTGTTCTGAAAATAAGTACACCCAAGGTTAAACGTTTGCTTTATTTAAAAGAATTAGTGATTTATACCAAGTCACATCTGATTTTTTTTTGGCAGATACGAAAAAGAAGAAGAGGTAAATACAGTCCAGATCAGCTGTGTGTTCTTGACAATGTGAAGACGAATTTAAGAAGGTTTGTTGCTTATCAAAAACTGTTGAAAAAAGACTCACTACTTGAACCATTGAGAGAGAGAGTGAGTCTCGCCCGGGAGTGTTCAGCATGAGGCGGTCTTCTGTGTATGTTTCCAAAAGTCATTTTCTAATGTCTGTGTTCTATATTTTAATTTGAACTTCAAAACGAATTCCGAAATTTTTTAACCTGTAGGATCTGCGTGGCATTTCCAGTGCTCTAAGTTATGTTCCCAGCTCGTTTTAATCCCTGGGAGCATGAAGAGCAGAAACAAAGCGGTCTCAGGGGGTCTTCGTGAGCAGTGAAGACGCTTCCAAACAATCACATTTTGCTTGAATTTCACACAAAAAAGGAAAAATCCAAAGCATGGCTTAGATGCCCTTATAAGCCAATATCATTTTATATTAGCTCAATTTTTAAAAGAAATAATGAAGACAAGCTTTATAAAGTCTTTTGGTATGAAGTATTCCGATGGTGTTTACCTTTGTGAAGAAGTGAATGTGTTGAATTTGTATTCTACTATTTAGTAGAATATACTAAATGAGCTAATGGGATCACTGTCATCTATACAAACAGATCTCATTAATTATTGCTCTGTAACAACCTCACTCCTTGTTTAATTTGATATAGAATAAGAATTAGAAAATATTTTTAAAATAAACAACTTTTAAATTGAAAGCTTTGTGTCTCGCAGAATCGTTTTTAAAAGATAACCATATTTATTCGTGGGTGTTTGCGTGCTAGTGGGTACTGCTTTGAATATAAGCAAGATATTAAACACTTGGCAGTAGGAGTCTCTGGCATTACTCTCAATATCCTAGAGACTTTGGAAACTAAAACATTGTTGAGAGAAGTTAAAGAAAACCTAAACAAACAGAAATATACCATGTTCATGGCCTAGAAGGTGACATTTCTACCCAAATCAATCTATAGAGTCAAGGCAATCTCAGTCAAAATCTTGTCAGGCTTTTCTAAAGAAATTTACTGGCTAATTCTAAAATTATGTGGAAAAGCAAAGGACTTATAATATCTAAAACAACTTTTACAAGGAACAAAGTTGGAGGACTTGCGCTGCCTGACTAAAATCTTACTATAAAATTACAGGAATTGGGACAGTACGGTATCGGCATAAGGAAACACAGAGAGATCAGCGGAACAAGATTGAGTCCAGAAATAGACCCATACTTACATGGTCGATTGATTTCCACTGAGATGTCAAGTTTAATTCAACGAAGAAGTACGTTTTTTCAATCAATGATGGTAGAATAACGTATCTACTTGAGAAAAGAACCTATATTCAAGATTCAAGGTTGAATAAGATTCGAGATTTTTACTAATGCATCAAGCCTAGTCTTAAGCACGGCTGGTGTTTTCCCCTGTAAGTGCGTGGCGGGACGTGAACGTGGCTGTTGGCGCAGTGCGCGCCGGAGCCTTGGTTTGGTGCGCACTGGGCACCAGCAGCTCTGCCCGCCGCAGCCTCCGTGCCCGCAGTTGCCGGGATGGCAAGTAACTTTTCAGAGTGAGAAAAAAAAATTGTCTTGACCTTGTTGGACCCCCTAAAAAAGGATCTATGCAACGCAACTTTGAGAACGATTAGTCCAGGAAGCAGGAGGAGGACTGACAGCAAGCCTGGAAGAGATCTAGGACTGAAGGGTCTGCTTGGAGGAGGAGGCTGAAGGAAACCTCAGAAAGAGCAACCCAGAAGGCGGGAGCAGAGGGCGCAGAGTCAGGGAGGCCGAGGGGTGCGCTCGGGAGGGAGGGGCCAGGGGGAGGAGAGCTGAGAAATGTCCACCGGCTTAGTGACAGGGATGTCCCCGGTGACATTAGCCAAGAGTGAGTTCCCTGGAGTGATCAGATCAGAAGTCGGATTGCAGGGAGGTTGGGGAAAAGAGACCAGTCTTGGGAGGGCAGAAAAGAGACGAGACAGGAGCTGAAGGAAGGAGCGGCATTGTGAATTTACTGGCAGTGGATAAACGCATAAATCGGCGGCACTGCAGATGCGGAGGAGAGAGCAGGAGGAAGTCCTAACGCCACGTGGTTTCTAGCTTACGGTTTCTTTGTCGAGATGGGAAGCAAGACCCACGTTGCGTGGAGGATGCTGTGGTTCTGCTTGACGCGAGTGTTCACCTAGGAAATAATAGTTCTCTTTTTAAGGAAATCGTTCTTCCCCCACCGCACCTGTTGCTGACCAACACAGCGTTTTAAGGTCTTAGTTAATGTTTTTATCCTGTTCCTTCTTTGACTTAAAAATGCACCTTGGTTTTACTATTTAACCCCCCCCCAAAAAAAAGTTACACTTTTATGTAATGGAAGATCCTCATTTTGCCATCCGAGAAATTTATCTTTAATTGAAATTAAGTTGGTCCACTTAATTGAGAAATTCTTTATTTTAATGAGCAGCGTTAACGAGTTTTTTTTTTCTATGCAGAGTGAGAAATTATAAGCGAGTGGTTTCCAGTATTTGCTTAAATTTGTTTTTATCCTACCTAATCTTAACATAGGAATTCTAATCATGAGAACACAGTTGCCCTCAAAGTTCAACATTTTCAGCAATGTATGCCTGTCCATGAAAAGGACAAATTCTTTTTGAATAAAGGAACTACTGTCATACAGTTAGTATGAGTGAAGCCGGGAAAAATCACTTTCCTACTCAAATTCGTAGGGACCAATTTCCTGAGTCTATTTAACCAACACTTAAATTCATTTAAGTAAAATAGAAGGAAATGGAGTATTTTGTTTTGTTTGTTTGTTTGTTTGTTTTGTAATGAATGGTATTGAATTAAAGGAATAATGGATTCTCTTTTAGGGCCAGACAGTGGGACAGGCAAAGAACACGAAGCTGAAATGATTCCACAAAGCTGGCTGAAATAGTCATTGTCATTTTCCTTTTTTGTTTCAAAGATTGGTGTGCAAAGTCAGAATATGTTTAAAATCATTGCAGTCTTGAAAATGTTATACACTCTAATGAAATTATTATGCAATTATTTTCATTTAAATTTGCACATGAATTCTAGGGTATTTCACAATTTGATAAAATAACCTGATAAACGACCAAAAGTAAATAAAAGCTATATGAAAGACATGGAAGTTTTCACCTTTGGCCTGTCATCCTGAATTATAAGGTAATACAAGTTTTGAAAAATTCAGAAGGTGACATTTTCCCTCGTTCTGTTGAAAAAAGTTCTATTGCCTTTCTGTCTTTAAAGTTACGTTTAGTAAAACAGTCAATACATGTGCATGGTGAACAATTAAAACAGTGCCAGAAGGTAGGCCTTAAAAAGTTTTCTGTCCTCCAGTGCCTCTCCCCAGAAGTCCCCATACCACTCTGCATGGACCTTTCTGGAAATGCTCGCTGTGTGTGTGTGCCCCCCCGCCGTTTAGTGTACAAATGGCAGGGTCCTCCATATCAGTACATGCAGAAATTGCCCCCTTTCTTTCCAGCAGCTCCGTAGAATTCCCCCGATGGTCGGAACCATGATTTAGTTAGTGTCCCCCCAGAGAGGGGGGCAGCATCCCCGCCAAGAGCCTAGATTCTCGGACCAGATAATCTGGTTCAAGTTCCGACTCTACCGTTTCCTCCCTGTGTTAACTTGGACAAATGATTTAATTTCTTTTCCTCAGTTTTCTCATCTGAAAAAGGGAATAACGGCCACTTAATAGGTTTGTTAAGGGTTAAACGAGTTGATATTTGTACAACCCAGAACAGTGCCTGACATGTTCACGCTACACACACGTTTCTCAGGAAGTGGCTGTCCTTCTAGACGGTGCCCAGCTCGTTGCTGCTGCGGACAGCGCTCGTGTGAACATCCACGCACAAAACTTGAGGACTTACTAAAGGCTAAGAAAGTATATATTTACATATATATATGTAATATATGTCACAACGTCCCTTTATCAGAGATCCTTCCCACACGCCTCCTCCAACACAGCGAACCCTTTTTCCACTCCACCCCCTTACTCTACTGTATTCTTCTTCTTTAGCACCCATCGCCATTTGACCTACACATTTATTTAGAACATTATATTTTTAATTCCCTAAATTGGCCTAGATTTCTTCTCTTTATGTTTGGAAAGTAACATAAGAACCAGAAACCTGAGCTAGCTCCTGTGTTCTAGACTTTTTCATTGCTTTAGAAAGAGCTGGGTATCTGGGAGCAGCTTGTCATGTAGTGCTCAGCACCCTGTTTCCTGCCAGTGCTGGGGGTGAAGAAGTGACTGTCACTGCCCCCGCCCTGCCCCGTCCCTGCCCAATTCCAGGGCCTTGCAGAATCCCTGCCTGTGAGTCTCCGTGATATGTGTAATGACATGGGCAGCCAAATCAATCCTGGAGGAAACAGAAGTGGCAGTTAATCCTACTTAGAAGTTTCAGGAAGAGAGAAGGCAGATGCCAACCTACGTATCTACCCTCATTTCTACCACTTTGGTGTGCATCGGCCTAACTTCCTTATGCCCACTCCACATTTTTTTATTCTTGCCTGAAGCCTTTCTTTGGCCCTGAGATCTTCCTTTGCCCCAGCATGACAGGCCAGAAGTATAAATAAAGAATGAACCAGCCTGTCCTCCAATCCCTCAATGACTGACTGGAGGAAATGTACAAATACCCAGCACTCTCGCCCCTAGGGAGGATAGCTCTGGGGTCCCTGCCTTCTCCAGCAGGATTACGCTTCCATTCTCACTGGCCGTGGGTAGCCCTGCTTGAAAACAAGCCTGTAAGGACCGCCCTCCCTTCCCCCATCTGACTCCCCTTCTCCTTACTGGCGTTTCCTGGGATCACCTCCCGCACCAACTGCTTACACGTGAAACCTTGGCCGTGTCTGCCTCTGAGGAAACCCAAAGCAACACAAGTCACATTTCAGTTGTGCTTTAGGGGGGAAATGTCTGTCCGTGTGTGTGTGTGTGTGTGTGTGTAAGATTTGTAAGTTCGTAAATTTACATTCTGGGTGTGTGAGAGCTCCATACATTAGCTATACCCTCGAAGTAGCGCTAGTTGGTATTTCTTGCCTTAGGATAGAAGATAATTCTCATATCCATCTATCAAACTAATTCCTTTCTGCAGATATAAAAATTACTTGTCAGTCCAAATCTCTGTTTAATAGAAATTCATTTGATGGTAGATGAAACTATATTTAACTCCACTTAGGATCAGAACAGTATAGCTGTTTGAACTGAAAAAAAAAAAAGTACTGAAAAATAACAGTGGGGAAACATGTCACGCTGCACACGTGCCATGTCATTGCCAGTTACATGGGAAGCAGATTCAAGAGACATCTGTCACCCTAAGGTTCGGAGGTATGAACAACTAACTTCAAGCCTAATTTTTGAAATCCAATCCCTGTGGGCGTGGATGAACAGCACGTGAAATCACAATTGAAAAAGCCAATTGCTAAGTTCTTGTCTAACAGGAACAAGATGACATGAGGTACCAGAAAACCAGAGCAATGTACTCCAGTTTAAAAACCTATAGGTTTTAATGTAGGGGCAACAACAAGTGTCAAAAGTAGAGGAACCTGCGTATTCAGCTGTGCCCCCATTTCCACATCTGTCGAGAGGGGTCACCTTGATGGTTCCTTAGAAGGGTCCGGGGATTACTTTTTAAAAGTAAAAGCGAAGTTGTTATGAAAAGACCAGTTTTTAAGAGGTAGGTGGCATAGGCGTCTGTGAAGATCTTTCTTACAGCACAGCAGTGTTTACAAGAGCAAAAGATGGCAAATCAGCTAAAGGCCATCCGTGGAGGCGCGGCCGAACCACCGTGGAGTTTCCCGGTGGAATCCTGTGTGGAGGAAACAAAGGAGGAACATAGATCTGCATATGCTGACCCTGAGACATCTCTAACACTGAGTGAGAAGAGGTACAGCGCAAAACGCTCATCTCTATTTTAAAAAGACACTATCCGTTTTTATAAAGATGCGTGTGTCTATTTCTGAGCGTGTGTATTTTTTACTGTTCGTCTCCTCCACTAGTAAGTTCTGCAAGGGCGGAGCCTACGTTTCATGTTTTGTTTGCTGCACTACCCCCAGTGTCTAACATACAGGAGCACGGTGGTTATTGCAATCTACTTTTGTTCAGTTTTCTCAGCGGAAACTCTGTGTCCCTTAAACCTTAACGCCCCACCCCCAAGTTCTTGGGCACTTGGGGCGCCTCCACCTCTGGGCTGCTGTCAATCATGGCGCCATGAACGTGGGTGTACGAACATATGTCCAAGTCCCTGCTCTCCATTTTGGGGGGAATATCCCCAGAGCCGGGATCGCTGTATCATATGGTCATTGCAGGTTTTGACTTTGAGGATTCCCCATACTGCTTTCTGCAGCCGCTGTACCATTTTGCATTCCCACCGGCAGCGCAGGAGGGTCGCGATTTCCCCACGTCCCTGACAACGCTCGTTATTTTCTCCGTGGTGACAATAGTCCTCCTAGTGGGTGCGACATGGTCAATAGTTATTTTTTGAGTAAACGATACCTGAAAATTAGGATGATTACCATTTATTGCATTGTATCTTGTCTGAGGACGTTCGTGTTATCTAAAGAATACTTGTATCCTTTTCAGATAAACTGTGTCAGTTCAATTCAACAGCAAGAACATTGGACTGTCCATTTTGCAGAAGAGATCTACCTCAAAGGCCCTAAGACAAAACAGACTGTTGAACCTGTTACTGCTTTAATTATAAACAATGTCCATTGACAGAGACTGCGTTCGAAGTTCTTTCAAGGTCATGCCCTATACAGTCTCACTTATGGCGTGTGATTAAATACTTAAATGAAATAAAAAGTAACATTCATTCCCCCCAAAATTAAACATAGAATTACCATATGGCCCAAGGTCTTGGTGCACGTGTGCAAGCACATATGCAGTACAAATGCAGAAACTGGATTCGCTGGGTGTTATGAATTATATGACCCCCTCCCCCACTCATGTGTTGAAGCCCCTGTCGGGAGCCACACAAAGAAAAAAGATGGCCACGGTTCATGAGGTTCCTGCTTCACTTCCTGGAGATTAGCTGCAAGCCCGCGCGCGCCAACAAAGAAAGCCCGCGCGCGCCAAAAGATACTCTTCTCTCCCTCCTTCCCCATTATCATATACCAATCAGAATGTACTATTGCCACCCCTGCTACGCGGCCAATCCCCTGCCTACATGTATCCTATAGCCCACTCCGCCCCTGAACACCAGTGTATATATACCCCTGTCTCACAATAAAATTTGAAGGCTTGATCAGAGTATTGTCTTGCCTTCGCTCTTCTCTCGCCCCCATTTTCTTTCAGGTCGGATCCTCCTCGTCCCCACAAATAACTAGGTCCCGCGGGTCGGGACAAGTGGCGCCCAACGTGGGGCTCGAGGCTCGGATCCTTCGCAGGCGGACCCCCGAGTAAGATATCGTCTGGCCAGACCCCTTTTTTGATGATGCAATAGGAGACGCCTTTCGCCGCTCACGGAGGTCGTCGTCCCTGGTGTGAGTACCGGCCGCCTTACAAGAAAATGGGAACTAGATTAAGTAAAGAAGCGGTCTTCATAAGAGACCTAAAAAGTTCACTTAGGGAGAGAGGAGTTCGAGTTAAAAAGAAAGACTTGGTAAAGTTTTTTATTTTTGTTGATGAAGTCTGTCCGTGGTTTATTGTTAATGGCCCCGAAATTCACCCTAAAAAATGGCAGAAAGTAGGTAGAGATTTAAATGATTATCTTATCAAAAACGGTCCGATTCTGTTCCTGTTTCGGTATTTTCTTACTGGGGTCTTATCAGAGATATTGTTGAAACTACTGACCCTGATAAACGCCAACTCTTGTCAGTAGCAGAATATTGCCTTCGCCCTCTATCTCGGGCGGCCTCAAGATCGTCTCTTTCGGGCGATCCCCCTGCTCCAAAATCAGCTAAGTCCCCCTCCCCAAGTCCCCTCCCTAGAGTTGTCAATGCCCTACACGGCTCCTCCCTCCTAGAGTTGGGTCAATCCCCGGCATTTGCCCTCGCTGCCATAAGGGGCGGCACTGGGCCAAAGAGTGCCGTAGCAATCCAACAAATCCTTTTTACAGCACCACAAATCCTTTCACCCCCCCCTTTCAGGGAAACGGGCTGAGGGGCCAGCCCCGGGCCCCCCAGCCAATTCCATTCCAGCCGGCCTCGGGGAACAGCCAAGCTGTAGCACTCCCGCCCTCTATCGGGCCACACCCGGGAGTGCAGGACTTGACCTCTGTGCCTCCTCCTCAACAATATTAACACCTGAAGAGGGAGTTACAATTATTTCTACAGGAATTTATGGCCCACCTCCAAAAGATACCTATTTTCTAATTTTAGGGCGAGCTTCCACCACGATAAACGGCCTTATTGTCCACCCTTCCTTAGTTGACAATGACTATACTGGAGAAATAAAAATTCTTGCTAGTGCCCCTCAGTGCCCTGTCAGTATTATGAAAGGCCAGCGCCTTGCGCAGGCGCTCCCCCTCCCTTTAAGTACATCTTACCCTGCTATCCATAAAAAGCGAGGCCCCTCTACCCCAGGTTCTTCAGACTTATATTGGGTCCAGGCTATTACTAAAGAACGCCCTACCCTTAAACTTAAGATCCAAGGAAAATTATTTGGAGGGATTTTAGATTCGGGGGCCGACTCTACGGTCATATCTCAGGCTTCATGGCCCCCCAGCTGGCCCTTACACGCCTCCTTGACCCATTTGCAAGGAATTGGGCAGTCAAGAAACACTTTACAAAGTTCACAGTTATTGAACTGGGAAGATGAAGTAGGAAATAACGGATTCATTCAGCCTTTCGTAGTTCCTGGGTTGCCGGTAAATCTTTGGGGAAGAGATATCCTTTCCCAAATGAAGGTCATCATGTGTAGCCCTAATGAAGTTGTAGCACAGCAGATGCTTTCACAAGGTTACCTCCCTGGTCAAGGGTTGGGCAAACTAAAACAGGGAGATCCCAGCCCAATACTGGCTACGCCTAAGACAGACCGCTCAGGTTTAGGGTTTGAAAAACATTTTTTGTAAGGGCCGTTGCTCCTCCTGCACTCCAAGCAGACAAGATTACTTGGAAAAGTGATGTTCCTGTCTGGATCGATCAATGGCCCCTTACTACTACAAAATTAAATGCAGCCATAGAGTTAGTGCAGGAACAGCTGGCTGCTGGACATATTGAACCTTCTACATCCCCTTGGAACACTCCAATCTTTGTAATCCAAAAGAAATCAGGCAAATGGCGGCTCTTACAAGACCTCAGGGCGGTCAATAAGACTATGGTCCCTATGGGCGCATTACAACCTGGAATTCCCTCTCCAATAGCCATCCCTAAAGGGTATGTCAAATTAGTTATTGATCTAAAAGATTGCTTTTTCTCCATACCTTTACATCCTGATGATTGCAAACGTTTTGCCTTTAGTTTACCCATTACCAATTGTGTAGGGCCTTCTCCTCGGTTTCAATGGAGAGTCCTCCCACAAGGAATGGCCAACAGCCCTACTCTTTGCCAAAAATTTGTAGCCCAGACTATAGACCCCTTTAGGTTGCTCTTCCCCACTTTGTATATTATCCATTATATGGATGATATTCTTCTTGCCGGTCCTGACCAGCAACAGCTCTATGCGGCCAGTCAGCAACTAGTCACTGCCCTCCGAGATCGAGGACTACACATTTCCCCAGAAAAAGTCCAGGTCCACCCCCCTCAACTATTTTTAGGCTTTGAATTATTTTCTAATAAAATCCTCACTCAAAAAATTCAGCTAAAGAGAAGCTCCTTAAACACTCTTAATGATTTTCAGCGTCTGCTAGGAGACATCAATTGGCTTAGACCTTATTTAAAACTGACCACCGGAGAGTTAAAGCCCTTGTTTGATGTCCTACGCGGAGATCCTGATCCCTCCTCCCCCCGCTCGCTTTCACCAGAAGCACAAAGGGCGTTAACCATTGTAGAGCGGGCTATTTCTGAACAGACCATTAGCTACTTCTCTCCACATTTAAGTTTGTGGCTGCTCATTTTTCCCACTCCCTTCTCCCCTACAGGAGTCCTTTGGCAAAACCATCCACTATTTTGGGTTCATTTGCCAGCCTCCCCCCTAGAGTCTTAGCTACCTATCCTCAATTAGTTGCTGCCCTCTTACGTTTAGGCCGAGAGGCAGCCCTCAAGTTGTTCGGGAGAGACCCTGAAGTTATAACCCTCCCATACAACACGTCTCAGTTACAATGGCTTATTCAACATGATGATGATTGGGCAATCAGCTGCACCTCCTTCCAGGGGACAATAGACAATCATTACCCTGCGGACAGATTAGTCCAGTTCCTTCAAAAGACCCCGGTTGTCTTTCCCAAAAGGACTAAAACCACACCAATTGCTGGGGCCGTAATGGTGTTCTCTGATGGGTCCTCCTCCGGTATAGCCGCCTTCAGCATTAATGGGCAGATTACTCGAATACAGACAGATCTCTCCTCTGCACAGCTTGTTGAATTAACTGCAATAATCAAGGTTTTTGAGCTTTTAATAGATGCCCCCTTTAACCTTTACACTGATAGTGCCTATGTAGCCACCTCTGTTCCCCTATTAGAGACAGTGCCTTACATACGTCCCTCTACAAATGCTTCCCCCCTATTCGCAAAATTACAAAAACTAATTCTAAACCGCGGTGCCCCTTTTTTCATCGGGCACATACGCGCTCACTCTGGCCTTCCGGGGCCGCTTGCCAAAGGCAATGACAGGGTTGATCTGGCAACTCAATTAGTAGCCTCTGTCACGTCAGACTCACCCTTGGTTGCAGCCCAACGGGCTCATGAACTACATCATCTCAATGCTCACACTCTTAGACTCAAATTTTCAATCACCCGAGAACAGGCCCGCCAAATAGTTCGGCAATGTCAAGGATGCCTAACTCTCCTCCCAGAGCCTCATACCGGAATCAACCCCCGGGGGTTAGTCCCAGGAGAGATATGGCAAATGGATGTCACTCATTACCCTCCCTTTGGTAAATTAAAATATATTCATGTGTCTATTGACACCTGCAGTGGTTTTCTATGTGCATCCTTGCAAACGGGAGAGGCAACTAAAAACGTTATTACCCATGTTCTCTCATGCCTGGCATATCTGCCACAACCTAAAGTTTTAAAAACTGACAATGGCCCTGGATACGCCAGCTCTAGCTTTAAACAGTTCTGTGCACAGTTAGGTATTAAGCACATAACGGGAATTCCTTATAATCCCCAAGGCCAAGGTATTGTTGAAAGAGCCCACTTAACTCTTAAAAACATGTTATTCAAACTTCAGTCGGGGGGAGAAGCACTCTACCCGAAAACAGGTAATGCAAAGACACTCCTAAATCATGCACTATTTGTTCTCAATTTTCTTACCCATGACTCCGCGGGTAAAACCGCTGCGATCGCCTTTGGCATCCCTCCACGGCAGATAACTATGCACAGGCTATGTGGAAAGATCCGATGACCAACACATGGCACGGGCCTGACCCTGTACTCATATGGGGGAAAGGACATGCTTGTATATATGATGCTAAGGTACAAAATGCCCGATGGCTCCCAGATAGACTCATTAAACCCCTAGACACAAATAAAAGCAAAAACAATAATAATTCCAATCCAGGGCATATTAACCCCTGTTTTTTTTTTTTTTTTTGTTTATTTTCAGGAGGCAAAAATGAAGACATGCACGCTACTGATCCTCGTCATGGCCCTTCGCCCCGTTTGGACCCATCAAATTCTCAATTTCACCTGGACAATCATCAATGAAGCCGGAGATGTCGCCTTTTCCATCTCCTCTCTGACAGTCACTACCCCCTGGCTCACACTTACTCCAGACTTATGTCGCTTGGCTGCAGGGGCGTCCCCCGGCTGGGGATTACCAGATAAGTATCTTCCCCTCCCCGAGGCACCCCAGGCACCGGAGCCTAGAGACCAGTTCCATAGTCCTGCAGGTTGCAACACAGCTCGTAGGAGAACCTTTCTCAGAGAATCTGACTTCTATGTTTGCCCAGGGGGGCATAGAGATAGGGCTCTCAATTATCGATGCGGCTACAGGGAGTCCTTTTTCTGCGCCTCTTGGGGCTGTGAGACCACAGGCGACGCCTCCTGGCAACCCAGCTCCACTTGGGACTATATTTCTGTAAAAAAGGGATGGCACAATTCTAAACGTAATGACACCCCTACCCCTGAGTGTCAAAATAGCCAAAATACAAAAGGATGGTGCGCACCGCTCTCCATTGCCTTTACTGACAAGGGAAAAAGGGCCCCTATTGATGGATGGCTCAGGGGACATGAATGGGGGCTAAGGCTTTATATTTCAGGAACTGACCCTGGGCTCACTTTTAAATCAAATTACTTCGATCCATTCCAAACGCCAACAAGCACGTTATCCTTGGCCCTATTGCCCCTAAGACAAAAGACCCAAAACCTTCTAACCCTTCCCCCCTGTCTGCTAGTACTGTTTTCCAGGCTTTGCTCCCCCCGGTTTTACCCTCTACAGGCGAAATCCTTAAAGGCCTGGCTAATGTGACTGCAGAATCCCTTAACTCCACTGGATATAGCGAGTGCTGGTTATGTTTCTCCCCCGTTCCCCCGTTTTACGAAGGGATAGCAGTTTTAGTCAATACCTCAGCAGACCTCATACTTACCAATGACTCCAGCAAGACTCGCTGGTCAGATCCCTTCCGTTTTTCAGAGACCTCTCCGGGTCTCACGTTGGCTCAGCTTTCGGGAATAGGCCTCTGTATACATAGCCCCCTCTTGCGTCTACCCCCTCAGCTAGTACCCATTTGTAACAGCTCCTTCTCACCCCCGCTGTCCTATGAATATCTTGTCGCACCCAACGGTACTTATTTTGCTTGCTCCTTTGGCATAACGCCCTCCGTTAACCCGCGCTTACTAATATCTAACAATGAATATTGTGTTTTAGTCATGCTCATGCCCAAAATTTCCATACATCCCACCGAAGACCTCCTTCCATATTACTCGGGCTCTGCTCGTACTAAGCGTGAGCCGGTAACCGCCATTACCTTATCTGTATTATTAGGATTGGGAGCAGCTGGGGCCGGAACAGGCATTGCCTCCATAATTACTTCTAAACAACAATATTATGCTCTTAGTCAGGCTATTGATAAAGACATACAAAATCTGCAAGAGGGTTTAGACAGCCTGAAGGAATCTGTTGTCTCTCTCTCAGAGGTAGTGCTCCAAAATCGCCGAGGGTTAGACCTCCTCTTCTTGAAAGAAGGAGGCCTCTGCGCTGCTCTTAAAGAAGAATGTTGCTTTTATAAAGACAAAACAGGATTAGTACAAGATAGCATCGATAAAGTTAAGAAAAACCTAGAGGCCAGGCAAAAACAAAGAGAAAAAGATGAGGCCTGGTACAAAAACTGGACCTCTGCCACCCCTTGGCTAACTACTCTGATCCCCACCATCCTTGGACCCTTGGCAGGATTCTTCCTTTTAGTGTCTCTTGGCCCCTGGGCCTTAAGAAAACTGACAGTTTTTATTCGAGAGCAGGTTGACCAGCTCGTCAAGCCAGCGGTTGCTGTTCATTATCACAGACTTACAGCCTGTGATGAAGAGTCTTGCATCGAGCCAACCAATGCTCCAGGTCTCCGGTTCTCAACTTTACAGGCGCCTCGACCGTGGTACCATCGATTTTGGCACCGTACTTAATATGGCTCATATGCTGGTCCGCCAGAACCAGGCATACCCCTAAGTAATGAGGGTATGGGCATCGAGATGAGTGTGAGACCAGGTACCGCAAGGGAGGGGTCTCTCTACAAAGAGCCTTTCTGGTCCTCCCTGAGAATATGCCTGGTTTGCACAGAGGTTGGTATCCATGACTATATAAGGCCATTACTTTTCAAAAATCATTTTCGCTCTGCCTCTCCTCCCCAAAAGATACCAAGAGCGTCTGCAGGATATCCAATCCTGCGGGAGGAACCAGGCCTCTATTCCCTCACTCGATTAAGGCCCACCTTTCTAAAATAAATAGAAAGGGAGGAGATGTCGGGAGCCACACAAAGAAAAAAAGATGGCCACGGTTCATGAGGTTCCTGCTTCACTTCCTGGAGATTAGCTGCAAGCCCGCGCGCGCCAACAAGAAGCCCGCGCGCGCCAAAAGATACTCTTCTCTCCTCCTCCTTCCCCATTATCTATACCAATCAGAATGTAGCTTATTGCCACCCCTGCTACGCGGCCAATCCCCTGCCTACATGTATCCTATAGCCCACTCCGCCCCTGAACACCAGTGTATATATACCCCTGTCTCACAATAAAATTCGAAGGCTTGATCAGAGTATTGTCTTGCCTTCGCTCTTCTCTCGCCCCCATTTTCTTTCAGGTCGGATCCTCCTCGTCCCCACAAATAACTAGGTCCCGCGGGTCGGGACAGCCCCAAGCCTCTATGTGGCTGTATTTGGAGATAAGGCTTTTAGGGGGAAAATTAAGGTTAAATGAGGTCATGGGGTGGGGCCCAGGTTAATAAGACTAGTGTCCTTATAAGAAGACTAAGAGATACTGGAGATCTCTCTTTTTCTGCACGTGCACAGGTAAGGACACAGGGAAAGGTGTCACCTACAGGCCAGGAAGCAAGGTCTCACCAGAAGCCAACCCCAATGGCACCTTGATCTTGGACTTTCAGCCTTCAGAACTGTAAGAACATAAATTTCTGTTGTTTAAGTCAGCGGTCCCCCACCTTTGTGGCACCAGGGACTGGTGCACCTATGAGCACCTAACGCCCGATGACCTGAGGCGTGATGCCGGCGCTGGGGGCGGCTGCAGATGCAGATGGCGCTTTGCTGGCTTGCCTGCCGCTCACCTGGTGTGTGCCTGGTTCCACGGTACTGGTCCGTGGCCTGGGGACTGGGGACCTCTGGTTCAAGTCACCCAGTCTGTGGAATTCGGTTGTGGCAGCCCGAGCAGACTGATACACGGCGTCCAGGGACACACGTTGTTAATGTGCTGGACGGGACGGAGATGATGCTCTAAGGTTTGTGCTCCACTTCGCACTTCCACACGCAGCGAACGGGGCCTGTTTCTCCCAGGCCCTCACCAGCCCATCCATGGCCCACGGGGCTGCGAGCAAAGCCCCTGAATGTCTCTTTGTGCCCCGGTGTTAAATGTTGGTGGAAGGAAATATGGATGAATGGCAAAGACACTATTTAAGTATGCAACGTTTCTTGGGAAGGACGTTATTTTGGCCAAGAGGCTGAGTACAGCTTTTTAGGTTCATAGAATTCAAAGTCATGACCTTGTAGCCACATGGCAAGATATGTGGCTTGAAGAGACTGAACAATCAAGCCGATAATGGCCTTAATGTCACCTGTGAGAAGCTGTGATGTTTTAAACAGCCCCCCTTACACACACACACACACACACACACACACACAGTCACGCACAACTAATCATGATTTAAGAAGCTAGACAGAAATGACATAACTCACTGTTTGGCAGCCATCGATTCACAGATATTGATTAGCCATTGAACGCACGTAATGGTTGTGTGTTTTCAAGTCCAGTTCTAGAACTGCGAGCAAAGGTCAGCAATCGTGTGTTGCTGTGGTCACAGCCCATCACTAACTGCCGAGAGCGAACGACCATGTCTCAGACGTTCCCTAGAGCTCCAGAAGAAATGGCTCGCAGTGTGTCTTAGATTCATGACATAGATTAGTTTCAACAGGCCAAAAGCTACAAGTTTGACACACGCCGCTCTTCGTAAGTGATAACCTGGGCCGCCTCCTCTGTGTGGGGCACCTGGCGTGTGACCTCCCAGAGCTCCGTGCTCTGCTCCCCCACTCAGTTTTCCTTGCTGCGTGATGTGTTTTGTCCATGTGTCCCCAGCCTGCAAATTTCCAGCTGGCTATTTTTCACCTGCGCCGAACAAATATGGAAGTCGCCCCCCATTATTTCGACTGCACCTTTCAGAGTCTATTAGACCAACCTCAAACTCCGTAACTTAAATTAGTCAGAGTTTTCTTGGATGAAATGCCTTTTAGGCTAATACTCAATAACAATAAGGGGAAAGCTTGGCACTCTTTGTCTTGCATTTTACCTTAGAAGAGGCCCTGTGACCAAAGGGATTGGGGGGCTGGGTGAACAAAGTGAAGGGACGAAGTACGAATTAGTAGTTACGAAATAGCCACGGCGAGTTAGAGCCCAGCAGAGGGTATACGGTCAGTGTGATCGTGACGGTTGTGTGTAGTGCCGGATGGGTGCTAGAGTAATTGGGGGGATCCCTTCGTGAATTGTATAAATGTCTAACTTTTTTAAAGTTAAGAGATAAATGAAAAAAAAAAAAAGGCCTTTGCGGTTTGGCTTACACATGTCTGGAAACAGCCTTTCTGCTTCTGTGGGGCAGTTAAGTTCAAAACATTTTCTTCGGCCTGTAGGAATTCTTTTGTTGAAGATGCTCTTGGTGAAACATGCTGGAGGGGGGTCAGGTGGGAATGAATAATAGACCGGGGTGTCACTCAGGCAGGGAAGGCAGAGCACCCAGTACGGGAGTGAGTGCCGAGAAAGGGACTTCGCTTTGGAAATCATTAAAGTTTGAAGTCACAGCGGAGCGGCTGCCTCGTTTTGCTGTGTGTGTACTGTGTGTTTAGTGATGCAGAGTAAAGAAATTTTCAAGCCGTTCAAAGGGTAGAAAATGAAAGTCTCCCATTTAGACTCTAGTTTCACGCCCCAGAATTGTCAGCTTCTTACATGCCTTTCTAGAGATATCTACATTTGTGTACGTATACTCATCACACACACACACACACACACACACACACACCTAGTAGCACATTATAATGTTGCTGTCGACTTCATTTGCTCTGTTTTGCTTTTCTATAACAATATATTCATTCAGCAGATATTTACTGGGCACCTAGCATACCCTGGATCCTAAGTATTCAGGAGGGAGCAGTGAACAAAACCATGTCAGTTTTTCATTGCTGAGTAACAAACTGCCGCGAATTTAGCAGCTTAAAACCAGAGACAGTTATTCTCTCAGTTTCGTGGGTCAGTGTGTGGGCGGGGCCTGCAGAGTTCTCTGCTTCAGGCTCTCACCAAGGCTGCACGCTGAGGCCGGCCGGGCTGCGTCCTCATCCGAAGGCTCACGTGGAGAATCTGCTTCCAGGCGCACTCCAGTTGGTTGAAGGAATTTTTCGTGATAGGACTGAGAGCTTCAGTTTGTTACTGGCTGTTTGGTCAGAGGCCCTCAGTTCCCTGAGGCCGCCCTCAGGCAGGTCACACGGCCTGCTTCCACGAGGCTAGCAGGAGAGTGTGAGTCCGCTAGCAGGACAGAGTCTTATATTACATAACATCATCGTGGGAGTGACATCCCATCACTTTGTCACATTCTATTGGTTCGAAACAAGTCACAGGCCCCACCCACACTGAAGGGGAGAGAATTACACAGATGGGAACCCCAGGAAGTGTCCATCCTAGAGTCCCTCTGCGTCACAAACCACGCCCCCGTTGTCACGGAGCTTACATGTTAGTGGGGGATGACAGACAACACAGGAAAAGACAAATGTTGGGCACAGCATAACCGTGCTAATGCAGAATGCTGAAGCTGGCCGAACAGAACAGAAGTGAGGGAGCGTTGTTACAGAGCGGGCGGGCAGGGCAGGCGTCTCGGGGCCAGCACCTGCAGGAAGTGAGGGAGCCGCACAGGCAGCCGAGGGCAGTGGGCCGCAGCCTGGGGCAAGCCTGTGGACGTGCTGGCGCATTCTGTGCCGGCGAGCGGGCCAGTGCGGCCCGACCTGTTGCTCAGGTACAGGACGAGACTCTGGGGTCAGATCAGGCGGCCCTGTGGATATGTGGGTCTCCGAGCGAGAGGCAGAGCCACTGGAAAAAGTGGGGCGGAGAAGAAACTCCGTTTGGCTTACGTGGGCAAAGGATCGCACTGCTCCTGGGCAGGGAGAGCGGACCAGGGGAGGCGTCCTGGAAGCGGGAGGACCAGTCTGGAGGCCGTTTTCACGATCTCGGCAAGAACCCGAGGTGGTCGCTGGTGTGTTTCCTGGAGGCGCTGGAGTCTGAAGGTACAGACTGCAGCCCCGGCGCTGGCATGGGTGGGGGGCAGGGAGGGGGAGGTAAGGGAAGTGTCAAGGGCGACGGCAAGGATTTCCGCCCCAGCTACTTGCAGAATGCGGTCACCCTTTACCGAGATGCAGAAGACAGCAAGAGGAATGGATTTGGGCAGCCAGATTCTAGAGTTCGATTTTATGATACACTTTGAGGAGAGTGATATGCTCAAAAGTATATGTTTAAAATTCACTCTGGACGCTGTGAGATGTTGATGTTCACTCCGAGACCAAAAATGGAAAGGCCTGTAGTGGCCTAGGCAGGAGGAAGTGCTGGTGGTGGGGGCTCAGCATAGGATGGGAGTAAGGGATGTGAATGTGCTTGGGGTGCATTCTGGAGGTAAAATAAGGGAGGTCCGGGTTGTCTAAATCAGCGGTCCCCAACCTTTGTGGCACCAGGGACCGTGCGCCTATGAGGACCTAATGGCTGCAACACAGATGAAGCTTCCCTCGCTCGCTCACCTGCAGCTCACCGCCTGCTGTGCGCCCGGTTCCTAAGGGGCCATGGACCGGAACCGGCCTGCTGTTTTGTTGGGAGGAAGATCATACTTGTCTGATAGGCATGAAGCAGAAGGTGACTCTCAAAGTAGAACCAGAACATCAGTGAAATCACTTTCTCCACAGGGGCCCTGGGAACTTTTTTTGTGACCATGTGTCTTAGCACGGGCTGCTGAAAGAGACCACCACGGGTCGGGTGGCTTACAAGCAACAGAAAAGTCCCAGTCCCAGGTTCTGGCGAGGGCCCGCTTCCAGCAGCAGACTGCAGGCTGACTTCCCGTTGTACCCTCACAGGGTGAAGAGCAGGAGAGAAGCAGCTTCTCTCATGATGCACAGGGCGCCAGCCCCATTCGTGAGGGCTCCATCCTCATGACCTCAGCTAATCCTTTCACCTCCTAGATACCATCACGCTGGGGAGTAAGGTTCAACATATGAATTTGGGGAGGACAAAACATATAAGCCATAACATTCTGTCTCTGAACCCCCCAAATTCATGTTCTTCTCACATGCGAAACATCTCCATTCCATCTCCAAAAATCCGGAAGTCTTAACTCATTCCAGCATCAGCTCTGAAGTCCATAGCCCAAATCTCATCTGAATACCATCTGTATCAGGTATGGGTGGGCCTCCAGCTGAGTCATACCGAGGCTAAGGCCTCTCCAGATGTGAACCTGTGAAACTGCACAAGTTTTGTGCTTCTGAAATACAGTGGTGGCACAGACATAGGACAGACATCCCATTCTAAAAGGGCAAAATAGGGAAGGAGGCAGGGGTAATGGGTCCTAAATAAGAGACCTAGCAAGGGAAACTCCACGAGATCTTCAGGCTCCAGAATGATCATCTTTGGCTTCATGCTCTGCCCTTCAGGCTCACGGGGCAGAAATCCCACTTTCCTGACCCACTGGGGTGGCGGACCCACCTCTGCTGGGGTGGAGATGCTGCCCATCGCCGCTCCACTGGGGAGAAGTGGGCCTCCAGGGCTCTGCCAGGAAGTCCCATTCCCACAGCTCTGGGCAGAAGCTGTCTGGCCTGTTGGATGCAAAGAAACAGTCCCCTCTTTTGAAACGCAGGGGGCAGCCCTTCTGCTCACTGAATCAATCGCCTTTGTGGTCACTCCCCATCGTCTTGAAGAATAGCACATGCACAGTCTCTGCCGGTAGCTCTGTAGTCACATCCTGCAAAATCCATCAGATCTGAAGCCTTCCTTCATTCCTTCCCATTTTCTTCTCCTTCTGTTCAAACTAGAAGTTTTCCACCTGGGGCGACTGATTAATCGGTGGTTCACATCCAGATTCATTTCCCGATGTCCCAACACGTTGCTTGGCCACACCCTCAGTGTCTCATTTTCTGTAATATGGATAGGCTAAGAATCTCCCAAATCTCTTCCAGAAGAGATAATTTATGATTCTATACCATGGCACACATTCAACACGCAATCACACCCCCTTTATCTTATACACAAAGTATATTCCTCCCTCAGCACCTTTGCACTCACTATTCCCCAAGCCTGATGGGTCATTCTCTAGATGGTCATGGTCCACTGCCTCCCTTAAGTCCCTGCTCAAATATCACCTCCTCTGAGCAGCCTTCCCTGATCAGCCCATCTGAAAATAGCACAGAGTCACTAGCCCTTGAACCTTTCTTTTTCTTCGTAGCATTTAACCATCATCTGACTTTACACACCTGCCGTACTCACTAGAATGTAAGGTCCACGAAGGCAGGGACTTCATTAGCACTGATCATGGCTGTAGCCCTGGATTCTGGTACATAATAATCGTGTAAGATGTGTTGAATTAATTGAATGAATTGCAATTTGACTTTAAATATTTACCTCATTTGCCTCCCTAACCAGACAATAAATTCATGGAAGGCAGCCAAAGACCTTGGTTGCTTATTTATCTTCTCTAAAGCAATTAGCTCAGTTCTTCATGGATGATGAGACATTCACCCCAGATTTACTGAATGAATGCCCTGAAACATGAGTGTGTGACAGGCGGAATGGTTTAGTCAGCATTCCCTGAGAACGGTAATGTCTTGCCTTCCAGTCCACTTTATAAAGTACTTTTATGTTAACTCACTTGATCATTTTGCCAAACTGTAGTTCTTAAAGTTTGTCTGAAGAAATGAGCACTCCAATACAGCAAATGTTAATTTCTGGCATGTACTATTACTAATTTTGAATACTGTTTTGGGGGTGGCTTAGATGTCAGTGGCGTTTAATGTGTTCTTGGATATCTGAAAAAATATTTTGAAAGACTGAATCACATTTAAAATAAGTAAAAATAAAAAAGACTATCTTGATAGAAATGTATGCCTGGAGAGATTTTTGGAAGTGGTTAATGAAGTCTTCGTGGTGTTTATTTCTAGATGGTGGAACACTGATAACGTTTCTTGGTTCAGCCTTCCATTTTTCTTTTGAATTTTAAAAAATATCTGAAGCCATTCAAAGAAACCTATTTCTATACAATGCTCTATTTTTGTTTGTCAGTGTGACTAGCATAAAACATATCACTACTCATTTTCCTGGCTATGTAATTCTCAGTACATAGCAAATTTCATTGAGAAAAACTTTTTGATACTGATTCATAGTAAAGCAACAAATACAGTGAACCAAAATTCTGAAGGGTTTTTTGTACGTTTTCCGTATTTACGAGAGGTCATGTAATTCTCTCAGCAGGACAAAAGGTAGAGCAATGCTTCGTATTTCATAGTTTTTCATCATTTGCCAAAAAAACTTTCCAGGATATTGAGCTCCCAAAATAGGCGGCCAAAATGCGGCAGGGACTTCTTCTGGACTTTGGACCATCCTTAGAAGACACACATGAAATGTGCTTGTTCTTTTTTTCTTGACATTTTAAAATATTTAACATTTCCTTTCCTTGTCTTCCCCCCGCCTCCACAGGGTTGAGAAGACATGCAAATAACCACCTTGTGGAAAATGTCCACTGATGCCAACAGCATGGTCCTCATTTTTGGCTGAAAAGGTTTTGGGTTTTCCGTTCCTTCTGAACTGGGGGCTTTCCAAGGGCGCCGGGGCCCCTAGGGCGGGCGAGGTATCTTTACACACCCAGCAGCGCGTGTGTCTCCGTGCCTGTGCATGCGTGCGTGTTTGTGTGCACGTGACTGCGAGAAGTGGGCTTTGAGCACATGGCTTACACACTCAACGAGGAGGCGCGTGCGGCCGAGCAGGTGGGCGCAGGTCTGCAGTCTCGGGCGGCTGGGGGACCCTCCGCCCAGACCTGCGCCCTCCACGCCAGGCCAGGGCGCGGCAGGGCGGGCGCAGGGAGGAGAGGGGCGGCCGGGCCACCGGGCAGCAGCGCCGCCTGGCAGCGTCAGGCAGGGTCCAGGTGACGTGCTCGGGGGGTTGGGGGACCTTTTCTCTCTCCTGCTGGTGCGCTCAGAGCGGAGACCTCGGGAGGGGTGCGGAGGGCTGAGGAGGTCCCGGAGGCCACCGGGCGGGGGGGCGGGGAGGACACGGTGGGCGGGGCGCTCCTCCCACAATCCAGTCCCGGCGGAGCTGACGGCGACTTCCGTCCGGCCTCACCGTCTCAGGGACGCGGAAACCGAGACCGGGGACGGCGCGCGCGTGAGAGGCGCCCGGACGCCCAGGTACGTGAGGTTCCCTCCGCGGCCGGCACGGGGACGGTTGGGCCGGCGGTTGCGGCCGGGACTGAGACCCGCCGCGGCCACTGTGACGCACTGCGCGGCCTCCCGGGCTGACGGGCGGCGTGGCGCGGCGGGGGCGGAGCGAGCGCGGGAGGGCGGGCGGGGCGGGGCTAGCGGGGCGGAGCCGGGCGAGGCCCCGCCCCGGGGCCGGAGGAGCAGGACGCTACGGAGCAGGCGCGTCCGCCGCCGCCGCCGCGCGCCGCTGCCGCCGCCGCCGCCACCGCCGCCGCCGCCGCGCCGCCGCCAGCCCTTCTCCCGAGCCGCCGCCGCGGCCGCCATTTGCACGGGGACCCCGGTGACAGGGGCTCGGCGGAGGGGCGGAGGGGCGGAGGGAGGGGGTGGGCCGGCGGAGCCCCCGAGGGCGGGAGCGACGCGGCCGGCGCCGGCCGGGCTCCCTGTGCGACCGCGCCGCCCGTGGCGGGCCCGGAGCAGCAGCAGCAGCAGCAGCAGCGGCAGCAGCGGCAGCCGCCGAGGCCGGGCGTGCGCCTGAGGCGCGGCGGCGGCGGCGGCGGCCCTGCGGGCGGCCGGGAGAGGCGGGGGCAGCGGCCGCCGCCGTTTGATGGATCCGAGGATCGCCTGGTTCCAGCCAGAGCAGCTCGGACCGTCCAACAGTCTGTGGATGCAGATCTGGGAGACGACCCAGGGGCTGAGGAACCTCTACTTCAACCACCACTGTCACAGCAGCGGCGGCGCGAGCGGCGGCGGCGGCAGCACGGCCACCGGCGGGAGCGGCAGCGGCAGCGGCAGCCCCAGCGGCGCGGCCCCGGCCCCGGCCCCGGCCGGCATGTACCGCTCCGGGGAGCGCCTGCCGGGCGGCCACGCGCAGCCGGCGGAGCAGCGGGACTTCTTGCCCCTGGAGACGACCAACAACAACAACAACCACCACCAGCCCGCGGCCTGGGCCCGCCGGGCTGCCACGGGCCCCTCGGCATCCCCGTCCCCCTCGGCGTCCTCGTCCCCGCGCTCGTCGGCCGCCGGCCCCGCCGCGGAGCCGGGCGACCCGGCCTCGGGCAGCAGCAACAAGAGGAAGCGCGACAACAAGGCCAGCACCTACGGACTCAACTACAGCCTGCTGCAGCCCAGCGGCGGGCGGGCGGCGGGCGGCGGCCGGGCGGACGGCGGCGGGGGCGTGTACAGCGGGACCCCGTGGAAGCGCAGGAACTACAACCAGGGAGTCGTGGGGTGAGTGGCTGCCCTGCGGCCTGGGGCCCGGTCCTTGCCAGCGCGCTGCCGGGCACACGCCCACAGAAGGGGGGTTGGGGGAGCCCGGGCGGGGCCACCCCCTCGCCTGCCTTCGCTGCTGCTTCGGAGGGGGCTGACGGCCGCCCCTTCAACCCTGCTCCATCCACACCTCCCCATCACCCTCCTTGGCGGTCCACGCCTTCCCCCTCGCCCGCTCCGCCATCCACACCCTCCGCTCCCCTCCCTTAGTCATCCACACTCTCCCTCTTAACCGTCCACAGCTTCCCCGACCCCCCTTATCCATCCATTCTTTCCTCCCATCCCCCTGTCACACACACCTTCCCCGATTCCCCCTCCAGTCCTCCCCACCTCGCTCCCATCGTCACACCCCAAGATGAGCTTGCTTAGCAGAGGCAGATCATTCATTCCCCGAGAACATTCCCGGGTTAGTGCCTTTCTCGATGGAACAGGACCTAGAGGTGCTTTTCTTGCCAAGAATAGAAACATCTAGAAGCTCCTCCCCCTCCCCAATCCCAAACAGCAGTCGTCAGCCTTGTAAATCTTTGCCTGCTGTTGACCCTTTGGCCCTTCGTTTCACTTTTTATTTTTAAGAAATTCCGTGTGTTAGCGATGCCTTGTTCCGTGGGGACTGAGGAATGGGGTGACAGCTAAGTTTAGGCTGGTGGAGGTGGTGAGCTCTTCCTCTGAGGCCGATAGAACTTTCTGGGAGTTCATGGTCCTTGGACCCTGCTTCTGTCTGTAAAGTTGTCATCCTGACAGAGACAGCCAATGCTTTTCATTCTAGTGGATAATTTTATGCTAATGAGTGAGTGTTGCACCACTAATGACTGTTTAAAGGTCATCTGTTACAAAATGCAGTCCTACCTGACCCCTAGTGAATCGTGTACATAGACAGGGAATGTTTTCAGGTAGATTTCTCTTCTGGAAAAGTGCCTGGGCTGGAATAGGTTACTGAGTCTTTTTTTTTATTTTTTATATTTTTGGGGGAGGTGGCATTTTTGTTTGTGTCTGTATGTGTTTACCTGGAATATGGAGAATGAGCTTTCCAATTGCTTTTCACTTTTCAGCTCCTGTTTTACATTGGGGGCTACAGTAGGCAAATGAATTCACTATTAGCAATCCCTTGTGAAACCTGTTCTTAGATTCCCCCATTCAGATCTGCCCTGTTTTGGCAAGCAAAGACAGCTCTGTGTACCTTTTTGAGTTGGTGGGTTCCATCTGCTTCTAGTGGGCTGGTGTCTGCTGTGTGCTACTATTACAACTCCCACTTTTTATGGAGAATGCAGCCGAGCGTGTTAAGACTGCTATGGGGGACAGGCACCTGTCAGACCGGTCCTCACTTTCCCCAGGTGAACCTTTTAGGGTTGAGTCCTCCGCTGGGGAGCTTCAGGGGCGCTCTCCATGGTCGTCACGTTTTAATAAAAGGCTCATGGTTCCATCCTGTTAGTATTTCCAAGAGGCTGCGTAAACCTGTGGCTTAGTGACCAGCAAATGGATATTGAAGGATTCTGGTAGTTTCGTTTCACGGGAACAGGCTCCAGTTAAGTAACCACTGTCAACTAAAACCTTGAAGTTCCCTAATTTTGCTTTACTGAAGCTTCTGCGTATGTGTCTAACAAAGATTTATTTTCAGTCCCAAATGCTGGCCGCCTCTCTTGCTGATAGATTAGAAACTGTCCTTTCTTCTGTTTGCTATTTATTGTCGAGGATACTGTAAAAGGGTCACATTTGAACTTGAGTAGCGGCAACATGGTCAAATATTATATTGCCCTCGAAGGGATTAAAGAGAGGAATTTCTATTTCCCAGAGGGATTACTGTTTAAAAACTGATTTTAAACCTATTTTGAGACGGCTCATGGCTTTACTAGACTTCCCATTCTTTTGCCGCCGCCTCTAGAGGATGTCAGCTGTTTAAAATTTTTTTGTTATGTCAAGCGATTCCTAAGAGTGTTTTCGTAAGAGTGTCTGGGTGCTTAAAAATTCTTGTTTTGATTTATGGATCCTTAATTCTTGACTTTTACGGAAGTTTTTTATTTTTAATACAAATGTTTTAAAACTCTGAATTCAGAGTGCTATGTTGTGCTATTCTGAGATGAAACATAGTAAAACTGTTGCCAGCATCCTGAGTTGTTGAGATGTGACTGACATTTAGCTATTAGGTTAACAGATCGTGGTGGTCCCTGGCCTCTGAGCTGGCAGTGCAGATAGGGAGGGGAGAGAGAAGCACAGGAACCGTGGACTAGGACTGTGGGTCAGCCGTAAACACTGTCTCGCATCTCCCTTGATCCCTCTGGCTTCTCTGCGTTGGCCAAGCTGGTTGACCTCTCTGTTGCCGGCTTCTTGATTTTTTTCGATCCCTCCTCTGAACTCTGGAAGTACTTGCTTCATGCTCTTGGCATAGCTTGCTTACTTAGGTTTACTGTTCCTTTGATGTATATGTTTCTTCTTACCCACTAGGTCACCAGTTAAGATAGGAATGTCTTAGATATAGAGGAAGTTATTTGGACTTCATCCTGAAGTCTTCACAGACCTCTTTCCACGTTCAGCTCACCTGGGCTCACCGCCGTGGCCTCTCTCCGTGCGCCCACAGACCCAGGGGCTTGTTTGCTTTCCTTTTCTTCTCTTCAGAGTTGCTTTCACTTACTTTTGCTTGGCATTCATTTTTCTCCAAGGCTCACTGTGGCGTAGGAAACAGTCCACCTGCTCCTTCCGGTTGACCTCGAAAATGAGCCATAAACCTTTTTCTTTGCAAAGATTTAATTGATCACCATGGAGAAATAAGTGAGGACGAAAAGCAGCAAACAAACTTACGGAGATTCAGAGTCCTGGGTCCGAGCCCCAGTGTCCCGCAACTTCCTGTGGAAGCGCTTGGTGCTTGTCCAAGCTCGTGAGGGGAGGTTTGTGTTGGCCGCGCCACCAGCTCTCGAGATGCTTCTTCAAGGCTTGGCTGACTTGTTTAACATGATGCTTTGGAGTGCGCATTTGACCATGGGACACCAAGAAGACCCCGTTGGGAGACTTGGGTTTAAGAATGGGGACAGGAGGAAGAATGCATGCGAGCAGCACTTCAGCCCAAGAATGGAGAGGAATCTGAGTCACTTCATGGACTTAATAGTCGCTCCGTAGCCTTGACCTTGAGTGACTAGGGAAATGCTGGTGTTATTATTGAAAACAAGGATTAGGACCATTGATTTGGAGCGAAAGATAGGGTGATGTTAGGTGGAACTGTCCAGCAGGGAGCTGAAGTTTGGGGCTCAGACATAGTCGTCTTTACTGTGCAGGGCAGCGTCCGTCCTTCCTTACGTACCATGTACGCTCGTCATGGCCAGTCCAGGATGCTGACGCCGGCTTCAGCCCTGGCATTACGGCCTTTTCCTCCTCATTTCCACACGCCGTGGTCAGTGGGATTGGCGCTCGTGCTGGGCTCCAGAGTGGTCAGGCAGGTTAACATGGGTTGAGTGCAAAAGAACTTAGAGGCCTTACTCCAAGTGCTTGATTGAAGTATGATTTCTGTGTGTTTGCAGATGTCACCCACAGTAACTCTGTGGTGAACTGAAACCTTCAGGTGATTGAGTTTTGCAGCACTGGGGACTGAAATGTGCTTTCAAGAAGACATTAAGTTTCCTGCAGTGTAGATTCTACATTAATAGTGTAATTCACATTTGAGAATTTCCTCAAATCTCGTATACTGTGTTCAGCTAAGTTAATTTCATGGCACGACTCATCTTCCTTCCAAACTGTGTGACTAGTGAACGCTGTTGCTGTCAGAATTATTGACGTGTCAGTGTCTGGAATCTTTTTCATCTTCCATTAAGTTTTTAGCTGTTGAAACAGTGAGCGAATAGTTTTTTGAGTCTACTCTGTGTTCACACAGAAGGTTTAGTATATTGCAGGAAAGGAAGGATGAGAAAGGGTTACTAGAAAAGTCTAAGGCAGGGAGGAAGTGGAGTGAGTGTGAGAACAATTCTGGTTCTGGGGTGATAGTGGCCTAGCGTCACAGCTCCCTGCGTGACCCCCTGCCAATGAATCCTAGTGTTAGGAGTCCAGAGGGGTCCATGTGAAGAAAGTTCAAGGGCACCCTTGCTGATGTTGGGTTGTCACATGGTTGTGGTTAGATGCTCTTACACCTGCTGACGCTGAGAGGAGTTGAACCGTTTTTTCTATGGAGGAGAGAAAAGCCATTGTCAGACTGCGCTTGGCTTTCCCTTCTCCCGCCTGTCGGATCCGTTACAGTAACACTTAGTGAAACTATTTCTGGATCACACCCACGGCACTGGAGAGTGTGTGTTGAGCACTCACGCACACACAGGTGTACAGTAATCTCAAAGGGGCTGTAGGCCAGAGAGGATGCTGATCTGAAAAACTATGGTCCAGCCCGGACAGCTCAGCCTGCTGGAGGAATTCAGAGGGTCACCTGTAGACTCTCCTTTCTACCCCTCAGAATGTGCTCGGGACTCAACTGCCACCGAACGAACACCCAAAAGGCTTCACAGTCACTTTGCCAATTTAAAAATAACAGGGAATTATTTTTTCTAAGATGATATTTATCCAAGTTGAGGATGTCCTTAAGCTAGCTAGACTTTCCATTATTTTGGACCCAAATAGCAGGGGATACGTTTATTTCCATCCTATAAGTTACTTGATGATATAAGAGACTTTTGTGTGCTCGGGGCTTTGGGCCACATGGAGATTTGAGTTAAAGATTTCCGAGAGGCTGAACATGCAGGTGTGTGTGTTTGCACTGACTCCTTATTCAGTCGAACCATTTTGAGTCTGAAAAAAACCTTGCCAGGTGCCTGAGGCTTCATGGTGAGGATCTGGTAACTTCACTCAGGACTTTAGCTAAAGCCTCGCTTTCTGCCGAAGTAGTTTGAATAGTTTGCAGAAACCCGTATTTTCAAATTGCTCGATGAAATCAAAGTGCTCTTGGTAGCCTTTTTATCGAGTTCGAAAATGCTGTTAAACCTTTCCTGTTTGTTGTATTAATCTTCTCATGAATGAATAGCCCCGCTTTTTTTTTTTTACATTTTATTTTGAAATACAGATTCACAGAAATTTGCAAAAAAATAGTACAGCAGATCTCATGTTCCCTTCACCTAGTTTGGTGAAATGATACCATCTTACACAACTATGGTTTAATAGCAAAACCAGGAAATTGACATTATTATAATCCATAGCCTTATTCAGATTTCACCAGCTTTATATATGTACTCATTTGGGGATACAATTGTGACTTGAAAAGGGCCTAATTTTCACGTTGTACTTCGGTTTTATTCTTAGCAGTATCATTTTAACTTCTTCTTTATTTTATCTTTGAAGTACTTTGCAGGGCTTCCTTTACATGTCTCATTTTTAGAAACTAGTTAGAAACCAGTATGAAGTAGAGCTTTATTTTCATTCTCTAAAAACATGCAAAAGAGAGCTACGGAGTCGCTTTCAGAATTCCGAGTCCTCCTCTCGTGTAATGGTTCAACTTTACTTGCTGTTGGCTTGGCTCTATTTTGGGGACTGTACCCTGTGATTAGTGGCGGTCGTTAAGTTTTTTACAGCATTTTTGTATCTGCACGATGCTTTCAGACTGTGTGGAATAAATACTCTAATCTTCAGATCTATCCTAGAATAAGCTGTATTTCTTCAGAACCATTTTCTGGACTGAGAATGGGACCCGGTCTCTAATAAGAGACAACAGTCATCGCTGTTTCGATTTTGTCAAAATAACATAATTTTCGGCCCCATTAAGTATTGACCACCAAAGCCAGAATAAGAATCCGTTAGGTTTGTGGTTGTGGAGTGTAAAAAGTTAATTTGCAGTAATTTGGCTTTCATAAAGTTCTAGGTCTGTGATGTGGTTTGAAATTTTGATGCTTTTATTCCCAGAAGTTAGTAATTCACCTTTTATTTTCTTCTTTGTATGAGGTGCTAAAACTCCTGTTCTTTAGAATACTTGTTTTTAAAATCCACATATATTTTGTATAATAAATGCTACTGTTGAAAACCAGAAAATACAGCTAGACCAAAGTAAGAAACAAATAGCCTCTATAGTACCACTACTAGGGTAGCTACTGTTAACATTCGATGTAAATGTTTTTAGACTTTTTAATAAATGTGTACATTATTTCCTTTCTTCTTTTTATCCGTGTGGACTCCTACTGTGGGTATACTTAAAATTTCTTTTCCAAGTTAAAGAATTAAATATATATCACCTCACACCTGTGAGAATGGCTGTTCTCAAAAAGACAAGAAATAGCACGTGTTAGCGAGGATGTGGAGAAAAGGGAACTCTTGTGTGTGTTGGTGGGCCTGTGATTTGGTGCAGCCACCGTGGAGATCAGCATGGAGGTTCCTCAAAAAATTATGAATGGGGTTACCATGTGACCCAGCGATCCTGCTTCTGGGTATTTATGTGAAGAAAATGAAAATACTAACTTGAAAAGCTGTCTACACCCCCATGTTTATTGCAGCATGATTTACAGTAGCTAAGACGTGGGGACAACCTGTATCCATCGAGAGATGAATTGGATAAAGAAAATTTGACACACACACACACACACACACACACACACACACACACAGTGGAATATTATTCAGCCATGAAAAAGAATGAGCCTACGGCTGTGCCACCGTAAACAAGACAGATCCCATCTGATCTCGGAAGCTAAGCGGGGTCGGGCCTGGTTAGTACTTGGATGGGAGACCACCTAGGAAGACCAGGTGCTGCAGGCATAAAAAATAAAAAATAGGGGATTGTAAGCTGACAAGGTCCTTGCAATCTGTGAGGTCAACCAAGGGTTGCCTCACCTAAAAAAAATAAAATAAGTAAAATAAGTTTAAACAAACAAACAAACATAAATAAATAAAGAGCGAGCCTGCCATTTGTGACAATATGGATGGACCTTGAGGGCACTATGCTAGGTGAAATGAGTCAGAGAAAGACAAATACTGTATGATCTCACTTATAGTTGTAATCTAAAAACAAAAAACACAAGCTTACACATTCAAAGAACAGATCGGTGTTTGCTGAGGTGAGGTATGGGGATGGGCAAAAAGGGTAAATGGGGTCAAAAGCTACAAATTCCAGTTATAAAATGAGCAGGGCCTGGGGATGTCATGCACAGCGTGGCGATAGTTAGTGATACTGTCGTGCGTATTGAAAGTGGCTAAATCTGAAAAGTTCTCCTAGAAAGAAAAGGAGATCATGTATGGTGACAGATTTTAGCTAGACTTATTGTGGTGATCATCTCTCCATATGTACAAATATCAAATCATTATGTTGTATACTTGAAGCTAATACAATTATGTCAATCATACCTCAATTTAAAAAATAAATTTTAAAAAATATATTTTTAAACAACAGAAATTTATTCTCTCACAATCTGGTGGCCAGAAGTTAGAACTGGTTTTATTTTAGGATTGTTTTCTTCTTTGGGAGAAGGGCATAAGACTATTTGGGCATACTTTTTTGACTTAAAAAGTCGTAACAGTATGACAAACATCTTTCCATGTAAAATGTATTTCTCCATATTTCAGCTTTTCAGTTCCCCATCACCTTTAGTATGCCTGTGTACCTGCTGTGTGCGGGCATGGCAGTACTGACTGAATACACCTTAATTTATTTCACCCATCTTGGGCTGGGCGTTTAGTTTGTTTCCAATCCTTTTTGTTTTGTTTCATTTTTTTTTGTTGTTGTTTTGTTTTAATAAAAGACATGCTGAGCCTTTGAGCCAAACAGGATTACTTCTTTTATTTTTCTACTTGTTTTTATAAGATACAATTCACATACCAATCAGATTCACCTTTTTAAAGTGTGCTGTTCAGAATATTGCAGGGTTGTGTAACCATCACAGCTGTCAGATTCTAACACGTTTTTGTTGCCCCAGAAAGAAACCCTGGACCCAGAGTTACTCCCCACTCTCGCCTTCCCCCTTAGCTCCTGGCAACCTCATACCGACTTTTTGTCTGTGTAGATTTAGTGTCCTGAATGTTTCATAAGAATGGAGTCATGTAGTATGTGGCCTTTTGTGCCTGGCTTCTTTCACTTAGCCTGATGTTTTCAAAGTTCATCCACCAGTAGCATGTGCCAGGACTGCTTTTTATGGCTGAATATTTCGTCGTATGGATACACCACATTTCTTTTATCCTTCTAAGTGATGGACATTTGGCTCGTTTCCACTTTTTGGCTACTGTGAATAATGCTGCTCTGAACATTCGTGTACAGGTTTTTGTGTGGACATATGTTTTCATTTCTCTTGTGTAAATACCTAGCAGTGGAATTTCTGGCTCATAAGAAGTAGCTGTAACATTTTTCATTTCCACTAGCAACATATGAGGTTTCCAGTTTCTCCATATTCTTGGCAACAGTTTGATTTTCTGTCGTTTTGATTACGGTCATCCTGGTGGGTGTGAAGTGGGTTCTCATCGTGGTTTTGATGTGCATTTCCCTGATGCCGAATGATGTCGAACATCTTTTCATCTGCTTGTAGGCCATATGTATATCTTCGGGGAAATGCTCTTCAAATCCTTTCACCGTTTTTGTAATTGGGTTGTCTTTTACTGCTGAGCGGTAAGAGTTCTTTTCTTATGCTTGATGTAAGACTCTCATCAGATAGACGATTTGCAGATTTTTTCTCCCATTCTGTGGATCGTCATCTTACTCTCTTGAGAGTGTCCTTTGAAGCACAAAGGTTTCTTTTTTCTGTTTTACACATTCCAGTTCATTTTCTACTTGTGACGTAGGTCATATCTAAGAAATGTTGCCAAAAATTGACCCCTCTGTGTCCCTAGGAGTTTTGTAGTTTGAGCTCTTACGTGAGGCCTTTGATCCAGTTCGAGTTCATTTTTATATGTTGTCATTCTTTTGCCTGTGTGCATCCAGTTGTTCGAGCATTTGCATTTTCTAGAACATCACATAATTGAAATCATACAGTATGTGGCCTTTCCACATTGTCTGCTTTTACTTAGCATTATGCAGTTAATGTTCTTTCATACTTCTGACTTGGTGGCTTATTTTTTAATCGCTGACTCATACTCCATTATATGGGTGCACCAAAGTGTGTTTATCCAGTTACCTGCTGAAGGACATCTTGGTTGTTTCCAGTTTGGGCAATTGTGAATAGGACTGCCATAAACACCTGTGTGCAGGTTTTGTGTGGACATAAGTTTTCAGCTCAACTGGATAAATAGCAAGGCGTGTGATTGCTGGGTTGGATGGTAAAAGTATGTTTAGTTTAGTAAGAAACTGCCAAATTATCTTCCGCAGGGGCTGTACTGTTTCTCGTTCCCTCCAGGTACGCATGGGAGTTTCTGTTGCTCCACATCCATGCCAGCATTTAGTATTGTCAGTGTTTTGGATTTTGGCTCTTCTTGGAGGTGTATAGTGGTACCTAGTGATTTTAATTTGCAATTTCTTAATGGCACATGATATCGAGTGTCTCTTCATATGCTCATTTTCCATTTGCATTTTCTTGGGCGATAGTTGTTTGCTCTGGCTGATAACTGTGATTGGTGGTTTGTGTGTGGTGTCTGCTCATGTCTTTGCTCATTTTTTAATTGGATTATTTTCTTATTGTTGCGTTTTAAGAGTTCTTTGTATCTTTTGGCTACTAGTCCTTTATTAGATACGTTTTGTAAAAATTCTCTCCCAGTCTGTGGTTTGCCTTTTCATTCTCTTGACAGCGTCACGTGCAGAGCGCGAGTTTTACCTCTAATGAAGTCCAATTGAGCAATTTTTTCTTTCATGGATTGTGCTTTTGATACTGCGTCTAAAAAGTCATTGACAAACTCAAGGTTACCTAGATTTTCTCTTACGTTATCTTCGAGGGATTTTATAGTTTTGCGCTTTACATTCAGGTCTGTGCTCCATTTTGAGTGAATTTTTATAAAAGATAGAAGACCTGTGTCTGGATTGATTTGTTTAGCGTTGCATGTGAATGCCGGTTCCTCCAGTGCTATTCGCCAGGAAGACTGTCTTTTCTCCTTTGGGTTGCTGCGTTCCTTGGTCACAGGTCCGCTGACTGTAGGTCTGTTTCCGGGCACTCGGTTGGCTTCCACTGAAGCATTTGTTCTTTCACGAGGACCACGCTGTCTGATCACTTTAACTTCTTAGTAGGTCTTGACGTCTACTCGTGTTAGACTTCCAGCTTTGTACTTCTTCTGTATCGTGTTGGCTATTCTGGGTCTTCTTCCTTCCCATATAAATTTTAGAATCAGCTTGTCGATATGCATGAAATATCTCGCTGGAATTTTGATTGGGATTCCATCGAATCTGTAGATCATGTTGGGGAGACATGACAACGACAGCTCGACAATATAGAGTTTTCCTATTTATGTCCCTGGAATAACTCTCCGTTTCTTTATATCTTCTTTGATTTCTTTCATCAGAGTTTTGTAGTTTTCTTCATGTAGCTCTTGTACATATGTTGTTAGATTTATTCCTAAATATTTCCATTTTTTTGATGCTGATGCAAATGGCATCATGTTGTAAATTTCAAATTCCTATTGCTTAATGCCGGTATATAAGAAAGCATTTGACTTTTGTTTATTAACTTGTATCCTGCAACCTTGCTATAATGGCTTATTAGTTCCAGGAATTTTTTCTGTTGTTTCTTTGAGATGCTCTACATAGATAATCACATCATTAGCAAAGAAAGGCAGTTTTATTTCTTCTTCCCCAATCTGTGCACTTTTAGTTCCTTTTCTTTCTTATTGTATTTGCTAGTACTTTCCAGGTGGTATTGAATACGAGTGGTGAGTATAGACATCTTGCATTGCTCCTGATGAGGGGTAAAACATCTCACTTAATATCATTAAGTATGATGTTCACCATACGATTTTGGTATGCATTCTTGAGGAACTTCCTGTTCCAGTTTACTGAGAGCTTTTGATTGATGTTGAATTTTTTCAAGTGCTTTTTCCGTATCTATCAATATAATCAAAGGATTTTTATTTTTAGCCTTTGATCTGATGGATTACCTACATTTAGTTTTGAATGTTGAACCAGACTTGCTTACTCCAATGAATCCCATGTGGTCACAGTGTATAATTCTTTTCATACATTGTTGGATTCAGCTAATATTTTGTTCAGGATTTTTACATTTGCGTTCATGAAAGATACTGGTCAGTACTTTTTCTTTCTTGTAATGTCTTTGTCTGGTTTTGGATTTAGGGTAATGCTGGCTTCATAAAATGATCTAGAAAGTGCCTCCTCTGTTTCTGTCTTCTGAAGAGATTGTAGAGTCTTGAGATAATTTCTTTCTTAAACCTTCGGTAGATTTCACCAGTGAACCAATTTGGGGTTGGTGCTTTGTGCTTTAGAAAGTTATTTATATTGATCAATTCATCTTAATAGGTATAAAAAGGTCTGTTCAGATCGTTATTTTCTCCTTGTGTAAATTCTGGCAGATTGTTTCCTTCAAGGAATTGGTCAGTTTCACCTAGGTTATCAAATTTGTGGGCATAGTCATTCATAGTATTCCTTTATTATCCTCTTAATGTTCCTTCTCTCAGTAGTAATGGCCCTTTTGTTTCTGATGTTAGTAATTTGTATCTTCTCTCTTTTTTTCGTAATTTGGCTAGAGGTTTATCAATTTTATTAATCTTTTAAAGAATCAGCTTTTGGTTTCATTGATTTTTCTCTCTTGATCCCTTTTTTTCATTGACTTCTGATTTTAATTATTTTCTTGTCCTTACTTTGAATTTAATTTGTTCATCTTTTATTAGTTTCCTAAGGTAGAAACTTAGATAATTGATTTTTAGATCTCTCTTTTCTAATACTTGCATTCAATTTGCTATATATTTTTCTCTAAGCACTGCTTTCCCTGTCTCCCACAGTTTTGATAAGCTATATTTCCATTTTCATTTAGTCAGAAATATCTCTTGAGACTTCTTCTTTGACCCATGTTTTATTTAATCTCCAAGTAGTATGTGTATAATCTCCAAATATTGTATTTTAGGATTTTCCAGCTATTATTTTTTTTTGTAATTTATTTCTAGTTTAATTTTATTGTGGTCTCAAAGCATAGTTTGTATGATTCTATTTTAAATTTCTTAAGGTTGTTTTCTGGCCCAGAATGTGGTCTGCTTATGTTTTTTTTTTTTTTTTAAAGAAATGCTGATGATGTACAGTTCTCTCATCTTTATTGTATATGACTTCAAAAAAACATACTGCTAAAATCAGAACAAAGCAGCCTGAGCGTTCATTAATGGATGAATGGATAAACAAAAAGTGGTATATACGCATAATGGAATATTATTCACTCTTAAAAAGGAAGGAAATTCTGACAACATGAGTAAACCTCAAAGATATGCTAAGTGAAAAAAAAAACAAAAAGGCCAGTCAAAAAGGACAGATATTGACTGATTCTACTTCAATGGGTACCTAGAAGTGGTCAAATTCATAGATACAGGAAGTAGGATAGTGGTTGCCAGGGTTAGGGAGTAAAGAGAATGGGGAGTTAGTGTTGATGGGTGCAGAGTTTCATTTGGAGAAGATGAATAAGTTCTGGATGGGAGTTTTATGCACTATAAATAAGTTCTGGAGATCTATACAGCATAGTGCCTATAACTAATAATACTGTGTTGTATACTTGAAATTTACTAAGAGGGTAGATCTTACGTTAATATTACATAAAAAGTTTATAAAGGGGGTAGGAGGGGACTTTGGGAGGTGACGGGATGTGTCTGGCTTTGATGGTGGTGATGGTTTCACAAATGTATACTTGTCCTCAAACTCAGCGAGTTGCATACATTAAGTATTAAATATTTTCTATGTCGATTATACTTCAGTAAGTGGTTAAAAAAAAGTTCTGTAGATGGATAGTGGTGATGATTATATCACAGTGTGAGTGCAGTTAATGCTATAAAACTGTATGCTTAAAACTGGTTAAAATGTTAAATATTATGTATGTTTTACAACAATTTTTAAAAATGGAAAAAAAGTTTTAAAATAAAAATGTTGACAAGGAAAAGGTTAAAGAGTTACTTTAAAAATTCTAATCTTCCAAATGTTCGTATTTATTTTGAGACTTATGCAACTAGTTTAATGTTCATTTGTGATCGATCCGATAAAACATAATTACGTTCCATTAGGATTTCTTCTAGTGTGTTGAGGAATGAGATTTTTATGTAGACCAGCACCAAAGTGTATATGTGTTGAATCTTAAACTTGCAGAAGATATTCATGCATTTGTTTAAGGTCCATTCTGCTGTTGACTGGTTTGATTTGTAGCCACGTGGTGGAATCATCGTGGGCTTTGAGGTGAGAGGGTCTTCAGACGTCCTTCATTCCAATCCTTTTTTTAAGAATTGATAATTCGAACCCAGAGAGGGTTACATGACTTTCCCAAGTGTCACAGCTAATGAAGTGGTTTTATCTTTACCTGAAACCAGGGCTCTGAGCACTGACAGGTCTCGGTGAACCGAGACTCTGGTCCTCCTGTCAGCCTAGCTGTGTGATGTCCAGTACACCCAGGGCTTGAGGTCACCCCCTGTGACCTCCTCCCCTAAGAAACATCCTACAGCCCGTGCAGGGGATGTGCAGGGACCGCTGCTGAGGACTTGAGAAGGGCAAGGCCCACACCCGCTACTTCACAGCAGGCGTCTCGGTCTGAGGAAGTTAAAACACAGTTCTGCTGACTGGCCCCGCCTCCCAGAGGTTCTGGTTGAACAGGTGTATAGGGGGCGATGGCTCTCACGTCTTATTTTTAAAAATAATAATCATATGCAGCACAGGTTGAGAAATACTGCTTCAAGATATTTTCAAGCATGGGTTCCCAAACCTGGCTGATTGTCATAGTCCCCTGGGAGCTCAGAACCCTCAGACCCGGGTGCTCCAGAGGGACTTGGGTCAGAGGGGAGCCGAGATGCTGGAGTCCTCTGAGGTTACGCTCGGGGTGCACCAGCCTGGCGTCCCTGCTCGTTTTTCTGTATTGATCAGAACCAGGCCTGGAGAGTGAAAGAACTTGAGAGTGGCTTTGTGGGCAAGAGGCTTCATTTTAACGAAGCGAAGTTCGGCTCAGGCCGTGTAACACTATTGTTTTTTTTTGGATTAAAAGTAAAAATGCTTACTAAGGAACTTGAGATTTTGTGTAAGAGTTTTTACAAACTAGGTCTTGTTCGAAAAGTGCTTTTTTTTCTTTTTTGGGCGGCGAGGGGGTCTGGGATTGTTTTTAAGCAAGGAAGAGTATTGGTATTATGGGGGAGCTCCAGAGGGACCTGTGCTTAGATGTGAGAATGTGCCCTTTGTCGATTGGATTCCTGTCTTCACAGAGATTCGAATTTCCTTAATGGAATATTAAATAAGTCAACACGCAATTTATGGTCCAGAGATTTTTCTTTAATTTTAGTTATGTAAGTAAGACATGAATTTATTCTCTTTCTGAAAACTTAACAAGTATTATGTAGAAGCTGGAGTCTCATGTGACCACCGTTCTAGCCCCAGCCCCCTTCTTGGAAGGAGCGATTGTCCCCAGTGTCCTGGATCCTTCCAGAACTTTTCCTGCCAGGTAGACTGACCTCAGAAAATACACATTTTGTAACCTTTGCTTTTTCCCACTTACTGTACCTCGGACATTTTTTCACATTGGTGTAAGTGCCGTGTAGCCTTTAGCCGTGTCGTAAGCCAGTTTCCCCTTGACGAACACAGTTTGTTTCCAAGGTTCGTGCCCCAGCTGCCTCCGTGTGCACGTGTGCCGACGGCTGGGGCCGGGGCCGGGCAGGTGCACGCCCAGGTGTCCTCCAGCGAGGCTGGGCAGAGGCGATGGTGTTTGAGTGAAAACGCAGAGCAGCAGAGCACGTGCTAGTGTGTGTTTGTAATTGTCATAAAGATACGGGGCGTTTGGGTTCGCTCTGTGGACCCTGCCTGTCTGTGTGCCCGGTGCCAGCGTGCTGGGTACTGACTTGGAAACATTTCTAAAAAATGCTGAATTAGGTTAGTGAGGTGAAGATGATTAACAGATAATGGTCGCCAGAATAAGCGTGTCAGAACAGCCAGCAACACGGAGAGAATGTGATGCGTGCTGCATTTTGGGGGGGCTCGCCTTTCTTGATGGTGTGAGGAACTTGAGGTTGTATGTTTAATAATTTTTCTTGTCTATTCGATCACCTCGACTATAAAATAACAAACTTGCCATTTCAAAGCTCTTCGTTGTAAGGTATAACTGCATTTGTCTCTGTCAACCCGTATTTTGTGATCCATTTTTGAAAATAATTTTGATCCGCACGAAAGGCCTGGGTGCTTCCCTGTCTGCACCTCGCACGGTGTTCCTCTGTGCCGACGGAAGCCGTGGACGCGGCTTTGGGGACAGTGGGTACGTACATCCTCCTCTGGCCACACACCGAGGGTGCTTAAGCGCCCGCCTGTTGTTGGACACCTAAGCTGGCCTCTCTTTTCTGTCGTGAGCAAAGCGCTACGCGCGTCCTTACATGGATGCTGTTTGCTTTGCAGCCGGCGTCTCCACCCGTGTTCCTCGCGACAGATCGCTGGGCCGGCTGCTTGTGTGCCGCCAGGGAGACTGCGGGTCGGCCGTGAGCGGGGACACTGCCCCGGCCTCTCAGGCCCCCTCCCCCGCCCGCAGCACGTGAGGTTCATCTCTCGCCTCATGTTCGTCCTGGTGCCCGGGTCGTGCGAGTTTTGCCCCACGGGTTTGTGGGCGTGTGTCCGCGATGTGAGGCGCGTGTGCGGGTGTCAGCTCTGGCGTCGTCCCGCCTCGGAGTTTCACCAGTGTGTTGGCACTGACATTTTTCTCATGCTCGTCACTTCGTTGCCGGGAAGTGAGGCAGCAGTGGGCCCGGCCCCGCCGAACGTCGGCTGCTCGTCCTTGGCCAGAGGATCACGTGCCCAGGGACGGGGTGAGGTGAACGGCTCGGCGGTTCCAGAAATGGGCTCCCTCAGGAATGGTTAGTGGCAGGACATGTAGGCTCCTAGGTAAGGAAGTGAAGGGCGAAAGGCTTTCTTTGTGACCTCCCGCGGACGCGTCATTACCCTGAGAAACCAGCAGTGCCCGGGAGCTGAGATGGGCAGGTGCAGGCAGGATCGGATTGTTTGCCCCTTAAAAGCTCTGAATGCCTTGGTGAGTGGTGCTCGGGTTCCCCGGTCCCTCGGGTCCTGATGTGATGCTGTCTGCAAGCGTTTCCGGTGACACTTCGCTTGCTCGTTACCTTGGTCCAGATGCTCAGATACCGGCTCTTTCTGACTCGGGTTCGTGTAAATCATTCGTTATCTGGACGGACGTGTCGCCTTTCCATCGACTTGTCGGCCCTCCTACCCTCTTACCTCGCTGTGTGGTGGCATGCGAGCCAAGGTAGAGTGTTTGAGGGCTGTCACGACGGCTCGTCCCGCCTCCCCGCACCCCCAACATAGCCTTCCTGAGATATAATTCACACACCATGTAATTCACCCGTGAGAGTGTACATTTCACATGGTTTGTGGTCTTTTCGCACAGAATAAGCATTAGAGCATGTCCATCACCCCCAAAAGAAATCTCGCACCCGTGAGCAGTTACTCTCCACCTTCCCCTGAACCCCAGCCCCAGGCCACCAGCAGTCTGCCTTCTGTCTCCACGGGTGCGCCTCTTCTGGACACTTCACGTCCGTGGAATCTCTGGTGGATGTGGCCCTTCGCGTCTGCCGTCCACGGTGCATAATGTCTGCAAGGTTCGTCCACGCCGTGGCGTACCCACGTCGCCCCTCACGTGGCTGACTGACGTCCCGCTGTGTGGCACACTCTGCTTATCCATGCATCATCAGTGATGGACACTTGGGTTGTTTGCACTTTTTGGCTGTTACGAATAATGCTGCTCTGGTCAGTTTTTGTGTGGGTGTGACATTTTCTGTTCTCTTGGGTAGGTGACCTGGCATTGTTTCCTTTTTTGGTTCTTAGTGTCATTTGAAGCCCAGTGTGCTTTCACATTTCCCATACTTACATGGAAACAGTGTTTTGGCTAACAAGAAGAAAAAACAAAACCTAGTTGTGTGTGCGTGCGCATGCGCAAAAGAAAGAGAGAGAGAGAGAGAGAGAGAGAGAGAGAGAGAGAGAGAGAGGGGGGGGAGGGAGAGGAAGAAGGAGGCGGAGAGAGAGGGAGGGAATAGGCTTATTTCCACCCGAATCTTACTTGCAATCTTGGTATAACTGGCCAAGTAGCAAGCACAAAATTGCAGTTGCTTTCAAGTTCCTGCCTTATTTAGGAATTTTTGCATTTTCTTTATTCTTCTTATTTATTTATTTTTTAGGCATGGCAATCCTTGGTTGACCTCACAGATTGCAAAAACCTTGTCAGTTTACAATTTCTTATTTTTTTCAAAAATTTTTTCACGCCTATAGCACCTGGTCTTCCTAGGTGGTCTCCCATCCAAGGACTAACCAGGCCCGACCCTGCTTAGCTTCCGAGGTCAGACGGGATCGGGCACGTGCATGGTGGCGTGGCCGTGGATTCCACCTCTCGTTTTTTCCAGGCAGTACAGCTCTTCAGATACACTGAGCTGCCTCTGGTCCGTCTCCCGGTTGTCCGCTCCTTTCCCAGAGGTGACCAGTCTTGCAGGCAGGTGTATGTCCTTCCCAGCCACGTTTTCATGCTCCCGTCTACCTGCGTTTACATCTGTAGCGGTATATACCATCAATGTCTGTATTTTTGAACACTACATAAATAGTTTAATCTTTCGTTCTAACTCTGTAGCAGTGTTTCTCAAATTAAGATCTTCACGAAATATTTTTTGCACATATCTAGTGTTAGCTTAAGTTTTTCTTATTGCGAAAAACAATATGTGAAATTTCCCATTTTAATCTTTTTCAAGCGTACGGTTCAGGGGTGTTCAATACAGTCACGGTGTTGTGCGGCCGTCACCACTCTTCGTTTCCAGAACTTTTTCATCATCCTAGACAGACGCTCTCACCCGTTAAACAATTCCTCCCCATCGCCCTCTCCCCCAGCACCTGGTAACTAGCCTCTGTTCTGTTTTCTCTAGGAGTTTGCCTGTTCTAGGCACTTCATGGAATCATGCAGCTTTGGTCCTTGGTGTCTGGCTTGTTAGTTCATTTAGCATAATGTTCTTAAGGTTCATCCATGTGATAGCATATATCAGGATTTCCTTCCTTTTTCAGGCTAATATTCCAGTGTATGGTTATATCACATTCTGTTCATCCATTTATCTTTTGATGGACATTTGAGCTGTCTCTACCTTTTGGCTATTCTGAATAATGCTGTGAACGTTGATGCATAAGTCTCTGAGTATCTGCTTTCAATTCTTTTTGATTTTATAGCTAAGAGTGAGATTGCTGGATCATGTGATAATTGTATGTTTACTTTTTGAGGAACTGCCAAACTATTTTCCACCACAGCTAAGTGATTTTCTATTCCCCTCAGCAGGGCAGGGAGATTCTGATTTTTCCACATCCTCTCCAACACTTACCTTCTGGTTTGTTTTTATTTGTTTATTTATTTGTTTAATAATCACTACCCTGATGGGTTGAAACAGTGTCTCGTGGTTTTGATTTGCATTTCTCTAATGACTAATGAAGTTGAGCATCTTTTCACATGCTTATTGGTCATCTGTACGTCCTCTTCAGGGAATGTCCATTCAGGTTCTTTGCTCATTTCTGAACTGGGTGGTTTGGTTCTTTTGTTGTTGAATTGTAAGAATTCTTCATGTATTTTGGATATTAATCCTTTATCCAATATATAATATGCAAATATTTTCTCTCATTCTGTTGGTTGTGTTTTCCTTGATAGTGTGTTTTGGCACACAAACGTTTTCAGTTTTGATGGAGTCCAGTTTATCTGTTTTTTCTCTTATTCAAGCAGTCATTACCAAGTTCACTGTCATTGACTCCCCAGTGTTTCTTTCTGAAAATTGTCTCATCTTACCTGGTAAGGTGAGGTCTTTGGTCCACTCTGGGTTAATTTTTGCACCTTCTGTAAGCTGAGGGCTGACCTCTGTTGTTTTGCGTGTGGATATGCAACTTCCCTGATCATTTGTTGAAGACTGCCCTCCCCGCTGGCTGCTCTTGGCACCCCGGCTTACGTTGTTTTTATTGTAACGTAAGTGTGGCACCCACGTATAAATTTCCTTATGCTTAAAAAGGTTATAAAAACAAAACAGATTAACAAATTAAATATAGATAAAACGACAGAGCCGGTATGGGACAGATGCTGCTCTGCTCAGCGTGAGCGTGGCGTGGCCTGCTGTGGGGTCGGGGTGCGTTTGGAAATGCCGTCGCCACTGGGCCGCGGGCTGACCCGGTTCCCTCACCCCTTTTCTCTCTTCTGAAAACCATGGAACTTTGCAGGGCTGCCGTTTGAGCGTACTCGGCGTGCGTGTGTTACACACGTGGAGGTCTTACTCCATTCCTGACCGTTAGTACAGACCAATTGGAATCCCATTGTTTGGCCCCAGCCGCATGGTAAACACGGCAGCTCACGTGGGCCGGGAAATTCCTGGGCGGTTCTGCGTTTCCGGGGAGGCATCCGGGCGATGCAGGCCAGGCGCGTGCGTGCTCGTGTTTTTAGAGTAATATCGAAATGAAAACACACAATTTGAAAATTCTCACAGAGAATGTACGCACTTCGAGATGTGTCTGCAGACTCACTGTGAGACCCATTTCTCAATGTTTGACAAACTTCAGCGGCTAAGACCTAGGCTGCTTATAAATTTAATTATTTTCCCTCAAGTTTAAACAGTTAAGTAGAGATGCTGACATTCAAGTTTGGCAGGAGGAGCCTGCTTTGCTGTTTGTTTGTTTTTCCTTTTTCTCTGGTAACCGCTTTTCGGGCATTGCTGCTCTCTGCTGCTGTGCTGCCTGCATGCTCCCAGGTGATGCCCCCAGGTGATGCTCCCAGGTGATGCCCCCAGATGATGCTCCCAGGTGATGCCCCCAGGGGACGCTCCCAGGTGCTGCCCCCAGGTGCTGTTCCCAGGTGCTGCTCCCAGGTGATGCCCCCAGATGCTGCTCCCAGGTGACGCTCCTAGGTGATGCTCCTTAGGTTCTTTCCTTTAGCTGCTGGTCCATATCTTTCTTAATTCCATTAACTTCGGTTATTCTCATTGTAACTTCAGTTTTTCTTATTGCTTATTTTTAGTGATTGCATCTTATTGCTCTTCCCCTTGAATACAACCAAAATAAAAGTGTGTATCCTTAATCTTAGGTCACACGGTGCATGTTTAAGAACAAATTTACTGCTGAAAATCTCTCAAGTGGCTTTTAGTACATTAGTTTCATTTTATGTGGTTAATATGACACTTGAATACTGTATCTTCTCACTGTTAAATTCTCAACTGAGTGTTCCTGTTTTAAGTAGTAGACTGCCAATTTGATGATTGGAAAATGTTAGGAGTTATGGTGAGAAAAGCTACGAAGAAATATTCCTTCGATTATAAATGCCTCTGGCATTTGTTTCTACTTGAAGATGACCTTTTCCTAATGTTTGTTTGAGGAGAGAACCTCTCACTTCTCCAGACAGGTGTGGGGGCAGGTGGCTAAGACCTGAGCTGAGACCCCATGGGGAAGATCCCCTTCAGCTTCTCCAGTGTCCCATTGCGTGGTGCAGTTCTCATTAGCGTGACCTCCTGTACGTGCCACCTAAAGTCAAACCCTTCTCTTCTACGCACGATATGAAGTAGTATCCTAATCTAAGGGCAGGATATGATAAAATATTTCTAATGAAAACAATGTGCAAGGCAATGCACAGAATACGCGGTGTAACTTGGTCGACTTGATCTATCAAGTTACTCTTGGATGTATCATGGAGCCTACCCACAGGGCAGCGTCAGCAAGCTTTGTCTGGAGATCGTAAATATTTTAAGCTTTGTCGATTCTGTGGTCTCTGTCTCAGCTTCTCAGCTCTGCTGGTGCAGTTCACGAAAGCAGCCATGACCATGTGCGAATGACCAGGCAAACTTCAAGTCTGTGCACTGTGATTTGAATTGCATGTAACCGACACCTATCTCAGAATGCTCTTCTGATTTCAGCCATTTGAAAATGTAAGAACCTTCTTCCTTGTGGGCCATTTACACATAGGAAGTGGGCCGGGTTTGGCCTGCGAGTGCAGTGTAGAGGAGTTAGTGGGTCTTAGAGGTGGTGTGGAACCCGCCTGATACATGGGGTATTTGTCAGCATACGTGGGAATTAGCTTTTTGGTTCAGGCAGGGGACCAAGGGTGAAGGGAGTCAGGTAGGCTCAGAGTCGGAGAAGATCCTGGAATCTCAGACGAGGTGTGTGTCTTATGTGACAGAGGTTAAGTGATTGGGTCAGCGTCTGACACAGTGCTCAGCGCATCGTCACCTCCCATCAGGGCTTGCAGGGCTGCTGGCGGCTGCCGTGTTAAGTGATTCTGCTGTTTGGGGGGCCCGTCATGCCCTCTCCTCGTCTGTGTGGCCTCACGAAGGCACAGCGGTGGGCCGGGGCCTCACAGAGCTGCTGGGCGGGCACAATGCCCATTTCACAGATGCAGATTCTGAGACCGAGGGAAGTTGGTAATTCCTGAAAGGTCACTCAGCTAGAAAAGTCTTAGTTGGGTTTTGCAAGTGATTTTACCTTGATCCTAATGGTTGGCATGTTCAAGTGAGGAGATCTGTTTTTTCAGATTTGGTTCTGTTGTTGATTTTCTGTGTGATCTTAGGGAAATCAGTGATTCCCTGTTAAAAAAAAATCTCTCAATGTGATGTATAGCATAGGTATGGTAAGAACTCTGTGTTGTGCTGGGCGGGTGCTACACTAATCGGGGGGACCACTTCATCAATTATAGAAATGTCTAACTACTAGGCTGTACACCTGTAACTAACACAAAATAATCCTGAATATCAACTCTCATTTAAAAACACAAAGCTTTTAAAGTAACTCCATGCCTTTCCATGGCTCGATGGCTCATTTCTCATTAGTGCTGAATAATATTCATTGTCTGGATGGTTATCCAGCCACCTGGAGGGCATCTGTGCTGCTTCCCAGGTTTGACAGTTATGCGTGAAGCTGCTGTGGACATCTGTGTGCAGGTGTTGTGTGGACGTAAGCTTTCAGCTCTCTCGGGTAAGTGCCGAGGAGCGTGATTGCTGCATCTCGCGGTCCGGGTCTGTTTAGTTTTGTGAGAAGCCGCCAGGCTGCCTTTGGCCGGGCCGTTCCGCAGCCCGCCAGACGGCTGAGGGCTCTGCTGCTCTGCGGGCCCCCCCCACCTGCATCGGTGTGCAGTGGCATCTCGTTGCTTTAACATGCGATTCCCCAATGACGCACAATGGCAGGTGTCTTTTCATATGCTTATTCGCCATCTGTTTTTTGTTTCTGTTTTCGAGGTGTCTGTTTAGGTCTTTTGCCCATCTTTTAATTGGGTTGTTTTCTTATTGAGTTTTAAGAGTTTTTTATATTTTGGGTACCAGTCCTTTATCAGACTGTGGTGTTTTGACTTCTGTGTAGAGGTTTTCTCCCGTTTTTGGCTTATCTCCTCTTTCTCTCGATGCTCAGAGATTTTTCTAATCGCCGGTGAAAAAGGCTCTTGAAAAGGGAGACAGAAAGAGGGCTTGCAGACTGGTGGCCTAAAGACTGGGTCAGACCTGCACACACGTTATGTGTTGCTTATATTGTTTTGTCTTGTTTATCTTTTGAAAATTATGGCAGAATTTTAAAATAAAAAATACCTACAAGTCAAGATTTCTTGCTTATCTTAGAAAATGGGAAGGGTTGGCTCACATTACTATGTGGCAGCAATTGGCCAGCAGTGACTGGCAGCCCGGGCGTGGGCTTTCCAGTCACCCCCTTCCCCACCACTCCCTAACGCACCCCAACAGGTGGATGCGACTTGCTTTCCCCTTACAATTATATTCATTCGTCTTAGCTGTCAGCTTCTTTTAGGCAAAGATTCATAGGTATACATCCATCAAAATAAGCAAAGAATTTATGCACATTGAAAAAACTTCACAAAATGGAAAGACTAAAAAGAAGAGTATTTGTCTCCATGGCAGAGGGTTAATAGCTATAATTTATAAAGAATGCCGATAGGAAAAAAAGACAAAGACAACACAAAATAAGAGCAACAAGAAAATTAATTCCCTGTAGGCCGTTTGCTTCACGTCTGTTTCGTTCAGCGGGGTATCCGGGTGCCCCGTGGCGCCCCAGCCTGTGCAGGTATTTAGTAAATACCTGTCCGTCATCGGTGAGAGCTGGTGTTTATTGAGGGTGCGCTGTTTGCTGCGTGAGCAGTAAACCCAACACCTGCTCCAAGCCCCTTCCAGACGCTCGTTTAGTCCACAGAAACCCCCCGGGACGGGTCCCTGGTCCTCACCCCACACGTGGGGAACGGGGCGGTGGTGACACGGAGTTCGATCTCAACCCCCGCTCTTCAAACTACCCTGTTAATCCCGTGCAATAGCTTACTGCAATGAGCTGGGAAGGTAGGATACAAATGTCCGATAAACGTGCGTAAAGTTCCTGATCTTTAGGAATCAAGGATAAAAAGAAATCACTCGCCACGCTAGCGCGGGGCTGGGGAAGGGCCGCGCGCATTTCTTCTCTCTTTCTCTTCTCTTCTCAAGTTGTTTGAGGAAGGCAACCCTGGGTTGACCTCACAGATTGCAAGACCTTCTCAGCTTACACTCCCTTATTTTTTATTTTTTACGCCTACAGCCCCCGGTCTTCCTAGGTGGTCTCCCATCCAAGCACCAACCAGGCCCGACCCTGCTTAGCTTCCGAGATCAGATGGGATCGGGCGTGTTCAGGGTGGCGTGTGCAGACCCTTTCATCCTTTCTGCTGGAGACCGTCAGCACCCACCTGGCGGAGGCATTCGGGGACTAGTCTGCAGAAGTATTAACTGTTCACATTTTTTCACTAAGAGATTCCACTTCTAAGAATTTATTCTAAGAGAAAAATGAGAGTTGATTACAGATTTATGTGCCGAGTTGGCATTATAATGTTAATTAAGTCATGAAAAACTGGAAGCAACGTAAATGCTCAGCGATAAGGGATTGGTGGGATAAGTTATGGTGGATTCACACTGGAATAATACAGTAATGAAAACGCACTTTTTCGTATCCACTGCCATGCATGGTGACCACTGAGTGTAGAACGGCACGTGGAGTGAGGCGGCTTGCCGCAGGTGTTGGGTGAGCTTGGGTGTCTGTCATGGGGTCCCCACCAGCTGTGTTGGCTGCTGCTGAGGGGGTGGAGCTATGGGTGACTTTTATTCGTATTTTTGTGTGCTTTTCCAAACAGCCACAAATTTTCATGTTTCTTTTAGAGTTTATTTTGTTTTTGCTGTTAATTTTGAAAGAATATAGGACCCAGTAAAGTCTACCTAGGTTTACGTGCACTGTTTTTGGCATATGTGTGAGTGAGTTTACCGTATTTGACATAAATTATTTACGAAGCAAATCATCACCTCTAGTGTGTTCTGGATGTCCATGTCCACGTGTGGGGTCCTTGAAAGCGAAGAGCTGTGTGTTGGCTGCGTGCCCCTTTCGCTGGTATTGGAACGGGGGGGGGGACAGTACAGGTGCCTGTGTGTTTACAGAGCAGTGTCTCTCCTTAAACCCCAGGCCTCCACCACAGATCAACAAATAAATGAAAAACGCATAACAAATAAAACTGGGTGTCAGAAGTGTATGTGTTAAACACATCTAGCTTTCACCGTTAAGAATCTAACAAACCTCAGTGAATGAACTATTCTTACTGGCATTTGGACCTTGTAGATGAGACAAGATTTGGCTTTGTTCTTTTCACTAAGCAAATATTTGAGGACCTCCCACTTGGGAAATAAGTTTATTAACTAAGCTTTTATTTCGAGATATGTGGTCTTAGTTGGAAAATACTGTCAGTTATTCTTTGAGCTTCCCAACTATATCCAGGTTTGGTTAGATCTGCTCAGACTGGTCGGTGAGTTCAGGATTTTTCCTGGAAGGGGAAAGAACTAATGACTAGAATTAGGGAAAGCAGCTCTCAGGCGACAGTTTCTTACCTCATCTCGCTTTTCCTTTACTGTATCTTGCTTGAAAGTAGTGGCAGGTTGGGAGCAAAGTAAGAGGCTGGGGGAGAAGTCAGATGATTTCGTTTTCTCTTCACAGCAGTAAAGAGGAAGGGACCGAGAGGAAACCATATGGAAAAACTGTTTTTCTGAAACACTGGCCTAATAAAACTGTGGTCCAGAAATTGAGAGCAATAGACGATGACATTTAAAAAGAATGCTCTAATTTCTAGGAGAGCAGATACGAGCACCTCTTAAAAGAAGAAAAACCGAAAACTCTGTAATCTAGGACACAGAGACAAGTACCCTTTCTCTGCACTTTTATGCCCACATTCTACCCAAGGAGGGGTTGACCCAGCAAACACGACATTCTTCAGCGATGAATAACAGTTTTAAATGCCGCCAAAGCTCGCGAAAGTGAGATATGCAGACTCTGTTTCCTTTTAAATAATTTTACATTGTCGTCCATGCTTTCTCCCGTGTTTTTTTCAGTCTTAGGATCTAGTGAGAATACTTTTGTTTGCTTTTTAGCTTCGATACTGGTGATCTTCCTGGTGAGTGAGGCAAGGCTTTTTCAAGTGCCCTCGCTGCGTTCTTATCGGTACTGTAGACAGTTAGACATACTGTGCAGACTTTAAAATGTACAGATAGTAGGGCATCCATTCTCGACGTGCCTCGAAGCCTTGGCCTGGAAGTTACGTGCCCAGGGCAGTGCCTCCTTCCGGCCACGTGTCTGTGCTCGTGCACATGGCCTTCCTCAGGCTGCTCTCTGCAGAATGCATTGCCTTCTCTAGCTCGAAAAGACGTCTGTAGCTTTGGGGTCATTTGGCCCTCCTCTCTGGCTCTGTCATTTTCCCCCACGGGATGACTCTGCTTCCTGGAGTCCTGGAGCTCACCATCTGGCGCAGCATCTCCCTTCTATGGCCACGTGGACGGGTGTGGACGCATGTGCACATGCAGACTCTTGAAGGGCTTCTCTGGGCCATGTCCTGGGTCTGGGGACACTGCGCTGAGTGCGAACAGAGAGGCTCGTGAGTGAGTGATTCGCTGTGATTGACCGCTGGGCCGGAGGCGGGACTAGGGTGAGCGGGGCAGGAGCACCAAGGAGGACCCAGAGCGCTTCTGTGTCGGGGTGTTACCGGGAGACGGCATTTGAGTCAGGAAGGCTGAGTGGGATGGCGTTCCGGCCCAGGGCAGGGGCCCGCTTCTGTGTGGCTGTCCCGCACGGCGCCGCCTGCCCGCACGGTTCTCTGTGGCCGTGCCGGGGGACAGCGAGCAGGTGGGAGGCGGACAGGAGGGCGTGCTCCGATAGGAGTTTAGAAGTGACACAGATGGGCTGAGGATGGGGACCCCGGCGATGGTGTGGCAGATGGCCTGGAGAGGGGAGAGGCGTGGGCCGGGGAGACTGGCTCGGAGGCTCCCGCGGGTCCCGCTGAGAGAGACCGGGGCTGGGCCTCCCAGGAGGCTGGGCTCTGATTTGGAAGTGGTGGGTTTTTTTCTTGGAGGGAGGGTGAAAGGGACTGGCTTGGAGACCCGTTAGCTCCAGAGGATGAAGAAGGACGAGCCAGGGAAGACGCTCAAGTTTCCACTTGGGGAACAGTAACTCAGGGGGGAGAATGTGGGGGAAGGAATATGTTTTGGAGAAAGGTACGGAAGTTCCTTTTGGACTTGCTGCGTGTGAGGTAGAGGCGTGTAGGTGACAGCTGGAGATGCAAGGGCACCTGTGTGCGCGTGCGTGAGAGACGGAGGGGGAGGGAGTTTCCTGTAAAGCCATGTTCCGGAGCCTTCTGAGGATGTCACTCACACGGTCCCAGGCTCGCCCTCGGGCTAGTGCTGTTCCCTGACTTGCGTCTGAGGAAAATCAGACAGCACGGGATCCCGGCCCCGCAGCCCTCGGTCCCCAGAGGAGACCGCCGCCAGCAGCTTCTAGTGTGTTCTTCCAGAAGTCCCTCCGGCGCGTGCACAGACATCCCTGTCTGTGCGTCCCTAGAAGGGGCGAGTCAGACACCAGCAGAAACGCGCTGCACGCGGCGTCAGGCATGCGGCGACACCCCAGACGTCATGTCGTCGGTCCCTCTGTGCCCCCAGGGGTCAGCGCCTCCCACAGGCCGATGGCGGACTTCCGTACCTGGTGGCGCAGGTGCTGTGGCTGCCAGGTGTGTAGCCTGTACTGCGAGGCTGGGTTGTTGGAGAGACGAGTTCTTTCTCCTCTTAGAGTTAGTTTTCTTTAACGAATATTTTTCAAGATCTTGTTTAAAAATATGTAATGGCAATGAACATGTATGCATTTTAAGAGGTAGCCTCTACAAATATATGCATTTTAAAAAAGTGAACCCCCAAATTCACTCACCAGATTTAATCGGTATATAGATCCTGTTCTGTGGAGTGCTGGGAAATACACCTGTGCACACACACACGCACGCACGCACGTGCACACACTTCTCATGTGGGAGGAGGTGAAGAAGACAGATGGCCTATAATCTCTCCGCACAGGTAAGAACTCTGTTAGAAAAGCAGAGGAACGCACACTGGCGTTTTAAGAAAATTATAATGTCACAAACAATATGAAATAAAACAGTAACGTCCCCCAGCTCTACTGCCGCACCTGCCCCGAGGTGGTCACTGTCAGGGGTTCCCCCAGAAAACGTGTGGCAGGTGGAAACACCTGTGTCTCTCGCTGTGTGTGTGTGTGTGTGTGTGTGACGCGCACGAAAGAGATCCTGTTACATACATTGTGCTTTTAAACTTAATTCTTCGCTCTTCTGTCTGCTGACATCGCTCTGCTCCATTCTGTCTGCTGGGTTGTCACTGTCGTTTAAGGGGACGTGGTGAGCGTTCTGTGCCGTGTAACCGGCTCCGTCTGACACTCCAGGTGGTGCTTGAGTGAGCCTCTGTCTGGCCTCGACGTGCTCCGGCGGATGCTGCGGAGGACATTGACCTTTAAGCAGCTGTTGCAGCGTCACTGACACAACGCGGCCCCGTGCCCCGCGCACTCCCACGCGCCTGGTGCCGTGGCTCGCTGCGTCCTTCTCCTGGCCGCCTGGCCGGCCGCGGCTGTGCCAGGCTGGTCAGGTGCCGTCTCCTCCCTCCGGCCATCCTGGCCAGCGTCCACCAGGTTGGCGGGTTCCCTCCATCCCACACTCGCGAGCCTGTTGCACGGAAGGCGCCGCCTGCGTCCCCGCCTGCCCCGCAGCGTCAGGGGCCCGCATTCCTCTTGCGCCGGCCGCCGGCACACTGCCCGCCAGGCCCCGCAGCCGTGCGCCCGGCCCTCCCGCACTCGCCGTGGCCAAGCGTGGGCTGTGTCCGGAGCCCGCTCCCTCCCCGCTGCCGCCTCCTGGCCCCGCCCGGGCCGCAGTGGCAGGAACGTGGGCGCCGTGCTCCCCCCCATCCCCCTGTCCATCGCTGCACAGTCACCAGGTGACGCGTCTGAAAAGGCTGCGTCTTTGAAGTCCGTCTTTCCTTGGTCTCTCTCCGGATCCTTTAAACGCGTGGTTTCCCGTCACCTCGGGGAGATGCCGGCTTCCTAGCGTGCCACCCAGGGCGGCTGTCGTCGGGTGGCCCCCACTGCCCCGTGGCGGCTGGCTGCACGGCGCCCGCTCTGCCAGCCCTGCCCTTCGGCTCTTTGCCGACGTTCCCGCCGCCGGCTTCCTCGCCTGCCCCTTCATTCGCCAAGCAAACGTCGTGAAAGACGTGCTGCGGCTTCTGTGAGGCGCAGACTGCAGGGCAGCAGGGGTCGCGCCCGGGTCACCTGGACTCCGCGTCCTCGGTCCGTGTCGCCGGCCCGGCAGTGCGGAGGCGAGGCCAGCCCATACGCTCAGCAGGCGTCTGCACACGCCGGCAGAGCTGCCGCTGCGCGTAGCCCTCTGGGACGCTCTCATGTTATTGAATTATTTTAGCATTTTGATTAAGTTTTGAGCATTTCCATTTTAAGTCAGCGTGAGTTGCAGCTTTAAAATGAAGGTAGGACAGCCGTCAGCTGAGTTACAAGGCGGGATTCGATGAGGTTGAGACACCCTTCCATCCAGCTGGCCCCACCCATGGTAACGTTTCTGCTTTTCCTCTCCTTCAGCCTGCATGAAGAAATCAGTGATTTTTATGAGTACATGTCTCCGAGGCCGGAGGAGGAGAAGATGCGGATGGAGGTGGTGAGCAGGATCGAGAGTGTGATTAAGGAGCTCTGGCCCAGCGCCGACGTGAGTGCCTGCCTGGGTCGCTGGGCAGGGGGTGACATTCGGTCCGGGGGGTGCGTGTCGGTCTTGCATTGAGTCCACACGCAGCTCTGTGTGCAGCTGATGAAAGTTGCAAGGCCGACAGTGTCTTTAGCTTTTAGAATTTGGGGCTTCCTACTTATTTGTATCGAATTGGCTGATTTAAGACTATTTCTCTGCAGTGCTGCGGAGCAGCGACTAAAGACAAGCCCTCTTAGGAATCACTAGTGTCAGGAGGAGGACGAGCCTCCTCGTCGTTGTCACTTCCCGGACGTGCTGTGTCCAGCCCCGTTGTGCTTACGTTCCGGCCTGTCCGTGTTATGCATGTCATTATCCGTGGTGGAGTGAAACGTCACGTAGGGCCTTCTTGTCATCTGAGGTCCCCTTCTTAGGCTGATGCCCGCGGCAGTCTGCCCTCCTCCCCCGGGAGTGTGATGCCCGCGGCAGTCTGTCCTCCTCCCCCGGGAGTGCCGTTTTCTTCTCTGTCTGGCCCCCACCCAGGGCCCCAGACCTCCCCGTGATTTGCGGTTCTTGTCGTGGACAGAGTTAAACCTCCCTTCACCTTCTCGGGCTCCCCTGAGGGTCGCTTGTGCAGTTGTGTGCATGCGGACGCGTCACGGGACCCACCACTTCGTGGGCCACACTTTTCCTTAGACTCTGTCGGGGTGGTGAGGGGGGTCAGGGAAGTTTTTCCAGTCCAGTTGGCGAGACAAAGAAGCTTCAGATCAGGTGCTGAGAGTAAAGGGAAGAGGGGAGGACGCTGTGTCCCCAGCGGCTCTGTGCCACACTGCTCCCCCTGTGCTACCGAACTCGGTGCTCTCAGCGGGGGGCATCTGCCCCCCGGAGGCATTGGGCGTGATCAGGGGCGGTTCGCTTACCGTGACCGTGAGGCGTCCCGGCACGTGGTGAGTAGAGGCCGTGGATGCTGCCGGACGCCCCTCCCAGCCGAGGGTCGTCTGCCCCGAGTGTCACTGGTGCTCCCGAGGCGGTGGGCACCGACTCGCACGCGCGCCCGCCGAGTCCTCTCACGTTCTCCGCGGGGAGGGCTAGGACGCGCCCTGCCCTGTGCCGCGGCACAGCCATACGGCCGCAGTGTGGAGTCGGCCCGCAGCTGCCACGTGGCCTGACCCTGAGGCAGCTACTGTGAGGCCACAAGAGAACACAAATTAGGGACTGGTGATCATGAAGGGACGTTAGGGACCTGCCAGTTACTTTGGAAGTTCTCTCTTTTAGTCCGTGCGTTTGATATTGGAACCTCATAGGTTTAACCTGAGTTCCAGTGAGCCTGGGCCTCACGCAGCTTCCCTGGTCCTCCAGAGCAGGCGGTAGACATGCTCCTGCAGTACTGACAAGTGCCAGTAGAGGGCAGCAGAAACCATCACTTCACCGTAGCTTGCTGGCTTTCATCTGATACCTCTTAATATAATAATTGTTTCTATTTCAGGTCCAGATATTTGGGAGTTTCAAAACTGGCCTGTATTTACCTACTAGGTTAGTATGGCTTTGAAGCTTTCAGGGGGTTGCGCATTTTTCTAGAGTGTATTCATTTTGGCTGTTGAAGGGGTAAGGGTAGTACTGAAACAGATCTATGAAACAGAAATTCACTCACTTGTGTTTTGTTTGAACTGCCGTGACGTAGAACGTCACTCCAGATCCTCTTATCAAACAGATGACATCTGGGTCATCTCAGATGGGTTACAAGGGGGCTCGGAGCAGCGCAGTCGCTCACCAGTTAGCCGTGGACTACCCTGCAGAGAACACGTCAGCCCCACACCTTAACCTGCTCACAGAGGTGTCGGTGTGACACTGTGGAGAAACACCTGCTTACACTGCAGAGCGGTGCATGCTCCGGAATGCGAGGCGTCGCCTTTTTTTTTTTCCTTTGAGAACTCCTCGCGTTAGCCACTGCTGCAGCATCCCGACCCCGGCGTTCAGGGCACAGACTCTTCCTGAGAAAGGTCGTGGGCTGTTCAGGCCCCTTGTTTCTTTCACTCTCTCAGACGAGGGTTTTCGTGGCCCACAGCCTGGGGGGCCCTTTTGGGGCATGGTAAGGCTCCTCAAGGGGCGAATGAATACCTGTTCTCTAAGAACTGGGATACTGAGATGCTGCAGTCTTCATGAAGGAAAACATTCCATCATGATGGTGTTTTTATTTCTATTGTGGTAAGAACACTTAACATGAGATTTACCCTGTTAACAGATTTTAGGTGCACGGTACAGTTTGATTAACTGTAAGCATCCTGCGTTTTGATTTGAGCTTGACTTGGTCTTTACCCAAACCTAGGATGTGTTGAGGTGGATGGATCCTGGCGATTTCCATTCTTCTCATTGCCGTCCTAAGCCCAGAGAAGCCATGAAATATTCAACTTAAAATTCATTAATATTTTTCCTTATTTAGGTTCTGAGCTTTAGCAAAGTCCTGAGTCACTCTTTCTAAAAATATTAATTAAATTTTATGACTAGGTAGTACATTCACATAATTCAGGTCTGAAAAGGGCACAGAAAACATCACAGTGAAAAGTCTGGATTTGACCTTGGTCCTCCCTCCTCCCCAGTTTCTTGCATATCTTTCCAGAAACATTCCATACGTATAAAAGGAAACGTGTGTGCAGGTGTGTTTTCGTGCCCTTTTTACACAAATGGTAGCAAACTAGGTGTGCTGTCCGCATCTTGTTTTTACCCTGAATGGTCTAAGTGACAGTTTATCTCATCAACGTTGAGAGTGTTTTAGTACCAGAAACAGTTATGAACAGGGAACGTTCGCGGGTAGTTTTTGAGGGTTTTCTTCGCTTCCTGAGGCCTGACGTGAAATGACTGGGAGGAGGAGTCGTTAAAACCACCGACCTCCTCTCGGCCTCTGCAGAACAGCCCCGCCAGCTCAGTCGGCCTGGGTTGTCGGGGGGCGGGGTGAGAGGGTGGTCGTCTCACCGGTTCGAAGTGTGTAAGCGCAAATCTGAGTTAAAACAAGGACCATTTCTGCTTCTTCCAACACCTTTGGGCGCGTGTTCTGTGTCCAGTGACATCGACCTCGTGGTGTTCGGGAAGTGGGAGAACCTGCCCCTCTGGACGCTGGAAGAAGCGCTTCGGAAGCACAAGGTTGCAGATGAGGACTCGGTGAAGGTTCTGGACAAAGCGACTGTGAGTTCTTCGGCATTTCATCGTGCCGCGTCGCGTTCCTTCTGCATGAAACCTGTAAAAGCACAATTTCATTTCGGCCAGCCCAGGCGGGCTGTGCGCGAAGCTGCTGCTGGGGACCGTCACCGCGCTTGTGCCGGGTTCCGTTTGAGGAGCAAGCGGCCTGCTCTGGCGCGCGTCCCTCCCCGGGGGGGCGGTGCCAGCGCGCGTGGCACTCGCGGGGCAGGTTTGTGATGGAGACAAGTGCGAGTGTGAACGCGGGTGTCTGTGAGACAGAGGACGTTGCTCTCCCCCTAGTTCGTGTCCGTGATGGATTGTGTGTAACTGACGTTCTGTAAATCAAGTCATACTTTAACTGCATCTGGAATGGCCGTTGAAGAACTTTCATGGAAACTCAAAATACGTCTATTTAAGAAGTTCAGGTTTTTGCATATTATGTTTTCTTGAAGCAAAGCAATCTTTTTTTTTTTTTTAAGCATTCCTAATCTCATATAAATCATTCTGTCATTTTTAACTTGGGAATAAATCTTACATTTAACCTTCTCATATTAGGTTGTCTTGGGGGCTCTTTGTAAAACCACCCCATACTGCCAGTGGGTTGTGTGTGCGGCTTAAGAATCCAGCCGTCTTCTCACGAGCCACGGTTTGGTGATGTGCTTGAGGCTCATAACTCTTGACATTGTATCGAGTTGGAAACTTTTCTCCAAAGTGTGTAATGTCGAGAAAGGTTTCTGTTACTTGACTTCAAAATTCTCAACCCGTAGAAATTATAAAATATATTGTGTGAAATTAAATGCTAACTGTGTGATGTGAATGTGTAGAACTCCCAGTAGCTGTGGTTTGTCATATTCAGAACACAGAGTTTTTATGTCCTCATGGGGAGGCCAAAACCTTCCATCCCTGACTTTGTCATTTAATTTGGTTTAAGTATTTTAATCTCACCTTTCTTTTTCTTCTAGGTACCTATTATTAAATTAACAGATTCTTTTACTGAAGTGAAAGTTGACATCAGCTTTAATGTACAGAATGGCGTGAGGGCAGCTGACCTCATCAAAGATTTTACCAAGGTCCGAGAATGTACCATGTGTATTCAGTGAAGGTGATAGGAACGGAGTTTGGCTTTGAGATTCTGTTGTTTTCTGATATATTTTATTAACTATTTCTGTGTGTGTATTGCTGACAGACTTTTCTGTGCAATGGGTTTACTTTCCTTTAATCTGCTTGTACTAATTACTAATTTAGTAATGAGGCTTCACATGAGACCGGTTGAGAACGCTTTAAAGAACTCGCTCTCTGCTCTCAGGGAGCTAAGGGCTGAAACCGCGCTGTACGGTTGATTCCTGTCTGCTTTTCGTCTCCCACAGTTAAGACCGAGGACTTCCCTAGCGGGCCTTTTCTAGATTAATCCCCGAGTTGGCCTGTAAGGTAGTTAGTTCTGGGGGTTCTCTTACTGTATCTCGTCATGATTTAAGGCTGTGGGAGCCAGCAGGTGGGGCTCTTCCTGCTCCAAGGACCCTGGTTGTTTTACCTGGTGGAGTGCCACCTACCTGCGATAGGTGGTTCTTTAAAATCCCACTGATTGAGTGCCTAAGAATTGAGACTGTCCTGTACTGTTTCTGTTACCTGTTTACAAACGAATATCCTATGGTAATGGCGTAAATGAGTGTCATCAAATGTGTATTGCTAGTGAGTGCTCGGGGGCCATTATCTACATCTACACATTTTAAATTTCAGATGTGAGTGAAAATTCCTTAATTGCTCATAGCTTGCTTTCTATGTATTGCTCTTAAAATAGGAAATGAAGTTTGTAATGTAAGGACCAGTTTATGCTTAGAGACCATTACGTCATGTGTGCTTGGAGCTGTTACTAATAGGGGATTTCATTAAAATACAATTTTTTTCTTTTTCAGAAATATCCTGTATTACCGTACCTGGTTTTAGTATTGAAACAATTCTTATTACAGAGAGACCTTAATGAAGTATTTACAGGTGGCATTGGTTCTTATAGTCTCTTTTTAATGGCAGTCAGCTTCCTTCAGGTACGTCGTGTGGTTATACCTGCTAGCCAGCATGCACTACAGCTTAAAAAAAAACTCAATCTGCTGAGGATTCCTCATTGCGATGCTTCCCTCGATTACTTAGGACTACTGCCTTTAAACCGGGTACCTTTTTAATGACTTAACAAATAAGTATTTAAAAACCCCTAGGAAAGAACATATATATATTTTTGAATCCCATATGTTCTACTATTTTTGAGACTTGTCACTGCAGATTTTAACATGTAAAGGTATGGCGTGCTTTCCAGAAGTGTACATAGTAGTAAAATGCCAAAAGTAAAAACGTCTTCCAAGCAGCTGATTTGCAGGTTTAGCAGGAACGGCGACCTGCCTGCCGCTTGTGAGGAGTGAGAAGCCTTAGGATTGTCAAGGGTGTATTTACGTGGCACATTGTCGCCGGCCGCCTGGGTCTGCTCGTGGGTCAGAGCGTCGGGCCCTGGCGTGTCGGGCCCGCAGCCCCGTCAGCAGCCGGGGCAGCCGTAACACTCGGCCGTGTGAGTTGCCCCAGCCAGTGCTGCTCCTGTGGGACTTTGTGTCGTCTCTGCCGTGCGCACAGCACGCTGCTGCCCCGGTGCCTGCCGACCGTGGTGCTGATCAAACCTTCTGGAAGTTAGGATGTCGTTCATTATCCCCACCTTGATAATTTAGGAAAATCCAATATAATTTCTTTTCTTTTTCTTTTGATTTTAGTTACATCCCAGAGAAGATGCTTGCATCCCCAACACGAACTATGGTGTTCTCTTAATAGAATTTTTTGAATTGTATGGGCGACACTTCAATTATTTAAAGACTGGCATCCGAATAAAGGATGGTGGCTCCTACGTGGCCAAAGATGAAGTACAGAAAAATATGCTGGACGGCTACAGGCCGTCGATGCTTTATATTGAAGATCCTCTCCAACCAGGTATTGAAATTAGGTAAATTTGTGGGCATTCAAAGAAAGGGCATTGGCAGTCACCGCATTGTGCTTGGAACTCTCCTGCGGTGAAAACATTAAGGATTAACTCCTCATCATAGCCTTCTTTTTTTTTTCCATCAAAATATTTTATATGCAAACACACCACACACCAGCAAAACACGTCGCTACTCCCAGATGGGCCGGGAGTAGAATCACTTCGACTCTTAAAGGCGGAGGAGGGCGGGCATTGGCTACTCGGGTGGGTTTGTGCGCATCTCGTTTGATGGCCGTTTTCCCTTTTTCTGGTGTCCTCCTTGCCCCTGGTTCCAGCCAGTGGTCAGCAGGGCTTCCCGAAGTGGCGGGCACCGTGGTATCCTCAGAGGCACAAGCGGGAGGGTTCAGAGGCGGCGTGCACCCCTCTCGGCCTCCTCGGAAGGGTTCAGAGGCGGCGTGCGCCCCTCTCGGCCTCCTCGGAAGGGTTCAGAGGCGGCATGCGCCCCTCTCGGCCTCCCGTCCTTTTGAGTCTTGCACAGTCTCCCTGTGCTTCCTCCAGGGTTGTGTCGGCCTGAAAGCGAATTCCTTCCATGCCTCACGAAGTTCTGTTTGCTTGCTTGTATCCTGTTTTCTGGGCAGTATTTTTTTTCCTGATATGATTGTAAATTGTTTAGATTCTGCATTCTTGGACTTGAGGCCCCTGCTCTAATGTGTTAGCTTTGGAAACGCGACGGGGTGGGGGGGATGAAGCGGTCCGGTCGCTGCCTTGGGGCCCCGTCCGGCGCGTGTGGCCGACTTGTCAACGTTGAAGGCTGTGTGTGGTTTTTCAGTGAGGGAGCGGCTGGCCGTGGGGAGCCCGCGCTACGAAGGGACACGCAGGTCTTTCAGCCAGGAGGCCCTGGCTTTTTAGGAGCTCATAATTTGGTGTGGGCGGTACTTACGCGTCAAACAGAAATAAAACTAGGTGTTTCTAGCTGAGCCTGACTGCGCGAGGCGTCCCCGTCAGGCCAGAAGACCTGCAGGCGACTCAGATGCGTCAGAGCCTCCTGACTTTAGGGTGCACACGCTCGGGGCCCCGGGGCGGTGAGGGGCCTGGGGACGTTGGCGATCGCCCCGCTTCCCCGGAGGGCGCGCACGGGCTCACGCTCAGCAGCGGTCAAGTTCCCCGTCTCCTGTGTGCGCTTGCTTCAAAGGGAACGACGTCGGCAGGAGCTCGTACGGGGCCATGCAGGTGAAGCAGGCCTTCGACTACGCCTACGTCGTCCTGAGCCACGCCGTGTCGCCCATCGCCAAGCACTACCCCAACAACGAGACGGAGAGGTGAGCCCAGCTGCAGCCGGCCCCTCGCGACGGAGCCGCTGGTGGCTCCTTCGCGTCGCGTTCATGGCCCCCTCTCTTTTCTTAACACGTGCAGCATATTAGGCAGAATAATTAGAGTGACGGACGAAGTCGCCACGTACAGAGATTGGATATCCAAGCAGTGGGGCCTGCAGCACAGGCCTGAGCCCTCGTGCAACGGTAAGCAGGGCTCTGCTGGCGGCGGTGGGAGGGGGCGTGCGAGGCTTTTCTGTGCTGGTGTGTTTAATGGGAAGAAACGTTTTCCAATCTTTTGCCACTCTTTCAGGAAATGGTGTTACCTTGATAGTAGACACTCAGCAGTTAGATCAGTGTAATAATAACCTATCTGAAGAAAATGACGCCCTGGGAAAATGTAGAAGTAAAACCTCGGAGTCTCTTAGTAAACACTCTTCAAACTCTTCATCAGGTCCCGTGTCTTCCTCTTCTGCCACACAGTCCAGCTCTAGTGACGTCGTAAGTATGAAGACGTGGCTTTTCCCAGTAACGTTAACGATCGCACTTTCTCTCAGCGTTGTAGCAAGATTGTCAGGCGCGCAGGAAAAGCGGAGGGGTTTTCGTGAACACCCCGTGCGCCACCACCGGAACCTGCCCCCATGCTTGCCCTGCCTGTCACGTAGCTGGCCACCTGTCCCTCTGTCCGTTAACTCATCTCACTCTTTGGTACACCTCAGTCATTGCAGGCGTGGGGACACGTCCCCCAAAGTACTGCAGCGTGTGCGTCACCAGCCAGGCACAATGTTTGTCTGCTTTTTTTCTTTTGATATTAGCTGTGCATTCATTAAATTTTAGCAAATGCGTACACAAGCGACCCAAAACCTAATAGGATGTAGACCGCCATCCCCGAACGTCCCCTCCAGATGCTTTCCGGCTGCTCCCCGGCCCGCACTCAGGGGTGGCCACCGCCATGTCCTGATGCAACAGATTAGTGTTTTTTGTTCTGGAATTTCACACGAGTGGGCTCGTTGTCGTATATACTCTTGTGTGTGAGTGTTTTTCCACTCAATAGTGTTTTTGAGCTTCTTTATTTAATTTCTAAATATCAAGATATGAGAAAGGTTACCATTTAAATGTAGAATTCATTGGTTTTTAGCACATTCCCAATGTCGTACAGCCATCACACCACCTGATTCCAGGACGTTTCCATCACCCCAGAAAGAAGCCCGTGGCCGTCCCTGCCACGTCCTCCCCCCCCCCGCAGCCCCATATGCGCTCTGTCCCGTGCCCATCGAGTTTTCAGTACCAGCTACACCTAGAGTTGCTGCTTTTCCTCGTCGGGGTTAATTCCGAGTTTACTTCGTTGACATCTAAAATGGGCCTCCCCACTCTTTGCATTTTGACTTTATTAAATGTACGACATAAAAAGTTACCTAAATGTGGAAGGGGCATAAGTTTATGTTGTCGACAACGACCATGGGCCCCGTCGGAGTCTCGGACCCTCACACGCAGAACCGAGCGTGGCCCTGTTGGTCCTGGAGCAGAGCCGTGTCCACGCGGCCTGCCTGGCGGGAGGGCTCCTGGCGTGGTCATCACAAAGTCCCTGACTAAGCCTTGTCACACGCTCTTTCCGTGTTTGGTCGAAGACACTGAGTCCGGGAGGGGGACCTGGGTCCTCACTCCACGCCAGGCTCTTCCCACTGTACAGCGGTCACTGTTGACAGACGCAGATAAACTTGGCCTCTGTGAGCTCCCCCAGGGCCAGTTAAGGGACAGAGAGCGGAAACCCCCTGGTAGAACGAGCCACCACGAGTGCCCTCAGCTGCCCGGCGCGTCCCCCCGGCCCGGCGAGCACGTGGTGGACTCGTCTCCTCTAACGCTTCCTCGATGCTTAGCGTTTGACCTTGTGACTCCTGTGGCTTGTGCTAGGACTCGGACGCGACGCCGTGCAAGACGCCGAAGCAGCTGCTCTGCCGGCCGTCCCCCGGGAGCCGAGCGGGGCCGCCGGGCGTGGCCGTGGAGGCGGCGCAGGCGGGCGGGAAGATGCAGAGCGCCCAGACCGCCAGCTCGTCCGGCAGCAGCAGCAAGCCGCAGGTGTGGACCTGGGGCCGTTTGTTGTTCTCGTTCAGAACAAAACGTCTAGAATTTCTTCCCTGTCAGTTACATGATCTGTCACGTAAGAGAGAGGACTCTAGGGCAGAGGAGAAACCTGTTTTGTTGGAAGAGGTCCTGAACCACAGCAGTTCTAGGAAGAGGGCGTCCTTCAGGGCCCTTTGTGACACAGGCCTTTGTGGGAATCCAGTGGCCCATCCTTTTGAGGTGGCCCGGCCTGTCTGTTTTATCACAGATGTGGCATAAAAATTTGCATCGAGGTATAAGAAGGTTCGGTTAGATTGGTGTAAACCCATCAGAGCTTTTGCCCGACTTCGTGGTGTGTTGCCCACGTCTGGGAGCATATTTTACATCCTCTTATGTTTTAACATGCAGGACCCAGTCGCCTGTGCTGGCATCGGGCAGAGGTCAACCATGGTTAGTCGATCAGCATCAGCTTTGACTTAAAAAGGCCACAGATATAATTCCAGTTTAAGTTTTCTAGTTGTGTGAAATTTTATTTATTGTAATGACTCAAAATGAAGGGATGAAGCCAAGTCATGCCGGGCTCCGGCCCCAGGCCACCTCACCATCCCCCACCAGAGTGGGGACCGTGGGGGAGGCTCTTGGCAGTAGAAGGTGACTGTACGTCCGTCGCCTCAGGTCCAAGTTGACGCCTAGAATCCACCGTACCCGTACAGCCTTAGTCCTGTGCCCCAAACCCAGACTAGCTCGGCGGTGGCAACTAAAGTGACACGTGAGAGCAGGAAAGGGGCGGCCGGCCGTGGGACCCCTGAGCCGGCGGCCCCCCTGCGCGTCTCCGAGCTTCTGGGTCACGCCGTTCATCATGCGGTCCCCTGGCCGCTCGGTCCCTCACGCCAGGGTTCACGTCCCATGTGCTCCGCTGAGAAGGCAGGGCGGTGCCCCGTGAGTCTCCAGACTTGCCCCTGAAAATACCGTAAAGGTTTTGGCGTTAACCCCGCGGCATTGTCCCTGGCCCGCCAGAGAAGTCAGCGCAGCCCGTTTCGGGAGCCCCCGGCCGGGTCGGGCGGGCCGGGTCGGGGCCACGATGCTGACGCCTTGTCGCCTGCTTCCTCCCTGCAGCACGGGTCAGCGAGGCTGTTCCGCTCCTCCAGCAAAGGCTTCCAAGGTACAGCCCCGGCGGGCCACGGCGCCCTGATGGCAAACAAACAGCACCAAGGCAAACCCAACAGCCAGTATTACCACGGCAAAAAGCGGAGGCACAGGCGGGACGCCCCCCTCTCCGACCTGTGCAGATAGTCGGGGGCGCGCGGCGGACTGTCTTCTGAGGGCGGCGACCCCGCGCCCGGGACGGTGGCCTGGGGACTCCCGGACGCGTTCCGGAGCCTTTACACCGTTCTCACGTGCATTTCGCAACTGCGTTTTTTTTCCCAGCTCGCCACGGAATGGATCATGAAGACGGACAGCTGCAAAAACAGAAAGCAGGGGGTGGGGGGCAGGCCGCTCGTTTGACAGGTCGTACGCTGCAACAGGGTCATTTTAAGATTTAAAGCTTGAATGTAAAATAAATATATTTCCATTGGCTTTATGCAGAGTTAGAGGGCGTAGTGTTCGGTGCGGGTGGGGATGGGGCAAGGCCGGCGGACCGGGGCGGGAAGCAGGACGGGGTATCCCGTCACCCGACTCCAAAGGGGGAAGAGATCCGTGCATGGGTTTTTTTTTTTTTTTTTAAATATTTTTGCATATATTTACCATTTTATTGTGTGTATATATAGATGACCATATAGGAAATCGATATTTGTAATAGTGGATTTGTTAATACTTTTTACATAACATTACTGTTTAAATTGTAAACAGATTTTTCTCAGGATTAGTTTGCAAAATAATCTGAATTGTCATCTTAACATCCACACGTAGGGAAGTGATTCGTTCTCCTCATTTTGCTTTCCTCGGCATCGAAATGCGTGACAGAACCCTTGTGACCTGCTGCAAATGTGTTCCTCTCCGAAGAAAAGGTTGATGGTGGCAAATGACGGTTATTTTATTTTGTAAAAACAAATATATATATATATATATATGTACTATGTACTTTTGTGCAAACACTGAAAAATCTCTAGTCATCTCTAAAAATTAACTTGCAACCATTTTCTGTAGTGCTGTCTTGGGCAATGGGCAACTACATTGTCTTTTCCTTTTTTTTTCCTTTTTCTTTCTTTTTTCCTTCTTTTTTGTTTTGCGGCCCCTTTTTTCCCCCCTAACAGGGAAAAAAGGCCCCCGTGTCGGGTCCCATTCCTGTCTCAGCGAAACCTCGAGTCCCGCAGACCTCGCGTGCGGGCTCCTCCGGCCCCGTGTGCCGCTCGGGCTTGCTTTGCTCACCTCTTACTCTTTTTTTAAAATTCATGCTTAACTACTGTGGGAGAGAATAACTGTAAACAGCTTTAATTAAATCATACTTATAAAAAACTATTTTCTTATACTCCACTTTATGCTTTTGGTATTGTTGATCTTTAAAAATTAAATGGTCTTTGATAATGGATCTATTTTGTATTGCCTTATTAAGATCAAATACTTCTTGTCATCCCATTCTTTGTCCCCTCCTCCCATGGAATTGTTATCTTTAATTAAAACTTTTTTAAACATTGGCTTGTTTCAATCATACTGTAAATTTTGGTTGTGGTCAGCTTTGAGTGCAAATGAGATGTATACTTCTGTTATTCGTCACATGTTGAGTTTGAAACTCGGTTGGGAATACTTGCTATGATAGGATGTAAGTGACATTTCTGTAAATGCTCGCTTTCAAGGTGAAAGCTCTCTGTTTAGTGTTGGTGTGTGTGGCTCTGTTAATTACAGCCGTGTCTGAGATGAGATTCTTTTACACACACACACACACATACAGTACTGTTGGCTTTTAGGAAGTTCTTTTACATACATTTATGAAATACAGAAGACCAATCAGACCATTAATGGACACTTAGTGCAACTTTTTATAAAGAGAATAATGCTAAAAGTAAGACAAAAACCGATGTCATCACTGAAGTTAATGATTTTCAATATGTTCGTATTTTAATTCACAACAGAAAAATGTGTTCCGAACCTAGAAACTCATAATACTTGTGTAAACCGCGGAAGATTTTAAATGTGATGTTACTTTGACAATGTTTTAAATTTTAGAGTCACATTTTATTCTGATCTGAATTTTTATCAAGATGTTGAGCTTTTGTTTTCTGAAACCAGTTTGTCATAACATAGTGTGTGCATAATCACAGTATTTATTTTCTAGGACTATTGTGAATGTGTAGATTTATGTTTACCGCTAAGGGAACAATTATTTATAAAATAAAATTAAATCCAGTATTAGCTGCCTATATCTCAGACACTTAATACTTGCAGAGATCCGTGTTACATTTACCACACTGAAGTTGTTTTTTTTTTTTTTTTTTTAAAGAACCACCCTCATTTTGTTGAAAGTGAATGTATTCTTAGGGTGCGGTTACTAGTGTCCACTAAGCATGTGATTATATTAAGGTGGTGGTAGCGGGAAGACAAATCTTGATTCCATTGGGAATCTTAGGTTTTCGTAAATTTATTGGGAAAATAGTTTTTCCTGTACTGCTGATGTTTCTTTTTGGTAAACAGTATCTTTCTAAGAGAAAAAGCATGAAGGAGAAATTGAGGTGTGTACATTTCCTCAAACGACCAGCATTGTATTTGTGTACTGGCGGTGAACGGTGTGGAAGCTGTTCACTTTTCAATCTGAAGTAAAATACTTTCAAGAACTTTTAGTTTGCCTGCTCTTTTGTTTTGCACATTTCATCTCTGCATTTGACTCCTGTCTGTCTACTTCTTTGAGCTTTAATACTGTTCACGAGATCCTGTGAACCTGTGAGAAACGTGCCATTCAGATATTACAGTCCGACCCTGTCCAGAGTCATAACCTTCCTTCCCTAGTGCTTGTGGGACGGGATTTTTACAGACTCCGCCCCACTGTGGTGACATCACTCCGGCGGTCACGTACGTGTACCACCTGGTCGGTGTCAATGCTTCCTAAAAAGTCAGCGAACATTTAAATCCTGGGTTTTGGAGGTGCCGATGGGTCATAAAATGTGAGTGGTTCTGTTTTGACTGTAAAGGTAAATGCATTTTCCCCTCTGGTTCTGAGCTGTCCGCGAAGGGGCCTGGTTTCCAGCGTCTTTGTTCGGTTTGGAGAGGCTGCCCATGGTTTCCGAAGCCGGCTTTGGCCGGTGGGGGTCCCCCGGTTTTGCCCTCCAGCATTCCGCAGTCGATCGTACTATATTTTTGTCCTCTTGAATGGGTTTTACTTTGACTTGTATTTTGAATTTCTCATTAATTTAGGTTATTTGCTTTGACTCAGACATTCTTGGGTAAAGTCTTCACAGAGCAAACACATGGGTGGGAGGGAGAGTATTTTTAATAGTTTTTTCCTCCAGAATCTTACATTTCCATGTGTTTTCTTCCCATCCCCCCCCCCCCCTCATGCAATGGTAAGTGTGAGTTTTGTTCACCTTAACCTGTGGACCTTCCAGAACCGTGGGAGGGTCAGGAGAGAGTGACTTGTCCTGCAGTGCCAACGGGCTCATCGGCAAGCCCCCCTCCACTGACCAGTCACCCAGCTGGTCTGTGGAAATCCCTAGAAATTGCCACTATCAGGTAGTGCTAAGTCTTGTTGATATTTTTATTGGTTGGGACTCTGTCTTCTCAATGTTATGTTAATATCAATTTCCAGGTTTCTCAGTTCCTTCCCTTATAACACTGTTGACTTTGTACTGTTTCAGCCACTGACTGGGAATATTGATAGGAAATCGGTTTCTTCTCAATTGCCTTTTAAAAATTAAATGGTAAAGTAGGAAACGACATTCACAACTTTGCCATGATGAACACGGAAGTGTTAAAATCAGTGATCGGAAGAGTGTCTTTTTATTCATCAGTTCATGGTCTCCTAGCTCATTAAACTGTTTCAATGAGCAGAAAGCAACGTTCTCCTGTTTGTGAACACAGCTCTGTTAAAGTTAATTGGGTAGAAGTTATATGTAATCGTTCCTCTCTCTCCTAACTTTCATCGGTGACATTGTTCATCTGGTGAAATCTTTAGAGAACGAGGCCGCAGTCAAGTGGGGACAGGTGTAAGCGATCACGTGGGCGTCGTGTCTTCACCTTGCCTCAGCTGCTAACCCTCCAGACTCTTAACTGCCATTTTGTCAGAACTCTTATGGGCAGAATAAATGTTAACGTACACGAACACATTTTAATGTGTACTTGATGTTTAGCACAGCTAGGGAACAAGGCAGATTTTACTGTGGAAGTTATTGGCATGAGTCAAACACTTGACGTAACCCGGAAGCGTTTTTTATCATTTGTCTTGTTATCCGTCTCGAGTTTATACTATAAGCAGTTCGTTTTTCATCAGAGATAAGGAACTAAATTATTAGCTCGCTGTTAGCTCATATCACTGGGCTCCAGTTATCGGTATAAACCGAATGTGGACAAAATTATTAACCAGAAGAATTGCTTATAAACTCTACTGATCTGTTTGCTATCCGGAATTCAATATTTATTTAAGGACACTTTTTTAGTTAATAAGCTGTTAATGTTTGTTTTCCCTTATGTCAGTTTTTTTTTTTTAAGTGGCCTTTGCTTTTTCTACTTAAGTATGTGTGTTACTAAGTTTAACCTAGTTCAGAGTCCACCAGCCTGAAGCAGATAACCTTGAGCAAAAGGCCGAACCCGAGAGATGGAGCTAGCTGTCCCCTTCCGGGGTCACTAACTTGACCTTCCTCCTGGGATTCACCGAGAGGCGTGTGCGCAGCGCCGATGGCGCGAACGGGACATCGGCGGCTCTCGTGCAAACGCGTCTGTCGGCGTTTGCACATCGTCGTCATGTCAGCGTTGTAACCTAAGTCCTTGAGGTTTCGGAGGGCCTTGGCCACTTGGTACTGCAGCGGCTTCCACGCAATTACAGGGGAGGTCCCCGCCGAGGGGACAGTCTGGAGGAATTTGTTAGACGTGTCGCTGTATCTTCAAGATGCTGAAGTAACGAGAGATGGTGGGAGGGGAGAGGGCAAGAGGCCTGGGGAGAGGGCAAGAGGCCTGGGGGCGTCGTCTGGAAGGTCGAAGGTCGGTAACTTGGTGAAGTTTACTGCATCCTTGTCACTATGGATTCGTCAGCCATACCTCTTGGAGGGAGGTTTTGGTCATCAGCCCACATTGCCTGAGTTTCAATTTGTCTTTGTCTTTCAACTCGGGTTCTGTGCAATTCATAGCTGTTTTCTAAATCACGTCATTTTTACCTTTGGTTATGATTTGTCATGTCCCTTCCTCGACTCAACTTAATCTCCAAAGTTTAAGATCCCCTCTCTCTGATTGTTATCTGTATGGAAATTTTCAGGTATTTTTTCGAAAGTCCTGTCATCCTAAAATAACCCAGAGGCTTGTTCCAGGTGTCAGAGGCCTCCTCCCATTGTTCTCATGATGACAAAGCATGGTCTTATCCCACGGTGTGAAAGGTGAAAAGTTGGTGGCAGCCAGCGTAGTTTCTGGATATAAAATGGGAAGACTATTGAGATCAACAATTTTAAGCGAAATATACGTAGATAACGTATGTTTAGAAGTTCGGTAAGCTCGTGCTCGTTTTTAATGACCTTTTTATTTCCTCCTCTGATCAGCCTTGCCTTCTGTGTTAAGAAACACGGATTCCTGTGAGGTGCTGGAGGTCTGAATCATCTCGAAAGCTTTCCGATCTTGTCTAGTTACCGCTGTAGAGGCACTAAGGAATTTACCAGAAAAAGAGATTCGATACAAACGATTTACGAAATCTCGGCATTTCCCCAGGTCCTGTTACTGGGCACCAGTTATCAGTACTGTGAATGAATTGCACACCTGGAAGCTTTTTTTAAGCTAACGACGATTTCTTCAAAGATAGCAATTGTTTGCCTTGGAAGATTTTATAAATTGCATTTCTATGCACACCTGTCCCCAGCACTTACCACTGGGTTTATTATTCATAACCTGCTCTGTCAATAAAAGCTTTGTGTTTTAATTTATCTTCAAAACCTCTGGTATGGGCCTTTATGTAAAACGTGAATGGCCGCTTTTTCTTAATCTATCTTGTAATTCTGAAGACAGCCATGTTTGAACAATGAAGGTTTTTACTTGAATGGCATTTATGTGGGGTTTCGTCCTCTTTAATGCCAGGAGGAGTGGGAGACCCTCAAGATGCTATTTTTTCCCCTCCTGCTGAGGTCCTAGCCGGAGACACCCGTTGGCCTGCCTGCAGCCCCTGCAAGGCTGGAAACTGGCTCCCTGGAACTCAGTTGTTCACAAACGCCAACCTGGTTTTATCCTTGGCTTTAATGCAATGGGTTGTGCTTGCTGTATGGAGAAATCGGGACACTTCAGCACAGATTGGTCACACAGACGTTAAGAGGAATGAAAATGTTTGCTCCTCCAAAGAACTGAGGAAGTGTGGTTAAGAGCTGTGTTTTCAGGGTCGTTTTGCTCCTCCAGGGCGTGGAGTGGGTGGTCCCATGGCTGGGCGGCTGGTGCTTGCCCGAGCCCCCCCTGAGTGGTGGTGAAGAGAATCCGGGCCAGTTGCTTGAGACAATTCCAAGCCGACTTAAAGGGTAGGTCCGCAGTGTAGACCACTCCTGGCTCCAGCCTGTCCACTTCTTACACATTTACTGGCAATGTCCTCTTTGAAAAAAAAAAAAGCAAAAAACCCCTATAATCCTGTAAGTTTCTCAAGGGGTAAATTCGAGAATGAACTGATTTTACAGGACAATTTTGTCCCTACCCAGAGATATCCTCTGTTTACCAGGTCAGCTTGGGACCGCAACAGCTCTGACTTCTGAAGCGGGACCATTGTTCACTTTTTAAGTAAAATGCTTTATATTTCTTGCTCGTCCAAGGAAACCATTGAGAAAAATGAAGCTAATCTGTCAGATAATCCATTTGGGACATAGCATAAATCTGTGTACACGTGTGTATGTTTCTAAAGCAGGTAGCTAATTCCTCTTTGAAAACATCGGATTAAAATGTCCCTGAAGAGAAAACCCATTAGAGATTTTTAAAAAGTCAATGTTTAATGTTGACATTGAAAGGGGAGGAGAGGGCTGTTAAAAGTATCAAGTGGCCTATCTGGTGTATCAGCTTTCAGAAGCTATTGCTTAATTTCGGATGCGAACCATCTGGTACTTCCCCCGCTCAGCCGGCATCGCCACGGCTGTGCGCAAGGACTCCCCACTGCTGTACAGCGAAGCACATCATGCATCTTTACTTTCCAAAGTATCCAGTTCAGGAAAACTGCTTTCACCTAAGCAGGCAAGACATCCCCACGGAAGACCGAACACAGCGAAGGGGCCGAGGAGACACACGACCAGCTATGGAAACAGACCGGGAGGTGGCCAGCCAGGGCAGGCCGGGCCCTGCTCGCAGAGTGACCAGCAGGTGGATAGGGGCAGAGCAGCAGCTGTGTCATAGGTCAAAGCTGAATAGTTCTAAGCGTGGCTCCCATCCCCCCTCTCTGCATTCTCCTCCTGAGGCAGCTCCCGGCAACTTTGGGTGTTTTTTTTTGGGGGGGGGGTGGCGGGTAGAGTATTTACCTCCATGTCCCCAAATAATACACCTCTAACGCCACTTCTGGCCTGTAAGCTTTTGAAGCAGTGTGGGCTTCCCACCGCCCCCGCCACCAGTAGAGTTATATGGACAGACAGCTGACATTGGTGTTGACCTTGTGACTGTGTGGGGTGGTGGCGCTCTCCCCAACTGAGCTGCATAACAAAATGATATATATATATATATATATATATATTATATATATATTTTTTTTTTTTTTTTTTTTTGCGGAAGTTTATTTTTCCTCCTGGAGCTTTTTTAAAAAATTTCCCATGTGCTTTACCAATTCTAAGCTCTGCCAGTTCTCTACGGCTCGCCAAAGGCTCGGGTGCATTGGGTACTTGATGAATTTCATCTTCTCAGAGGCGTCTCTCCTGGACTTCTGACCAGCTGTGCCTGGTGCGGACATGCCACCCTGGTCTCTCTCCACCTCGACAGTCCCTTCCCTCATCCTGTCCGTGTGTCCCTCCTTTTTGATAAGCTCTCTCCTTCCCTCAGCGCACACCCCACAGTGGCTTCCCAGCAAACGGGGCACAGACAGTGAACATCTGAAAATAACTTTGTTCTTCATTTACACTCAACCGATAGTTGGTCTGGATGTAGAACTCTTAGGTGGAAAACACTTTTTTCCTTCAGCACTTGAAAGCATTGCTTCCTTACTCCCAGAGCGTTGAGAAGAGCTATTTCTAACTTTTTTTTTCTCTCGAAACTTTTAGAATCTTCTCCCTGGTTTCCGAGGTTCTGAAATGTCACTATGATGGACATTAGGTGGGTCTGTTTCCGTCCATTGCTCTGGGCTGGACCCTTCGATCCGATGCTGCATGCCATTAGGGCCAGGACTCAGAATCTTGGATTCTGACTTTTATTTCCTCCCCTCCGGGCTCTCAGGAACACCACAACGGATCAGATACTCGGGCTGCGGGACGGTCCCCTAGTTTCCCTGTCTCCTCCCCCCTCTTTTCCGTCTCCGACGTTTCATCCAACGTTCTCTCCCGCCCCTTCCGCTGGCTTTTCACGTCCGAGTTGCTTGTTCTCAGGTGTTCCTGGTGAAAAAAAATAGTGTCTCCTATTGAGTTTCGTGGTTGCGGTGTGTTTGGTGCATCTCCGAACATGCCGATGACAAAGTTGAGTTTCTGTCTGCCTGCAGTCTCTGTGACCTTTTATCTGTTGTCTTGGCCTCACTTATTGAAGTTGGAGGGTTTCCCAGGGCGGCCTGGTCGTCTGCACACGTGTCAGCGAGCACAGGGCCTAACGAGCCCGTGGGACGCTCCGTGACTCAGTACGGCGGGGCAGCTGTGTTTCCCTCAGGGTCATCAAGCTGGACGGCGGTGGAGAGGCTCTTCGGCACTTGGCTGGTGGGGTCCCCCCTCAGAACGGCCCGGGGGTAAGGACGTGGCTGAAGCATCCTGGGAGCTAGCCGAGTGGGGGGGCGGCTGGCGGGGGCGGGGGTGTGGGAATGTCTCAGCTTCCCGTATAAATTCCCTTTTTAAATTTCTCTTTTCCTGCAGCTTGGCGTGGCTCAAGCCAGAGACGATTTTAGCTTTTCTAGAGCAATCCCTGCAGACTTCTGCTGGGGGTGGGGGGACAGGCGCTCGGCTGGGGGAGAGCCCGCCACTCCTGCTTCCTGCGTCTTCAGCCCATCTCCGCCCCGCCTGCTGAGCTAGCTGGCCCTTCCGCTCTGCACGCCTTGGCTGCTCACCCAGCACAATTGGGGGTGATTCTTAGTGTTCCCAACTGCCAGCCTGGGGTTCAGTGTCCCGTGTCTGCCAAGTCAGCGCCACCCAGACACCTGCTTTCCGTCTTCCCAGTTCGTACCGCTGTTCCTTCCTCTCTCTCTTTCTCCATTCTTACTGAACACAGTCCCGTCACGGCCGTTGGTGGGTTCAAGGCGGCAGCAAGAGCAGACGATGGGTCCAAGCCACCACCTCCGGCCAGTTTTCTGACGCACAATCGGATCGCCGGGGAGACGGGTAGAGAATGTGAGGGCCTCGTTCAGGCAACACATGCTCACTGTTCTGCAGCCACAGGCCGGCCCTGGTGGACGCCGCCCCTGGGCAGCTAAGCGGGGACTCTCCAGGCCAGTGTTCTTTTATTTATTTATTTATTTTTTTCAACAGCGGGCAATTAAAATCGCAAACACTAGCTGTGGACCTTGGCAAACCCCTCCCTCACCTGAGTCACGCTCAACTTTTAACTGCAGCCCTGAGATATGGATTTGCTCTCCGCTGCGGAATGCTCCACAGCAAAGTCACGAAGGCATTTTCTTGCGTAAGCTTTGTTTTCAAACACAGAGGTCTTTATATTTACTGTCAGTTGCTGTTTAGTGTCAAACAGTGTTTCCCTCAAGTGGCAGCCAATTCACCCGACGCTGTGTCCAGAAGAAGCCATTCCTTTCCGACGTGCAGTGCCATCCCTGTCACTCAGCGCACCTGGGTTTTCCTTAACACCTCTTCAGACCCGGGGCCCAGGGCGGGGTTCTCTGGGAGTGGGTCTCCAACCACGTTTGGGAAGCGTGTCTGAGAGCCTCGATGCCCAGGCCGGCCTGAGGGCCAGCAGCATTGGCGTCACCTGGGAGTTGCGGAGGAGGTAGAACTCTGGGGGTTGGTGCCCCACCTGCTGAATTGGATCAGGGCGGGGCCGGGCAGTGCGCGTCCAGAGGCCTCTGGGTCGTTCTGATCTTGGCTGCCGTTTGAGAACCCTGAGTGTGCAGCGGGGCCACGCCACAGAGAGGACCACAGCTGGCGGAGCTGTCTCGGCAGTTGCTGGTGAGCGGTGAGGCAAGCCTCGTGTTTAACGCACATTCTCCAGCTCTGCTTTCCGGTCTGGTGTCAGGAGAGTGGGCCACAGCGTTCCATAAAGGTGACACGCACATGACAGGGTGGAGAGTCATGGCAGTCTTGGGGACTCAGGGAGGGCTGACGGCTGACAAACCAGCTGGGACCCTGCCTCGCACTGTCTGGAATAGAAGTCGGGTCCCCTTTCGCATCCCACCTCCTGATTCCCCAGCAGTCCCACCGTCGTAGGTGGCCTCTGGGCCGGGTTCCACTGTGGGGTCAAGGCCATGACACAGCGAGGGGCTCCTCCCTCTCAGGTCAGCTGTGGTGCCTGGCTCTAGGCTTCTACCAGGTTCTCCCTCCTGCTTCTCATAAGGACCACCTGGGGCCTCCACGGAAGAACCTGAGGAACCAGCTGAACAGCTGCCCACGTGATCCCGCTCAGCCGAGTGGGAGCCCGAGCCGTTCCGCGAGTGGGAGCCGAGCCCCGTTCCCGCGTGGGCACGAGGGGCTCGGGATAAGTGGGAAGGGCGAGACTGTGCTGACCGTCTCTGAGGTACCAGCCTCCCGAGCTCGGTCGCCTGCCAGCGGGTCTCCTTTGTCCCTTCCAGCCCTGACGGAGGAGGGCTTTCTCGTTCACCCCGCTGGGGTGCCGGGAAGCAGGACAGGTAATTTTTGTTGCCAACTCTGTGGCTCAGCCTGGATTGTGGGTGGCAGAGAGCGGGGTCAGGAGGAGGTTACCACACCCGGCTTCTCGTTTCTCGGGTGGGTTTTGTCTCCCTGTTGCCGGCACTGTTGGGAAGTGCAGACGCCCCAGTGTGGGGGGTGGGGGCGCCCCCTCCGAACCCCTCTGGGGATTTAAGGCCTGAGTGAGAGAGTTTTCTCCCTAGGCTTCCCTGTCTTGGCAGGAGGGAGTTAGCTTGCAGATTTTGGATCCTTCTAGAAACGCGCATTCCTGGAGGGGGAGGGGCAGGATCGGGAGCAGAAACAGCTGAAAGAGTTTGCTAGAAAGTGTTTCCCTCGGGTGGGGCAGCACCTGGCACGTCCGGACACGTGCACGACTGAGCGAACACAGGGTTGTCGGACCAGGTTTTGCGGCCGGCTTGCCCCGGGTGCGCGGGCCGCGCCCTCGCGCGCGGATGCGGGCGGCATGCGGCACGTCTGCGCGCTCCGACATTCCCGCGGGGGGCGGAGCGGGGCGCGGGGCGAGCCGCGCTGGAATCGGGGCCCGGACTGCGGGGCGCCCCCGGCCTCGCCTCCCGCCGCGGGCCGCGGCCGCGGGCCGGGCCGCACCGCCAGCGGGGGGCGCCTGCGGCCGCGCCGCCCCCCGCCCGCACGGCCGGGTCCCGCCCGCGGCCGGCGCGAGGACGCGCGGGCGCTGCGGACACGCGCGGGCGGCGGCCGGAGCCGAGCGGACGCAGCAGGTGAGCGCGGCGGCGGCGGAGCGGGGAGCCCGGCCGGGGAGGCGCGGCGGCCGCGGGGCCGGGTCCTCGGCCCGCGCTGCGGGGTGTCGGCCGGCCTGGGGGTGTCTGCCGGCGGGGGGGTCTGTCCGCCGGGGGGGGTGTCCGCTGGAGGGGTGTCCAGAGGATGTGTCCGCCGAGGGGGTCCCCTGGGGGGTGTCCGCCGAGGGGGTCCCCTGGGGGGGTGTCCTCGGGGGGTGCCTGCGGGCTTTTTGCCCCGCGCCCAGGCCCCCCCTGGGTGGAGGGCTGGCTGTGGGGCCAGGCGGCTGGCCGACCCCCACCTCCACTTCTTTTGCTGACGTCTGGGGTGGGTCTCCTCAGACGCACTCTCCCCCGGCCCTGCTCCCCTCATGAGCCACTGTGGGGATCCCGGCCCAGCCAGGCCCTGAGGGCGGGAATGGGGCTCAACCCCACTCTCTGATGACAAGGCTGAGACCTAGAAGAGAGCCACGGCCCTGGGCGTCCCTGGGCCCGGCACCCTCTGGCCACTCTGTGGGGACACAGGACAGCCGGCTTAGGAGAGGCGCCGATGTGTCAGTTTCCCAGACATGGATGAGCGCCCCACTCCCCCCCTTCAGTGTATGGTTGACCCTTCAACAGTATGGGTTTGAGCTGCTCGTGTCCAGTTATAGGAGGATTTTTCTTAATAAATACACAGCCTGCCCACCTCAGCCCCCGCCCCCCCCTCCGTGTTTGCCGCCTCCTGGTCAGCCGATTGCAGCTGGAAACCAGTGGTCTTGATCCCTGACGCTGGGGGTGGGGGATGCTCAGGGCCCACTGTGTGCGTTGTTCCATGCTGTTCCACGTCAGGCAGTGAGCATCCCTGATTTGGGTATGGGGGAGGGGGTCCTGGAACCACCCCCCACCCCGCCCTCACAGATGCTAGAGAGGACTGGAGTTAGGTTTGGAGGAAGTCAAAAGTTACATGGGAATTTTCCGCCCTGTGGGGCTGGTTGCCTCTAACCCTTGTTGGTTCAAGGATAAACTGGTCTGTTTAAAGTAAAAACACCTCAAGGGGAGAGGCTCAGCGAGGGCTAGACCAAAGCTTGGGGCTTGAAGCGTCTGGTCACAGCCGTCAGGTCACAGCCGACAGTGAGCAGGACCCCTCACCAGGTAAAGGGGGGGGGTGCACAGATGAACGAGGACGTGGTCCAGGCTTCAGGTCCCGGCTTGGATCCCCGCGGGGAGGAGCCCCACCCCTAACCTCTCATCTGAAGGTGATGGGCAGAGCTGGTAACCGAGCCTCTTTGGGGCCGAGGTGTGTGGCCTGGGGTGTTCCCTCACGTTTATTCCTTGGGTCCCTGCTCTCGAAGGCCGGGAACTTGTGTTCCGAGTCCCCGAGTTAAAGCCCCATTACCAGGAGGAGAGGCTCCTCCTTAAGGGCCCCAGGTGCCCTCCGCGGTGGGGCCATGCCTAGAACGGTGGCATCTGGCCTGGCTTCCGGTTCGGGGCTGAAACCGGGTCGGGAGCGTGGTTCAGCGGAGGTCTGCAGGGTCCGGACATGTGGCTGGCGGCCCTGAGCTGGGGGCTCCGGCGGGCGGCTGTGGCTTTCACTGGGCGGGCGCCCTCACAGGACAGGGGGATCTTGTCTGCTGTGACCTGGGGTAGGGCGCTGGCCGCAGGGATGGTGAGGAGGCCACGCAGAGCGGCCAGCTGAGGCCTGGGGAGCAGAGCTGGGCAGCCCCATGCGTGGCAGGCTGGGTCCGCAGGGCGCCTTCTGGAGCCCCCTGTTTTGCGCTGACGCGCGGGATCCCTAGATGTGGGGGGGGGGGGGTCCTCTTCTCTCAGCCCTCAAAGCCCTCAGGCCTTTTGGTGGGGGGGGGGCCCTTTCGGCTTCTGAGGCCAGGTGGCTTTCAAAGCGAGCCCCTTAGATCGTTGGATCCTGTGATGAGTTAGTGTTGGGGTCATCAGCCCAGTGGTAAGTGGGGCACTGAGGTCGTTAGAAGTCTCATAGCCAGTTAGACCTGGAACTGGGCCTGGGGCCTGGCTTCCTGGCCTTCCCGTGGTTCTGGAAGGGTCCATTTGAGTGTACATCAGGAGCCTGCCCCCACCCAGCAGGCAGAGTCTCAGGTGGGCCTGTGAAATACCCCCCAAGGGCAACACACACTGCCTCCTCCCTCCCTGCCGCCTCCCCTGCCCTGGTCTGCTCTGGCCCCAGCTCCCGGATCCCTTCCCACCCAGCGGGATTGCTGAGGGGGGTAGTGGCTTATGTTGGCTCCAGCAGGGGGGCCTCGAGTGGCCTGCACCAGGCAGGAGACGGAGACGAGCCAGACGTGGTCTCTGCTCCCCCCATGAAGCCCGTTTACTAGCGGAGACAGAGTGGTTGCACTTTGACCCCAAACACCCCTGTAGAGAAGCTCACACAGTGGCAGCCTGGTCTGTACACCGGGCACTGGAGAAGGACGAATGGGGAGGAGTCTTCACTGGCGTTTTTTGGGAGGTAAATCAGACGGATCATTTTCTAATTTATTCACGCTTTGTGTATTTTCAAAATTGTCTGGAATCAGGAAGAAAAGCAAGGCTTTATTCTTTCTTTGTTTTAGAAAAGTTTCAAGAACAGTTGTGCTCCTGAAACTTGGAGTTGGTTGGGTTTGCAGGCGGCATCAGAGGGCCAGTGTAACTTCTGAATTTGATAGGGTGGCCAAGGATTTTGAGAGGTTTCAGTACAAATTAGTTTCAAAACCCCGCAGAACAGCCTGGAACCCAGGCGGAAGGGCTTCTGTTTGGGTGGGTCGCTTCCCTCAGCTGGAGGGCGATCCAGTGGGGCTGGTCAGCGGGTGGACAGTAGCCAGGGTGATGCTGGCCTTTCTCAGGGGCACCAGGCCAAGGGTGAGGGCGGCAAGGGCTGTGGCAGTATCTAGACCCTGAGCCACCCCCGCTGGGGACCAAAGAGAGTGGCTTCCCAGGCTGATGTGCCTGGCCTGGTGGGGGCTGTGGGCCTGGAGGGGAGTGGACGCCACATCCTTTGGGGTCCTTTATGGGATCAGCCGCAGGCCCCTCCCCTTCGCAGCCCTTCCTGCTCCCTGCCCTGAGAGCTCCATTCCCTCCCCCAGCCCTCACCCCTGCCCTGCCTCCTTCCGTAAACCCTTCCCTCCAGTGCATCCCCATGTGTGTCTTAGAATGAGCTCAGCCCCCTCTTGGATGGCTGACGTCAGGAGTCTCAGCGCTGGTGGCTTGGGTCAGGGACATGGCCTGGGGACCCTTCCAACTTCAGGCTCTGGATTCGGGGCACGTGTCTTCCTCTGCTTTTTGGATTTGGGATTTGGGCCTCGACTGTCACTTTAAGAGGGGCAAAGAAAGGCAGAAGCTGCTGATTGTTCCCCGCTCACTCCCAGCCCTGCACTGTCCTCTGCCCCCATAGAGGGGGCTCCTGGGGGCCCTGCAGGGTGGGGTGGTGGACACTGGGTCAGGGCCATTGCTAGCTGTGGAGAGCTGGCAGCAGGAAGCCCAGCCCAGCCAGTGCATGGACAGGAGGTCACCCCTTCAGTGAGGGACCACCTGCCGAATGAGTGGCTGGGAGCAGCAGGCCAGATGTTTGCAGAGGGAGCTGTTTTCGGTTCTTAAATGACAAAGGCTGTTGTTTGCAAGCTCTGCCGTCTGGGGGACAGGAGCACAGGCTCTGGAGGGGACCCCCCTGGGCTCGAGTCCCAGCTCAGCATTTCCTAGCTATGTGACTGTGGCCCAGTGCGTCATCAACCTCTCTGTGCTTCGGTGTCTCTCGAGTATGACATGGAGACAGTAAGAATACCTACCTCAGAGGCCAAAGAACAGTTCCAGATTAAAGGAGACCAAAGAGACGTGCCGTATGTGGTCTTGGGCTGCAAAACAGTGCACGAAGGACGTTATTGGGATAGTTGATGCAACTGGGTATGGGCTGTGGATTAAAGTATTGTCTCAATATCAAGTGACCTGATACCTAGTAACATGGGCCCTTGTTTTTGGGGAAATACGCACTGAAGTATTTAGGGGTTACAGTATAAGCACCCCCACTCAAATATGAAAGAGAAGCAAATATATAGATAGATAATAAAGTGAGGCAAAATGGTACAAATAGGCAAATCTGGATTAAAAGTAGTGTACTTTTCGGAAAGTTTGAAATTAATTCAAAATGCAGAATTTCAAGACGATGCCCATCTGATGGTATGAATGGAATGAGGTTAGTTCTGTGACTTAGAACAGTGCCTGGCGAACATCGGCTGTTACCGTTACTGTTGCTTTTTATCTTCGTTGGTGCTGGCAACGTGTATCTCATCATCTCATCGTCCCAGTCACCTGTGTGATTTTTTCCATGTTACAGATGATACGTGTGAGGTCCAGAGAGGTTACGGGGTTTGCTTAAGGCCACATAGCAGTGCGTCCAGAGCACCCATAGGTGGACCTGCTTAGCATTAACTTCGGGTTAATTGCCGGCATCCGAAACCGTGAGGGTGTCCCTAAGGCCCGGATCGCTAGTTTCCTTGCGGACTTGGAAGGCCACAGTCCTGTGTGGCAGCTGCTGCTGGGGTCTCAGCCGCTGCTCTTCACAGAGGACTCGGCCTCCAGTCCTCCCCGGGGCCGTCCCGCCCAGCCGGCCTCACTTGTCCATGCCCATCTGTCCTCTGGGGGCTCCATGTTTACTGTCTTGGGGAAGTGCCATTGCATCCCTGATCCCAGGGTGCCAGGCCCCAAGGCTTGGGTTCTCCTCCCCCGCCAGCTCCTCCGTCCAGAGGGCGCTGCATTTCACCCCAGTTTACTCTGCTGTGCTTGAGCCGTGTATGTGGGGGGGGTAGTGGGGGGAGGGGGCTGCAGGAGAGGATGAGGGGTCAGAGCATTGTGGCCCCAGCCTGCTGGGTCCTATTCCCTCCCAGTCCTCCCTCTGTCCCTCCTACAGCCCTAAGCAGTGTGCCTGGCTCTCGGAAGGGGTGCGGGGTGCCTCCTGCCCGCCCTAGGGGGAGGATCTCGGGGGGAGGGTGGGCTGCAGTCTTCCTCTGGGTTCGGTGTATGCGGGTGAGGGGTTTTCTCCCCTCCCTCAGCCTCTGGTTCTTCCTCTATAGAGGGGGGATAGACCACCTTCTCGGAGGGTGTTCAGGATTGGGGGGCTGGCATGGCAGCCTGGGCAGATGGAGCTCTGCACGCACGGCCGTGAGGACTGCTTCACCCCATGTTCGGCTCTGATAGCCCCGGCTCCCCGCCAGCCTGGGTGCAGGGTCAGTGGGTGTCCGGAGGTGACAGGATAAGCAAGTGGGTACAGGCGGTGGGTGGGGAGGGGGTGCGGCTGGCCAGACGTGGCTCCCCTGGCCTCGTAGCTGTGCCTTATGGTCCTCGTCTCACAGAGCAGGGAGCAGGCACAGTGAGGATGCTGGGAGTTGCTCAGCTCAGTGAGTCTGGTGCGTGACAGATCGGGAAACTGAGGCTCAGAGAGGCAGTGCGACTGACAGAGGCCCCACAGCCAGGCAGCGTCTGCCTCCTGGGCCAGGCCTCTGAGCCACATTCCTGCGGGTGGTGGGGGAGGAGGAGAAAGCTCATTTCTTATTTTTTAAATGGCTTTAATTTTGTGTCAATTATAGAAATGACTCACATTATTGAAAAATCAGAAAACAAGCAATGAAGAGAGAAAATCCAGAATCTGTACTCTTTGAAGTAACCATTAACATATGGGCGTCCGACTGCCAGATGGCGTTTTTAAAAAACGTGACAAAAAATGCTGAGCATCGCCACATCCCTAATTGTCGCCTAAGGCAGTTCTGGGTGCCAGGCTTTGTGCGTGGAGTCATGGGGGTTCTCAGACGCCGGGCTCACCACAGCATGTGGTGTGCGAGGAGCCTGGTTAACTGTCTCTGTCCCCTCATGCTGGTTAGGTTGCTGTCAGTATTTTTGCACCCGGTAGTCAGTGGGGAAGATTAAGATGGGGCCACTTCTCAGCTCCGTGGGGCCCGCAGACTGGACTCCGGCTTGCGGTCAGAGGATGAGAAGGGGGGGCTCCCCCAGAGGGCTCTGCCAGGAGAGGGGTTACGATGCCAGCCCAAGGCTGGCACCCTGAGCCTTTAAGCTCCTGTGGGGGAGGTGTTGAAGGAGGAGGTGGCCCCTGCTCCGTGCTGGTACGTGGTGGGGGAGCCTGGAACCCCGCTCGGGGGCCTGGGGTCGCGTTTGCAAGTCGTGCTGGGTGTTCAGGCTGTGCACAGGGGGGGCGGGGCGGGGAGCACCCTACCCCCATCCCCACCCCATTGCAGGGGGTAGTGGGGTTGAGGCCGGGCCTGTGTTTTACCAGCTCTGAGACCCTGGTGGGGAGTAGCCTTTTGGGGCCACACATTCCTCAACTGAGAAGGGACCTAAAAATGACCCCTTGGTTGCTGGAGACTCGAATGAAACGACAGAGGCCAGATTTCAATGTTTCAGAGTCTCACTGTGGACAAATTGGACCCATACAGAGGAAGACGATAGGATTACCACACCGCACCCACGTCCATCCTTCAGCGGCAGGGTTTCCCCCTGGGCCGCCCCCCCATCCCCCAAACACACACACTTCTCCCTCCGGCCCCTGATCAATTCCTCAGTTACAGATGTAGGATCTTTTCCTAAGAGGTAGAGACACGGGGAAAACACTCCCCAAACGTCATTGCCGCATCTAATACTTACCAATACGCCTTGAGATCGTAACTATCCCTTTAGCTTTTACATTTCCAGTTTCATAGCCCTAGCTCTATATATTTTTAGATTTTTTTTTTTAAAGGCAGGTTCCAAATAAGGTCAACACAGTGCGACTGCTTGATTTCTCAAGTGTCCTTCCGTCTGTGGGAGGACGGTCCTTCTCTGTCGTTTGCTGTTTGTTTTGGGGGGCTGGGTCCCTTCCCCTGTGATGAGCTCCCGTAGTGTGTCACGGGTTCCTTATCCCCTGAACCTCCTGCGTGCTGGTGGCTGTAATCTGCAGGCTCGCTCTAACTCAGCTTTGATTTTTTTCGCACAAGAGCCCGCCAGAGATGGGGGTGCATGCTTGGTCAGAGGTGGGGGTGCATGTGTCCATGGGGGTGCTTGGTCAGAGATGGGGGTGCATGCGTCTGCGGGGGTGCTTGGTCAGAGATGGGGGTGCATGCGTCTGCGGGGGTGCTTGGTCAGAGATGGGGGTGCATGCGTCTGCGGGGGTGCTTGGTCAGAGATGGGGGTGCATGCGTCTGCGGGGGTGCTTGGTCAGAGGTGGGGGTGCATGCGTCTGCGGGGGTGCTTGGTCAGAGGTGGGGGTGCATGCATCTGCGGGGGTGCTTGGTCAGAGGTGGGGGTGCATGCGTCTGTAGGGGTGCTTGGTCAGAGATGGGGGTGCTTGGTCAGAGGTGGGGGTGCATGCATCTGCGGGGTGCTTGGTCAGAGGTGGGGGTGCATGCGTCTGCGGGGGTGCTTGGTCAGAGGTGGGGGTGCATGCGTCTGGGGGGGTGCTTGGTCAGAGGTGGGGGTGCTTGGTCAGAGGTGGGGGTGCTTGTGTTGCCTGCTTGCATCTCTCTGTCGTGCATGTGGCCATTGGAGTTCAGTGGCTTTAAGGTAGTAGTGGTTCTAATTGTCACAAGAAAATCCCATTTTTCATCCCATTTTTCACCTGGTTATCATGCTGCTGAGTTTGATGTGGGGTAGAGGACTTTGTCTTAGGCCACTGTCCTTGATTGCTTTTACCCGTTATCGTTCAGTTACGTAGTAGTGTATTTCATTGGTTAAAATTAGGAAACAGATATAAAGAATGATATGAAATTAAAACTGCTAAATTCCTGATAATGCCTAAGATTTGGAGTATGTTCTTCCAGATTTTCTTGAATGCAAAAAAAAAAAAATCTATATACACACGCACATCTGTGAGGTGGAACTTCCCGCGAGGTCTGGGGGCTGCTGGTTTCACGGCGGGGCATCTCCCCCTCCAGAGTCTGTAGGGAGGGGCGTGGGCTTCCACCCCCCTCCTCCTCGTTCACCTCGGGCTGGGTGTGGGGAAGGACAGGCGTCTGCCGATGGCACCCAGCTGCCAGGGTTTTCAAAGGAAATAAGGACTGTGGGTTGGCAGAGCGTTTGCTCCCACATCTGTTCTTTTAGGATTCTCCACTCTTTACTCAACACGCTGTCTGACCCGGCCGCCCCTTTGCTGCGCCACAGCCCTGCTGCCCAGGCTTGGCAGAGGCTGGGGCCGTGGGGGTCATGGGAGTGAGCCCCCAGCAGGCCGCGGCCCCACACGGCGTAGGGTCGTTCATCTCCCTCTGGGAACTGGGACAAGCAGCAGCCGCTGGGATTTCTTCACAGGGCGGCCAGTAGCTGGGGGAGCCGGGGAGCCGCTATTTTTACTACTCTGTGTGTGTTTGGTGTGGCTTTGAGGCTCACCCCGTCACCCCTCAGCACTGCTCCTGATGAGGAGGAGCCCGAAGGCCCTCGTTCCATCTTCTGACTTGGAACTGACGGCTCCATGAGCCCCCTCTGCTCTGGACCCCAGTTTCCTGCCTGTTAAGAGAAGGGGTGAGCCAGAGGACCTCCACACGGGCCCAGCCTGGGTGGGGAAGGGGCCCCAGCGGGGAGGAGGGAAGGCAGAGGGGCCGAGGTACGTCAGGGCGTTGGAATGTCGCCCCACCCCCACTGAGAAATCAGTCAGGGCCACAAGGCAGGGCCCGCCTGGTGAGCTCTGAGCTCCTGTGTTCTCACTGGGGGGGTCTGGCACGGAGCAGAACCGTCACCCAGGCGGTTGAGTGCCTGGTGCTGGGCGGGTCCGATGGAGGAGGAGCGGGGACCCTCATTCACTCCGGAGCAGGCTCTGTCCCGTCCTGGCTGGGGCCCGCTTCCAAGGTGGCCCAGTGTCGGGGACGGCTGGCTGGTGCCAGCTCTCGGCAGGGACCTTAGGGCTGCTTGTGTGCCCTTCCCCGGGGCGGCTGGTTCCCCCCCCCCCCGAGCGATCCAGGCAGCAGGGGGGAAGCCTTGATATCTCGTGGGTCATCTAGGTAGTGTGGGAGGGGACGGTATGAGGGCGTGGACCCTGGGGCCAGTGTCGTGGATACCAGGGCAGTGATGGTGCCTGTAGCTCCTGCTCACGCCCTTCTAGCCTTGGGGAATGAGCCGTCCCCCCCCCCCCTCCCCAAGTCCCAGGATTGAATCTCATTGGACCACTTTGAGTCACATGCCCAGTCCTCAGTGGACACTGGTCACTGGTCACGAACGTGCCCACCCCGGAGGGTCGGTGGTTCTCCATAAGAATAGGAAGCTGTCACCAGAGTGTAATGTCTTTGTGGAGAGGCCTGGGGCATTGCGGCCCAGAGGAGGTGCTGGGTGCGGACTGGAGAAGGCTTCCTGGAAGAGGTGGCATTTGTCCTCGGCAGGATGAGCAGCATGTTGGCCATGCCGGGTGGCAGAAAGGCCTGAGCCAAGGCGTGGGAAAGAGGCAGCTGGGTGGCAGGTCAGGGACATCAAGATGGAGAGATGAGTTGGGCCAGCTGTGGGGGCCAGGGGCGGAGCCCGGGCTCAGCTCAGGCGTAGAGAAGCCATCGAGGGTCTTTGCCGGCTTTAACGGAGCACGCCCCGTGCGCCTTACCACGTGCCCCACGGCCTGCCGAGGGCTGGGTGACATCGTGGTAACTCGCAGACGGGCTGCCGCGGTCGCTCAGTGGGGCCTCTTTGTCTCACTGGGATCGGGGGCTGGCCTGGGAGTGAGTTGCCAGCTCAATGGTTCAGACCCCTCTCTCGGGGGTGTGGTGAGACCCCGACTCTCCCTGCGGGTAAAGGATGAGGCTACGGAGTACAGAGAGCTGATTCCCAGCTCACGCCCCTTCCCAGAAAGCTCCCCGGGGTTCACGACGCGCCAAGGCCTGGGGGCTTCTTCCCAGGGCAGGGGGTCGACGCGGCCTCTGGCTTTGCGAGTGGGGTCAAGCTGTTGGCTTGGTGCGTGTGTTATTTGTCCTGTCTGTCACTTGGCGACCGACAACCCTGTCTGCCGTGTTTCTGATGCCGTTTTGTTCCTTCCTGACCACTGTTTCTTGGCCCTGCCACGCTCTGCAGCCTGTGACTGCCCGTGCTCCAGATGGAAATGGGCCGGGCCTTCTTCCCAGCCTGGGACACCCCATCTGGGGTCCCCTCCTTCAGGGAGGCCCCGAACCCTCCCCAGGTGGGCGACATCTCTCCCCTGAGCCCCGAACGATGTATCTGGCCTTCATGGATGATTGTCTTGGATCTCGGCGCCGGGCCATCGGTGGCCATGTCTTAACCTGGGAGCCCGGATGACAGGTGCTGCGTCTGAGTCACATTTTCGTCCCCAGCAACCGAGAGGGGTCCTGCCTGCTGGGAAGAGGCCGTGCTTGGACAGCGAGCGAGCAGAAACCAGTCTTCCCTGTCTGGTGCTGAGGGAAAGTTGGTCCAGCAGGTTTGGGAGCAGCGAGTCCCAGGCTCGGAGACGGGGCGGGGCACGCTGCGAGGAGGGCGGTGTGCGAGTCGGAGCAGCCTGCTCCCCGGGGAGCCCTCTTGCTCCCAGGAGGGTCGTGGTGTGTGTGGCTGAGGGCACAGGACAGAGTCAGACAGCCCTAAGTTTGAATCCAGACTCTGTCTTGTCTTAGCTGTGTGTGCTTGGGCAGTTGACTGGCCTCTCTGACCTTCATAAAAGAGGGACGATAGCAGGACCCCCATCGTGGGGCATGACACGAGGCTGTGCATCAGGCCAGCACACAGTGTCTGCATTTGGCCTGATCGTGTTGGCCTTCCTGTTGGACCGCTGATCAGCGTGAGGGTGAAGCCAGTCAGCAGGAAAGCATCTGACGACTGCCTCCACTGGGGAAAATTCTGGAAGGGAGGTCTGGGGAGGGTAGGAGGTGTTAGCTGGGTACATTGGGCTCTGTTCTGCACTTTGTTAGCAAATGGCAGGGTTTACTATCAGGATAAAAGGTAGAAAGTGTCCCCAGGACCCCACGTTGCAGGCTCAGAGGGCCCCATGAGGACCCCCTCTGTCCTCCTGGGAGGAGGGCTCCGCTCCCTGCTTCCCCACCCTTGCTAGCCTCACAATGAGCTCCCTGTGATCCCAGTGGGGAAACTGAGGCCTGGCAAAGCAGAGGGGAGCTGGGGTGCAGGGCTGCAGGGTCTTCCGGGGGCTTCGGCCGTTTGGCCCGGCCCCAGCATGGGGCAGCTGTGGATGGGGAGGCGGCAGGCCTCTCAGGTGGGGACCTGAGGCTCAGGGCGAGGCTCCGTGCCCGGCTGCTCTCGCCTCTCATTGCTCAAATTGCTCATTACGTGCGTTTGCTCTTTGCCTCCAGCCGCCGTCTCGGGGCTTCTCACGGAGGATTTTGGTGCTCGTTTTATTTTGTACTTTTTGAAAATTGTTCCAGCTCAAAAGCTTCCAATTTCTGTGAAGTCATAGGAGACAGGAGCCCGGCCTGACAGCGCCCCCCCCCCACATCCCCTCCACATCCCCATCCTGTCGAGGCCTCCGCTGAGGCTGGGAGCGGGGCCCCCCGCACCCCGAGGGGCGCCGAGCGAGGTTCAGTGTTCGTCGTTCTGCCCGCCCGCATGGCCAGAGCAGGAAGTTGTGGGTTGCAGATGTGACTCACTCTCATTAGGCAGCCGGTGGAAGGGGCCTTCACATGTGTGCGCCTGGATGCTGGCCCAGGAGGGGCAGGCGAGGGCCGGGCCACCTCCAAGTCGCCTCGGACCCTGGCCCAGCCGCCCAGGGGCCCTGGAGGAGAGCCAGGTAAAGCGGGTGTGGGGAGGGGGCACCGTCTGTGCTCGCAGCCCGGGCCTAAGAGGGGCGCTGGACAGCATCCGCCCCCAGGCGGCCCTGGCCTGGGAGAGGGTGGGTGGGGTCTGCGCTGGGCGTGAGGGAGGCTCTCGGGGCCTCCTGGGCAGACGGCGGGACGGCTCCTGGGTAAAGGACCAGAGACAGCTTGTCACCGGCCTTTCGCAGCCTGGCCGGAAGTGCTGTTTTTTCCACGGTGCAGTTCGCTTGGCCCGTTTCTCCTCGAATTCTGTCAGCTGCGGACTCGTGTCTGTGTGTCTGTCCTAGGCTGTGCTTTCACGTGTACAAGTGCACTTTATTTTTCTCAATGGCAGCATCAGGGAAGGGCGATTGAATTGATTTTATTAGGTTAAAAAAATAAATAAACAGAAAACCCAAACTCTGGAAGTGGTGCCAAGAGACAAGGAAACCAAGCTGCCCCAAGAACGTGGAATAGGCTCCCCTTCCCTCCCACCCCAAGGCCCGGGGACGCCCACGTGCCACGGGGAGTGGTTCCTTCCAGATCTTTCTGTGCGCTTATCGAACATGTGCACAGACACAGGGAGAAGCAGGAGCCTGTCTTCCCTGTCAGCACACGGGGTTCAGGGTCGCTGGCACAGAGTGGGGGAGGGGGGCTTCCTCCCGGGCCAGCCCTTGGGGGAGGGAGGTGGGGGAGGAGGGCAGAGGGCTGGGTGGGCCTCCGAGTGACAGGCCCCGGGCCCTGAGGCCTAGACAGGCGGGAGTCCGGGCTGGCTCTGCCTGGAGTGGCCATGTGACCATGGGCTGTCACTAGTCGCCTGGGCCACACAGCAGGGCCATGTGAGTGGCGACCAGCCCAGCCTTCCTCGGAGTGGGGGTGCTGCTCCCCGGGGGGCCTGGAGGTGGTTTTAGCCTGGATGTGGATGAACAGGTTTAAAACGTGTTAGGGATTTATTTTAATGTGTTCCAGGAACAAAAAGCCTGTCCATGGGACCTTGAATCTGTAACTTGATGAGTATGTTTTTGCCTCGGACAAGGTTAGAGAAGATACCCAGGCGAGAAGCGAGGAGGCCTGAGGGGAAGTGTGAAGTGATTGGCCCTGCAGGAAGTGTGGGCGTCTGGGCCCCTCCCTGGAGGCCTTGGGTTCTGCCCACCTCCACTTGTACCCCCGGGCTTCCTGGGGTTTTCCAGAGGTGCGGGTGTGGGGGAGGGGAGGCCTGGGATGGATGAGGTGCGGGTGTGGGGGAGGGAGGCCTGGGATGATGGACCGGGACACTTGGCCCTAGCAAGGGAGGTGTGACCTTCCACGGGGAAGTCGCCGGTGGCAGTTTATGGAGGAGCGGCTGTTTCCTGGTGGCCATTTTCCGGGAGTTTGGGGTGAGGCGGGATCTCGCCAGGCCTCTGTGCCAGGAGTGGGCCTGGGGAGGGGGCGCGTTGGTGGGACAGGTGCCCATGGGGCCTCCGAGCAGGCCAGAGGTGCTTTGCAGAAGTTTGACTTGACGTCCTTTGGGGACGTTGTAGTCCGTGACTATTAGTTAAGCCCACCCCCTCCTCCCCCACCGCCCTGTGTGGTAGGTGTCACCCGCCCCCACTCTGTGCTGGGTCACACAGCAAGCTGGTCGCTGGGACGTCTACTCGTCTGCTCGCACAGGCCACCCCTCCTGGAGAACCGCCTATCTGCTTGGTGGCTGGGTGGGCAGGGGCTAGGCGGGGCGAGGCTGAGCAGGGGCTCTGGCCCTGTGGAGGTCGGCTGGGGGTGGCCCTCACTGGGGCACGGGGAACCTGGGCCCGGCCCCTCGTCTACACCCGCTGCAGGGCGGCTGGGCTGAGTCGGGCCCTGTGTTCTGGACACGCACTCCAGCCCTGCCTCCGCGGGGAGGCCGTCTGGATGTCCCACCCGCCATCACCAGGGACCGCTGCGAGGTGGCCAGTGGCCTGTCCCTCCACCCTGTTCCTCCCCCACTGCTGTCCTGGAGGTGAGGGTCCCGGGCCCTTCCCTCTCCCCCGGCCCAGCTTGGCCAGGCGGAGGGCAGCACTCAGCCCCCTGGGGAAGTGTCAGAGCCTCCGAGGGAGGGAGCAGGCAGAGCGGGTCCCACTGGAGCGGGCCACGTCTGGCCTTCTATGGGGTCGGGTCTCGGGACCTTTTGGGTGTTTACTATGGTTAAAAAGACCCATGTAGTCAAGAGCTGGGACTTAGTTTGGCTCGGTGACTGAGACCACTGGATCTGAGCAGCAGCTGAGAAGCAGGGGTCTCCTGGAGGTCATCGGGTCCAGCCCCCTGCCTCCTGGCAGAGCCGGATGGTGCTCAGGTGGTGGTCCGGGTCCAGGCCCACACCGCCGCCTCCTAGCAGCGTGAGAAGTGACCTAGGACTGAGCCAGTTTCTTGCATCTGGGAAATGGGTCGCTCATGGTACCCAGTGGGTCAGGGGGTCCTAGGATCAAGTGAGGACATACACTTACTGGCGGTGGCTGTCATTTTTGCTATCACGCGGCTGCACGTGGGGCTGTGCTCTGCCCGCCCTGCCTTGGGCGGGCGGGTGGACATGCCAGCAGACATTAGCATCCGGCTTGACCTGCCGCAGCTCATGAGTTGCACAAGCAGCCACGTCACGACGTTGCCCAATCCTGGACTCAGACCTGCTGGGCAACAGACGTGGCTTCTACCCCTGTTGTCCCCGCATGCCCCACCCCAGCCCTGGGGGCTCTCCAGGCATTGGGCTGGCCCAGTGGTGAGCCTTGGGCTGGAGGGGCTCAGCTTCTGCAGGTGACCCTTCTCCCCACGACACCTGGGGCCGGTTTTTCTCCTGTCCTCTGCTTACCTCTTTGACAGGTGTCCTTCGCGGGCATTTTCGGAGCACTGACCAGGTGGTGGGCTGGGGAGACTCTGAGTGGACCTGTTGTCGGGGTGGGTAGGATGGCTGATCTTGGGCCTGGAGAAGAGGCCTGTCAGGTTCCTGGGATCCCCCAACACACACACCTGATCAGTCTCTCCTGTCTGGGGTGTGTTGGAACCCTTTCTGTTAGATCCCTGGCTCCCCCACCCACCCCCCAGTCCTGTCTCACGTCCTTTCAGGCGCTCCGGGCAGGCTTGCCCCTCTCCTGCCTTTGCCTGTGCGGTCCTGCCTCACGCCCCCTCTTGGCTGGTGTCCCCCACGTGAGGGCTCCCACTTCAGGGGCCCTCGACTCAGGAGAAGAGAGGACTCCGTAGTATCTGGTGCTGAGGCGTCCACCTGGCAGCCTCCCCCTCCTCAGCTCTGTGTAGAGCCCCCCTCACTGTGTAGAGCCAGGGCTGGGGGACACCAGGGGCTCCCGCCCCTCCACGCCGCACCCCCCCCCCCCACTGACCAGCAGAAGGAATTACCCGTGACTGTGCCCCAGGGAAAGGAGGTGACTGCGGTCTCTGTCGCAGGCACCCCAGTCCTCAGCCGGGTTTCTGGCCCCCTCGGCCCACCACCCCCTGCTTCCTCCTGGGCCTGGCTGGTGCTGATGGAGCAGGAATGCTCATGACCCAGGCAGGTGGCACTTGCAGTTGTGCAGTGTGGCGGCCTGGCTTTTGGGGAGCATGAGGCCCCCAGTGAGTGCATGCAGGGTGGCCAGCCCCCCTGTTGGAACCCAGCGTACCCTGATGGGGGGGGGCTCTGTCTTCTGAGGTCCAGACCCTTCTCTCTGCCTCGGTCTGTCCTGACACTTCGCAGAGGCTCGCTCTCTCTGCCTCAGGCACAGAGGACTCGGGTTGTTGGATCCTGGTGTCACTGACTGGCACCGTGGGGAGAGAGGCCTAGCGTCCTGGGTGCAGCTGCTCTCTGCACAGATGGGGAAACTGAGGCCCAGAGTGTTCCGCAGCCTCTGAGCCAGCGTGGGTTTTCCTGGTTGGGGCTGTGATGGACACACATTTCCCTGGTCTCACTGGTGTGTGGGGGTGGAGCAGGCTGGGGGCGTCCTGTCCTCCAGGCCTCAGCCCCCATCTCCGCAGTGGGCAGGCTGACCCCACCCACCTCTCATGGAGCTCTCTGCCATGCCGGGCCTGGGGCCTCCCTGTCTGCCCTCCCTGCTCCTGGCTTCCCACACCTGTCTCCCTCGGCCCTCCCTTCCTCGGGGAGGAGGAGGAGCCCTTTGAAGTCTGGTGGAGGTGTCGCTTTGATGGGGTCTGGGGCGAATGGGCGCAAGCAGCCTCTTTTGAAACAGCCAGACTCCCAGGAGCCAGTGCTCAGTTCTCGGGGAGGGGAGGAGGAGAGGGTGCCCTAGCGCCAGGCTGGTCTGGGGGGGGAGCAAGGGAACAGAAGAGAGCTGCCTTTTGGGGCGTGAGGTGACAGGAAATGAGACCAAGACCCCTGAGACTTGAAGTGTGCCCGCCCCCATGCCTGTTGATGTTAGGGTGTCTCCTGCTGCCCACCCTCGTGTCCGGAGCCAGCCGGGGGTGACCCAGGTCCTTGCGTTCCCCGTGCGCCAGCCTCTGAGCGAAGCCCTGAGCGTTAGGTACCCTTACCGGTCCATTCTGTGAGGAAGCCGAGGCCCAGAGAGGTTACGGAACGTGCCCCAGGTCACACAGCGCCCCTGGTGAGGGGTTGGAGTTCATGCCTGCCGGCCTCAGGGCCGGTGCTCTCAACCTCCGGGCGTCCCGTCCCCACGGCCCAGCCCAGGGCCACACTGTCCTTTTCCTCATGGGGCTCATTTATTACACGTCTCCTCCCCGCCACCTTCCTGCGAGGCACCCCCCAGCCCCCCATGCCTCCCCCTTCCCCGCACCAGGACCGCTGGGAGGGACCCCGCCTGTGTCTTCTTGTCGGGGGTGTCAGTCTCTCGCTCTGCCCAGGGCGCTCTGGGCTGGAGGCCTGGGGCCCTGGGGCAGGAGCAGGACAGCAAGGTCTGCCTCCGTCCACAGCAGAGTTCCTGTGGCCAAACGGTCACTTCAGTGCCAGGGCAGGCTGGGGAGGGGGGACCATTTTCATCCCCATCGCTCCTGTGAGAAACCGAGTCCCGAGAGGCAGGTGACTGGCCCGAGCTCCTGCAGACGGGGCTAGGAAAGGGACCCTGACTTCAGTCCGGTGCTGTCTGTGGCCCAATCTGTGGAGTCGGGGGTCTGTGTGTCCCCGAAGTGCCAGGCAGTGTCCGATCCTGGAAGCTGGGCAGGGCACGGCCAGATGTCAGCCTTGGGGAGTGAGTGACAGGCCAGGTGCCCTGTGCAGACCGACACCTGGGACGTGGAGGGGGCTCTGCGTCCAGATCGGGAAGAAATCAGGCCGCCCTCCTGGAGGAGGTGGCCGCGGAGCCTGGCTCCGCAGGGTGAGCAGGAGTTCACCAGGCAGAGGCCGTTTGAGGGTGGGAGGGTAGGCAGCGCTTTGAGGCTGCCAGAGCCTGGAGACCAAGGGGTGGGGCTTGTTTGGGGAACCGAAATCAGTCAAATCACACAGCCATGAAGAAGGCCTCAGCAGCTGCGGAGGAGTTTTTTGGCCAAGGGGTGAGCAGGACAGGGCTTAGTACTCACTCGGTCCCGGACAGGTGCAGGGAGCCTTGGTGGACTGTCCTGGGGGGCCTTGGGTTTGGGGAACTTGGGGATGCTGCAGACTAAGGCTGCGTCACAGCACTTCCGTGCCCAGCCGGAGCCTGGCTCGGAGGGTGAGAGTTTGTGGAAGCGAGGGGTGGGGGGCCTGGTGCGGGGAGGCCTGCCAGGCCCCGGCTGGCACAGCTTGGGAGGCTGGGCTGTGGCGTGGGGGTTCGTCGGCAGGGGCTGCTTCCCCCTGCAGAAGGGCGTCCGTGGGCCCGGGCCGGCCTCCACCACGCGGCCCCGTCCCTTGCATGCCCCCCATGGCCTTGCTCAGGTACCGCTCAGGAAGCCACAGGGAGGTGGGGTCTCGCTGCTCCTCGGCTTAGGGCTGGGCACTGCGGGTGGTCAACGCAGCAGGAGCCAAATTGAGGGTGTTGGGGCCAGGCAGCGGCTGTGGGCTTCACACCGGATGCCTTGCTGGGCAATGTGGACGGCCTGCCGAGTTCGGTGGGGTGGGGGGCCTTTCCCATTGGCCTCTGACTACCTCTCGGCTCATCTGAGTGGTGGGAAGTGACTCCCACTGGAGGCCTTTCCTGTCCCCGAAGCAGTCAGACCCAGAGAGGGTGAGGGGCAGAGCTGAGACTTGGGTCTCCTGAGAGTCAGCTCAGGGCTCTCGGCCCTGTACTGCCTTACCCATGGCAGGCGGGGAGACTGAGGCAGGCGGGCTACTTCCCTGCCTTGCGTGAGAGAGGCAGGAAATGCAGCAGGAGGCTCTTTTCCTGGTGGGCGTTTGGAGCTCTTGCTTGCTTGCCCTTCCCCAGGGCAGACTGGCTCCCTAGCTGAAAACTGAGGGTGGGGCTGTCCCCCACTTCCCCGCCCCTGCTGTCTGCCCCTCACCCCCACCTGGAGGCCAAGCTCAGGGCAGGTCCCCTGGCCCACAGCAGGTACATGGGCTTGTCCTCACGCGGTGCACCCGTCCAGCCCAGCCCCGGCTCCAGTGGATGTAGGGGAGCTCCCTGGGCTGTCAGAATAGGGGTGGACAGTGGCCTCTCGACCACAGTTGCCAGGAAGCCGCCTTGGCGGAGAAGCTCTGACTGGCTCTTAGAAACTCCAAGGTTTGTATTTCCCAGAGGGAGTTCATTGGGGATTCAATGCAAAGAGAATCTCGTGAACCAAAAAGCCTGAGAAATGGCTGTGTTTACATCGACAGGTTTCTTCCCTGCAGGACTTCTCAGAGCCTTGATTTCCTCACGTGCACAGGGAATCTTTAGAGGAGGAGGGGAATGGTGGCTTGTACTGCCTGTGACGAGAAACCGTGTGGCTGTGCGTGTATGGCTGTCGGACAGAGCACACCTCAGGCAGTGCAGACATGCGCCTAAGGAAGAGCCTGGGCCTTGGAGCGGGGCAGGTCTGGGTTTGGGTCCCCACTCTACTGCTCCCAGGCCACGGGGCTTTGGATGGGTAGGTCAGGATCCCAGAGTCCGTCCTCCTGGCTGGAAATAGAGAGCACCCCCGCTCCCACCCTGGGGAGTCAGGATGGACGGCCTCGCCCCACAGCTCCCAGCAGGTGCTGTCGGCACAGGTTCTCGGAGGAGGATGGCCGGGGGGCGCCAGCCTGGCTGGCTTCTGCCTTCTGTGTTTCTTTGTTGGGCTCAGAGGTTGCAGTGTGTCCTGAGGGCTGGCCATTGAGCTTTCTCTCCCGCCAACAGGCCTCGAGGGCTTGGGGTGGGGACCAGGTGCCCAGCAGGGAATTCTCTGTGGCTTGGGCTGCCGTCCCCACCTCTGCCAGGTGGCTCAACAGCCTCTCCCTCAAGGCCCCGCTGGACATCACGTGGGGTGTCTGCCCGTGTTGCTGCTCATGGCCCCGGAAAGCAGTTCTGAGGTGCTGGCACACTGCTGTCCCCTCCCCCAGAGGTCAGGCCACCCCCAGGGCCTCGTGGAGGGCAGGGCACCTCGACCCTGCCCACCCGCAGCGCTGTGGCTCCTGACAGGGGTGGGGCGGAGGGGAAGGGCCATGTTCCGGGTCCACCTGGGTCCTTCACACCAGGTGCAGCCTCAGTGCTCGGCCTGTGTCACCCCCATTTAAATCTCCTCCACGTCTTTTGTGGTTCCTCAGGGTCAGATGTCATGGACTCAAGATTCATTTTTTTCTTCCTCTTAAAAAAGATTTTAATGTATGTTTGATGTATTCACATATATACCAAACAGGCTAGGAGTGTGTCTTTCCATATTGATATTAAACATAGTGTCACTTTATCAATTGCCTTATGTTGCCCTTTGAATTTTTCCGTTAGTGTCTTTATTTTTTACTTTATTTAAAAATCGCTTTATTGAGATACAATTGACATACAAAACCTGTGCATATTTAATGCATACAGCTTAATAAGTTTGGAGATAAGGCTTCATCTCCAAAAGTTTCTCTAACACTCATCATTATTTTTAAGACCACACAAAATCTATCCTCTTAGAAAAAATTTTAAGTATATAATACTTGTTAGCTATAGATACTATGTATACAGATCTTTTTTTCCTATTAGAAACTGTTTAGAAATTGCACGAGCTATATTATGACAACAGAAACAAACCGCAATTGAAGAAGTGATTCGTGCACTCTGTCCAGGCAACAGGTTCGGTTTTTCTGTGTCTTAGTTCAGTTATCCATTCCAGGCATGTGGATCTTTCCCAGAATACCCCGTGACAGTAAGTTTCCACTGCGGCACCTTTTTGACAGCTGCATAGTATTCCATTGTGAGGATGTGGCATGAGTTATTTCACCGGCCTCTGACTGACAGGCACATCGTTTCCAGTCTTTTGCTATTATGAATAGTGTCGCAGTGACTAATCTACGTATGTCATTTCACACAGGTGAAAGTGTTTGTGGGAAAGATTACTTGGAGTGGATTTGCTAGGTCGGAGGTATGCAAGTACGTGAGTGATTTTGTTGGCTGAGACTTAATGGCCTTCCCCAGGGGTCGTGCTGATATTGCCCAGCCTGGCCAACACGGACTTATGAAAGGCTTCGATCTTTGCCAGATACGTAAAAATGGTTTTCCATAGTTTAGAAAAGCTTTAATTGAATTTATTGGGAGTCGTGACATTGGCTAATAAAATTACGTAGGGTCCGTAGTAGTTCTAATTTGTTTCTCGTTATGGGGTGGGGTCAGCTTTCTGCGTGTTTCAGTCATTCGTATTGCCTTCCCGGGACCTTTCTCTTCATACCCTTTGCCCATATTTCTAATGGGTCTTTTTTTCTTTTTGATTTACAGGAGCTCTTTATATATGAGGGAGAGGAACTCCTTGTGTTAAGAGTTGCAAACGTATTCCTCATCTCTCACCTTTTGATTTTACTTTCGAGAGTTCTTACTGTGTAGGAAACGTTTCAAAATGTAATTGAATCGATCAGTCTTTTCATTCTGGCTTTTAGGTTTTGTGTCAGCTGGGAAAAGACTTACCCACGACAGCATTACATGGGAATTCTTCCGAGAGGGTTTCTTGCCCTCTCTGGGGTCACCTGGCATAAATTATGAATCCTGCTTGCTCTCCCTCCTCCGGCCTCTCTAAACAGGCTGCCGGCGACGCAGGGTTAAGACTTGAACGTCCAGCCTTCTCGCCCGGGCCAGCGCAGTGGTTACTCTCCTTACATCCGATGCCTGCAGGTCTGTGCAATGGGTCTCTTCTCCCACCTCCCAGCCCCTCTTTGTGCCTTGCTGTTGCCATCGGACCTGCAGTCTGGCTGGGCCGTGGGGGAGCCTACCGTCCAGCAGCCCTGGGCAGGACTAGCATCACGTGAGGTCCCGAAGTCCCGCTGGACTCCCCCTTTCTGTCTTTTCCTTATCAAGGGGAAACGGCCCAGAAATGTGATCACTGGGGGCATGCACGTGCTTCCATCTGAGGAGGGGAGCCTAGGGAGTGAGGGCAACACTTTAAGGAATGAATGGTGAGATTTCAGACGAGAGTCGGGGAAGATGCTGCTGTTCTTTCTAGTAGAGGCGCCTGATCGGTTAGTTAAGCTCCCCCTGTGTGCAGGGCCCTTGCAGACACCTGGGCGCAGGTCTGTGCCTTCTGGGAGCTTGTGCCTGGAGCAGCTTCCTTTGGGCACCTGGCCTGGGACTTGGCACACAGGAGGTACCAGTGCCTGCCTGTGGAAGGAGTGAGTGTGTGAGTCTCACGGCGAGTGAGTGGACGAAGTCAGCCCAGGCAGGCACGGACCGTCATTAGAAATGGCGTGGGCATAGCCGACTGGATTTATTAGCCCTGGCAGCTGGGGCCTTGGGGGCGAGGGGTAAATGGGGTAAATGTTAAAGGAGATCCTGCCTAGGGAAATGCTTGATGCAGAGGAGGAGCAGAAGGAAGACCTTCAGGTACACCCCCTCCCTCCCTGCAGGATTAGCCCTCGGGGGCCAGGTGGCAGCCTTCAGGCTGTCCCCTTCTGCTTTTCAGACCTTAGGTCTGACCCCACTACGCCTTCGCAAGAGGGGAAACCGAGGCCTAGATCAGGCAAGGGGCTCGTCCAGGTTCGCAGAGCGGCTTGGTGGCGGTGTTGGGACTGGAACTCAGGTCCCTGGGGGCTGGGGTCGTCAGCCCTGGGGTACTTGGGGAGCAACGCTGCTCAGCCCATTGCTTTTGTCTGTGTGGTGGCTTTGCAGGATGTCCCCTGGAGGTGGGGAGGTGGAGTGGCAGGGCCTTGGGGGCCGTGCCCCTTCATGCTTCTGTCTCTGCAGTGTGTCTCCTCAGCTGGGGACCCGAGCCCTCTGGCGGGCTCATGGGCCCGTTCGTCCGGGCAGACTTGGCTTGTTTGCAATGGCGACCTGTGCCTCACTCTCCCCGTAGCTTGGGTGTTAGGACCCGTTCACTGACGAGGAATGTGAGGCCCAGAGTGTGAGGTGACTCTCACTAGGATAGCCAAGTGGCAGAGGAGCTGGGGTTTGAACTGGGCCTCCTCCCTCCCAGGCTCAGCTCACCTGGAGACAGGTGTGATGCAGCAGGTGCTTCCTGTTCTGAGGGAGACTTCTTCGTCTGTTTTCATCTCCTGCCCTCCTCTCTCAGCAGAGCCCCCCAGTTTGCTTGCCCCCACCTTTCTGCCTGCCTTGGAATTCCACCTGCTTGGTTTACTCATCCGTCTGTCTGTCCACCCGCCCAGCCCGCCACACGCGTTAGCCAAGGCCCAGCTGCCGGACACAACGCAGACCCTACCGCTGCAGTTTGGTGAGGCAGGTGCTGGCACTTTTGCCAGGACTGTGGCGGGTGCCCCCGGGTTGGGGGGCACGTGCCCAGGAGAGGCGGGAGTGGGGAGGGCTGCGGGCTCTGGGGGACGGGGAGGCTGGTGTTGGTGGAGGGAGGGGGTCGCAGGCCAGTGAGCCTGGCATCCCTTGGCCCCACGAGGTTTCCTGGTCCGTGCTGGGCAGAGCAGCCGCTGGGCGTCCTTCACAGGGCTCTGAGGCTCCAGAGAGAGGTGGCCTTAATGTGAGACCCCCGCCCCCCTCAGCAAAGGGAAAATCTACCTGTGCCGGAGCGCGGGGTGGCCGAGGGGGCGAGCCCGTGCTCCCAGTATTGTGGCTGCAGCACCCTGGTGGCCCTGATGGGCACAGGGACCTGGACAGAGGGACTGAGTAGGGCTTCTCAGGCCTGCCGCCCGCCCGCCCCGCGTCCCAAGGCCTCCACTTCCCTCTTTCTGAGGCCACCAGGGCCCCAGGCCCGGTGCAGCTCCGGGCCTGCCAGAGCTGGGGCAGAGGAAGCCAGGCTGGGGTTCCTGCCAGCGCCGCGTGGTGGTGAGGAAGTGGGTGCCCCATCTGTGTCTGTGAGAGCTGGGGGTGGGCTAGAACTCCCCAGGGGGTGTGGGAGGGCAGGGGCACTGCCGACCAGCCCGTTCCGCCGGGGAAGGGCTCCCGAGGGGCCCCGAAGGCCCAGGCGTGGGGCCGCTCTCTGGCGGAGGAGGCCGCAGCCCTGCGGTCGGCCTGGGTGAGACCACAGACAGTCCCGCCTCGTTCGTGGGGAGGGAGCAGACGGTGGGTGTGTGGGGGCAGCTCAGAGGGCTTCCTGGACCCTGCTGGTGAGGGAGGCCCGCCTGGCCTCGCCCCTGCAAGGCCGACAGAGGGACCTCGATGGGGTCTGCTCGCCCCCCTCGCCGCCCTCTGTCCTGGGTCTTCGGGGGGAAGGGCAGGAAGGGGTTGCCCTGTGAGACGTCACGGGCGCTGTGGCTGTCGGGACTGTGAGGGTGACAGGACGGGAGGTGGACAGCGAGGCCCGTGTCTCATCACAGTGCACTTTCACGAGCTGTGTGACCTCAGGCAAATGGCGGAACCTCTCTGTGCCTTAGTGCGTCCGTGCAACGGAAGCGGTAGCTGTACTCACCTGTGGGCAGGTGTGTGGCTTTAAAGAACCCACAGCACCTGGTGTGCAGTGAGCGCTCAACAGAGTTTGTTTATGGCAACTTCTCCCTGCTCTGTGGCCCTGGGGCTGTGGAGGGGCTCAGAGCCCACAGGATCTCTTGTGGGGGGGAGTTGTTGCCCCTGGTACCTACGTCTACCTAAGTGTGCCCCTGAGGTCCCTAACTTCTCCCCCTGGAAGGAGTCTCTGGAGGCCTCGAGGGAGGATGTGGGGAGCCCTGCCCCCAGCCTCCTGCGTCCTTGGGCTGCCTGTTCCTCCAGGTCCTCCCTGGCCTGGCCGGGCCAGAGCCGTGGAGTTTGGGACACAGAGACAGAGTTGTGGGAGGGGGTTCCGCTTCCTGCCCCAGCCCCCTTCCAGAGGAAGTCTTAGGACTGGCTGTACCTGCAGGGCCACTCTCACCTCTGACCTACATGGGACCCTTACCTCTGACTCTGGACCCATCGAGGGCTTCCTGGATTTAGGCCCAGCGTGGACCTCGAAGCGCCAACTGGCTTCAGCTGAAAGGGGCTCTGCTTGTCCCGTGCGACTCAGGTGCCTGGAGGTGGTTTGAGCTTCAGGCAGAGCTGGGTCAAGGGGCTGGGGGTGTGTGGGTGTATTTCTGGGCCTCTTTCGTTCCGTCTTGCATCATCCTCAGGTGGGCTGCCTCCTCGTGGTGGCTCAGGTGACTGCCAGCCGCTCGAGGCCACCAGCGAAGAGTACCCCTTTCCCGTGGGTCAGCAGACGTCCTGGAGAGGATTCTCGCGGTGGTGATTTTGGTCACATGTCCATCCTTAAACCAGTCACTGGGGCGTGGGAGAGACGGCTTGTGAGCCGGACCTGGGTCACGTGGCCCCCGAACCAGGGACGGAGGGTGACGGAGAGCAGGGAGAGACAAGTGCAGGAAAGACCCTCCCCCAGCCAGATGCTTGGGGGGACCCCTCCTCGCTGAAGTGGAGCTGCCTCCTGCCCCCACCCCCACCCCTGAGTCGCAGTGGCAGTGGGGGACCCTGGGACTACAGCCCCTCCCAGCCAAGAGGCCTCGACTCTCCCCAGGACCCACCCTGCCCCTCTTGTCTCTGGACTTCAGTGGGGATGAGCGGGTGGGGGCGTGGGAGGGGCAGGGGGCTTGGCGGGGACTGAGGCAGGAATGGCAGCGGGAAGGAGAGCCGGTGGCAGAGGGACTGCCCTGAGAGGCGACGAGGCCCCCGTCACCGAGGTGTGCAAGCCGAGGCCGCGGGGTCCTTTGTGGGGGACGTGGCAAAGGGGTTCCTTCATCCAGGGCCTCCACGGGGCCCTCTCTGCTGCCAGCTGGGTCGGTGACCGGCAGCGACTGGCGATTGCACAGGGCGGCGGGGCTTGAGACCTTCCCTGGCAGAGGGCGGCTTCTGGGTCTCACTGGGGCTGGCCCCTGGAGAAGAGCTGGCCTGCGGGGTATCCGTGATGGCCAGGGGGTGGGACGGGGGGTGTCCCAGGCCATCTCTTCGGGGGCGATCAGTGCTTTCCTCCAGCCCTGCCTTGCAATGCTCCGCGTGTCCCGGGAGCTGGCCGGGGCCGTGGGGTGGGCCCAAACGCCCGTGCCCAGTGCTTCACATTGTCTCCCTCCTGCCGTTGCCGGGGAAGTGGCCTAATTAGATCTCTGCGAGGGGTGTTTACCAGGCCTGGGTTCCCACGCACCGCGACGGGTCTCTCTCTGCGTGCCTGGCCCAGCCGGGCCTTGCGCGCCTGGAAGGACAGGTTGCTCTGGGGGTGAGTGTGTGAGTGTGTGTGAGTGTGAGTGTGTGTGGTGTGTTTGCCTCGGGGATGGAGCAGCTGCAGGGAGTTGTGGGGCTCCTTGGTGTTTGTGGTTTCCCAGCCTGGCTGTCCCTGGGTGCACCAGCTTTGGCGCCAGGCCAGAGGGACGGGAGGCGCTTGGCCGGGGAGCCTCTGCAGGACAGTGAGTCTGGGCAGCTGGCAGACCGGGGTCTGAGTCCCGGCCCTTCTTCCACCCGGCTCCAGCTGGGCGGTCTCCGGAAGCCACTCCACCTCTCCGGGCTCAGCCCGGTATCTGTGCAATGGCCTTGGCAGGTTGTGAAGGTGACAGCGGATGCTGCGGGCCCCTGAAGTGACAGTGCCGCTGCTGCCGTGATGGCTACAGCGGTTTTAGGGGTGCCCTGGATTGGGGGCTTCTCAGGGCAGGGACCGTATCCTGCGTTACACACCCTTCAGCCCAGGGCTGGGCGTGTACGGTTAGTACTTGAAAAATGCCTCGTGTGGGATAAAGACCAGCTGCTTTAGAGGTTATAAACTCATGGACTTTGTCACTCAACCTTTTCAGTTAGCTGCTAGCATTTAAAAAAGTGGCGTTTCACGTGGCAGGCAGATTGGCAGCTTGTCTAAGCACTTTGGCAGCCCGAGGCCTGCAGGGTCGCCCCGGTGAAACAGCTACCAAGGCTTGTGGGTACCTGCCCGGACTTGGAGGGCGAGAAGGAGGCAGGCCCCCTGCACCCCCAAATGTGTGGGTTTTCCATTTTGATTCTGGGGTTCGTAGGACAGGCACTCTTGGAGAAACTAGTGGCTGAGGTGGCCCCTGGATCTGAGGTGGCCCCTGGATCTGAGGTGGCCTCAGGCTGTCACGGCCGCAGGCCCTCAGGAACTCCGCCCGGCGACTCTGCCTTCGGGAGCTGATGCCTTTGCTTCCCGGCGCCTGCAGTGGCCTGTGGGGCCCTTTGTGACTGCCCGATCCCCGCCCCCCCATCTTGCTGCCCCCTGTCCTCTGCCCAGTCCCGGTTCCAGTCCCCGAGGCAGGCCCGGAGGACACCGGGAACTGGACTCCCAGTCCAGGGCTGGTCCAGGGCCCTGCTGGGAATATGGCAGCTGTCTCGAGCCCTGGCGGCTGTGTCTAGGGATTGCACAGTCTGGGGGAGCTTTCTCTCTTTGGGGACTGGCAGCCCCAGGGGGAGAGAGCCAGCCCGGCACACAGGAGGTGCAGTGGGCCTGGCATGCCGTAGGTGTGATTACCAAGCCGTTTTGGAATAAGGGAATGAGCAAACGAATGGTGCTGGGGAACAAGGGAGCCCACCTGGGCCGAGCATCATGAGCTGAGCCTGGGGTCTTCTCCCGATCTGTCGTAAAGGTCCACTGTGTTTTCTCTCCGAGGTTCAGTTTCCTTTTCTGTGACGTGTGGCTTGCAAATGTCTTGCATTCTTGTCAGCAGGCTCTTTTCAAAGAATGCAGTCGTATGTGGAAGGTTCACATGGATGCCGGGGTGGGGGGTCCCCCGGCTGAAGTGTGCGTGGGGGTCTGAGAGCCCTCACTGAGTGAGCTCTTCACACAAGGCCCATTGGGGTGGCAGCGAGTCTGCAGACACGCCACGGACGGCCGCCTGACTCGTGACCAAGGGGCTCCGCTGAAATTCTTGAGGAAAGGGTCGTTTAGTAACCGCTGCTGGGCTCAGGCGATGGTCACCCAGAGAAAGGAGGTGACGCTCGGTCCCTGCCTCACACCACACACGAACTCATCGAGGCGGGTCAGAGACCTGCGTGTGCAGTCACGCAGTCAAAGCTCTGGAGCAGTGCTGTCCGGGAGAAGTTTCTGGATGCCTAGTATCATAGCCACTGGCTGTGTGTTGCTGTTGAGCACCTGAAAGGTGGCGAGGGACTGAACTTTTAATTTCATTTTAATCAACTTAAATGTAATTGTAAAGAGCCGCAGGTGGCCGGTGGCGCGCTGTACCTGACAGTGCAGCTACGGGAAACACGGGGACCAGCTTTGTGACCTCGGGACTGAGAAGTGAGGTTCAGGTTGAGGCTGATAAGTCAGACCCGGGGCTGTGCGGCCCAGCCCCGCTGTCCCCCGATGCCAGCCCCGCCGTCCCCCGATGCCAGCCCCGCCGTTCCCCGATGCCAGCCCTCCCCTGGCTCAGTCTGTCTGCTTCAAATCTGGGCCTGCTTTGTGTCTCTGCAGAGCTGAGGAGCACGGGGGTCTGGCCAGCCCGGCCTGGACGCGGAGGAAGGTGCCAGCGCTGCGGTGACCGGGCCTGGCCGTGGAGCGGGCGGCCCCGCGTTGCCCTCCCCAGCCCCGCCCGCCCGGCTCGCAGAGGCCGGAGGCCTAGGCCCGGCGGGGAGGGGTCGGCGGTCAGATGCTCGCCGGGCCGTGGGGTCTCCTGAGTGGACTGCCAGACAGCTGTGCCAAGGCGGGAGCATGCCGGCCAAGGGACGCTACTTCCTCAACGAGGGCGAGGAGGGCCCAGGCCACGACGTGCTCTACGAGAAGTACCGCCTCACCAGCCAGCACGGGCCGCTGCTGCTCACGCTCCTGCTGGTGGCCGTGGCCGCCTGCACCGCCCTCGTCGCCATCGCCTTCGGCTCCGGGTGAGTGAGGGCAGCACGGGCTTCTCCGGGGTCCGGGTCTCGGCGCTGACGCCTGGCTCGGGCGAGGTACTTGTCGGGCGAGTCGGTGGCTTCCCTGAGCCCGCGTTTCCACGTCTGTAAAGGGCCACGCTGGTGGAAGACAGGTTTTTAATTTCAGTTGAGTTTCGAAGGCCTGGGCGGTTTTAGGCGTTACGTGAATGTGGCCGGCCTCACTTTTCTCCACGCGCTTGGGTTCTGCGGAAGGCCGGGGCGGGGCGAGGCCTGCGTTTCGCTGCCCAGCCTGCGGGTGCCATGGCAGGCGTCACGCGTCCATCCCAGCACTGCCCCTTGGGGAGCCTGGCTGTGGCCTGGGCGTCCCCGTTGGTACCGCCCCCCAGGCAGACACCACTGACGTCATCTCGGACTTGGCCTTGCCCGGCCGTAGCCACTACGTGTGGCTGTTGAGCCCTTGAGATGTGGCCGGCATGGCTGAGGAGCTGGTTTTTAATTTCAGTTAATGCACATTTAGTTTTGACTGACCCCATGTGGCTAGTGGCTCCTGAACAGGACAGAAAGCCTCAGGGCGTTGACGGGGATGGTGTGACGTGGCTGGGACGCAGCAGGTGCGGGGCCCGGGCTGCCTTGTCTCTGGACATAAACCCCAGGACGTTTGTTTTGGCATTCAGCAAACAGTTACTGAGTACCTAGTGTGCACGGGCCCCCAGATCAACCTCTGTGCTCCTGCAGGTTAGGCGGTCCCCGGGGGCCACTGGGCGCTGTCCCAGCTGCGCGCCGCCTTCCCTGCAAGCCCCTGGCGTCACTCCCCTGTCCTTTGCTCCAACTTTCCCCGTCACGGTCACCTTTGCTCCCCATTCTTATAAACCTCTGTTCTCTGAGTTGGGGGCAGTGGCCTCTCCTGCAGGAGACCTTCCACAGCTTCGCTCTCCTGCCTCTGTGCTGGACCCTGCTGGGGTGCGCTGAGCACCCTGGGAGCCCAGGCTGGCCTGAGGGGGTGGCTGGTGGGGCGTGAGAGCATGGCAGGGCTGCGAAGGATACGTAGGGTTCTGCAGGGGACGGGGAGAGGGGTTGGTGCAGGCAGCCCCAGCAGAGACAGCAGCATGCGGCAAGCCTGCAGGGGAGCACGGACACCAGCCACGGGGGCGGGCTGGACCGGCTTACCTGGCAGGCTTCCTGAAGGGGGTGGCACCCCCCCCCCGCCCCGAGGAAAGCCGGTGGCATGTCTGGATGTGTGTCCCCCGCCCAGGACCCCTCCAGACACAAGGCTGTGCTGGGGACGGCGCTCCTGACGCTCGTGGTCTTCGTGGTGCTATACGTGCTGGTGTACGTTGAGTGTCTCGTCCGGCGGTGGCTCTCGGCCGCGGCACTGCTCACCTGGGCCTGCCTCGTGACGCTGGGCTACGTGCTGGTGTTCGACTCATGGACGAACGCGGCCTGCGCGTGGGAGCAGGTAACCCCGGCGTGCCCGCGAGCCGACGCCGCCCGCCGGCCGCACCCTCTCTGGGCATCAGGCCGCCCTGGAGACGGGGCCTGCGTTTGGTGTGCGGGACACGGCTCCTTCCCACGCCTGTGGCTGTGGGTCTGCGACTCAGGACGGCCCCAGGCTGCTCTTGTCCTGTCCGTGCTCTGGGACGTCGGCGGTGGCGTTACTGGTGGGCCTCACGTGTCCAGCTCAGACAGGCAGAACTGACCCCTGCACCGTGAAAGACTGGGGGTCCGTCCTGGGGCGCCAGTGGGTGGGCACTTCCCGATGGCTCTCAGCTCGGCCTTCCTGTGTTGTTTGATTTCCGGCAGGCTGTCCCCAGGTCAGGGTGGACATGGCCCCAGTGCCCCCCACCAGCCTACCCACCCCAGCTAACAGGGAGAGCTCTTTCTCAACCAGCTTGAGTCGTATCGGCCTGGCCCAGGTCACGGGTCCAGCCCTGGGTGGTCACTCTCACCAGGCTGTGGCACGCTCTGACTGGTGGGCCTGGGTCTTCTGACGTTCCTGGGGCTGGGGCGGGGTGAGACTCATGGCAGCTGGAAGCTCGGTGTGGGGCGCTGTTCCGAAGGGGCAGGTGCGGGCTGGTGGACAGCAGGGCCAGCTCTGAGCGGGCGGCGGGTGGGGCTGCGGCAGGTGAGGGGGCCCTGCCCCACCCTTCTGGTACCTGCCATGCCTGTGGGCGAGAGCCGGGGACGGTGGCAGCCATGGAGGCCCCGTGGGTCATGCCCGGGGGCCGAAGGCTTGACCTTGGCCCCAGCTCCTAAGTCAGCTGGTAGGAGATGATGGTACGGCTGGCCGGGTCTCACCCAGGAGCAGGTTCTGACCTTTTCATATTCTGTTGTGGGTCCGTTGGCACATCTCACCACGCAGGGGTGGGGGGGGCGGGGCTTCCTGAGGGCAGAGGGCGGCCGGGACTGGCCAGGGGGTCTCGGGATTCAGGTTTGGCCGCCCCCGGGCGATGACAGGCGGGGGGCCTGACGCCAGCTCCTCCGCCTGGGGCCGTGTGCTGGGCGGGGGGCGGGGCGCGGGGCCCAGCCCTGCGCCCCGAACCCCGTCGCCTTCTGCCCCCAGGTGCCCTTCTTCCTGTTCATCGTCTTCGTGGTGTACACGCTGCTGCCCTTCAGCATGCGGGGGGCCGTCGCCGCCGGCGTCGTCTCCAGCGCCTCCCACCTGCTGGTGCTGGGCACCCTGACGGGCGTCCTCTCGAAGCCCAGCCCCCGGGTGGGGCTGCAGGTGAGGGGCGCGTGGCGGTGGCCCAGGCCTCAGGGCGGGGGTGCGGTTTGGCCGAGGGCAGCCAGGCCTGTGGGGCTGAGTGCCTTCCGAGGCTTCGGAGCTGTGTGTGCGGACGGACGGCCCCACGGACAGGCTTTTGCGTGAAGCCGGAGCCCTGGGCGGGCAGCTGGTGGCCTTTGCGATCCTGGCCTTCGGTGCCCCAGAGGCTCAGCCCCTCCCTCGAGCCCTGGCCCTTGGGTCCCTTCCCTCGCCCCGAGGTTTCACCCATAGAGCCCCGTCCTCACAGGGCTGGGGGTGTGCCCGGCACCCTGTCTCGGGTCTCTGTTGAGTGGGTGAGGTTCATTCTTAGTGGTGACCTGGGCGTGCGTTCCTCCTGACCGGGCCTGGTCTCTGCTCCAGGGGGCGGAGGCCGGAGCTCTGGGCAGCCAGGGAAACACTGTGCTTCTTGTGACTGTCGCTGGTGCTCGCCTAGGACTCTGGGCTTTGTGGGGTGCTGCACGGCTGCCTTCCCCGGTCTTTGGGGTCCGAGCCCTGGGGACCAGGCACTGCCACTGAGCCCCGGCTCTGTGGTCACAGCAACTTTCTAGGCGGCCGGCTCCTGCCTGGGCCTCAGTTTTCCCGCTGGCCACCGGGAGGGCGCAGCCTGCGTGGGGTGGACGTCAGGAAGCGGGGGGCGGGCAGGGGGGGATGACACCGCCCGCCTCAGCGCTGAGCCCGCCCCGCCCGCAGCTGCTGGCCAACGCCGTCGTCTTCCTGTGCGGGAACCTCACGGGCGCCTTCCACAAGCACCACATGCAGGACGCCTCCCACGAGCTCTTCACCTACGCGGTCAAGTGCATCCAGATCCGCAGGAAGCTGCGTGTCGAGAAGCGGCAGCAGGTGGGGTGTGGGGTGTCGTCCCCCGGGGAGCGGCGGCAAGTGGGGTGTCACCTCCGTGGGGCCACAGCCCGGCCCTGCCCTCCCCCCAGCCCCCACGCTCCGCATCCTTTCTCTGTGGACGCCAGACTCGTCGAGCAGCGTGTGCTTGGGGTGCTTGGCCGGCCCCATGCAGGCCTCACGCCAGGGGGCGGCCGGGGCGCGGGAGGGTGTGGCTGGGCTGGGGCGGCGGCCGGCAGAGCCCACAGGCCAGGCTGGGGGGGGGGGCCTGACGCCGCCCTGCCCGCCGCCCAGGAGAACCTGCTGCTGTCGGTGCTGCCGGCCCACATCTCCATGGGCATGAAGCTGACCATCATCGAGCGGCTCAAGGAGCGAGGGGACCGGCGCTACCTGCCGACAACAACTTCCACAGCCTCTACGTCAAGCGGCATCAGAACGTCAGGTGGGCGCTGGCCGGGCCGGTGCGCGCGGCGTCTCCCGGGGGCCCGGGCGGGCGGCCCCCGCCCTGCTGTCTGCAGGCCCAGCCCCAGCCCCAGCCCACATAGGGGTCGGCGAGAGGGAGATCCAGGCTCCTCGCCGGGCCGGTCTCCCCACTTGTTTCCCTAGAGGGCAGAGGTGGAGGAGGAGATGTAGTAGCCTCTGCAGTCGTGAAAGTGCACAAACTTGGCTGTCCGGAAGGATGGGGGCCTTTCAGATGCTTCCCAAAGGGGCAGAGGCCCCCAGAGGAGGCGAGGGCCCCCAGGGCTTGGTGACCGCTTGTCTTTGGCTGACCGGAAGGGTTGCGGGTCTCGCCGGCTCGCACCAGCTTGAGCGAGCGCCACCTGGTCCTCCGCCTGGAGGCTGAGCGTCGCGTCCGCGGCGGGCCCTGCCCCCTCTGTCTGGGCCGCGCAGGTGCAGCTCTGGCTTCCCAGGCGGCCTGAGCTGCTGAGCCTCGGTTTGCTCCCTGTGGAACAAGAGTGCCACGGGGTAGCGGGCGGGCCGTGCCTCTTGGCTCGAGGGAGCGTGGAGTCGCGTCTTGCCAGAGAACTTAGTCCTGAAGTCTGTGCGGAGGTGAAAACCCAGACGTCAGCAGGAAAGTCCCGAGGCGCCAGGGCTTGCGGTTGTGCCAGCGATGGGTCTGGGGTCCGAAGGCCCCTCGCGCTCTGGGGTTTGCTTGGACGCGAAGCACTGTTACTGCACTTCGTCTCTGGGAACGGCTGGGATGCTGTTCTCGCCCACCCCGTGGAGGCTCAGGAGCAGCAGGAGGGACGGGGGCTCCGCATGGTCCCCGTGCTCCTGCAGCCCCCCTTTCAGCGAGCTGGGTCTGACCCTCCCGCTGCCCCCCCCCAGCATCCTCTACGCGGACATCGTGGGCTTCACGCGGCTGGCCAGCGACTGCTCCCCCAAAGAGCTGGTGGTGATGCTGAATGAGCTCTTCGGCAAGTTCGACCAGATCGCGAAGGTGAGCGAGCTGCCCACACCCCTCCGCCGACGCAGCCGTGCGGCCTCCCCGGGCGGCGGCTGTCCTGGGCCCGGCCCTGTGCCGAGATGACCACAGCGAGCCCTCGGCTGAATTTTCACCTTCAGTCAGCAACCATTTCCGAGGTCCCTGGGGTAGGGGTGGAGGTCGGGTGGTGGCTGAGGCTCCTAGGACCCTGTCCCCTCGAGTGTGAGGCTGGAAGGGAGACGTGGTAGGACACGCCAGGGTCTCGGGAGCTCAGAGCCAGCTCTGGAAGGCTTCCTGGAGGAAGAGGTGGCTCCGTCCTCACTACTCAAGGCCAGCAGCCGTGGCCACACCGGGGGCTAGGGAGGACTGTGGAATGCTCGGTCCCCGTAAGTATGTGCCTTCTGACAAGCTCCTAGGTGAATCGTGTGCACGTTAAGTGTGATGAGGGAAGGAGCGTGTGCTGGGCAGAGGGAACAGTCTACGCAGGAGCCTGGAGTAGAAAGCAGACTCCTTGCGCCCGTGGGATGACAGTGGCTCAGTGCGGAGGGGACAGGGTCACAGGGTCAGTCACGGAAGGACTCGAGGGCTGAGGTGGGGAGTGCACCCTGGGGAACACAGCAGGTGCCAAGCCGGGGAGAGCACTGGCCAGGGGGAGTGCCCAGGCAGCAGGAGGCAGCGGGCTGAGCTGGTATCTCACGCTGTGTCTTCCAGTGAGGCCCCCAGCAGGAGGGACAGAGGGGGCAGGGGAGGGGTGCGGAGGGGAGGGGCCTCAGGTGTTCATTAATGTACATGATGGCCCCAGCCCCACTGAGTGGCAGCCCTGAGCTCGGGCCTGCCCTCCAGTTGCTCCTGACCCACGTGCTGTGTGGTTTGGTGAGGGACCCCGGGGGCGGACTGGGGGCACCTAGCCCAGACCCGGCTGGTCCAGGCAGGCTTCCCGGAAGGGGTGGCCGCTAAGTGCGGTCTAAGGCAGTGAGTGGCTCTCTATCCTGGCTGCACCTGGGAATCGTGTGGATCGCTTAGCTGACAGTACCGTGCCCACACCCAAGAGAGTCTTTAGGAGCCTGCGGGTGACCCGCGTGCGGGGACTCGGTGGCTTAGAACCTGCGCTCTAGGCCCCACGCTGGGAAGACGGTCTCATGGTCAGCTGCTCGGCTTGAGGAGGGGCTGCCCCTCGGGAGTAGGCTCCGTTTCAGGGGGTGAGCTTCCCAGCACAGGGGGTAACCAAACCATAGTTGGGCACCACCGGCCAGCGCACTCTGGAAAACTGTCCCCCACCCGCGTAACCCCTGGGCGTGCGGCCTGAGCGACTCAGAGGGCCCGCCTCGCCTGCAGCCTCCCCTCAGCAGGTGGGAGTTCCCAGAGGTCGGGCCACGTGTGGGGCGGGGGCCAGGGTCTCGGGCCCCCACTGGTCCTTTTCTTGCCACCGAGCCCCCTCTGTGACAGACGCAGGAGGCAGCTCCATGGTGCGGACGGGGACAGGGAGGCTGTGGCAGGTGCCAGCTGTTCGCGCGGGGCAGACGGTCTCTGGGCAGGTGCGCGGGGCTGGCCCCAGCCTCTCCTCCAGGGAGCAGTCAGGTTCCAGCACTGACTCCCGAGAGCGAGAGCCTGCTCGCAGGTGTCACCTTACATCTGGGCTGGGGGAACCCACCGCCCCCAACACACTGGCAGCTTCCCCGGTGTGTGTCAGGGGCAGCCTGTGGAGTGTGGCTTCCTCGGACCTCCCGACAGCGGCCTAGGTCCAGAGGGCAGGCCTGTACCTGGCCCTGGGGGACAGCAGGGCGGCTGGAGCCGTGACCTGGAGCGGTGACCTGTGTCTGGGCGTGCTGGCCCGTTCCTGCCATTCGGAACTCGGCGTGTGCCAGGCGGGGCCCAGCAGGGGCGGCTGGTACATGCCACTGGGTGCAGGGGTGGAGGGCTGAGTAAAGGCTCTGCTCAGGAGGCCATGGCAGGTACAAGGATCTGCAGCGAGGGGAGGCCTCCCGCCTGTCCCTCATGCTGGGAGGCCTGATGGGCGTGGGAGGGAGCAGGTTCTAGACCTGGAAACAGGGCACCGTGGTTCCAGAGGGGAGCCCAACGTTTGGGACCTTGCAGGAAGGAGCTGGGGGTCAGCGCCCCAGGCCCCGGCCTCCCTTCCCCCGGAAGCCAGAGGGCAAGGCTGCCTGCCTTCGTGAGGTGGGGTGGGGTGGAACTGGAGCCTGCCTGTAACTCCTTTGTGGTCCCCAAGGCCCCGCCCCCAGGCCTTGGCACGTGTGGCCCCCACTGCCGAGGGCTCATGGAAGGTCTAGTGGCCGCAGAGCATCCCTGGGTGGAACCTCAGACAGCCCACCCGGGCCTCCCTTCCCCCGCTGTGGGCATTCTCCTATGTGACCCCATCGTCTCTCCTCACCCCATCTTTCCTCTCTGCTCTCCCCCCACTCCCCAAACCCCGCAGCCCTGTACCATAGCCATCTCTTGGCTTACCTCGACACCTGCTGACCCCTTAGCTCGTGGCATCTGCCTCCTCTCTGTCTTAATCTCCCTTCTGGCTCCCGTCGGCCACACTGGCTGCGTGACTGACTCAGGCAGCTTCTGGCCTCGGGGCCTTTGCACGTGCCGCTTCGGTCTTCGGCCTGGAATGCTGTTCCTCCAGACCCTGGTGTGGCTTGCTCCCTCCGTTCCTTTGTTCCTTTAGGTCTTTGCTTGAAGGTCATCTTCTCCCAGAGGCCTCCTCTGGTCTCCTGGGAGCTTCCTCTGCCCTCCCACCTCCCACCCTTCGTTTCCCTCCTGAGCGCTTATTGCCGTCGAATGTCTGTGGATTTTGTTACTCTGTTTGGTGTCCCATTCCGCCACCACTGTGTGGCCTCCAAGGGTGTGGGGGGTTTTGTCTGTTTCGTTCACTGTGGCGTCCAGCGCCGGGGCAGGGCGGGGCGCCGTCTGTGCGCGAGTCTTGTGTGGACGAGGGAAGCAGAAGGGCCTTCCCCAGAGGCCCTCGGGGGGACGCCCTCGGCGCTGCTGGCTTTCTCTCTGGTGCATGGACTTCCCCTGGAGAGCCCCTGTCCCCGGTCAGCTCCAGAAGCCGCTGCCGGTGGCTGGGACCCCAGGGGGAAGGCCCTGGCCTGGGTCACCCCGGGGTGCGTGGGCGGTGACTGGCCTGTGTGACCCCCGCCCCCGGGTGACCAGGCCTGCTCCTCCTCCCGCAGGCCAACGAGTGCATGCGGATCAAGATCCTGGGTGACTGCTACTACTGCGTGTCCGGCCTGCCAGTGTCCCTGCCCACGCACGCCCGGAACTGCGTGAAGATGGGGCTGGACATCTGCGAGGCCATCAAGTAGGTGTCACGGGCGGGTCGGGGCGCGGGGCCCTGCCCCTGCCACGGCCGTGGCGGGGCGTGCCTTGTCCCCACTTTGCAGATGAGGAAACTGAGTTCCGAGGTGAGGGTGGCTGGCCTGGTGCGCTCAGCTGCCTGGACCCCCGCACTGTGACCCTGAGGCCCAGAGAGCGTCAGAGGCTCAGCGCTGGGGACGGGGAGAGGGGCAGCTGGGGGATGGGGTGGGGCAGCTGGGCTCCCCTCCTGCAAGTACGGGGTCTCAGCGGCAGCAGGAGGCGCTCACAGACCTGGGGGCTGACTCCGAGGCTTCATCTGCTTCCTGTTCCCTGTGAAGACTCTGGAGTCGGGGGGACGGGCCCTCAGAGCTGCAGGGAGACCCCCAGCTTCCTGGGGTTCCTTCCCACGAGCACACCCTCCTCGTGAGGCTGTATAAAGCCCCAGCCACGGTGCTCTGCAGGCGGCCCCCGTGCTTGTGGGCTGGGCCCCACCGGCCAGGGATCTGGCCAGCGGGGCTTGCGGGGCTGCCCGAGGCCGTGGTTCCTGGTGTAAGCCCGGGTCCAGCTCATCCTTCCCCCTGGACTCTCACCAGAGATGGCAGAAACACTGGACCGGGTTGGGGTCCGGGGTCCGGGTCCCGGCTGGCCCTGGCCTGTGTGCATGGGGTCGTGCCGGCCCCTCCACCTGGCTCTGACCGCAGAGGGCTCTGTCCCTTCCTAGGCCTGTTGGTGGACACGTGGTGCTGGCCACTCCTGAGCCCACACCCTCTTACTAAGGGGACCCGGAGCCCCTGATCGTGTCCGGGGTGCCCTGCTGGGGAATCTCAGCTTGGGCTCCTTGCGTTGACTGGTGTTAGGACCCCAGGGTTTCCATTCCCCAGAGGGGGCCCCCAAAGGCTGGCCCCTCTGTTCTTTGCCTCTGCTGGGTTTGGGGTGGTGCCTGAGCGCCCCCTCTACCGACCCCCACAGCTTCTCAAACCCGTCCGGGGTGCCGGGCTGGGGAGACACCTGGTGACAGAATCTCCATGAGGCGCAGTGACTAATGACACGGGAATCCCTTGTCCTCCCAGCCTTAGAGCTTGGGACGGGCCGCGTCCATTTGCGCCCTCCCAGGGACGGGGCGCTCAGCTCCTGTGTCGTCCTCGCTCCTGTGAGCTGGGCCCGGCCTGCTGCTGCACCCTCGCCCACGCCCCTGGCTGGGCCCCCACCCCGTGCCTGGGGCCTCCAGCCCGTCCTGGGGCCAGAGCGCCTCCGGGTGACCAGACGGCCGTGCCCCAGGCAGGTGCGGGAGGCCACAGGCGTGGACATCAGCATGCGCGTGGGCATCCACTCCGGGAACGTGCTGTGCGGTGTCATCGGCCTGCGCAAGTGGCAGTATGACGTGTGGTCGCACGACGTGTCCCTGGCTAACAGGATGGAGGCGGCCGGCGTCCCCGGGTGAGGCTCGGCCGCGGCGCGGCGGGGTCAGAGGCCAGGGGCCGACTCTGGGCGGCGGGCGGGTCAGATGGGGCCCGGGACCTTGCAACCTCGCAGCGGGGGGCTCCGGCCCGCCCGCGGTGGGCACTGCTGCTCCGCCTGACGTGAGCCCCCCCCCCGGACCCCCCAGCCGAGTGCACATCACGGAGGCGACGCTGAGCCACCTGGACCAGGCCTACGAGGTGGAGGACGGACACGGCCAGCAGCGCGACTCCTACCTGAAGGAGATGAACATCCGCACGTACCTGGTCATCGACCCCCGGGTGCGAGGGCTGGGAGGCTCAGACGCAGCGCGGGGCGGAGGCGGGGGGACGGGGCGGGGCGCACACCCCAGGGAAGGCCCGCGCAGGGAGAGCGGCTCCCCCTGCGGGCTGTGGCCGCGTGGCAGTGAGCTCCCCGTCGCCGGTGTGTCCTGGTTCTGGGTCACGGCCGCGGCTCCTCCGCGCTCCTGTCTGTGGACCGGGAAAGCCAGCGCCGGGCGCACGAGGGGACATCGTCACCCCGCGTGGAGCGCTCGCCGTGACCGCACGCAGCGTGCACGCTCTGGGTTAACGGCCCCTGTGAATCGATTTTCCATGAGGGTGTCAGTCAGATGCATTTTCAGAAGACACGCTGTAAGAGCGTGTTTGGATGAGACTCAGGGAGCAGGGAAGGGGCAGCGGGCCGGGGAGCCGGCCCCCCGTGTCCGGGCTCTGACCCGTGGCGTCGGCCTGCCTGGCGGATGCCGCCGCCTCCCCCACAGGACCCTGGGGTGGTGGTGGGGCGGGGGGGGTGCTGGGCTGCTCCCGGCCTGCCTTGCACCCACACAGGACAGTCTCCCCACCGCGGGAGGCAGCTCGTCCTGTGGCTGCTGGTGAATCATCCTCAGGGCTTGCTCAGGAACGTCAGCCATGGCAGGCCCTTCCAGCCCCCTCTTGCTCGGGCCTTGGCTGTCCTCAGGCCTGGCCCAACCGCTGGTCTCCAGGGAGCCACGGGCCAGCCCATGAGCCTCCCCCAGCATCTGCTCTCCTGTCTCCAGCCCCCTCCCGGGTCACCCCGGTTCTCATCCTGCTTATGTCTGCCAGGGCCCTGAGTTAGCATCTGGGGCTGCCCCACCTCCTCGGAATGCAGCCCAGCCCTCACCCTGTACCCCACAGCGCGGGTCCCTGGCCACCCCGTCCCCTTCCTCTCTTCCTCCTGAGTACACTTTCCCCCTGAGCCCCACACACCACCTGCCCCTCCCCTGCCAGGCTCTTCCCACTGCGGGACCCTTGTCACTGCTGTCCCCGCCTCCCAGAGCCCGGGTGACACCGTGCTCCTGCCCCTGCACACGTACCTTGGAGACCTCCCCCGTGTGTGCCCAGAGGATGCTCATTTCTCAGGATGCTCAGTGGACTTCCTGGGTGGACATGGGGGTCTCTTCCCAGCTGGTGACGTGCGGGGGCCACTTGTGGGTAGTGACGATTTGGGGGGCCCGCTCCGAACAGGTGTGTTTTAACTGAGAAAGGATGGATCTTTGGCACACATCTCGGGAAGCCAGGGTGTCCGGCTCCCCTGTCCTGTGACAGAAGTGCCAGTGACCTTGAACTTGAGCTGGCTGGGTACAGAGTACGCAGGGTTGCTGACAGTGGAGGGGGACCGATGTGCGACCTCCCTCCACCGCGGGGCCCAGTGCCGTCTCAGACTCTGGGACCGTCACAGAGGCCAAGTCCCACGCTGCTTGCTTGTGGCTCGGCCAATGTTTGTGGCCATGGCTGGTCCATGTTGGGGTGTGCGGGGACCCTGGAGACGGGGAGTCCTGGTGGGCAGTAATGTTGGGGGTAAGGGGTTCCACAGGCCTCAGGATGGCCCACGCTTGTTTCTGGTGGTCTTCGGGGTCTTTCTCCTCCGCCCCCCTTTTCTGGTCCTGCTCAGCCTCCCCCCTGGTGTAGGGCCCAGGCGTGTTGTTACGGGGACGGGACAGGACCGGGGGTGGGGCGGGGCCTGGCCGAGCCACCGTGTCCTTGGCATGGCCGCAGCAGGCTGTGGCACGTGATGGACCCGCGAAGTGTTTAGGGGCCACAAGAGTGAAACTCCCCGAGATGGTGCCCTGGGTGTGAGGAGTGGGGACCGCTCCTCGGTGGGACGTCTCTCTGGATTGCCGGCCAGCACCCCTCTTCCTCCCTCTGCTCCCCACAGGAAACACGTGTGCCGGCCACATGTGGGTGGGTGGGATGCCTGTGGCTTCCCTGGGTGCTGTCTCCCCAGGGTGCCTTCCCAGGAGGGGCCAGTGAGCTTCCAGGCTCCAGGGACAGTGTCTGGGTCCGAGGTGCCTCACTGGGTGAGTGGGGCCTTGGGGCTTAGGGCCCGGACCCACTCTGCCCCTGGGGAGGCAGGGGTGGGAGTGAGGGGCTGGCACAGATGTGCGTGACCGGCTCCCTCCCGAGCGGGACGGGCCGCACGCTGGGGCCAGTGCCCCAGCCAGCGAGTCCCCTGGGGTCGGCCAGTCCCCGGGCACTGCCGAGCCAGCCGCTTCATCGCCGTTTCCCCTGTGGCCGGACCAGACGGGGACGGGGGGCAGGGGCGGGACCGTGTCTGTGTCTGCCCACAGAGCCAGCAGCCGCCGCCGCCCACCCAGCACCTCCCCAAGCCCAGGGGGGAGGCGACGCTGAAGATGCGGGCGTCCGTGCGCATGACCCGCTACCTCTGTCCTCCTGGGGTGCCGCGCGGCCCTTCGCCCACCTCAACCACCGGGAGAGCCTGAGCAGCGGCGGCACGCCTGTGCCCCCCGGCCGGCGGCCCAAGGTGGGGCCTGCGAGGGGCGGGGGAGCCTCGCCGGACGGGCTCCTGGGACGTGCAGGCGCGTGGGGAGGGCCCCCGGGGGCCGCGATGCCCCCGTCCTCCTCGTCCCCTCGTCCCCCAGACCGAGTCCAATCTGGGTCTGGGGAAGCCTGCAGCTGGGGCGGTGTCCAGCTCCCTCTCGTTCCGGACAACGATGGCTTCTCTCCTCTCTTCCAGGCCATCCCCCTGCGACGCCACCGGACCCCTGACAGGTAGGCGCACTGTCGTCTGTCCCCGTCAAGCTGTGGCCTTCCTGGCCACATCCTGCCCCAGTCACCTCCTCCAGGCAGGCTGCCCTGACCAGCCCGTGCCAAGGAGGGCAGCTGTGCGAGGCCCTGCGCTGACCACGGAGCTTGCCGTGGCGTGGGTCAGTGTAGGAGCCAGAATTTCACAACGGTCAAGTACCTGTTGTGTGCCCACCTGGCAGTGGGATCTCCAGGGTTAGTGGGGCTGGTCTGAGGGGCTAGAGGAAGGGCCCTGGATCGGGACCGGGGCTGGGGCTCTGCCCCCCGTTTCTTGCCAGGCTGCTGGCCGGTGGGGTGAGGCTGGGCCTCTCTGGGCCTCAGAGGGACCCCCATCCCTCCACCACCCCATACGGGGCCCTGGGCCTCCCGCAGGCCCCTGGGAGCCCCACTTGGCGAGTCATCTCGTCCACACTCTGCCTCTGCCAAGGGGACGTGGGTCCGTGGGTGACGCATTTGGGGGTGTCTGGACGTGGCCCGTGGGTGACGCATTTGGGGTGTCTGATTCCAGAAGTGCGTCCCCGAAGGGGCGGTCTGAGGATGACTCATACGATGATGAGATGCTGGCGGCATCGAGGGCCTCAGCTCTACCAGGTGAGCCTCCTACCTCAGCTTGCCCTGCCCCTCGGCTGGCCAGGCCCACCTTGCGCCCTCGAGGCCCCCCGGGGGCCCAGCTCCAGCTGCGTCTGGGCCCCTGACAGCCCCCTCCCCCGTTCCCCCGTCTCACTGCCCGCCGCCCCGCAGGCCCTGCTGCTCCAAGTCCGACGACTTTTACACCTTTGGGTCCATCTTCCTGGAGAAGGGCTTTGAGCGAGAGGTGAGGGCCCTGAGCCGTTACAGGGGTGCGGGCTCCAAGGCCTGGGGTGGCGTGGGGGACGCAGGCCAGGGGCAGCCCCACGCCGGCTCTGTGTGGGGAGGGGCCGGGCCCTGGCCCCCGCTGGCTGCCGGGTGGGGCGGGGGCTCCATCTGCCGGCCTCGCCCCGTGTCGAGGCTCCCCTTCCCGCCGCCCGTGTGAGTTTGAGAGGCTGTGGTCCCTTCCGAAGCCAGCGCCTCAGCCGATAAGGGCCGGCACAGTCTCAGGCCGACAGGTGTCAGCCTCACCCTCGGGGACGAGCCCGAACCCAGCACCGGCGTTGACGGGCCCTGACTGGGCGTGCTTTGTGCCAGCGGTCACCTCGCCGCTGCCGTGTTGCGGAGCGTCTGCCGCGTCCTAGGCCCATGCGTGATGTGTGACCTTCGCTCGGCCGGCCGGGCTGGACGCCGTTCCCCGTGCCTGGGCCTCAGGCGTCCCGTCCGAGAGAGTGCCCTGGTGTGGGGCCTCCCTCCCGCCTCGTCCTCCAGGACTGGGCATCCTCTAGCTGGGGCTTCTGAGTTGGGGGATCCCTGGGAGGGCAGCCTGGGGTCCGGAGGCAGATGTGGTCACGAGGACGCCCCCCTGGCGGGCCCTCCACGGGCGTGGGACCCGGGCCCTCAGGACCTGGCTCGCTCGCGTGCGCTTTGGGCCCGGAGCGGGTGACAGGTGACGGTGCTGAGCTAGACAGGCAGCACCAGGTCCCCTGCTGGCTGCTTGGGACTCAGGCCCAGCCTCACTCCCCTGCATGGGGCGGGGTCATGCCCACTGCAGCCCTGGATGGAGCTCAGGGCTCCTGTCTGCGGACTCGGCCCTGGGCTTTCGGGCACCTTGGAAATAAAGTGGGAGATCTGGGTGCGTGGGTGGGGGGGGGGAAGGTATCGCCTCTAAACAAAGGGGCAAAGTGGGAACGAGTGAGTTAATCATTCTCGATGCTGACGTCACATCACTGGGAGCTCGAGGGCGGATGTGAGATTTGTGTTTAAGGTGATTAACCTGAGCGCGGGGGCCGAGGGGCAGGGGGTCAGGTCGGATGGCCCCGCAGGGGAGGCCTGGCTGTCTCGGGCACCCCTCACAGTCTGTGCCGCCCCCAGTACCGCCTGGCGCCCATCCCCCGGGCCCGCCACTACTTCGCCTGTGCCAGCCTCGTCTTCCTCTGCATCCTGCTGGTCCACGTGCTGCTGATGCCCAGGTCAGACGGGGGTGGGCAGGACGGTCGAGCCCCTGGGGTCAGCTTCGGGGTGGCCCCTCATTTCTCACGTGCCTCGCCCAGAAAGGCGGGCACGACATTGGTCTTGGGCCCGGGGGAGGCAGTGAGGCAGCTGGACCTCGGCTTTCGAAGGCCCCTGCCCGTGCAGAGTTGCAGTGCGGGAGGGAGCAGAAGCTGACGTGCGCCTGTGCATTGGGGTGCTGGGAGGGTGGGGGAGCACTGTGTGGCTTAGCCCTGAGCAGGTGGTCCCCCAGAACTCAGGTTTTCCTCCTCCTCTCCAGGACGGCGGCCCTGGGGGTGTCCTTTGGGCTGGTGGCCTGTGTGCTGGGCTTGGTCCTGGGTCTGTGCTTTGCTGACAAGCTCCTGGTGAGTGGGGGCGTCCCGTCTGGGCACCATGCGGCCCCACGGGGGTCGGGGCTGTGGAGGTGCGAGCCCCCTCTCCTGCCCTGGGGACTCTCACTGCTGAGCTTTGCCTGTCTGAGTCCCTGCCTCTCAGGCCTTGAGGACAGTCACTGAGTGCTTCCCTGGGCATCTCCTGAGGGTCTGCTTTCCCAGGCCTGCCTCTGTCCCCAAGCAGCTGCCGTGGCTGTCCCCAGTCGCAAGGGTGGGAGTGTCCCTCCTTCCTGTGCTGGGCACAGCACCCGCCCTTCTCCAGGCTCGCAGCAGCTCTGGTCTGTGGCCCCTGGGCTGTGGGCGGCTGTGACCACCAGCAGGCTCCGCTCCTGGCCCGGGGCCGGCGCTGGGTGACTCGCCTCTGTGCTTCCACAGAGGTGCTGCCCAGCCCGGGGGACGCCCCGGTCCATCTCCGAGAGGGTGGAGACGCACCCCCTGCTGCGGCTGTCCCTGGCCATCCTGACCGTCGGCAGCCTGCTCACCATCGCCATTGTCAACCTGGTGGGTGCCAGGGGGCAGGGGCGGGTCCTGGCAAGGCCCCACACCAGGCACTTCCGGGGGCCGGGGGGAGTCTTTGATGCTGGGAACCTCCAGATCCTAGCCTCCTCTTAGCTTGCCGCCTAAAAGCCTCAGCTGGTGTAACTCCCCCTGCCACCCCCAAAGACCCCGGCCAGCCCTGGGAGCAGCTCACCGGTCATTCCTCAAATGCGGGCTCGCGGCCCCCAGAGTGTTCTCGACACCCACCCTTTCCTCTCGGCCCCCTGAGGCGGCCCTGCTCAGCCTCTCCGAGATTCAGTTTCCTTTCTGGGGACGAGCCGTCCTGGGTACCAGCTGGGAGGACGGTTGGGCCCCTGTCTCTCGGGCTGTACTCACACGCCCGAGGCTCAGGCAGCACTGTCCTTGCCGGTCCCCCCAGTTCCCACTCCCCACTCCTAGAGCCAGGGGCTCCCCTCCTCCATGTCCGCCCACTCTGGGCTCTGTGACGGCCTCCCTCAGCGTCCCCTGGGGAGAAGGGGCTCGTTGGGAACGCTGGCCCCAGCTTCTCCCCGCCGCGTGGCGGCCTTGTGCTCCGTCTGGGGTGGCGTCTGACTTCTGCACCCGTCCCCCTGTGAGGCCGATGGCTGCCGCGGGGAGTGGGCCACAGCTGGGCCTGGCAGGAGCTGTGTGATGCCGGCCCCTCCAGGTCCGCTCGCCCGCTGGCCCCTGGGCCCCCTCACAGGACCTGTCTTCTCTGCAGCCGCTGTTGCCTCCGCCGGCCCTGGGGCCACCTGCTGGGAACGAGAGCAGCCTGAGCGCCACCCTGGGTGGGGAGGGGACCCCGTGCGAGCTCCTCCAGGTGCGTGCGCCGGGCCTCACGTGGCTGCTCCCGCGCAGTGGGGGACGTAAAAAGCCACCGATTCCTAGGGCCTGAGCCCCCAGTGTGGAAGGGCCGAGCCCGGCCTCTCCCAGGAGGAGGGGGCGGGGAGCAGGGCCCACAGAGGCTGCTTCGGCCTTGGTCGGGGACTCACGTGGCCCAGGTGTGGGGGACACCCTGTGCTGGCCGGTGTGTGCCAACCGCTCACTCTGCGGCAGGCCCGTCAGGACCTCCATTTCCCCGGTGAGGACGCGGGCTGAGGGGTTGGCTGGTTTGCCCGCTGCGTGGCCCCCGGCAGGGCGGGAGCGCCCTGCCCCACAGCGGTGCAGGCTGCGGGACTTCCAGGGGCGGCAGAGGATTGTGAGCTGCTCTGGAGAGGGCGGAAGGGGTGCGGGATGGGGCAGGCGGCAGAGGGGACGTGAGACCAAGCACAGGCGAGGAGTGGGAGCAGGTTCCACTGCCGTCCTCACGGGGAGGCCGTGGGCAGCTGGGAGGCGCAGCCAGCAGGAGACGTGACCCAGCTCAGGGCGGAGCATGGGTGCTGGGTGCTGGGGCGGGGGGAGGGGCTGGGCCTTGGCTCTGGGGCCGTGGGGAGCCACAGCGTGCTCTTGAGCGGGACGGTGCTGAGGGCAGAGAGGCACTCGGGGAGGGTGGCCGTTCAGGCGTGCGCACGCTGCTGCCCTGACCTTTGTCACCCGGGTGTGTTTTATTGCACTTTTTCCTTTTAATGAGTTCGCTCACCATAAGTGGAAGTAAAATTACGGTGAAAATTCCTAACGCTGCAAAGCTTGAGAGCTCGTTGCTTATTGTTAAGGGGTCAGGAAGGCGAGAGGGTGATGCTGAAGACATGCCGGCTCCTCACAGGGTCCCCGAGGCGCTAACGGCGCCCCTCCCTCTGGGGACCGCTGGCCCTGGAGGCGTCTCCTGGGGACGGGGGCGGGTGGGGTGACCCGTGCCCCGTCTCTGCAGTATTACACCTGCAGCTGCGTCCTGGCCTTCGTCGCCTGTTCTGTCTTCCTGCGGATGAGCCTGGAGCTGAAGGTCGTGCTGTTGACAGTGGCCTTGGTGGCCTACCTGGTGCTCTTCAACGTCCCCCTGTGCTCACAGTGGGACTGCTGTGACAGCCTGGGCAACCTCACCAACACCGACGCCGCCCTCAGGTGGGGCCCAGCGCGCTGCCAGGGCCCCAACCCCGCTGCCCGCCTCGACTGCGGCCCGTTGTGGCACCTTCGCTGTGTGTCGCTGTCCTTCCCAGGCCATGGGCTTCGGGCTCGCGGCCCGTCTGGACTGGACAGCTGGGGTGGGCTGCGTGCTGGCCACTTTACGGCAGGGGGTGGGGGCGCCCCTCTCAGCGCTGACAGCGACTCATGGGCAGGTCCTCTGGGGGACACCCTTGGTCTCACGGAGGCCACTTGGCGGTCCTATCATTAGGCCGGTCCAGGGATGGGGAATGGGGGGCTTCGGTTCCAGCCCAGCCCCCTGCTTTGAGCAGCGTCCTGCCCCCTCGAGTTCTGGAGAGAGCAGTTGTCTCTGGCCTGGTCCTGACGGGCGGGTGACCCTGTGGCATGCGAGGGGTTGGTGTGTGTGTGGTTCTGGGGCTTGGGGACCCACGTGCATTGAGGGGCTGGGCTTCCCTGGAACTAAGAGGCTGGGCTGTGGGCGCCCCAAACACAGCCACTCCTGGGGGTCTGGCCTGGACCCACAAACTCCTGCCGGCCTCCCAGCCCTGGCGCCGGCCAGGAGCCTGGCTGCCCCGCCCGTCCTGCGGCTGCTGGGTGCTGTTCCTTCACTTCGCCACGGCCAGTCCTTGTCAGCCACGTGTGAGCTTGGCTGTCACCTCAGTGTGGCCTCCCCCACCTCCCAGCCAGCCTCTACCCGACACCCCCTTTTCTCTACGACCTGGGGTCGTCTCGTGAACTGTGCACACGAGAACGCGAGCGCTGGGGGCACCGGTGGCCTCCGTCTTCGTGGGGGCCGGGAGCGACCCCCGCCCACCCCCTTCGTGTCCCGCAGCCCCGGGTCTGTTCGTGGAGGGACCTGAAGACCATGATCTGCTTCTACCTGGTTCTGTTCTTCACCACGCTCATCATGCTCTCCAGACAGGTGAGGCTGGGGAGGGCCCCCCGCGCCCCGGCCCAGGGCAGCCCCCCGTTCTCCACTTGGAGAGGGAGCGGGGTGTGGCCTGGCTGCCTCGGGGGGAGCAGCACAGAAGACAGCAGGGTGTCCTCGGGGAGCCTGGTCCTGTCTCCCTGTGTCGCCTTCCCTCGGAGCCCGGGCGGCATTCATTCCCGCGGCTCGCTCGGGCACCGGGGGGCTGCGGCGGACCGGGGTATAAGGGCCGTGGAGTTTGGGCGGGGTCCCGAGTGGGCCTCCAGCCTGGGGCGACCCTCACGGCGCCGCCGCCTGCAGATCGATTACTACTGCCGCTTGGACTGTCTGTGGAAGAACAAGTTCAAGAAGGAGCACGAGGAGTTCGAGACCATGGAGAACGTGAACCGCCTCCTGCTGGAGAACGTCCTGCCAGCCCACGTGGCCGCGCACTTCATCGGCGACAAGTTAAATGAGGTGCGGGGCCGGCCACTCGCGGGACGGAGACGGAAGGGCCAGAGACCCGGGCGGCGCGAGCCTCGCTGCCCTGGGCCTCGGTTTCCCGTCTGTGGGCCGCGGCTCATCCGGCCCCGCACCGCGCGTCCCGTGCCGGGAGGCCGGGCGGGTGACCGCAGGCGCCCTCCTCCCCTCCCCCAGGACTGGTACCATCAGTCCTACGACTGCGTCTCCGTCATGTTTGCGTCCGTGCCGGACTTCAAGGTCTTCTACACGGAGTGCGACGTCAACAAGGAGGGCCTGGAGTGCCTGCGCCTGCTCAACGAGATCATCGCCGACTTCGACGAGGTGCGGCCCAGCCCCACCCCGGCTCCCGGGCAGGGGCGTGAACTCTGCACTGGGCAGAGGACGTCCCGATGTGCCCTCGTCCCTGCTCTGTCCACCAGTGCCTTGTGGCCGTCTCCCCTGACGGGCGGGTGGCCACGATGAGACTGGGGTCCCCGTAGGGCAGCCTGAGCCCCAGCCACGCTGTCCACCTGTCTGGGAGCCCCGCCTCATCTGCGCGTGACCGGGAGGTGGAGACAAGCGGCGGGCATCCCTGCGGTGCGGCCGCAGGGCCACGAATTTGGCCAGCACGAGACCAGACCAGAGTGGAAGGGCAAGGGAGGGGGTGTCGGGGAAGACGGGCAGGGAGAGAAGCCCCGTGTGCCCATGTGGGAGCTCAGTGACCCCGGGGGAGGGACGTCTGCACCAGAAGTTGGGGACCCCCAGGGTCTCAGGACCTGGGGCAGGCCTGGCTGCAGCGCCACGTGACGCCCCTGCCTCCGTGTGTCCTGCAGCTGCTGCTGAAGCCCAAGTTCAGCAGCGTAGAGAAGATCAAGACCATCGGCAGCACCTACATGGCGGCTGCAGGGCTCAGCGTCCCCTCGGGGCACGAGAACCAGGTACTCAGCCCATCTGGTGGCCTCAGGTCCCATCCCCGCGGCGCAGAATTTAACACAGCCGTCCCCAGACCTGTCACGGGCACAGGCACCTCCCGGGCGGGCCATCCCGTGGGTCTCAGCCCACGTGGTGCAGGTCGGGGTCTCGGGGGCGTCCACCCCCAGCCGAGGCAGGACGGCTGTGCCCTCCACGGCCCCGTGCGCAGCGCCCTGTCCCGCAGGACCTGGAGCGGCGGCACGCCCACGTGGGCATCACGGTGGACTTCAGCACGGCCCTGATGAGCAAGCTGGACGGCATCAACAGGCACTCCTTCAACTCCTTCCGCCTCCGCGTCGGTGAGCGCGGGCAGGCCCTGCCCGCCCCTGGCCGCCCACTCCGTGCTCGGTCTGGCTGCTTTCGCCCTCTGTTGCGAAAGTTCTAGAGATCCTCTCTGACCGTTGTAGGACCCCAGTGATTCGGGCCATTTTTTCTTTGCATGTCTCAGGGAGTTAGCTTTCACAGTTTTAAGAAAATGGAGAACCCAAAATCATTAGTTGTAAATCAGTGAGCCGACTACGCTGAGAACAAAAAGCCAAGTTACTAGCTCACGTGGTCGCTGCCAGCTGAAGGGGTCAGCGCTCAAAGCCGTTTGCCCTCTGGGACTCCAGAGCTGCTGGGAAGGCCACCCAGACGCCTGGAGCAGTGCAGAGTCCGAGAACTCGGGGGAGCCTTTCCGCACCCTGGGCACGGCCTCCGACCTCGGGAGGCACGCCCCAGACGCCCCTTTGGCTGCCGTCAGGGCTTCCTGTGGCCGCGGGTGGTCGCTGGCCTCCCCCAGGGCAGGGGCCCGAGGCTTCGCCCCGGTGCTCTGCCAACCACGAGTGTCGCCCCCAGGCATAAACCACGGGCCCGTGATCGCGGGCGTGATCGGGGCGCGGAAGCCTCAGTACGACATCTGGGGAAACACGGTCAATGTCGCCAGCCGGATGGAGAGCACTGGAGAGCTCGGGAAAATCCAGGTGAGGGCCCACCTGGGGACGCCATGACCATGGAGGACAGGGCTTCCCAGGGGCAAGGGCCGTCCAGCCATCGAGTGCCCCCAGGGCCACCAGACATGCCTGTGGCTCGCTGGCGACCTCCACCCGTGCCTGCCCCACGGCTTGCTTCGGCTTCTGAGACTTCGGCCTCCTGTCGTTTCAGGTGACGGAGGAGACGTGCACCATCCTCCAGCGACTGGGTTATTCTTGCGAGTGCCGCGGGCTGATCAATGTCAAGGGCAAAGGTGAACTGAGGACCTACTTTGTCTGCACAGACACTGGCAAGTTTCAGGGGCTGGGGCTGAACTGAGGCTGCTGGTGGCAGAATGTGCTGGAAGCCGGCGGGAAGACGGCCCCACGCCAGCCACGGAGGCAGCCCAGGCTTTGGCCACCGCCACCTCCCGACAGTGGCTTCCTCAGGTGTGAGGATTTCTTGGACGCGTGCACTGGACCCTGGGTCGAGGTGACCGGAGCCCGCCCATGCCTGGGTCCCCAGAACCCGTGCCGCAGGCTCCGCACGGCAGGGAAGGGTGCACTTGGCGTTTCGGGCCCTGGCCCCCTGGGCGCTGTGGTCTTGGGAGTGTGACCCAACACCCCTCGGGGGCTGTGAGCTACCCATGCGAGACCTGTCTTCTCGAGGTGCAGGACTGAGACAAGTTGTTGGCCCCAGTGGACCAGCTACGGGAGCCGGCATTGCTCTCACGGGCGTCTTGGTGAACGGAGTCGGGACAGACTCCAAAGCTAGAGAAGGTTTCTAACAGTGGGGAGAACGAAACCGGAGTGGACACTTGTTACTTCTTGCCATTGTTGGCATATTTGTTTTAAATGGACACGTTATGAATGGAGGTTTTGTCCTTTTTAATTTAAGACACTAGACGAGTCTCTTCTCTCTGGTGTCTTTGCCTTTTTAACCACTGGCACGCACGCAGGGCCACGGTCCGGTGCTGGCTTGCTGTGGGGACGGAGCTCTGATCGGAGGCCCTGGTGCCTGCACTTTGAGGTTGGGCTCCCTCAGTGAAACACCTGGGAAGGAAGGTGCGGCCGCCGCCAGCCCCCTCTGGCTCCCGTGCGTTCTCGACGCCGCCCCTGCAGACTTTGACCCCGTGTCCTTTCCATGCTGGAAAGGAAGGGATGGAGCGTGGAAGGGACTTAGGTGGCCTCTCGTACTACTCTCCCTTCTCCAGTCCTCGTAGCTAACCCTGCAGAGCTTCCGAACCAGAAGGGCGTGCTCAGCGCAGCGCGTGTGCAGGCTCCCTGCCCGGGAGGCCGGCCCTTGCACACATACTGAGACATCACTGGGCTGCACAGAACGTTATCACGGCAAGTGCAAAGCCAGGTCTGTGAGGTGGCGTCTCCCGGCTTCGACTCTGGAAGAATTCGGAGACGCGAGCCTGGGTTCTGTGGAGGGAAAGGACCGAACCGCCCAACCGCGTGCTGACCCGCCCCACGGCCTCCTCTCCGGAGCCGCCCCCAGGCTTCTAACAGGCGAGTGTCGCTCAAGAGCAGGGGTCCTTAGCTAGAAGTTGTCCATGAGCCCCCTGACACAGTCGTGCATGTGGGAGGCTTCAGACGGGGTGACTGGCATCCAGGTCTGCCGGAGACCGGCTGTTGGGGTGAGAGGCCATCGGGACGGGGTGGGACCTGACGCCAACCCCGCTGTTCACTTGTGCCGTCTCGTTGCGGGGCTTCTTCTACTCTAAGGGGCGGGGAGAGCTAGCGGCACCTCTGACGGGTCGCGTCTAACTGGAACAGTATGCATGGCTTCTAAGAACTTGCTGTATGAACAGGTTTCATGGCAGAAACATTGGTAAGGGAAACGGGTCTCACTTAACTGCCGTTTTCACACCGACTCTTCACGTAAAGGGCTGGCTTCGGGTGAGCGCGGTCCTGGGCTCCACGCACACTCAGGGCCGCCCGGGAAGCCAGGCCCGTCGCGGGTGCCTCTGTGCCAGGGAGGTTCCCACCCTGCAGGATTCAAGTCATTTTTTTCTCCTAGCAACTGAAAATCCCAGTTGGGAGTTTAAAGATTAACTGGTTACCACTCACGTATTTTCTCTCCCATCAAAGCACTGTGCGCAGATAACAACGCCAGTGTCTCGTTTTCGACGTTCAGACTGTGGTGTAGAAACTGACCCATAAAGACCACTTGCAGTTATTTTTTATAATTGTCTTCTAGTAACCAAGTCATTTCCTCACAGGTGCCATTTTGTTTTATGACAGGACATGTATTTTTTCTAACACTGACCTTCTCTGTGGTCAAGAATTCACTTAAGTTTCTACGAAGCTGGTCTCACTGACTCTAGGGGAGCCTGGCTGTGGTTGTCCGGTTCACCTACTCAGATGCTTCCTGACGGGAGGCCGTGAGCACGGGAGGGTGCACTGCAGCGGGCTCGGAGGGGGGACCTGCGAACGGCCAGGGGTCATTCTGTGTGCTGAGTGTTTACAGCTCTCTAGCGTCGGTTTCAAAATGTTATATTTCACTTTTATAAAGTACTAGTGTTTCTACTTTGTCTAGCTTTTCATATATTAAATTAACAGTCTGGAAACCCTGCACATTTTTTAAAGTGTCTGGACTTTAAACGTCTTCCCTGGCCTTCAGGAACTTAGCTAAAGCAGACCTCCAGCTTCCTACTGACCACTGCGGGAGGCGGCAGCGTTCTCGCTGCTCTCGGGACTCTGCCCGGGTCTGCTCCACGTCTGCCCCTAACGCTCGGGACGGCTCCAGGCCAAAGCCATGTTCCTCCTCACAAGGGCTACTTTTTGAATAAATCGTCAAGATCAAATCTGGTAAGTTAGGAACTATTTTTTTAATGGGGACTGTGGCAAATGTAGAAAAACGAAGGGATTTTTCAGTTATTTGGAGGACCTGCTTCCTTTAACGGATGGCTATGAGCTTTTATCGCTTTTGATGCAGTCCAGGAAAAGGTTAAGGGGTAACTTAGCTGCTATGCACAATCTAGCTCAGAGTCCCAGGGTCAGCTTTACTACGTAACAGAAGTCCAGTTTCTGGAACATTAAAGGAAGTTGTTCCAAAGTTTAATTAAAAACACAATTTACAAATATTTAATATCTTCTGAAAAGCATTTCCAAGTTAAGCATGAAAAAAATATATACACAATATATACTCAAATACCAGTGAGCTTCAAATCCCATGAGGTCCACACTCAGCAGCGTCAGTCTTTTGAGGTACTTCAAAATCTGAAAGAAATACCATTGCATTCAGCGTTTTTTTCCTTTTAGTGAAAAAAACCAAAACATGAAGGTAAAGATGGTGCCCAGCAGAACTCCCCGTGACAGGGCTTCTGGAACACACAACCAGGTTAAAGACTAGGTGCACTAGGTCATTGTGGCTTTTACCACAAATGTGTGGCTCTTTTATTCTTTAGGGGAAATGGAAAGAAAACTAAGTTTACACGTTAACACGTGTTACCTGAAGGGCGAGGACCGATGTCCTACCCCCAGAGCCCCCACCCTCCAGAGACACGGGGCTCGTACCTTCTGTTAAGTCTACCAGGCCGCCTCCTGCGATGGGGGAGGGGACGGAAATCCCCATGCTTTTCGAACTCCATGCATGCTTACGATGTCTCCTGGCGTTACTTGCTGGGCAAGTTCTTTGAGATTATTGGTCACTTGTTCAGCTAGAAAGGGGGGAAGAAAAAACAGTTCTAGGTATTAAAAGAAAAGTACACCACTCCAGGGCTGCTGTGGGGTGTGGCTGCCACGCACCGAGATGCAGCTCCCTGTACGAGGGCCCCAGCAGGCAGATGGTGTTGGGCGGGGGCCTGGTGCTCAGCCGCTCGTTCTGCGCCTCCTGGAGCTCCCTGAGCAGCCTGGTGGTCTCATCGAGCTTCCTCTGGAACACTTCGGCTTCTGCGGTGAGACAAAGCACACACTGAAGAGCACGGACGTGACCGGGGCAGTAAACCGAGGCTTTGCTGTTTACTGGTCAGTCTTCTCAAAGGAGTAACCGCCTCATGTGACATCAGTGCCACCGAGGTGCTTAACCGCTCCCTGAGGCATGACCCGCCCAGGTTTTCCAAGGGGAATGGCTGCTAACCTGTACCCATGCGACCCTGTCCTGACTGCCTGTGCCATGCAGTGAGTGGTTCCATCGAGTCTTCTGGAGACACTCACCTTCAGAGTCAAAACCTTCAGCTGGAGCACCGAAGTTTGCTACCGCTTCCAGGGCCGTGAGCCGGTCCCGAGCCCGGGAGTCCGGCTGCCCCGCTGGCTCTGCTTCTGTCACCTGCTTAAAAAAAGGGCCCAGAATGATCTCCGCGTGCTAAACCCCGACAGCGGCAGCAAGAGAAATCAGTGAGATGGCTTGTGTTTACAGGCCAAGTTATCCTCCCAGAATACTTTTGAAATGCCATTCCTAAATCCTGGCAAAAAAAAAAAGGTGTCCATAAATCCACAGTTCTCTGTAACCTAGGACGTGTCTAATGTAATCAGCATCATCTGTTTCACAAGGCAACAACTATAAGATGAAAGGGACGAGGGCCTGGTGACCAGGTCACGTGCTGCTGAGGCTCTGGCTGACGTCAGCCCCCCGCCCAGTCACTTGTGTCCCTTAGTAGGTCTTGTACGTAAGATACTTCCTGGGTCTCCTCCAGGCCCAAAGCTAGGCTAGTATTACACAGGAGGAGCAAAATCTGAAAAAGGGTGGAGTTTTATTTTTGGAATCATAAGACTCAGTTTCCATAACCTCAACACTGCTTTTTAGGAAAAGATGAGCACAGATGACAGCTCCCCGAAAGTTGCCGGTTCCGCCTGCACCCCAGCACGGTGCACCCCCAGCTCCATCTGGCTGGACCCTGACTCCTCTCCTGCCACGCGGGCCACACTGTGGCAGGGAAGCCCACGCCGCTGTGCAGACGGCCTGCGCTCCAGCTGGGCCCTTAGCCTTCCGTACTTCACTTCTGCCCACTCCCTTGCTGGCTCCTCCTCCCTAGGAAACAACCTGGTTCGTAAACATCACCCCCACCCCCAATCTTTACCGAATCTCAAACCTTCAGGTGATTCTCTCATCCCTCAGGTCCTAACTCGCTGAAGCACCCACCTTTCCTCCCTTTTACTGAAATGGCTCTAATTACAAATGGCACTCACCTGTCTCTAGCACCTGCCACTGCCGAAGGCCTTCCTGTGTATCCTCCTCCCACGGTTTCCCACTTTTACTGTCTTCTCCAAGGTTCTGTCCTTCAGCGCTTCCCAGACACTGTGTTCTCTCTAGACAGTCTCATTCGCTTTAATGATGAACATGAACGTCTGCCTTCACCTGACAGCTTCCAGACCCACACGCCACAGCCCGGACCTTGGAGCTCCAGACGTATGGCTCCCACGATGTCCCTAACCACTCCTACACACCTGCAACCAAATGCCATTTCTTTCCTTGCCAAAGCCCTGCTCCTTTTCCTGGACTTCTGCTACCTCATGTACCAGGTCCTGTCAATTTTAGCTCTGCTGCGTTCCCCTTCACGTTGTAATGCTGGTCTTTTTTTTTGCGTAGACAAGTCTCAGCTTTTCACTTGTCCTTCCTCTCCAGTCTCTCTCTCTCCTACACATTTTAGCATAAGGTCCCATCTTCTGGGATAAAGTCACAACTTCTTGGCACTGCATAAGACTCAGCATTTGGTCCTGTTCCCCAGGTATCCGTGGTCACCCACTCTCTGGGCACCCTGTCAGCCCTAGGCCATGGCACTTGTCGTCCTGCCCATCAGAAGGGACTGGGAGGACGCCTCTTCGTCCTTCCAGCAGCCCCTCCGTGCAGGTACCCTCAGTCACCCAAAGCCGAGCTCGCCAACCTGCATTCCCATGTGCCCACGCACCTGCTGTCACTTCGCGCTGACTGGTTCACAACCCCCTGCCTGTCTGCCCCACAGGCAAAACCAGTCCCTTCCTCTCAGGAAGTACTCAAGTATTTTTCTTTCAAAACAAAGCTGTATCATTTAGGTCTTTTAGCTTATTCTCCATTTAAATACTTTCAGAAAAAAAAAAACTCACCTCTATTTCTTTTGCTCTGTCAAGTGTCCTAGTCTGGCCTTCATCTTCAGGTGATGACTGTAAGGAAAAAAAAAAAAATTATTAAAAAATATAGAAAAAGGCAAGTATCAAGTAAATAAAATATAGCAAGTTTCATGGCAAAAGAAATAAAAATATGGATTATTGACAGTTTTTAAAACCCAAAATGAATTAGATATAATTATAAGCATTTTGAGATTATCTTGTGAGTCAAGAATACTACTAGTGACTTAGGTGGATAATCCTATGCCTCATCGAACAGCTACATGTGTTTAAGGAGGTATTTGGCAAATGGCATAACTACCAAAATAAATGGAGTCTGTTTTCAACAACAGGTAAACAGGAGTACAATGTTCTCAGCAGCCAATTACTATGAATATTCAAATGTTAGAGACCCGTGAAAGCAGCCTTCAGAGATGATGCATATACATAAACAAATGTTATGCACACATTGGTATCTTTTTTTGAAAGGGTGAATCACTTAACAGTCCAAATTTTTAAAAATGATAAACAATGTATCCATATATCACTTTTCTCATTTCTAGGATAAATTCTGAGAACCGCTAAATCAAAGGGCACAGAAACTCAATTTGAAACATACTGTCATATCAACCAGATGAAAGCTGTTCAATTTTAGTTCAAGACTTAATTAACTGAGATTAAGTGATGGGAAGGGTATAGTAAAAATATTTTTGAATTAATGTGAAACAGTATGTTTAGGTCACGTGAAGAAAGCAATTCTTGTGCTAAGACAGCAGTTCTTTCACCCTTAGGTGCTGACTCAACTTTGCAGACAGGTCCCTGAATACCGGCCCCCACAGGTATAGAGGGCAGGGGACAAGGCAGCTACGGTCACAGCCCCCAGGAAGTTATGACTCTCAAGAGAGACAGGGCTCCTCTGGCCAGAGCTGCAGGGACATTCTGGAGTTCAACTCTCTTTTCCATCAGAAGGAACATTTTTTGACTCTAATGCCTGAGCAAAGTCTCTAACTTACTCCAGACTGTGAGCTATGCCCCACGGAACTGGGGAGACAGCACAAGCATGAACGGAAGACAGCAGTGAGGGTGCGTCTCCTTTTTTGAGGCGCCACCACTGGTACTGCTGAATGACAAAGAAAAGGACATTCTCTGCCATTTTACTCAACCTGGTTTCGAGCCAGGGAGCAAGGCTTGCCCTTTCTGCTGGCTACAGATCACCAGCTGAATTCTGGGCTGCAAACCCCGTTTTTGATTCCTGTTTTCCCAAGATCAGGAGATAACGCCAGCCCTCTGGCCCGCAGACCCGGCGCCCGCGTCCCTTGTTTCCGTTCACTGCCCTCCACCCACGGTCTCCGCCCGGCCGGGCTGTCTTCTCAGGGGAGTGGACTCCAGCTGTCACGCTGGGCAATCCCATGGTTTCATAACACTGAATGACTAATGCTCGCGAGCCAATAAGAAGTTATCCTGGTTTTTTTTAGAAGCAGTCTTACCATCTCTGACTCTTGCAGGGTTCTAGAATGCCCTCCTTTGGTTAAAACATCCAGCAAACTATCTGCCATGACATATGGGTAATCTTGGCACGTGGCTAAAAATTCATGGATGCTGAAAGAGAGAGAGCGGGCAAAGTCATTTCTGTATAAACATTCTCCACTGGCTTAATCTTCCTATCGTAGCCAACTGTTTTTATTACATGCCCTTAATTTATACGCCACGATGTAAAATGTTCTATCTTGGTACAACACTTTTTACATATTTACCAGTGAGAAGTTTATCTTCATGAGAGAAGGAAACAGTACCAAGAATACAGTGAAATGAAACAGTTAAACATAAGATCTCGGTGACGAAGGCCCTCCTGCCCCCCTGCCCCTGTCACCTCAGGCTCAGTCTGTGGGGCCCCCTGCTCCTCCGATCCACTTCCTCAAGGTGATCTGATTCACCTCCTGACTCACACATACGCTAAGACCCTCAAAGTCACAGCCCGGGTTTGGACCCCACCCTTCAGATACACATATGTACACCGATATTTCAGAAAAACGTGGCACGTGGTATTACGAACTGGTGACTCACCTGAAATCGCTCGGAAGGTCAGGGTCTTCGCCATAGGTTGAGTAGATTAAGTCAGAGTCGTCCTTGCTGATATTTGCAAACGTGGAGTCGTAATGTGGCGCGTAAGAACTGTAGGGCCCGTAGTTCAAGTATAACACTGTTGGTGAAAACGACACGCGATACGTGTGCCGGGCTGCGCTTTGCCTTAGGAAACACCCTTCCACCCTCGCTGCCCCACCGACTGGCATGCAGTCTAAAGCGGACTTCTTCCCCCAGGCGCTTGTCAAGTCACGACGCGAGTGAATTTTTTTCCCCACAAAGGGGGAAAAGAGGGAAAAAGGGAATGAAACTCATTTTGAATACTAAAACCCCATCTTTCCGTTTCTGCTTCATAAAAAACCTAATTAAACTTGCAAAAACACCGCCAAGAGTTAGTGAAGAAAACAAATGGTAATCGCTTCTCCCCTTCGCTCCTTGGGAGAGGAGAGGGAAACCTGAGGACTCCGCGGGCGCCTCACCTGGAGTCACTTTGTTCCTCTTGTCTTCCTTGAAGCCCTGCAGCGTGTTCACTCCGGACTGCAGCCTTCCGGTCGTCATGCCCAGCCTCACCGGGCAGTAGCCGGGTTCTGAAACACAAGACCGGGCGCAGTGGCGGAGGCTCACGCGGTGACGGGCCGAGTGGCGCTCTGCAGGGCGTGGGCACGCATGCGGCTTCCTGCCGTCTACGTGACAAGGTGGGCTAGCCCTGACTGGACCCATTCAACATAAGAAAATCTCTGAGCTTAGAAAGACAGGCACACAGCCAGGACCCAAACCTGGTCCTTTTTATTCCACTCTACTGCTTCCTGGAATTCTTTATAATCATGTTACATTTTGCTTAAAAAAGATTTAAAAGTTGGACCTTTTAATGTCATGGAAGCAGAGCCGTAGAAAAGGTTAGTGAAGCACTAAGGGGAAAAAAACCCCTGACTAAAGGCACCCAAGAACTCACATTTGGGATCAGTTACTATCTGAGAGAGGTGCTTTCTGCACTGAGGACAGCCCTTCGAGACGTGATCTCTGTGAACTGGAACGAACCCGTGACGGCACTGGGGAACGTGAACCGAGCAGGATGGTGCCAGGAGACAGCAGGATCTCTCTAGCAACGTCCCACAGAAACGGCATTCTCCCCCCTGAATCTGAGCCCCGTTCTGCGCCGTGACCCCATGGCATGGGGGCGCCGCCGCGGTGAGCGGTGTGACAAAGCGCTTGTGAGAAACCACAAACATCTAAGTCACATCTCCCCCCCTCCCAGTAAGCAGTCTGGGGTCTGGCGTCCTGATGAGCACTGGCTCTCCCGCCCATGACTGAGACGTGAACAGGGCACCTTCCGCCTTAGACCTGCGAACTGCCTGGCCTCCGTGGGGACCTGAGTCCGATTTGGCCACGTGCACCTACAAGGGCTGAATACCCAGGACACCCGACCAAGGGCGGAGACCAGACCCTCCCCGGTACGAAGGAAGGGGCAGATCGGAAGCGGTGTCTGAGTCATGTCAGCCGCATTCCTAGCACGAAGTTTCACCACAGCCCTATGAGAGTGAGCAATGTGTCCAGCCTGTGGCATTTTCTCTGGCCCGAGCCCATGTAAATCTGTACTATGAGCAGTTCACAAAAAAGCAGAAAATGGGTTTTCGCTTTGAAAGCACAGCTCCAGTTCCTTTTCTTCTAAGGAACTCCTCCAGCATTTCGAGAGTGGACTGCAGTCCTGGAGGACATTAATGGGCTCGCCCACCCTTGTGGCCTTCCAATGCATCGCGCTCTTCCCTGCTTCACGGTCTTCCTACCTGCAATTCCCTCATCCCTCACTCACCTTTCTGGATCGACCTACACGTCATCCTGTTAGGGAAGCCTTCTCTGGCCCCCTGAGACACTAGGCTGGCACCTTCTGTTACGTACCGTCACGGCTGCTCTTTTCTGCTGTCGTAGTGACCACGGTAGACGAGCTGCCACCTTCCTACGTGACTCTTTGTTTGTGCCCTCCTCTCTCCACCCCACAGCACGAGGGGAGGGACGCGTCCCTAGTGCCACACCCAACTCCTCAGACAGTGCCTTGCCCACAGCGAATGATAAATGCTGGACACCATCCCCTGAAGTACAGGAATCCTCTCATTATTTATTTCTGTGTCCCCAACTCTCTCCCATTATGGCACCATGACAATAGGTATTTATAAAATAAGTTAACGTTCCTGCATCTGTTTATTATGTGATCTTCCTCCCCAGATGAATGAAAAAAGTTCCTACATCAAATTTACATAAAATCTCTAAATACTGCCAATATTATCTCCATTAAAATATCATCTGAGAAAATAAAAATATGACTCAAGCTCTAAAATGGTGATTCCCAACCTTTATAAACTTTCTACCGATCATAATGAAAGACATAATGCTGTCAAGTAGAGATCATTACATGACTATCAAGGTGTTGCATGGCATACGTATTCATGTCATTCACTGAGATTAAAAGTCAGTGAAGCGTATCATGTCACCATCTGAGGGCTGTGATAGACCTCTAGAAATTACAGTGTGCCTAACCAGGACTAAAAATCACCGCCAAACTTTTTGGCTTTGTGAATGGTGGGTCTGATATTCTAAAGATTCTGTATTTTAAAGAAAACTTGATCTATAGAACTAGCACCTATCTCAGGATAAAGAAAAGTAAGGCTGGCTGTTTACATGAAACACACTGTATCTCGCCAAGGTCTTTATAAACATTGGATTCACCAACAATCGGACGCGCTGCTGTACGACGTCACTGCAGGGCGCTGCTCTTTCCCCCAAAGCCAGCTCAGCTCCCCACAAGCCTGACCGTGTGAACCCACCTCCTACGACGGGGTCCGCGGGGTGCAGCAGGCCCAGCGTCGTCGTTCCATCTGGTTTTCTTCTCTCAAATTCACACTGCAGCGACCCAAAGTGTTCGCGTGGCGTAAACGGTTTACGCACGTGCGCACGTATACACGCACACACAGCACATGCACACGTTGCGCCAGGAACCTTACGTTAGCGGACTCCAGCTATCACAGGTGGCTATCGCCATTACACTCAGCTACCGACCTTCACACCTATCTCCACATACACAGGTGCTGATGGGCTAACAAAAACGGTCTGGAAAGCCTCAGAACTTCAGAGTTGTGTGGGTCCTGAAGGCCATCTAGTTCTGCCTACTCCATTTAAGATGGAGGGAACCAAAGACCAAGGAGGGGGACGACCTGCCCAAAGTCATGTATCAATCCATTTGGTTTTAAAACCAATGTCCTGAAAAATATGATTTCAAAAGAGCAGCTCATATTTTCTTGTAAGCTTAAAGTATGTGGGGTTCATTTTCCAAGTTTAGAAAACATTAACTTCACGAAACAAAAAATCCAGTAATAGATAAAAGCTTACGTAATTTACAAATAAATACACTATTAATTCTTCTTCTATGAGTGTTATACTAAAGACTGCCATGGCAGATATGGATAAAAAGTACACATGCAATGTAAGAACTAAAAGTTCAGACAACCCGAATAAGGAGGTCGTGGAAAGAAAAAGCCCCGTCACCTGACTGTTAACCAGCCGCCTGGTCAGCTTCCCGCCCGACTCCCTCACGATGCGATCGAGCTGCTCCTGCTCCCTTTCCAGATTACTGCTCTTCAGTTTATCTTCAAGCATTTCTTTGTCTTTCCTGAAAACACACAATACTAAGTAAAGAAAAAAAAGGTAGGATGAAAACATTAAAATGGATTCCAACCATGACTACAACTATAGTGGAACCATGCACCCCTGTCACCAAGAAAACTCTGTCCCTTAATGCCCAGCAAGGGCCCTGAAAGACGCAGACGGCAAAGCACGGCAGACCGGACGTGCGTGCTGGGCCCTCCAGTGGCGTCCAGGCTTGTCTGCCTGACACATTTTTTCTCAGTACATTCACAAACATGAATTCTACCACAGATATATCTCGAAGGGGGAAGAACACGATTATTTTTAAAGTGTGATTTTTAAAATTAAAATTTAAAATGTATAAATCTTAGAACAAAAATGCGTCAATTTGCCTTAAGACAGTGGAATCGCAAATGCTAGTGACTGAAAGCCTCTCCTGCGGCTGGCAAGGCGCTGGCACCAGGGCCGGCGGCCGTGGTTTGGGGGGGGGGGACGCCCACGCCTGCATCCAGCCACGCCAGCTGCTGCTCCTGCCAGCTGACGTCCAGCTCAGCGACAGCCCATCTGTTTTGGAAGCCACTTTAACCACGCCGAGGCTTAACTACTGTCTCAACTCCATTATGGAATGTGGTAATGAATACGCGTATTTCCCTATGCAAATAGCTCTTTAAATAAACTCACTGACAATGTGAATCCCTAAAGATAATTTACTGGTTCTGAAAGTACTTTCACACGAATACACACTCAGAACTATTTTTGGACGGTTCCACACGGTGCTTCATGTGAGAAGAGGGTATCACGTCCCTGAAATGGACTTCCACGCCCCAAACGACAGGCGGACCAGGGCCTGGTCCCCCGAGGCAGGCTCTGAAGCGGTGCTTTCCCCCCTCACTAGCTTGAAAGAGACAGCTCAACCTCAGTGTCCCAGAGTCTTTACCTCTTGTCGTCCTTCGCGGGCCTCCGGAAGGCCTGCGCCTCGGCCGCGCCGGCGTCCTCCCTGCCCGCGGGCAAGCAGCCTCCGTCCTCTCCGCTCTGCGAGGCGTCGGGCCTGTCCCTCTGCGCGCGACTTTTCTGCAAGTCGGCCATGAAGTCTATGCTCTGCTTGAGGCTCTGAATTCTCTCCTGAAACATTAGGATAGTCCGGTTGTACTTGTCATTAATTTCTAAAGTAATCCATTTTTTTTTCTCACAAGAGCTTGAGCTTACCCTGTCTTTAACTAGGGAAGAAAAAGTTAAGTGTAATTATACTAAGAGGATTATATTTAGGGACCAGGACAATAAACCTCTTCCTTCAATTCAGATGACTTCATTTCCTACGTAAGAGAATGCTCTAACTTTATGGCATCATCAAAAAGTTCATAAAAAAGAAAGTATGAATAAAGACAATTCTTTGCAATACTAAATTTAAAAAGTAAAATTTGGTTTAATAGTATGTTAAAATTTTATATTTAACAGAATGGCTTATCTTTCGAAATATTTAAGAATTATCAGGTATTTGAAAACCTAGAGCAGGTGAACGCCGTGAAGTCCCTCACATTCCGGCGACCTAGGCTGCTCACTCGTGACTGGCGTCTGTGAGACAACGTGCCTCAGGAGAACACGAGGCTGCGGCCCGTACGGCTCCTCCCAGAGCACGGAGCGGTTCTTCTAACCAAAGAACCTTGTTTCTATTCTGTGAAGTAGGAGTTTAATTTCCCGCTGCACTGAGCTGCACTGGGGGGTTTTCGGTGTCGCTAAGGGCCTGCGGCTTCTGGAGGCAGATTCGTTGCCAGTGACGGCTCTGCCCTGAGCTCTGAGCGCTGTCACTGCACAGAGTGCTGGGGTGTTGCCGGCTCCTGAGGGCGGCGGAGCAGCAGCGGGGGAGACTGCAGAATAACAGAAACCACAACTCGAAAGGGTCAGAGGCCATTCAAATAAGAGTGGTGCAGCCCAGAAACGCTAAGTGACTCACGTAAGGTCACAGAACTATAGCCAAGACCAGGCCCTTTCTCAGCTCAGCTACTGTGCCAGTGGTGCAGGCTGTGGAAGCCTCCAGAACACGCACTGGTATTTTTACTGAACCTTCATTTTGAAGTAAGCTTAAAGCTATTAAAGTAACACATTTTATTGCAGACAAAGGTGTGAGCAGAGAAAATAAAAACCTTATTAATGTATTATCTCGGGAGGAATAGTGTTACCAGGTTTATCGTCCCAGTATTTTTCTAAGCATAATACATATCAACAAACTGGAATTATACTGCATATTTGGTTACAAGCATTTTTTTCAGGTAATAAACTACAAGCATTCCCATCATTAAGCATTCTTTAAAATGATTTTAGTAACTGTACAGTATTCCATCCTATGCATGCACCATGATTTAACCAACAACCTACTACTGGACGTTTCAATTATTTCCAAGTTTCCAGTATTACAAATGTCAGTCTCACAAACACTACTGCACATAAATCTCTTTAGGATAAACTCCTAGAAATGGAAACAGGTAGGTCCAAGGGAATGAGTATTTTTAGGGCTTTTGATATTTACTGCCAAACTGCTTTCCAGAAAAGTTGTATCAACTTATAAAATGTCTGAAAGTTTCTTGGCCAAATGAACAGTACCATTTAAAAAAAAAACTGCCAATATGATTTTTAGAAACATGTCTTGTTTTAATACAAACTCTAAAACATTTGTGCCATTATTTCTGCAACTCTTTCTTGGTCGAGTCCCACTGCGAATGCCACCTCGCCACTCCTCACCCCCCTCCTGCTCTAGGAAGCGAGACAGGCTGGCACACTGTAGCTGCTCAAGAAATGTTGGTCAGGGCAATGGGCTCAGACCCCGAAGTTCTCAGTAACATTTTTATTTCCACTTTAGAATTGTATAAAGCAGAACCTACATTAAAAACATTTTTTTAAACACAGCATGCACAAAATTAAAATAATTAGAGATCGTTTCTAAATTCCGACACCAGAAGAAAAAGATGAATTTCATTTATTTGCCTCTGAAAGCAATACCTTTTTCTTTTTTGGTAATTAAAATGTCTCCAAATGAGCATACTATTTATCAACAATCTTCAGTTTTACAATGTTAAATGACTTAAAGGGCCTGATTTGTCATCAACAACAGCTAACACCCGAGTGCTCCCCACTGCTCCCCACACACCAGGCATCGGTCACTGAGGTAGGCACTGCCACCCCATCTTCCCGAGGTCACACGGCATCACAAAGGCAGAGCCAGGACTTGCACCTTCATTAGTCTCATTTCAAAGCCACTGTGCTACGAACAGCCTGTGTGCCTATTTTGTTGTACCATAGTGCATCCTTGTATTTATTTAGGAGATCAAAAGAGTTAGTCTACATATGCCCATTCTTTATAACAGGTCTACTAACGGTCATTACTTGTGTCACTGAACAAGATGAAAGACTGCTCTACAATCTTTATACCGAACATTCAAAAACAGTTATCTTTTAAATGACACATTCAGGGAAGGGTGTGCTCGGCTCTCTCGGGAGCACTGCTATTGCAGGAGGCAATGCAGAAGGTCTAAATTTAAACATTTAAAAGTCACTGTTGTAAGGACCCTCCCGCCCAGGGTGGAGAGAACAGGCAACAGGAAGCTATAACACAGGATGGGTAGGGCTCCTCAACAGGAAGAGATCTGAAAAAAAGGAAGATAACAGAGAGAAGAGGGAACGTAGAGGAGAAAGTTTATTTTCTGTGTTGCCAACCAGCCCACCCCCAGTAAAATTCTAGGGAGACTGGACTCTTCCACACGTTACACTAACTTCGTCAGTTAAAGAGACAACGGTGGTAAACTGAAGTTGATACATTTCCTATGAATATGTTACATCTGCACATTAAACTGTCTTCTGGAAATTTAAGGTACTTATTTTGGAATATTTAAAGCTGGCATTTGCTGGAAGCGCTTTCCCTTCAAACGCAAGTGCCCATGGGTTTTGAACCCGGAACACGGCCTGTTCTGTATGGAGTCTGTCTGCCCTGGGTGGGATGAACATGTCACAGTCCCCTTTCCTCTGCCAGCTTGTGAAGACGGGTAACTGGCTTCCCTCTCAGATTCCTGAGTCCTTAGGAAAGGGTGGGACTGATGCTGGCGAAATACTAAGAGTGTAAGAATAAGCATCAATCCAAATGTTTTTCCTTCTCCAGGTAAGTGGATCCAAGAATCTTTCAGAGCCAAGCACAGACACTCACACATCCGCACTTATTTAGATGTGGAACTGATACAGATGATCGCCATAAAAGCTGGAAAACCACGTGTGTCCACACACGACTCATTCCTCCTACCCTGTAGCTCCTGAGCGTGAGCTCAAGCTCTTCACTGATTTTCCTTCTCCATCTTCGTGTCTGACGCTCACTCATTTCTTCTTTGCAGGATCCCTCTCCTATCTCGGTCGTCCTTTACACTCTCCTCCCTACGCAAGGTCTGATCTGTCATCAGCACATTCCTGGAGCACAGCCTCGGGGAGCACAGATGAAACCTTCTCTCCCAGAGGACAACATGGCAGCTCAGAGTGGTTACTGTCTTGCCCGAGGTCCAGAATGCGTGGAAAAAGCTAAGACCAGAGCTCACTCTTCTGACTTCCCGCTGTGATGGGGAACCAGGATTGTCTCGGTTAACGTCCCATCCTACTCAGAGCTGTGTGTAAAACCCCTGAAGATGTGACTAATGCTGGGAGTGCTCCTCACCGGGAGATGCCCAGTGACCACCTCAACTTACCTTTCAAGGTCTGTCATCAGGCCTCACTTTGAGATGACACTCAAACGTACTCTTCTGCCACGGCCTACAGCAGCTTTCTGGAGCGCGGCCGTGTTTAGGCTCTCGCACAGCTCGCAGACGTGTCTGTGCCTCTCACACGTCCCTCTCACCTCAAATGCCTTACGACACACCAATGCGTGTCCTTCACGGGAGGGCCTGCTCCCGTGGGGAGGTGGCCTTGAGATAGTCCCCAGGTGGCGCTCATCTGAGTACGCTGTTTCTTTCTACTAGGAGTTCCCATGCTTCACCAGAACATTAGAGTCCATCCCTACGAAGGGCAAGGGAGCTTCCCCCCCAGGGTCCCAAGTCATCTAAGCCATCTTACCCTACATTCAGGCTGACGTTTCTATCACAGCAAATATAAGTCTCTCTGGTATCGACTCAAGAGCCTCTAAGTAACGACTGAAGGCCAACGTGTATTCGTATTGATTCCAAATGAGAATCTTCCTTTTTCTTCTCTATACTGTTTTTTTAATATAATATTTCAACTTTAATATGATCTGCCTATACAATAAAACCAGTACTGAATGGACCTGTATCACAAGGATCAAAAAACAGATATAAATTTCATGACTCTTACTTATGACAAAGAATTTTCTTTACCTGGCTGAGAATTTTCATCCCTGAGTGCAACAGCTTCTTCGCAGCTTTATGATAAATGGTCTCCGGCTTGTTGTAGACCATGGCGTTGGTGCACATGAGTGTGAAGTTATCCTGCAGAGACGGTACCAGGACGGCGCCGCATTACACGCAGCACTGCCCTTCGGCTCTCGTTGGAAAGCACACAGGTCCTCGGAAAAGTAAAACCCACAAAACCCCCTACACGCTCTCCTTTCACTGTCTCCTAAACATTAACAGCAATTTATAAGTTTAAGCCTCACAGATATTGCTAAATTAATTTAAATATTCTACTACACTCTTTTCCAAATTCTTAAACATTTTATAGTAACTATATGTAGACTTGATACCAAAATGAAATATTTAAATTGGTTTCTTCAGTATCATCTTACTGCACACACAAAAAAATTAGAAGAAAATACTTCTATCTTATTTTTAACAGAATCATCTCATCTGAGTAGTTCATCTAACTAAAAAATTTTACTTAGCTTTAAAACTAACATCTTAAGTTTCCGTTTATGAATTAAATATCTTATTTCAGATCCAGACTGAAAACTGGGAACGGTGCTAAATTACCACAGTATTTCCTATAAAATCTAAATTAATTGAGCAAAAATGTTAAAACGTTTACACTAATTTTCTTTTATGTGTTTGGGAGCTATCATAAGCTAAACATAACTTACAGAATGCTAAAACATCGCGCCAATGTGAAAGAAACCACACAACATCAAAGAGTTAAAACGTGTAAATGGAGTAGCCAAATGATCAAAACTGTACTTTGGTTTAAATTTCAAAGTGCACACATGTGCTGGAGAATGCAATCCCACTGCATATTTTCATGGTTGAGTAATTTCTACATTGTATAAATGTGAGAGTGATTATTCCAAGGCCTCACTAAGTTAAAATGATAAAAACCAAACAAAAAAAGAATCTGACTCCCCCACAGAAAACGTCTCCAAATCAAAACATTCAAACCCCACTATTTGATGATCTGTGGTGACGGCTGAGAAGACTTAAATGGAATGAGAATAAGCAGACGGAGCGCGACTTAAAAGCACCTGTCAAGGGCCACACCAAGCTGGGCACTGAAGTGGTGAAACGCGTGGACCCTCAGTCTCTGGCCAAGCTTCTCAGCAGTCAGGACTGTGCTAGGTCCTGGTCTCTAAGAATGTGATGAGAGCTATATGCCTACTCTTTCTTCAAGTGTGCATGCACACGCACGCATGCACAGCTGAGCACAAAATTTTTCATGTGATTTTAGCAGGTTCCTGGTCCCCCTAAAGGCTCATTCGTGGCAACCCAAAGGTTAAGTAAGTACACTTGGTACAGACACTCTGAAAAGCTTCCATCCATTAAGAAATACGTATTTGGGGAAAAAAGAGGCAAGTCAAGGGAGACAGAAGATGACTAATGCCAAACAACCACTGGATTTGTAACTGGCAAGAGAGTACCAGATTATCCTGCTGATCACAGGCCTGATCTGTTGACAATTTGCAGATTCTAGGCATCTTAACTGTCATGTGCTAGGCTTTACTGGACTTCTGTGTAGTGGCACTTGGTCATCTGAAAAGCTGAATGATCTTTCTGCATACTTTTCATGTAATAAAAAAAAAAAACCTGAACAGCCTAATGAGCTGGATAAACTAATAAATATTACTTTGAGCTACTGAAAAAAAATGTAGTAATGTAGAAAATTCCAGAGTCAAAAATACCCGTTCATTCAATTACGATAAACCTGAACCATTTGCTTAAAAACACTTAGGGGGCACACTTCTACTCTCCCTGTCATCATAAGAGAGCAGAGGAAAACTTCACAAAAAGAAAAAACAAAACTGCTAAGATTTTTTCCATTAAGCAATAATAAGGTCAGAAATATGCTGAAATAAACAGTTCTAGCCTAATTTTCACCAGATGAAATGCTGGTAAAAGTTTCCATTTGTCTGAATACATGAGAATGTAATTCAGGTTTTTCAGAGTAAGTAGAATATTATCTGTACATTCAAAATGACAGTAAAATTAAATGTTGGTGCTGTTCATAACTCTCAGCTGACTGACATGCGGATGGAAACAGCAGACGGAGTGCAGGCAACGTTTCCTGTCTTGCCGTCTCTTTGTAGCTGGCTAGGGTCTAGCCCTCAGGTCAGGAGAGCACTACAACGTTCAGGCAGAAAAGATAAAGGAAAAATAAATATTATCTAAACTAAGTTTGTGGTGGTTTAGTACATAGTAAATTCAAAAAACATGTTCTTTTTTGGGGGAAGATTAAAATGAAAGTATCACCTCTGTAATCAACATATAACAAGACTATTTAAAGATGGAAAAAACTTCGACTATAACATTAGTCATCACCTTGGTACCTACAACACCTCTGTACCTACATCACCTTGGTAGCTTGTGGGTTCCTTACTTTTCAGTTTTTAATTTCCTTCTTAAAGTCGAAGGAAATACGCTCAACAAATACAACTGAAGTGAACTCAAGGAGCAAGTGGTGTGCATCAAGCTGGAAAATGTAATTAAACTTCTGTTCAGTATTTCTGGACAAGCCAATTTATTCTCTTTTAGAAAAAAGGCACACCTTAAAATGTCTAGAAAAATAAATTCAATTTCATTAAAAAGTCAATTTTACTTGTATTGATCTGAAATTGAAAATCATTTTAATCATTTTAAAGGTTGGGAAAATATATGTTGGAATGTATAAGATTCAAAATTTTACTAAAACACAAAAAATAATAAAAGATATCAGATGGCTTATTTCATCTGGCTTAGTACCCCCAAGCTCAAAATGTTTTCTAAGACAGAAAAAGACAAAGATTTTGGATATTAAAAGAAACGTAATTCTTAGCACAACAAAAGCTCAGTCAGAAAGACTGGGTGTAGACACGCAGATTCTACCACGGCTCTGTGTGTAGGACCCACGAGTTTGCCTCTCGAATGGGTGAAGATGTCATTTTGTGCCACAGCTCTCATTTGTCCAAACACAAAACGGAATAGAACTAGAGTCACCTTCAGCTCCTCTATGGACTGGTAGTCATTGTTCTTGATCTTTTCCTTCATGGTACTGAAATCCATTGGGTGTTTAATGATCATGGAGTAGCCGGGAGCAATGAAATCAGTCACAGGAAATGAAAAGAAAGCACTTGGGTCCTTTTCTGCGAAGATATGAAAAAGGCAGTTTTATTTTTACTACAAACAAATCTATTGGTTTAGGAGCAGAAGTCAGAGGAAACCCTTCAGATGTAGAAAGAATTCATAGTATGCTATCATATTTTTCACTGAAAATTGAAGGAATAGCTTGAAAGACAAATAACTTCTTAGTAAGAAAGTTAAGATGCTTTACCAACTAACTGTACTCTCTTAAGACAGAATCCTTTAAAATATGCAGCCTAATTCATTAGTAGCACCTCCTACATAGCGGGGGGGTGGGGGGGATTAGCCTAACTGGCTAATATCTTGGCCTTTGGGTGATTAGTATTATGTATTTTTGTCAACTCTAGGGACAAAGGCAGAAATAATAACTAAAAGCACATGTGCAATCGTCTATATGGGTTTCTAACTGTAGGCTTGGGCTCTTGGTGGGCCACACGATTACTGTATCCACGTGAGTATATATATTTTTTGAACAGATATGACTTCTATCGTGTGTGTATAGAAGGGGGTGCTCAAAAAACTGACATCAAAAAGGTCCTCTAAACAGCCCCAAACCTGAGAATCACTGCTTTCTGTCACATGAGACTCGTCAGAGGAGCTTTGGGACAGTTCCAGTGCAGTGGGGGAAGGCTTACTTGCAACCCACAACATCAGAATCCCTTGGGGAAGGAAGGTGGGTCCAGGCACCGGTATTTCTAGGGCTGAGTACTGGTACCACAACTGAGCTCTTAGCATTGGTATTTACAGTACTGACAGGGTTGAGAATCACTGTTCTATATAAAGAGGTCATCAGATTGATGTTTTTCCTCTAGAAATTTGGCATACCAATATTTTCTTACTCCACATAATCACAGCAATAAAAAATGGTTTAAACAACTTTTACAATGTATTTACCATGTGCAAGGCCCAGTGGTAGGTACCTGACATCAGTTTATAGCTAACCCGCACAAAAGCCTCCAGGTGGTGGGACCCTCACTTAGGGATAAGGATACAAAGGCTCAGAGGTCAAACCATTTGTTCTAGGTCGTAAGTCTGATAAAAGATAGAGCAGGAATCTGAACTCAGGTCTATATGAATCTGCCTTTGTTCTTCCCAGCAGGATGCCTAAACAGTGAAGCTAAAAAACAATGAGAATAAGCAAAAATATCCAGTCTGGAACGTATCTATCCAAATGCATGCAAGCCATAGTAGTTACTATGAATAACTATGAATAACAATACTGATTATCTCTGGAGGACCTCTGCACAGCAAATTATCTGCATGCCCTAAAATGAGTCATTTTGAGTCCCACTTGGTCTGACCACAAATAGTTATCACTAAACTAGATCAATTACTCTCTTTCAGCATTAGCACCGAACCTCAAAGATGAAGAATCATCCAATCACTAAGGCTATTCAAAAAAAAAAAAAAAAAATGTGGCTATGCACTCTAATTCCCAGAATGTTCTGAGCAATGTGAACATCCCTGGACTAAGAGAGACCTTCTTAAGTAAATTTCTTTTAAGGTGATGTCTTTAATCTATGTTCCGGTCTTACGTTTCTAGAAATAAAGACAGCCAAGACACTCTACAGTCATACATTCTAATTGAGTTGAAATGTCTAATAGTTATGTGTCCACTCTTCTGGACAGGTAATGAATTATTTATTCAAGTGTAAAGACTTCAGAAGTAATTTTCTCAACTACTCTGTAAATGAAGAGAGGCCACTGACTTCTGATCTTAACTGTAATGATGAACAGGTGTTGAATACAGATTCACTAGACGTTTTAGCTTAAAAATTATTTATGATGTGTTCTAGGGTTGACGTGTGAATATAACATAGCGAGAAGGAAGTTCATTATTAGAACACATGCCCTATGCCCATGAATCCTCCTAATAATGTAAATGTCTTTGAGCCAAAAATACAAATTCTGATTAAAGAGAGGTATCAAAATAAATATTTTCCTAAAGACTGAGTTATTTTTTCCCCCTTTTAAGAACACTGGTTTAATCTAGGTATTAAAAATATTAGCACAAATTTCTATATTTAAGAGGGTCACAAACCCTGTTTATAGTATTTTGTCTCTTCTCCAGATTTGTTGAATTTTCACAGCATAAGCACTGCACAAATACAGAAATGGTATTTTCATCTATCAGCAGAGTAGAAATATCTGTATTGTTTATTTCTGGCTTAAAGCTTTAACATCAGAAGTTACTTAAAATGAAAAAGAAATCTGCCATTTAAAGAGTGTTATGTAACACTCTTCAAGTTGCCAGTTAAAACAAGTCAAACGAGAACATCTAAAAGTCAGCCTCTTGGAGTACTTCTACTGCCAGGCAAAATATTTATCATCCACTTTAAAATCAAGTACATTTGGATTTAGGCCACAAAATGTGGCTTTAACTAATCAAAAAATAGAGAAGTGGTTTGGATCCTATATTTCTCATTTCAATTTCTGTTATAAAAATGGAAAAAACATTTACCTCTGTAATTGTCTCATCAATTGATTCAAAGCTTCTTGAAGGGGTGTCTGTTCTACTTCTAAAGAAGAAAGTAAAAGAGTGTTTACAAAAAAGATTCTAGAGAGTATTCTTTAGCCTATTTTCTTTCTATGACTCGTCCCGTATCCATTATTAAATATCTCACACAGAAATTCCATTTTTCCTACAAATACCTTAAAATATGAAAATATCAATTTAAAACTGAAGCTAATTTAAAGCTCTTATGCAGTGAGAGAAATAAGAAAACAAAATTATTTCAATTAAAAAGCTTTTAAACTTTAACTTAAAAGCTAAAAACCCAGCCACTTTCTCTGGCTATGACATTTAAAATACTTTCCGCCTCCTCATTCAGGACAGGTAATTCAGTCATTCCAACCTTCTTGTTTGGCTAAAGAGCCTGCGAGAGGCTTCTCGGGAGGCAAGTCTAATCCCACGGGGGCCTGGCACGGGAGGTCTTTTTCTGCCTCGTTTTCCACACGGTCCCGATCGCGCTTCTTTTTATCCTCCTGTATGGACCAGAGGGAGATAATTTTAAAATATTTCAGAATATCTTTGAAATAAATAATTTTAAATTTAGTGGTAAGAAATAAGACACCACTGAAAATTGATTCTTAATAATACATTTTTAATGTATTTTACTGCCATCTACTGGAAGAGAAAAAAATAACATGTTCATTAAGGCTGGGGGGGAAGTGCTTTGATGTATATGTCAGAAATAACCAATTAGAAAATATTATTCATAAAAGCAAAATAACATACCTAGGAACAAGTCTAAGAAAAGATACCCAATACCTTTTGGAAAAATTATGAAGCATTATTGAAAGGCCACTGTGGAAGACCTGAATAAAGGAAATATACCATGTTCATGAATCGAATGGCATTCTCTCCAAAGTAATCCATAAAATTACTTTTACTCTGTACTGAAAAGTGTTTTTCATTACTCTGTAATGAAAAAAAAATGTAATGCCAGTCAAAACTGCAAGATTGGATTTTTTACAGAATGTGGCAAGCCAACTGTATAATTTATCTTTAAGAGCGAATCGAGAACAGAACAATTTTTAAAAAGGTGACAATAAGATGTGTCTTATTAAAGTATTTGTATGAAGGGACATTACTATACTGTGGGTCTGAATTAGGGGTAGCAAACAGACCAAGAGAACAGATTACTGAGCCCAGAAGCGGACCCAAGGACACAGAAAAGTCTTGGTACATCACAGAGGTGGCCTCATCACCAATCAGACAAAAGGGTGGCGGTGCTGGGACTAGTCATCTACATGGAAGAAAGACAATGAAAGACATGCCTCGTGCCGTGTACGGAAGTAAATTCCAGACGTATTAAAGACTAAAATGTCCAAAGCACACCTTTAAATTCAGATAAAAGACTCTTTATGACCCAAGAGTAGGGAAAGATTCTCTTACCCATGAGCAAAGTTAAGAGACTAGCTATTGACTGAGATAAAGTACTGGAAACACAAATAACTCACGAAGTATTAGCAAAGATTACATACAGAACGTCTACACATTTACATAAGGCAAATAACCCAACAGAAATGAGTATAGCATATCGCAAATAATTTCCCAAAGAAAGCCAAAATGTCAAGAAACATGAAAACTAGCTCAAGCTCCCTGAACTCTGCGAATTATAAATTTAAAAACGAGAAGATGTTTCACATCTCTCTGATTAGCAAATGGTGAAGCGTCTGAAAGAGTCAGGTTTGATGCCAATGTAGAGAAACCGGCTCTCACACCTGGCGGGTGGGCGTGATGATTGCAATATCAAGTGAGGCAGGGGACGCCTTCGCCCCACTCCCCAGGTGCCCTGGTGCAGACACACGCCCTGCGAAACTGCTTTCCATACAGTGCGGCTGACCTTGACCACAAGGGTACGAACTGCGTGGGCCCGTTTATGAGCATTTCTTCCAATAAACACCAGTAATGCTTTTGATTCACAATTGGGAGTCAGTGGATAGGGAGGGCCTACTGTGCACTGACCCGTGCCGTTTTATCAAGGGGACTGGAGCACCCTTGGACGGTGGCGTCCACAGGGGTCCTGGAACCAGTGCCTGGGGATACCGAGGGACAACTTAAGTTTCTGGGGATTCAAAAGTTACACAGGATTTCTAACTGCAAGGGGAAGCCGGTGCCCCTCATCCAAGATGTTCAAGGACCAAATGCTCACATGAAGACGTGGCCAGAATATTTCCTGCAGCACTCTGTGAAATACTAAAAAACCAGGAACAATCCAATGCCTACCAAAGAAAATGGAATAAATGACTTAATTACATGGCAGATAAAATAAAGTTACATGGTATCAACATGGACAACATTCAGTTTCTAGAGAAAAAAAGGGGAGAACTGTCTGTTACAAGATCAATTATATAAAGTCTGAAAATGTAAGTGTATTTCTTACAGATGTATGCTGAAGTAAAATTATAAAAACAAGTATGCGTGTGATGCACAAACATGATGCTGGCTCGCTAAAGGAAGAGCGTGAGGAACTGGAATCTGGAAGGCTACCTGGAAGGCTTCCTTCATCTATTCTGTAATTTCTTAAAAACAAAAAATAAGCAAAAAGCAAAATGCTGAGATCTGCTAAAGCTGGAGGGTTGGTAGTGAGGTGGTAGTTTTATTATTCTCTGCAATTTGTCTTTTTAAAATTAAAATTTGAAGTAAAACTATCTAAAAATGTCTATTTTAAGCTCTTGAGAATCAAAATTCTCAATAGGATCTTAGCAACTCAAGAAATGCTTTTCTTGGCCTACGTCATAATTTCTTATTCTAGTGTCTAGAGCAACTGTTTGACTCAAAGTGTGGTCCCCAGACCACCAGTGTCAGTGTTATCTGGGAAATTGCTAGAAATGCAAATTGTGAGTTCTCAACTATGGCTGTCAAGGTTCAGTGTTCATCAGTCACATGAAAGTCTTGTTAAAAGACTGAGGTCAAGGCCTCATACCTAGAATTACCGACCCAGCATGTCTAGGGTAGAGCCCGTGCAACTGCTTTATCAACAACCTTCTGGGCCACACCGTGTTGCTGGTGCAGGGATCGCACCTGCAGCACCACAAATACAGAGCTTCACACTCTGTTCTCAGGGTCCAGGTACCTGATACAGAACACGCGATCGGTCTCCAACCTCCAGACAACACCGTCATTAACTGTACTCGCTGCGCATTTGGTCTGTTACTGTTGACTACCGTTTTACATGGCCTCATGACATATTTTAGAAGTTAATTTCTGACTTTGAAAAGTTTTACGTCTTTTGCCCTGAAAAACTGGAATGAAATCTTGCAAGTTTAGACCATCTGTTCAATGGAAAAAGACCCTGAGACGCAGATCCCTTCCTGTGGAATGGAGTCGCGGAGCGAGGACAGCCTGCGGGGCAGTAAGCCCACTCGCAGGTCCAAAGAACTAGGGCCTCCGTGCCCGAGTCTTGGGCAGGCGCCAGCACACTTCTCCTGGACATGGCCAAGGGGTCTATATTCAGGCTCTGTGGTCCATACGGTGTCACAACTATTACCCTTTGCTGCTGCAGTGTGAAAACAGCCACGGACAATACGTAAATGAGGGGCGTGGCCAGGACCAAGTAAACACACAAAATCGGGTGGTGCTGGCCCACAGTCCAATGACCCATGGTCTAGAGCAGCAGTCCCCAACCTTTCTGATGCCAGGGACTCGTGCTCCCATGCAAATTTAATGCCTGATGATCTGAGGCGGAGCTGAGGCGGTGATGCCGGTGCTGGGGAGCGGATGAAGCTTCACTCCTCACCGCTCACCTCCTGCTGTGCAGCCCGGTTCCTAACAGGCCTGGACCGGTACTGGTCTGTGGCCTAGGGGGTTGGGGACCCGTTCTAGAAACTCGAGTTCTACAGCTTCATCCCTAACATGCTCTGTGACCTCCCTTAGGCAACTCGTTTATTCTCACCAGGCCTCTATCACCTGCAAGATAGATTTCATGGTTGATTTTATTACCTTACAGAATCGATGAGATGGTGAAATGAAGTCAGGAAATAGAAAAGTTGAAGAGGCACCAAAGGAAAGGTCTCTGAGCTACCCCTACCTGGGAACTTACCTGGTGAGTGGTTACAGGAGCCACTCTACTATTTAGTGTGGCGAGAGAATATGGCCTTCTGGGCTAGAGTCCGAAAGAGAAAAAGAATATAAAAACATATCCTTGGAAACTCCCCTAAATGAGATATTGTAACATGCTGGTGCCAGACCAGGAACGTGGGGACCCAGCTTCTAGTTTACCAGAATGTGACCCACTGTTTTAGTCTGTTCCGTCTGCAGAACAAGCAGCGTTGACCTCCATAGTTCGCTCTGCCTAAATTTCTGATCCCCGCCTTCTAATCCCCTTTACGATTCAGAATCCTACTGTGAATGTCACTAAAGTAACAGACGTGTAAAACCAAAAGTTAACACAATTCTAGTCGACAGTGTATTTTGCTCATTACGGATAGAAAACTAAACAAAATACTGAGTCATTAACCTCAGGTAGCCAAGGAGTAAGGGTTTATAGCTAGTTTATAAAACGGGTTCAAATTCTGGCATTGCCACTTATTAGCTATGAGACCATGATAAACTGTGGCATTTGGGGGAAACTAATATTATCATCTCGAAAATGGACACAATATACCTCTCAGAAGACTGTTTTGAGGACCAAATAAGACAGTGTACGTGACACTTCAGTGCAGAACCCCCACGTGGCCAACAGGCATTAGTGAGGAGGTCCTACTGATCGGATACACGCCAGTGGTCAGAACACACACAGCACTGCCCTCAGGAAGTGACTGTGTGAACAACAGAACAAACATCAAACAACTCATTAAAGCGCACACACAGAGTCCAGTGAGGGAGTAGCTGTTGGGTCTAGTTAGAGTGGAGAAGCGCGGGAAGGCTTCTGAAGGAAGTACCATCTGAGCTGGACCCGAGGAATTCGGCCAGGCTGGGGTGGCAGTGGGTGGGTGGGAACAGCATTCTGCGCAGAGAAAACACCCAGTGTGCACGAAGGCTGAGGCGGGAGGGAAGCGGCTATATTTCTATAACTTAGACTAGATTCTAATTTATCCATGACTCAGCAGGAGTTACTTAATTTCTGAGTAACACTTTTGAAGCAAATCTTTGCTCACAGTAAAATACTCACTGCACTATACTACAGACACATTTGTCTCTCTCTGGAGTCCCTTGGGGGTAGGGGCCCACGTCTTATTCAGCTCTACAGGAGGCAGTATGAAATAGGAACAGGGAAGCATGTGAGCTGACAGCTGAAGTCCTTAGTAATAAGTACTGTCCTTCATTGGCTACTTCCAGAGATTTTAAATATATTTTAAAAATTACACATTTAATAAGTAATATGTATCTTTGAATAATGCCTCCAGTGTGTAAAACAATTTCAAAACTTCGCTTTAATGAGTTATTTTAGATTCAACTGAAGAAATCAGCTTTATTACTTTGAAGCTACACCTCACTTTTGGCCCCAGGTTGAAAACAGCGTCTGCTGTAGAATCCAGCTGCTACCCCTGAGGCTTTCCCCAGCTCCCCAAGGCAGAACGAGACGCATCTTCCTGGGGACTCCCTTACACATTACTCAGACCTCTACTAGAATTCACCAGGCCACAAGATTCAGTCGTTCTCCGGGCTCATTCCCCACCCCTCTCAGCTCCCGAAGGTCGGAACTGTGTTTTACTTTTCATTATGTGAGTCCTGCACAGAGTGACGCACAATGGGTATGTGGTAAATATTGTTTGAATAAATGAATAAATAGCCCTTCGATCAGAGGAGCGACACCACTCTCATGCCCTCAGCCCTGTCTTTCGGGAAGGTCTTCTGTGACGAAGGGGGCCACCTCTGCAGGGAACAGCAGGATGGGACAGAAGGGGGAGGGTTTTCTGTCAACCCAGATAAGCCAAACCAGCTGAGACCCTGGGTGTGGCAGATGTCATAGCAAACAGTGTGTTCTGCCGGATTCCCACTTTGCTTAATCATTAGTCATTCATCTCTCCTCTGTAGTTAAGAGCTGTATCATTCTCTATGCCTCAGTTAGCTCAGGAATGAGATAATAATAGTACCTATTCCACAGAGCTAGTTGTAAAGATTAAAATAGTAAACATAAAACATTCTGAATAGTGCCTAGCATAAAGTCAAATGTTAGCTTTTATGAGTACGTATTTCCTTCAGTCCTAGTCCAGTGCTTATTAGAATTCATTGTCTATGACCAGTTCCACATGTTCGTTAAAAGTTGTACCTAACCTCAACTTTACCAATATCCGCTATAGGTTAATGCTTATGATTTAACCAAAAATTTTATTCTGATAAAATCCCGAGTAACAGGATGAGCCTAACTTCCTTGAGCACCTAAACCTGAAGCTGATTTGCAAAGCTGTCTGGACAGATTGCGGATTGGGATGAGGCTTTCCGAAGAACAGGTGAGCCTCGGTAGAGGATTTACTCTCATGTGAGCTATTCCAATAACCAGCTTTTCTACGCAGGTCTCCTTACAGGGAGCCCTCCCTCTTCAGTATCAGCGAGACACTTTCATCTTCCACTCAGAAAGTTTCTGACTCCCCATGACCTACACTTTAAAGTTCAAACTCCCTACTGACATTGCAGCTGCCTTTCAGATCTTGTCTTATACTCCTCTTCAGGATTGTGCTTAAAAAGAAAGCTAATTTATGTCCCCTATACACAGCCTCAGATTTGCCCACCTTTGTGCAATTGTTCTTAATTCTCTACTTGGTGAGCGAGCTTCCTCACCTCCAAATCTCCATGCAGGAGTGTAACTTTCTACTCAGGGATCAGCTGCTCAAGTCAGCATACAAATGCAAGTGGGGTTGTCTGACTACCTTCGAAATACCTGCAGCAGCCCAGGTAGTTACTCTGCTCACGGCTTTATATATATTACCCTTTGCATTTAATTATATAATATGAAAATACAATAGGTCAGAGCATACAGCTGACTCCATGTTGACTGAAGCTGTAGAATGACATCATTATATTCTGATTTCTAGAGACCAGCTCGAATGCTACTTCCCGAGCAAAGTCTTCTGTGATTCTCCCAGCTCCAAGGAATCTCAGGAGCATAGGAACTAAAATTCTGCCTCGTTAGGGCACCGACATGTACTGTGAAGGGGATGGAGGCTGATGTCCATTTTAAAAACTCTTTAGACTAAAGACCAATTAAAGGCAGAATCTGAGTTCTTGTTCTGGCACTTTCTGTGTGATGTTAACCAAGTTAACTAAACATCCTTGAGTCTTAGTTTTCTCATTTACAAAAGAGAAGATAATATGGTACAGCAATTCTACTTCTGGATATATGTCCAAAAGAATTGAAAGCAGAGTCTTTTAAGGGCTACTGTATACCCATGTTCATAGCAGCATTATTTATAACAGCAAAAACGTAGAAGCAAACCAAATATCGATGGATGGATGGATGAACGAAACATGGTATGTGTATACAATGCAATATAATTATAACACATGCCACAACATGGGTGAACCTCGAGGACATTATGCTAAGTGAAACAAGCCAGTCACAAAAAGACGAATCCTGTATGTTTCCACCTATATGTCTACAGCAGTCAAACTCATAAAGGTAGAAATAGAAAGGCAGTTACTAGGAGCTGGGGGAAGGAGGAAATGGGGAGTTGCTTAATGCATATGGAAGTTCTGGAAATTGGCTGTACAACAATGTGCACACTTAAAAATGGTGAAGACGATAAATTTTATGCTATGTATATTTTACCACAAATTTTAAAAAGAGGGAGATAATACCAGTCTAGTAGGGTTATGGTAAGGTATAAACTGAGGTAACATACGCAAAGCACTAAGCACAGAACCCAGCATGTAACGTATGCTTAGTACCACTCATGTGTAAGGTTGATATGTAGTTTTTCAGTAATCATAATGGGAGTGTATATAGACGTGATTATGTTATTTTGCTTCAAATGACTTTAGAAACATTTCTGTAATTTTTATAAATCGCCACGCTGTCAAGGTAATGGCCCACAGAACTGTACCTCCCGCACCTTAGTTTTACTTAATTGTCCTCTTGTGCCTATACTACTTCATCAAGTGGTATGGGCATGTTTTTCACAAGCAGTTATTTTTTTTGAATGACTTGAAAACATGTGAGACTGAATCTTCCAGAAAGGGGGATGTTATATAAGAGTTATGCCAGCACACGAATTCTTTGCCATACGCTCAGCAATCGAACGTTTAATAAAAAAGCCAACACACTTCGCAGGGGAGGCGCCCAGCTTCCGGTCCGTCTCACTGAAACCAAGGCCCGCTGCCCTCTCAGCGCTCACTGCCCCACAGAGGGAAATACTATTGATCCTGTCTGCTGGGGCGTCCTACGCTAATATGATCAGGGACTGTCTACTCAAAAGGAAAAAAAAACCAATTAAGATACCTTTGAAAAATTACAGGTTTATCTTCTCCTTATTCTGGTCTAAAAAAAAGGAATGACCCAAATAGCCTCTACAGAGATTCTGGAAATGTCCCATGATCCCTCGCTCCAAGTCCCCAGGAAGTGGGACCTTTAGCAAATTCACTTCAATCTTCTTCTGAGTTTCCACTTTACCTTTTATAAAATAGAAACCACCCACCTAAATGTCCTACTGTGCAGAGGATTATGTCCAAATGAGACTGTGGATGCAAAATCATCTTTATTTGCAATGGAATCAAACCATAATGGCAGCTAAAGATATTCAGAGGCACAGTCAAGAAAGGGCAGAGTGGCTGGAACCGAAGGGGAGCCTTCCAAGAACCTATCCTGAAGATACCCGCACAAAAGCATAAGAGACATGTGTACAATGAGGCTCAGTGCATCGTCATCTGTAACACTGAAAAATATTATTACATAAAATACAGTATATCAATGTAACTGAATACGATGTAGTTAAGAAAATAACTGAGAAAATAAACGAATATATCAGCTGGTATTAGGTATAACTGCCAGAACTGAAACCAGAAGTGGTTAAAAGGGTTATCTCGACTTCCAGTTAAACGAGGCGGTGGCAGGAACAAAGAGTGCAGAAGAGACAACAGTGGCTGAAATCTGTCGACACACTTGGGAGATAAAAGGCAAGTGGAGGAGTCTGTAGACCAGAAAGCAAGCCACCTCCCGCCTGCAAAGGCAGGCACCTACGGCACAGTGCGAACCCCAGAACCCCGAGAAAGCTCAGAGCTTGGAAACATACGGAACGAGTCTCCAGACCTGGACCCAGGCAGAGGTGAGGAGCCGTGCTGGACTGAAAGGGTGGCAAGACCAGAGCTCCAGCCTCTTCCTCTGGATGGCTCCCCAAACACCGGCAGAGCAGACTTCTCCCCGCAGGGGTTTTCCTCTGGAGAAACTTAAGAGTCCGAGAAAGGATCCTGGAAGGTATGGCCACTTGGGGGACCCCCACCCAAATAATCGGGTCTCTGTTTAGTGACAGTACAGTGAAGTCCACCAACTGACAAACTTTGTCGAGGCACAAAGCATTTAACCAGCCTTTCTGTGCTGCCGTTTAAATATAAGCAAACTACTATTTGTGTTTAAAGATAACTAAAGAATGCTTTTATTGTAAGAAGAGACCAAGTAAATAAATCGAAGAACTTGAAATGAAATAAAGACAATAAAGGGAACAAAAGTTAAACAAAACAAAACCAAAACCCATCAATTAATATCTTCAGAGAAATAAAAGATAATGCATGTAAAAACAAGAACAAGATGCTATTAAAACAAGGACAATTAGAGAACAAGAAAGGGTTCTTGGAAATTCAAAATACAAAATCTGAAATAAAATTCAATAGAAAAACCAAACGATAAAGTTCAGGAATGCTCCTTGAAGGAAGAACACACAAAAGAAACAAGAGAGAGGAAACACAAGGAAATTAAGGGGATCCAACATCTAAAGCCCTGGAGTCCAACATCTAAATGGCAGGGGTTTCAGAAAGAAGAGACTATAAAGGGAAGGACATTATCACAGAAATACTACAGGCAAACATCTCAGAACTGAAAGCAAGATTATTTGTTGCAAAACAAAGCACTGAAGACAAAGGGGAAGATACTAAAAATTTCGAGAGCAAAAGCTAATCATATACACAGGACTAAGAATCAGAATGGCAACAGACTTCTCAACAGTAAAGCTGGAAGAGAGAAGACAACTGAGCAATACTTTCAAGATGCTGGTAGAAAACAGTTTTCAATCTGGAATTCCATACCAAACCAAACCATCCAACTATGTGAGAATTATATTGAGGTAGCATGAAGATTTTCAACACATAAAACTTAAAAATCTACCTTCTATGAATAGTTTCTCAGGTAGTTCTTAGAATTAAGACTCCACCAGAGCATGGAAGTAAATCAAGAGTAAGACATGGGTTCTAGGGAGCAGGCAAAGGAGAGCCCCAAAGGCCAGGACAATTAATCTAGACTAGCTGAGGAAAGAGGGCTATGAGAATGATGTCTCAGAATAAGGCAAGCGTCTGACCATGAGAAAAACCGAAATCAGATGGGTTTTACAAAAGTGTTAGATTAGAAAACACTAGTACACAATAACCAAACAAATGAAAACAATTAATCAAGACTAGATCTCTATTTGTACACTGTATTTGCCTTCAGTGACACCAAATATTAATTTATCTAACAACTGTGATGTACCTACTCTGGGAGAAGGGAAGAAGGGAAACTGGGGGTGTGGAGCACTGTTAGAATGCTAATTTGAATTCTCATCTTCTCTAACACGATGCCAGTAAAAGATGTAAACTGATATATCAGTAAACAGCAATATAAACCTACATTTAGAAATGGAGAGAACTATCCCGAGAGAAAACTAAAACGGGAAGTAATTTGTGTTAAAAGCTTTGTAGTACTCTTGATTTTTTAAAACTATGTTCACTAATTACTTTACTACTAATAAAAAAATTGGCTACCTCTGGAAAAAGAGGCTGCAAGAGGGTCTGGGGCAAGGAAAACTTTCCCCCTCCATCTGGTTCCCTTCTACACTAGAATTTCTTTTCAAATATCATATGTATAATGGCTTTTATAATTTGAGAAAGGGAAACATCAGATAGTTCTATATGTTGTCTCGGTCTAACAATAAAACTGATGCAGAGAGGAACTGATTTAAGAAATTCCAAAATCTCTAAGATTTAATGACTTACCAATGCGTGTAATCACATGGAATAGAACACTTCTGTTATGTATATAAACGCAAAAAAATTATAAAACTAAGCTATGGAAATCTACTTTCAAGATACGGTAATTGCTTTAATAAGTCACAGGCGATGGGTTCAAATTCAGAGGTGCGAAGGAGTCTAGGCTAATTCCTGGTAAGCATGTGATTGCCCCTGGGAGTACAGCTAATCATTACTATTTTGCCCAGCTTGCAAATTGAGATGGCAGCTGCTTATTTTTCCTCTATTAACTGATTAAGAAAATGCTTATTTCTATTACTGGTGTCACATCTCTTAAAGGTCTCTGGGCGAATTTTCTGTTCCACAGACTCAAACTTGGTTTCAAACGACAGAAGTTGCTCGTTATAGCAATTATTTCAGAACAAAAACTGAACCTCAATAGATCCCATTTGCTTTTGAAATTCATCTTTCTGACAAACCTCCCACACGGAGGCTTTTCTGAACACGCGGGGCTCTCGCCTTTCCGAGATGGAAAAGCTCTCTCTGAAGCAGCTCCTGACAATGGGGACCAGCTGCTCCCTCGCCTGGTCCTTTGAGTACAGCTGCGAGGATAACTGAACAGAGCGGGCTGCCACTCACAGGTGATTCCTGTTTCTTCTATCCGGCCCTGCTCCCCTCCTCAAAACAGGTCAGATTTGTGCCGGCCAGCACGTGGCAAGCGGTGCCACCTGCGCGGCCGAAGCAACTCCAACTACCTTTACCTTCACTCGTCTTCGTTTTCTCCCCTTTTCTTCCCCTGGAACCTGCTTCTCGCCTTTCTTTCTCTTTTTCCGCTTTCTGTCCTTGTGTTTGTCATGATCGTTTTTGTCGTCGAAGAGGCTGGAGTCGTGCCCCGAGCTGCCGGTGGAGAGCTCGGTGACTTCGTTCCCTCCTACTTTGAGGACCAGTTTTAAAGGCTTCTCTACAAACTCTTTAAAGAAAAGGAAAGAGGCTCGATTAAAGGAGGGGCTCTCGGGGCAGCGTCCCCGACGCGGAGTGACCGCTGGGCGGAGACAGGCAGAGGACGCCCCGGGCGGCGTCGGGCATGCAGTGGGCACCCCACGAAACACCTGTTGAATGACGGACACTGGCCGAGGGGGTGCCCCGTGGGCTCCCCAAGCTCTCGGGGCGGTCTCGCACCTCCCTACCCGAGACCCACCCGGGGCCCGGGGCCCCGTGTTCCAACGCCGTCCCTGCCCGGGGGTCCGCGCCCACTTCGCGGGTCCGGGCCTGCCCGTGGGAGGTGAGGCCCACGGTCCGCCTCGGGCGCTCGAGGCTGGTGTCGAAGGCGCGAAAAGCCCACGGAGCGGCCGCGGGCTCGCCGCGCCCACCGCGGCCCACTCCTCACCCTCGTAGAGGTGTTTGTCCGACTTATGCTTCTTGTGCTTCTTGCCCATGTCCGACCGGGCCCCGGTGCCCGCCCCCCGCGCCAGGCCCAGGCCGTGCGGCGCCGCTTCCGGTCCGGGCCAGGCAGCGGAGGGCGGGAGCGGGGCCCGCGAGACCCCGCGCCGCGAGGCAGGTGGGCGGCGCGCGCCGAGCGGCGCGAGACCCTTCACGAGAAGACCGCGCGCGAGACCGGGCCGGAGCCCGAGAGCGGCGGCGGGTCGGCGAGCGGCGGGCGCGGAGGCGGGAGAGAGGGTCCGCCGCGCGCGCAGGGTGGGGCCGGCTGCGCATGGCGGCCCCTGGCGGCTGGAGGTGGCACTGCTTCCTGCGGGCCGGGGGCGGGCCGGGGCGGGCCGGGGCGGGATCGGGGGCGGGGTCCACTGCTCTGAGTCTCTCCTTCCCTCCTCCCTCGGTCTCTTCCTCTCCGTCCTCTCTCCTGCTCCTCCCTGCTTCGTCCCGTCTCCTTCTCCCCTTCCTCCCTCCCTCCTCCTTTTAGCCGCCCTTCTTCCCTTTCCTTTTTCTCACTCTTCGTCTTTCCCCGACTCCTCCCTTCTATCCCACTTTCCCTTGCTTCTGTCCTCCTTAAACAGATCCAGCAAACCCAGCATATTGGTAACTGAGGGATTCTGATCTTAAAAAAATTTAAAAAATCGTATGTGCTGATATGTAAAGGCCTCCAAGTGTAGAAAAAAGCTTGGTTTCAGCTTTCCAGCTGTTGGCTGTAACTCTTTTTGCTTTAGAACTGCTGTGCCAAGCTCCCTGAGGGCTGGCCTCCAGTGCCGCGTGCCTCACCGAGGCTGAACCTGTGAGTTTACCTGTGTGCTCCCGGTTCTCCAGTGTACGCCCCCAGGGCCGGTCTGGCCTCTACCCCGTGGTATCCACAGCACCCAGAACAATGACCACTACTGTGCAAATGCCCCTATAAGCTAGCTCACTCTCTTCCCTCTGGGTTGGAGGAAAAGGATTCAGTTGACACGTTCACCCTATGGCCTGAGTAATTTTCCTCTTCCCTTCAGCAGAGATCCTATATAGGTCCCAAAGTGTTCACAGCCATGAACAATGAGTAACAGCATGAAGCAGGGAATCCCTCAGAAAAAGTTGCTGGGAGATAGAAACCCTAACTCATCTAATTTTTTATTTCCAGCTCCAGGACAGTGCCGGGCACGTGCAAGGCGCCAGAAAATACTCGTTGAACCGAATCATGCTGTGTCAGTCAGACTCTCAACTGACCTCTAAAGAGTCCCACCCCCTGATATTCGAGTCCTCCGACTGAGTGTGGAGTGGCCTAGAGACTTGCTTCTGACCAACAGAATATGACAAAAGTGATGAGATGTCACTTCAGTGATTCAGTCACATAAGATTGTGCCTTCTATCTTGCTAGCCAACTCTATTACCTTCTTGCTTGCATGCTTTGGTGACACAAGCTGCCATGTTGGAGAGGCCCACATACAAGAAACAGGGCAGCCTTCGGCCAAGGCACAGAGCTGGGCTCAGCGTAGTCCCTCAAGAAACATTTGTTGGATGAATGAATGAATAATTATTACTGTTTTGCGATGATGATTCCTTCTCACCTTCCTCTCCTCTTTTTGGTTGGGGACGGGAGGTGACCGGTGGCCTCCCGGGAGAGTCTGAGGAGGAGGAGGAGAGAGGTACTGAGGAAGGCTGGCCACTGGGGGGTGTGGCATTCCCAGGAAATGGCCTCTGCCCAGTTCTCCTAGGCCCAGACCTCTCAGCAGAAGACTCATTCATTGCCCAGGGCGCCAGGGCAGGCCAGGCCCTTAGCGAACTCATGACTCTTAAGTGTGCCCAGGCTGCCATCACAGCTGGGCCTCCAGACCTCAGTGCTCTCATGAAAAGAGGCTGTGGGACATAGCTAATGTCCTGGACACCAGACCCTAGGGGTAGAGTCTGGCCTTCCCTTGTTTGGGGCATTGTTGGGAGAGCCAGTGAGGACCTTTTACAGGTCCCCTTACAGCCAACAGATGAAAGAGGCTTACGGGGAGCTGAGCCCATGGTCCAGACAGGTAAAAAGCTGCGGACGTCCAGGGTTTTGAGACACTCACCTCTGCCTTGCTGTGTTCCTTAGAGCCCCCTCCTGCAGCAGCGAGGCCGGGTGAGGCACTCCCAAGGCCAGCTGTCCCTGGGCTACTCACTTCTCTTGTCTTCTTTTGTCTGAACCCCCTGAGGAGTGGGCAGAGCCAGCCCTGTGCAGGCTGTGTGGTTGGCAAGAGGGTCAGGGAAGTGAAGAGTGAAGAGTCTTCTTGTCCAAGTGTGAGAAAACAGAAAGGGAGTGGGAAAGAGCCCATTCTCCCGGGTACTCTGGGGGCACCCTGCCCTCTGTCAGCGGAGGAAGAGGCAGGAGATGACATTTCTCAAGCCCAGGCCCCAGCAGCTGAAGTAGGCGCCCCAGATTGGCAGCACAGACAGGCCAACTTGGCACCAGCCTGTTAGTATTGCTGGGAGGGGCCCCCAGGGGGGCCGGGGATGGTTCAGTGGGCAGCTTTTTGGGGATGCAGTGGCCTGAGGTGATCCGCTGTGACAGGCTGTCGACAGTGCAGCTTCCAGGGTTGCTCAGGGTCGCAGGCGGAGCTGCCTCAGCCGCCTGCCTCTGAGTGAACAAAAGAGAGGCAGCAGATGGCAGCCGTCCACGTGGGGATCCTGAGCTGTGACTGCCCTCGGGGCCTTGGAGCTGCTTGCTGGAGGGCTGCGAGTCGAAGCCACAGCGCCCACTGCTGACAAGGCCACACGTCATTTGGACTCAGGGTCTGCTGTGGCAAAGATAAACCTGGAGCCCTCGATCTAATTAGAAAGAGGCAACACCGGGCCCTCCGTCCTTCCTTCCCTTCCTCCTTGTCTCCCTTCCTTCCTTCCTTCATTTAATTCTGTTGAATGCCCAGTGCTGTGCCAGGCGCTGTGCTTGGTGCTGGAACCTAGTGGAAGCAAGACAGATGTGGTCCTCTCCTCGTGGAGCTGGCAGTCTGGTGAGGGAGAGGCACATTAATCAGGGAACTGCACAGATAACTATTCAATTGCAGTTGTGAACATTGTTTTGAAGGAAAACAACAGGGTGCTGTTATGATAGCACTCTGAGCCAGCCTGGGGTTCAAGCAAAGCCTCTCCCCCTGAGGAAGTCACATTGACCTGGAGGATGAGTCTTACGTTGGGTGCTCTAGAAGCAGAACTTCCTAGGTTGATGGGAATCTGTTCCACTTATCCATTGCTAGTGTACAGGAATGTGATTGGCTTCTCTATAGCAACCTGTATCCTGCAACCTTGCTATAATCATTTATTGGTTCTTTCAGATTTTCTACATAGACAGCCATGTAGTCTGCGAACAAAGAGTTTTATTTCTTCCTTCCTAATGTGTATTTCCTTTTCTTGTCTTATTGCATTGGCTAGTAGTGTCGAAAAGCAGTGGTGAGAAGGGACATCCTTGCTTTGTGCTTGATCTTGGAAGGAACGCGTCACATTTCTCCCCATTAAGTCTGGTGTTTGCTGTAGGTTTTTTGTAGATATTCTTTACCAAGATGAGGAAGTTCCTTTCTATTCCTGGTTTATCGAGAGATTTTTGAAAATCATGAATGGGTGTTGGATCTCGTCAAATGTTTTTTCTGCAACTATTGACGTGATCATGTGACTTTTTTTTTAATCTGCTGGTGTGATGGATTATGTTAATTGATTTTGAATGCTGAACCAACTTTGTAAATCCCACTCGCTCATGGTGTATAATTCTTTCATGCATTACTAGATTCTATTTGCTATATTTTGTTTAGGATTTTTATATCTGTGTTCATGAGAAATACTGGTCAGTAGTTTCCTTTTCTTGTGATGCTGTCGTCTTGTTCGTAGTAGGGTAATGTTGGCCTCATAGAACGAGTTAGAAAGTGTTTCCTCTGTTTTCACTCTCTGAAAGAGGTTGCAGAAAATTGGTATGATTTCTTCTTTAACTATTTGATAGATTTTTGCCAGTGAACCTACTGGCCTAGTGCCTTCTGTTTTGAAAGGTTGTTAATTATTGATTTAATTTCTTTAATAGATTTAGGCCTATTCAGAGGGTCTATTTCTTGTGTGCGTTTGTCTAGTTGTATCTTTTAAGGACTTGGTCTGTTTCATCTAGGTTATCAAATTTGTGGGCACAGAGTTATTCGTAATATTCCTTTATTATCCTTTAATGCCTGAAGATTTTCTAGTGATGTCTCAACTTTTATTTCTCATATTAGTAATTTGTGCCCTCTCTCTTTTTTTCTTAGCCTGGCTAGAGGCTTATTGATTTTTTTATCTTTTCAAAGAAGCAGCTTTTAGTTTCATGGATTTCCTCTATCGATTTCCTGTATAGCCTTTTTTTTTTTTTTTTTTTTTTTTAGACAAGGCAACCCTTGGTTGACCTCACAGATTGCAAGGACCTTGTTAGCTTACAATCCCTTATTTTTCATTTTTTATGCCTACAGCACCTGGTCTTCCTAGGTGGTCTCCCATCTAAGTACTAACCAGGCCCGACCCTGTTTAGCTTCCAAAATCAGATAGGATCGGGCACATTTAGGGTGGCATGGCCGTAGAACCCCTAGAGCTTGAGGAAAGGCTGGTGCCACTTAAATCATGTTGCCTAAGTTGAGATCCTCAAGAAAAATTAGGGTGCTGTCACTGCAAGATTGGAGAATGGGTGCTGGGTAGGCAACGCAAGATGTAGGAATCAAAACAAAACTGTTTCTCAACTCAGTTTCTCTGCCTCCCTGGAGGGGACTACCCTTGTGAGGAGGTCACGAGAGGAGGACGTGACCAAGGGGAAGGACTAGTGGCTGTTTTGAGGAGACTGGAGCCCTGAGATGTGTCACTTTGCCAACCTGCCTGGCAGGCAAAACTAGTTGAACAGAAACGTATGGTGTTTAACGCACACGCCACGTTTCCCAAAATGCGCACTCTTGTCCTTCCTGAGACTGGCCACTGATAAAGAGCTGGCAGAGTGGCTCTTTCTGACCCGCCACATTCAGACTGGTGGGTCTGACACTTGCCCTGCTCACCCCAGAGGCTGATGTGCCCGTTTGCTCAGGGCAGTGTCACCAGGTTTTTCTGCCTCTCTCTCTTTCATGATCTTGTCTTTCAGAGGCCAATGGGGATCAGGCTGGAATTGCTGACGTTGTCAGCCCCGGGAGAAAATCTGTGAGGCTCAGCCAGATCTATTCAGGCCAAATTTTACAACGTCGTTGAGTTATTTGCTGCTGATGGTTTGCTGTAACTGCTGTTCAACTCTGCTGCAGGTGTTGCGAAGGCACTGATGGATGAATGGCCATCTCTTTCTGGTTTCTGAGACAGCAAAAGGAAAAACAGAAGGAGAGGGGAAGGCAGCCTTCTCCTTCATTCCTGCCCATTTGGCTTTCCCTGGGGTTAAGATCCCCTCCTCAAAGCTTCCCCAGATGCCCCCATCAGGAGGAAACAGCCCCCTCATCTACGTGCTCTTGACACTGACGTAGCTAGAGCTGCCATGTGTCCCAGCTTCCACTCGCCTACCCTCAGTCCACTCTCCCTGTGACAGCCAGAGTGACCTTACGAACACAGGTGAGCTGAGATCATATCGTCATCCTGTTCACGACCCTTCTGTGGCCCCCTCCACACTCACAAAACCTGAGCCCTCGTCCCGGGCCGACCAGGCTCTGTGTGACCTGGCCCCAGCCCTCCTCTCTGACCCATCCTTGTGCCATAGTCCACTTGTACTCATTACACTACAGACCCGATTTGCCTAAGTTTAGTCCCCCGAACATGCCACTCTCTTCTGCCACGCCGAGCCTTCACTCACGCTGTTCCCTTCTTCTGGAATGCTGTTCCCACACTTCACACGGCTGGATCCTTCTCGTCTTTCAACACCTCCTCTACCCTCTCTCTCACAGTTCCCCTGTGAGATTAGGCTCTGGACGCCCACAGAGATAACACACCCTTCATTGGCTACATTCCCTTCTCTGGCTCATTTCCCTATTCTCTGACCAGCATGTCCTGTGACCGCGTCCCACTAAATCATCATATTTAAATCCTTGTCTCTGGGGCTGCTTCTGGGGTAGCCCAAACCGAGACTAGGAATCCTCTCGTTGACCGTGGCTAAGGGGTGACGCTGTTGGCAGCTGTCTTAGCAGCCACGAAGGGCAAACCCCCAAGAACGGTGCCAACGTGGAGGCGAGTAGAGCCGAGAGGTGGCGAGTGATGTGATTTTAATGCAGTTTCGCTGTTAAGGATCACACACCGCAGTCCAGACACTTCACGAAGTTCCCCATGGCTCTCCCTGTGCACCTGTATTCTTTCCTCCTACGTACAGCTGGCCATCTCCTAGCTCCTCTTCCTACCCGCTCCGGAAATTCCGTTGCCCAGAACTACGCATCTCTGGGTCTCTTAGCTTCCGCACCCACGCCACAGCATTAGCCTCACTGGGGATTCACCATGCTGGACGTTTTTCAGATGTGGGTGGGGAATTGTAAGGCACGAATAAAAAGGAATGCATCAGTGTGTGCAGGATGGATGCGGTGCGCCCTGTGGTACATGCACGTGTGTGTGTTGTGCTTCTTGGCAGGACTCACAGCCTCCCGGGATCTATGGTACAGTCTTGTCTACTGGGAACCCGCATGGGGACCCAAAATCTGGGATCGGAGGCCTCCGCTCCCACTCTCTCCTCCTTCTGTCTCTCAGGGACCTTGTGCCTCCTTCGCCTCTGCGGCTCTCAGCTTTCTGTCTTTCTCCTCCTCTCTGCCTCCTTCCTTTGCTTCTTCACCTTCCGACATGATCATCAATCTGCAGTCCACACTCTGCTCAACCACCAATGGATGAGCATTCCTTGGGCCACATTACCCTTTGTCCAATCAGCTGTGGCCATGGTGTGTTGGGGGCGGGGCCTTGGGAAGGGTAGCCAATGAAATAGCCTCGTCTGCTCCAGACCCTACAGGTGCCTGCTCTAAGAGCTTCAGGAAAGTGTCTGAGAGGGGACATGATAATGATAATAAGAGTCAAAAGGGACTGAGTACTTCTTTACATGAGGTGCAGGACACACATTAACTCTTTTATGATGAAGTTCTATCGAAGTATAACAAGCGCACGAATCTTAAGTGTACAGCTCAAAGCATATATTACTTCTTTTAATTCTTACAGCGACCCCAAGACACGGGATGTGATTCCGATCATCGCCAATGTACAGGTCTGACAACAGGCTTAGTGAAGCCTATCCACTCACCAAAGGAGGGGACCCAGGATTTGACCCGAGGCAGGATGACTTTAGAATCCGCGTGCATAACCACTACTGTACCCTGCTCATGAGACCAAGTCACCTTCTGGAATAGGCATATCCTGTGCCTTTTTTTACCACTGGGACATCTGTGGTCCCGAGCAATGACATGGAGACACACCAGGTGACTTTAGTTTCCAGTGCGTAGGGTGCTCAGGGGAAGAACTCCGGTCCAGCTCTACCCTCTCGGCCATCCTTCCCTCTCTCCGCCTCCCAGCCGTTTGGTGTCTTCCTCTGCCTTTCCGGGCATCCCTGCCGCAGCTGGAGGCAGCCTCTGGGAACCACCGAGCTGCCTTATGATGTGCAGATGGTGTTTCCGCCGGGCCCCTCGCTTTTCATGTCGGTGGCCTCTGGGAGCTGGGCCAGCCCAGATGTCCCTGATCGTGAGAAAGCCTCCTCTGGCAAGGCTGGCACTGGATGCCAGCGACGGGGGCCTCCAGCCAGCTCTGGCTTGCATTCCCTGGTGAGGGAGCCTGGCTGGTTGTTTGTGAGGTGGATGGTTCTGTGTCACGTGCGTCCAGCCCTGTGGATGAGGATGGTTGCATCTACAGAGCTAGAAATATCACGTCTGCGTCTACAAACAGACAGAGGCACTGCACAGCTAGCTTTTCAAAGGGACTCTGGATTGATCTCGTTTTTCCATACATGTTGTTTTATCTGACTCTCAAGCTATCTGTGGGCACAGACTGCCTCTCCCATCAGAGGAGGCACCCTCATCGGTGATAGACTGGGCCAAGATCAGGAGCCACGTGTCTCTTCCATGAGACTGGGAATTCCACAATCGGGGTAAATATGCCTTTCCCATCAAATTAAGTATCAGGGAAAAAGTGACTCTGCTATCCGCTCTCAGACTAGAAGTTCCTCCAATCCAGAAAACATGACTGTCCCATCGGACTGGGAATTCTCCACTATGTGTCTGTCATCCCTAGGGATGATGGCATCTCTTCACACCGTCCTCCCAGAGTGTTCAGACAAGGCTCTGCTGACAGAGGATGCCTGATGCAGGAGAGAGGCCTGCAGACAATCCTGGCAGGGGGTAGGGGGGCAATGTTCAGCCTGGACTCTGTAGCCTTGCCGCCCCTGGGAAGGGTGGGGAAGGCCAGCTGGGACATATAGGGGCACCGGACAGTGTCTGCCTTGTGACCTGCTGTAGAACCTGGCTTCTGGCTCGGGGCTTTCTACTCAATAGAAGCAGTGATGTTAGTTGAATGAATGAATGAATGAATGAATGAGTGAATTCCTTCCCTTGAGAAGCTCACACGCTCCTAGGGAAGGAATGAAGTTCACTTCTCTTGAGCGCCTCCATACGTCGGACATAATTTTAGGCTCATGTATGTTACCTTCGTTGATCCTCAGAAAAACCCAAGGTTGCTTTAGTTTCTCTGCTTTGCAGATGAGGAAATTTGGGCTCAGAGAAGCAAAGTGACCTGTCCGAGTCCTCATAGCTGGGAATAAGGTAGCTGGGATTTGAACTGTGGTCGTTTGATTTCCAAACATGTGCCCTCTTCCTGGAAAAATTATTGCCATTTAATTTCACAGCTACCCAAGACAGGCATGTGTGACGTGGCTCGTGAACTGAGGGGGACGGAAGCTCAGAAAAGCCTTGAAGGAGGAGTGACATTGGAGATGGGTTTTGAAGGATGAGTAGGAGTTCACCAGACAGAGAAGATGGGGAGGCATGGTTAGAAAAGGAGGGACAAATTGTCCACCTGGAAGATTCCTTTTGGGGGCTGGTGGGCAGCTGCCCCCCACCCCCCGTGTGCCCTTCTGTGGCTCTGCCTCTCCAGGACCCGACTTCCCCCCTCCCTTTGGGAGGGCACACAGATAAAAGCCTAATCTCTTGCTGCCAAGAAGCCAGGAAAGCTCTGCTGGGAGCCTCCCGCCCCGGCGCGGGGGCCGGCTGTCCTTCTGGGAGGAAGGAAGCGTGGTTGGGGGCCCGCTGTGATGACATTTCCTCTTCGGGCCCTCTGAAGAGCCAGGTCAGGAGGAGCTGGGCCTGTGGTCCTGCTCCTGGCCAGAGAGAGGAGGCACAGAAGGGTGGAAGTGGGTGAGCTGTCCCTCAGGCCTGTGACAAGTGGCCCTCTCTTTCTGATTCAGAAAGCGGAAGGCCATTTATCGCGTCCTCCATGAGTGCGACACCCCGTAGATATCCTTAGGGGGACAAGCGGGCGTTGCGTTCTGCTGGATGGGAGTGCAGAGCAGGTGTTCCGTGGGGCCGATGGGCGGTCACACTTGTGAGTTCATCGTCTCACTAAAGCTGGGGAGAATGAAATGATCTCTTGGTGGAACTCGTCAGGTCTGGTTGGTATCACAGATTCAGGGAGGTCGGAGGAAGGAGCAGAGACCCCCCCTGGACCTGCGGCTATGAAATCGTATGCGTTTTAATCAGCAGAACCTTCAAACGAGCCTGGAGGTTTTGCCCGAAGCCCAATGAGTAAGGCAGATGCAAGCAGAGAAGCTCGTTTGGAGGGAGGTGGGGACCCCTTGACCCCACCTGGGCCCCCTCAGACAGTTCATGAAATACAATTTTTCCCAGCACCTGAGTATTGCACTCCAACTCTCTGATTTTACCACTAGGACAACTGAGGCTCCGAGAGAATGCTTGGTCTGATGGCGCCTCTGTCCTGGGTGCGTGGGGTGGTGTCCCCAAATTCCTGGGCTGAAACGCAGTGCATGCGGGGAGGTCTGCTTGGCTGTCCTGCTGGCTCTGGTGGCACCTCCCCCAGGCCGATGGTGACCCGGGCCTTGATCCCTGGGCACTGCTGCCCAGCAGTCTGCCCATGAGCCTAGACCCTTCCCCTTTGCGGGCGGGCGCGCTGAGGGCCGGAGAGGGCCAGGCTCCAGGCTGCGTGGGCGTCAGGCGGGCGTTCACACAGGACTGAGTCAGAGCTGCCTCTGGTTCTGCTTCTCCCAGACCTCCACTTGTCCCAGGCTCCGTCGGCCAAGGGTGACCCTCCCTTGAGCCCCGGCAGACGGCCATCTGCCCAGGCCTTGCCCAGCCGGGAGCCGTGAGAAGCAGGTTCTGATATGGAAGCTGCCAGGGCGTTACTAATGGGCTGTCGGTTGCAATTAGGGCAGCGGCCTTTCACGTCCCGGCGGCACTCCCTCCTGCTCATGGCGGACTCGCAGCAGCTTCCCCTCCCGACTCCGTCTGGCCGGTGGCAGACGCTCCTGCCGAGGTGGGACACCAGGCGGGAGCCGGGATGGGCGGGCCTCGCTGTCAGCCTTCGCCAGGGCCTGGCTCTGGGTCCAGCTGCCGAGTTTCCACAGGGCCCCGTCTTCAGCGGCCTTCCGTCCATCCCTGAGCCCCGCCAGGTACGACCGAGGCCCCTCTCCGGCGGAGCCTTGGCCTAGAAGGCTCCATCCACTCCAGTCAGACCTGCCTGAGATTACCTAGGTGTTCTGGTGACTTCTGAGGGCCTCGCATGAAAGATAACGCCCAAATCAACAAATCTGCCATTGTGGCTTTGAAGAGACTGTTTCAATCACTTTAGTTTGTCTTTATGTCAGGTTTGCCAGATGGCTCGGGTCTTTCGGAGGTCCTGTACCGAGGGGGCGCACAGAGAACTGGGGCGGCTTCAAAGCTGCTTTTTAATCTTTAGCGACATCACAGCGGCTGGAAACTGCCGAGGCTCCCTCAAGTCTCTCCCACAAAAGGCGCGGCCGAGGCTCTAATGAAAGCCAGATAAAGGCATGGCTGGAATCAGAAACAGAGGGAAAAGAGCAGTCGTTAGTCTTTCTTGTAGTGTTTCAAAAGAAATTCTAAGACAAATTATGGCTTTGGGTGTTTTTCTAAAAGGACTGAAGCAGGGAGAGGAGCTGGGGGAGGATGCTTTGACCCCTCAGCACCCTTCCCCTTGCATAAAAGGCAGAGGAGACTGAAAAAAGGCCGGAATACAACAATAAACTTTCCGTGTGCGCGCGCGCCCGCGCACCGGGATGAAAGCCTCGCTGGCATAATTACGGGCGAGGGCGCGCGGGAGCGGCGGGCGGCCTTACCTTGCCGCCAGCGCTGTTAATGATGAGGCTGCCTCCTTTCTCTTCTCTGGGAGGGTGCCTTTGGTTTTCGGGAACGGGATGGGGACGCTGCGCCAGGCGGCTGGCATTTGGCGCAGGCTGCCACGCACGCGATGCGTCGTCGCTCCGGCATAAGAGCCCGCGCGCCCTCACCGGCGGCGGACGCCCCACTGTCCCCTCCAAGGCGGCGCGTGTGTCCTGGACAGTCCTCCTTTCCCACTCGCCCTCCTTTAAGCTTTCAAGGTCTGTCGCTCGTTAGCTGGGGAGGGGTTTTCTGACCTGCCATTCCAACCCCACATGCTCTCTTTTTCTTTAGAGATCAACCCGATTCTGGGGCGTTCAGAGGGGTGGGGAGACTACAGACAGCTCTTTCCCTGGCACACACGGTGGTGGCAAGTCCCCACCATGAGCCAAAAGGCCAGCCCCGTCCAGTGCTGCTGGGTTCTCCAGCAGGGGCGTGCACCAGGCTGCTCTGGCTTCCTGGGTCCCCTCCCTTCTCCCCTCCGGTCATCCTGGTTTGTGTGAGTGGTTGGTCAGCTACATGGCAAGGCCTTGGGACAGGACAGCTAAGGTTTGAGAGGCGAGCGGGCCGGAAGTGCCAAGCTGGACAGTGTAGGGGCCTTCCCGGGGAGGGCGGACAGTTGGGGGATGCTGAGGAGCAGCTTTGTGAGGGCACGGTTGGCTTTGAAGGTTGAGGAAGACCAAGAGAGTCACAGAACCACACCGTGTCACCCCTAAAACACCCCCTCACTGTAGAGCTGGCAGACTGATGTCCCAGGAGGGGAAAGGGTTAACCAAAGTCGCACAGCTGGTTAAGGACGAAGCAAGACCTCAAGCCCACGTTCCACTGGAGGAACCAGGAATCCTGAGACAATGGCCATCTTGTGTGGGGCGAGAAGTGTCACATCCCATGGGGAAAGGTGGACAGGGTCTGCCATGCTCTGTGCCTGTCCCCGTGCATCTGTCTGCTTCCCTGGACACTTTGCAGGACTCAGTGACCATGGGCTTTGGCTCCTGGAGCCTTGGCTGAGAGGTATTCTTGGGGCTCTCTGAGCATCAGGTGAATGGCCCAGGTGGGGTCTAGTGAGGGGCTTCCTCCTGCAGGTGGGTCTTCCCTGCATCGGAGACTTGAGGAGAAGGGAAACGAAAGAAAGGTAGCTGCTCACCTTCTACCTGCCTGTTTGAAAAGGTCTTCTCATCTCCCCATCTTGTTCTCAGCCCCAGAGGAGAGAGAGTTAGATGTGGTGACAGGTGAGTGCCTATGGAAAGGGCAAGGGAGGTGGCCCCATCTCGTTCTGCTACGTCCTGCCTTTGCTCTCTCTCTCTGTCTCCCACTTTCTCTCTCTGTCTATCTGTCTCCTTCCTGTCCTTCTCCAGAGATGTCCTGGTCTGGGGCTCTGGTTTCTGTTCTTGGCACTGGGGTGTCTATGGCCTTTTATCTTCCACAGCCTCTGGACACGTCTGGTGCCTCTGTCTCTGTTGCACCTGTCACTGATTGAGGAGCTGAGGGTGTCAAGAGGAGAACCCCAGTGGCTGAGGGGTTGAAGCCAGCTGGAGGGGCTGGGGTGGCAAGGTGATGAGGGTGGGGTGTCACATCACACTTCCTCAGGGCAGAGCCAGGCAGAAGCTGCCTGCTGGGCCCTTGGGCCCTTAATGAAGGAGAATTTGGGCAGATTAGACGTTTTACCACGTGGGGGCATATTTCTGCCGCGCTCCTGCATGTAGGGCATGCACCCAGCACCACCCAGACCGCCTTGTGCACAGCATCACACTGTGAGGGGAGGAGGGTACAGGCTCTGGGGACACAGTCCTGAGGGTCAAATCCAGAGTCCTCAGCACCCTTTTTGTGCCTCATTTATCCATAAAATGGGACTCAAAATAGTACTTAGCACATGGGGTCATCATGAGGAATCAATGAGTTAATGCACGTAAAGCGCTTGGAATGATGCCCGGCACACTGGTACCCAACAAATGTGACTTGATGTCATCGATGTCCCCATCTCTGTCTCTTCGACTAAGGTGATGGCAATATCAAGTGAGTTGATAACCCACTTTGTGAGCTGGTCCTCATGCTTGGGGTTGTGGGGCGCTGGGTAAATGAGCACCTGTTTCCTCTCCTTGTCTTCTGGCGACAGACCCTTCTCTCTGGGGGTGGGGGCAGCTCTTCCACATCATTCTACAGGTGGGGTAGAGCCTTTCATTGGCCATGTGACTCAGGCCTGGCCCATCAGAGAAACTTATTCCTCAGGCTGTATTGATTGATCGACTCACAGAAGGTCATACGACCCCAAACAGGCCAGAGTCCTCCCCAGAATTTTGGTGCCGGAACTGTTAGAGAAGATGCTTTTCCATCCTCTGAGATCCCGAGACCTAAGGATGATGTAAAGTGGCAGCACTGGAAGCCGACTTCTCCAGCTGCGTGAAGGAAGTGGCAGTAGGAGGAAATGAGGTCATCATGTCAAGAAAAGTAGAAATAAGACATGAAGTGGGGTGGGGGGGAGGGAGAGACTAGAGAGAGAGAGAGAGGGAGAGAGAGGGAGAGGGAGAGATGCCCCAAATCCTGCGGGGCTAGCCCTCCTAGCACTCTTGTCCGGGGGGTGCTTACGGCTGAACCAGCTGGGCTTCTTGCAAATGAAAGAGTTGCGTGCACGTGCACGGAACCCTGGCTTGCTGACCTCGGAGGCCTGCTCTCCTGCTCATGGCGCCCTCGCGCGCAGGGGCACATAGCCTCTTTCACGCTCAGGAGGACCCGGCGGCGGAAGGCTGAGAGAGAGAGAATCAGAGTTGGCATGGGTTCAGCAGAATGTGAGCCTTCCTGGTGGTGACGGCTCTGGAGCTGGGCTTGATTTCGGAGTCTCGGCAGAGTGGAGAGGGGAGCGGGTGCGCACTCCAGGCCAAGGGCACGGCATGAGCTAAGGGCTCAGAGAGAGAAGACACCCCGGGGTATGAGAAGAACAGCAGCCAGTGTGGTTTGGCCTCAAGGTCAGGTGAGTGCGGCAGGGGAAGCTGGAAGCTGCGAGGCTGGAAAGCGCTCTCGGGGGCAGAGCAGGGCAGGTCTTTAATTTCAGGCCGAGGACCTTGGACTTTATGGGCTGGACTCGAAGGAGACATTGAGCTGTTTGCATTCTTTGTTCATTTCAATTTTTCCTTTTGAGTAGAGGGTGAAAGGCGCAGAGCTGTGGAGAGCATGGTTAAGACGGGGAGTCGGTTAGGAGACCAGGTGAGAAGTGACAGCAGTCTAGAGTTGGATGGCGGCTTAGAAGGGAAAGACATATCATGGGAATTTGCTGTTTTTATGTTCAGCATCCACTTTCGCTTCCTCCGGTAAGAACTTCCTCATTTTCCTTGGGGAAACCCCTCCCCCTCCAAACTCAGTCTATACGGTTCAGGTGGGACTGACCTCACACCCAGACCGAGGGCATGGCATGGGATCCTGGCCTGAACTAACCCGTATACCCATCCCCTGACCTCAGCGAATGGTTCAAGATGGCCTCGTGTCCCAATTTGGGCCAATAAGAGTTCATCATCCCTCAAAAGTAGCCAGCCCATCATTTTTGTAGGATGGGTGAGAGAAGGAACTCTGTTTTCCAGTGGACTTGTGGCTGAGAGGAAGTGCGCCTGGAGCTTCAGGGCCCCCCCCCCATGAAGGAGAAGGGAGTCACACAGAGGGAAGTGGAGCGACAGATGGAGAGAGTGAGACCAAGTCCTGATACCAGCATTGAAGTCGCCGAATCAGACATACCCTTGGACGCCTCAGGTACCCGAGGTGAGGAGTTTGCGCTGAGTTTCCCGTAACTCGCCAGCGGGAGTCCCGAGGCCGATGGAGTTTCAGGACAAGCTTACGCAGCAACGGACTTGATCTGTGCGTGCATGTGTTTGCCCAGGGCAGAGGGGGGAGGCGTGAAGGAGAGAGAGGCGGTCAGGGCCTCCGTACCTGAGGGGCTGATGGCACAGCTCGCAGGGGCTGGGCCTGCGGGAGAAGAGGCCGTTTCCATAGGAAGGTACAGAGTCCGCTAGAATCCAGTATACCAGCATGCACCAGCGGTGGCTAACCATGTCTCCACTGTCTAAAAACCCGTGTCGGTCTTGAGGACTTGGCCACCAGCAGAATCCACCCTGGGCCAGAGTTGGTTTTACTCAGTGACTTGGAGGCCCATGACTCAAAGGAATGCTCCCCAAGGAGCGTTTCAGCTATGGAGCAGACCCAAGCCACGTTTTCCTTTCCGTGTTCCTCAGCGTTGTCTGGGAAATCATGTGACCCGGAAAGTCCATTCTTTAAAAGTCACTGGCAAAGTGAAAAAGAGGGAAATTGGGTAGGCTAAAGACCAGAGGTCATGCTCCAGCTCTGCTATGCTCAGTCCTGATGCTCTTGGGCAAATAACTTAGGTGTTTGAACGATGAGTCAGAGATCACCAGTTGGAGAAGAGGCGAGAAATGTTCTAGGCAGAAGAACTGGCCGGTGGCTAAGGTGAGGGAGGCCCTAGAAGGAGGTGGGTGAGTCACAGGCTCTGGCGCCAGTTGGACCAGCATTCTTAATCTGGCTCAGGCAGGTGACCTTAAAGCAGGTCCTTTAACCCCTCTGTGCCTCAGTTTGCCCATCTGAAAAGTGGACCAAATAATGTTTGTCTTGCAAGGTCCATGTGAAGATTATTGGCAGGATTTTTTCCGTAAAGTGCCTGGTGCAGAGTTGGTGCTCAAGAAATGATGCTTTGCCCCTGTTATTATTTTTTAATGGTTTATTATTACTTCTCAAGGCATGGAGGCATGGAGGAGCGTGGTGTGTATGCGTGTGTGTGTGCATGTGTGTGTGTGTTAGTCTCCTCTAAGTGCTTGGCCAGCTCCCCAGGGTCTAGTGGCTTTTCCCTAGAGGGATGCCCTCTGGGATGACAAGATAAATAACTAAAATTTTAAAAAGATAAAAAAGAAGTTGTTGGCTCACATAAGAGTAAAGTATGATAGGCTTCAGGCATGGCTAGATCTAGGCGCTCAGCTTATCACACCGGGATACTGTCTATTGCTCCATCTTTTGCCTCTTCTTCCTGTGGTGTAGCTTCCATTTCCGGGGTGTGCTGGAGCCAGTCATAAAACATTCAGGACTTTTGAGCTGTGTTGCCAAATCACTGGTAGCATAAAATTGGCCGTGGTGGGAGTATTTCTATCATGGAAATTGGCAAACACTACAAATCAGGGCTTTTTTTTTCTCTCTCTCTCTTTCTTTTTTTGTGGTGGGAGGAGAGCTAGTTCACCAGAACACGACTGCTTCATTCTCCAAAAATCACTTCCCTTGTAGTGGCAAGATGGCTGCCCACAGCAACTGGCTGACGTCCTACCACCTACGCAGCTCCTGTGGGAAGCAAATACCTCTTTCCCAGGAGTTCCAGGAAATGGCCCAGGGTTGGGTCTCATTGGTCTGGCTTGGATCACATGCCAGTTTGTGAAATATTTACTGAGGCCAGTGTGGCAGGGTGCAGAGTATACTGATCGGCACATGTCCTTTCTGGACCTAGGGGCTGGGGTCGGCTCCGCCTGAACCATGTGGGCTGAGAGTAGGTGTCGGGATGGTTCTCTTTATTGTAACAACCACAGAACCTGGAAGCCTGAGACAGGAAGTGTTTATTGCTTGCATATCTGTGGTTTGGCGAAGGCTCTGCTCCAGGCTGAGCTTGTCTGAGGCAGTTAGCTAAGATTGCTCGGCTCCCATTCTCTATCCGTTTCCTCCCGGGACCAGCTGACCCGTCCAGAATGTCCTCATTATGGTGATGGCAAAGTCACAAGACAAGAAACAGTGACGTCGGTGCAAGGCCCAGGCTCAGACTGGACACACCATCACTTCTGCCTCATTCTTGTCCAAAGCGAGTCAGTCACAGACTATGCTCAGCTTCGTGAGGTGGGGACATGAGGTTTGCCTCTTTAGTGAGATAAACTGTGAAGGATTTAGATGTGGAGTGCGGGGAGAGGGATGGGATGATCGAAACAACTTAGCATCTTCCCTAAAGAAAACAGGGCACTGTCGATAACTGAAGTAGAATGGATGCTGGGTGGGTCTGAGCGACATGTCCACTGAGACGTCCACCTGCGAAGGGTTGGCTGCCTTCTCCTCCTGCCTTGCCTCCCCACTCCCCTGCGGGGGCTCCTGGGACCACTTCCCTGATAAGCTGCGTACACCCGTATCAGGGTTGGAACTGCATTAGGGGCTCACCAGGGTTTTGAAGAACATGAAAATCCACAGCAAGGTCTGTAGGTAACTCATCCTCCCAAATCGGCCTATCTGCCCCCCTCTCCACACCCCTGCATCTGCCTGGATGGCTCCACCTGGCCCTCCACACTCGAAATGTAACTTATCACCCCTCCCTCACTCCATGGCCGGCATGCCTTCTCTCCTTCGTGGCCGGTCTCAGGCCGTGCAGACGGGCACTGGCTGCCCTCCCACCCACTCGGCCATGCAGGGTCTCGTTCCGGCGCTCTGTGCATCCTCCCCGAAGCTCTCCACTTTCCTCTGCCTCCCCTGACGTTTTTCTGGTCCTCGCCAGCATCATCTCCTACCTCCAGTCTCACCTCCCCACGATTCCTCCTTCCCACGAAACTCGGCCGCGTTGTTCACTGCTGAAAAGCCCGCCCATGGCTCCCCATCACCGTGAAAAGAAAGTCCACACTCCAAGCCCGGGCCTAAAAGGCCCTGCGGGAGCCGGGCCCGTCCACCCTCCAGTTTCCTTAATGCCCCTGGACGCCCGCTGACCAGAACTGCCTTCAGCAACTTGGACCGGTCGTGGCACCTGCAGACCTTAGCGCCCGCTGTTCCCTCTGCCCCCAGAACTTTCCCCTCCTCTTTCTCCGCGCCAGCCCGACTCCTCCTCCAGGCCTGGCTTCTGCGGCTCTTGCACAGAGCAGGTGGCCCTGGATCTCTGGCCTGCCTCCCAGGATCTGTTTCCTTGTGAACCCCTGTGTACACGGACCCCCTGAATTGTACTTGGTCACTTAATCGCGTCTCTTCTGTGACAGGTGAATGGCTTGAGCAGGGGCCACGTCCGCTTTGTTCCCGGTTGTATCTCTGGCATTTAGCGCCACACCCCACGCGCCGGCCTTTGTGCCCCCCCACCCGCCCCCGTGACATCTTCTCCAGGTCCTTAATGGGAAGCGAGGGGGGAGAGGCGGGAGAGGGGAGGGAGGGCAGGACAAGAAAGCGAGTCCTAACCCGTGGCTCAAAGCAGTGACCATCTTCCACTTTCCCACATCTCTCATCTAAGTAGGTCGCACGGAAGAACTCGGAGTCCCTGTCAGAGTTTCAGGGAAAAACAATAACTTGGTTTTGACCTTGCTCTCTTCAAAAGCGAGTTGCTGCTGAGCTGCAAGATCAAAAAGAATAAATAATTGTTTTTCTTTTTTGTTGTTATGATATGGATCATCTGAGCGGTTAGTGGTAAGCAAGCGGCTTTGATTCCGCTCCGGCTCCCCAGCGCTCCAGCCTCTCTTTATGTCAGCAGGCTCCTGTTTCCACCCCAGGACAGCAGAATCCCTTGATTAAATTCATATTTGTTTTAATCTTTCCCTGTGTCTGATCTCGAGCTCAAAGATGGCCAGGAAAAAAAAAAAAGCCAGCTGTCCCGCTGCGGCCACGGGGAGGGCTGGTGTCAGGCCCCACGCTGTCCTTCTGTCCGGCGCGATAAGGCCGCCAGCCGCGGAGCCACGCCATGCCCACCGCGCCAGCCCCTCGGCCCGCACTGCCGGCGGCTGCTGGGACGGCCCGCGGAGCCGCTGAGCTGCCGGAGGGGCGAGGAGGCGGGGGGGATGGAGGCAGGTGGCAGCGTCAGCCACAGCCTCCAACTGGACCCCCACGCTGGACTTGGAGTGCTAGAATTCTCTTTAAACATTTTGGAGCTCAAAAAAAAAAAAAAAAAAAAAAGAAAGAAAAGAAAAGAAAAGAAAAAAAGGCGACGGATCGTGGGTGCCCAGAAGGAAGCGTGTCCCCGCCCCTCCCCGCTCAGGTCCTAGCAGGTTGTTATCGTTTGTCTGCGTTTCACACCCTCCCCCCACCAGCCCCCCTCCCCCCCGCGCATCCCTCGCCCCTTCCGCCAGCACGAAGGCACCCTTCCAACGCGTCGGGTAAGTATCCTTAAATACACAGTGTCGCTTCGTGCATGCGGATGTGTGTTTCTTTTTTTTTCATTGTGGTAAAATACATACAACATAAACTTACCGTTTCAACGTATGCGATTTTAATACACAGGGAAGTCTTGTGTTCTGGACAGTGTGGCTGGCGGTCAAGGGCACCGACGCTGGACCCCAACCGCCCGAGTTCAAAGCCCCCTCTCCGCCACTTGCTGGCAGTTACTGAGCCGTTCGGGTGCCTCAGTGTCTCCACCTGCGAATCGGGGTGGTATAGTCGCTCCTGCTTCATTGAGTTGTCTGGAAGATTAAACGAGGTAACACTTAAGAAACACTCAGAACACTGCCTGGCATTTGCTAAATACTCGGAAAGTGTTAACGACTTTTATTATTCTATTTCTCGCTTCATTTATTCTCACTCAGTCCAGTGGGTTTGAGGACCACCGTGCTGACGTCCGTGCATCTGGTCCCTTGCTTTTCACCGTGTTCTGCAGGGTGCATTGCCTACATTTATTTTTTGATCTCCCAGAGATTAGCAGCAACGAGCTTCCCTCCCGGACCGGCAGGAGGACTTCTTCCAGGAGCGGGATCACAGGGTCCTAGGTCAGGGGTTGGCAAACTTTCCACAAAGAGTGAGAGAGTCACCATTTTTGGCTTTGTGGGTTATCTGTTACAACCACTCGACTCTGCTCATGTAGCTCTAAAGCAGCCATAGGCCATGTGTGGATGAATGAGCATGGCCGTGTTCTAATAAAACTTTATTTACAAACACAAGGGTGGGCCAGATTTGGCTTGCAAGTGCGCAGACCCCTGTATGAGGTCATAAGGATGCCTAATGTCACTGAATACTCCCAGGTGCTCTCAGACTACCCTGTCTATTCTCCCGCCAGCCATGCTCATGTGTTCCTGTCACCCTGTGTCCTTCTAACAGGATTCTCCACGTCTCTGATTCAGAGAGCAGACGAGGGCCAGGAGGGCCCACGCCTCTGCCCTCACGCTCTGATGGCCGCTCTCGCCTTTGCTCTCTGGTTTTGACTTTTTTCATCGTGAGATTTGGGCTGTTTACATGTCTCGGTTGAGCTCGTTCCCTGTGAAATTTAAGTTAACGTCTACCTGGGTCATTTGAACCGTTTCACGGCCATTTTGGCGTGCCAGGCGCTCTACTAAGAACTTTACACGTATTAGCCCCCTGTGTCCTCCCCACAGCCCCACGAAGGAGGTACGAGCGGCCGTTCCTTTTCCAGATGAGGACACTAAGGCTCAGACAGGTGGGGCGCTTTCTCACCTCCTTTATTTCACATTCCAATCTTAAGATAACACTTCAAGTCGTAATGTTGTTTTCAGGAATAGCCCATAAAAAAATTGTTCATGGCTTTGCCACTGTTGGCAGTTTTGTTTTTCTTCATAAAAACTGCCTTAATACAAAGTCAACATGCAATAAAAATGTGAGAAACATTGCTAAATACATAAAGTAAGCAGTGTTGGATTTCAATGCATTTACAGTTTAAAATGCAAAATTAGGTTGCCGATAACAGTCCCTGAAATAAGTTTTAGAAAGATGTAAAAAAAAAAAAAAAAAAAAAAAGAAATCACCACTGTGTGCAACCAAAGTTGTCACTGAAAATATTCATTTTGACCAGATTCGTCTGGGGCATTTCACTTAGCACCAGAGACAAACTTAAAAATTTATGACAACATCATAGCGTCATTGAGGCAGACAAAATTGCCTGAAATGATTTTGAAATTAAAAAAAATAAGATGGAGGGGTTATTCTTGACTAAAAGTGGCCCAAAAGACGTAATAGCCACATGCAAGGTGTGGCCTTTGATTGGGTCTTAGTTTAAACAACATTAAAAGGTGTTTTTAGAACAAATGAGGATGGTTATGTGAACTGATTATTAGATGATATTGGGGAACTAGTGTTGATTTTGTTAGGCGAGATAATGGCATTGTGGAAAATATCCTTATTTTATGACAATGCACGCTGAGGCGTTGCCATCATACAGTCTGAAAGTTACTTTCAAATGGATCAATAAAAATAAATATGGATGAAACCAATGTGGTGGATCTAGAGGGAAGTTTATTGAATTTCATTTTCCTAGTCTATATTTTAGAATATTTCAACCATGCCTTTAAAACATGTAAAAAAAAAATATGGCAATGCATATGAACGCTTCAAATCTCTTAATACATTTGTCACAAACAGCAAAAATTCAGGGGCAGTGGCCGATTAAGGGGAAAAACAGGGCATGCTGTAAAATGCTGACTTTATGGCCCCCACAGTGACAGTAACCCGAGGGAGATGTGGGTGGTGGGTGTGGGTGTGGCCAGTGGTGACTTTACCACAGTGTGTGGAATCCCTCATGCTGGTGGCCTGCCGGCTCCCGCGGGAGCCATCGCTGGGGTTTATGGTTGGGTTTACAGAATTCATTCAACGCTTTGGCACCTGCACAAGAAATACATGTGTGCCCCTGGAAAATCTTTAAAAAAAAAAAAAAAAGAAAACAAAAACCCCCAAACCTACCAGGCCTATAAATTCCATACAGAGTCTGCAAATGGTGTCTCACCTCTCCTCCGTCCTCCTGAGTTTACTGTCACCTCCCCTGAGCTTGAGGCGGACCACGGCCTGGGTGACCTCGAACAAGTTAGCTGCCTCGAACAAGTTACACGGCATCTCTCATCGGTAAATAGAGAATGACAAAATCTGTCCTTCATGTGTTTCGTGTGTGCGCGCGCATCTGTGTGAAATTCACATAACACGGATCAACCATCTCAAAGTGAACAATTCAGTAGTAGTGAGTGCAGTCATGATGCTGTACGGCTCTCCCCACCCACCCTCTGCACAACTTTTTCATCTTCCTGCGTGCAAGCTGCACCCCCTAAACCCCAGCTCGCCATTGCCCTCTCCCCCAGCCCCTGGAAACCGCCAATCGCCTTTTGTCCCTATGAATCGACCCATTCTGGATATTTCAAATAAATGGAGTCATGTGACCCTCTGTGTCTGGCTTCTGTCACTCTAACGTAACGGTTTCAAGGTTCATCTGGGTCGTCGCACATGTCAGTGCTTCATGCCTCTTTGTGTCTGAACGACATTGTGTACATCCTGATTTGCTTCTCCATTCATCCATCGAGGGACGTTTGGGTTGTTTTTCCCCTTTGGTTATTGCGAACAACCTGCAACGAACAGGCACGCACCAGTACTCGTTTGTGTTCCTGTTTTCAATTCTTTTGAGTACATACCTAGGAGTGAAATTGGGTCATATGGTGATTTCATTGAAGAGCTGTAACGACTGATTTCCACAGTGGCTGGAGCATTTTACATTCCTACCAGCAAAGTCTGAGGGTGCCAATTTCTCCACGTCCTTACTCACGCTTGTTGTTTTTCGTTTTTTGACTATAGCCCTTCTAGTGGGTGTGAAGCGGCATCTCAATGTGGCTTTGATTTGCATTTCCCTGATGACTAGCGATGTTGAGCATCTTATCATGTGCTCACTCGTTACTTGTATGCATCTTCTTCAGAGAAATATCAAGGCTGTTGCCTACTTTTGAATTTGATTATTTATTTTCTTGTTGAGGTGTGGGTTCTTTTTGCTCTCTTGATAGTGTCTTTCGATACTCAAAAGTTTTGATTTTGATGAAGTCCATTTTACCTATTTTTTTTCTTTTGTGTCCTGTGCTTTTAATGTCATACTTAAGAAACCACTGCCAAATTCAAGGTCATTAAGATTTTCCTATGTTTCCTTTTAGCAGCTTTATAGTTAAGCTCCTAAATTCAGGTCTTTTTCCATTTTGGGTTCATTTTTGTATGTGGTATAAGGTAAGGGTCCAACTTTATTTTTTTGCTTGCAGGTATCCAGTTTTCCCAACACCATTTGTTGAAAAGATTGTCCTTTGCCCATTGAATAGTCTTGGCTCCCTAGTCTTAAGTCGGTTGATCACATATGTGAGGGTTTATTTCTGGACTCTTTATTTCATTCCATTGATCTATATGTCTATCTTTACCACACTGTTTTGTTTACTAGCTATAGTGAGTTTTAAAATTGGAAAGAGTCTTCCAACTTTGTTCGTTTTCAAAGTTGTTTTAACTATTTGGGGTGCCTTGAAATTGCATATGAATTTTTGAGTAGGTTTTTTTATTTCTGCAAAAAACATTTGGGATTTTGATGGGGATTGCATTGACTGTAAATATTGTCATCTTAAAAATATCCAATCTTTCAATCCATAAACACAGGATGGCTTTTCTTTTATTAGGTCATCTTTATTCTCTCAGAAAGATTTTATAGTTTTCGCCATACACATCTCTCATTTCTTTGGTTATGTTAATTCCTAAGTATTTTATTTATTAGCTGCTATTGAAATTAAGTTATTTTATTAATTTCCTTTTGGATCATTCATCACTAGTGTATTGAAATACAACTGATTTTTGTGTGTTGATTTTATATCTTGTGACTTCGCTGAATTTGTTTATTAGCTCTAACAGATTTGTGTGTGTGTGTGTGTGTGTGTGTGTACGTGTGTGTGTATTCTTTAGGGTTTTCTACATATAAGATCATGTCATCTGTGAACAGAGATAATTTTATTTCTTCCTTTCCAATTTAGATGCCCTTTAATTCTTTTTTTGGCCTAAGTGCTCTGGCTAGAACTTCCGGTATTGTGCTGAACAGAAGTGATGGAAGCAAGCATCTTGTCTGTTCCTGGTCTTAGGGGAGTGCTTTCAGGCTTTTGCTGTTGAATCTGATGTTAGCTGTGGATTTTATGGCTTGTATTTGTTGAAGAAGTTCTGTTTTATTTCTAGTTTATTGAATTTTTTTTAATCATGAAAGGGTGTTGAATTTTGCAAATGCTTTTTTGGTGACTCAATTGAGATAATGATGTGTTCCCGCCCCCATTCTATTAGTGTGGTGTATTGCACTAACAGATTTTCTCATTTTGAACCTATTTGGTCTTGTGTATAGTTCTTTTCATGTGCTGCTGAATTCAGTTTCCTAGTATTTTGCTTAGGATTTTTGCATCTATTTCCTAAGAGATATTGGCCTGCAGTTTTCTTACCTGTCTTTGTCTGGCTTTGGTATCAGAGCAATGCTGGCCTCATAGGACATATAAGAAGTGTCGCCTATTCTTTAGTTTTTGGAGGGGGGAAGATGTTGAGAAGTATTAATATTAATTCTTCTTTAAATGTTTGGTAGAATTCACTAGTGAAACCATCTGGTCTTATGCTTTTCTTCATTGAAAGTTTTGATGATTAATTCAATCTCTTACTTGTTACAGGTTTATTCGGATTTTATATTTGTTCTTGAGTCAGTTTTGGTAGTTTGTGTATTTCTAGGATTTGTCTGTTTCATCCAGATTATCCGATTTGCTTGCACATAATCGTTCATAGCATTCTCTTATGATCCCCTTTATTACCGTAAAGCTGGTAGTAATGTCCCACTTTCACCTCTATTTTAGTTGTTTGAGTTTTCTCTCTTTTTTTTCTTTCTTAGTCAGTGTGGCTAGTTTTCAGTTTTGTTGGTATTTCAAAGAACCAACTTTATGTTTAGTTGATCTCTATTCTTGTTCTATCTTCCTTTTTTTCTTATAAAGACACCAATCCTATCAGATTAGGGATCTACCCTTACTACCTCATTTAACCGTAATACCTCTGAAGACCATGTCTCCAAATACAGTGACAGTGGGTGGTTAGGTTTCAACATATGAATTTTGGGGAGACACAACTTATTCCATAGCAGACTGGATAATTTTGATGGTCTTTTCTTCAGATTTGCTGATTCTCACATCTGGTTGATCAAATGTGCTGTTGAATCTCTCTAGTAAAATTTTCATGGTAATTTTTGGCTCCAGAATTTCTATTTGATTTCTTTTTATATTTTATGTCTTTATTGTTCTGATTTCCTTTATTTTTTGTTCATAATTTCCTTTAGCTCATTAAGCATATTTAAGATAGTTGACTTAAAGTCTTTATCTACTAAGGCTAATATTTGGGCTTCCTCAGGGACAGTTTCTGGCAATACCTTGTTTTCCCTGTGAATAGGGCCATACTTTCCTGTTTCTTTGTATGGCTTGTAATTTTTTTGGTTGTAAATGGAAATTTTGAAGGTTATAATATGGTAACTCTTGAAATTAGATTCTCCCCAGTGTTTGCTGTTGTTAATTGTTGAGGGCCGAAGCCACTGTTTGTTTAATCACTTTTTCAAACTATTTTTTTGGGGGGGGCAGGGGTGGGGAAGACAATATTCCTTGTTGTGTGTGGTCACTGACGCCTCTGTACATTTAACTGGGAGGTTAGCCAGTGACCTGACAGAGATTTTCTTAAGTGCCTAGAGCCAAAAAGAAGAAATACATTCTCTTGGTCTTTGCAGCTCGACTCTAGGCTGGAGCATACCTTCAGAGCTGAGCCAGGTCATATAGCTCTGCCTTAGCCTTTACTTCCTGCTCCCAAAGATCAGCCAAAGGTGGAAGCCTAGGGTCCTATCAGATCTTTTCTGAGCAGGCACTCAGCCCTGGGCATGTGTGTTGCACTCCAGATTCCCCAGTACGATGTTGGACCTTTGATGCCCTTATTATCCCCTAATCTTCCTTCCCAGCCTCCTCCTTTAATAGGTAAGCAAAAACACTACACACATCCTTGCTGAAATTTAGCAGCCTGTTTCTCTGTTAAGTACTGCCCGAGTTTCTGTAAATGTTTAAATTAGATCTTAAATTCCAAAAGAATTGGTTCTGTCGGGTCCCCTCTGCCCCCACTGCCCCTCGCAGTTTAAGGGATCCTTCTTTGGGGAGACCAATTCTTAGAGCTCTCTACTTTTCTATTTCTGTGACACCACTCTACCTCTCCTAGGGTATTTAAAAAATTATTACGGAAACATTTAAGCATACACCAAAGTGGAGAGGGTTTTAAAATGAATTCCCATGAATTTATCAAGCAGTCTCAAAAAAAATGATCAACTCATGGGCCAACCTTGTTTCACCTATACCAACAACCATTGATTGAGGACCTACTAAATGCCCTGCTCAAAGTACTTCATGCATTATCTTATCTCATTTTCACAATAGCTCAGTGAACTAGGTTTTAATAGCCCCATTTTACAGACAGGAAATTGAAATTGAGGGGTTTAGTAATTTTTCCAAGGTCGCATGCAGCTTCCTGGAATGAGGACGAGAACTTGTGTCTATTTAGGGATCAGAATTGTGGCTTCCGCTGATTCATCAATCGGCTTTCCTTGGAAGCTCATTAGATGCCGATAGCAACCTGAGAGGCAGGTGTGATGGGTATGACTGATTTTCATCCAAATCTACTTTTTTAAAAAAGGTTTTCAAGTCTTTACTAATTAATTTTTTTAAATTACAGGTGCATACAGTGTTATATTAGTATCAGGTGTACTACATAGTGATTAGACTTTTATGTTACTTATGAAGTGATCCCCTTGAAAAATCTAGTACCCACCTGACACTGTACACAGTTATTACAATACTATTCACTATATTCATTATATTATACCTCATATCCTCATAACTATTTTGTAACTTGCAATTTGTACTTTTTAATCCTTCTCTTTTTTTCATCCCCCCAACCTCCCTCCCATCCGGCAGCCATCAAAATGTTCTCTGTATCTATGAGTTTGTTTCACGTACTTTGTTTTTTAGGTTCCTGTAAGAGGTTTTAGGAAAGCCTGCAGCATGAGCCAAGACAGGGCATTTGAATGGAAAAACCATGGGAAGTGGCTTGGGTGGGCCCTGCAAGTTCAGAGGGGCAGGGTCTCAGGGAATTAGGGGGGGGCAACCAGCCTCAGCCAGGTGAGTGGAGACTCAGGCAGGCACCTGCAATGGTGAGCCAGCAGGAGGGAGGGCTCCCCAACGGAACAGTATCCTCCGCCAGCACTTCTGTCCAGGAGAAAGCTGCCCCTCTAGCCTTCGCCTTGAAGCCAGACAGCTCAGTTCCTCCCTGTGTGTCCCTGGTGCCTTTCCAGTTGTGGCCCAGCACTGGAGCTCAGGGCGACAGAGTCCGTCGGTGGTAAGTTCCCACGTGGCCTGTTCAGAGGCGTCCTAGCTGCCCTCTGACTCACCAGCCACAGTCTTTGCTAGTTTTCCCAGCCAAATGTGGTGGAGACTTCTTTTCCCAGGACGGAAATCCTAGGCTGGAAAGCCCGGTGTGAGGCTGGGACCCCTTGCTTCTCTGGGGGACCCCCGCGGCCGAGACATCCTTCCTGATTTTCAACACCTGGGTGTGGGACCAGCTTGTTCCATGTCTCCGCCCCTCCTTCTAGTCTCAAGGTGTCTTCTTGTGTGTGTTCCCAACTGTAGGACTTCTGTTAGCTAGATTTCAGGAGATTCTCCATGATGCTTGTTCTGTAGTTTAGTCGTAAGTTTGATGTGGTTGCGAGACACCTATTCCGCCATTTTGACCAGAAGCCCTCAAATCTACTTACCTGCTTATGGGTAGACAGGATTATGATTCTATAACTTTGTAACATTAGGCAGTTTGGGCCAAGGAGATGTAGATAGAAGTAACATGTGACATGAGCTGAAGCATTTTATTGTTGGTGTTCACTCTCTGGTCCCCCCTTTGCTGCGGAGAACTCGGAAGGCTTATCTTGAGATGCTGGTTATAGGTTATAGAATGGGAAGCCTCTGTGGCCTTGGATGCCTGAAGAATGATTCTAAAAGAGCACAGTTCTTTGCTGACCTTCATTGTACATGTAACGTGTAACCAACATAAAACTTTGTTGTTGAAAACCACCAGATTTTGGGCTTGCTTGTCACTGCAGCATAACCTGGCCTATCCTGACTAGTAAAGTGGCCACTGCTATAATGCTTATTTTAAAATATAAGGAAACTGGGCCCCAGGAGTTTGCTCAATATCATATTACTAATTTAGGTGTAGAAATAGGGATGCAACACACATCCCTAATTTCCTGTCCTAGATTCTTTCCTACTGGCTTCCGACAGTGAGGGCAGCTTTTTGAAAGAGGCTGACCTGACGTGGGGCCCTTGATGTGATGCCAAAAGGATCTTTTTTCTCAGAGTAACTCTCTGATCTCATAGTTACTGTGCCTGAAATCCTACTATTATAGCCTACATTTTAAAGCATCATTTCCTGTTCTAACACAGACCCACTCATTGTGGATGGTTTGCTGGCAGTGTGTGCTTATAGCCTGTGTTAGATCTCACCCATCTTTGCCATGGTTTTAGAAGACTGGGTTTTTCTGGTAATGTTTTATGAGAAGAGGGAGTGTGTATGGTCTGATGATTCTGTGCATGGTTTTGGGTCAGAGAGATCCAAGTTTGAGTCCCGCTTACTAGCTCTGTGACCTTGGGTAAGCCAATTAATCTAATTAAGCCTCAGTTTCCTCAGCTGTAAAATCAGGTCAATAGGAAAGAGGTTGTGTTAATTAGTTAAACCATATAAGCCATTTAGTACATGATCGAAATGCAAGACTAAGAGCCATAATACATAGTCACGATTATTAGGGAAAGACTTTGGAAATTTGAATGCCAAGATTTTTGTCTCATAGGTGACAGGGAGTGTAAGAACAGCCGAACGTTTTAGGATGATCCAGCCGGTGGCCTTGTGCCAGGTGGACGGGGAGGAGGGGAGAGGAAGGGGACCATGTGGAAAGTAATGTAAGTAGCTGTCGCTGCAGGTCCAGGGCAGGGCAGGGACAGAGGCTGTGACAGGGAAGGACAGTGTGAGAGACCAAGAGGAAGAAGAGCCGGGCAGTGGTGACAGTTGCACGCCCACTCTCAGCCTCAAGTCACCTGCATGGCTGATCTGCCTTCATCCTTCTGGTCCCGCCGGCCGGGGCGCTGTCCGGAGCACCGCGTGTCTGTCCACGGCCCGCAGACCAGCTGGTGGGGCCGGCTGTCTGCAGCCGGCCAAAAGCCGATGGCCACCATTTGCGATTGTTACCTTGAATATTAGCCCTGACTATAGCCATCTCCTCCCCCCTGGGAAAGGAAAGCCCTCGGGGGTCATCCCAGATGCCAAGGATAGTGGCTGGCAGCGGAGGCCATGCTGGGAGCTGGCTCTTCCCTTTAAAGTGAAGCCACTGGCTTCAGGCTTACTGGCCCTGGGCACCCCTGGGATCCCCCTGCTGCATCCCCGGGAATCAGATCCGCCTGGGCTCTTTCCCCAAGTCAGCTGAAAAGTTTCTAATCCCTTTGCAAAGTGTCAAGTGTCTTCCCGTGCCTTGAAAGGTGATTTTTCTAAAAGCAGATCAAACAATTTTGACATTTGCTGCCGAGCCATTTAAAGTCCTACTACAGGCTCGCCGCTGGCCCTCGGCGGCTCCGCTGGCTGCAGATAAAGGTCGAAGCGGTGTCTCTCGTCACAGGCACGAGGAGCCCGCTTGTGGGAGCCGCATCCCAGAGAGAAACGTATTCCGTAGAAGTGAATCTGCTGCTTTGTCTTGGCCAACAATTTATTCTTTCATGAAAGCCAGGCCCTGGCCCGCCATTGAATTCTGCACACACATTTTTTTAATTTGCGGGAATTTGCAAAAACACATCAGGGCCCTGCTGCCTTTGGGTTTTTCTGTTTAGCAAAACAATCCCACAGCATCGCCTTCAAAGGGCTCGCAGCATCCTGCTTCCCCAGCGCTATCCCGCCTTCCCACGAGGGAGCTGAACAGCGCTCGGGACCCGTGAGCAGTGTGGGATCAGCGCGCACGTGTCTGCAGGTCTGCCAGGGGCTGCCAGCCGGGCCCCTCCAGGACAGGCTCGCCGGCTCTGATTTCTGCAAGGGCGGGGCACACGAAGGAGATGGGCACGTGGACTGGGGGGAGACCGTGGGGAGCGGTGGGGACTGCGGCAAAGTGGAGAGTGCGTGTCCTTTCTGAGCGGGGCGGCCGGCCACCACGGGGAACAGTGGTTGCCGCGTGGGAATGTGGGGCCAGCGTCCTCAGCACGTCCCCATTTCCCAAAAGAAGCTACCCATTTGGCATTTGAAAAATGTGAAGCCCGTCCATTTTTTGATGTTGGCTGAATTATCCTCAACCACTGTGCGGGCCAACCCAAACACGTCGGCTGGCTGCGTCGGTCTGGCGGGGCTGCCGGGCTGCAATCTCCGATCGTGGGGTGCGGTAAGGAGTGGGGTGGGGGGAGGCGGGGCAGACTTTTTGCTGTCATCTGAGAGGCCATCCAGTTCAATGGTTTCGTTTTACAGGTGGGGAAACCGAGGCCCAACACCTCGCGATCTCATCAACCTGTCCCCACCTACCGCCTTTCTCCGCCAAGATGCAAGACTTAAGAATGTCACCCTCTAAGACGTGGGACTGGAGGGGTGACAGCCCCCACGCCCCCGCTCGCATAGATCTTAAGTGTCCAGTGCCATAAGGCAGACCCAAGAGCTTGGCTGCTCAGAGACGTGCCTCCCTTCACAGGTGGAGCTCCAGACAAAGCGACAGGGCCATGGGGCGAGGCCTTTGCTAAAGCCCCTCAAATGCTAGGTGACGGTGCCCTCTGCCTAGTGCCAGGCGGTTCCTGGGATGGGTCTCCACCGGCCCCACCCCCGCCCAGCAACTCCTGGGTTAGGGACCTGCGCTCCCGCAAGCTGGTCCCCACGAGAGAAGCTGGGCCACTTGAACTCCGGGGTTGGCATTTGTTATTTCCGCACGTGTGGGTCTAGCATGAAATTCCCAGGATGGCTCTGGCCGCTGGCTGGCGTGGAAGGTGGTGCCCCTCTGCTGGGCACTCGGTAGAAGAAGTCCACGCTGCGAGTATTCATCCGAGCCTGGCGCCAGCCTCGGCCGGAGCAGGAGCAGGTTTCTGGGAGGGGAGGGCGGCCTCCTCGCCTTTTCCGCTCTGCTGAAACGGAGGCCGATGGTCAGCGGGCCCCCTCTCCTGCCCTGGGCTCCCAGCCACGTTTTTGTCTTATCCACACACCTCCTCATGTGCAGTCTGTCAGAGCCTCGACCACCAAATTAGCTCTTTGTGATTTTATTTGTCTTTTATTGGCTCAAGCTGGATGTCGGAGATGGAGCCAGATGCGAGGCTGGGGGACCACTTGAAAGGCCAGGTAATTAGCAGCATCTGCCTTGGGCTTCTTATCTTGACAGGCGGACACACAGAGCCATGACCTGGGAGCTGGGAGGCAGCTGCCTTCTCCACATTAAACGAGGAAAAGGCCAAAGGGGAGTCTTTCTCGGCCTGGAATGCCGCCATCTGTGTGTGTGTGTGTGTGTGTGTGTGTGTGTGTGTGCGCGCGCGCGCACATGTGCACGGATATGTGCGAGTGTGAGTGTATTGAGATGTGAGTGTATCCCTCCGCCCATTGCACTCTTGCTCCCAAACTCAGCAAGAAACGACCATCTGCCAGCCTCCAAATACCTGGGATAGAATTATTAGTTTTAAATTGAGGGATAAGTTACATACGGTGAAATGCATAGATCTTAAGCATACAGTTTGATGAGTTTTCACAAATGAGTAAAATTCATGTAACTCACACTCCAATGAAGATATAAAACATTTTCATCATCGTGGGAAGTTCTTTATGCTTCTTTCCAGTGAATTCTCTCTGCTCCCACACGCGCGCGGGCAACCAGTTCTGATTTCTATGGCCATAGATCGTTTTTGCCTGCTCTTAAATATTCCATAAATGAAATTATGGAATATAAACAGACTCAGCCTTTTTTGGTTTGGCTTCTTCTGCTCAACAGCATATTTCTGAGATTCACCCAGGTTGTTACATGTATTCGGAGGAGTTCGTGCTTTTGCATTCCTGAGGCTTATTCCATTTTGTGAAGGTACCACTTTGGTTTATCCATTCTCTGCTTGGTGGATATTTGGGGTGTTCTGGCTTCTTGTTATTATGAATAAAGAAGTATATTAGTTATTCATCATAAATTGCCCTAAATTTAGTGGCTTGAAACAAGGTAAATCTATTATCTCCCAGTTTCTATGGGTCAGGTATCCAGGCACAGGATGTGGGGTGCTCTGCTCAGGGTCTCACCAGGCTGAAATCAAGGCGTTGTCCAGGGCTGAGGTCTCATTTGAACCCCCGGGTCTTCTACTACGTTTATAGAATTGTTGGCGAAGTTCATTCAGTTCCTTGTGGTTGCAGGACTGAAGTCCTCAGCTCCCGGAGATCACCTTCTGTCCCCTGCCACGTGGCTCTTTTCACAGCATGGCAGTTTGATTCTTCAAGGCCAACAGGGTTACATCTGCTGCTGCTTCAAATCTCTCTGACTTCCTCCTTCTCTGACCTCCAGCCCCTCTTTTAAAGGGCTCACCTGATTAGGCCAGGCCCACCCAGGGTCATCTCCCCTTGGATTCATTTAAAGTCAGCTGGTTAGGGAGGGGCGTCTGCAAAATCGCCGCACCTTAGCCAAGTAATATAACCTAATCACCACACCAGGGGTTGGAAATCTTGGGGGCTGTGTTGGAATTTGCCTAGTGCAGAATAACATTCTGGTGTTATTTTGTTATCCACGTGTATATCTTTAAACCATAAGAGCATTTCTTACCAATCTAAAATCATGTTATCCCACTTAGCAAAATAAATAATTATTTGTCATCATGTCCGAGTCCATATTTAGTGAGGGAAGCGGTCGTCTTAGCGATGTGTTTTAGCCAGTCTGTCCAAAGCAGAATCCTGTCCAGGACCTTGCAGTGCCTCTGGGCACATGTCCCCTTAGTTACTTTTCATCTGGCACAGGGCCCTTTATTGTGGCTGGTGGAAGCGAGTGGGTCTGTCATCTGGAAGAAGATCTTACTGTCTGGATGGGGGTGGTTGCTTCCTTTTGTCACCATTTAGCTCTTCCTTTATCCCCTCTACAGTCTGTAAACCGGAAGTCAAATCTGAAGTTTAATGGACTCAGGTAATATTTTCTTGGCTGGAGCATATCATGGGAGATGCTGTGAGCTTCAAACTGTAACCTAGGAGATACGATTTCTGTTTGGTCGTGCCAGACTGGTTTTGGATCAGGGTGGGGACAGCCTGAGCCCTCCAGTTCTGTTTCTTTCTCCTGGACCAGAAGAAATCTGTGGGGTCTTTGAACAATCCAAATGTCCAGTTATGCACTGAGCACCGTCCCCGTAACGATCTTAACGCATCCGTTGATAATCCTTGCCTGCATCGGTGATTTTATTAGGGGCCGAGGGTGGACTCTTGGCCCAGGCTTTCCACTCTGTGAGGCTAGGTCTGGCTGGAGATCTGCCTGGCTTTGGCTGCTGGAGGCCTCCCCTCCCCTCAGCTGTGGCCATCTGGCGTGCCCAGGGGTGGAGGTGGCCTGGGAGGGGAGGGGTTCAGGAGACCATTTCGCAGCAGCCGCCTGCAGTCAGGCTTCAGGCATCACTTCAGTGAAACCTCTAGGGGGCCAGATTATGTCACTGCTGAGTCTCCAGGCCCTGGGCATGGTGGTGGCCCTCTTAAATGCTCTTGGCAAATGATATAGAACACACGGTTAGTGAACAACCGAATGCTCAATTAGCCCGGGCTCCTGAGGTTCCCGAATCTGCATTTAGCTTTGGGTTCCTTTCTAAGGCCGTAGGTCATTCAGGGAGCCACACTGTGCACCAGGAGACCTCTCCGGAGTCTCCAACTGGTACCTGCTCCCAAGGGGAGCCCACCTTGAATGCTGATGCCCCTCCTCCACCAGATGCCCCAGTGGGCCTGGATCCGCCCAGCTGGGGTCACAGCTCTCTGAGGCAGAGCTCTGGCTGCCCGCTGGAGTGGACTGTCCTGTCTCGCTCCCTGGGCCCACATCACAAAGAACCAGCCAGGCCAAGCTGCAGCTGGAGATACGGGGGTGCTCATCAGATAACAAACCGAGGACACTCAGGCGCATTCGGGCGGGGTGCACATACTCCCCAGACACCGCTCCCTCCACCCGGGCCTCCCTCCTGGAAAATGGCTCAGCAGCTGGGCTCGGACTCCAGACCAGCTGCCCCCCCGCAGAGAAATCTGCCTTTAATTTAGAAGTTCTATTTCCTTCTCCGTGGAAAAGTCTTTATGGTACCAATTAAGGAACTCTTTTATCCTGTTTGACGAGTGAGGAATTTGGGGACTTCCTAGAAAGGGCTACTTTCCTCACTAATTCTCAAGGCAGGGTGAATTTTTCCAGGGAAGGGCACCTGGCAGGAGGCTCTGGGAGGCTCCTCCCCCGTGATTTGGAGGCTGACATCTAGGGAGGGCCTGGGCTGTGTACACTGCGTGGGTGACCTCACTGCCTCTTCCCAGCCACCCCCAGGAAGGCCTGTTGTCCCGCAGTTTACAGATGAGGAAACCAAGGCTCAGACAGGTCATCGTCTTGCTCAAAGCCAGTTGGAGAGTTGATGGTGGAGCCTCAATATGGACCCGGCTTGGCCTGACTACAGGGCCATGGCCAGAGGCGCTTCCTTATGTTGATGGGCATGTTATTTCGTGTCTTTATTACAGGACATCAGGTCCAGAAGAATGTACAACCTGGGCCAGACGGGGCCGCATTTTGCGCCATTTAGAACTTACTCTTCTCTGCAGAGTCTCCAGTGTGTCTGTGTGACGTCCCCCGACCAGGGAAGACCGCTCCCGGGAAGACCCAGGGTTAACTTGGACCTTGAAAGCCTACGTGCGTGTTCAGGGCTCAGCCCGCTCCGGCTGCGTAGCCGCGCGAGCCACTGTTTCCCCTCGTGCCTTCTGTTCTGGGCACTGCTGTTTGGGTCCTGGAGCATTTGCTTGGCTCGGATGCCCCCTAGGTCTGGAACCATCTTCCAAGTCCTTCTCGGGGTATGAACCCGGCTGTGGGAGAGTGCTCCCAAATCGATGCTCTTGCTTTGCCCAACTTTATAGTCTGTCCTCCTTAGAGGAGAACCTTCAGGGTCCAGTCCCATTACAGCCCCCCGGCTCCTGCCAGTGCAGGTGACGAGATGCCCCGCTCCTTCAGGGCACAGTCCCGTTCTCTGCCTCGGCAGGCCCAGCACCCTGGCCAGGCTGTGACTTGACCCTTGTTACTGGTCTGGTGGCCAGGGGGACAGGTAGGGGTGAATCCTTAGGGGGCACATGCTACCTTACCAGGTAGAGGCCCCTGCACCACCTTGAAGCAGGGGGAGGCAGTGGCCTTTAAGAAGGAGGAGGGGCCACTCCTGTAAGACCAAAGGATTCAGGAGCATCTCGGGTTTCAAGGTTCTTGAGCACATCGACCCCATCCCAAGCGCCAGGGTCCCGCTCCCTCCCAACCAGAACGCGAATTTTGGCGTAAGTAGATTGGTCGAGGTTGAGAATTCCACTTTCTTTGGAGCGTTGCTATTTTTATAAGTCTGGGCTCAGTCCTGAGCTGCTCACGCCTTCTTGCTGCAGGAGATGAGAGTCTTGTCCTTCACCTTGAGTTGGCGATTACTTACCGTCAGCCTTTCATTGTCTTTCTCCGGGCATTTATAGCACTCAACAATAGCCATCCACGGTCTCTCTCAATGCCTGAGATAATATGTCAACCAGTGCACAACCCCCCACCCCACCCTTTTCCTATTTCAGCTCATCCCTTGTGAATCTTCTACAATTATCCCGTTTCCACATGCCAGGAGCCCCCAGCTATGGGCCCTTGTTGCTAGCTGGCCGGTAGGGTGAGCTGGCTCTAAAATCCCAATTTAGAGTGTCTGCCCTTGGACCACCTCTGTTGCAGGTTGGTTTCCAGAGAAACAGACTTTGAGCGGAGATTTGCACACCGGTGGTTCATTGAGGACTGCTCTCGGGATTGATACCTGTGAGGGACTGTGAAAAGCAGGGTTGGGTGGAGAAGTTGGGCCACTATGCAGTTTGCATCAGAAGCCTCAGCTGACCCTATGGGAGTGCTGGACTTGGGACAGCCCTTCTGAATATGTTGAATTGAGGCACAGTTGCTGGGCCTGATACTTCTGTGCTAACCTGTCCTTGGTCTCCTGTGCGGAGGGTGTGTAACGTTGGGCAAGGCACCTCCTTTCAACTTGTAAAAATCAATAAAGGCAACCTCAACTAAAACTGGAGTCCAGAAAGCCTGGAGAAGGCGCTCTCAGACTCTGCCACTCATCATCACCAATTACCCCGAACAGGACACGGAAGTCAACTGCAGTGTCAGTTAATTTAGTCACAGACCCCATCTGGAAGACAGGAGAGACATAGGTCACACCCCCAAAACAGGAAGGGCAAGTCCTTTACAACTCCTGCAGGGGAAAGGAAGATTTTCTTCTTGCCCAGCAACAAGCCCAGCCGATAAAAACGCCACAGCTCAGCCAATAAGGAGCCCATCCGGCTTGCGAACTCTTACTTCCCTCCAATGAACCTTCCTTTTCCCTTGCTGATGACTTCCTTGTCCCACCTGCCTTTCTATACAAGCTTTCCATCTTGTGTAACCCCTCAGTGTCTCTCTGCTTGTTACATGAGATACTGCCTGGTCCATGCATGGGTCGTTTAATAAAGCCCATTAGATCTTTCAATTTACTGAGTTAAATTTTGTTTATGCACAGACTAAAGACATTCTCAGAGAAGAACAGGATTATGGGCCATCAGCAGCCAACACTGAAGGGAAGAGGGATGAGAACCTAGGTAGCGAAGGGGGCTCTGGCAGCTCACAGCAGCATCCAACACAGGAGGTGAATTTTATGTCATAACAAGGTTAGGTGGAGGATGTAAAGGACGCGGAGTATGTAAAAGTGCTCAGCAGGGGCTCATAAGCTAGGAGTCACTTTCTCCTCCTCCCTGGTTTTGCAGCAACAGGTTCCCCCACTGTCCCCCACTGGGTGGCAAATTAAGTGGATTTGCATCGTATGGTTATTGAACTCATGCAAACCGTCCCCTGTCTCCCATCTCCGTGTTGCAGGTTGGAGGAGAGAAAGCTAATCGTTCACCTGGGACAGGGGGTTTTGCCCGACCAGTGAGCATACAACTACTTGGGACGTAATAGGAGGAAATGGGGCCCTGTGTTTGCTGTCCCCTCCATTGAGCTCCGTCCCCGGTACCTCTCTCACATATCCGAGTGAGTCTGGCTTTTACAGACGGGTATTTTCATACATCCCCGCCACCAGCAGCATCTGAGGCCGTCATCTGGTGCTCAGCCAACAACACTGTGATCTGAGCCCAGGCTGGAGGAAACACCACCTGGGTTGGATTCTTTAAGTCTGAGCGATCCCATACTTTTTTTTTTTATCTTTTATTTTATTTTATTTGGCGCGTCAGCTTACAATCCCTTATTTTTTAGTATGCGTACAGCACCTGGTCTTCCTGGGTGGTCTCCCTCCAAGTACTAACCAGGCCCGACCTTGCTGAGCTTCCGAGATCAGATCGACTCCACACTCTGAGACTGAGGAGGTTTGTAAGGATGATCTTTGATGCTATGCAGTTTACCTTCCGTGTGAGGACCTTAGCGTCTACCTCCTGTCGAGGAGGCAGCTGGAGGGCTCGCTTCGAGTGCCGCACGCGAGGTGACTATGACAGTCTGGAGGATTGCAGGACAGTGGAAGAGGTGGCGGTGGAGCAGCCATGTCTACCTGGAGGACATGGGCGGAGGGCGTGGCCCTGGGGCTGGGGGTTCGGGATGTTTGATTCCTTGCTTCCCCGTGCAAGAAGTCTGAAGCTCTCTTTTCCCATAGAATGTGTTCCTTCAGCAACAGAAGGCACACGCCAGGGTTGGCCGGGGTTAACGTCGGTGGGCGTCCTGCACATAGAGCCTTCTGCCTCCTGTGAGGCTGCGCAGTGTGGGCATTGCCAGAGCCTGGGTCCCGCAAGGCTGAGAGGTGGACCACCAGGCTGGGGAGCTCCCTGGGCCGGCCCGCACGGGCCGCTCGGGGCCCGGCTACTACCGGGACCTCCCTGTTTGTCCCATTGGGCATCCCGGGGCGCGCCTGCTGCGAAGGCCTGCAGAGAGCATCGAGCTTCCTCGCCACGCAAGTGGCAACGACCGATGCCTGAAGAGGGAGAGGCGGGGGTCGTGGGGCAAGCTGGAGACTCGAACCCGGGTCGCCTGACCCCGGCCAGACGCCAGCACGCCTTCTTGGCGGTGTGTGGCTGTCTTGGGTACCTGTCAGCAGGGAGTTGTGGGACTCCCTGAGTTTGTAGACGCTGGGTGAGGGGTCTGGTTCCTGCGTTCTGGCCAGTCCTCCCTCAGTCTGTTCTTCTGAAAGATGGGGAGAGAACAAGGCACATCTGGCTGGTCACACACGTGTGGAGTGCACGCATGTATTCACGTGTGCAGGAGCTTGTGTTTGGTGGTGTTTGGTGGAGAGGGGCCAGAGAAGAGAGGAAGATGGCCCGCGAAGTGTCCGTCCCTCCGGGCTGTCTTAAGCTCCGGCCTTTGTGGGGAGCTAGAAGTTGGAGGGGTGAAGCTGAGAGGCTGCCGAGGGAGATTTTGTGAGACCGGTCGTCCAGCCGAGGCTTCGGGGGGATGTCGCCGGCCTTGAAGAAAGCCCTTCCCACCTCTGCATTCCGGGACCTGGAGGGCCTGTGGAGACCCCTGGCTGCGTTCTCGCCCAGGGCACTCACCCCCTTCGCAGTGACTGAGCAAGGGCGTGGGACCTGGGCCGGGCCACCTCTGCTCTGGGCTCCCCGCAGGGCCGGCAAAGGTTTGTCAGGCTGTGGTGAGATGCTGACACCCCTGGGGTTTGCTGGAGGGCGACCCCCACCGTGGGGGCTCCGCCCGTGCCGGGCTGCAGCGCCCCTCGTCCGAGCGGCAGGGCTGGTGCTGGCCGTGTTCGTCTCGTGCCTCTGAGAGACCCCGCATTGTCACCATCTGCACACGTCCTTTCCTGTGTTCGCCACCTCCTGCGTGTCGGTCTTTTCTGTCCAGCCAAGGGTGCCAGCTCACTGACGGCAGGGACCGAGTCTCTCTCTTGTCCCTCTCTCAGCCCTGGCACTGGGCTGGATGCAGTAGGACCTGGGCAAAGACATGCCAGCGATGCGTAGCTCTGAGGTGAGGCTGGGAACTGAGGGTCACAGCCGACGACGGCCTGTGAGCTGGAGGAGCCCATCTGGCTTGTGCACCACCAAGTCCCCAGGGTCCAGGATGGTGACGTGGGTAGCAGGTTGTGGTATAATAAAGACTATATATTTGGTCTTTGTCCCTGGTTCCTGGCATAGAACCCCTAAACTCCTATTTCATTTTTTCTTGAGTGATAGGAGTGTCCTTTGCTGTTTCTAATGAGCTCGCTCTTTGCCCCACACCTGAGTTTATGCTAACGAGGTGACTCAGGGTGGGACTGTAGACAGTTTCAGGATGGGGGTCACCAGAGAGATTAGGGGCGGGAACTTTCAGCTGACAGCTGATCTCTGAGGAGGCGGCTGGAGGTAGGGTCATAAAAACTCCTGAACGAAGACATTCGGAGAGGTTTGGGGTTGGCGAGCACATTGAGATGCTGGGGGGTGGTGCCCCCCGTGAGGGCAGGGAAGCTCTGTGTCCCCCACCCCTACCCCTTGCCCTAGGCCTCTTCCATCGGGCCGTTCCTGGGTTCTATCCTTTGTAATAAACCAGTAATTGCAAAAAAAGAAAAAGCCTTTCCTGGGTCTTACAGACCCTCAGGAGGGAGTTGTGGGACTCCCTGAGTTTGTAGTTGCCGGAGCACAAGTGTGGGTCACCTGGGGACCCCGTTTGCGGCTGGCATCTGCAGTGAGGACGGTGTCGTGGGACTGAGCCCGAAGTCGGTGGCGTCGGAGGCTAACGCCGGGTGGTCAGGGTCAGCATGTAATCGAATGCGTTGCACACCCAGCTGGTGTCAGGGAACCGGAGAGCCTAGACGCGTCCAGGCGCGCAGGGAGTAGCTGCTGAACGAACAGAGGACGGCGGCTGACGTGAATCAAGCTCTGTATCCTGTGTCCGGTGCCCAAGGCGTCACGTTCAAGTGCTACGTGCCGTGTGTGCGGCTCCGCGTGGGGGCACAGCCGTGGCCAGTGAAGCCAATTCAACAAACACGCTTTTAGCCCCTACTACACGCCATGTGCTGTTCTAAGCACTGGGGCGACCCTGACAAATACCTACTGAGTCCCTACGGTGTGCCAGGCGCTGCCCCCTGCTGGCCTGGAGGACACAGCCGTGACCAAATAGTCAAAATGCCCCCCGGCCTGGGTTTCGCGGGAGAACGCGGGAGGCAAATCCTCCGATTTTGTTCATTCTACGAATCGAGGCTGAGAGAGGTGAATCGTCCTTCACGGGGTCACACAGCCAGGGCCTGGGCTGTGCGACCGTTGGGGTGAGTCCCGAGGTCCGCCTTGCTGAGGACTTCGGGCTCCTCCCTCCCCCACGCGGGCCTCCCTCTGCTGCCCCCCACCCCCACTCCACGCTCTCTGATACGCAGCACTCCGGGGCGCGGCTGGCGGTGTCCCTGAGTGACACCCCCAAGTGCCGTAATGTGTTTTGGTGCACGAAACCCCGTGTTCAGCAAATTGCTGTAACCGAGACCCTATCCGGTTACCTGCCGCATCAGAGGTATGTTCTGCGGCACTGCCAAGCAAAGCAGAGAATAATACTTCTAAGAACTTTAACCATGAGATCGAAAAAGTGCAGCCCGGGCAGCCCGTGGCAGGGGCCGCTGGGCGGGAACCAGAGACAAAGCAAACAAGAAGGGCTCGTCCCACGTGTGGGCTGATGTCTTTCCCGGCGGGTCGACCGCCCTGGCCCACAGTCATGTCGTCCAAACTATCGGTCACCTGACGTCGGTCCCCGGCCGGAGCTGAATGGCACTGGGGTTTCTGCCCACTGGACACGGAACCCTGAGCTGACGTCTGCCTCCTGGGGGTGGGCTCGGTGTGTGTGAGTGTGTGGGGGGCACTGAGGCTGGCGGCTCTGCGTGTAGCTCTGAAGCCAGCCACGCCTCCCCGATTCTGTGGCTGTCCCTCGCCTTGGCGACTTGTGAACTTTGGGCACGTGACAGCCTTGTCGAGCCACAGAGGGGATGGCGATCACGATAGCTACTCTCCTAGTGAGGGGCAGGTGGGTTAAGACCGTCCGCCCTCACCGAGTGCTTGTCTTCTTGGAACTGCGGCTCGTTGCCCTAGAGGACGTCTCATCAACGCTATAACAAAACGACGTAGAGACGGCGGCGTCCGGAAAACTGCCGTCGAAGAGAACCGAGCAGACGTGGCACAGCCGTGGGTGCGTTCTTTAAGCGTTAGCTGTTACCTGAAAGTCAGCCAGCTCCAGGGGCAACTGCCAGGCCCTTCTAGGCTCGCGCTGAGGAGGAGAACAGACGTGGTCCCTGACCCTGTGGGGCTTACAGTCCAGTGGGGTGATGGGGGACATGAGCGAGGCTTCAGACAGCATGGAGCAGAGAGAAGCCAACCCCACTGCGCCTGGTCCAAGTTCCTGGCTCACAGAATCTGCGAGCAGGGTGAATGGGTTGTTCTCTGCCAGGAACTGGGGGTGCTTTGGTATATATTGATAGTTAACGGGAACGGGGAGATTATGAGAATTTTTTATTCTTTTAACTCTACTTTTCTGGAAACTTCAAGTGTTTTTTTTTTATGAGCATATGTTTTTATTATTAAGAAAATATAAGGAAATGTTTGTTGAGTGAATGAAGAAAGTAAAGAAAGGAAAACAATGAATTAAAGGAAAGGAGAGAGGGAGAAAGAAGGGAGGGGTGTGTCTGCGGGAAGGCCCTGATTCTGTCTCCCTTGGGAATCATGGCGCTCAGGGAAGCCTCCCCTACACACTTCTTTCCTCCACGACCCATTCCCTTGTACCCCTCTGTCCTTGGACCGTGACTGAAAGCCAGCAATAGATGACTCGGAGTCAGGCAGGTGGCTGTGTGTCTCTGTGCAACTCACTCAACCTCTCTGAGCGCGTTTCCTCGCCTGCGAGGTGAGGCACCCACAAACACTTGGGCGCGACTGGAATGTGGGAAGACGCAGGATTCAAACCCAGGGCCGTCTGGGTCCTACCAGGGCAGTTCTTCCTTCTCCACTAAGGGGGTCTCGAAAAAGGCCTTGGAGGACCCTGGGAGCAGGGAGCTGCTCCCAGCCAGCCCACACCTGGGCGCCCTCTGTGTGGGCTGCCACAGGGACCGGGGTGCCAGGCACAGAGCCGGGGGGGGGGGAGCTGGGGGCCCAGGCCGAGGCCGGGGCTGCTCGGTCCCTCCAGGAAGCCAAGCAATCCCTCCCGTAACCCTTTCACCCCTCGTGCTCTGAATGGAGCCATTCAGGGGAGGAAACCCGACCGGCCCATGTTTTATGCATGGTCCAGCCATGCCAGCAGCGCGGGTCTCCCACGGAGGGGCTATTTTTAGCCAGAGCCGCCAGCGAGCTGGGGGCTTGAAAGAAGCCACCCTGTCACCCAAGGGCCCCTCCCTTGCTGGGTGGCCCGAGGCAATGTTAACACGATCTGCGCCCAGCTCTGGGGGCCCTGGCCCGAGCCAAGCCTGCGCTGGGGGCGAGGGGGGTTCTCGTCGCTCCAGGCCGTCTCTTGTGCAGCCAACTGCACAGCTGGCCCCTCCGACACCTGTGTGGCCCCTCCCGGGGGGAGCGCACTCCCTTCCTATTTCGGCGCTGGCTCGGGCTGGACCCAGGGGAAGGGGACGAGCATGTTTTGGAGGCTCTGGCGTAAGAAGGTGTAACCATTGCAGGGTAGATTGTCAGCAAATTTTAGGTACTTAACATCTTTTTCTGTCAAGTGTCCACGCTCCCGCCCTGCCCTGCCTCGCTCTCGGCTGAGTGCCAGCCGCCGTGTGGCTGGTTGGCCTTTAAGGAGCACCCACCTCGTGCTGAGCATTTCTTTTTTTTTTTTTGCATGCCATCTTTTAAAAAAGTCACACGACCCTTTGGGGGTGGGTAGGTATGGCTATGGGCCTCGTTTTTCACATGGGGAAGTCGAGGCTCAGAGAGCAGAGAGACTAGCTCGAGGCCACCCGGGGTGCTTTGGCAGAGCAGGGACGCTGGCCCCAGCCCATCTGACCCCCAGGATCACTCTGCAAACTTCGAGGGCTGACCCGGTGACCCCTTTAGGCTAAGAGCCAAGTCCACGGCTCGGAGGTATTTTTCCTCTGTTCTCTGCTTCTGAGGACTAAGCAGAAGCTACAAAATGTGGATGTGGAAGGCACCGTGGAGATCGTTTCTTTCAAGCTGTTCATTTGTCAGAGAAACCGAGGCCCAGAGAGAGGAGGGCTCTGTCTCGAGGTCCATGGTCTCCCGGGGCTGTCCCTGCCTAGTGTGCTGGCCGCATTCCAGGGCTCCTTCTGTCGCCTCCTTTCCCTCGGCCTCCGTCTGCCTCTCTGTCAACAGGACCACGAGTTGTCATGGATATGAAGGAGCCGGGTGAGCAGATGGGCCTGGCCGCCCACAGCCAGCGCTGCGAGCCCTCTGCCCCGTTTGGCAGACTGGGTGTGGCCAGCTTTCAGCCCCTCGCGTAGGGAGCAATCTGAGCCCCAGGCAGGGCCTTCACCGGAAGTGTCTCTGGCCCTCTGGCCGGGCTCGGAGCAGCCCCGGATTGTCACTGCCCGGAGGAGTGAGAAAGGCTACACGGGTGACTGAGGGCTGTACCTGTCAGGACTCTCTCCAGGTCTTTCAACAAGAGAGCATGCCATAGAGGGAATTGATGACAGAGAGAGGTGCGGGCTGAGAAGCCACCCAGAGAAAGGCAAGGCAGCAGGGTTTCTAGCTGCAGCAGGAAGCTGCTGCCACCTGGGAGGAGGTCTGGTACAGAGCCTGGGAGGGGGCCGCCCGGGGGCGGGGCCGGAGACCAGACATGGTTGCTGTTGGGGACTGGGCAGGACACACAGAGATGGGGGCGCGGGGAGAAATCCTGCGGCTTTTCCCTCCCCTGACTCGGCAGGGCCTCCTGTTGGCCAAACCCACCCAGGCGCCAGGTTGCAAAACGTCTGGGGAACATGGCTGCTGTGGCACAGAGCCGGGGAGAAGGGCGAGCGTCGGGGCTGGGACTGACGGGCAGCGACGTCAGCGCCATTGGGGCCGAGGCGCGAGGCCGTGACGGCGGCCACCGGCTGGGCGTGCGCCGGGCGCTCCACTCCCAGTGGCTCTTGCGCCCCACGCTGACCCTTTCACGGAGAGGAAGCTGGGGCACCGAGCAAGGACGTGTCGCGATCAGGGAGGAGCGGCTCGAACCCCGGCCTTGCGCCCACTCTGCGGCCCGCTGTCTGGGCTCTGGGCCGAGTGGCGCCTCCCTCCAGGCAGGGTGGTCCTTCATCTTTCCTGCTGACGAGGTGGAGGTGCAGGCAGGGCAGGGGACCGCCTGGCTCACTGAGCTTGTTGGTGACCGTGCTGGGAGCTTCCGGCCCCAGAGCACATGCCTTTAGCTCTTGGGCGTGTTGAAGAGGGCGGCTCGGGACCCCTTCCCCTGTCCAGGGTGCTCCCTGGAACCTTCCTCGTGGCCACTGCTGGGATCCCCATCACGGCCCTTTCTAGCTCTGTAACTCTGCCCAGGTGGACGGCCAGGCTGGGGTGTGACCTGCGTACCCAATTAGAGGAATTCAAAACGCCATTTACTTATCAATGACTTAAGCTCATTTGATCATGAAGGATGGAGCCCTCACTGTTCTCCGAAGCCACTGTCTTCCCTCAAATCCCCTTTGATCTGCTAATCCCAAGCTTATAAGGTTAGGCGATAAGCAGCAGAACGAAATCCTTTTCTCTTCTGGTCCACCTAAGGGGCATGAAACCCCAACATCATAGACCTCCCGGGCCCCTGCGGCCTCCTTGCCTGGATAACTCAGCCGGTATACAGGGGTCCCCCACGTCCTGGGGACACAGGCATCAGAGGTGGCAGGCACGCCCCACTGTTGCTGCCAGCTCCTCCTCCTCCTTCCTCCTCCTCCTCCTCCTCTCCTCCTCCTCCCTCCTCCTCGTACTGGCTTCTTCAAGCTGACCCCAGGCTGCAGAAACCAGGAAGCCAGCTCAGCCAGCACCTCGACACACTCCTGGGACCTGCTCCTTCCTGCTCCTCCTTCCACTTCATCCACAAATCTGTCCTTCCCTCTGGACCCCTCCTGCATGGCATTTGCCCCGGAGAAGGGACAGAGACTCTGTCCTTTGTAGAGGGACAAGACTTCAGGCCCAGGGAGCCTAACCCATGTCATTTCAACCTTGCCTGAGGAAGACCCAAGGTTTCTAACTCACTGAGTTGAAGCGCTCAGAGATCTGGGCTATAAATCCCAGCTCTGGCCAGTTACGTGACCTTGGGCAACTGGTTCACCTCTCCGAGTCTCTTCATTCATAAAATAGGGCTAATGATGATATCTGCCATCATTCACTTAATTCTCGCTGTGAGGCCCTCATGAGGATGCCTATAGCCTGGTACAAAGTAAATGCTTAGGAAAGGGCACATGTGGTGACTTTTGTGCTCTTCAGTAGTGAGGACAACTACGTGTAGCATTTCCCACTCACCCACTTGGTGGTGGGTCTGTGGCCACCTGCTGTCTGTCCCCATGGGCCCCGGAGATAACATGGGTGGGCCCCAGCGTGTTGCTCTGGCCAGTGCTGGCAGAGAGAACGGGGAGAAGGATTGAGATCCACGTGCTCAGCGCTCTGGGGGAGATGGGACATTGGCCAGGTGCTCTGGCAAGCAGTTATAACAGTCACTCAAACCACAGACTGACAAGGGCCACGGGGGAGCGGTCGGCGGGTCAGAGAGGCCAGGGTCACTTCGAAGGACAGAGGCAGGAATCTGGTTCTCTGAGAGGCAGACTGGTCGGAGAGCCGGCCCTGGAATGCAGGCGTCCTGACCGCATTCACGTGGATTCACCCTTTGGATGCAAAAGGCTGTCAAGGGCGGAGGCTGCACCTGCACGGGGCAGGGGAGGCTGAGGCAGAAGGCTTGCTTACTCCGAGCCAGGGAGGGAGACTGTTTCTGTTCACACTCCACTCACCAGCTCTGAGTCCTTGGCCGCGTCCCCTCACGTACACGATGCCACCTGGCCTCATGCCCGCCTCTCTGTTTTTAAAGTGTAGCCCGAAAGTTCCTTCAGGAAGAGACACTGCCTGTTTGTCTCCGTGTAACCCGCATGTCGTAAGAGGGGACCCCGTCTACAAGACATGCATCAGTAGACGCAGATCCTGCAGGCACATCTTGGGGTGGGGGCGGGCGGCCAAATCCTGAGCTCTCTGCGAATGTCTAGGTGCCGACACTTTCACAGTCCCTTCTGGTTCTGACTCCCCGCTCCCCTGAGCTCTCCTCCACACTGTGTCCTTTCTCACCCCCCGCCCCCCCCCCCGCCCCGCCAGCCCACGGTGGACCCAGGCTCTTTCCCTACATCCCCTCGAATGCCGTTTGTACACGTCTTTGCTGGTCAGGGGAGGTAGAGCGAGGAAGGTGCCGTCGCAGAAGCTGACAAGTCCTTACCTGGCAAAGCCCCGAGCCGGTGCCCTGTGGAGGTTGCTCACCCAAAACCTTTCCGTGTGGGCTCCCACCACGCTGGCCGCATCGCATCGTCTTCCTCAGCTCGCTCCTCACCCCTTCCACGCCGTCGTGGTGCAGAGAGATCTAGTTCAGCATCTCCCAGACATGCGGGACCAGGCCCCACCCTCACATGCAGGGTGCTCCAGCAAGACGTGTTTTCTAAATGACATTTTCTCTTGAAGAGGGACTTTGGAACCAACTGTTAAATAGCTTCTTCCCTTCTATCCTTGTTTCCTCCTTCCTTCCTTCCTCCTTCCTTCCTTCCTCCCTCCCTCCCTCCTTGCTTTCCCCTTTTACCTACTTGCCAGTGTGTTGCTCTCTCTCGGTCTGTCTCCCCTCGTTTGTGAAATGGGGTCACCCTCTCTGCCTTTCCATGCGTGAGGAAACAAAAAGGCCACACAAATGGTCAAATCCTCCTCGTAACAAATACGTCACGATAAAAATGGCACGGTCAAACTTGGAAGAACTCTGGTCTCTCCGCCTTGGATCTCTGAGTAGGAAATTTTTGACCTTGCTGACAAAACAGCTCTTGGCTCTGCGCCTGCTGAGATCTGCCCAGTGCAGGAAGGATGGCCGGGGAACTCTGAGGTCCCCTGTTTGAGAAAGAGGAGATCTGTCTGTCCAACCTCCTCTCATTCTGTCCCTCCATGGGATGGGGGTCTGATTTCTTCTTTTTCTTCTTCTTCTTTTTCTTTTTTCTTTTTTCTTTCTTTTTTTTTTTTTTACCATATGCAAATCTTCCTCTTGGCTTCCCTCACAGCTTGATCAATGATTGGTTTTCGCTTTCAACATCAATGGCAAGGCATATATTTTGTTACTTATGCGTAATTCTGCATCTAAGTTCTCGGGCACTGAGAGAAAACAATATAGTTCTTCTGCGGGAGGTAGACTGTGAAATATATGTTGGGTTTGGGGAGAAGACATGAGGAATGATAAAATATTCAGAAAGTAGCCTGTTCTCGCGGGGTGCTATCCCGCACAGCCGGGGAGCATATTAATGACACCGTTTGCGAGGAAGGGAGACTGGCCTCATAAACTATGCATGAGTGGGGTTGGCGGTGGGATGGGCCAGCGCTCACGGCTGCTGCGCAGCCTCGGAATCGGGCGGGCCCTGGAGGGCAAAAGCTCCAACGGGAGGTGGGCGGTGTCCGGCCGCGGTAGGGGAGGTGAGGCTTCCGTGGCAGGGGTCCCAGGGGAGGAGAGTCGGGGGGCCTGGCCCTGCCTCCAGCCTGCGGTGTGGCCTTCGCTCAGTCACTTACCCTCTCTGAATCTTTGTTTCTTCTACTAAAACATGAAGACCAGATGATTCCCAAGAGGCCTAAGAGGCCCCGTCGAAAGTGGGCCAAGGGTCGGAACATGCAAGTCCCAGGAGGGGTGACCTGGAGGTAGAGCGTGGTGCGATACCCCGCGGGCACCTGGACAGTGCACCTGGCTGGGTGTCGGCCTGCATGGCGGAACGTAGCGCTCTCTCCCCGGCCCTCCCCTCACGACGCGGCCTCCGTCCCCGACTCCCTCCCGTCAGGAACATCGGGGTTCGGCTGGTCACATTTTTCTCAGGAGCCAGGGCTGAAAGGCATGCGTGGGCCTTCCGGTTCTGAAAATCCGTTCTCCGCGGCCTCCCCGACATAGAGCCCCCCCCCCCCCCGACTTCTGACTCGGGATCAGAAGAGCAGGTGCCCTCCCCCGTTCTGCCCTGTTCTGGAAGCCGTGGGAAGTCACGGGGAGCCGGAGGCCCTGTCTCTTCTGATGTGGTCCCAGTCATCGAAGCAGACAGTAGGGGGCCGGGCCACGGGACGTCCTCCAGGGCCTTAGGCGGGACAGGCAGGGCTTCCCTTCCGGCCCCCCCTCCCCTGCGCTGACTGAGGGGTGCCCCTCTCATGCTGCCGAGAAGCCCACGTTGCTTAGAGTGGGCCACGAGCATCCTTCTTCCTTCTTTTCGAACGACCAGAAGACGGTTTGGAGAAGGGCCCACTCCAGCACCCCAAGGCGGGCAAGGCTGGGCCTTGGTCCTGTGCTGAGTGGCTGGGAAGGCGAAGGGGCCCCCCCCTCCACCTTGCGAGGGCCTCAGGAGTGTGGCGAAGCTGCCACGCACACGACGCTCTCCTGGGCCTCTATCGAGGGGATGCTGGCGGCGGTCACAGAGCTGGGTGAGGCCGGGGGGAGCGCGGAAGCCCTGACCTCCCCTCCCCACGCAGCAGGTGGGGCGGTGTGCTCCGAACCCTCTACGCTGCTCCTGTCCAGCAGACCCCGTGGCTTCCGACTGCAACATCCGGGGCTCTTTCTGGATGCTTCCTCTAGCTGCGGGGCCTTGTGTCGTGGACGTGCAGGGGACCCACCCCCCGGATCAGACTTGGGCTGGTGACCGACAGGGCACCAGAGGCGAGTGAGCCCCGCTGCCCACAGTGGCGCCTGCTCACGGGGGCCCAGGGTGGGCTTCCTCCCTGCTCCGCCCCCCACCCCCAGCCCCCCACGGTGCTTCCGAGCATCAGCTCCCAAATGAACTCTCTGTTTTGAATCCTTGTCTCAGCGTCTGCTTTGGGGGAACTCGCTCAAGACGGCGGATGTAGCAGAACCACGAGGTCCGGGGCGGGGGCTTACCTCAGCCCGCACACGTCCCTCGCTCCGGGTCCCCAGGCAAGGAGCCCAACCGGGACCCGAGTGAACCTAGCCGACCTCTCTCAGGCTCATCGCTTTTTTTTTTAATTAAAAAAAAAAAAAGTGCTTTCTCCTCCTGATAAGCCCCTTGCAATCTTCACACCATAAAACAGAACTGTGGCTTGGGTTTCACAGTTAACCAGCTGAATCCGAGTGCTCTTGACAGTTCTGACGTGTTTCTGACGGAGGAGAGGGGGCATCCCCTGAAGCTATACTTGCTCATGATCCCCCAACCCCAGCCCATGTCTAACTGTCCCAAGAGGGAGCCTCTGTCCCTCTGCCCTGTCACCACCCGCCCCAACGTCCGGAGGAGGGCCGGCCCCGTCGGGAAGAGTGCGACAAGCTGCTGTCTCAGGTATGGCCAGCACAAGGAGACTGAGGGTCAGAGTGACAAAAGCCCGGGGGCCCTTCAGGGGTTGGCCTGGGAGGTGTTTCCTGGGTGAGACCTTTGGCTGGTGCCTCGTGTGCTGGCGTGCCCTTGAGCGTTGGAGAATCTCGTGGTAGAGGTGAGACTAGCCTCAAAACGCTCTGTGGGAGTTCAGGGTGGGCAGAGAGAAGAAGGCTGTGGACACATTTGACAGTTGGACCTTTGGGCTTCTAGAAACTACTGGATAGATGTAGCTTAGGTCAAGTGGGATGCCGGGCTGGAGAGACCTGGTAGGCACTTGGCTAAGTCATGGTGACATTCTGTGGGAGAGCGAGGGGGTAGCTCTGAGGGTATGAGCAGGCGGGGGCTGAGACAGTACCGGTTCCCTCTGACAGAGACTGGGCTCACCTCCCCCAACCTCACCTCTGCAGCCCTGATGTCTGATCTCGGACACTAAGCAGGGTCAGGCCTGGTTAGTACGTCGATGGGAGACCACCTAGGAAGACCAGGTGCTATAGGTGTTTAAAAAAAAAAAGAAAAAAGGATGCAGAAGATGCTATTATTAGTTTGCCCGGGTTGATAGGACCACAGGCTTAAACAACAGAAATTTATTCTCTCACAATTCTGGAGGCTGGAAGTTCAAGGTCAAGGTGTCGGCAGGGCTGGTTCTTCCTAAGGCGTCTCCTTGGCTTGCGGGTAGGACAGCTGTCTTTCCCCGTGTCTTCGCAGGCTTGCCCTCAGCGGACGTCTGCGTTCACACTTCCTCCTCTTCTAGGGACATTGTTATATTGGATCCGAGCCCACCCTGACGACCTCAGTTTTACTCTCTCGCCTCTTGAAAGATCCCCATCTCCTAATACAGGCACGTTTTGCAGTGCTAGGAGTTAAGACCTAACACATGAATTTTAGGGACATAACTCAGCCCGCAGCAGAGGCTCAGTGAATGTCCCTTCCCTCCTCTCTAGGAAGCTCTAAGACACTCTAGTGGTTAAGGATGATGTCTTGCACGTCCGGTTTGCTGTGAAACGTGGTGTCCTGGAATGTCACATGAGCCCTTCATTCAAAATCTGACCTTTCGATGGACCCATATAGATGACACTGTGACTCAGCTTTACGAGATGCAGCGTGGCAAGTGTGAGGGCCACTCGGGAAGTAAGAGCCCAGGCTGGGCTTGGAGAGAGGCAGCGAGGTGGGTCACGAAGCAAGCTTGGTCCTGATCCCGTCGATCTGGGTAGCTGGGAGACCCTGGACCCGCCGCCCACCACTGAGACGCTCTGGGTCTTGGTGACGTCATCTGGGACATCCCTCTTTTTCTCCCTCCTCTTTCTCCTGCCTCCCGCTGTAGTTCAGCAGGGCTTGAAGAGACCGAGTTCTAATAGCGACGTCAACCCCAGGCAATTTTCTTGCGCCCTAAGAGTCAGACCCTTCACTTAGCACTCTCCTCGAGCTGTGTCGCTGACTCCTCCGTAAGTGGCCTCTCCCGTTATCTCCATTTAAAAGGCCCAGGGAAGTCTGACACCTTGCTGAGCTCACGCACAGGGGAGAGGCAAGGACGGTCGGTCGTCGTGGCCAGCAGTCGTGCGTGGGTCCGGTCACGAACGCGTTTGATAAAAGGTGCAGATGTTGCTGCTTTAACGTGGTGGTCCGGAGCTGGCCACACCAGCCGTGCTGGACCCTGACATTCTTATCTGTGGCTTGGCCTGGAGCCTGCCCCCTCCACCCCCCTGCTAGGTGTTCATCCTGGAGTCTGGCCTCTCTTCCTGTCACCGTGCCAGCGGCTGGGAGCTTTTATTCAAGTGGAATTGGCCGAGGACTTTTGTAGCACTTCATTTACATGTATGCCAACAAGCCGAAATGTGCAGCAACCTTGGAACACTTTCAAAGGCAGGGATAATTCCTCTGAAATAGGTCTTCCGAAAGCTTTATCTTGTCCTTTCTTTTTTTTTTGTTAATCTTGGAGCCCCTTAGCATGTCAAAGCAATTTTTCTAATGTCACATCTTCTAGACATTAGCATGAAAGGGCTTTAAGAGACAATTTGAGAAAGAATAAATGTTGAATGAGCATTTATTATAGAGTCGTTTATGCTACATTTGCATTTTGACTCTATTTCTGCCAGGCAGGCTGCAGGAGCAAGCTGATTTGAAAGTCAATGGTGTCTAAACAGGCAACGCCACGACTCTGTTTACACTCAGCTGTTTCCTCTACGCTTTAATTTATGGAAAGAGGAGATTTCATTAGGCTGATTTGTCTTGGGGAATGAGATTAGGCAGAGCCCCTGGGCCTTAACCCTGGGGCGGCATTACCACGGAGCAAAGGTGCGAGAAGCCCGCAGGGGGTCCCGTTTCTTCCTGCGTACCTCTTAGGAAATTAACAAGCAGTGTCCAGTCGCCTGCAGGAAGCTGTCCTTGGCCGGACGGCATGATGTGCACTGGTGAGGAGCTCAGCCTGAGAGCAAGGCCGCCTGGGTGGTACTGTGGCCTCTGTCACTCCTCCAGGCCAGGACTGCGGATTTTCATCTGGGTCCTATCTGGGTCCTTATCTGTAACGCGGCTGTTATCACCTGTCCGCCTCTCGCAGGCAGGGTTGATGTGAGGGCGAAATGGTGATAGATAGAAAGTCAACTGGTTTTAATATTTTTTATTGGTTTTATTTTCGGCCTGGAGAACTTGGTCAGAGTTCCAGAGACGTGACCTCGGTTCGTGCCAAGTATGGACTTTTCCATTTCTGTACGAGGAAGCAGCCCATTCTGCGGGTTCCCACCACAAGCAGGTGGATGGATGTGAGTTCTGCGGCTGATGGCGTCTGAGGGATTCTGTCAGGCTGTGGTGTGTGTGTGTGTGAGGCGGAGAGAGACAGATACCAGCTCAGTACACGCTGAGACTCCCTGAAGCTTGGGTCTCTGTCCCCAGTTTTTCTCAGCCATGGATAAGGCTCTGTCACCCCATTTCCTTGCCAGTGTGCTCCCCTGGATTTGTCACCCCACCAGACTCTAAGCCGCTTGAGGGCAGGGCCTAGCTCTCATTCATCTTCATCAAAGTCTGACACTCGGTTGATGCTCAGTCAAGTCCGTGACAGTTTTTCAAGCTTGTTTTTCAAAAGCCACCTCACTTGTGTTCCGAGGCAGCCTTTAGTGGGGTGCAGTCTGTGCCGGCTTAGAGGGGCCGTGCTAGTTGTGGCTGTTGTCCGCCCTTCTTTGGAACAGGGGAGCAAGTCCCTCCGGACCCCCCCCCCCCCCCCCCCCCCCCGTTCCCACCACACCCTTCAAATAAAACTAGATCATCCCCTTCATTTCACAGGGGAGCTGAGCCTCAGGGAGGGGCAGGTCGTGGGCGGAGCTAGGCCTGGCATCCAGGCCCCGGGAGGCTGGCCCAGAGCCCTTGGCTGTGAGGCAGACCTCTCGACCCTGTCCCATCTCTCCTGTGGGTCTGGGTTCTTGCTGGAATAGTCCCTAAAGCCAGCTTCGAGGCCAGGTCTGCCCGGCTCCTGCTTTGCTGTCATTCGTTACCTCCTGCCTGCCTCCCCCTACTCCCCTGCTCCCAGCCTCTGAGTCTTGCCCTCCGCCCGGCAGCCCCCTAACTGCCCCCTGGCTCCCCCGGGCTGATACTCAGGCCTCAAATAGATCTCACTCCCCTGTCCTGTTTTCTTGACTTTTACAGAGCCACGACAGCTGTACTACTTCTTGAGCATCTGCTGTGGGCTGGGCACAGCCCGAGGCCATTTTCCTGCTAGGAGGACACCACGGTCCCCTGTTGCAGGTAGATGCCCAAGGTCCCACTGCTCAGGCAGGAGTGCTGGCTGACTCTAGGGACTCCACAATTGTCATGTGGCCAGGCTGCTTCCACACAAGCGTCTCCTACCCTGTGGTCCCTGAGGCGTCCGGGGGTGAGGTATACACTGCTCGCTCCCCTCCCCTGGGCCTTCTGAGCTCAGTGTGAGGGCATCACTCAGTCCTCCAACCCAGACCCACTGACTTGACCCCACACCCATTCTCTGTCATCTCCCACTGATCCCAGCCACCTCCCTGAGACTCTGCACGTAGTATGTCTATGAAGCAAACCCAAGACCACAGGACAAATGCCATTTAATGTCTCACTGAGTCTGGCGGAGCGGGGTTCAAACCCCAGCTCTGCTACTAACCAGCTGTGTGACTCTGGGCAGGTTGCTTACCCTCTCTGAGCCACAGTTTCCTTCTGCCTCAAATGAGGGTAATAATAGAGAAACTGCTTCCCATCTCTGGGTCTCAGTTTCTTCTTCTATAAAATCAAGGTTGGATAATCGATGTCTAAATTTTCATTTAGCTCAGCAGCAGGTCTCAGACTCCTGGGTGTCAGGAGTGGGATTTGCCCCTTTCCCTCACCCACCCAGAGGGGAAAACAGTTCTACCCAGGCTTCCACCCCACAAGAATGTCTCCTGTACCCACCTGCACCTGGGATGAACCTTCCTCATTCTATGGAGGAAGTAGGAGGGGCTGGTTGCCAATTAGGGGCGGCTTGAAAATATAATCATGATTTGGGTTAGGAGGAGACACACACTCGCACACACACACACATGAGAGAGAGAATGAGAGAGAGAGAGAGAGAGAGAGAGAGAGAGAGAGAAGGACGGAGAGAAACAGCCCGCTTCAAGGCCGGCTCCCCTCCCCTGGCTGGAAACCTGTGTGCGTGAGGATGAGAGGAATAGAGCAGAGCAAAGGCTGGCCTTCTGAGGGAGCATGTGGTGCCCACTTTGAACGGTGGCCTTTGTGACTTTCTTTTCAGGGCGGCCTCGGGACAATGGGGGCCAGATACACAGGGGAGGACAATGACAGGGACATTGTTGCCGCTTTGCATTCCCTTTGAAGTGGCTCTGCCCTGGCCCCCCGCCGCTCCAAAAAGAATGCTTTTGTTGCCCGCTCCAAAGATGCTGTAAGATGTAGTGAAAGTAACCAGAGGGCGTCCGCTCGATCAAAAAAAAATTAAAGATAAGAAACAAATCCAGCCGGCCACGTGGGGCTCGCGGTGGCTTTGAACCCTGAGAGAAGGGACATCATGATCCAACTCGTTCTCTCCCCAGGGCAAGAGACTGGTATTGGGGGGCGGGCAGTCTCTATGGGAGCGGAGGCACGGTGGTTGGGAACTGGGGGCCAGGGAGGATCCTTAGCCTCTAAGATCTCCAAAGCTGGTGCTTGGGCAGGAAAAGGCTGGAGGCAAAGCCAAAATAACAGTGCGGCTCCCTGAGTTTGGTGAGTGCCAGGCGTGGGGCTAAGTGCTTGCTATGCTGCCTGTATGATTACCTTCAAAACGCTCCACTGCGAATCGTGTGATGCATGTGCGTGCACGAGAGATCTCCACGTGGAGGTTAGCGTCGGAACCACCTAAATCGGGCGTCTGCACCGCTGGGCTCAGGGCGGCGGGGAGCCGGCGGGGCAGGTGGAGCACCGCCAGGTTCGGGGGGCAGCCACAGTGCCGTTCTTACTGTGGTGTAATCATGGTACCTCCCAGAACCGTGCCGTGTGCAACCTATGCCAGGGATGGCTAAGAAATAGAGGAAGGGTCCGCATTAGAAATCTGCCCCTTCCAATAGGATCAAAATCAACATCGAGAATTTGCTTATTAGCATGAGGGTTCATAGAAGTAGTTTGTGGTTCTTTCCCTCCCTCATTGGTGACGTGAACGGAATTTGAGACAGGAGGCGTTTGGTAAGGTTGGTCAGGCCCCACCACCTGGGGAGATGACGTGCGGGACCCAGGAAGCCCAGTAGTCTACCATCAGCTCCGTGTGCGGTCATCACACGTGCTCAATAATTCTTAGCATGATCCCATTCCATTGCTGGGGTGCAGGGAGGTGGAATAACTCGCCCGAGCGCACGCCGCTGGTGAACGGCGGGGCCAGATTTGGGGGGCGCTCTCGGACTCTCAAGCCCTGGCTTGTCCTGACCCTCTTTCAGTAACTCGGCCAGGTCGTAACTTTATGAGCCATCCCTCAGGCCACAGGTGTGAGGACCCCTGCTCAAGAGACGGCAGGCAGGGGCCTTGACTGACAGCCACGTGTGTCAGACGTCATGGGCCTGCACTGAGTGGCGGGGGAGTGCGTCACGCCTGCCGGAGGAGATCTGGGGCCGCAGGCCATCCTCTGGGTCCCTCGTCATTTCTGAGCCTCACTCATGGGTGCTGTCGAGGACCCACACCTGACTCTTCCTCGGGGACTCCTGGGGGAGTGCAGCTCTCCTTGTCCACATTGCAGAGTCCGAGCTGCCCGGGAGTTAACCCCCACGAGCACGGGGGTATGAAAGCTCCTTTGCCCCACAGAGCTCTCTGCGGGGTCAGTTGGCGCTGCCCTCTGTGGGGGCTTTGCCTGAGGTCACGCCTTGCTTGGTCCTGCCCTGCCCCACCCTGCTCCCTCCCCCACTCCCTCACGCCTCCCCTCCCAGTCTCCCCTGGGAGCACGTCACATGTTGCCGATCCCTCCTCAGGGGCCTCTCTTGGGGGTGCTGACGGCCGCACCCGCCGAGAGCCCACTGGCAGGAGAAGGCCCGGGACGAAGCTCGGCTTCATCCGACATGGGACCCGACTCGCCAGAATGCGGCTTTGCCTGGGGGACGAGAACGCACCGTGTGCTTGGGCGCGTGGTGGGAAGCCATGCACTCTGCGTTGCGGGGCAGCGAGGGGCACCTTCCCTACCCCCTCGCGATCTTCTCAGGGGACCCCTGCATCTCCCCCAGCTAGCGAGGGGCTGAGTCAGGGCCTGAACCCAGGTCTTTTGTCACAAGTCTATGGCTTAAAGCCCACTATCACACCCCACGCCCCGTGAACACCCACCGCCCATTTACTGTCTGCAGGCCCTGGGCTGGGGACATTTCCAAGCACCTCATCTTCTGAATTCCTTCCCACTTCCCCACAGGTGACCAGTGGGCTAAGCGTGACACAGAGGCCACGTCAGGGACAGAGGCTGTGAGCTGGCAGGAGGGTTGAGAGGACCTGACAGCCCGAGGAGGACGATGACCCCCAAGGTCAGTGCTTTTCCGTCCGTCTGTCCAGTGTTTCCGGGTAACCAGCCCCTTGGGTTCCCTGACAACCTTGGCTGCTCCGGCCTGCTGGCTTCCTGGAGGTGTCGCAGCCTCGGTCCCCGGGGCTGCCCCTTCACAGCTCTGGGGGGTCCTGAGGTGTCCTCAGTGGCTCTCACAGCCAAAGGCCTGGTTATCCTCAGGTTCTGGGCTCTCAGTGGCCCACAGGGTGGCACGGGTAGGCAGCCGTGCCCACACGTCTCCTCCCACGGGTGACTCTCCTGTTCTCAGCTTCCTCCTGGCACCCTTGGGGGCTATAGCCCAGTGCGTGAGTGGCCTAGCCCAGTCAAGGCTCCCCGCTGGGCAGAGAAGGGTCTGAGGGACTCTCATCTGCTGAGTAGTGTACCAGGTGCTGCGGGGGGAGAAAAGAGAGACACAGGGCCAGCTTCCTGCGCCTGGAGCACGGGGCCCAGGACGCCGCCCTGGCGGACCCCAAGCAGCCGGGAGCAGCTGGGTGTCAGTGGCCAACAGGCTGAGTCGACGGGCAAGAACTCAGCAGAGGGAGAGGATGCCTGTTCTGAGGAGGCCAGGAGGGCTTCCTGGAGGAGGGGGCGTGAACCTGGCCTGCTGTTTGTTCCACCTATTTCCCACAACCCTGCGAGGGGATCTCTTTGATTCTGGTGAGAGTGCTGAGGCCCCGACAGGTTGCAGAGCCACACAGCTGGTGACCGGTAGGGCCCAGGTGGAGCTGTCCGTCTGTGGGGTCACACAGACCAGGCAAGGGAATATATCACTGTCATTCAAGGCCACGTGTTCTCTAGTGGGAGGGAAGTACCTGTGGGCTTTGGATGAGGACGGCCAGAGGTGGCGAGGGCTTCACAGAGGAGGCAGCTTTTGAGTTGGGCTCTTGTAGGGTGAGGAGGAGTCTGTCCAGGGCAGGAGAGGGCATTCGGGGCAGAGAGCATCAGTGCCAAAGCATGAAGGTGAGAAAGGAAGTGAGCGAGAGTCCGAGCAGGCAGGTGCTGTGAGTGGCGAGTGGCTGGGATGTGGCTGGGATGTGTGGGAACGGGGCCGGAGAGAGACAGAGCTGGGGACAGAACGTAGCATGTTGTGGATGCTCAGACATTGTTCAATGGATGAATGAATGCATGCATGAATGAATGCAACCATTGCAGCCCCAGGGGCCTTTCGCGTATATAGTAGGAGTTCAATAAATGTTTGTTAAGCAAAGCAACGCAGGAAAAATCCGTCTCCCTTGCCAGGCACGGTGCTGGGCACGCAGCAGGCGCTCAGTAACTACTTGCTGAATTAACGGTTGAATTAATGAAGTGGTGATGTAATGGAATTAGCTGGGGCAGATGACTGCCACGCTCGCAGCTCGCAGCTCGGCCAGGCTGTGACAGTGCCATTCAATCCGCGCCACCCCAGCCCCCACTGGGGCGCGCTCTAACGCGGAGCAGATGGCGGGGTGGCGGCAGCCGGGCCTGATTAGGGCCCCTCCCGCCGGCGGCCGCGGGCGCTTTGAAGTGAGCCGCTGCGGGCGCTCCGGCCGCCTGGCCGTCCCTGCCGCCAGGCCGTCGGTCCGGGGCTGGCGGCGGGGCTGGCGGCGCGTGTTTATCCAGGTGCTGGCTGGGGGCTGGGCGCGGGGATCCTCTTTCCTCCCGGCCCATCTGGGACTTCAAAGCGCAGCGCAGGCTCAGAGGAGGCCTCGGGGAGGGGAGCGGGGGTGGGGCGCGCTGGCATCCTGCTCTCAGCCACGTCCCAGGCCGCCGGTGGGGTGCCCCCTCGGACTGCTGTCCCCCGCCCCGCCCCCAGAGAGCGCGTTATTGAGCGCCCACTGCGTGCCGGGCGCTGCGCTCTGCAGCTCCTGCGCGTGTGATCTCCTGACCCTTCACTGTATCTGCAGAGTAAGGCCATGCAATGCTCCCCATTTTGCGGGTGAGGAAACAGGCTCAGAAAGGTGGAGGCCCTGCCGGACACCTCCAGGGTCCCCCTCCATCCGCCCCTGCCTCCAGGGCCTCTCTGCAACCTTGCCTTTAGGGGCAAGCCCCCTTCCCGCTCTGTGAGACCAGACCTTCCCAGCCATGGGCACAGTTGCTGGAGTGTCTTGAGCACCTACTATGTGCCAGGTGCGTGGCTGGCTCTCTCTGCCCCTCAGATTCTCCTCCACTTCCGCCACAAGGCCTCTCAGGTGGCCCCGGCTCAGGGCTCTCTCCATCAGCAGAGCAGCCGACAGAGTTTGGTTATCTTCATCTTCCACACATCTCATCTTGCTACCCCGGCACCAGCACCCCTGGCGTCACAGGGGACAGCGTGGGGCACCCACTCTCAGGCCCTTCTCCAGCCTGCGGACGGAATCTGTATTTAAAAGATCCCCAGCACATTAAAGTCTGAGGAGTCCTGGACTATCGAGGACATTTCGGCTAAAAGTCTGCTCTTGTCACTGTGTGGGGAACCTGTCTTTGGGAAGCTGTATGTCCCTCATCAGCCTGGGAGCCCCTCCAGGCAAGAGCTGAGCCGTGTCCGTCAGACCGGAAATGCTTCGGGACAGTGGCTGTGCCTTCCCCATAGACTGGCCTCTCCCCAACGATAGGTGTTGGTCCTCACCACCAAACGGGGATCTTAGCAGAAGCAGAGATGGCTCTTGGTCCAAGCCCAAGAGGTTGCTAAAGCTTGCGATGCCTCCCCCATCTGACTGAGTGTCTTCAGGGTCCCCTAGGAAACTTGGCTCTCTCCGGGGTTGGAAGCCACCTGCAAGGAGACGCATCTGGTGTCTATGCTCTCCCCGAGGACAGAGAAGTCCAGCGTGCCGTCACCCTGGGGCCCTCATGACCCCTTCCGGGCCCAGGGTGTGCCTCTTAGAGGGTCTTGAGTGGTCGGGGTGGGGTAGGAGGCAGACGTCACAGGGCCATGTGTGCTGCCTGACACCAGGCTTCTCTGGGCAAACATTTGTCCTTGTGTGTCACCCAGGGACCATTCAGGCGGCAGTAAGCCCATGGGCCGGGGCGGGAGGGAGCCCGTTGGCAGCAGGAGGGTATTTTTAGAGCTTTGACTGACAGCCCTTTATTAAGCTGTCGCTGCCTGTGCCCTGGCCCCTAGCCCCTTCTGGTCCGGACAAAAAGGAAAGCACAGTGTCGTTTTGTTAAGAAGCGGGTCCTGGCAGCCCCTCCGCAGTCCCTCGCCGACCGGACAGGTTCCTCCTCGCTGCGCCTGGGGTCCCCGCACCCCTGCTGCCACTCCAGGCCTGACCCTTCACACATCTGGCGGTGATAAATGGCTTCGGCGTCGCTGCCATCACCTCGCACCCTCTGATCCTGCTCACTTTGTTCTCCCTTTAAAGCCGGTGGGCGGGAGTGTGGGGGGCTCCCGCGCCTCTTCCCCTTCTCCGCCGGCCGTCTCCTGGATGCTTGCAGGCCTGTGCTCTGATACCACTTGAAAGGGACCGCGACACTCAGTTATCTGGTCTGGGAAGTCTGGCCGTGAGTTGTCTGTGCCGACTGGTGGAGTGTGCGGGGTGGGAGCTCACGCCCGAGTGTGGATGTGTGCGCGCGCGCGCGCCGAGTACCGCGTGCACGCCTGGGTACGCGCTGTGTGTGTGTGTGGGTTTGGGAATGTGTTCGTATGTGTGCCTTTTAATTACTGTAGTTTTATAACTTATTTTGATCTCTAGTAGGGCAAGACCGCCCATAACCGTCCCGCACAAACATCCTCTGTTCTTTGAAAATGTTTTTTCTCGATGACCCTGTAGTTCCACTCTTAGGAATATGCCCAAGAAATCTGTGCGTAGATGTGGATCCAAGGACAAGTACCAGAATGGGACTCGTCACATTGCCCGGCCGGAACCTCCCCGATGCCTGTGAACAGCGGAATGGGTAAACGTACGCAGAGGTGATCCTACGTCGGGATGCCACACAGACACGAAGATAATAGCCGACGACTCAGGCGCCCGTGGGGACGAACTGCACAATCATGATGCTGCAGGAAAGAAGCCAGACTCAAGAGAGTACATAGGTTACGATTCCATGTGTAGAAAACTAAAAAAACGGGCAACGCTAGTTGATTAAGAGAGAGGCACACAGGATGGGTTACCCTGAAAGGTGGCCCTGACTGCAATGGGGTACGGGGGGGGTGGTTCTGGGGAGGTTCTGTTCTTCGATCTGTGTCTTGGAGACCTGGGTGTGTCTCCCTACCCGCTGAGCTGTGCGCCTTTCCGAGCACATGAGACTCTTACGTTATATAGTTCGTCACGGAGATTTAGAACCCGCTTATGGGGTTCCGTGACAAATGCTGTCGGGGTCTTGGTCGGAACGGCCTCATAGTAGAGAAAGCTCCGGGACAATTGTCCCTCTCTGCCACTTTGCTTCTTTCCCCCACGGACATGGCACGTCTTCCCTCACTCAGGCTGTTTCTTCTGCTCCGAGAGCTTGATGGTTTTCTCCAGAGTCTTGTGGGTTTCTGGTCGGGGTTATTCCAAGGTGCCTTGGGTGCTGTTGGTATTGTAAAGGGGATTTTTTTTTCTTTTATGTTTTCAAATCTTTTTTTTTAATTGTGGTAAAATATACATAACAAAATTTACCATTTTCACCGTTTTAAAGTGTGGCGTTCAGCAGTATGAAGGCCATTCATGCTGCCGTGTGGCTGTCCACAGTCAGCACGTTGTCTTCCTTCCAAACGGAAACGCTGTCCCCAGTAAACACTGCCCCCTCTCCCCGCCCCTGGAAGCAACCGTCCTGTGTTCCGTCTCTATGACTTCGCCCGTGATAGGGACCTGCTAGCAGCAGAAGCAGACAATATTTGTCCTTTTGCGACTGGCTTTTTTCACTCGGCGTGAAGTGTTCAAGAGTCACTCACGTCGTCGCGGGCGTCGAGAATTTCCTCCCTTTCTAAAGCTGTGGCATGGACGGGCCGCGTTTCGTTCCTCCATCCGTCGGTGGGTGTTTGGGGTGCTTCGGCCTTTTGGCCGTTGCGCGTAATGCTGCTGTGAACATCACTGTTCAAACAGCGGTCGGGGGCCCTGCTCTCCACGCTTGTGCGTGGACACCCAGAGGGGGAGTTGCTGGGTCGTATGCTAATTCCGTGTTTAAGTTTTGAGGTGCTGCCCCCCTGGCTTCTCCAGCAGCTGTGCCACTTCACTTCGAATTAGTTTTGCTGGTGTGTCGGTAAGCAGGCGGGCTTCTAAGAACTGATCTTGCAGTTGTGTGCACACACCCGAGTGTGCATACATTCTGTGTGTGTGTGTGTGTGTGTGTGTGTGTGTGTGTGTGTGTAGCAGCCACGCTAACGAGCGTCTGACCTTTAGAGAACGCAGAGCACTGCTGGCTGCCCACGCAGGGGTCTGCAGGCGGGGCGGGCTCTCGTCATGGTGGGCGGCAGCTCAGCACCGTCTTTCTAAGATGACTGCCTGTGACTGCAGGGGGCAGAGCAAGCTCCTCCCCAAGAATGGACGATGGCTCTCCTCCTTTGCAAGTAAGTGACTTCGGGAGCCCAAGGCAAGCCTTGAAGGAAGTCGCAGGTGCAAGCCACGAGAAGCAGAGCACGCGCAAGCCAGAGTGGGGACCAGCGACACAGAAGGTGAAAGGCACCAGGGGCCCCGCAGAGTGCCAGGGTCCTGCTCTCCGTCTGCACGCTCGGGCTGGCTGCTCGCACGTGCAGCAGGTGGCAGCCACAGCTCCTGGGTCCCCTCCCAATGGGACAATATCTGGCCCATGAGAGGGCCTTTCTGTTCTTGTACGTCTTGTTTGGCCCGTGAGGCCATCTCCCATGAGAGCCCCTGCCCACGCTCCCTCAGGCCCCACCAGCCGGAACTGCATCTCAGAGGGATGCCGGGATCAAGGGGAAGAAGCCCCCCACGGCTGGTCAGACCGACCTGACGCATCTGGGAGAACACCTCCCCGGGGCACACGGGCAGCGTGGGTGCCCACTGAGATGGAGGTGGGAAGCAAGGTGCTGTTTATATCTGCGTCTTCATAAATGCCGAAGTGTCCTCGTGGAAACTGTGTTCGTCGATGGGCTTTTTCTACTTTATCGTTTGGCCGGGCGCGTGTCTCTGCCTCTCGCTTTTCTCTGCGACGCAGTGGAAAGCCCGGGCCTAGCTCTAGCTCGTTCTTCATTCAGGCTGAGCGGCGGTCTAGGGGACGCGGTGCCATCGGTGAGTCCCTTCCCACCGCTGGGCACTCGCCTGCAGATTAATGAAGGTGAGCGGGGCCATGCCACGGCCACGAGGGAGCCCTGCAATTGGAGCATCTTAACACAACCAGGGGTTACTAGTTCCCGGCTCAGCGCTGTGAGGCTGGGCGGCCCTCCGCGCTGTTTCCAGACAAAGGTTCAGCACCCTCCTTCCGGCTCCATCGAGGTGATGACGGGCAGGGCGGTCACGCAGTGCGCTCGATGGCCACACAGCACTTCTTCCCCCAGCCTGCTAGCCGGAACCTAGTCACGTGGTCCCAAGCAAGCTGTGAGGGAAACAAGGTCCTCCCTGTGTGCCAGTCTCTGCCACGATTTGTTTTGAGGTTTTTTTTTTTCCCCATTATGAATAATAATTCAGTGCACATCTTTTGTCATTTGTCCTCAGGGTATGGCAGTTTAATTTCTATTAGGTAGATTTCCAAGGTTAGGATTGCTGGGTCAGAGGAAGTAGATACGGATCTTTAAATGTAAAATTATAGTGTAGCTCCTGAAGTTTTAATTGGTATTGCCAGATTTCCTCTCAAAAAGACTTGTAATAATTTACGTTTTCGGCAACCACATACGAATGCAGCCTTTCCCTAAATCCCTGCCAGCAAAAGCGTTATTGTTCTTTTAAATTTTTCCTCTGTGATATTTCACTGTCAGTTTAATTTGCATCTCCCTGACCACTAATGAGTGCGAGCATCTTTTCATTTGTTTGTGGCCATTTGCCTTCATTCTTTCGTGAATTGCCGATTCAAGTCCTTTGCCATAATTTCTTTTGGGTTGTTTGCCCCTTTCTCTTCACTTTGTAAGAGCCCTTTGTATAATATAGATGGTAACCCTTTGTCCTCTGCCTTGCAAATATTTTTTTTCCCAAATTTATTATTTATTTTGTTAATTTGCTTGCGGTGTCTTTCATCTGACCAAATGTTAACATTTTTATGTCGTCGAGTCTTTTAAATTTCTGTAGTCTGGGTTTGTCTTCTTGGCAGGTATCTCCCTACTTGGGTCCCTTAAAGAGCTGCTTTCTCATCATGGGCTCTGAACTGGAAGGGGCTCATCCCTCCCCTCTCCTGGGTATCCGCAGCTGCCCTGCTACCCGGCCACGTGAGGACCGAGGGCCCAGACCTGATTCGTACAAAACTTTCCAGGCCTTTGGTAGCTGAGCCATCTGGGTCACACAGACGAAGGTCGGGAGGCAGTGTGACCCTGGAGGGGCCCCGGGCTCCGAATCTGAGAGCCTCACCACCAGAACTGGTTTCGAGTTATCCCTGTAACCTCGGTTGAATCACTTGGCCTCCTTGGCCCTCGATTGCCCCACCTGTAACATGGGGCACAACCCTCACCTACTAACCTCCTAGGGTACCAGGAATCTCAGCTGATAAAATGGCGTCCAGGCATTCCGCAGGCTTTGAAACACTGTTGAGATGCTCAGATGCCCCAATAATGTGACAACTGACAATTTCTGAGTCCGGACAACGGGTGACTTTATTTATACTTATCGTCTCATTTAATCCTCAGCAATCCTAAAACATAGGCATCGTTACCCTCTTCTTAGAAATAAAGAAACAGGCACAGAATGGATAAACTACATGCCGAGGCTGCACAGCGGATAAATTACAAAGCAGAGATCCCAGACTCTGAGTCGTCCTCACCTCTGTGTGCATGTGTGCATGTGTGCGCGCCTGTGTGTCTGTTATAGGCTGCTGAGAAGAACTTCACAGTATTTTAGAGAGAGACTATGCAAAGCTTCTGTTTGAGAAGTGTGGGAAATTTTGTAAAAACACTCTAGTGTTTCCTGAGAGGACCACCTTCCTGACGTTCGAGGTTATTAAAAACTGTCTAAGTGGACAGGAGTGGCCTCCAAGCAAGATTGGGGACAGGAAAGGCACACAAGGCCTCTGATATAAAATTGTCCCCGGGAGGAAGAGGGCAGGACCAGGGGCTGGCCCCTGTGCTGAGGGAGCGGAGGGCTGGCCCTGGGAGCCACTAAGGCACCAGGAGTCTGGGGCTCATGGGGCTGAGGTGGCACTGAAGTGGCTCTGAGGGGCTGCATGCAGAGGGGGAGCGGGGGGCAAGGGCTCAGCCAGGCTCACGGTGGGCTGTGGCCTAAATACCTGATGAGTGAGAGTCAGGTTCACATGAGCGTGGCTGCCTGCTTCCACAGACTCTAATTCCCTATGTCGCAGTGACAGTACACACTCAGTTCACACCAACATAAACAAAAATGGGGAATTTACTGCCACTCCTATAACTAAAAGTTTGTGGGAGTGTTTTGCTTCAGGTACGGCTGAGTTCAATTCCTTACAGGATGTCATCAGGTCTCTCTCTCTCTCTCCTCTCCCCCTCCTCCTTCCCTCCCTCCATTCCTCCCTACCTCCCTCTCCCCGTCTCCCCCTCTCCCCCTCTCTCTCTGGCATCCTCCAGTTTTTAAAAATACTTTCTTCAATCTGGCCTTATTGTCAAGCGGACTCTCCCCGTGAGGTGGCGTGCATGGTCCCCAGCAGCTCCAGGCTGATATCCTACCAGCTTGCATCCCGGTTGGTGGAAAGCAAATACCTGTTTCCCAATAATTCCATCCAGACTCTTATTGGCCCATTATCAGTCACATGACCAACTCTGAACCAATCACTGTGGCCAGGAGAAGCACTCTGATTGGTCAGCCTGGATCATGGCTTAGGCCTAGAACTACAGGTGGCAGAGGCTACTTTCGTAAAAATAAAGAAAGAAAAGAAAAATTACCGGAATAATGGTTGTCATCCAAATAAAACTAAGAGATATCCACCTGCACCTTAGGGTTCTGCTCTCTTTGGGGACGAGGCAGAGCCAGTCACTCTGAGCCCATAGGTAACACCCTCGTGGGAAGGGCCCAAGGCTCCCACCTGTGGAGACTCACCTTGCGTGGGGCTGTGAGAGGAAGGGGCAGGGGAAAGCCAACCAGCCCTCACCTCTGGGGCTGCTGGGCTGAGTTTCTGGCTGAGCTCCTCTTAGAAGACTGGATCACAAAGCTCTAGAAATGCGTGTTTGGGATGGAAACACAGACACGCAGTTAATTATGGCGTCCTGCTCGGCGCCACCCTAATTAAGGCAGTTCCCTGGTGGAGGCCAAGATTTAATGCTCCCTCTTTTATAGTGCTTGGTGGCAAGTAGGCGGCCCTGTCCTCTCCCCTCCCTCTGATGCTTCCCGTCTGGCTGGCGGAGGGCAGGGTGGAGAGGGCAGATGAGAGGCTGGCGGGCAGATGAGAAAGGCTGTCTAGGCCCCAGTGGGGGGCCATAGCTATCCTCCCAGGACTGGGACAGGTGGGGGACCAGCGTGGGGGTGCTGAGGTTCGTCCTGGCTCTCTCCTTCCGGGGGTGCTGGGTGGGGTGGGAGTATCCCACTTGGAAGAGAAGCGTTAGGACTCTCTTGGCTCTAGGGCCTTCCAGGAAGTGGGAAATAGCCCCCAGAGGGCACTGGTGACATGGCTGGCCAGGAACACAATCAGCTCCTGATGTCTGGCTCATGACCCACCCCCCTGATGCAAATAAAATAGGGAGAACAGATCTACTGCCAAAAGTATATTAAAAACACCATGGAATGTCTTTGGAAACCAACAGAATTTCCCTCTACTATCTACAATATAGAATTGTCCAGTCCACTATTGTAGAATTCATTGGATCAGAGAGCTGGCAGGGACATAAAACTCCTTTCATATGATAGGTGAAGAAGTCGAGGCCGAGAGAGAAGTGATTTTCCCAAGACCTGCAGCATGTTAGCGTGGTCTAGGTGATAGCTGGTGAACAGAGGCTGCTTCGGGGGCCAGTGCTGAGCGACCGGACAGCTGGAGCTATGAGGATACGATCACGAGGCCTCTGTCTTGCTCAGTAGGGAACAGATCAATTAGTGATGCCTGCCATGGGCACCGGAGGGGGCGCAGTGGTACCGTCTCTGCGGGAGGTTGCTCTGAGCCAGGCCTGAATGTGGCAGTCGTGGAGGGTCCGGGCTGGACGGAGAAGCTGTAAGTCAGAGCAGGATCAGTGAGGGAGACGTGGGATCCACGAAGCTCCCCAGGGAACTGCCTCATGCTGCACGAGGGAGTGATGCTCGGGGTTATAAACTGGGAATTTCCAAGGTTTTGGACCTTAAGGAAAGGTCTGGTGAAGAAGCTGGGGCTGCATCTGCAGCCTCGCCCAGCCCCCCAGAGCTGGGAGTCCCCTAGGCCAGCCCCTTTCCTTGAGGAGACATGGGGCAGTGGTCCTGGTGGTGGACCTCAGGACCTTTGGAAGAGCTGAGCCTTGTATGGAGAGATGCGTCTGGGACACTGGTCGCAGGGTACAGAGCGCTGGAGTCGAAGGGCCAGTGCTGGCGCCCGAGCGCTGGCACAGCTGAGGTCTACTCCTGCCTCTGCTATTCCCGCCTCTCTCTCCCCTGAGCCCCATCTGTACAGTGACTGAGGGCCCCAGGGCTCTCCTGGTCCCCGCAAGCTCTCATGTGCAAACACTCAAATAGCCTCGCATCTTTTTGGTGTGCATGTGACTTCATAAACGTAACATTGACCATGTCAACCATTTTCAAGTGTCCAGCACTGTGGTGCTAAACGTGTTGACATTGATTTCCCTGCAGCCACCACCATCATTATGCATCTCTCTGATGTTTTCATCTCACCCAACTGAAATTCTGTCCCCGTTAAACACTAACTCTTGATTCCCCCCTCTGTAGCCCCCGGAAATCACCGTTTACCTTCTTTCTGTATGAATCTGACTGCTCGAGGAGCCTCAGGTAAGTGGAATTAGACATATTCATCCTTTGTGATTGACTTATTTCACTTAGCATAATGTCTTTAAGGTTGACTTATGTTGTCGTACAAGTTGGAACGTCCTTTTTAAAGGCTGACTAATCGTGTTGCATGAATAGAACACGTTTTGTTTATCTGGTCATCTGTTGAAAGACACTTGCATGTTTTGGCCATTGTGGAGAACGCCATGCGAACGTGGGTGGATGGTGTCTGTTTGGGTCCCTGCATTCACTTCTCCTGGGTATGTACCCAGAAGCAGAATTGCTGGATCACATGGTAATTCTGTGTTTAATTTTTGAGGACTTACTATACCATCTTCCACAACGGCTTCGCCATTGGGCACTGCCAACAGCAATCAATGTGCACGGCTTCCAATTTCACCACATCCTCATCACACTTATTCGTCTCATTTTTGTTTGATAATGGCCATCCTAATGAGCATTAAGTCGTATGTCATTTGTGGTTTTGACTTGCATTTCCCTAATGGCTAGTGATGTTAAACATCTTTTCATGTACTTATCGGCTATTCATATATCTTCTTTGGAGAAATGTCCATTCAAGTCCTTTGCTCCTTTTTTAATCAGATTGTTTGTTTCTAGCTTGGTTTTAATCTCCTAGATACTAGGAGATTAAATAGGTACTAAGGAAGGAATAATTTTTCTCCCAGTTTTATTGATGGATACTTGACAAATAAAATTGTAATGTATTTAAAGTGGGCAACGTGATGATTTGATATATGTATACATCATCGTGAAAGGAATGACACCTTAGTTAATTAATACATCCATCACCTTACGTGGTCACTTTTTTTTTTTTTTTTTGGCGAATGCTTAAGATCTACTTTCTTAGCGAATTTCAGGCTATTATTATCAACTATTATCAGGCAGAGCCATCATGCTATATATTAGATCCTCAGCACTTACTCATCTTGCAACTGAAAATCGTACCCTTTGACCAATATCTCCCCATTTTCCCATTCTAGCCCCCAACAACTGTCATGCTACTTTCTGTTTATATAAGTTTGACTTTTTTTTTTTTTTTAGATTCCACATATAAGTGATACCATGCAGTATCTGTCTTTCTCTGTCTGGCTTATTTCACTTAGCATAATGCCCTCCACGTTCATCCACATCGTTGCAAAAGGCAGAATGTCCTTCTTTTTCAAGGCAAAGTAATATTTCACTCTCTCTCTCTATTTACATACGTACTATTTTCTGCATCCACTCATCCATCGATAGACATTTGGGTTGTTTCCATGTCTTGGCTGATGTGAACAATACTCCAGCTGCATAGTGCTTCTCGGGGGAGAAAGAAAATCCTGCTTTCAACAGACAAGACACAAAAATTTGATCTTTTCTTTTCTCATTTCTTCTGCTTCATCCGGCTTTGGAGGTGCACGGGCCCTTCCAGAAATGCCTTCCTTCGGAGCTAGTGTGCGAGGGGGTTCACGTCCTTCTGGCCTCGCCTCTGTGCTGGGCACAGGGTCCAGGTGTAAGGCACCAAGACATGGGACTGCTCTGAGCCCCGGCCCATGTGGAGAGAGGCTGTGGCCCCCGTGGAATTTTTCTGATGCTTTCGCATCCCCACTGGGAATCATTTCCCCTTTTCCATCCCAAATATGGGCTGGGGCTCTGGAAGGCGTGGGAGAACTAATTTGAGGCGAACGTAAACACTTCCATGCCAGTGGAACCCCGGCCAGCAGGAATTCCAGGCCATCGGAGAAGTCTGCCAGTCTAGAGCTGGACCTTGGCTGGGACCCTCTGGTGTGGCTACTTTTAGCTGGGAACATTTTTTTTCCCAGACGCTGGAAGGCCACACTTGAAGGACTAAGATTTACTCAACAGAGACCCCAAAGTGACCGAGGGCATTTGTACACCGAGTTGGCCATTAACATGCTGCATCCTAAATTTCCCCGTTCTGGGTGCTGTCACCCACCTATTCGAGAGGACCCAAAGCTCAGCTCTCCCCTAGGGTCTACCTCTGATTGACTTTGGGCCAATTATCTGACACGTGGGAGTCTGTGTCCTCACCTGGAAAGTGGAAACCGTATGAATACGCACCCCGAGCGCTGCTATGAGGACCGAGTGAGATGCGAAGGCGTGCGAGACTATGTGCGCATGCTCACACTTGCACCTGTCCGTCCAGGCATGGCGACGCTGCCGTCACCAGCATCCCCCAAAGCTCGGTGGCTTAACAGAACAAACGTTTCTTTTTCGCTCTTACAAAGTTGGCCGTAGGTCCAGGCCACCTCTTGGGGCAGCTTGCGCCTACCTGTGACACGTGATCCAGAGGGTTACATTCTGGTTCAGCCGAGCCAACGAGCCCCCAAGTTCACCGCGGCAGAGGAGGAGACTGGCTCAAGGATGGGGCGGAGCAGAGTGCTTTTGCTGCCAGTTCATTGGCCAGAACTCCCGCGAGGCTCCGCCTACCAGCAAGGGTGTTGGGTTGGGGTATATGGTTTTCTGTATGTCCAGGAAGGAAAGCACCTTGGGGACCACTTGTAATGTCTTCCACCAGGGTCCCATAAACATTAGCTTCCTGCCTTTATTTTCGACCCTCAAAGAGTTTAGAACCTGGGATGACAAGGCATAGGTAGATGAAAAGAGAGTCGCATTTCCTTAGTCCCTCAGGAGCCGGCAGCCCTCACGAGGCTCATGGTCTCCTGGAGGTCGCTCCTCCCTGTGCGTGAGGAGAGGGGAGTCAGCAATAAGTGCTGGGAACCTACTCGGTGGCTGGATAGGCAAGTGGCAGAGTCATCCGGCCCTGTAGAGGAATCCCCCTGCACCAAGTCTCCAAGCAGGGCAGGACGTGAGGCTGGCATTCTTTGGGGAAGGCCACACCATGTGCCAGGTCCTAAGCTCAATCCTGGGTGGGCTGTCCCTCGTGTAGTTATTATTAGCGCCCTGATTTTACAGATGAGGAAACTGAGGCTCAGAGGGGTGAACGAGGCTGCTGAAGTCATGCAGTGTCGGCACAGGAGGGACAGGGGATGGGGCGGGACCGTCTCTGGCTTGAGGATGCTTGGTCCTCCCTCCTCCCTTCTGCTCACGCTATGGCTGAGCAGGCAGAAGAGAGGGCGCTCTTTGCCAAGTTCCAAACGTGACAACGTGCGAGAGGTGCTTTGCAAAACTTCCAGGGTGCTCACAGGAGTTTCTCACAGTTAACAAATAAGATTTAACTTTTCGGTGCAGAAGCAGCACTGGCCCCTTTGAAATGGAAGGGACTTGGGGAGGGAGAGTGGGATTCTGCAGGGCGAGGGAGCATGCTCTTCTCCGTGTTGGGGTCTTCGGCTGGCCAAGGTCAGGGTCAAAGTCTCCTTTCCTTGTGAGATGGGGAAACTGAGGCCCAGAGACCCAGGGGTTTGTTCTGGGTCACACAAGCAGTAAGCAGAAGAGGCCGGAGAGACCTTGCGTGTCCTGAGGCCCTGTCCCTCCTCCCCTTCCTGCAAGCCAGTGACATTACAAATAGGAAGGGAGCAGGGGAAGTGTCTCCCCCACCACATTCCAGTCCCCTACAGTGTCCCATTTCCCATGAGAGTTATCACTCATACGTTGCCATGGCATTTGTCAGGATTCTGAAAAGATGGCAGAAAAATCAAGACCAAGAGGCCCAGAGCAGGGACGCCTTGCTTTCTGTGTTTGCCGGGCAATGGAGGGATGGAGCTCGCCTTCCCAGCTCTGCCCTGGCCCTCCCCTCAGGTGCCCTACGATGCTCGTGATCCACTCCCCAGCCCCTGAACTTGGCTTCGTCAGGAACTGAGGACAGTGCCTCATGTGGACGGGCTACTTGCAGGTGGCGGGGGCGGGGGGGGTGAGCGTCCCGCCCCTGGGTGTGCACCAGCTGAGGCTGGCATGTGCCGCAGGCTGTGGGGAGTGTCCCACGTCAGAGGGCCGCCCCTCCAGGTCCTGCTCTGTGCACCAGGCGGCTTCTCTCTCCACCTGTGTCTCCCACACCCCCTCGCCCTCCGGCTGTTGCCTGGGTTTGGCCACTGCGAGGCAGCAGCAGGGACCAGAGGTGGCAGGAGAGAACTGTTCGTTTCCGCTTCTCTGCCTGACACCACCCTCTTCAGTTCTGGTACCTTCTCTGTCCCCTTGTCCCATCAGGCTCCCTGCTGGTGCTTATCTCAGGGTGCCAACCACCCGTTTCTGATTCCCCTTCGCCTGTAAACAAGCCCATCATAAACTCCCCTCAATTACCCTCGGAAGATGCCATCTGTTTCCTGCCGGGACCCGGCCCGATACACAGGAAGGATGGGACGTCAACTCCCTGGACTTCGTCTCGCCCAGAGGTTGTGGCTCCCAGGTCCCACGGCCGTCTCGCCGTCCCGGTGTTTCCGACGGCCTGGCCCCTCCGTGTGCCAGGCCTGCGCGGAACCCCCGTCAGCCTTATGTATTTATTTATCGAGCAACACGCGAGCACGGTTTCCGTTTGTGTTCCATGTGTCAGCGTTTCAGTGGATTCGGACTTCAAGGCTCAGATTTTGTTGACAATAATGAGATCACCCAGACAATTATCGTCTGATTTTTTTTCAGTTTGCCAGCGAGGGGAGATTAAAGAAAAGTTAAGAAGCTTTGGCTGTGTCCTGTTATCCATTTGCTGGGAGGGGTGGGGGTGGGGTTGCGGGGCCGGGAAGAAGAGAAAGTCCAACTGCTGAAAAATGTCCACGTCGGGAGGCACGCGGACTGCCGGCCCGGCAGGCTTCCCTGGTACAGGACTGTGCCCGCGTGGGATGACCCCAGTACCCAGGGGGACCCAGGGGGACCCAGGAGGTTGCTCTCTCCCCACGTCCTTCCCCACCTCAGGCCACAGCGCCTGAAATTCCATCAGCTCCCATATCCACTCCTCCAGCTCCGTTCCTGGAGTGAGAGGCAGGAGACGAGAATTTACCAAACATCGGTTATTGTCATTGTTATTATTGACAGAATCGTTGTTATTGTTGACGTATCTTCACGCCTCTGGCCTCAGTTTCCTATCTGTGCAGCAAGGAGTGATGGAATGAGGCGATCCAAACCTGCCTCAGCCTGGACGTCTACCACTGATCACTCACCCTCATTTTATGTGGCTGGCTGTTTCAGGGGGCAGACCCCAGGATGAGGGTGTGAGGATGCTGATGGAGAGCCGGGTGCTGGACGGACAGGAAGATGCTCTTCGCTGCTGTCATGTGCTCGTGAGTCTCCAGTCCCAGGAGGACAAGTCTCAGCTGGGGGCTTTCAGAACGCGTGTCACGGTGTCCCCAGAGCAGCAGGTTCTGGGCGGCCCGGGCCAGCTGGAGGGTCCACCCCTTCCTTCCATCCCTCCGCTGGGTTTCTGAGTGGCCACCTCTTTTTCAATGTTGTCACTTGGCCTAAGACACAGATTCTAAAAACTGCCAATGTCAAATCGATAAGCCACATTTGGGGGAGATCTGACTTTTCAGAGAGAGCCAGGGCCTGGGGACCTCTGCCTCCCGGCTCACCGAGACGGCGCAGACCTGCACTTGCTAAACTCCTCCCTAACTGGGAGGCCCCTACGTGCCCTGGAATGAGGATCCGGGGAGCTCAGGATTAGGGAAGCGATTGCTCATAGCATCCCCCACCACCGGGCTGAGCAGCTGAGCCCAGAGCTCCACTGTAGGGTGCAGGTCACGGTCCAGCCCCCGCCACTCTGGGTTCCCAAGGCCCTTATGTCACTGTGTGTCAGAAAAATCTCGTCCAGATTTTTCCTGCCCATTCAACAATTATGGGCGATTTTTCACTTTCTTTCCTATTGTCTGACTTTCTACAGTGAGAGGAATAATTTTTACAGCCACCTCCAATACATCGTCTCTGTATTGAAACAATCCTAAGCTCCCCAGCCCCTGCTTTCCAATATTAAGAGTAGTGATCACTCCTGGGGCTGATCTGGAGCACGGGGAGGCTGAGGACGGCTCCCGCCCGCGTTTGCGTCTCTCCTTTCCACCCTTAGGACCTTGTAGAACCATTGAACCCAGGGACACGTGGGCCATGGTACAGGAGGCGCCTGTCGTGTGGCCGTCAAACGCCTTTGCTTTGAGGGGACCTGGGGGCAGAGACTAAGTCTGCTCCCCCTGCGTGTTCCCCCTTCTCCCGTGCCCACGTGCCCACCCGGCCACACCGATGTCCCTAATACCGGTGCCAGTGCAGGGGGCGCTCTCCTGACCGGTGTCTGTGGAGCTGAGTGGAGGGGCAGCAGAGACAGGCCAGCCACTTCTGAGCTCTGCTGCCACCCCCGGGCCCCCAAGAGAAACCATGGTGGCCTTTGACAGACGGGTTTGTTTCTTCATGGTGTTTAGTCCCAAACAGAGCTAAGGCTCCTGACCGTCTCAAATGACCTGAAATGGTTTCCCAAGCAACCTGGGCAGACGCTGGGGTGTCCGGGGGCCCTGGGCCTCTGCGGCTGGAGGCCTGCCCACCCCGTCTGCCTGACACAGATTCCAGAAGGGCAGCAGATGCCTGATGCCTGATGCCTCAGGGCCGGGGGAGCGAGTGTGTGTGTGTGTGTGTGTGTGTGTGTGCGCACACGCACGTGTGTGTGTGCTGGGTGTGGAGAGCGCTGGGCAGGGCGCAGGGGGTCCAGCCTGGGCCTGGAGCACTGTCTGCAGGGACAGAGGGTGGAAGTGGTTCAGGGTAGCTGGGGACACAGATGAGCAAGAAGAATGGGGTCATTCTTCCAGAAAGCTGAGCTTGGAGTTGGGGCGGCTCTCTGGGCAGTGAGCGGGTCCCGGCCACCGCTTGGCCAGGGCAGGTGGCCCGGGGGGGGCAGTGCCAAAGCGTGGCTAGGATGTTTGTTGCAGGAGCCAGTCCCAGAGCAGAGGGCGAGCTGACGCCGGGCAGTTCTGCGGCTGGGGTTTTGGGCCCCGGGGGACCTGTCAGTCATCAACAACATGTGGAAACTGAGGCCCAAAGAGGAGCAGGACCCTCCTAAGCTGCCTTAACAAGTACACGGCAGGGCTAGGCCTTAGTCAGGTGGCTCTGGAGACCGATTTGAAGTGCTCATTAGGTGTGTGCATGTGTGTGTGACCGTGGCGCCTCGGCTTCGCGGTCAGAGAACTGGAGAGAAATAGAGCCCCAGGGAGTGGATGCTCCAGGTGCTGCTCATAACTCACTCCTGGACCCGGTCTCCACGCTCCTGCAGGTCAGCCCAGGTCCCTCTCAGTCACCGCTTCCTCCGCCCGGCTTCTCCGCAAAGCTTCTCGGGGACACCTGTTCGCGTCCTGTTTTCGGGGTCTGGTCCCCATTTTCCAGTGGAGGACGAGCCTGGCTCCCCATTCTCACCTCTGTTCTCTCTGGCGGCCCTTCTAGGGCGGCTGGAAGAGGCGAGGAGCCGAACGGCGGGGCGGCCAGCACCGGCCAGGCTGAGGCTGAACTTGACTCTCAGAGCGGCTGATTGGCCCACAGAGATATCTTTGTTTTACTGTCATAAGGCATAATTTTACTGCATAATTTACATATTATACAATAATATACAATAATGTGTAAATTATAATTTTAAAAATAATTTTAAGTAAAATTCACCCTTACCCACAGGGATATGTTCCAAGGCCCCCACGGACGCCTGAAAGCGCACAGAGGACCAGACCCTCCATGTGCTGTTTCCTCCTGTACGTACGTACCTGTGGTGAAGTTTAGTTTATAAATTAGGCACTATAAGAGGTTAACAACAACGAGTAATAATAAAAGAGAACAGTTACAACAATCTGCCTTAACGGGACGTGAGACGCGTCGCCCCTATGCGACGAGGCTATTCAGAACAGCGCGCCATTTCATACTGATGAATTGTCTGCGTCTAGAATCTTCCCTTTAGTATTTTCGGACCACAGTGGATGACGGGTCTCTGAAACCGTGGAAAGTGAACCCGGGGATGGCGGCTGAACTTTGGTACAACGCCACTGTAAGCAAGTCATAGAGCACCATCTCCCTCACTCCAGAAATGCCCCGCCGGCCCTTTTTAGCCCATGCCTGTCCCCATCTGCAGCCCCCGGCGCCGCCGATCGGCCGTCTGTCCCTGGAGTCTTGCCTTTTCCAGAGCGTCGTGGATGCGGACCACACTTTGCAGTCTTCTGAGCGCTCAGCAGAACGCACGTGAGAGGCGGCTAGCGTTTGCGTGTGGGGGTGGTTAGTGTGATTGCTGATTAGTATTCTGTTACGTAGCTAGGCCCCGATCTGTTTGTTCATTACCAGTCGTGGGATCTTCGGGTTGTCTCCAGCCTGGGGCGATGACCCGTAGAGCCATTCTAAATGTATATTTACGGATTTTCGGGTGAATATAAATGTTTACGTCTCTTGGGTCACACCTGTGAGCGGGACGGCCAGGTAGCATAGGAAGCGGATGTCTGACTTTATAAGACACTGACCTGTCACCCCAGTGTCGTGGTTCCGTTTGCACTCCCGCCAGCAGCGTAGGAGGGTGCTAGCTGCTCCCGTGTTCGTCAGTGTTTCGTATTGTCAAGTTAGGAAAAAAAAAAACCCAGTCATTCTAACAAGAGCACAGCGTTATCTTATTGTGGTTCTGATTGGCATTTCCCTAATGACTAATGATGTTAAACACCTTTTTTACATGCTCATTTGCCATCCGTGTGACTTCTTTAGTGAATCGCCCAAAACTTTTGTTTAGTTTCTTTTTGGTTCGGCTTTGAAAGTGAGGTATAGATCCTAGATGCAATACGCAGCGTCATTTTGAAAATCAGAATCCGTTTGTAATATTTAAAGAGATTCCAAGAGATCTTATGTAAAAGTGGGATTTCCGGTTTTTGCTTTTGTTTTGAAGAGGGCGATCTGGAGAGGCTGAGCCCAGCGTCCCACACGGCAGTGGTGGCTGAGGCTGGGTGGTGCCTGCGTCTTCACGTGGGCTGCATGCTCCAGTCTCTTTACCTGCCAGTCTAGCAGGCATTTGGGTTTGAGACCCGCTGGACAGGGCATTCTTCTCTGTCTGGCCTGTGATGTGCGCTGCCCACATGGATGGGGCTCCCTAGGGCTGAGTTCAGAGTTCGCACTGTCTTCCTTCCCATCTTCCCCATCATCCCTGACCAGGGGCTGAATCCCCAAAACTCACTTGTTCAAATGACCACTAGACCCCTCCTTATGCCCCCTGGTTCCTTGGTGTCCCCACCTGGCCACCACGTGCTGTCATTCACGTGGTGGTCTATGTGGCCGGTGCCCACACTGTCATACACGCGAGCCCTGTCTTTTGTCCTTCCTAGCCCAGGACTTGGGTGTTTGCTGTTTGCTCACCAGGTGGGGGATGCTGGGTAGCAGAGACCAGAATGTGAAGTTGTCTCAAGACAGCCCACCTTCTTGGCTTTTGAGTTTAAACTCATACATTCACTGTGGGATTACATTGGACCCGTGCTTCTCAAACTTTAGGATAAACCAGAGTCACTGGGAAGGCACGTCCAATCGCAGACTGCTGAGCTCAGCTCCCGGAGTACCTGATTCAGTAGGTCTTAGGAGGGGCCTGAGAATTTGCATTTCTATCTAATGAATTCCCAGGTGATGCAGATGCCGCTGACCTAGGACCAGCTTTGAGATCCACTGTCCTAGATCATCCCAGAGGGAACGGGAGGGGAGGAGAGTGACTCTGAGTTGGGGAGGTCGATTAGGGGGAGAGGTCCTGAGAAGAATACTAAACGCTTCTTTTTGAGAGAAAAGGGGTGTGTGGATTCTGAGGTCCCTAAGTCATTTGGGAGAATGTGGGGAGACAGGTGTGGTAGGCCCTCTGTGGGAAATGACTATTCCTAGAGTGGCTGGATTGGAACCCCACACCCCGAAATGGCTGGGTGCATCCGAACTGCAGCGTCCCAGGGACCCCGTGGGGTTGTCCAGGTCTGCCTTGGGATGGGGACTGGTCAGCAGTGACCAGGAACAAATTTCAGTCAGGCTGCTGGGAAGGTGCTTGGAGTCATGTTTAATTTGATTTAAAAAAAATACAATTGGATTTATTTTTACACATTTAAGATCATGGAGTAAAATTCATACCTGCTCTGCATAATTTACTCGTAAGCACCTCCATCTTCATACATGGGTTTAGCCAACAATAAAACAATTCTTTCGTGAGCGTGGAGACACTGACGGTGGAGAAGTCAGCAGTTAGTTGGTGGATAATCTTCAAGACGGAAGAGTCGAGAGTTGGCTGGCCTTACGGCTGGTTAGTTCTCCCTGTCGCTGAAGCGTCCTCGATGAGAAGAACAATGATGGGCACGGTTCTAGCCGGCCGCCGAGGAGCTGCTGTATCAGGCGCCGTGTGCCAGGATCTCCAATTTTTTACTTTATTTGGAATCTCCCAAAGCCCTAGGAGCCAGGAATTTATTACTCCCAGATAGGAGAAACTGAGGTTAATACGTGTCTAAAAAGCACACGGCCAAGAGCACATGCAGGATTAGGACCCAGCTCTGTCTTCCTCTGGTTACATGGGGGATTGTGCGGCTGTAAGAAGAGATCATCTCTCAAATCCCCTTAAACATGGAGTGGTGCTCCACAGCCATGACGCAGGGTGAGGTCAAAGGGCAGCGGCTGGGGGGCGAGGCCGGACCTCGGTTTCACCTGGGTGGGGAGAGACCCAGCCTCCCTCTGCTCCCCAGGACCAGCCGGCCTCAGTGCCGTTGTTCCTCTCCACACATCAGTGGCACCCTTCGCTCCTTTCAGACACGTCCTCGTCCTGTTTGCTGGTGTCCAGTTTTGGTCATGCGAGCACAGCTTGTCCGGGCTGGACCCCAACACCTGCCAGGAGGAAGGAAGGATCTGATTGGCCCAGCGCGGGTCAGGTGTCCACCCACCGCTGGTCTAACTGGCTGTTTCAAGGGAAGGCGTGGGGGTGAGGGTGGGGGACGAGGGTAAATAAGGCTGAGGGGTCCAGGCTGAGTGGGAGGGTGTCATGTGGTCAGGTGGTCCCCAGGTCATGTGGAAAGACCCAAGGCTCTGAGATGAAATCACCCAGCTTGTCGTGAACCCTGAATGGAACCGCTTGCCCGGGTCTGGAGCCCGGGAGACCCACGGCGCAGCCTTGGGTGAGTCCTTGAGCCTCCAAAGCCTTAGTTTTCTTGACCGTCAGCCAGAGAAACTGTGGCCCACCTCGCGGGGCGGTCGTAAAGAGAGGGCGATATCTGCTCAGCCACCTGCACAAAAGAGACCCCCCTGCTGACATGGGGCGTCCCTAGGTTCTGGGGACGCTGTGCTTTTCTTGTCCATAATAGCTGTATGAAGCATAATAGCAAAATAAGCGAGGACGGGTCCATGCTAATGCCCTTAGTCCTGAAATGCTTACTTCTCAAGTCTGTTATTAGCCTCTGTGTGACCTTGGGCTGGTTACTGGCGTGCCACAGGGCCTCAGTTTTCCCAGCTGTAAAATGGGCATGACCACCCCCGCCCCTCCCCCCATCCCCCACTTCTCCAATGCAAGGCTGAGGTTCCGGTTCGGGCCCAGGGATGTAAAAACACAAACTTCAAGGAAAAACAATCATTGATAGGTAGGACTCATTAAAAAGAAAGGAAGGGACCTGAATAGGGTTGAAAACTCGAATGCCCCCAGGATGAGGAAAAAGCCTTCAGAAAATTGACTACTTATTCCCTCCATAGAGGCCCAGCCTTGCCAGATATTCGGATTTTTAAAGAGAAATTAGAAATAAAATATTCTATTTCTTGAAGAAATATTTAAGTGTCTGGTATATTTTAAAAATCTTTTAATATTGGCGTTAGCATTTAAATAAAAAAATCATCACGGGAATCAAATAAGACCTGCCCTTGGCCGCCAGTTTGAGATCCCTCTTCAGCGGCTGACAGGGAGGTTTGGGGTCTTATTCTGAGAGCGGTCCCCCACTGCAGGTTTGGTCCGCGTTTCTGGTCCCAACTTCTGGCCAGGCGACAGAACCCTCCCCCAGCCCCAGCCTCCCCCCTGCCTAGTGCCAGGGATGACTTCAGCTGGAAGACAAAGGGGCCTTCATGTTCAAAGGCCGGCAAGATGGCTCATCCTCCGTCCTCCACAAACAAACAGGGCGGCTTTGATCTGGGCGGGGGTGGAGGCAGCGGCTCCAATTAGGGGATCAGCCCGTGACTGGGCTAAAGAATGTTTGCAATAAAATAAAAGATCTAAGTGGTGGTAATGACGGGGAGTAGGGAAATGGTGTCACTCGGGGCTGTCTCTGAGCTGTCCCATTTGAAGTGGATTAACCAGTGGGTACGGGACAGGGGACAAGGGGCCTTCGGCCTCACCCCCACTCTCAGTGGGCTGGGCTCTCCCCGGTGCCCAGAAGAGATGGCATGACCCCGTTTCCTGAAGCCCCTCCTCACTTTTGCAGACACTGTCCCGTCCACATCCATGGGCCGAGGCCTTCCCTGGGGCCCCTTCTGCGGGGCAGATGGCCCTGCTGTCCTGGCCTTTGTCCCCCTCGCCCTGTGTGGGGTGCTTCGCTCTGGAGCCTGACCCGTGAGTTCGGGCCTGCCTTGCCGCGGGGCTTGGGCTGGTTCCTGCTAGAAACTTCTGTTCCTTGAGGACAGGAAGCCTTGTGCCTTGGGGCTGGCACGTCTTCCCCAGTGTCGACAGCCACCGTACTCAGGAGGAAGGGGCACAGGCATGGTGGCACATGTAAGGGGGTGCGGGCGGTACCTCCAGCCGCTTAATGCCCACCCCCAGGGCTGTGCCTGTGGTTGCTCCTTCGGGATGCCATTGACAGCTCAAGGCATGACTCTTCCCTTCATTTATTTCTCTCCACATTCATGCCGCCAGGCAGTCATTTTACTGCTCAGATGAGGACTCTGAGGCTCAGGAGGGTTGAATGACGTCGCCCAGGCAAGAGGACTAAGCGGGGGAGGCGGGTCCTGCTGGCCCCTGAAGCCCTTGTGTTGTTACCGCATACAGATACGACGCCGAAGGTGACGGCCCGCCACCAGGACGGGGGACAGCTTGCCGGGGCTCTGCGGCAGTGACCCCGACGGTTCTCACGCGTCCTGATGAGGTGGTGGCAACGGGGATGGTCTCCATCTTACAAATGCAGAGGCTGAGGCCGAGGGTGGACTCGAGGTGTCCTGCCCGAGGACAGTTAGTGAGCAGATTCTGTGTTTTTGAACTTCAAGTGCTGGGCGCCCCAAGCCGCGAAGTTACCTGCTGCACCATCTCACCCTCATTGTCACCTCCGTTCTGGTTACTGGGTCTGATGCCGTCCCCCCCCTTTTAAATTGGTGATTCTGTCACCTGAGAAGCCTCAGGTGCTAAACCTGCGAAGATGATTCTGTCCTGGACCACTCACGTGCGTCCCTTCCGCATGGGCAGGGCCCCCTGGGGCGATGGGGACCCAACTCCAGAGGCAGCAGGAGCGTTCCCATTCTGCCTCCCGCCCCCTGCAAGGGGGTCCTGCTTCTGAGAAACCGCTGGGCACAGCCCGGATTTATCCGTAATATAGAGAAAGAGGGCAATCCTTTCCTTGACATGGGATTTCTGTAGTTTCTCTTCTAGTTTTTTTGTTTTTCTGACTATTATCTTCAGCTAATTCGGGATGACTTGACATCCCTTGCTTTTTAGTTCCCAGTGAGTACATGTCGTGGGGACATGTGTGTGTGTTTCTCTTCTCGCTGGCCACGGACTTTTAAATCCATCAAACCTTTGGGTTAGGTTTATGAAGTCCCGCCTCTGCCCCAGTAATGGGCCGACCACGATGTCAAGCATACTTCCAGCAGGACCCAAACCACAGCGAAGGGGGTCCCCGCCCTTTTCAACATTCTGGGGTGCTGACGGTTCCTTCGTCAGCACATTTCAGCTGGTTCCCAGCACCTCAGGGAGGAGGGCCATGCTCACCCAGACACACCTGGGATATTTGCCCAAACGCCTGGGTACCCTGTGGCTGAGTCGAGCTGACACATAAAATTCACCATCACCGCCTCCCGCAGAAGCCAGTCACGTGAAGCGGGGAGAGACGGCCTCCGCCCGCTGGCTTGGCATTGCTGGGTTTGCGCCCATAGAAACCACATCACTCCGGGCCACTGCAGGGTAAATCCAGGGGAAACCTGACTGGGCTCCAGGTCCTTGCTGATGAGCACCCCTAGACACCCCGCACACCCCTGTGTTGCAGTGCTCTCTCTGCGCCACCTGTCACACCCACCGTGTCCGAATGTCCCCACTCACTCGCCCTCACGTCCAATCCTGGGTGGCCCCAGCTGCCTGTCCCCCAGGCCGTGCTCTCCGCATCCTGTCTGGGGTGCCGGGGCGGCCTTCGAAAGCTCCTTTCATCACGGACGCCCAGGGTGCTGGACGGGCAGGGTCTTTAGAGGTGCGACACTTTCTCTAGTCCTCCTCTCCCTCCTTACGGCTGGGGGCTGCGGTGGCTGCCCCGGCCCTCCCGTGGTCCCGCAGTGGGCGTAGGGAGGACAGGGCTGTGGGCCCGATAGGGAGACAGGAGGTAAGGAACGTGATCAGGAGGTGGGCCACGGGATGGGAGGTGTCCGAGGATGAGCTGTGGGTGTGTGGCAGATGTGCGTGTGCTGTGCACACGAGTAGGTATGAGAGCATATGTGACTCCTACAAAAAGACCCCGGGCAGTGGCTGCTGGGTTGGGGGGCGGGGGGCAGAGGCTTGGGCAGGGGCCAAGAGGCGTTGGCTAGTTAACGAAGGAGTCCACTTCTCTGGGATCCTCAGCAGGGGAGCGAGAGCTCTACCCCTGCAGACACAAGCCACCTCCACGCACACCTGCACACCTCGCTGGGGGCTTGCAATGGGGCCGCGCTGCCCCCAGCTCTCCCGGAAGGGTGGGTGCAGGTGTGACAGCCCTAGCCCGCTGTCTGGAGGCAAAGCCAGGGTCCCCTCTGTTGAGCCATTTTCTAGCCGTGTCCTTGCAGGGCATAATTGCTGTCATCTGTACAGGAAGGGGTGTGTCAGGCTGGAGGCAGTTTCCGAGCGCCGACATCTGCCCGCCGGCCTTGGCAAAAGACGAAAAGTGAGGACAATACAGCGAGTTGTTCGTCAGCCTAACTGCATTCCGTCTCAGGGACCAGCCTTTCTTCTGAGATGACGTCTTTCTTCTTTTTGATATTCAGATGCCCTTTAAAGATCACCTTATCGATGCCGTGCATGTGTGTGCGTGTGTGCCCGTGTGTGCATGTTTGTTTGCTATGGAAAAAGGCACAATAGTGATCAAAGTGTGGTCCAGAACGCCCAGTTGGTCCCTAAGACCCTTTCAGGGGGCCTATTTTCCTAATAGCACTGAGATGTTACGTGCCCATTTCACCGTGTGGACGTGTGCACTGATGGTCAAACGCCATGGCGGGTCAACCTGCTGGGGCCGGAGCTCAGACCAGGCTGTGATACACTTGTGGAAGCAGAGATGGTATCACTTAAGAATGTCCTGATGCAGGACCGTTCCTGAACTTGCTAATTTCTTGACCTTCGAATACAGCCTTCAATATGGTTTGCGACCAAATGTAAAAAGCATTTCTCCTGCCTATTGAGATATGATCGTTGTCTCGAGGTAAAGTACTTTTGCCATTGTTCAGTTGCAGGTGACCTAGCTGAACACCATTTTTACTTGGGGGGGGGGAGGGGGATAAAAAAGGCTCACAGAGAAAATAAGGTTGTTCAGACTTGAGTATTGGCCGACATTTTCTTGAAAATGAATGGAACATGTCTGTCGCTTCAAGGAAAATAAAGGAGACCATTTGCTGGTAATGATAAAACGCAAGCTTTCAAAATTATGAGGATAAATGCCCGGGACAGAACGAGTATCTGATAAATGCTTTCTTGCCCTTTCTTCCCACCCTCATTTCTCTCGCTCCTTCCCTCTCTTCTTGGTTGGGATTAGCTTCTCAGCCTGGTTGGCTTGGTGGGAATTTAGGGTCAGCTGGGGGAGAAGGTATCAGTTAGGGTACAGGGTATGCTGCTGCAAGAATAGTCTCCCCAAACACAGCAACTTACACAAGACAGAAGTTTTCCCCTCATGCAAAACGCCAAGGTAGGAGGTAGTCTGGGCGTGAGGAATGATTTGACTCCATGAAGTGGATCAGGGCCCAAGCGCCCTCTTGCCCACTTCCTGCTCACCCCCGCGGTTGAAGCTGGATCTCTGCCCCATTCCCCACAATGGCCCCACATAGCTGCAAGGGAGGCAGGAAGATGGAGTGTCTCGCTGCGTGGCCATTCGTCACTAAAATGCATTAGGGGAGCGTGGCTCCTGGGGCCCAATGACTGTCTCTGCTACGGCGGGAGCGGTGTAGGCTCAGGAGAGGAAAGTGTGGGGACAGCAAATATGTGGCCACCGTAAGCTCTCAGCTTCAAAGAGACTCTCATGGGACAGCCCAGTGAGGCCTCCATGGACTCAGCACCCAGGGTCTGCTGTCTGTCCTCACGCTGTCTGTACACGTGATCCAGGCCACACGCTCCCAGGTTTTCTCCCAACATCTGAACCCGGCAGATGTAGAAGGGACCTTAGAGATGCCCCCTCGTTCGATGAAAAGAAGGCTGGGTCCGGGGTGGGGGAAACTCTTGCTCAGTGATACAAAGCAGGTCAGAGTCAGGGGCGGCACCGACCCGATTCTCCTCCCCCGGCCCATGGCCTTCCTGCTGCACCGCACGCTCTCTCTGCGTGATGCATCAGACCTGCTCCTGGCTGGACACACCAGGTGGCTCCCTACCAGAGCTGGCCACTCAGTCACTGACATACTTTAAATGGGAATGAAGCCGGCTCGTAGCACACAGTCAAAAAGACGGGTAAGTGAGAGAGGCGCCTGAAGGACAGCCATCCCGGGAAGGGGTTCTCCAGCCTCTTTCATTCACATATCCCTCAGGTGCCTTTTGGTGGCAGGTGCAGAAAGTCCACTCAAACTTGCTCACATGGTTCAGGGGGGTTTGCTGGCTGTGTCCTCCCCAGTTCCGTATTTTTAGGGTAGGTCACTTTCAACGCCCCACTCTGGTACCAATTTCTACATCACCCGAGGTGTCTCGCTGACGAGCAACAGCAACAAGCTCTGAGTGACCTGAGACTCTGGGCCTTCTCCTGGGACGATGCTGGGTGGCTCAGAGGCTTGAAGGAAGGGCGGCAACACTGCGTCTGGAACCTGGATTTCTGAGGATGTCGGCACCAAGAGGGTCTGTCGCCTGGTGCTTCTGTTTCTGTCCGCCCCCATCTGGTACCAGAAAAAGATGGCGAGAGGCGGGGGAGATACACCTGGCAGACAAAGGCATCGCTGTCACACCTTCGGTCTCCCCCCGATGCACACTGGCGACGTCCGCGTTTGTTTAATGGATTGGTTATGGCTTTATTCTCAACTTTTAACGAAGAGGTATGTGTGTAGACCTTACGGCCGTCGCTCTTCTAAGGGGAGGCAGTACGTATAGTCGTTAGAACATCCTGGCTACGCTTATTAACCACACAACCCGGGGCAGTTGCTTAACTTCGCTGAGACTCAGCTTCTTCATCTTTAAAATGGGGATAAAAATTCCTCATTGTGGAGATAAGGAAAGAGATGATGCATGAGAGGGTCTTGGAGTGGAATGAGCATTTAATACACAGTGGCCCCGTCCATCGTAATAACGTCGCTTCCTCTCTGCTCTCTCAGGCTTCTCCCAGAAGCGATCCCAGGACAAGGAAATGGGTCGGAGGTGGGACAGTGGAGGCCCGAAGGGAAGGCGTCGGGCAGGGCGCAGGGACCCAGGCAGGGGTGGGCTACCGAGCAAGGGTGTTACATCGAGCAAGAGGGTGATTTGGGCTCATTCCCATGGGGAATGGAGACCTGGGAGTCACCCTCAGCAGTGCATGGGCCGGGAGCGAGGGGCCGGGGCAGTGATTCTCCCATGCAGTGGACATTGGTTGAGGTCCCTGGTCCCCTGAGGTCAGCCTGCCAACATGAGACGCAGGTGCTGGCCATTGAGAGGAAAAGCACACTGGGGTCAGGTCAAGGGGTCCCAGGGGATGTGGTGGACACTGTGCCCCGCCCCCCTGACCTCCAGTGGCTTTTTCATAGCCACACAAGAGACGTGAAGTTCGAGAGGCCCCTCTGGGTTGGCCCTTTCCCGTCCTGGCTCCAGAGCCTCCTCCTGGGGCTGGCAGTTGGCAAGGCGCTTCCGAACAGGAGAATCCGTGAGCTCAGTGAAATGCTGGCAGGTGTTTGTTGGCAATCCCAGTGTGCGGGGGCGGGGCTTCGAACACGAAGGCCTTCTGCACGGTGGCATCTCACCAGCAGACCCCGGCTGAGCCAGGCTCACCTGCGCTCAGGCTCATGCATATAAATAAATAAATATATATATATGAGCCTGAGCTCAGGTGGCATTGCTGCTGCTCACAGTCTGAAAGGTTGAGAGGCTGGGATTTCATAGCTGGCAAAAGGCTCACCTGCTCAGGTGTTCCCCCGGGGGACTTCCTGAGCACCGGCCGGGCCCCTGCTCAGGGGAAGACCTCACGCCTCACGAGTTCACAGACGACTCCAGTTCCTGCTCAGCGTTGGAGGAGACAGGCAGAGCGAGTGTGCTGGGTGATGAGGAAAAGAGGCCGCCTCCCACCTGGAGAGCAGGGAAGGCCACAGGGGTGGGGGGTGGGAGGCTCCGCTTCTCTCTCGTTCCCACGGAAGGCAGAAGGTCTGGGCGAAGGAGGACCTTGTCTTCCCACCAGCAGCAAGACTAGCTCTGGGAGGAGGCTCCCCGGGGCGGCTCCAGTCTCGGCATTCCTGGGCCGACCCCCACGGCTGTACGCGGCCTTGACGAACTCCACTTGTGATTCTGCTGTTCTGTCATGAAGGCGTCATGCAGTCACACAGATTACGCACCGCACGACACCAAGAGTTGTGTAGCCTCAGCTTGAGGGACCCACCTTGCAGCCCACGAGACGGCGTGTGCCAGCAGCCACATGCAAAGGCTCGGCTGGCGGCCGGTGGGCAGTCCCGTCTCGGCTGCTGTGTGGAGAAGCTCCATCCTTCTCCCTGAGCCCCTTCCATCATCCAGCAAGTGGGGATGGTAATGATCGTCCCTTGTCCCCAGAGGTTGCAAGGCACGTGTGCGCTAGCGAACCGTGCACCGCGGTTCACGCGGGGCCTGGCGGGGGGCCCTTCAGCACAGTGTGGCTTCTCACACTTCTGCTTCCTGCCTGGACTCGAGGGCGGGCATGGCCCCTGTCTGACTCACGCCTGCCTCCCCTGTCCCCAGCCCAGTCCTGGCACATTGGAGGGACTCGGCACCCCTTTGCCAAGGGCCCGGGGAATAATGCTGATGGTGGCAAGGGTGTTTGTGGAGCGCTGGGGCAGCAGGCACCAGCCTGGCACCCTCTTGCTCCCTTTTGGGGAGAGCCTGGTCTGCGTCACCCCCTCCTCCCCACTTCCTGCCTCCATGCACATCTTCTCTGGGATGAGTTTACCCAAGCAGAGGGTGCAACCGGTGGCCACAGGCCGGGTTCCGGCAGGGACACGTGTTTCGTTTGGCCCGCACCATGACTTAAAGCTTTAAATCAGTTGCCAACATTTTAAAATTGGAGATTTCGCCTAGACACCTAGATTTCCAGCTACTCCTGAAAAATCGAAAGATCTCACAACTCCGGGCCCTCGAGCGGTCGCTGGTATCCAGCCGCACTGTCCCTTTAGGCTGGGCGTTTGGGGCTACCTGGCCCGAGCCCCTCCGTTTGGTTTCTTGCCTCTCTGCTGGTGACCTGTGACCTCTGGTTCTAGGGACCTTGCGGACAGTCCGGGTGACCTTTCAAGTCTCGTCTGGCAAATGATGGCCGTACCGGGGCCTCGGTCTCTGTGACGAGTGGCCTCACCGGAGCATCCACAGAGTGCTCTTCAGATGTGCCCGCCACTGTGCCAGCGCTCACGGCCAAGCCTCCCCTGTCACCCTCCCGCCGACTTTCTCTTCCTCCCCTGCCTCTGTCAAGCCTGCGAGGCCGCAGCATTGTTTTGGGACGCAAACATACCGTTGTGAGAACCCCAGATCAAAGGCGGCGTCCCACGGCCTGCCTCTCAATGGTCCCTTTGTGCAGACGGAAGCCTGTGAGGAGCTAGAGCCCAGGCGGAGAGGGAGGGGCCGGAGGAGGGGGCTCAGGACAAAGATACTTGTCACCCTGAGACGCTGATGTTAAAAGAGGCGCCAGGTGGAGGATGGACCCCAGCTCGCTGTCGGAAGATGCAAATGGAGAAGTCTCGTTGTGTGGGGAAGAGAACACTGGTCCCCGTGGTCTCAGAGGGCCCGCCCGCCCCTGCTGGGGGTGGGCGTGACGCGGGTGAAGGCCGCGTGGAGCCATAGGGTGGCGGTGACCTCCCCTTGGGCACAGACACAGGAAGAAACAAAAATGACATAGATGGGGAGCTTGAAGAAGGGCAGAGACGTCAGATGGCCCGTTGGCTCCGCCGTTTCTGTCTGCAGCAAACGTTTCTAAAGCCCCTACTCCGTGCCAGGCACCGTGTGGTGCGGGTGGGCATGGAGGTGACCAGCTCGGGGTCCGGGTGGGTGGGGTGCTCTGCCGTAACCGCCCCGTCGGCGTCAGCGGCATCGGCCACGTCCTGCGGCCGGACTGGACGCAGAAGTGTTGGGCACACGCCGTCTCGTTGGTCTTCAGGGCCGGCCCGAACAAAGGAGCGCTTTGAGAGTCCAGATGCTGAGCCGGGAATCCTGCCCGCTCCGGGGGTGGGGAGCAGGTATGAGGAGGATTTACTGAGAAGGGGGTTCTCTGGGAGAGGAACCCATGAGGACGCAACGGAGGTCAAGAGGTGGCGTGGAGGTTCAGAGACGGGCAGGCACGAGCTTCACAGGGCCCAGGCCCCAGCCCCTCGCCTCTTCTGTTCTGTGCTACCCTCCCCCTCCCGCTCCCCCCCACCCAGGATCTCAGCCAACGCCTGGCTTTACATTCCTTCTACCTGCTCATGACACCAGGTGCGCCTCTCCCGCCCGCTGCTTGCTTCTGAACTCCAGGCTCACAGATCCACCTGCCCACTTGATCTCGCTGCTCCCATAGTCAACAGGCCTCTCACACTAAAGTGTGCAAACGGAGGTCCTGCCCCTCCCTGCGCCACCGCAGGCTTCTCCGGCCCCTCCTGCCAGGGACTTAGGCCAAAGATGTTGGCATTTCCTTAACTACCCCTGCCACACCCCCGCCCCGCCCCCGCATATTAGCTAATCTCGTGGCCTCTAACCTCCAGACACATTCAGCATCGGACGCCTCACCTCCTCCCCTGCCGTCATCCTGGTCTGAGCTGCTGCCATCACCTCCTCATCCACCTCCTTGCTCCTGCCTGGTCTCCGGCCACTGCCCCCTAATCCACACTCCGTTCTCAAGACAGCAGCCCAGTCAGTCCAGGTCACCATTCTCCTCTGGTGGCCCCGTCCCCCTCAGGTAGGGCTGAAGCCCTAGCCAGCGAGGCGCGTGACCAAGGCGTGTCACCTTCCAACCTCATCACCTCCTCCTGGAAAGCCCTCTCTCTCCCTCTGCTTCAGAGCCATTGGCCTCCTTGTTCCCCAAATATTCATACGTGTCCCCCCTGCAGGGCCTTTGTACTTGCTGTTCCCTCTGCCCGGACCCTCTTTCCCCTGCCATCCTTACGGCTCCCTTCTTCATTTTTAAGTCTTTGCCCAAAGGCTGCTCTCCCTGAGCCCTCTACCTGAAATCGCCACCCCTCCCCTGATATTTCTTTTCCGTTTGGTATCTTCCCCCGCAGACACACCGTGTATCTCACTGCCTTCCTCCCATCTCTTTAAGAGACAAAGGTAACATGAGAGCCTGATGTAAATCAGGCCCTCGACAAATCTTTGCTGAGTGACTTAATTAATAAAAGAAACTCCTTTAGTTTTTGGGTCCCTCCTCCCTCAGTCTGTCCCTCCTTCTCCTCCCCAATATTGTTACTTACTCTATACAGAGGCGAGTTGTATAACCCTAGTAGCTGCTACAAAGCCTACTTCCTAGAGCCTCCAAGTGTTGTCTACAGACGAGCAGAATCGACCTCACCTGGGAGCTTGCTAGCAACGCCGATTCTCAGGTCCCAACCCAGACTGCATGTCAACAAGCTCCCAGGGGAGTCACATGCACGGTAAATTCCAAGCAGCTCTCATCTAGGCCATTTGACCCCAGGCCAGGAAAGGGGCACCAAAGGTCTCTCAGAGACCCAGGGTCAAAACATACAGGCAAAACCAACGAGGTTAAGAGCTGGGAACAGGCAGTGTCAGGGATCAGGGACCAAGACGGTCCATCTGTCTGTGTGTCTCTCTCCACCTGCTTTAGTGGCTCTGCTCTCTTACCACTCCTGTTATTCCTGCTTCCTTCTGCTAGTTCATCAGCCCACATGGCCCCCCAAGCTGCTGCTCCCGCCCCTGGGGCTATGGAGCCCTCCAGCTTCCCAGACACCAGGGAGTGGATGAACCCCAGGCCCTGGACCTTTTTATTCAAATTCTGCAGAGAGATGCTGATTGCTCAGGCTCATGGGCCAGGCAACCAATCAGCTGTGGCCAAAGAGTGAAGGGTCATGTGGTACCAACAGGGCTGGACTGGGGGTGGGGTGGGAGGAGGAGGAGGAGGAGGAAGCTAAGCTAGAAGGGAAGGCAGGTGAGGCAGGCAAACTGGCGCCAGCTTTGCTGCAGGGGCTGCTTTACCTCTGGCCTCTCGCTAGGGTGTTAAGAAGCCACGGGCCCATGTGAAGAAGCCTCGTGCGTAGAAAGTGTCCCATTGCTCAGAGGCCTGGAGGTGCACGAACACATTAAATGCCCACCATAGACTCGTGTGGGTGTGGTCCTGCAGGGAGCCTTCCCCTGCTGGCTCTGTCCCCACTGAGCTGTCCCTCTTGTTGTCCTCTTGGCCCAGGTCCCTGGATTTGGTTACTTGGAACCTCACAGGGGAAGGAAGCCACTAGTCCGGCATTTTCCAAAGTGTATTCCATGAACACATGTCTTCACTTGAACCTCCCCAAAGGGGTTCCCTAGTCCGGTGAGTTAAAGAAAAGTCTCCTCTTGGAGAATCACAAAGCCCAGCTGCCCACTGAAGGTTCTGACAAGTCCTGCAGGAAGAGGACCTTGTCTCCCTCCCGCCAGCTGCCCGAGGCTTCCTAGGGCGTCCTTTCTGTCACACAACAACACTGGCGTTCAGTGCACCCGTTTTGGGAACTGCCGATTGGCCCGGCCCTTCCTTCTGTTTTATAGATGGGGAGTCCGAGTGTGGTAATTAGGTGTAGGTTGACTGCATGCTAACTGGAAAATGAAGGCTTAGAAAGATCGGGCTTCCTGTCTCCTTTTTTGTAAAAGGAATCTGGAAGCAGGGAGACCGGGCCTGTGGCTGGAAGGGTGAGCTGGGAGAAGGGCGGAGGGGCCGGGACTGGAGGAGAGCCGGGGCACGAGGGGGCCGGGGCAGCATTCTCCCGGTCCAGCGTCCCCTGGGAAGCCTGTGAACCTGCCAGAACACCTTCAACCTGGGAGGAGATGGCAGCAGAAACACTCGGTTCAGTTCAGCCAACATTTAGGCTCGAGTAGCTGTTTTGGGGGCCTCTTTCCTCATGCCTGAATAGAGTGGCTGGGGGACTTCGCCCCTTGCTCCCGGGGAAGCTCAGCCTCCTGCACCTCATCCCCTGGGGCCTGGTATCCCTCCCGGCTGCCTCCGGCTCCGGTCTTTTTCCCCTGACGAATATCTGCATTCAAGACTGCGTGTGGCCTGTCGCCCTGCGGAGGGGCTGTGTTGGGCCATCTTTCTGATTCTCTCATTCTGTCCTGTACCACTAACCCAGAGATGTGGTTAGGATTTTGCTGAGGTTTGGAGTAACGGAGGGTGATTCCATCATAGAGCTGAGCAGGTGACAACTGCCAGTCACACGTTAGTAATCATCGCCTTGAAAATTCACTGCCAACCCCCCCCCAACCACTTCACTGCATGTGCCCCTTCTGCAGCCCTTATTTATTGCTCTTCTCCTACTCTGTTTCCCTGGAGACTCTTTCCTTCTCTTTCTGGATTGCCATCTCCAAAATCCCTATGACTTTCTCATGCACGACAATTTAACTCTCCCCTCCTCACCCAGGCCGGGTTTCCAGGCCACTGAGCAACGCCCACATTCACCGGGGGAATGAAGCAGCTCCAGGAGCCTGGGAGGGACCCACAGACTTGGACACTAGTTTTTTTTTTTTTGGTAGCCAGATCACGTTCTTGGTGGCCCTCTCACTTTCTGGCTGACCACAACACACCCTAGGGCAGAGGTGGGGAGGGGCGGGTTCCTCTCATTCCCTACAGAGCACCTCCTATGGGCAGTGCTAGGTAACTGCATCTAGAGATGCAAGCCCACCGCCCCAGGAGCCCAGACTCTAGGAGCAAATTTAGCTCCAGCATTAGAAAATAAGGGGTGCCAAGTGGAGAAAGAGGGGAGGGGAGCGTGGCTATTTAGAGTTGTCAGAGATCTTCAGGTTGGGAGGTCAAGGAGGACTTCCTCTAGGAGGCGGCATTTGAAGGGGGGCCAGATCAGGTGTCTCAAGCAGGGGATCAGCATGGGGGTGGCCGACCAGGGTGAGCTATTTTTTTCCCCCAAACCTCCTAGCTCCTCTTCTGACAGATTTCACCTAAACCAGGCTTGCTAAATCTCAAGCCCCATGAAACCCATTTCTGTTATAATCTCTCTCTCTTATCTCTTCCTTGCCTTCCTTTCCCATTCTCCTCCCCCAAAGGATGGGAAATCTTCAAAGAAAAAGATGTGTCACTGTAAGTATACAGCCCAAGAAATGGGCCAGATAAATTATTAAAACACATGAAAAGACAGTGAGTCGTGGCGCAGGAAGCTGACAGAGACCAAATAGCCATCTCAGGTGGATGGTGGGCTGGTGGCCTCCAGGGAGCCCCTCGTCACAGCCCTGGACAGGCTAAGGTTTCAGCACAAGGCCCACCTCTCTGGTTTCTTGCCCCAGGGCCAGGTTGTTTTTGGGGGGGGGGGTAGGGCGTCTCGCTTCCAACAGCAGCAAGTCCCAGGCGCCTAATGGGCTGGCAAGGGCCAGGCTGAAGGTGGAGGGGAGCCATTGTGTCTGGGCTGGACGTTTGGGATTTACTTCCCCCAAGACTCAAACTGGTAACTGCCGAGTTTCAGTTGTTGCTTTTATCTTTTTCTTTTTTTTTTTTTTGAACTGTAAAAAGAAATTCCCAAGGGGTTGGGGTGGGGAGGGATACTTTTTTCTCATGAAAGAAGAAAGCCATGACCGGTTTCAGGAAGTAACCAACTTTCTGAGCACTGTGAGAAAGAACGCCAGGAGTTCTGCTTTGATTGACATGTACCCTGGCACCGGTGGAGGGTGGGGGGGGAGAGACAAACAGCATCCCTAACCAATGCCGCTTCCTCTGGAGGGGCCTGCAGGAAGGCCCCCACTCTGCTGCAGGCGCCGGAACCCCATCTTTGCTTTTTCCTTTTCCTATAGCTCAGGGGTTCACGCCACTGACATTTTGGGCTGGACAGTTCCTTGTTTTGAGGGGCTGTCCTGTGCCCTGTAGAATGTTTAGCGGTAACCCTGGCCTCTTCTTGCTAGGTGCCTTTGGATACTGCCACATGTCCCCGGGGCTGGGTGGGGGAGCTGCTGCTATGGCTGGTGTCCCCTTCTGATTTACCGCGCACCACGTGTTGTTTCTTCCAGCAGAGTGTAAGCTGAGAGTGGATATCATCTATTTTATTCACTGGTGTATCTTATGTGCCGAAAATAGTACTTGTCACACAGCTGGCATTGAATTTGTATTTCTAGATTGCGGATGCTCTAGAAACAAGTGGAAGGTGAAGTTCGGTCTGTGTTAGGACGTGATGTAGTGAAAACAGCATGTGCGATGGTATTGACAGGCCTGGGTTTGGATCCCAACCACGTCACTGGCTGCTGTGTGACCTTGGCCAAGTGACTTCCCTCTCTGAGCCTGGTAGAGTCTCTCCTTTGTAGAACAAATACAAGCGTGCATCAGAGCCTGGTTGCCAGGGTTCTGCATGACTTAGACAGTGGCTGGCATATAGTAGGTACTAGCTAAGGGATTGCAATATGAAGTGGGCAATAATGATATTCTGGCGGGTCCCAGCACTCCTCAGATGAGGTCACCCTGGTAACAGCATTGATGTGTCTGCTTATAAGATCAGCCTTTATTTCTACCAAAAAGGCTGTGTGTAAAACGAAGTTTGGAGGCTGGAAGTAAGACACTGTTGGATGAAGACATTTGTGACTCTGGAGGGCCATGGAGCTCCCAGTGTCCTTTTGAGACATGTAAATGATCCAGACATGTAAATAGCCCCATGTGGCTATTGGTCACTTGCAATGTGGCTAGTCTAGGTGGGATGGACTACAAGCATAAAATATACACCGGATTTCAAACAGTGCAAAAACAAAGAATGTAAGATATCTCATTAAATGTTGAAATTATAATATTTTTGATATATTGGATTAAATAAAAATACGTTATTGAAATTAATTTAATCTTTTAAACTTTTAAAGCATGTGGCTGCTAGAAAATTTAGAAGTACGTTCGTGGCTCACATTATCTAAGGAGTCGGCAGAAAGGGCAGAACTGAGGCTCCATTTGACAGATCTTAAAACCGAGGCTCTCACAGGGAATTCGGTCCCAGAGCAAAGCTGCCGTCCTCGCTCCCAGCGCTGGTTTCCTTTTCTTCCCACATCAAGGATGTTACCAGTTACCAGGATGAGCTTACCAACAGGCCCACGATGTCCCCAGCAAAGCAGGCGTGCTCTCCCAGAACCACAAAGGTGGGGTGGAACCCCTTGATGTTGCCCTCCCTTCTGCAGAGACCTCCCCAGACAAAACAAACAAGCCCTTGGGTCTGCGAACTTGCAGCAGGGAGCGGAAGCCGAGGAAGATCAAAGACCCAGCGGTTACCCCCTTCCGGGCGGCGTAGCTGGCAGCGCGCCCTGTCCCCAGGCGGGCACTTGCAGGCCCCCTGGCGAAGGGATCCGAGCTACCGACTAGCAACTCGAGGCTTTCAGACACTTGTCACCACCAAAAGTGAGCTGGGTCCACAACTGGCTCGAGGCGCGGTGGGGGCTCCTCCTGGACCCCCAAATCAAAACCTAGAGGGCGGAGGGGGTGGACGTGAGGCGAGTCATAAGCTGACACTTTCTGCAAAGGCAGGTCGTGCGAAGACTGGGAAGGGGCAACAGAGCAGGCGCGCAGCAGGCGCTAGCGCCGGAGCAGCGTCCTCTCCCGACCTCAGTTTCATCACCTGTAAATTGGGGCCACCGAGTCCTGCCCAGCCGGGTTCAAGGGGAACTATAAGCGGAGGGAAGGCATAGCGCTGTTCGCGAGCGGAGCGGTTGTCCTCGAGAGCGCAGGACCCAAGAGGGTGTCTGTCCCAATACGCCTGCTGGCGAGAGCCCCCAATCCGGGTCCCCCAGGCCCCTGCCCCAGGTCGGGGGACGGAAACCGCAGCCTGGAGGGGGGCGCTGTGTCCCGCCCTGCAGCGCCGCGCCGGCCGCGCCCCGCCCCCCGCCCGCCGGCCCCGCCCCCGCCCGCCCCCTCGACGGCCCGCCTCGCCTTTGATGCGCCGCGGCCCGCCAATGGGCGCGCGGGGCGGCGCGGGCCGCGGCGGCTGGCTGGGCGCTCGGCGCGCCCGGGCGTCAGTCGGGCCGCGGCGACGGCGGCAGGAGCGCGTCCCGGCGCCGCCTCGGGCTCCGCTCCGCTCGGGGACTGCTCCGGGAGGAGGAGAGCCAGGCGAGGCTCGGCGAGCCGCAGGGCCCCGCGGGCCGGGCGCATGGCTTAGGGACGCCCCGCCCGCGCGCCCCCAGCATGGGGAAACTTCACTCCAAGCCGGGTCAGTGTCCCCGCCCGCGCGCCGGCCCCGGGGGCTCCGCCGCCCTCGGCCCCGCGGTCGCTAACTCTCTGCCTCTCCTTTCTTTTCGGCTCCCGCCGCCGCCGCGCGCGCCGTGCCTGCAGCCGCCGTGTGCAAGCGCAGGGAGAGCCCGGAAGGTAGGGGCGCGCGGGGCGCGGGCCGGGGGGACGGATGGAACGGCCTAGCCACTCCCACCCCCAGCCCTGGCCACTGGTCCCACAAACCCGCTCCCGGAGCTGCCTTCGCACCCCCACCCCGTCCCACCGACCCCTCCCCGCGGTCCTCTGCCTCCCCTTCCGAGCCTCAGCCCCTCCTCTCGCGGTCCCCGCCCTCCGCGCTCAAGGCGCCCCCTCTTCAGACTCCCCAGCCCCTTCCCCCAAGGTTCCGTCCCCTCTCTTCCTGGCCCCCAGCCTCCTCTCTCGATATCGTGGATATCGTGGCTCCTGCGCCCGCTGCGTCCCTGCTCCTCACCCCCCCCCCCGTCCTCCTGCGCTCACCCCGTGTCCCCTGCACCCGTCTTCAGACCCTCGCCCCTTTGCTCGGCAGTCCTGGCCTCCGGGGCTCGCTCTTCCCACCCCCAGGCCCTTCCTGCGTGGGTACCGCTCCCCTTCGCGTTCCCCTCTGCGTCCCTGTTCTTGGGGCTTCGCCGCGTCCCCTTCTCCCCACGGCCTGCGTCCCTGTCGGATTGGGCCCCGGCTCTCGACCCCCTCTCGGCCGCCGCGCCCCCTCTTTCCCTCCTCTCTCCGGTAACTTTCGGCCTGGCACCACGCTCAGGGGCTGGCGGTGTCCCCGCCCCAGGTGACAGCTTCGCCGTGAGTGCTGCGTGGGCTCGGAAAGGCATCGACGAGTGGATGGGGCGGCAGCGCTGCCCCGGCGGCGGCTCCGGACCCCGACAGCTGAGGGCGGCCGGCAACGTCGGCAGAGGAACCCGGGTACGACCCCAGACGCCCCTCGACCAATCTCGGAGACGGGTCTCCATTCCCCCCACCCCAACTTTTAGCGCCCTCTGGGCACAGCTTCTAAGTCCAGAAATCCCTTCTCAGTTGCTCCTGCCTCGCCATCGTGACCCTGTTACCCCCACGCGCTGAGGAATGTGAGGTGACACAGGTGGCAGTCTCCTGTCTGGGTCGGGGCAGAGGGCCTCTAGCGCTAAGGGTCCGAGGCGAGGAGGTGCGGCAGGTCCAGTCTATGGGGACGCTGGTCTGTGCTGAGGAGTGTGGGGGCCTGCCCTGACCACCTTGTTTTGGTGGCCAGCGTTCGAAGGTGGGGTTAGAGCTGGGGCTAGGGAGAGAGGGGTGACATGGAGGGGTGTCTGGGTGGAGGGCAGGACTGTGCTGGTCTTTGAATGTGTTCCAGGCGTCTGTGGCATTCATCAGTACCGTTAGTCTGGGAACCCCGGTAGAGCAGGCTGTGTCTGGGTGGCAGAGTTTCGGGGGGTCCTGAGACCTGGTAGATCCCCTAGCTTGGCCCACAAGGGGAGAGAGTGCCTCATTCTGCTGTTGGCCGGGCCCACCCCTGAGTCTTCACCCAGCGGGTCCCCGAGGTTGGAGTCGTTCCTAGGGGAGCAGTCGATGTGACAGGCGAGAGTGAGTCCAGCCCCAGCTCCTGGCCTGGGACTGGCGTTCACAGACGTCCTCTGAGCTCCGGAGTTCTGCACGGGCTTTCAGATGGTCTGCGTGGAACTCAAGCAAGCCCAGGATCAAAGGATGAATCAACTTTTTGATGTGACATTTAATTTTTTTTTTTTTTAACTTAGAGGGGAACAGACTGAGTCTCAGGTCTGGTTGGTTCTTTGGTCTTGTCCATGAGCTGGGAGGGGCCAGTGGGTCTTGTAGATGTGTGTGCGCGTGCGTGTGTACGTGTGTGCGCGCGCGAGAGGACCCGGGCCGGGGGCAGCTCCGTGGCAGGGGCCAGCGCGGGGAGGTGAGGCTGTGGATAAAGCCGACTCTTGTGCGTGTGTGAAGTAGCCCCGGCCTCTGGGAGAGGCTCCATGGCCTCTGCTTAGCTGGGCTTTCTCTCTCTCCTGTACTCCCCGTCGTCTCTTGACTGACTTGGAACTGGAGCTGCTGTCCCCTCGGACAGGTCAGGACTGGGGGGTAGGGGGCACGGCAGTTAGCGCCCTTGAGAAACCTCCAAACATCCCTGTCGCCTTCCCTCACCGTTTCTGGTTTTTGATCTACTTAGTTATTTAGAGCCCAGTGAAAATGACCCGATTTAGCCATATGAACAAAATAAATGCATTTGTGGCTCAAGACGGAGGCCAAGTAAGTGGATTTCCATTAATCAAGTTTTGAGTTCTTTCAGCCTGTTTATTTTTACAAAGTATTCCTGCAGAATGCCTTTTTTTTTTTTTTTTGCAGCGCCCCCCCCTCCACCCGCTCTTTTTTTCCTTCTCAAAACTGCCAGGCAGCTTGCTCCGTGCTTCAGGGAAAAGTCAGACTACAGCGAGGGCTTACTTCAACTGACTTTTATCTTCAAAGCCGGAACAAATGTTACCCGCATGTTTTTGGTGGGTCTCCTTGGCCTCCAGTCCTGGAGGATGGGAGGGAGGAGGAAGGAAGGAGAGAAAAACAAAAGTCTGTCGTTTTTAATTAAATAGTAGTGTTCCCAGCAAGAGGAATGTGAGCCAGTAAAAGTTGCCATGGGGGGAAATCAGGGAGGGGGGGGGGGGCCCCGGCTTAAGTCGGTGGCTTTGGTGAAGTCACTCACGGAATTCTGTTGCCTGGATTCTTCCCCAGCCGAGGACAGCACAGGACGGTGCTCGCCCCCTCCCTTCCTCACCCCCTGTCTCAGAGAAAGCGCCGAGGGGCCATTCATGTTTGTTCAAAGCACTTTTGAAGCTGTGAGACACAGAGCCATCAGCGTGATGTGTTGGGTGGTGGCGGGTGGGCCCTGCCATCCAAGATATTCAGGGGAGGGAACCCCGCTTTCCCGAGAGTTGTGTTTGGTGACTGGGACCCGGATGCCTGGGAGTCTGGTCTGCAGAGGTGAGAGTGGCAAGTGCCCCCTGGGAGAGGTCAGGTGAGCCCAAGGTGGGGGCCTGCAGGGCGATTTCAGGTGGTACCTGGAGGAGTATTTTTAATCGTAATAGTTAAGTTTTTCTTTCACTGGAAGAAAAATAACTGGGACATCAAACCCACGCTTTCATGGCTGTTACTGCTTAGGATAAAGCTAAGCGAAAGAGATCATCTAAAGTTGATTCCGAGCAAAATAGTTAAGTGCAAGTCAATCATTAAGGTCAGAATGGTGACTGGGGAACAGAATGCCCGATGCTTGGGAAACACCGAGATCCTGAACAGGGCTGTGGTGGGCACCCCTCTGTCTAGTCTGATTCCCAGGGTCCCCAGCAGTGCGGAAGGGGGGCCGAGGCTCTCCGTTATATCATCAGGATGTGCGAGGTGTGGGCTCCCCAGCCTGCTGGGCTCCAAGGGCTGGCAGCCGTCCCCCACAGCCCCAGGCCTGCCATGTGCATGGCCTCCGTCTCTCCCCCTTCACTGGCTTGTCACCAGAGGGGCTGGGGACACACTAGTGACTCTCCGACCCAGCATTGTCATTATTGCGATGATAGCTGTTATTCATTAAGGGCCCGCGGGTGTCAAGCACTTTGCTTACATTATCTTACTGCTCTTCGTAACTCTGTAAAGTCGCCAGCCAGCTGGTGGGGACTCTGTCTTCCTTTCTGGAGCAGTTCCTAGGACCACGGAAGCCACGTGTGGCGAAGCCCTGTGCCCGAGGGTGTGCACGGCCCGGAGGGTGCCACACTTACTACTTCCCAGAGAGCTGGCAGCCTACCAGCTGAGAGTGCTTCGGGGTGAGGCAGGTTTTGGGGACCCTCGTCTTCCTTAGTGAGGTATAGGAATCGCTAGATAAATGTTCAGGTTGGGTTCAAGTCACGTGCAAGGTCCTGGGGTGTCAGAGGGTGACCTCGCTGCCACTAACCTAAGTCTGTCCTGCTGAATGCAAAAATAAATGAGGTCAGCTCTGTCGCGAGAGCTCGTCACCTTGTATAAGCCGTTTTACCTTTGTGTACCTTAATTAGCTCATCTGAGAAATGGGTGTGATGCCTTTCTCTTCCCTGGCAGGGTTATGGCAGGTAACTCTTCAAAACAAGTAGAATCAGGGAGAACACTGCTGGGAGGTTTGCGGAGGCACTGGTGGCGGAGGGGCTCGGGTCCCAGATTCTGAAACCAGAGGCTCCCCCTGCCCTGTCCACCATCGACTCCCTTGGAGGGACACAGGCTGAGGCCGGGGCTTCTGCCCTTTTGTGGGTTCATGGTGAACTCCAATGGACTATGAGCTCAGGGGAGAAAAATAACAAGGGATGGGAGGCATACAACTGCTACGCAAGAGGAATGGAGCGACGCGATCGATATGCCAGACAACAGGGTGCCCGACCGTCACAATAAGCACCTCATCTCAAGGAGGTGAAGGAGGGCAGTGAGGGCAGCAACAGGCAGTTTCCAAAGAGGACATATGGGCGAAATCAGAAAGCTCACCAGACGGACGGAATGATGGGCATAGGGGTATCGATCGGACGGCACTTGGAGAAGCAGGACCTGGGCGCTGCGTGCACGCTCGTGCGGCGTGTGCACGTGTGCACGCACGCGTGTGTACAGCCGGGTTCGAGCCAGCCGCCCCCCACCCGCCGACGTGGCCCTTTTGTTCTTTTATAGCAAGGCTGCCTGAGGAGAGCCGGGTGCAGGCGAGCCTGCCTCTGGATCAAAGGTGGCTGCCAGGCGGCTAGGTAATTTGATGAGGGGACGCCTCGTGCAGTTTGATATTTGGGGAGGCCTGGGAGGGCGCAGGCCCTGTTGCAGCCCTCGGGCACGCACGGGGCTGGGGGACGAGGTCGGAGGCTGGCCTGGCTGCTGCCCGAACGCCGGATTCCCGGGGAATTACTGTTGAATGATACCAATTGGCACAATTAAAAGGCCCCATGTCTTCACCATATGGAAAGTGTTAGGCCCCCTTACGTGGTTCCAAAGCTATGTGTCGGGAGGTGGACTTGACATTTGAAGTAAAGCATAAATTAAATATTTGGTGTTTCAGAATTAAAAGATGTTTTGCTTTGAGGCTGGTGGAGCCATTTGGGTCCCCTCTGCCCACGGCACCCAGGCCGGTGTCACAGCCCCACCTGGGAGCTTTCTTTCCCCCCTGGGGAATAGGGAAGAGACAGGGGGAGCTTGGGCCAAGTGCCAGGCGGGACTCCTGGTTTCCGGCTGGTGTGCGTCCCTTGGGGCGGGATGGGCGGGCGCGGCCGTCATGTGCTGAGCGCTGTAGAGCCTCTGTGGCCGCGTGGTGTCTGGCGGAGGCTTCGAGGAGTGTCACGTCCCGCCTGTGGAACTTTTCTGCTTTGGGAAGGAGGCTGGTTCCTTGACTTAGGCCATGCGTGTGTTTTAGCCTCTTGAACTCGGGAGCGGCCTCTCCAAGTTCCCGTTTGCACAAACTGTCAAAAAAAAAAAAAAAAAAAAAAAACGCCAGGAGAAGGAAACGGCCACAGCATATTTGTCCCACGTCCAAGAACCCGGGAGAGGTGTCACCCCCTCCCAGCGGGGACGTCAGAAGTGAGGAGAGAAGGCAGGCGATGGGTGGACAGAGAGCGCTCTTCCTTGTAGCAGGGAGCTCAGGCCCCACGCTCAGAGGCCACACTGTCCCCCTGCGGGCTGAAAGCAGCAGGTCTGGACCGTCCGCAATGAGGGAATCACTCTCCCAGGAATGCATCTTCCCTGAGGAGGGCCCAGGACACGTAGTGGGCACGCGTGATGTAGTCGCTCAATGACGGAGTGTGAGGAGGGCCCAGGACACGTAGTGGGCACTCGTGATGTAGTCGCTCAATGACGGAGTGAAGGAACGAATCGAGGAACGAAGAGGAAATAGATTGGGTCATCATCCCTGCCTCCTCCCCCAGATCCCGCTCCCCGGCCAGATGGAGCCAGAAGCAGGAATAAATGGGAGAGCGAATTCCGCCTTCTCTTTGAGGTGCTCCGATGGTAATTGTGATCAGTCATGATCGTTATTCATGATCGATTCCCTGACTGTGCCAGACACTGAGGATACAGTGGCCAATAAAAGGGACGTGGGCCCTGTCCCCTTGCACCTCCCAGTCTGCGAAGGACAAGCACGTCATCCAGCACCAGGACCGACAGCGACGCCGAGGAGGAGCTGCGTGAGGCGGCATTTAAGCGGAGACAGACCGTGAGGAAAGGCGTGGGGCGAGCCGCCTGAGGCCCGCGCTCACTCTTGTCCAGTGGAGGGTGGGCGCTGGGGGGCTTGGGCCGTGGAGAAGGGGCTGCAGGCCTGGGGAGCCCCGCACAGTCGCGGCTCTTGGCACGTGGAGCCACCCGTCCCCCTCGACGGCTGTGGGGTGGGGCTGCGTGGCAGTGCCGTCCCAGCCACCAGCACTGATCCATGAGGAGTGGCATGTCCTCGGGGGCGTGCCTTCCCCAGCTGTTTGGGTGGCTCGGTGGCCCCCGCTGCCAGGTGGGGGAGGAGGGCGAGCTGTAGGGCCAGAAGCCCAGCCATGGTGGGGTGCGGGGGTCCGAGGGGTGGGATTGGCTGCTCAAGGACTGAGGAGGCATCCCAAGGGCCAGGGGACAAGAGTTAGGGACAAGCCAGAGAGCCCTTCTGCCCCAAACTGCTGTGAGCCTGTGCGAGGTTAGAGGGTCCCCTGCTCGGTTCACCCAATGCGTCTGGGAAGAGGGGTGCAAAGTGACCGCTTGTCGAGGAACTGGGGCAGCGGTCACCGCGATCTGCTGGGCCGGTGTCGGGTACCCCGCCATCCTCCTGCTTCGGGGCTGCTTGTGGCCTCGCTCGCGGCTGTGGGCTCACAGCGAGCTTTGGTTTAGAAACTTTTGGAATTTTTAGGTCGCTTGCCGGATTCCAAAGCAGGCAGTTCCGGCTGCCTCCCCGGCTTCCCTCTCTCTCTCTCCTCTCTCTCTTTTTTTTCACTCACACATGTTCTTTTTGCGGCTCTTGTCTCTCACAGACATTCTTTCTCTTCCTCACGCTCTCCCTCTCTCCCTCGCTTCCCCTCTCCTCCCCCCTCTCCCCGAGGAAGGAAAAAATTCAGACTCTTACAAACAAAATATCTGCCATTCCATCTGAGGGAGAACTGAGGCAGGAGCCCAGAATATCCTGGAAGAAGTGCCAGAGAGAGCCGAGGGCCTGGGTTGTTTAATCTGGAAGGCGGTGTTTGATGTCACTGTGGCCCGTGTGTCCTGGGAAGCTGCCTGCTTCTTTCTGGCTGGCTTCAGACTCTCTGCATGAAGAAGGGCCGGTTCCTTCAGGGGCTGGAGGAGAAGCCCGCTCACTCCGCAGAGGGCAGGCCTGGTGACGTGGCCGCCCCTGCCAAGCCCAGGTGGGGCGGAGAACCTTTTCCAAACAAGCGTTTCCAGGGACATAAGTAATTCTTTGATGACTTCCCAGGAAGGCAGGGGGGCTGTTTGCCCATGTGGGCACCAGCCACGGGCCTTCGCGAAGTCCCTCCGCTGAGTCATCCTCAGCGGAGCTCCCGCCAGGGGCTGTGCCCACAGGGTGAGGCCTGGGTGTGTGTTTGTTTAGAGGCCCCTGGGGAATCGGTCTCCGGCTTCGCTCTCCTTACTGGGTCAGCCACACGCGGCTGTGGCCTGTGTGTGTGGCCTTGTGTGTGGCTGACGCCTCCCAGAGGGACCCCAGTGGTGTGGCATCGGCCGAAGGGTCCCTCCCTTCATCGGGCCCCTGGGGTTTCCGGCTAAGACGTGGGATAAGAGCGTTTCTTATACTGGAGCAGCTGTCGAAGGAACGCGTTCCGGTCGAGTCATTCGCGCACCTGTGCCGGAAATGCCGAGTCCCTCCGTCGGCCCAGGTGTGCGTTTGCTCCATCATCGAGCGTGGTTCTTGTTTGCATGGAGCTTACACTCTAGTAGGGAGCATTAAAAAAAAACAAATTTTTTTCACAACTGAGTTGTGACATGCGCCTCAAGGGAGGAGGAGCGGTGTGCTTGGAGAGCGTTTAGTGGGGGTCAGGCCTAATCTGGGTGGCTGTTTGTTCCACACATACTGGGCTCGGGATGTATGTCGTCGAAGCTGTAAGCAACGGGTGGTATTCCGTGCTCGCAGGACTTCGCCTTTCGTAGAACGCAACTGCCATCTTGGCTTTCCTCACTTTTCTTCCCTTATTGCATTGGTGGGACTCCTGCACTCTTTACGTGACTGTGTGTGATGCTTGTTGTTTACCCAGTCAGGAAAGCTTCTCCAACTCCTGTTCGCGAAGATTTTTGAAGCCAGGAACAATTACTGAATTTTATCGAATGCTGTCTGGGTGTCGATGGAGCGGATCCTCCTTTGCCGGTGTGTAATCTAAGGTATGATTTGTATGCGTGATTCACATTACTAGGTTTCCTATGCTTGGGGGTTTTTTTTTGCACTCCTAAAGTAAACCCTGCTTTGTCATGACGATGGCAGTTGTAAAATGCTGCAGTGTTTGATTCGCTAGTGTTTCACTGGGGGGGTGTGTGTGTTGGATTGGCTCACAGTTTGGAAGGTGGGCCTGCATTGAACAGTGATAGGGTGATGCCAAGGGCGTGTTAGAAGACCTCCTGGGGGCTCTGAGCCAGGCCGAGTAGCAGGCGGGCACGATCCTGTGGTTGTCGGGTCAGAGCTGGTCAGAGGAGCTGCACTTCAGCCCAAGGTGAATTGGGGAGGGGTGCGGGGAGCAAGGCCAGGGGCCGGGGTGTGTGACAGCAGTGCAGGGTTCGCTAGGTGGGCCAGCAGCATGCAGTGGAATGGGCAGGTTATTTACGACACTGATTGAAGTTCGTTGGCTGCAGAGGGGTCACGGGTGGGCCCGGGGCCTTTCTCAGCCACGTTATGGAGCTTGGTGGTTGTCCAGAGGGGAGACAAGTGCGCGAGGGGCCAGCAGGGCAGGGGTGAGCCCCGTGATCTGGGGGAGCTCTCACGCAGGGTAGGAAGGAATGTGGGGATGGGCTCGGTTGTAAAAATACCTTGGAGAATGCGAGCGACTGTGTTCTATGGGCTTGGCGAGAGGTTCAGAAAGGTTTGCCTTGGTCCAGGCACAGCGCTTAGTTCTGGGGGGTCATCTAGGGGACCCCGGAGCAGGCCACAGGCAGGAGAAGGACCAGGAGAAGGAGACTAAGCGCAAGGCGGTGTGGGGTGGTGGTTAGAGCGAGGGCCCTGGAGCCTGATGTCGCGGGTTGAGTCCTGGCCACACCGTTTTGTAGTCATGGGTGTCGTGCCCAAGCTCTGTGCCAGCCAGGGGTCTGGCGGGAAGCAAATGCACCCCGGAAAGTTTAAGTGAAACTTGCCTCTGGAGGTGTGGGCAGATGTCAAGGGAACTCCACGGGGTGCCGAGGCACCCAGGGGCTGGCCGGCCGGTCCCTGGCAACAGCGGGAAGCTGCCACCACCCCCAGGGCAGAAGCAGGTGCAGCAGTAGTGAGGGGCTGGGAGGAAGCGACCCCACCGCCTACCCCGAGGCCTCCCATTGGCTGACTTAAGAAGCCAGGGGCCAGGAAGCTCCACGGGGGTCAGCTTGCTGGGGCACAGAGCAGCACAGAGAAGGGGGGTCGCCCGGGGGTGGGCGCGGAATAGCATAGTCCCTTCCGTGCCTCCGTTTCCTTATCTGTAAAGCAAGGAGGGTAAGAGCACCCACTTTACGGGTGGTGTGAGGACGCAGGTTGTAAGGCGGCTGTAACCGCCTGGCACACGGAGGTGCTCGGTACACGCAGCTGTGAAAGTCACACAACCGTGTTGCGGCCGGGGCTGCCGAGGTTTGGGGAGGACTTTTTGAAGGAGGTGGCGCCAGAGGGTGCTACGACTAGGCCCTGGGATCAGGACCTGCGGAGGCCAGAGGAGTCACGTTAATGAATGCAGCAGCCTGGGCGGGAGGCCCCGGAGGGTGCTGGGACGCCCTGGGGAGCCCATGCTCTGTCTCGAGGGGGCAGCACCACTCAGCCCCAGCCAGCCTGGGCAAGGTGGGAGTGCGGGTCTGGGGATGCCACAGCTTCTGGTCACTCGGAGAACCCAGCCACCTGAATTTTTATGTGAAATCTTTCTAATCTAAGTGAACAAACATACACACTATCATCAACCAAAGAAAATGTTTTCTAAACACTTCAAGCGGTCCTAGACAACTAGATGTGGCCCGTGGTACCCTGGCTTGTGACGGTTTGGGTGGGGTGTATGTTAGTGATCACAGTACATACAGGTGAGTGTTAAAGCTGCCTAATACTGTCCGTGCATCCTTCGCACGTGTTATTTTCCCGCACACAGGTAAGGGGACAGCCTCAGCGAGTTAGGGAGACTGAGCCCAGGCTGCAGCCCAGGCAGGGGCCGGGTGCCAGGAGGTCCAGGACAGTATGTTTCAGTTTGGCGAACGGTGAGGGAGGGCAGGTGGGGTAAGTACAGTAAAGACGGGGTTTGGGCCACTTTGTGCTGAGCCCCAGCACGTGCCCCTAGTAGGCGTCAGAGGTGTGTGTGGTCAGAGCTCTCATCATCGGACTCCCTGCATGCAAGTCCCAGCTGCACCTCTGCCCAGCTGGGTGGCCTTGGGACACGTGGTGGCTCATCTCCGGTCCTCAGTGTCACGTCCGGGGGGCTGGGGACAGTCATAGTTCCTGTCCCCTGGAGTCGGAGAGTGAGATGAGTTCATTTTGACCAATCAGGGGGAACAGAGCGGGGTGTCGTCCCTCCTCCTGGAACTTTCTAGTGTCGCTCGCTCACGATCACCCAGATGTGTGTGAGGACGGCAGCGGGGTGCAGTGAGAGAGAACACGGGGGAGGCTCTGCATGCACTGGGGAGCAGCATTTACGCCGGTGAGACCCAAAGAGTAACTAGCCAGGCGATGCGAGGTCTGGTAAGAGCCTCTCACTCCAGGGCTTGGGGACGTCCGAGGCCCGGAGGCACTTCAGCCCACTTCCGGGTCTGACAGGACCACACTCTGGTCTCTGAGCTGTTAGGGCAGAGAAGTGTGGTCCGGCGGGGGCGGGGGCGGGGGCGGGGGCGGGGGCGTGCCTGGGGTGTTAGTTGCTGTTATATGTCGTAACCCGCTGTGAGCCCCAACTCTTCTTCTGCGATTTCGTTTTCTTACCCATGTCTGTTCAGTCCAGCTTGTCTCCTTTCCGGCCGGGCGGGAGGCTGGGCAGGAGAATCTCTCTGTCACACGAAGTAGTGTCACCCTGCACTTTGGCACTCTACTGGGCTGTCCTGTCCCCTGGCCTTGAGGCCAGAGCTGGGGCCCTGGCGGGCGTGGGCAGAGCATAAAGGTTCATTTAGATTAGCAGGGTGGGCCTGTCCACCCTCGGGCCGCAGGTGGGGGCTGGGGAAGACCACAGCCTCCGAGGATGTTTCTCTAAGTCCAGAATGCCAGGTGGGCTGGCCCCTTGCACAGAAGCTTGGGCCTGTGGCATCTCCCCTGAGTGGGATTGGGGGTGCCGGTTAGGGGTGCCACTCCATGCCTGGCGTCCAGAGGGAGCCTTGTTAGGGGGCAGGTTGACCTTGACTCCGTCGCTGGACCCTTCTTCCCGCCGTGATCTAGGTGGACTTCAAAGGCGTGAGGTTACGGAAGGAAACTACTGTGGGTCAGGCACAGACCTGCCTTTTCAGGTGTCTCTTCCTCCCCTAGGAAAACACAGGGCTCCGCACCTTGGTCAGTCCCGGGCACGTGCCTCCTTCCTCGGTGTTCTGTGGCTCTCAGGTGCCCCCTGTGGGCGGAGCCTGGGCCGAACCGTGGTGGCGCACTGAGTGTCTGCCGTGGGCCAGGCACGGTCCCTGCCGCTCAGCTCCATAGTGAGGCAGGTGCTGCTCCCCTCCCGTTTACTGACGGGGAGCTGGGCATTTGAAGAAGGCCACCTCCTTGCCCAGAGTCGCCTGGCTTTGACATGGAACCTTGCCCCAGCCAGTTCCAAACTCCCGTCGGTCTGATTTGAGAGCCCACTTACATTAGTAAAGAAGACTTTTTTTTAAACTGTGTATGATAACCCCATTCCTTACTCATGAAATCAATGTAATGATCAGCATTAAAGAAAAATGAAATAGAAAAGAATAAAAATTTGAAAGAACATCACATATAGTGAGAGCAAAGATTGCTTCGTGTAACTTTCTGTTTAGTTTAGAGGTGTATTTGTAGACGTGAAGGTCCGTGTCTATAGCTAACTAATTAGATTGATCTAGACCTACCTATGTCTACGCACGCACCTCTACCCAAACCCGTGTGTACAAGGGCCCATTATGAAACATGATCCTTCCTGAGGGTCACGATCAAAGTGGAGGAAGACACCGGTGTTTGGTCACTGGTGTGGACTCCGAACATGAGTGCCTGGTTTCCAGGCCTACCTCTGCTTCTCACTAGCAGTGTGACCTGGGGCAAGGTCCCTCACCTCTCTGGGCCAAAGTTTTCTTGCTTCGCTGCGGGGCCTTGGGTCTGTGAACTTCTTGGTCGGAACAAACTCTCCAGGATGGCCGTGGGGGCTTTCTTGCCCACCACTCCCTTTGCTTGGGGCACGAAGAGCATGAGGGTCCTTTGTGGGTCCCCATGTCCTCCCTCGCCTGAGAGACGGCCCTCTGAGCATGAAGGGCAGCAGGGAGGAAGGCGGAGGGGGGGACAGACGGGGCGCCGTGCTGAGAATCCTGAGCCTGGGTGGGGGAGGGCGGTGGCTTAGCGGGCCGGTATCTATTGTCACCTCTCCTGGCCTTTGCCTCCTCCTCTAAGAATGGAGTGAAGAAAAGGAGGGTTGTTCAGGTGATGTTCTGCTGTGTAACAAATGACTCCGAAACTTAGTGACCGAATCATTTTGCCATGTGCTTAAGGTCGTGCAGTTCGCATAGGGCTGTGCAGGAGCCACTTGTCTGTGGCTCCGGGTTGCACAGTCGGGGTGGCTCACACAGCTCGGGGCCACTGCGACCGCTCCCCTCGGCTTACACATCGGAGGCCTCGGTTGTCTCCCAGGTGGGCTCAGCACATGGCTGGCTTGGGCTTCCTCCGAGGGCGGCGGCCTCAGGGGTATCAGGCTTCTTAGCTGGTGGCCGGCTTCCTTCAGTGTGCAAACGTGGAACCTGCTGGGCCTTCTTAAGGTTGGGGCCTGGGATTGACAATGCCACAGTCTCTCAGCGAAAGCGCGTCATGGGTCCGGCCTAGGTTCAGGGGGAAGGACCACATGGAGGCAGAGTCACAGGGAGGGGTGGTGCTTTGGGGGCCGTAGATGTGTCTACCAGAGAGGATGCGATCTCCTGGGGAGAAGGTGCTCAGAGGCTGAGTGAGAAAACAGACCGAGGGGTGTTTGCTGGATTTTGGATCCCAGTGGTCACGGTCGGGTTGGGCGGGAGCTGTGCTGATGGAGTGACATCAGAGGCGAGGCTGGCGTGGCCCACGAGGGGCCCAGGAACACGTGAGCAGAAGCACAAGCTGGCCAGAGCATCGGGGCTGTGTCACTTGGAAGAGAGAAAACTTCGTAGCAGCTCACGCGTCCGTCACTGGGGACAGGCGCATGAACAGTGGTGTGGCCACTTCCTGGCAGCCGCTCACGTCGGGGTGACCGCTGCTCGCCGCCGGGAAGGGGGCCTGGAAATACTGTTGAATGAACAAAGCAAGAGCAACGGGGTCCTGCTTTTCTGCATGAAACAAAAGTCCTTTCAGGCCTCCGCATCTACATATTCGCAGGTGCACAGAGAAGGCTCTGGAAGGGTCCCCTGTCAGAGGCTGGCTCCCTGGGGAGGGGGGTGTCCCCCTTCGCATAGCCCATGTCCCACTGACTTCTTTTCCAATGAGCATGTGCTACCTCTGTATTTTTCGGAAAGCCGATGCAGTTTACAAGAGAATGAGCAATGAGGACGGAGCCGGTGTGGGTGGCTCCGCGGGACACGGGGCAGGCGGCAGGCGGCGGGCCTGCGAGCCTGGGAAGGGCTCGGACTGGCCGGAGGACCCCTGTGTCCGAACCTCTGCGTCCTGTTTAGGATGCAGAGACCTTGAGTCCTGTCCCGAGCCCTCTGGATCCGAGCCTCTGCACTGCCGACGTCTGCGGTGGTGGGACCCTGGGACCCCGTGGGGGTGGGGGGCGCAGGACGGGTAGTGGGGAGGGCAGAGGGGGGCGGCACTCCCCATCCGGGGATCAAGCGCGTGGCCCTGTGCGGAAGCCGGCACCGTTCCCTACTGGTTCCTGACTCTGACGAGCTCTCAGGCAAGGGCTCCGTGTCCTTCTGTGCCCTTCCCAGGGCTGTGGGTCCTTAAACCTGCAGGTGGCTTTAGGACTTTACTGACAGTTACCGCCACCTGGCCTCTCTTGCAGGGGCTGCCAGCCCCTCCTCTTACGGCTGGGAGGAAGGTGATGGTCGAAGGGCCTCCAGGCCAGTGCTGTCCAGGACCTTCTGTCCTGAGGGAAGTACTCTGTGTTGCTGGCCCGCACAGGAGCCGTTAGCCACCTGTGGCTACTGAGCCCTCGGGACGTGCCTGCTGTGATGGAGGAACTGAATTTTGAATCTATTTTATTCAAATCCATTTAAATGTAAGTTTAAATGGCCACGTGAGACTAGTGGCTGCTGCTGCTCGGACCACACAGCCCTGAACCGAGGGAGGACAGCCAGCCCGGCAGGGCAGCGAGGAGGCTGGCCCCGTCCCGCCCGTCCAAGGAGGAGTCCAAGGAGGCCTTCGCAGCAGGTGGTGGTCCCCAGGAAGCACTGCTGAAACGCTCCCAGGGGGCTCTCCGGACCCCGCTCCCTGGAGGCATGGCTTCGCTCAGGCTTGGAGCGGGCGGCCCCACCAGCCATTGCCGCGGTCCGTGATAGCAAGGGTCATGGGGTCCCTTCTAGGTGGCCGGCTTGAGGCCACTTCTCCTGGTGTCATAAATCGGGGCCTTCTGAACCTCGGAGGTCCTGCTGCAAAACTGCTCTGGGGATCCTGGGCGAGGCTCCGGTCCGGGGCGCTGCAAGGCAAGGCCTGCTGGGACCGGGGTGGGCAGCGCTGAGTGGGGACAGCTTTTTTCCCAGTACCAAGAGCCAGTATCTACCCGGAGTTCTGTGGTTTGCAGAGCCGCCCTCCCAGTGATCTGTCGGGCATTCGATATTTGCAGAAACCTGGCCAGGTCAGCATTCGTTCCTGGGGAAACTGAGGCCAGACCGCGCAGTCCGTGGGACAGCTTGTGTGTGGCCCCCACGACATCCTCGGTGCCTTTTGCACTGCGTGGCATGTGGCGTTTGCCAGGTGAGTGGGTCTCAGCGGGGCCTCAGAGCGGACAGGTGTTGGGGTCCTGGTTCTCCAGAAGCTCCCCTCTTTCACAGTGGTCCTTCGAGGCGCCTCTCGCCGTGCCCCGTGTCGGTCGGTGCACCTCGTCCTCCCACAGCCTCCTCGGCCCACAAGACAGGGAAGCGGTGGTGTCTATAAGTCATTCGAAAAATTCCATTAAGATGGGGAACCATAAAAAAGCGATAGAGGCCTTAAACATCTTAAGCCGCGTGTGTAATCTGGTGGTGCGCCTGGCTTTTTTAACCGAACAGCATCCCCGGAAATCATTTCACATCCTCGCATGCAGCCTAATCGCCCTTCACGGCTCCCAAGCCTTCCCTCGTAAGGATGGACCGCGATTTATTACGCTGACCCCGTCATCGGGCATCTGGCTTGTCCGTGGGCGTGTGTCCGTGGTCCGGGGCAGAGGGTTCGCTAAAGAAAAACCACCTGTGAGAAGTCTGTGGACAGAACCGACATCTGTGCATGGTCTGGCCCCCGGAGTAAGACTCACTGGCCACAGCTCTGGTCCGCAGCCGGCGAGCGTGGGTGGGGACTGGGCAGCCCAGCAATTAGCTCACCATCTCGGGAGAACCAGTCTCATGATTGAATCTTGGAAGGGCCTGGGCAGTTTGCCGCCTCCTCCATGTAGCCCGCATGGGTTACAGCCTTCCTTTCCAGCTCCTGGCCTCTCCCTGCTGCTCACAGATCTATGAGGGTAGGTAACAAGACCCTCTGGGGAACCCGCTGGATCTGATGATGGTGCCCCTCTCTTCACATAAACGCTCTTACACCTTTAACTCCAATGTCACCTGTAACCTTGAGGTTGAAAACCCTGCCTTGAGTTGTATGGCTGTGTTTAAACTTTCTTTTCTTAACTTTTTTCCCTTTGTGGGTCTTCCCCTAATTCCAGGGGGCAGAGAGCTTTGAACCTGGGCTTCCGATCTGGGTTTACACTGGACCATGTTAATGCCGGGCCTTAGTTCCCCCAGCTGTGAGGTGAGGAGAGGCCCACCCGCCTCTGGGTGTCATTTCGAGGATTAAACGCAGCCATGCACAGGGCGACGGAAGGCTCAGCCTGCCACGAGCCCTCAGTGACAGACTTCGCAGCTTCCGGAGCTGCCCATAGCCTGGAGACCCCCTGCGTTCCTCTGGGCCCAGGTCAGCCCCTGGGAGGCGCTTGGATGCTGTTGGCTGCGTGGAGAGAGAGCAGCTTTGTTCGCTTGGGGGCTGCCTTGTGATGATTCTCCACTTCTGGGTAGGGAAGCTGTGCTGGGAGGTTTCGGGGGGCTTACCCAGGTGTCTCAGGTGAGTGCGGGTTCGTCGCGAGTGCCTTTCATTCTGATCGTAGGACACCCCCTGCCTATTTTACAAGCTGTGCCTCCTGCCTAGCCGAGGACAGGCCACAGGTGACAGCCCACCTGTGTGTGATAGTCGCTCGACGGAGCTCTCCAGCCTCAGCGGAGTCCTTTCCGGCCTCTGAGCCCCAGCCAGGGGCTGCCCTGCCCGCCCAGCTGGACACCAGGTCCAGGGGGTGGGTATTGTTATGTAGAAGTTCAAACTGGCACTTTGCTCTGAGAGTAGTTAAGGCACAAAGTCCCCGCGGTCGGCAGCAAATCAATCATAGCGTTGAGGAGGCAGTGTCTGGGCAGACATGACTTCATGAGCTTGTCGTAAAGTCTGCCCCTGCCATGCTTCACTCTCCAAGATTTTCGACTCTCAGAAAAGGCAGCACAGATAGAGTTACCAAGCTTTACAGAAATGTTTTTACTGGGCAGAAGATTGCTTTATGGCGAGAGCCAGTTATTTCAGGAGACGAGCAAAGAGCCCTTTATTCTCACGTTCTGTGGGAGGAAAATGTTATGCTAGGAAGCCCGCTCCTTGGACGGGCCTTTTGAAAGGCCAGGCCCCGTTTCTGGAATTGGGAGTGGGTGACATGTGGTGGCGCAGGGATCGGGGGGGGGGCGGGTAGGCCCGAGCATGGATCCCCCGTCCCTTAACCCTCCCTGGGGATTCGGGGCTTGTTTTTTTGCAGGCCGAGGAAGTCTAAGGTTGCAGAGCAGGGAAGGGAGGTGGTCAGAGCCGGGTTCGTCCTGGGGAGGCGAGGCGGAGAGAGGAACAAACTGGGGGTGCTGCCCCTCCCCCGTGTTGTGAGCCCCCAACTGGAGAGACAGCAGGCCCGGGGTCCGAGCTGGCTCTGCCATTTACCGGCTTTGGGCCTCTGGGCCCTCGCACCTCTGGGCCTGTGTTCCACACGTGAGCGGGAGACGACACAGGTACCCGCCACGTGGGCTCGTCGTCAGCATTGAATGAGGCTGTCCATGTCGGGCGTGTGCGTGTTGCCTCCGTCCGTGACGTCCACGGTGCCTGCTGGAGGCGGGGACGCGGCCTTCCTGCCTCCACGAGCCGGGCCCACTCATCCCGCCGCTCCCGTCACGGGCGCCTGCGGCGGGCGCCTCTCCCGAGTCCCGAGTGGAGACTTGGGTCTGATGGTACAGCGAGGGGAGGGCAACACGGGCCCCCCGGGCTAGCGGGGAGGCTTCGGGCCTCATTCCTTAAGCTGCAGCGAGTACCTCGGTTCATGGAGGGGACGTTTCTCCACTGCAGACTCCGGAAACGGGATCGGCTTGGTCGCACTCCAGGAGGGTGGGTTTGACCTTTGTGGATTAAGGTTTTGTTTTCCCCCGCCCTCCCGCGATGTGGAAGGATGCCTGCCAGAGATGTGTTTGTGTCTGGAGCAGCCCGAGTGCCTGATAAGGACCCCGCATCCTTGTTCCCTTCTTGTGTCTGACCATAATCCCTTTTAAGTCGGGCGGTTCGAGAGAGGGCTGATTTATTTTGTTCTCTTCCTCACCTCCCTCTCATTATTTAGAATGCGAGGGAGAGTTTATCTTGTTCTCCAGGAGATCTATCATTTCAGCTCTGGCATGGCATCCAAGTTTACAGAATGGAGTCTGGTGCCCAGAGCCTTCGGGTAAATATTTCGGGAAGTTGGATTCCGCTGGCATGGCCCCTGGCCTGGGCCGTGGGTACTTTTCCATGATTAGGTGACTGGACTGGGTCCCTTCTCATGCAACGCCCTGCACATGGGCTATATGCTGAGGCATCTTAGCACCCACAGTTCCCCCCTCTGAGGGCCCCCTCGGGCTGTGTCTTCTGCCGGGTTCCATGCACTGCTTCTTCACCCTTTGCAAAGGGACCCCTGTCCCTTCTTCGTCCTCCGAGAAGCCTTGCTTCCTTCCTTCTCCTACAGCCTCCATTGTTCATTCACCATCCCCGCCCCCAGGTCCTCCCCCCAAGCCTGCCCCTGTCATCCCTAAAACCCTTCGCATCCTTTGCTGACGCCTCCTGTGTCCTGCTGTGGGGTGGCTGAGTCAGGTGAGCTCTGGGCAAGATCCGTGTTCTCTCAAGCCTCCATTTCCTCATCACCAAATATGGGAAGGAAATAATAGAATCCCCCTTCCAGGGGCAAAGAGAGTGGGTAGGAAGCCTCAGAGCCTGAAGCGCCCTAGGCTTTGGTGAATATTTCACTCCCCAGCCCACCTGAGATTATAAGCTGTTTGAGGGCAGAGGCCGGCTCTTATCTGCCTTTGTGTCTTCTTGAGGGCACGGCGTCTTGCCCGTGGTAGGTAGGCCCTGAGAACGCGTTAAGTGGAATCCACTGGTTAGGGCTGGTGGTGACTCTCCGACGAGCTCCTTGAGTGGCGAAAGTCTTTTGAGCTTGATTTTCAAGGCTTCAGGGCAGAGAAACACGATGGGTGTAGCCCACAGGGGCCACTGTCCCCTGAGGCAGCCCCACGGGTCTCACGGGGCTGCCACGCGTGTTTGGAGTGTGGCCAGGCTGGAGTGTGGAGCAGCTTTCCAAGGCTTAGTCTGAAAACATTGATGACAAAATGCGTCATTAATAACTTTTATGGTGATTCCATATAATGATAACATCTCAAATGGCGATATTTTAGGTAGATTGGCTCAAGTCATGGTATTAACACTGAGTTTACTTTTTTTTATTTTTTTAACATGGCTGCTAGAAAAATTAGAAGGACACGTGTGGCTTGCGTTGTCTTCTTGTTGGGCAGCACTGGTCTGGAGCCTTGCTGTTCTCCGTGGTGATGGTACCAGCCCCAGGGAGGCAAAAATTGGTTCTAGGGGGCAAAAAAACATCTCTCTTCTTAGGTATAAAGCACAGGTGTACATATAGGTCTATCTGGATAGACGCACAGTGTATGTGTGGTATTAAGATTTCAGGGTGGGCTGTGGAGAACTCTCTATGGGGTGGGGGTGGATAATGGAAAGTGGGAGATGCTGGCTTCGCCATTAATTAGCTGTGTGACCGTGGGCGAGTTCCTTCCGCGATCCGGGCCTCTGTTTCCTCACCTGTCAGTGGGAGTGGAAACGGGGCCCGCCCTGCAGAGCCGTCGTGCTGATTAAGCAAGGGTGCCCGTGGAACGCTTCGCTCGGTACCTGGCGCACCCGACACACGGCAAGCAGGCCACCGATGGGGCGCTGAGCGCGGTTATCCATATTGATAGGCAGTCAACATCAGTGTCATTAATATTCGGCCTCCGGAGGCCGAGCAGAACGTGCAGAGTAACCCGCGTCTGTTAGCCTCGGTTTTTCCACCTGGAGGAGGTATTGCTGGCCGGGCCGTGGCAGGTACAGCGCTGTGTGCAGAGCGCGGGGTGGCTGGAGGGTGTGCGAGGGGCGTGTGCCCCCCACTGCCAGCCACAGCGCGGCACCAGGACTGGGGGGGCGGGGGTTCTGCACTGAGGGCTGGTGGCGGTGGCCTCCCCGGACTCCTGGCCGGGCCTGAGGGCCTGGCCGGGCTGTGTGGGCTTCTTTCGGAGCTGGGGGGCGCTGCCCACTGACTCCCCGGCACAGACAATTGAATTAAAGGTGCCTTTCGAGGCCTTGGAGATGGTCAGTGACCTGGGCCCTGGTCTGGGGACCGCAGACCTCAGCCTTCCAATAGTGAACCCAAGTTCCCTCGTCTGAGGTCACGGTTTTAGAGACGCAGATGCCGAGACTTGTCTCCTGCGGAAGGAGGTGACGGAGAGAGGCCGGTCAGCGGCCCCACAGCCTGCTGGCCCCTGGGGACATGCACGGGGTGGCTCTGGCGCTTGGGTGGGGCTTGGGAGTTTCAGGTGGCCTGGAGACCTGGGTCTCCCCCCCTTGGTCCTCGTGGTCCTCTTGATGTCACTCCCACACCGAAGCCACCTGTCCGAATCTCCCCTCTTCATCGTTCCGTGGAACCCCGAAGGCCTGCTGACCGCCCTCCGGGCCCCTGGTCCTCGGGTCAGAGCCTGGAGCTGACCCCTCCCCCGCCCCGGCTGAAGAGCCAGCAGAGGGACAGCTGCGGTCAGTTCTCCGACGGTGCGCATCCCGCGTTTGTCCGCCACTCACCGCTGCCACCACCATGTCGCACTCGGGGGAGCCCAGCAGCCTCCGAGGGGCCGTCTCTGTCTCCGCCGGGCTGCTCTTCAGTGCAAATGGGACGCTACAGACTCGCGCTCCTACGGACATCCCTGCCGTGACGTCCCGTGACCTTTAGAGGGTGTGCCGAGTCCTTCCCGTAGTCTGTGAGCCAGAGCACGATTCTCCCCCTTCCCGGCCCCCCGCTTCCCCCGCCCCCCACCTCCACCGCTGTCCCAGCCACTCAGGTCCTCAGGTCCTTCCCCAAACACACCCACCGCATCCCCGCCCCAGGGCCTTTGCACGTGCTCTGCCCGCCGCCTGCGATGCTCTCCCCAGGGCCCTGTGCCTGGTCCTCCCCGGCTCGTCCTCACCACCCCAGAGCAGCCTTCCCCGGGTCCCCCTCGGAACCAGTGCCCTTCCTCTTCCTCGCTGTTCTTCCTGCTCCCCCCACGCCCTCGGGGTGCTCACCACCGGTGGCCCTTAGTGACTTCCTCGTGTGGCGGTTGGGTGGCCGGCTCACCTCCCACAGAAACACCAGATGCCCCGTGGTGTCGGGCAGTGCCTGCTCCTGACCCCCGGAGCCCCGCGGCCCAGCCGTGTGTGGCGCGTCGTGGGCGTCCACGAGTCCGCACGGCATGAACTCGCTTTGCCATACGCTTTGGACACGTCCTGTCCGCGCTCTTGTCTGTAAACGGGGGCCGGGTAGTAGGACTCGGTCACTTCCGAGTGGCTTCCGTCTTGGAATTTGTAAGGAATTAAACCAGCGCCTTTTCTTCGACCCTATGTGTTAACTGGAGGTGGCCGGAAGGCTGGGTGTCCCCGGATCACGTGCCCTTCCTTTGTGCTTTAGTTGGACAGGGCCTCAGGGGGTCTGCTGTGGGATCCTGGGAAACTGACACACCCTCTGCACCCCAGCTAGCCCATCCTTAATGTGGGTGCTCAGCGGCCTTACAGTCCCTCTTGGCCAGTTTAGGTACAGCATGGCATTGGGGCTTGAGAGTGCCTGCGGTGGGCGGGGCTGGATCCCCCGGTCTCGGCCGAGCCCAGAGAGTGCCGAGGAAGGGGTGCTGGCCCCCCCGTGCAGAGGGGAGGAGAGTGGGCTCCGGAACAGCATGAGTTTAAGTGACCGGCCGGCTACCCACCAAATATGTGACTTCGGCAACTTTCCTGAACTTCCGAGGTCTCAGTCTCCGCATCTGTAAAACGGGCCACGGTTGAACCTCCCCGTTGGGATTAGTGTATGAATCCAGTAAGAACTCGCATGTGAACCCCTGTGGCCCGGTGTAGACGAGTGCTCAGTATGCTCTTGTTACGACCGATCATTATTTCCTGCAAGATTGCTGCTTGTGAGAGACGAGGAGAGAGAAGGTCTTCGCTATTTCCTGCCCCTGGAAACCCCCTACCCTTAAATACCATGGTCGCCCCATCCCTCCTCTGTCCCCCCTGCACCCCGTATGGTCACCAAGTAATTCATTCGTTTCTCCAGTTGGAAGGTTGCTATGGAAACCTCCTTCTGCTGAAATTGCCCTCTGGGTGAGTGGCTGTGCCTGGTGACCCTCCTCAGACCTGGGGCTGTGGTCAAGGGGTCAGGGGGAGGGGAGGCTCAGGTTAGAGGCCGGGGATGCCCCCCCTTCCCTGCAACCCCTTGAGCTGCCCTGCAGAGCCACCAAGTGTTTTTTTAGGGGGGGTCAGATCAGAATTTGGCTTGGTCTCTGCCCCACGGGACCTCCCCTAATGACTGTCATTTGGCTCAGGGCTGGGAGAGGGTCCCCTTTGGAATCTGAGACCCTTGGATGCGTGGCTTTTTGGGGGATTAACGCTCGCCCTGAACACGGCCTCGGAGGCTTCTCCATGTTTTCTGGGCATCTGTTCCCAAGACCGCATCTTGTGCATCGGAGTAACCTGGGAAAGTTAAGCAGATAAATAGCCTCTGGGTCGAAGCCCGGGCGATTCTGACTCAGTGGGTGTCTGAGATGAGACCCCTTATGGAAATGGGTCAGCCACAGGGACTGAGGGGGAGGGGCGGTGACCCAAAGAGTATGGGGGCGTCTTTAACACAGATGAGGGAGGGGCGCCTGGCCGCACGGACGGCTGCTGTCGGCTACCTAGATCTGAGGTACGGCCAGGAGTCTCTTTTTAACACACACGTGCATGTGCGTATATGCACACGTGTGCATGTATGACATGTGTGTATGTGTACATACATGAACGTCCCTAGATTTTATTTGTGCTTTACCAACAGCGTTCGCAGTGAACATCCTCACTCCCGTTTTACAGGTGGTAAAACCGAGGCTCCGAGTGACAAGGTCCCTACTTCCAGGCCACACGGGCATCGAGTGATGGAACTTGACTTTAGATCCTAACTCGGGACGGCCTGTGCCCCTTCTGCCTCGCCACCGCCTCCCTTGGGACTCCGTTTTTCTGCCCGTCCTTTGGGCATGCCACACTTGCCTTGACCACCTCCCGGGTGGACGGCGCTTGCCAAGTGGAGCCGGGGGCTGGAGCCGGGCGTGTGAGTCACCCCTCCCGACGGGGGGTGAGCTCCTTGAAGTCAGGGCTCGGGGCCGAGCTGTCCTGGGAGGGCCTGTTTGTTTTGGTTGACATTTCTGAGGGCTGCTGGGCCTCACTGGTGCTCTGGCTGAGCAGACACAGCCGTCTTCCCCCAGGGACTAAATGTAGGGTTCCTCGGATCCCGGCTGGCCTCATCCCGGTCTTGGACAGTCTCCATTTTGTTCCTCCGGCTGCTGGAGGCCGAGGCTCGGCCACAGCCAGATGACTGTCCTGCCTGGTGTCCACTCGCTCGCTCCGGCCTGGACTGATCCTGCGGACGTAATTAGCAGCCGGCCCGCAGGCCTGGCCTCCAGTGGGCGGCCAGGAGCCAGGGGGTCCCCGCCCCACAGGGGCCCCCTGACGGAGGCGCTGGGGTTTGCTTTGGCACTCGGTGAGCAAATGGCTCCCTCTCCCTTTTCTTCTGAGCCCTGTAAAAATAAAAAGTTAAAAGACCCTCAAGTTTGAACAGTAAAACCAAATACATGAAACCAAGCTGTTTCCAGGCGGGGGCCACGGGCTGTGAACAGCCGAGTCTGAGACTTCCTCTCGCCCGGAATTTATGGAAGGCTTGGAAACTTTCCCTTTTCCCTTTAAACATCAGAATTGGCTCGGGGCATCCTTTAAAAGCAGGAGCCTGGTGCCGCTCACAGCTTGATTTAATGCAGCTAGAACACAATAGTAACTTCTGAGCCGTTCTCTTCAGAGACGGCTGGAAAGTTGTTTCATGACTCCAGTAAGTAGGGTTTTTTTTTTTTTCCTTTAGCCAAGAAGTATATTCTAAGATTTATTAGATTCTCCACTGCCCTCCCCCTAGTAACCCAGATTTTTGCTCAAAGTAAAGGAAACTCGCTCAGAACAAGTTCTTTAACTCGGGGCTGGGAGACGCGGGGAGCAGTCCTGGGGTGGGGGTGCCTGGAGGCCTTTGGGTCACCAGCGTCGGCTTCACAGAGCGGAACCTCAGGGCCTGGACTTTGGGGCATCAGCAGGAGGGTATTGTAGTTTGGGGGAGCCGGCTGAGCGGGGGTTGGGCTGTGGGTGAGGAAGCCTTCTCAGCTTTCCTGCAGAGGGAAGGGGGTTTGGCTTCTCGGGGTGAATCAGTCAGCCTGTGTTCCCAGCGATGTTGTGACAGCTCCCCCCCCCCCCCCCGCCAGCGACTCGGATCGTCTCCGCCTCTGCGGTCTGGGGGCTCCTTCCCAGGGCCGCGGGTCGCGCTTGGCCTTTGGGGCTCGGGGGCTCCAGCGCTGGGAAGGAGGTTATGTCCTCTTTCCTTTGTCCCCGGGTTTGGCAGAGGCTCGGCTGGTGACCTGCACCTGTATTGCTGACTCTCTCAGCATAAACAAATAGATATATTTTAAATTAGTCGCCAGCATTTAAAAATTGAACATTTTTTTCTTTCTTCTCCTGTTTGAGGCCGGGTAACCCCAGTTATTGTAGCAAATAAACTCTGATATTACAGTGGCTTAACGCACTAGAATTTTATTTATCACTTATGTGCCAATCTGAAACAGGTATCTTGGTTGGAAGGTGACTCTCACCCACATGGCGATTGAGTGGCCCGGGTTCCTTCCAGCTTGTGGCTCGCTCGTCTTCCAGGGCTTCTGAGTTCTCTGCTTCCAGCCCCCGGTCCCCTGGCCTGTACCTGCTTTGGTAGGTCTTCCCAGCTGGGCTTTTGTCTTTATCTTTGATTTGAGAACAGAGCTCACCACTGGAAGGGACCTTCGTGTTATGACGCCATGACAAGTGTCCTCGGTGGCCTGGCCGCTCTGGGCTCCCCACTGTGCCCGGCTCATAGCTCACCCCTTCCCACGTGTGCCAGGGTGAGCCCAAGTAGAGGAGAGGGCCCAGGGCTTGGGGTGGGGCCTTAGCAAAGTCTCACCTTTGGGGGGGGGTGTCCCTCAAGGCATCTGGCATAAGAGCAGGTAGACGCCCGCACGGAGTCCACGCTCCCCGTGAATGCGGGCGACGGTGCCCAAGAGGCTGCGAACAGTCCAGCCTCAGCTCTGCGTCCCAGGGGCTCTCTCTGGCCAGACAGGTTTGGGGAACAGGTTAACGAGCATTGTCACCCTTTTCCTTTGGGTGAAGATTGCAGAACGGCGGCCCGAATCCAGCCCCCAGGAATATTTTATTTGAAACACTCAGTTAAAAAAAAAAACAATCCAACCAATATTCAAAAAGGGAGACGGCTCACGCTTCTTTTTAAAAATTGAAAGGCTGGTGACACCGGCAATGACGTCTCAGCCTGGCGCGGCCTTCAGACAGGACGCGTGTCCCCAACACTCCGCGGTTACTCGCTCTGTGGCCTTTCGTCATTGCCACCCCGTAGGGTTTCCTGTAGAGACTGGTTTCTTTTAAATAAATACTTCTGTGTCTCCCAAGGAAAACGGATTCTATCAAAGGTGGGGGAAAAGACGGGCCGAGATGGTTCTTTGTTTTAAGAAAAATGGGAGCGAGCACAGGGAGTTGAAAGTTTCTGCAGGCTTTCGTGCAGATCTCACACCAGCCACTCACTTCTTTAAATGACCTAGTTCCTATAGGATAGTAGCTGGTGACATCCGCCTTACGCCGATGTATCGCTTCTCTTAGGACAGTGTCTCCCGAGTATAGACTCCCATGAGGAATGCTGGGGGGAAAGGATTCTATGCTCAGATAAGTTTAGGAAACGATACAACCACCAGTTATACAAGTTTCTTTGCCACAGGACTTCTCAGAGCCTCTCCTGGCCCAAGGTGCACTGGGAGTCTCGCACACGGGGTTTCAGTCTAACTCCGTTGCTTCGGGGTGGTGACCAGTTCCCCAGACTTGTCTGGCCGGGCAGCCTGTTGTCCGCAGAGCTGGAGGATTTAGTGTCCTCACTGCCTTGGGTGTCGTCTCTCGCAGCCGCTCGGCACGTGTGCTGCATTCCTGGCACGTACCTGGGTACCTGGCCTCGTGCTGGATGCGCCAACGGTCTGGCAGAGGTCTTGCCCCCTGCCGGCTCCTCCCTGAGACGTCGAGTGCTCCTTGCCGTGTGGGGCCCCTGCCACGTGCTCAGAAGCTACTGGAGTGAGAGAGCCGGCTGACCAGCCAGTGCCTACTCTTTGTGGTCGGCTTGTGGCTCTGGGTGCTCTGTGGACTTCCGCAGGGCTGGGGACTCGTTTTTCTGCTCCAGGATGATGTTGGCTTATTTTGCGCCCTCCCCCCTCTCACCCCCCCCCCCAGTCACCGTGAGCCTCCAGGGCTCGAGGAGTGGGACCTGGGGAGGGTGGGACCGTGTGGAGGAGATCGCCTGGTTGATGTCCCCCAGCTGTGGGTGCTGCAAGGTGCCTATTTTGCCTGGTAATGCATTTGTCTCTGCTCAGTGTAGCAAGGCAGCCCCTGGACCAGACGCCAGCTTTGGGCTGCCCAGCTCCCTGGGATGTTTTCGAGAAGGTCGGAGAGCATTGCCCGCCCAGGGGTGTCTCAGCTAATTAGTTCATTAGAGCGAATGGGCCTCAGATCGTGAATTTGGAGCTGTCTGCTAATTATGCCTCCAATGGGATTTTAGTTAAACGATTAAGGGCCCTTAAGCCTGGCCTCCCTACAGCCTCCCTTGGGCCTTTGGCTGGAGCCCTGGCCAAGATGAGACTCTTTCCTGTCCTGAGAAAGACCTGTCCCTATCCCCGGGCCTGAGGGAGCCTCGAGCTTGCCGATGGCCATTTCCAGACTGAGATCTTTGCAAAGAACATGGTGGCCTCTCACCTTCCAGGTGCCCCTGCGGATGTGGGCAGGGAAGGAAACAGTGCCGTTCCCTCGTCATTGCACACATTCATTGAGGATGGGACCTTCGTGGCCTCTGGTGACCCAGCAGAAATCCCGCGCTCCAAAGCCTGCTGCCTTTGCAGTGGTATTTGTCCCAGAACTGTTCTGGGTGGAAACACACATTTGCTCAAAGTACACGTTGCAGACCCTTCCCGGGCCTGATTAAGGTGTCAGTGCCTCACCGCCCCGCCTCGGGCATGCTGCCGCTGACTTGGGCATCAGGCTGAGTGGGCTGCCTGGAAGAGGGGAGAGGGGGAGCCGAGTGGCTGCAAGTTCTTCGTCACTCGCCCGTTGAGAGGTAGGCCCTGGAATCTAGGCAGGCCCTGGCATTGCTTTCCCCAGTAGAAGGCTCTGGAAGGAACACCTACGAAGGCTTGGCGGCTTCTGCTTCTGTGCTTTTCAGAGCCCCAAGCGGCCCTACGAGAAGCCCAGCGACCTGGCTGCAGAAAGCACGCGGTGAGGCCACAGCGAGAGGGCGAGGCTTGAGACAGAGGGGAGGGAGCGGAGGCCAGTTAGCCCGGGCCCCCCGGCCATGCCCGCCGAGGTGCCAGACAGGTGCCAGGCACTTCAGGTGCTCCAGCCCAGCCCCGATGACCACAGCCCCAGCCCCCAGCTGCCGGCAGCCACGAGGGAGACTCAGGTGCAACCAGCAAGAGCTGCCGGCCGAGCCAGTCAACCCACAGCGTCATGAGCGGTAATAAAGGGGAACTGTTAAGCCACCAAATTTGGGGGCAGTTTGTTGCATAGGAATAGATAAGCAAAACAGAGGTGTAGCTTAATGTCCTCTGGCCTGGAGGAAAGGCAGTGTGTCCCCTGGCACATGGTAGAGCATTGCCTCATACGTGCAGAAGAGAGCAGGGCCAGAGCAGCAAATGTGCCCACGTACGGGACGCAGTACACAGGCATGACAGGGTGCGAGGGTCATGGTTACGGACGTGGCCCCATCCTCTCATGAGTGTTGCCGAGAGTTCTAGGATTCAAAGCTGATCGAAGTGCCGAAACTCACTGACAGTCCCTCGTGTAAAGCAAACCCGTTGATTTAAATGGGTTTCCCGTGGAAAATAGTGTTGGTATTCACGCCGTTAATAGGTTTTGTTTTGTGTCTGGAGAGAATGGGCAGTAAGTGAGAGAGAGAGTGTGTGTGTGTGTGTGTGTGTGTGTGTGTGTGTGTGTGTATCTACATGTGTATAACTATAACTATGTATATATAAGTTATACGTATAAATTTATACCTGGTTGGCCATTGCTGTGTAGCAAATTGCCCTAAGACTCAGTGACTTAAAACACCCCTTAGCTGTTTGTCACACGTCTCCAGAGGCTGGGCCATGTGATTGATCTGGGCCCCGCCGGCTCACGCTTCTGAGGACGCTGGGCAGGTTGACCGGCAGCTGCCTGGTCTAGAAAAGCAGTGTCCGGGACAAGCTGACCACCCCCCTCCACGTCTGTTTCACAAATGCCAGTGTAGGCATTTCTCATCACGGTGACAGGTGTCCAAGAGAGGAGTAGAAACCCCACGTGACTTATCAAGCGTCTGCTCCAGGCCCGTTGGCCGGAACAAGTCACATGGCTAAGCCCCGAGTCAGAGCGGGGAGGGCACCCGCGACGGGTGTGAACGGAGCCGGGCCGTCGATGCCATTGGCCTGCCCCTGGCGGGCTGAGGGGTCTCTTTCAAGCCCTGGAATCGTCCCTTTCCCAGCGTGGAACTTCCGTCATTAGTCAGCCTGGGTCCCTTTGCTCACCTGTGGAATGGGCAGAATCCTGGGAGGGACGTTGCGAGACGGATGTAGAGCGCGTGGCGCACAGCCTGGCACGGACTGAGCACTCGGGAAACGGGAGCGATCGTGACGATGACCAACCCGCTTCCAGGTGGGCCCAGGTCACAGGCACGGGGTGAGGGGCAGCTACTGGGGCCGGTGGGTTCCTCCTCTTTGGCCGCCGTGGAGAAACAAGGGGTCTGTTCCGCCTGCGGTGGCTGCCCTGAGCCCGTCTCCCCGTGACTGTGGACACGGGGCTCGTGACGCTGCAGACTCAGCCCTGAGGGCTCTGGGCTGTCACCTTTCGATGGGAACAAGTCCCAGACACCCAGACCAAGGGACCTAGACGTGGGTCTCGGTGCCCGCGGGCCGGCTGCACAGAGCCTCCTGGGTGAGGGGACAGCGTGGGGCCTGGCAGTGGCGATTTCCCCTGCCCCCGCCGCCCCCCGAAGAGGCGCGGACGCTGCCAGACTTGGCCTGCGCGTCTTTGGGGAACAGAGAGAGTTTGTTTTTGTTTCTTGCCCCCAACACTTGGCCTTCCATGGGATTTCATTCCAGGGCGAGGACAAACATGCCATTGCATTCGGATTTTGACCACATGGTGCCTGCCCCCATTCAGGCCCTGCAGTGGTGGCCAGGGTCTTTCACTGGCCTTTGAACCAGATACACAGCTGGGCCGGGGCCGGGGACACTGGTGGGAGGAGGCGCCCAGCAGCTGGGCTCCGTCGGCCTCATGGGGCCACGGCCCCTGCTGGCCAAGGAGGCCTGAGCCTGAGCCTGAGCCGACGCTGCCTTGGGAGCACATCCCGGGCCCTGGAAGGATCCGAGCGCTCTGGGCAGCGGGCCCGACCGGGGACGTGGGGCCGGAATGCCGGGAACTGAAAGCTGGCCGGACTTCTGAGGCCCGCGGAGCTGGCTCTCCAGAGGCCTCGCTGCCTCCCTGGTCCAGCCGCCAAGCTCTGGCTCAGGCAGGACCGCCCCCTCCTCCCCGCGCCGCCCCCGTCAGCCGGCCTCGCGCCCCTTCCCCTCGGGGCGTCCACGTCGATGTGCTCCCTCTTCTCTGCGGTGAGAAGCTGTCGTAGCGGCAGTGGGCACAGCCCCCGCTCACCGAGAGACTCGGTGTGCCACAGACGTCGCGAGCCCCGCGTCCGGCATCCCATCGCGTCTTTGGCTGGTGAGCGGACGTGCCCAGAATCCCGTCCTCTGTGTGGTGAGGGTGGCTTCGTCCACTTCCTGGGCGTGCGGATCGGGGTCCGGCTGCCCCTGAGTCTGTGACGTGAGTCAGCTGCCGTTTCGGTCTCGTGTTCCGGACGCGGACCCCAGGCGCAGAGCGGTCCGTCCCCTCGTTGGAGCGGCCATCAGGCTCCGGCCGTCGCCGTGCTGCCCCAGGCCAGGCCTGCGACTCTGGAAGGTTCCCAGACACTTTAGAAACCAGGACCCCTCCAGTTGCCGCCAGGATGAGTTCCAGGCCCCTGGGGCTCCGCCCGTTGCAGCCCGAACCTGACCGTGGCTGTTTTTTGAGGCGCGCGTTCCGGGGCGGCGGCCGCCGGGGACCCTCCTGGGCATGTCACGCAGGTGCGTGTCAGCCGTTCCTTCCAGGTGCATGTGGGCTGGCCGGTCCCCGGCCCGTGGGCTGCGCGTCGGCCTCTGGTCCCGGCAGCGTCCTGGGGCGGGATGCTGGGCTTGCGGCGAGGTGCAGGGCTGAGCCCGAGTCGGGTCGGGGGACACACCCCGATCCACACATCACCTCCCTTCCTCCCGCAGCCGTGAGCCCCTGAGGCAGGCCGACCTGCAGGAAGGACCAGCGGCTCTGCGAGGGGGCGGCGGCCCTTCGGGGTGGTCTGGGGCCAGCAGAGGAGGGTCGGAGGTTGGGCCTGGCATCATGGACTGCGACGGCAGGAAAGATCTTGCCCTGCCCCCTCCTATTCCCCATATGGAGAAACTGAGGCCCAGCGCGAGCCTCCCAGGCTGGCACCTTTATTCTTCGCCACCATAACCGTCTGTCTCCCAGTGGGCAGGACTGAGGAGGAAGGTGGGGTGAGACTGCAGAGGGGCCCGAGTGGGTTGGAAATAGGGAGCCACTGAGGGCTCCAGAGGGGGGGTGGGACCCCATGCCCATAAAGAAGTAGCGTGCCATCTGGCTTGGGGCGTGAGCTGAGGAGCTGGGGTGCCAGGAGTTCTCCAGGTAGCCGACCTCAGGTTGGGGGCCTCGGCTGAACCGAGGAATCGGGCCGGGAGGCGGCGCTGGGCAGCCTGGGCAGCCGTGTGGGGCAGGGCCCGGCAGCCCAAGGGGCCGCTGTCCACTCGTGCGTGGAGCAGCCTGGGCTGTGTGGGATGTCACGGCTTTGGTCTCAGGTTGCAGAGGCCCTTTGCACCTGCCCGTCTGCATGCTGGACAGTGACTTGGCTGCCGCTGGGGACAGAGCTGGCCGAGGCTGCAGGGAGACACCGGGCCTGGGTTTTGAGCAGGGGCCAGGGCTGGATGCCGGGATGGACAGCCCGCCCGGCTCCAGTCCCTGCTGGCCCCAGATCAGTGAAAGCTGTCCCAAGACCAGTGAGTGGCCGCCACCGCCTGGGAGCTCGGAGCTGGGCAGGGCCTCCTGGGGCCGCTGTCCCCCGGTCACTGGCTTTGAGGACATTATCAGCATGTCCTGGCCTGCCAGGGGCGGGTCCTACTGCTGCCCCACACTGTCGGCACTCCGTGACGCATTGTCCCTGCCTCTCAGCTCACCCAGGATGTTTTTATCGACACGTGAGAAAGTACAGGGCCAGCAGAGAGGAAGAGAAGGAGGGTGAGCCGTTCGCTTTTTTGGCTGCTGTTTTGTGTTACGTACTCCGCACCGGCTTTGCAAGGGCCTTCAGTGTCCAGGAAGGAATGCGCGGTCCCTGCCCCGGGCGAGTTGGTCTGACCCAGTCAGGCAGACAGGCCACGCATAAGAAGCCATGATCCAGAGTGCAGAGGACTATAATGCAGGCATCGCGGGCCACAGAATGGGGGGCCCATAGGGAATCGGGGGGCCTAGTATGACTTGTCCATGGGGGGACAGTAGAGCCGAGGCTGGGAGAAGGCACTGGGAAGCAGCCGCAGGGGAGAGCGGGGGAAGTGACCCGGCAGCAGTGCTGGGAGAGGGGAGGGTGGACGGGGTGGAGGGCGCCGGTGAGGGGTCAGGGGGAGGCGGCTCCTGCTCCCCGTTTCCCCGTGCCACTTCCGGTCACCCCCGTCGTTCCACCTGCTTCGTTGAATGCGTCCTCCGTTCACCCTCAAAAGCGTCCCGGTTTTTGGCGTTAAGATCGTATGGGCACCCCAGGAACAAGTATCAGCCTCCTCGCTTTACACGTGAGGAAACGGGGGGCTCACCGCAACTTGGGTTAGTTGCCCCAGGCCCTGGAGGGAGGAGGGGACGGAGCTGGGCTGGGAACGGATCCCGTCCGACTTCAAAGCCCAGACCGTTCCATGGTCCCGTGCTGCCTTCCTCCGCGCCCTGGGACGCCCGCCGGGGCCGCATCCCAAGGGCCCTAGCCTTCCCCTTGAGAGACCTCGGGCCCTCCCGATGGCACCACGTTCTTGCCTCCTCTTCTGGAGCCTGTCTCCTCACCCGTAAAAGGGGGGTTGACAGCTCCCTTGCTGACCTCTAAGGGTTGTTGGGTGAGTCAGATGACCCCAGGCCGGCAGCGGGACAAGGTACAGGCGTGACGGATGAGTCACTACCACCAATGCCTTCCTGCCCCAGGCCTGAGGGCATCCTCGGACCTTGGATGCTGGCCACGTAGCATCTCCCAGACCTCCATGGGCTCCCCAGGGGACCAGTCTGTGCTGATAGGGGTCGCTGGCCAGACTCGCAAGAGCACGCAGCCACCTTGGGGATAGATGCAGCCTTTTAAAAATTTTTTTATTTTTTTTAATGTTTTTTGGACTTTTGCTTAACTAAGAGCGGAAACAGTCGAATTTGGTGTACAGTGGTTGGGGAGGCGAGGACAGAGCCCCCAGTGACAGCCTAGTTTGACATGCTCAGCTGGCGTCATGCTGCTTCTGGACTCAAAGCCTTGTCTGCCTAACGTGACCGCAGAGAGGGGCTCGCCAGCCCCCCGGCTTCCCTCCTGCTCCACCCAGCGTGGCTGTGGGAGGGAGTGGAGAAGCCCACTGCTCCCGCCTTCCCTTCCCAGCTGGGATCGGAAAACTGCCCACTTCCCTGGAAAGCTGCAAACCTCGCCACCCGCCAGGGCCGAGGCCCTTCTAGGCGACTTCCGTGTGCGACACCTTCTGGAACCAGCCGTTTGTCGTCATGTGCTTGCTTCAGAAGGCTCCGGGGTCATTCTGATTGTGGAAGCAATCGTGTGTGCTCACGGCACACGGTTAGGCCCACGCCCAGGCACCACCTCCAGGGATGCTCTGGGCTCCCCAAAGCTGGATTATGGGGGCGTGGGAGAAGGGGCCCGGGAGCAGGGGGCCCAGGAGCACTAGGACCAGAGGTGCAAGAAGGTGATTTCTGCAAGAGTGTAAGGGACAGATGGGGTGGACTCTGTGTGCGTGTGTGTGTGTGTCTGTGTGTGTGTGAATGTGTGTGCTGTGTGTGAGTGTGAGTGTGAGTGTGTACAGTAGGAGGGTCCCAGAGCCAGGCCCAGACCATGGCCCTCTTGTCCTCTCGGGAAAATGAGGCCTCTTGGGATGTGCAGAACAGGAGGCTCTCATCCCAACTGTTTATTGAGTTGGGAGATGCGGGAAGCCCCACCTCATGCTCCAGGCCACCCGGGGCCCCCAGCCGGGCTGCCTCTGCCCCGGGAAGGGGCACGCACAGCCTTTGCCCACAGCAAGGCGGCCGTGGTCTGTGGGACTGCTCTTCTCCGTGGACAGATGACAGTGCTGTCTGTCACAAGCAGCCTGGCTCGCGGCCACCCTGCCGGCAGGGCACACGCGCTGGACCCTGGCAGCAGACCCAGGGCCTGTCCCCAGGCCAGGAGTGGCTGGCAGAGGCGGCCCCAGCTGCCGGGTGGTCAGAGGCACACCGCAGCCCTTCGGCCGCTCCTGTTATGGTCACTCGGCTGTGTGGCGTGGCTGGTCAGTGGCGTGGCAGGTGGTGGCCTGGGGCGCCAGCGGCCAGGCAGGAGGGCAGAGGCCCTGAGCCGGGCTGAGTGCAGGCAGCGTCTGGGGACGCCGCCTGAGGCCGTGCACGGTGGTGGAGGCAGCACGGCACGGCCAGGGCTGGGACTGGCCGTCCTGTGTCGCCGGGGAAGGGGGGAGGATGGGAGGGCCGGGAAGGAGAGGTGGGCCCCAGAGAGAGGAGCGGTGCCGGCCCCGCTACGCCCGACGGTGCCCGGCGGGCCGCCGGGCGCTCTGCGTTAGGCGCTCGTTCCCCGCCGGGTGGTGCTGTCACCCCGTGCTCGGGCGCGTGGGGGAGCCGGGGCTTAAACTCAGACCCTCAGGCGAGTCGCTGAGCTTCTCCAAGCCTCGGTTGCCTCGTGGCTAAAGTGGGGTGACATCGGCGCCGCTCACGGGGTGCGAGCGTTGAGCCACGCACCTGACGCGTGGAGCCGAGCGCTTGGCACGCGTCCGGCACTCGCTCGAGAAACGCGGGTTATTGTTATCGCCGGGTCCTTTCTATTCCTGGCCTATTGTTATCGCCGGGTCCTTTCTATTCCTGGCCTCGGTTACCCTCCCCGCCCTGCCCGAGGGGCCTTCCTTCCCGTTTCCAGTGTACGGACTCCTTTGAACACCAGTAGGAAAATTCTAGTCACACTGCGCGCCAAGCCCCGTGGCCCGCCCAGCCCCGGACAGGCGGCCCGGTGTCAGGTCAGCTAATGAGAGCTCAGAAATCCCACAGGTGGTGATTAGGGAGGATTCTGGGTAGTGCTCCGCTTTGCTGTTTTCTGTTGGCGTTGGCCATTTTCCTCTGTGCCCAGAAATCAACAGTCCAGAAACGCCAGCCTTTGGGTAGGGCCTGGGGTCCACTGTGGGGTGGAGGGGCGCCCGGTGGGCTCCGAGCCTGTGACTTCATTCATCCCCACCAGGTGCTGGCCCTGCCTGGTGTCTCCCCTTCCTCCCCACACCCCATCCCACCTCGCGGAACCCGCCTGATGGCTCAGGGCGGGGGTGGGCGGAGGGGACCTCAACTCTGAGCTCTTTAAACCTCGGACTTCCCTAAGCGTGATCCACCTTGTCCTGGGGGAAGAGCCTTGCCGGACGCGGTGGATGTCTTGTATTTTCATGGTTCTGTGTTAGTTCGATATGCGTTATATTTTTTAAAGCCTCCACTAAGACATCACACCTGTGATTCCACTGGGTTTCTTGCTCATGGTCAGGCTGGGTTTAAAAAAAGGGAGAGAGAGAGACAGCACCAGTGCAAACAAGTGTTAAGTGCTCATGGCAGCCCAGGGGGACCCATACCAGGGCGAGCTGGGCCAACAGGGTGTGGATGCTGACAAACCGCTGGGGTGACAGGCTGAAGGAGACTTCGCTGGCTGCTGTGCCAAACCCATCTTTGGGGGTCCTTTGCACCCTGAAGGGTCTAGGGCCTAAGGCTCAGAGGAGGGGATGGTGGTGGCTCCAGAGTCAACCCACCTGCGAAGCTTTACTGTCCCACTCACTGCCCTCCGTCTACCTTCCGATAAGCAGCCCCTCAAGTCCAGAAGGCAAGTGCGGCCGGGGTCCCCGGGATGTGGGGCGGAGGCCGGGATGGGCGGTCGGGCCCAGCAGCGCCGTCTCCAGCAGATACGGATGGAGGATCTGAAGGATTTCGACTGCCGCTGCCCGTCTCTGGGTCTCGAAGGCCTGGTCCCTGTGGGGCAGACACACAGCCAGCACTGTGGGCCGCATCCCTCGGAGCCGCGTCCTTCCTCCCCTCAGCTCGTGCCGCTGGGCTGGGCGACACTCGTGAAGGTGGCCACAGCCTAGCAGGGGGCGGAAGCCTTCTCCCCTGGCTTCCAAGCTTGGGAATCTTGCGCTTGGATTTAAGGGGACGATGGCTTGGTCCTGGGGGCGGTGGGAGTCAGGGCTTTTAGTCGCACTTAACGGAAGCCCAACCTGGGTTGCCGTAAGCAACGAGGACGATTTAGGGGTTCTGTCACTGTCCCATCCCCAGGAAAGGCAGGTGAGGGAGGACGTGGCCCTGGGTTCATCCTACAGACATTTACTGATTGCTTACGTGTGCGTCAGGCACTGCTCCAGAGTGAGAGACTCAGGCCCCTGCCCTCTGCTTGTAGAGATGACCGGGCCTGAGGCCTTGACCCAACGCCCTCTCCTGGGTGCTGGGCCTCTGTCTCTGTCCCCTGTGAGTCTCCTCCTGGAGCCCGCTGTCTCCAGCAGCTGGATTAGACACAGCCTGGGCGCCAGGGAAGACGGCTTTCCTGCCAGCTCCCATGGGAAGGACCCCTGGGCACAACCCCCATCAGCTTAGCTGTGGCCTGGGACAGGTGCTGGGCAGGCAGAACCCACAGTCCCCGTTGGGTGACGTGTGGCCACGGGAGGCTGCAGGGTCCTCAGGGGAGTGGCCGAGGGTCCTGCCCCACCGCTCGCTCATTTGGGAAGAGACGCTGTTTCTTGAAGCAGCCCCTTGAGGTCTGGGTTCTGCTGGCACTCGGGAGGCAGCGTCGGTTTCCCTCCCCTCCTGGCCTGTTCCCTCCATAACGCTGTCGCCAAGACCCCCTGTCCCTTTCCCGATGGTCACTTGTGTGGCGCTGGCTTGCGCGCGTCAGGCTGCGGTCGAGTTGGTGTGCTGGGCACTGTTGGCCGCCGTGCTGGTGGGCAGAGCGGGCTCTGGAGGCCAGAGAAGGCCCGGGGCGGACGGAACTAAGGCCCAAACGTTAGAGCTGGAGATGGGGACGCGAGGCCCAGGAAGTGGGTGGCCTTGGAGAAGGGTCTGCCCACTGCCGGGTGTGGGGCTGGACGCTCAGACGGTCTGTGCTTGAGGGGGCCGTGGACACCCTCCCGGCCTGCTGCCCGTTCTGGGACGAGGAGCCCCGGGCAGAAGGTTCTCACCCAGCCATGGGCTTTTCCTCCTCAAGCCTCACGTCCTCGTAAAGTGGGCTGTTGTGCGGGCTTTTGTGAACACTAGGCTGTCCCATGTGACCCAAGTGTCACATGAATGTCCTCGTCTTAAAAACAGTTCCGACGTGGCTGAAGTTTCCGGCCCCGTTCCCCATCTACCTCCTTTCTTCCCACGCCCCTCCCCCGGGGATGGCGTGGGTACCGTGTGCACGTGTGAGCTCACGGTGCGGGCGTGGGTGGGGTGCTCTTCGCCGTACACGTAGCATCATGTTCTGTCATCCATGTGGCGCCCGCTGCACGGCGTCCCCTGCACGGACCTGGCAGTTTCCACCGGTGGGCGTTCAGCACGTTTCTGAGTGACTGTCAGCCGCGCTGAACCTGGACGTGCCTCCCCCGTGCGCACGTGTGAGTGTGGTCCCAGGGTGGACGCGGAGGCCGGGAGTCGCTGGGCAGCCGGCTTTTGTGAGGATGAGTGTGTGTGTGCGGGTGGGGGGAGCGGTTCTGAGTGCATGAGAAGCACTCAGGAGGGGGACAGCTCAGACCAGTGCCCCCCACCCCGTGCCTCGGACACCCACCCAGGTGTTTCGTCTACTCCTTCTCGCTGACTCCGCTTGAACCCCATTTTACAGAAGGGCAAAATGAAAGGGGGCTGGAGGGGTTCCGGCAGGCCTCTGCTGGCCCCACTGCCCAGCGGCGGGGGCGGGCGAGCACTCTGACTCCCAGGCCCAGCAGGTCGGGCTGGAGTGCGCCCACCCGGGACTGTGGGTGCTGCTCCCAGCGAGGCCGGCCCGGCCGCCTGCACGGTGCGCTGGGGGAGAGAGCTGGCCAGGAGTCTCCCAGGGCAGCTCCAGGGCAGACACGGCTTGGACGCTTGGACAGAAGGGGTGCCAGGCGGCCAGGCCCTGCCTCCCACCCGTCCCCTCCCCGGTCTTCCCCAGCCCTGGGCATCCCTGCAGTCTGTGAGGTGGGCTGTGTGCTGTGGGCACCAGAGTTCCCTTGGAAACCCGTGGCACCAACATCTGTTAGCTCTTAGAAAGATTGACAGAGGACGGCTGGGGCGGGCGGTGGGGGGTGGGAGGGCATGAAGCCCAGGAGTACGAAGTCGCAAAGACAAAGAGGAGAAACCCCAACCGAACTTCAGCCCGCTCCCCACGGCCCTGCTTTGATGTGGTTTCCCGTCCCCAGAGGCCTTATAAGGCATTGTGCCTGCGATTCTGGGCTCGGGCTGCTCTGGCTGCACACTGGTCGCCCAGAGGAGCGGGCCTCGCTTCCTGGGGCCCGGGCGGGGCGAGGAAGGACCATGCTGGGACGCAGGAGGGGCAGGTCCGGGCCCTGTTGCCTGTGGGGCCCCAGGCTCAGCCACAGGGCAGGGCGCAGCCTGACACCAGGCTGGGTGGGGCCTGAGGGCTGGGGCCCTGGGCAGACTTTGACTGAACTTGAGGTAGAGGCTGAGGCGGCCTGTCTCGGAGGCCAGAGGAGAGGGGGCCAGGGACCTGGGACAGAGAGGTGGCTGAGTAGATGGAGGAAGCGGTAGGCGATGTGAGCGGCTGTCATTAGCATTATTGTCCTGTCTCATATGGTCCTTGAGGGTTGGGGGTCCCTCCTTTGAAGAAAAAAAAACACTAATAACCATTATACGTCTCACTTTGCAATTTGCAGGTCATTCTTGCAAGCATCCCTTCCTTGAGAGGTGGAAAGAGCAGGGCTGTCACAACGAGTAAGGGACTTAAAGTGCCCAGCGCGGGTCTGGCACGTATGACATGCACAGCGTCAGCCGTCACATTGTGGGGTTTATCGGCGTGCCCGTTTTACAGACAGGCAGACTGAGGGTCCGAGAATGCCGTGGCTGGCCCTGTCCAAGGGCAGGGGGACCTAGCGCGTCACGGCGTGGGGACCACAGTTCCCTGGCTCCTGGGGAGGACATGGGTTTCCACCGGAGTCAGGCGTCTGCCCCACACAGTGGGTCTGCAGGCCGTGGTACCGCAGAGGCTCGCACAGCGGGCCCGCAGGCCGTGGTACCGCGGAGGCTCGCACAGCGGGCCCGCAGGCCGTGGTACCGCGGAGGCTCGCACAGCGGGCCCGCAGGCCGTGGTACCGCGGAGGCTCGCACAGCGGGCCCGCAGGCCGTGGTACCGCGGAGGCTCGCACAGCGGGCCCGCAGGCCGTGGTACCGGCGGAGGCTCGCACAGCGGGCCCGCAGGCCGTGGTACCGCGGAGGCTCGCACAGCGGGCCCGCAGGCCGTGGTACCGCGGAGGCTCGCACAGCGGGCCCGCAGGCCGTGGTACCGCGGAGGCTCGCACAGCGGGCCCGCAGGCCGTGGTACCGCGGAGGCTCGCACAGCGGGCCCGCAGGCCGTGGTACCGCGGAGGCTCGCACAGCGGGCCCGCAGGCCGTGGTACCGCGGAGGCTCGCACAGCGGGCCCGCAGGCCGTGGTACCGCGGAGGCTCGCACAGCGGGTCCGCAGGCCGTGGTACCGCGGAGGCTCGCACAGTGGGTCCGCAGGCCGTGGTACCGCGGAGGGCTCGCAGTGCTGCGCAGAGCAGGGCAGGGTGCAGCGGGAGGAGGCCGACCCCAGAACGTGCCAGGACCCCGCTTCAGTGCGGGGGCCTCCCCTTTAGTGTGTCAGGGAGCGCGGTCCTCCCGGCTGACAGCCCTTCTCAGAGAGCGTCACAGCCGGCGTCCCGGTGATGGCCGTGGGCGTGTTTCACGTGCCGCGGCTTCGTTACGGGGTCCCACAGGGCCGCTCTGTTGGTGGCGACGTCTGGAGTCCCTAAACTCCTCCCAGTGTGCCGGAGAACAGACGCCGGACTCCGAAGTCTTTGCGTGGCGGATCCTGTCGGACTTGCCGGCAGCGGTCGGGGCGGCGGCCGAGTCAGCGGCGGCCGAGGTCAGCGCCGGGCCCCCAGGATCTCGGGACGTGGAGGTCCGTGGCTCTCTTGAAGACTGTCACCTGCTGCCGTGAGGAAGGGCTGCCTGCCAGGCTTGCGGTGGAGGCGGCATCCGGCTCCTCTGGCATGAAAGGCTTTAATTGGCGGCTGGGGCGTCCAGCCTTCTGATGATGCCACCTGGGCGCATCCCTTTGCAGTCACCGTCTCCTGGCTCTCCTGTCAACGCCGGCTCTGTTAACACAAACAGCCAGTTTACAAGCCCAGGAAATGTTCCATGATTGTAATAATTGGCGGCGGAGGAGAGAGAAGCCGCCCTGACTGGAGAGAGAACGGAGCCCGGTTTGGAAGTCAACGGGGCACCAGGTGTCCGAATGACCACCTGTTACCGCCCTGTAAGGAGGCGTGTGCGAGGCCCCGAACGGTGCCGAAGACGAGGGCGACCCCGAACCCGCCAAACGTTACCCGTTTTTATAAAAACAAAACAAAACAACATAATAGGACACTTCCCCCAGCTGCGTCCAGTGGGCAAGGTCAGCTATACAAAGCATTTTTTAAATTTAAAGTTTGCTTTTTTTTGCTGATCAAGATAACCACTGTTTTTTCTTTTAAGCATCTGAGGTGCAGGGTTTTTTTTTTTTTAAATATAATTTTTCAAGGTGCTTTTTCTTTTCCTTTTCACTTTTTTTCAAAAAAGAGAAGTTGGTGACAGCTGCTGAGTTTGGGCTTTTTTTTTTTAATCACTTGTCATTTTGTGGTTTGAGACGTGCTGCCACAGAGTAACCGTGGGCATCCAGAGAGAGAAGGTGGTGTCACCCCTCAAACCTCACCGCCCCCCAGTGAGGAGCAGTTCCCAAAGCGGGGTCCTCGGAACGCGAACCCCATGGCGTGCTTTTGAAAGAGAAGACTCTGGTCTAACTAGGTCTGAGGGATGCCGTGTAAGCTGCTACGTTATTTGGGTATCTGCAATGTCTGTTGCCATAGCAAGTCCTGCAGTAAGGGACCCTAAAAAAAATTTTTAATCATTTCTTCAATTAGAAAAAAATAAAGTTTATTTTGTCTGATGTAAGCATCAAAAACAAAACCAAAACAAAAAAACACATCCTTTGTGATCACAGAACGCTTCTTGGCAAAATACCAAAAAACACAGCACACAGTGTGACAAGCGCTTGTGTAGCCTCTTCCCTGCAGCCATCCTGCTGGGGTGGGGTCAGAGGGCTGGGACCTTTGTCAACATCCCAGAAATTTTCCAGCCCATGGACCGACCATCCACATGCCCCTGGCCAACCTGACCGCTCCCGAGTGGCAGGCCGACCAGGTCACCTGGGGGCAGCTCTGCCGTATGGGAGGAGAGGCCAGACATCTACGTGTCACATGTGGGGACGGGCGAGGAGTGTGCAGGGATCACTGATCGGACTGCGTGTGTGTCGGGGAGGCGTGGCGGGTGTGGCCGAAGCCAGAGCTTGTGGGTCCCTAACGTCTGTGTGGAGGAGCTCGGGTTTGTGTGCAGGGTGAGGGGTGGCAGAGCGTGCCAGGCCCTCTTTATAACCCCACTGAGATGGCCCGCCTGGGCCCTGTGCTGGGGGAGGGACCCAAATTGAGATCTCTTGTCGGGGTGACAGGGGAGGCTCGCCGGTCCCGAGCCCAGAGAGGTGGCTCAGCATGGCACATGAGGAGAGTTGTTTTCTGAGCTTGTGTTTGTCTTTTTTGGACGTGGAGGGTGGAAGTGTGGTCCGGTGTGGTGCGTCACGGTGGGCTGTAGACTGAGAACATTTACTTCCTGGCAAGCAGTGTGGGGATGAGCTGTTCCACTGTGGTAGGACGTACCTCAGGTGACCTAAATTCCCATCGGGAGAATCAGGACGGGGCCCTGCTCCCTTGCGAGCAGCCAGGCACATGTTTGGGGGTGCCAGCTTCCTCCCCGAGCCCGGTACTTCTGTAATAACTTCATTTTCTTCTTCAGGAGCTCGTGGGCGAAGTTTTCAGAGAAACGCTCAGCGAGGAGGAACAGGAAGACTTTCAGCTGGAAGGTACTGGAATCCATTGTGCTTCTCCCAGGGGCCAGTGAGGTGGGGATGAGGCCGTCTGGTCTACCTCATGTCCCAAGTGCCCTGCAGAAAATTTGCACACCAGGCGGGGGATCAGACTCTGCCTCTTGGTGAGGGGGGGGGTGAGGAGCAACTGGGAAGTGTGGCTTCGTGGGTTCAAGTCCTGGCTGGAGCCTGACCGCTTGGGCCCCCATGCTGGCCCCGCTCTGTGTCAGCTGTGGGACCTGGGACAGGCTGTTGCCCCTCAGCTTCTGCGTTGGGAGGCGATCACAGCGGCTGCTCACAGCCCCTCAGTGTCAGGCAGGTGGAGAGCACGGCCCGAAGGAGCCATTACGTGCCCCCAACTCTCCATGCCGCTCCCCTGGAGCTCAAGTGTGTGCACGCGCATGCACATGCACAGTGCAGCACACGCTCGCACGCGCACACACACACGTGCGCACACACATCACACATACACACATGCATACACACACGCACATACACATGCTCACACACACATGCACATGTGCCCACATGCTCTCACACACACACATGCACACACCCGTACACACGCACACATGTTCACATATGTACACATCACACACATGTGCACACACCGGCCCCTCCCTCCTCTGTAGCTTTCACACTTCTTTCTCAAGGGGACGAAATCAGGACACGAGGGGAGGGGGCCGCCGCCACTGGCCTGCTGACTGGACCTTGGGGACGCCACGTGACCCTCCTGAGCCTTCGTTTCCACATTTGCAGAACGGGGGTGAGGGCCTTCTCCCTGCGTGACTCCCCAAGGTGGCGCCTGGAAGTGTTTGCTAAAGGGGATGGTGTTTCCATCTGCTCCCGGGCGCAGAGGAGGAACTGCTAGACTTAGGACCATGAGGTCCCTCTTTTGGGGTGCGGGGTCAGGCCGCTGGCAGGAGAGCCGGGGGCCCAAGGGTCTCTGGGAGGGACCTAGTCCTTGGGGTCCTGTGGGGCCTTGAGGGGAGAAAGATAGTGCCAAGAGACTCTCCAGGGGAGCCTGGGCCCCACCCAGGACCGTGGCCACATCTGGCTCGAAAGCTGTTATACGTGTAGACTCAGCCTCCACGCCAGGCCCGCCGAGTCCAGCCTGTGTTTTAATAGGCCCCCAGGTGACCTGTCTGCACGTTGCACTTTGAGAAACACTGTTTTAAGAGCCACTCAGTTGCCCAGGACTTTGGAGGCCAGGCTGGGGATAGCTATCAAACCTCGTTCGCTTACACATAGGCCTCACTCAAGGGGGAGGACTTTCATGGACAGACCATGGGGGTGTGTCTCCCTTGAGTGTTTGCCTGCAGATCTGGTGGCTGCAACAGGGACTCCCCCAAGCCTCGGCTGTCACCCTGGGCTCCGTGGAAAAATGTCAGGGCTAGGTGCTGAGAGAAGATCTGGGGAGTCAGGTGAAGGCGTGTAGGGTGTTGGCCCTGGGAACCAAGGTGACCTCAGACATCGATTTCCTGGGGTTTAGCGCTCATTCCGTTTATCCATTTGTTCATTCACATGGTAACTTATCAGCAAGTTCATTCTCTTGCTCGTCCATCCGTCCATGTATTCCTCATCGGACATTCACTGTCCATCCAACCACTCACCTGTCCTCTCATCTTCCCTTCATCCACCTGTCACTGCGCATCGCATTCCCATCACCAACCCATCCACTGAGCCACGGCCCGCCCGCCTAGCACCCAGCCAGCCAGCCAGCTGTCGCTCCACCCATCACCCACCCATCCTCTGTCCACTGCCCATTCACTCACCCAACTACGCTTCTGTCACCCATCCGCCAGCCAGCCAGCTCCTAGCCACCCGTAACCCCTCCTCTGCCCCCTGCTTTTCACCCATCACTCATCCTTTAAGCCGTTTAACCATCCTCCAACTATCATCCTTCCCTCTCTCCATCTGTCTTTCTCTGTCCATCATTTATTGAATCCCGGGTCACTGCCTGAAACGAGACACTTCTCTGTCCATTGAAGCTCGGTCCGAAGTCACGTAACTGATTTCAGATGAGACGTCTTTCCCCCAAGAGACGTGAACAGACACGACCCTGCCCGCGGGGTCTCCCTCCCTCTGAAAGGGGGAGCCGCCTCGTCGAGTGTCCGCATTCAGAGCCTGGGCCCTGTCGCCACGAAGCAGACAGAGCACTGGCCTGGGAGCCCACCTGGTTCCCCTCCCAGCTCTGGCGGTGACTGCTGTGGCCCTTGGCCAGGTCCCTCCCTCTCTGGACCCCCTTGCCCTCTGTAATGACGGGTGGGGACGTGGAGCAGGACTCGGCGGGTGCTCAGAGGATGTGGGCACCTCGCAGGCGGGTGAACCACTGTGGGGGTGGCACTTACAAACTTCGGTTAATGGGGGGGCGTACATACGAGGTACCTGACGGTCCTAGCTCGTGGGAAAAGGGTGTGAGGTTGGTGGCGCGCAGCCTGGCCCTGTGGCCCACCGGCTGCGTGTCGGGCTTCGAGGGAGCCCAGGCATCCTGCCTGTCCCTGATGGTGCCCAGGCACACCTGTGCCACCGCCAATGAGGGGGGGAGTCGGGAGCCACCCGCCCGGCTCAGTTTCCCAACTGGGGGTTGGACTAGGCTGTTGGCGGCCAAGCATTCCAGCCCTTTCTCTCCAGACAAAAACTTGCGCCGAAGCGCGGAATGCAGAACAGTTGTGCCGGGTCGCGGAAGGACACGCTGCGCCGTGGCCGGCGTGGCCTCTGTTACGTGAGAAAAGGCCCGGACGGCGCCGACCCTCGCATGTGTGTGTGTGCACCGTCCACACGTATTGCCATGGGCTGGGGGCCTCGGCGGACAGAAGCAGCAGCTCTTCCCACACGTGGGGGAGCAGACCGAAGGTGCAGAGAGGTCCGGGAGGGCTCAGCGTTACCGGAATGCCCTGCCTGCCATGTGCACATCACGTGCTCCTCGTGAAATGCGAGACGACAGGCAGAATTAGCAAGAGAACGCCGTAAGTGACGACAGCAGTTAGGGCGGGCTGCTCCGGCTTGCATGCCCAGTGGGGAGCGGGGCCCGGGCACCGTCTGTGGCTCCCTGGCCGCCCACGCCAGGTTGGGGAGCACAGCTGTGGGCGTCAGGCCACCGCTCGGCCAGGCCTGGGGACAGCAGGTGCTGTCCAGTCCTGGCCACGGAGAAGCAGCCACCTCGCCCGGAGTGGGGCTGCAGGTGTCCCTCTGTGCGGCTGGGCCGAATCCTGAATCTCTCCTTTGTCTTCCTGTTGGCCAAGTTCATTGCCTCTTGGCGGGCTGGAAGGCTGTTTAAGGGAGGAAAAAAAGGCCATCTGAGGAGTGAAGATAAAAAGAAGTCTTTTAGCCATCCCGGGAGAGGATGGCTTTAGCTCCTGCGTTGTTATGTAAAGCCGGCCCTAATCCAGAGTCTTAACCGCCTTAACTGGCCAGCTGGGAGCACCGGGGATGGGAGATTAAGGCTGGGCTTGGTGGAGGGCTGAGGGCTGCGAGGTCCTTTTGAACTGTGGAGAGAAAACAAAGTAACCATCAAAAGTCCCAGCTCAGAGCTGGCCGGGCGTGGCAGGGGCGGGACCTGTGGCTTTAGTAGGGAGAAAGGGAATGGAACCCCACCACCCCCCCCCCGCTGACCCTGCAAGGACAGGGGACCCGTCAACGTCACACTTCCCTCCAGCACCCACCTGGCTTCTCAGCCTCCCCATTGGGGCGAGACGACAGGTGGTAGCAGACGGCGGTTTGTGGCCTGTCTGGCAGGTCCGTGTCACCCTGAGCGGCCCCCAGGAAGTGCTGGGCCTTGGGGTGTCCTCCCGCCCCGGCACAGGCTGCAGCCGTTGCTCCGTGCCTGTCGGAAGGGAAAGGCCTGCGAATGGCCCCTTCTCTCTGGGTCTCCCCGCTCCCTCCCACCCAGTGCTGTCCCGACCCCTGCCTCGCCCTCTGGCCTCTGCCCACTGACCCTCGGCCTCCATGCCCCGGTGCTGATTCCTTGTCCTCTTTGCCTGGGGCTGGAAGCTGGCAGATGGTACCCGCCCGGCGGCTTCCACAGGAGGCTGGCTCTCAGAACCCGTCCAGCCCGCTCGCCCTGCCCAGAAGGGCCTTCCCCGTGGGCCCAGCTGCACTGTCCTGCCTGCTCCCCACCCCCGCGTTTGACCTGGCAGGATCCACAGGGCGTCCACTTCCTGGCCCCAGGGTGGACGTGCCTGGAGTGGCTGGCCCCGCCGGACGGAGCAGCAGTGCTGGGACCAGGACGCAGGGCCCCAAATTCTGCCTCCGCCACCAGAGTCCACAAGAGGCGTCTTCTTCCCCCGCTTTTATTCTGCCCTCCCGGGACTCTGCAGGTCAGACCCCGGTCCCAGCCAGGCTGTGCCACGACTCACCGTGTGACCTCGAGCGAGCCGCTTGGCTTCCCTGTGCTTCAGCTCGCTCGCTGGGGGCAGCCACAGCCTCTCTTTCTCAGGTTCGCGTGGAGACAGTGGGGTCCTTCACGTGGACCCAGAGACCAGCACCCCGCGTACGTGACCCGTCACGGTACTTGTTTCATGGCTCCGTCTTCCTTGACGGGGTTGGCGGGCCTGTTTATAAGCGTTTGCTAGTCCAGATCAGAGGCCTATTTTCAAAGCTTCTTTAATCCTATCAGAGTCTCCGAACAGCCCCTTCCCCTCTGTGTGTGGCACAGGGTCTGGCAGGCTGTAAATGCTCAATAAATACGAGAAGGATGAAGTGGACACTGTGAAGTCACTGAAGTCCGGTGGCCAAGCCTCACGCCACACAGGCTGGTCCCGTGGATGCCTCTCAGGGCCCAAGCCGGCCCTCCCAGGCGTGAGAGGTCAGCAGTTCACAGCGCTGAGAAGCTCCCTCATTTGTAGATGGAGAGCAGAGGCCCAGAGAGGGGATGTGACTCATCTAGGGCCACACAGCAGACCTAGATCAGAACTCAGGCCTCTAGCTCCTCATTCAGTGAGTGTTCGCTGAGCATCTGCTGCAGGTGGGGACCCTTGTGGGCCCGGGGTCCTCAGCCATGAGCAAGGCAGGTGGCCCTGCCGTCAGACTGTCCACGTCGGGAGGCAGGTGGTGAGCACACACACCGGGCAGCGAGCATGCAGGTGCCCGGCAGTGGCGCTCTGGGCAGGTGAAGCCCTGTGAAGGGTGGAGGGTGACCGGGCCTCTGTGAGGAGGTGACATTTTACCTGAGATGAAGACTCCAGGAAGGAGCCAGCCATGGGCGGATGCGGAGGGGAGCAGCCAGGAGGAGCGAGCAGAACCCCGAGGTGAAGGAGCTGGGGTTTAGGGAGGGAGAGGACAGGGGGGACGGGGGTGGGGCGGGCGGCGAGGGCGAGGCCATGTGCTCGGGGCTCGTGCTGCTGTTCAAGAGGGACCCTCGGACAGGCCTAGTTCGGAGAACGCCAGGTTCTGACCTTCGTTTGAACAAGCCGATTGTGGCTTCCGGGAAGGTTGGCCATGCAGAGGGAGGAAGGACGCAATGAAGACAGGAGGTGACTGCGGTCACGCCAGCCTAAGGTGACCGCTGTGGGGCTGGGAAGGAGGATGGAGCTGGGTGTGGGTGTGTGTGTGTGTGTGTGTGTGTGTGTGTGTGTGTGTGTGTGTGAGGGAGAGAGAGGGAGGGAGGGAGGAACCCTGGATGCATCTCAGACTTTGGCCCTAAGGAACTGAGGAAACGGTGCTGTCACTTCTGCAGTGGAAGTTTTGGCAGGTGACAGTCGAGGTTTTTGAGTTCGGACACGTCGGGTTCAGGGTGCCCCGATGGATATCTTGAGTGGAGATGCTGAGCAGGCAGGTGGACGCCGAGTCCGGGGTTCGGGGAGCGGTTTGGCGCAGCATGGACAGAGAGGGGACACGGGTGGGCTCCACGTGACTCCTGGGCAAGGCCGGTCAGTCGCAGGGGCTGCCTGCTGTCCCCCAAAGCCTGAGCAGGAGGGGCGTGCACTGCCGAGCAGCGGGGACCCCCAGACGGAGGGGGCAGGCCGGCCACCCTGCCGGCTGCTCTCCGCCGGCCCGGAGCCCGCCCTGCTGGAGTGTCAGTTGGCCGACCCCGCTCCGCTGCCGTCCCCCCCAGTGGCCCAGGTTTCAGCGGCGACAGCAGTTCCTCTTAAGTCTGTTCTTCATAAAAGCTCAGCTTGAACAGTGGAAATTCTGACTTGTGTCAGATCGCGAGGAGCTTTCATAGTTTCGAGTAGCTCGGGGTTAGGTTTTAAAACTCGGATTTCATCACATGTTTTAGCTTGGGCAGGGACGGGGGGCGCGTGGAAGGGACATGATATTTTTAGCCCAAAGAAGGCTCCCCCCCCTCCCCTTTTCCCACTTCCTCTCCTGGCATTTCCCCCTCCCTCCCTGAACAGATGTTTCGTCTCCATCTTATTGGAACCTCAAAGTAGAGTGGCCGTCAGCCTCGTGCTCTGATGAGAAAAGAAGGCCAGAAAGCTGTTTGTTGGGAAGGTGTTTTATCCTTCCCCTCTGTTTTTCCTCTCCTCTTGCCCCTCGGTCACAATCGGCCCTTAGATAAAATCCGCTTACAGTACAATGCAGCTGGGAAGTGGACAGGCAGGACAGTGGACAGGCAGACAGACAGACAGACAGCCCGAGTGGCCTTGCTGGTCTCAGAAAGACGTGGACCCTCGCCGGTGGGGACTGCCAGAAACCGCCCTAGAGAACCCTGCGTTGGATAAATCACCATTTTAGAGGTGGTCGTTTTTCCCGAAAAGCAGCGGCTCGGAGCGATCAATTCAGGATGCTTTTGGTTCTTTTGGATACTCTACCCAAATTCGCTTAAGCTTTGGCTCATGAAATTGAACAATCCTGGGCTAGGTCTTGCCTAAAAAGGGCTGGCTGCTTCCTCAAGCTCCAGCCGTACCATCGTCATGCGCGCACTCGCTCACTGCCTCTCTGGCCCTCTCACCTGTCTCTCCCTCCGCCCTCTGTTAGCTCCTCCCCTAAGGTGGCAAAGATGCCGACGGCCCAGCTGTAGGCATGGCACGTCCTAGGACCTCCCACGGCTCAATACTTTGTGCCGAAACTTGCGTCTCACTTAACTGGCCAGGTGGATCTAGGTTTCGCGGGAACCGAAGCTTATCCTGTTTGGTGGGGGGTGGGGGGCTTCTTTAAGAAAAAGAATGCATGATTCTTTTAACTACGAACTATAATGTGTGTGTGTGTGTGTGTGTCCCACACAACCTAAATAAATACATCCTCAACTCAACCTCTAAAAACGAACGACCATGCGAACACGTGGCTAGGGCCCATTCCAGCTTGGAAGGGCCCGTGCGGGGAGGGGTGCAGAAGCTTAGCTCATGCTCTTCACCACGAAGTCCCCTTAGGTGCTGACTTAGAGGCCACCACGGTGGCTGTCAGGATGAGGTCAACTGGGTTGGGTTGGTACTGAATACTGAAGCTGGAGGGCATCAGCGCCCCCATCAGCTGCGTGAACTGAGAGGGGGTGAGGGGTGGCCCACCAGAGGCCCAGATGCTGTGAGCAGAAGAAAGAGAATGGTTCAGGACAGGCAGGAACAGGTGTCCTCTGCTCTGGTGTGACAGAGGATCCGGACACCGGGACTTTAGTTCTGCTGCTCATCTTCTGGGTTCTAATCCTAGCTCTGCTGCTTGCTCTCGTTTCATGTTGATGATGACGGTGTGTGACAGGCTCTGTCCTCTCTATTGGACCACGGGCGGCGGGTTCAGTTACCTGCGTAACAACACTAACGGTGTCACCTGGGCTCGCTGAGCAGGGAAGAGCTCACCCAGCCCGGAGCGCATGCTGCTCCGGGGTGGGGAGGCTCACGCTGAGGACCTGCAGGGTGAGCGGGAGTTGGAGAGATGGAACGATTGTTCTTGGCAGGGCGCACGGCGTGAGGGGAGCACGCCAGGGTCAGAAAAATGAGAAGCAGTTCCGGCGGAGAGAGGGAGCCGAGAGGCGGTGGCGGCAGGCGGATCGTTTTCAGAAGGGAAATGGCTCGACCGAGTTTGCTTGTTAAGCTCAGTTTCTTTTCTTTCAAACGTAAACAGTAACACACCTGCAAGGTGTCATTAAGAGGAGGCATTGAAATAAGGCGTGCACCCACCCACTGCCCCAGCGTCCCCAGTCCTGCCCACCGCTGCGTGCACTGACAAACGGTCGTGTGTCTCTGGGACTCTCCCTCCCTACGGAGAGCCTCATGCAGATAACACAAGAAACCATTTGGCCTGGAATGAACACATGATATCTTTCTCTTTTTACTGGTGGCAGATTTACCCGCCTAATTATATTTGGCATAGGCTAATATTAAAATTCATCTGTGTTCCCTCGAACAGCTGCTGTCGGGGGGTTGGGCCATCAGAAACCCCGGGCAGGCCACCCTGAGACACAGATATTTGTGGCAGATAATCTGTATGTGGACGATTAAGGACAGTGGAGACCCGAGGGCAGGCGTCCAAACGCCGGCACGGGAGCCCTGGCTGTGTTAAATCTCGCGTTGTGTGACCTGAGCGCTTGCCAGGTAACTGGCTGAGAGAGGTGTCTGCCACGCACCTGAGCGTTAGTCATTTCTGCTCTTCGGTCGGGCTGATTTAGTCATAACCATGTTTCAAATTTGTCTCTTCGTCCAGAGTTTAATATCAACCAGGCCTTTCTGGATTGCGTTAAAAGAAGCAGGGATTTGCCGGGATCGTTCGGGGTTTGGATTTTAGCCCAAGTGCAGGATTCAGGAACAGACCATCCCCTCTCCCACGCCAGTGCCCGGTCGCAAGCGAGCCAGGATTTATGGCGTGTTTGTCATGCAGCCTCCCTCGTGCTGACCTGTGGGATTGGCCGCAGTTCACACACCGCGGCAGACCGTCTGTGCGTGTATGGTATGTGCCGTGCACAGGGAGCCACCCAGGGCCAGTCGCCAGCAGGACCCAGCCCTTGAGGAAAAGCGTGTGCTGGCCGCGTGGATGTGGCAGGCGCTTGCGAGGCCATCGCAAGATCCCGGGTAGGACTGTGCAGAGTCAAGGGCTAGATGGAATGGTTCAGACAGCACTCAGCCAGCAATGCGTGTGCGCACATTAGGCAAAGGGGCCCCTCCTCAGGACACCTTGCTGCCATCTGTCCAAAAACGTCAGAAGCAGCCCACAAGTCTGTGCTGCCCAGGGTGGGGATGGCATCTCCCAGACCGGGCAGTGCACAGCCTGCCTCGTGGGGCTAGTCTCCCAGCGACCCCGGAGGACTCTGACCCAAGCCCAGGGCAGAGAGCCCTGGGGTGCTCATCCCGCTTCGGAGGGTGGTGTGCGGGCAGGTAGACCCGTCTTGTCTCTCGGCCCTGGGTGGTGCCCGCCGTCAGCGGCTTGTGCTGGGTGGGCTGTGCCGTCCTGATCCCTGGGTCCTGCTATTTGCCAGGTGAACAGTATGGAGAAAGTGACCGTGACTCCTGAGTGTGGCACCCCAGATGAGACTGGGGTGCCTCCCCTCGGGCCCATGGGTGTGGTAGGGGAGGGGGATGGGAGTCTAGGCCAGGATCGGAGTTGCTGCCAGTCGGGTGCGTCCTCACTCTCCCCAGTGCCCTGAAGCACCCTGTTTCTCCCCCTCCTCTCCCCCACCCCCCTGTTTTTTAAATTGGGGGAGGGGAGAGGGAAGAGACTGCCTTTGATCTCAGTGGAGGAAAAAAGTCTGTTCTGTTCAGGCTTTTGGCTAACACAACAAACAGTGTTTAAAATTTAACTTTGCTTAATTAATTAGTAATTCTGTTTAATGCCGTCTGATCTTCCTCCAAAAGGTATTTTGAAGCTTGAGAAGGGAACATCAAAGGGACCCGGGTGAAGATGGTCAAGTAATGCATTTAATCTGGCAGTTGCTGGGGGTGGAGCGACGCCAGGCTGGAGCTGGTGCGGGGAGAGCCCTCCGCTGGTAAACACAGCCAGCCAGCGGGCTCCCGGTGCCGTGGCCGGGTGTGAGCGGGGCAGGGAACGGCTTCCGAAACGGGGGCGCTCCACGCACTGCCCCCAGACCCGCCGCCCGGGCTGAGCACCAGAAAGCAGAGTGGGCGTTGCCTTCCTCCCGCGGCTCCCGCGCCCGGTGGGCGGGTCGTGGACTGCGCGGGGTCCCCGCCAGGCAGGCGAGCAGCAGGTGCGGTCCAGCCTGCACCTCGCCCGTCAGGGCGCCCTGGTGGCCGTGCCCGCCGCGCGGCTGCCGCGCAGGCCCCACGCTTTGCGGGGGGAGGCCAGGGGCGTCCACGTTTGCGGCTCTGTGGGCCGCACCGGCTCTGTGGGCCGCACCGTCGCCGTTGTGATGAGTCAGCTCCGCCGTCGCCGTCGAGAGGAGCAGCCCTACCCGCCGCGTGCGAGCGCGGCCCTGTCCCAATAAACCTTTCTGTATAGGAACAGGCGCACGGGGCGTGGTTTGCCAGCGCCGCCAGGGTCACCCACAGGGACTGCGGGGGCCGGCGAGAGGCTCCGCCTCCTCCCGCTCTTGTCCTGCCTTCTCCCTCTGCCCGCCTTCTTCTTTCAGATTAGCAGATTTTCCTGTTGTGTGACTTGCACCTGAAGAGTGATCAGAGTCCCCCTGAAATTATGCCCCTCAAAAGAGCGTCTCTGGGAAAACAAATTGCTGGGCTGAACAGAAGTCACAGAGGGCTCAGAACCTGGTACCGAAGCCCATCGCAACAGGGGGTCATTCTCCTGGCCGGGGTCGGACCCCAGCAGCCTGTGGGGTCCCAGCCGCGGGGGCCCGACAATGCATGGATGGCAGTTTGTGCTACACGGGGACAGCTGGGGGCGGGTGCCGGTCTGTGTCATTTGATTTGGGGGGTTCATATGTGGTCTAGAGTGGCCTGAGTCCCAGCTCCTGCCTCTAGCAGTTGGGGTCCGCGAGGCTTTCTAATCAGCTCTGACACCTCTTCTGGCCACTGGGGACAGTGAGCGGGTGAAAGGCCACCTTTGCTGGGACAGGGGGTTTGCTGGCCTTCTTGCTCCTGGTCCCGTGGCTGCAGGGCAGGCGGGCTCCCAGTCCTGCACCTGTCTGTGCCCGGCCCCATGCTGGAAGGGTGTGCGGTGGTCTCAGCTGGGATGGGACGAGGGGCCGGCTGGTGAAGGACAATCCAGGCCACCTTGGTCTTGGAGAAGACATGTGAAGGGGGTGAGGTGTCGGGGGCATATTTCTTCCTCCCTGGGAGAGGAGAAAGCAAAGGTGGCAGGGGAGGACGTGAGGGAGGACCGGCTGTCTGTGTGCAGGGGTTGGGGTGAGGGGGTTGCTCGGAGGAGGAGAGAGCTTGGACAGAGGTTTCTTTTCTTTGGGTTTTATCAAGTGGAACTTGAAAGGCAACATTGAACCTAAAGGTGGTTTTCTGATAACTTCCCTTTGAACTTGAAGTTTGGTTTCGATAAGCCTGGTCGGCTTACATCTCTAACCAGGACCTCGGCGGAGGGAGGCAGCAGCTTTGAAGATGGAGCTGGCCTTTGTTTTTCTTTCTTCTTTTTCTTTTTCTTCTCTGCTCCCCCAACCCCCGCTCCAGGGTGGTGGGGCGGGGGGGGTAAAGGGGGGGCGGAGATGAAGAGAGGATATTGCAGGTCGTGATAGCACCAGGGTGTCTGCGGTGGGGCAGTTTTGGGGTGAGGGGAACATCTGGATCTGGGCTGTCAGCTGGGACCACGGCCCATCTACATCTTTTGCAGAGCCAGTATTTATTGAGCACTTACTGCATACAGGCCACTGTGCTCAGCAGGCACTTTTCACATTGCACCCCCCCCGCCCCGCCCCGCTCCGGAGCCCTGTGAGGGAGGGAGAGACCACTTCATCCCCTTAATAGATGAGGAGGAGCCTGGGCTGTGTGAGTGGGGGGAGGGGCGGGGAAGATGCAAAGACCCTCATCTCGTCTCCTGGCTTGGTCACCTCATTTCTCCAGGCTTCCTGTTCGGGCCACTGCCCGGGCATTGCTGCTGTCACGCTGCCTCTCCTGGTCCATCGTCAGGTCGGGCGTCAGGGGCAGGCACGGCGTGCTCACCTGTGGAACAGGACAACAGAGTGGCTGCCCCAAGGCAGCCAAGGGAATAGTCAGAAAAGCCATGAACATGTTCTAGACAAGCTCACCTCCCTACCTCTCCCGGAAGGTTGCACCAAGGACCATGACCTTGGGCAGGAGAAGGCTTCCCTGGGCGAACAGAGGCCGAAGGAAATGCCCAGGATTGGCTGGTTTCTGAATGTCACGGCATGTGCATGAGTTCACGCAGGTGCGCCGATGCACGCGCATGCCCTTCACCAGCCCCACTGAGCTCCATTTCTGTCACTCCTCTGGACCATCCACCAGCGTGTCATGTGCTGGGCCCAGGCAGGTGGCGTCTTGGAGGAAGCCAGAACGTCAGCATGAAAGGCAGCGAGGCTGTGGCCGCGATCTGGGAGCTTCCTCTCCAGGCTCCAAAAGCAGCCCTCTGCCCCCTCCCACCTGCCGGGCGGCTGGACACTGCTGTGAGTGGCCGCAGGCACCTTACCTGGACTGTGAAGTCTGGGCAGAGAATGGTGGCCTGGGACACCCACTGGGTCACCAGAGTGGCCGTCGTAGACGCACGCTGGGAGGGGTCTCCACTGAGGAGGCCCCAGACACAACCAGAGGCCAGAGAGCAGAGTGATTTTGACTCCAGCAAATGGGCAAGGCGGGAGGGGCCCCCCAGAACAAAGCCACGGAGACTGAGGTGGCCCCCAAACCCGGCCTCTCGCTTGCCTTCCCCTGCAGTGGCCCTGCCTCCCGAGAAGACCGACGGGCTGGCCAGTGGAGATGAGAAGAGGATGGAGAAGCCGAGCGAATCCTGCCCAGGCTCTAGGAAGCAGCTGAAATTCGAGGTGAGCGTCCCAGGCGGGAGAGACGTTCTCTTCTCCATGGTGCTTTTCAGGGCCGAAGCCGAGGCGCCCCCTGCGGAGGCCCGTCACCCCTCTGCGGCCGGCAGGGGGATGGCCAGGCCAACATCTTGCTTCTTTGAAAGCCCGAAAGGGTCTGTTTCTGGGAAGGGGCCGGCCGACTGCCTGGGACTCATCCACGGGCCGTGGGGAGCCCTCACCTGAGAAGTGGGGGGGCGGGGTGCACACACGGCAGAGGTGGGGATGGGGATGTTACTCGCCAGGTGTTTCCGAGCTCGGAACCCCAGCTATCTTTGGAGAAGTGGGGGGGGGGGGGCGAGGCAGGGAGAGCGAATCAGGTAAACGCTGCGTGGGCATGTGTGTGCGTGCCCACGCGTGTGTATGTGCGTGCGGGCACGTGTGTGGGGCGGGTGCTGGGCCTCCTGCACCCATGTCTCAGAGAGCACAGAGGACACTGGGCAGGTACCTGGCGGACACGTCACAACTGAGGAAAGGCTGACTTTGACCTCACCGTGGGCTGCCCAAGAACTGGAAGGAACGGTCCTTGAGCTGCAGAAGCCAAGGGCAGGGACGCTGTGCTCGGTCACTCTCCTGCCAGCACCCCGAGGCCAGGCAGCGCCCCTCTCGGGGGCTGAGCCAGCCCCCATGCCATGCCAGCTGGGCATTGCGGGACTAGTGGGCCGAGGCAAGGCGTGCAACAGGGTGGTCTGGGAGCATCGCTGCTGGTTTTCGTAGAATCCGCGGCTCTTAAAGGCCATCTGCAGAACCTCTTTCCCAAAATGGCCACCCCTTCTAGAACACTCTGGGTTCAGCGACCTCTGCGTACGCCCCGCTGTATTAGTCACTACGGCAAAGACAATGTTAATGGCCACTAACTGCCTGAGCCATTGACTGGAGTTTTCTATGTGCCAAGTAGTTGCCATCTTATTTCTCGTTCTCCCAAAGCGAAGCCTGTGACGAGGCCTGGGGTGATCCCCGGGTGCAGGGGTGGAGAGAAGCCAGGAAAGGGTTAGCGGGGTGGGTCACAGCCAGGGCAGGCGGGGTTCCTTCCAGAGGTGTACATGGTGCCCCCAGATTTGTCTCCTGGAGGGGCAAAGAGGCTCACCACAGCTTGGGCCCCACCCCGGCATGCTCTCTGTCCCCCGGACACAAAAGGCGGGTGCTTGAGGTGGGAGGTGGGGAACCGTGCCCACGGATGCAGGGGACCACCGAGCAGACAAGGGGCAGGCCATTAAGATTCCCAACGATTCTGTAAGGACAATGCTGTCATTTCCCTTAATTTACACAAGGGGATGCACAGGGAAGGCATGCCCAGGGTGGTGGACATGCAGCTGTGAAGGGCTGGCCACACATGAGGTGGCACCTGAGGCTGACTGGAACTTGAGTTCTTCGTGGTCACCCTCTCCTGCCTTCCAGGTCATGTGGCCACCCCAGGAGCCCCAACGTTACCAGGCCTTGCGTCTGGACACAAAGCCCCTCTCAGACCTCTCTCCTGTGCTTTGGGGACCCAGAAACTGCCCAGCACCCCTGCAGGCACCTCCCCTGGGCCAAATGTCCCCTGCCTGGCCTGGCCTTTGTGGCCCGCCCTGCCTCGGTCATCACTCTGCCTTTGCACGGCGTCTGGGGAGGGCAGTGGGGAGGCGGCGGCCCCGTGACCCGGCCTCCACATGTTCCCGTCACTCCCATGTGTCGTCTGTCTGTCTAGGAGCTGCAGTGTGACGTGTCCGTGGAGGAGGACAGCCGGCAGGAGTGGACCTTCACCCTATACGACTTTGACAATGGCAAGGTCACCCGTGAGGTGAGCACCTGCCTGGCCCCGGCTGCCCCTCGGGAGGGGGTGGGTGGGAACAAGGCTTTCTGGTGCTTCACCGAGGACTGAGGGGTGTCCCAGAGCTGCCAAGCGAGTGGGGAGAGGTGACAGAGAGCAGGGGCAGTCGGGCTCCCCTGCGCTCAGCCTGGGCACTGCTCCCCGGGTAGGGCAGCAGGCAGGGCAGACCTCAGCCCCCGCAGGGTCCTGCTCTGCTCCTGCCCTCTGTGGTCCCAAGCTCTGGGGTGGGCCTGGGGCCAGCCAGGCCACTTCCCACCTCAGCCAGTGCGTCCAGGAGCTGGGTGGCCTTAGCGAACAGCAGGGCCAGCCCGGGTGGGCACACAAAGGCCTCCCCCACCGCTACAGGAATGAGCTGCTCCCTCCCTCCTGCCCAAGGGCCCTGCAGGGGCTCTGCCCACGGCCTTGTCACCGCCCGTTCATCACCCTCCCCCTCCGTAAGCCCGCGTCTCCCCTCAGCCCTCCTTCCACAGCCCTCCCCTCCCTTTCTCCATGCCTGTGTCTGCACACTGAGCACCTACTGTGTGCATCTACAATGAGGTGCGAGAGCACAGTGTGGGGAGCAGCGGTGGCGCTTCCCAGACTTGCGGCTGTGCCGGTCTGACGAGGGAGGCCGGCCCCTGACCGTTGCAAGACAGTCGGCAGGTGTGATGTGTTCAGTGAAGGCGATGGGCAGCAGTGTCCACGGAAGCCTCGAGGAGGCGGCCCGGGCCCTGAGCCACGCGGCACGCCCCGCTCCGGGTGCTGGGGGACTGGGGGAGACTGGTGCCGTGGCCGCTTACGAGGAGAGAGAGGGCTGCAGCACGCGGGGCGGGGCGGGGGGCGCTGGCAGGGCATGGAGGCCCTGGCAAGCCACCTGGCTGGGACTCCAGGTGCTAGGGGGGAGCCAGCGGGGCAGGGCCTGCTCTGGGTTACCTTGGTGGCCGCTGCCTCTGTTTTCCTCTGGGCCGTGGTCTCCTCTCTTCGGCCTCCCTGTCTCTTTCCTCCCGTCTTCCTGTCTGACATCCTCTCCCCTCCACCAGGAGGCCCTGTTTTCAGGTGTGGGACCTGCTCCAGGTCTGTAGAGAGATCTGAGATGAGTGTGGCTGGCTCCCGGCCCACCTCCCTTCCAGCAGTGAGGGCCGAGGGCCGTCCCCAGAGGGCACTGAAGCTTTGTGTCTTATCTCCTGGTCCCTGTTTGGGGCTGAGTCTTTTCTTCGCTGCAGGTGGTGCAGGAGAAGCTGCCAGAGGGGAGAGCTGGGTGACAAAAGGCCACCTCTTCCTCTGGCTGGGGATTAGGAGTTGTTAGAATGGGGTGAGGAGGAAGCTGTGACTTGTAGTCAGTCAGGACTCTTTGGGGTGTAAGTGACAGAATCCCCACACAAGCCACCATCAGCCAAAAGGAGGAAGGAACATCCTGGCCCACGGGAGGGAAATTCAGCCCGGGCTCTGACTTCCGGCGAGGTGGATCCCCGGGCTCGGTGTCGGCAGGACTCGTGGTTCCCCAAGCTGTTTCCTGTCCTCCTTCACGGTCAGGGGGGCTCTGCCCTGGTCAGCCGCAAATGACGACGGACAGTTTCACCTCTGTCCCGTCCTCTTAGCCACTCCCCCAGTGCAGAGTGTTAACAGGTGTTCCGGGTCCGAATTTCACTGGCTCCCACTGAGTCGCTCGCCTGGCCCTGACCCAGTCATTGTGGCCACGGGTTCGTGATGCTTTCAGTGGCCGATTCTGGGTCCAGGTGTTCATTCTGGAGCTGGGGGAGTTACTCGATACCTGAGTCGCATTGATGGATAGGGATGGGGGTAGATTTTGTTCACAAAATGAAGTTAAAGTACAGTTATTAGGGAAAGCTGGCGGGTTCTGAGCGGGCAAAGCCTCCAGAGGAGCCTGGGCACTGGGAAATGATGGTGATTCTTCCTGGTTTGGGACCCCGGGGAGGCAGGGGGTGGCTGAGGTGACACCCCAAGTCCCTTCCAGCTGCGATGCTTTGGGTGAGGGGTCGCCGTTCCTCTCCGGTCCATCTGGGCGTGGCCGCTGTGGGGTAATCATCGTCACAGGGAAACGTGGCTGGGCTGGAAACCTGGGTCACGGAGCTGACCCGGGCGGGCCCTGCTGTTTGCTAAGGCCACACAGGCAGTTGGCCTGGGCGTCGCTCTCTCTCCTGACACGTGCAGCGGCCAGGGCAACACGGCCCCTGGCGGCCGCCTCGTCTTTCCTACTCCGGTCAGAAGCCGCAGAGCCATGAAAGGCCTTGCGAAACCTATGTGCAGGCACCGCTTTCTGATTCTGTGTCCTGCCCTCCTGTGCCCCTTAGTAGTGGGAGGGATGAGGGAGTGGGGGTTTGTAAGCGGAGTGCCCCAGGCCGGCCTCGGAGAAAGCCTGCACTAGGTCTGTCTGCCTCCCGCCCAGGAGGGAGGACTTTGGCTTCCAGTCCTGGGGGGACCCAGCCCTGTGTTTCCCCTGGTTTATTTTTAGCCCCAAAGCCACGCCTCAGATCTGGCTGCGAATACCGCTCCCCCCGCCCCCGCTCCGTGCCGCCCCATGCTCTGGCCCTCAGCACGCACGCTTCTGTGTGCATGGGCAGGTGGGCGCCCAGCGCCCTGCTGCCACCACCCAGCGCTGGCATCTGGGCCAACTTTCCGACTCCGAAGAAAGTCCCCCCTTCTCCTTCAGGCATTAATTCGTGCAGTAAACATTCATGGGCGCCTGCTCCTTTTTGCCAGGCCCCGTGCAGCTAGCTGACAGCGTGGATTTTCCAGCCGGGCAGGCTGAAGCATGCTTGCTCTGGACCCTGAATCAGCTGTGACCCTCCGGGGTCACACACTGGGGCACCAGGCCTGGTGTACAGTGCTTGCAGGATGATGTTGGTGGACCTCAGTTTCCTCGTCTGTGAAATGAAGACAGAGGCACCTCCTTCATGGGCGTCTCAGATGGGGTGTGTGCTGGGTGGGGTGGGGGGCGCCAAACATGGCCGTGCAGAGCAGCCGCAGAGACAGAGAAGGGAGAAGAGACCTCTGTGGGCCTCGCCAGAAGAGCTGGGGTCCCCGAGTGAGCCAGCACGTGGCTAGACCCTGGGTCTCAAACCCGCTGCCCCCACAATCCCAAAGCATCCCCAAGATGTTCTGGCCCAGAGGCTTTTGTTAAAAATTACATTAGCACAGGCAACAGAAGTAAAAATAGGTAAATGGGAGTACCTCAAAAACTTCTGAGCCTCAAAGGACACAGTCAACAAAGTGAAAGGCCATCTATGGAATGGGAGGAAATATTTGCAAATTGTAATATCTGGTGAGAGTAATATCCAGAATAGTGTACTGCGAGCACTCCTAAAACTCAACGACCAAAACCGAAGTAATCTAGTCAAAAACGGGTGAAGTACCTTAATAGACGTTTCTCCAAAGAAGACGGACAGACGGCCACTAAGCACATCAGAAGACGCACACGGTCTCCGATCGTGAGGGAGACGCACAGCGGTTCCCCACTGGGGTCCCACTGGACGCCCGTTGGCAGGGCGGCTGTCAAAGCGAACAGAAAGCGACCAGCGCGGCTGAGGAAGTGGTGACGTCGGGACCTTTGGGCCCCGTCGGTGGGAACGTGAAATGGGGCAGCCGCCGTGGAAGACAGTATGGCGCTTCCTCAAAACATCATATACGCGGGATTTTTATATGGCTCGGCAATTCTCCTCCGTGGTGTAAACCCCCCAAACTTGAAGAAAGGCTCTTGAAGAGACGCCTGTGCAGCCTCATTCACAACAGCCAAAAAGAAGCAAACCCACGTGTCCAACAACGGGTGATGGGTAGACAGAGCACGGCCCGTCCCTACGGCGGACTGTTAGCCTTAAACAGGAAGGGCATCCTGGCACATGCTGCGGCGTGGATCCACCCTGAGGACGTTATCCTAAGTGACGTGAGCCAGTCATGAGAAGATGGGCGCCATGTGAGTCCACTTACAGGCGGTCCCTAGAGGATCAGATTCATAGAGACACGACGCTGACTGCTGGTGGGGCGGGGGCTGGGGGCGGGACAGGGGGAGTCAACAACAATCAATTAATTGCCAGTATTCACGGTTCTGAAGAGTTAACGGGAGACTGGATTTCTGGCTACTCTGAGGGGACCCTTCGCCTGCGTCGTCAGGGGGCGAGTGGGCGCCCCAGTTGGCCACACCACTGTCAATCACCCGTGCACGTCGCTGGGCCATGGAGGGGCTGGCAACGCGCCGCCTGAGGGCTGGTGGCTGGTGGGTACAGGGAGGGCCGAGTGTGTCTGAGCTCGGGAAGCGTCTCTGGACAGGTAATTGACCATCCGCGCCCGTGACCTAGAGAGAGCAAACACCTTTTCCAGAAGTTTCCAACATCCTGCGAAGCAGGGAGCCTCCCCTCGGATAGACAGGACAGAGGGAGAGCTGGGGAGGGGGCCTGGCCCACCCTCCATCCCCATCAGTGGAGGCGCTGCCTGCCTGAGGGGCAGCTGAGGCCAGGGGATTTGGCCAGCTTCTCACAGAAGAGCTTGTCTGTCTTTAGGGACACATTTGCTTTCCCATGTTGCACTCAGGGGTGCTCATCAGACCTGAAGCAGACCGCGGGTGCCCCCCACTGGTACATGCTGTCCCACCCCCAAGTCCCACCCCCCCACCCCCACCCCCCCCCCCCCCGACCCTGTCACTGTGGCAGGCAGCGCCCACCCCAGGAGCTTCCTCTGGTGCCTGGGAGCTGGCTCGGCCTTCGCTGCCCGGACCGGAAGTCCGGGGTGTGAAGCCCCCCAGGGCCACCCAGCCCAGGAGGGGTGTGAGTTTAACAAGCAGGTTCCGCATGGTCTCTCCGAGGGCCCGGTGCGGCTGAGCCCAGGTGCCCGTGGCTGTGCCCTCATTCACGGTCCCTCGGGCCCTCCTGCCCTCTCACGCCTGCGTCCCAGGACCCCTCCCAGTGGTCCCCTTGCGTCTGCGTTTCGGCCTTGGGCTCGGCTTTGGGGAGCCCGAGGGTCTCGGCGTTTCGGGCTTCCCCAGGCCGCTGACGCCCGTCGGAAACGCACCGCGGCTGGAGCCACGTGCGGTTTGCGCTCCCCCCCGCCCAGGACGTCACCAGCCTGCTGCACACCATCTACGAGGTGGTGGACGCCTCCGTCAACCACTCCCCGACGTCCAGCAAGACGCTGCGGGTGAAGCTCACCGTGGCCCCCGACGGCAGCCAGGGCACCAAGGGCGTCCTTCTCGGTCCCCCCGGTGAGGGCTGGGGGCTGCGGAAGTGGGTCCTGGGAGCTGCGCGGGGTCGGGGTGGGGGCTGGAGCGGGTCCTTGAAGGAGCCAGGGGAGGGATTCAGGCAGGAGGGCCCTCCATGAGCGCTGGAGGCCCAGCTCGGGAGTCTGGGTGGGAAGCAGGCAGGACAGGTGGCTGCGAGACCCCTCTGTCTAGTCCTGGCTCTGAGAAGCCTCACCGCAGAGCCGTCGGGAGGCCACTAGGGCCAGCTTGCCAAGCAGCTCGGGACACCGGGGCAGGGCCGGGAGGCCAGCGGGCACGGGAGCAGATGGCTCACCTGGCTGTTTCTTGGGGGGACTCAGACCTGCAGGGCACCAGGCCCAGGGCGGAGACCAAGCCCGCCGAGGAGCTGCGAAGCTGGGAGAAGAAGCAGCGTGCCCCGCTCAGGTACGGCGGGCGGACGGGGGGCCCGGCACCTGCGCAGCACGTACTGAGCCCCTGCCGTGCGCCTGCGCCTGAGGGTTTTCGAGGAGGGGCTCCCGTCTGCTCTCTTCGGGAAGGCAGTGATTTCAGAGGACAGGCTCACAAATCTCCACTAAAATAATAATAATAATAATAATAACAACAACAACAACAACAACAACAACAACAACCCTCTAAACTAAATTTAAAGAAAAGTAAACGTAGGTCTACATTGCTTTATCCAAAACAGTTGAGACCCGGTGGGTTTCGGAATTCAGCCTTTGCTGGGTTGGGGAAGGTGCTCCTAGTGTGCTTGTGAGTTGTATTCAGGGTCGGGATGCACATTGGTGTTTGTGCAGGGAGACGGATGAAGAGTCACAGTAAGTGAGATAAAGACTTGTACTTTCCCAGCCCTCCAGGGCCGGCGTGGCTGCCGAATGGGTTGTGAAAAACCTTTGTTTTCAGGCTCCTTGGACCTCAGAACTGTGGGTAAGGGATTGTGAGGTTGAAATTCCCTTTCACCTGGTGGGATTTCTGTACCTGCAAGGAAGGAAGAGAGGGTGGGCAGAGAAGGACTGTGGAAAGACAGGCGCTGAACAAACAGTGAGCTGAAGGAACCGCTGGACAGCGGTACGGCTGAGACCTGGGATGTGTCAGCACCGGCGTGGGGGAGGGGCTCACACTCGGCGGCACCCAGGCTGGCTGCAGATGTGGGGGGCTGTGCTGTGGGTAGGGGGAGGCAGGGAAGTGGGTGTGGGCAGGTCACAGAGGCCCCTGAAGGGGAGGGACAGGGAGCCCAGAACCCCTTGCGGGAGAAAAGTGGCCTCTGGCAGCACCTCCCCCCGCCCCCTCCCCATACACACACAGGCGAGGCCCATTCTGGGCTTTGGGGCAGGTTACAGAGTCTGTGTCTGGGGGGCATCTGCTGCCCTCACTCCCTGGAGACCGAGGCAAGCGTTGGGCCGTCTGCCTGTGGCAGGCACACGTGGCTGAAAGCGTGGTTTTGGGCCTCCTTAAGACTTGACCGATGACCCCTCTCCTTTGCTTTGCACCTGTGCAAAGCTAAGTCCCTCTCTAGTCCCGGCGGAAGGGCCAGGGAGGCCCGGCAGGGGTCTCTGTCTCCACTGGCAGGGGAGGAAATGGGGACACGGAGTGCTGAGGCGGTCACTCCTTCCCTTACGAGGCCCAGCAGGAGAGGAATGAAGGGTCCAGACGTGTTTGTCCTGATGGAGTTTGTAACCCCACCCAGGGGCCAGCGCCCACCCGCTCACTTGCCTTCGACAGGTTCCAGGGTGACAGCCGCCCGGAGCAGCCTGGCTGCTACCACCATTGTGTGGACGAGAACATTGAGAGGAGAAACCACTACTTAGATCTCGCCGGGATAGAAAACTACACGTCCCAGTTTGGGCCTGGTAAGGTGGGGTGAGGGGAGGGCGTGGCCACTGGGCCAGGCGGGTGGTGGTCACCGTTCCCCCTGGTCTGGGGGGAGACGAAGCTTCGACTGGACAGGTTAAAGATGTTGTTGCAGGAGGTGACATTAAAAACATTTATAAAAATTAAAATGCACATGCACAAAGTGAACCAAATCAAATAGTATCCGAGGGCTCATTATACAATGAAAAGCAGGAGTTCGGTGCCGCACCCCAACCCTCCCGTCGCCCGCTCTTTCTTCCGATGAGGACCCCCAGTTCACCAAGCAAGACGCCGCTCCGTTTATTAGCTCTTGCTGAGATAAATGAAGCGGTAGCTCATGGAATTTCTCCCCCAATTCCCTTCTTCCCTTCCCCTCCTGGTTAATTCCCCAGTGGGTTACCTCTGTAAGCTTAGGAATATTCCGCCTCGTTTTTTCTTGCCCCCATGACCTGAGATAGTTATCTGTCTCTGTCTCCCTCCCTCCCACAATTCTCTCTAGGAAGGAGAATTATTTTTAGGGACCTAGCCAAGATCCAGTTCTTCCCACTTAGCAGATGGCACGTTCCGGTGCAGAATGGTTTTCTCTGCCTTAATCGGTCTTGGTGACCTGGGGATAGGGATCATTTCTGGGGCCCATAGCAGGTGCTCATTAAATACCTGTCGCATTGGTTCCTAGGCTCTCCGTCAGTGGCCCAGAAGTCAGAACTGCCCCCCCGCACCTCCAACCCCACTCGATCTCGCTCCCACGAGCCAGAAGCCATCCACGTCCCACATCGAAAGCCCCAAGGCGCGGACCCAGGCTCCTTCCAGTTCCTTGACACCCCCTTCGCCAAGGCCTCGGAGGTCCAACAGCGGCTCCGGGTCACCCAGGACGGGGGCAAGCACTTTGTGAGGTCCCCCAAGGCCCAGGGCAAGAGCGCGGGTGTGGGCCACGTGCCCAGAGGGGCAAGAAGCAAAGCCCCTCTGGGACCCACCGTCTCTGCAGTGTCCCCCTCTGCCCACCTGGCCGCCAGCCCGGCCCTCATCCCCACTCTTGGCCCCCTGGGGCACAAGAAGCACAAGCACCGAGCCAAGGAGAGCCAGCCGGGGTGCCGGGGCCTGCAGGCGCCGCTGGCCATGGGCAGCACCGTCGTGGGGCGGGACCACCTGAGGGAGCTGCCCGCCGTGGTGGTGTATGAGAGCCCGGCCGGCCAGGCGGTCCAGAGACACGAGCATCACCACCACCATGAGCACCACCACCATTACCACCACTTCTACCAGACATAGGGCCCCCCAGAGCCCCGCCCCCGCCATGTGAAGGATCCCCTCCCCCTCCCCCAGGCATTATTATTCTATTAATTATTGTTATTATGACGATTATTGTTATTAATAATTATTGTTACTCCACTAATATTCCAGCTAGCCTCCATGTAGAAGATATATGGACACACAGAACTAAACTTTTATTTATATGTCGCGGGGACTGCATCACTTTCCCAGGAAGTGACTCTGGGTTTGGGAATGGCCTGTAGACGGCAGAGGCTCCCGGGGGCTCCCCGCTGCAGGTGCCCACGCAGGCCCACACCCCTCCCAGCCCCGGGGGAGCCCTCGGCCAGGACTCTGCCCCTCCCCATCTCTTCCAGGAGAACACCCTTACCTGGCCCGGCTTCCAGAGACCCTCGAAATCTCGGAGAAGATAAACAGCTGCTACCTCTTAGTATTATTCTGATTTTATTTTGCCCTTAACTGATTGTCACGTGCTACAACGGATTCCAGCGGACTGCAGATGTGCAACCTTCCTGGCTGTCCTGTTTTTATGTCCCAACCTAGAAACCTGAGCTGTCCTTTCTGGAGTTCTCTTTCCCACCTTTCCGGTGAGATCACGCCCTTGCCCCAAGCTGGTCCCACTCTGTCTTCCGGGCACATAAAAATACACTTCTCTTCCTCTCCCTCCTTCTCCTCACTTCTTTAGAAAGACGCACACACACCTTTAGAGCCTGCCCTTGAAACTGGACTTCTCATTTTGGAAACCTCCAGAGAGGGAACCAGCCACATACTCGGGCATGGTTTTCCACACCTGAGCAGTTGTGTGTGGCTGGTCACGACGGGAGATGTGGGAACGGCGTGTGCTCCCGTCGGTGCACACACGCGTGCCGACATGCTTCCCCAGCAGCCCTTTCTGTATCTATAGCTAGATGCCATCTGCCCATTTCTATGTATCTTTCTATAAATATACACTCTCAGGTACTTTTTCTGGCGTGCTGAAATCAGTGGTTTGCTTCTTGAGACACCTCAGCCCAGATGTGACCCTGTGTGCGTCCTGTTGAGGCCGCTGTCTCATGCGATTAGTCACTTGCCTCTCATCGGGGCCCTTTCTCGAGTTCGGGGTCTGATGGATTGGGAGAGGCCCACCGGGGTACAGAAGCTTGGAGGGAAATGGGGTCAGTGGCCAGAGGTGGCCCCTGGAGTAGTGTCTCTTGCAGCTCTTGTCTGATGAGGGCCTGGGGTGGCCAGGAAAACGTCACTATCAGCCAGTTGGGGACCCAGCATAAAACAGATGACACACACGTTCACATTGAGTTGTTTGAGGAGAGTTTTAATAAAGGGAATATTTACGAAGTGTGGGCAAAGCCTCCTGAAAGAGATACCCCCGCCCCGGGCGAGCACTGGGGGTGCCGCTTCTCAACAGACAGACTGGTAGGGGAAGGGGAGCCACCGGAAGGACCGGTGAGTGACCATCACCTGAGAGGTGCGGCCAGCCTGTGGGGACCCTACAGGGAAACGAAAGCCTGGCCTCACTCTTGCCCACTGTGCAGCCTGTCCAGGCCTCTGGCTGAGGCTGCCGGAAGCCGGAGGGCAGCGGGCTGTTGGTGAGGGTCAGGCGGGCATCTTCCGGGGCAGCGAGGGAGTGCAGAGCCTGGAGGGACTCAGAGGAAGAGTGACTCCAGCTGTCTGCTTGCTGCTGCTGAGTCTCGCAGCCACTGCCCCCTTTTCCAGAGCCTCTGGCCTGGCTTTGGTGCAGTTGGCAAGGTATAATTTTTGAAGACAGTGGGCTTGGCTGTTTCACCATATCATTAATGGTGTTAGTGACTGGCTGGGACCGGATTCATATGGAGAATCCTCGTGACAGCCCCACAAGGCGGCCAAGGGGAGCTCAGAGAGCAGGTCAGTCTCAGAGAGGTTAAACACCTGGCTGAGGTTACACAGCGGGTGGCAGAATTGGGATTCTAGGCTTCACCGCCCCCCACCCACCCCGGCCTTCGCTTCGGCTTCTGTCATTCAGCATCTAAACTTGAGGATGTAACCCAAGCGGGAAGGCAGGGAGGGAGCTGGCTCTGAGACGACAGGTTCCGGGGTGTGAAGGAAGTGGCGACTCGTTGGTTCTTGTCCCCGACACTTCTACTCCGACTACCACGTGCTGCTCTGTCGTGGCCTGGGGCCACTGGCGCTCTGGACCCGACCACCAGCGGATGGAGGACCTTCCACTAGGGGAAGCCCAGAGAAGGGCTCTGATTGGCTGGGCTCAGAGTCGGTAGCTATCCCTGGGCCAATCACCGTGGCCCACCTGGGGTCACATGGCCACCCTATGACCCAAGGGGCGGGGTCTGTGCCTGAAGAAAGGAGAGGAGCGGAGGGGCGCTAATGGTGCCCCAGGCCCAGAATTGCTGCAACCATGGCAACGACCCAGGAACTGGGTCCACACAGGGAGCCTCTCTGTGGCCTGGTGGCTTTAGAGCCTCTGCTCGCCTCTGAGAGGAGGGCCCGTTCCGCCCTCCCCAGCCCCACACCTGGCAGGAGGCTATTACTTCTTGGTAACTGGGATTTGTTTTAAAACTCATTTTGAAAAATAATAACATGCACGTGTAAAAGGTTCAAAAAGTACCCAAAAATGTGCAGTAAAAAGTACACTTCCCTCCAGCGTCCCTGAGTCCACCTTCTAGGGCCACTCAGTGTGGCATGGCGGTTGGGAGCACAGGCTTTGGGGACAGGCTGCCTGGGTCCAAATCCCAACTTCCTCTCTTAGTATTCAGTGCTTCAGGCTGTAAACTGTACCTCTGAAGCCTCAGTTTCCCCTTCATAAAGGGAGATAGTAAGACACCTACCCCACCGGGTGGCTGTGAGGAATCAGTGGCTTAAAACTGTGCCCAGCCCATGGGAACATTGTGAAAGCATTAGCTGCCAAGAATAAATACATTTATATGAGGTGTCTCCCCATTTAAACTTTATTTTATTTTTCACATTGTACGAATCCTCAGATTCTCTTTAAACTTGTAAGATTTTTAAAATTTTTTAAATTTAAAATTTTAAAATAATTTTTAAAAGACTTTTTCAGAGCAGTTTTAGGTTTACAACAAAAAAATACTTCCCGCCCCCACACATCACCGTCCTTATTATCAATCTGACTCGTCAGAATGGTCCACATTTCACCAGGGATGAACCTGCATGACACGTCATCATCACCCAAAGTCCACACTTCGCGTGAGGGTTCACTCTTGGCTTTGTACATCCCATGGGTGTGGACACGTGTATAATGGCACTATCGTTAGAGTGTCATACAAAGAATTTTTCACGTCCTAAAAACCCTCTGCTTTACCTATTCATCTCTTCCCTCACCCCTGTTTTGTTCCTTTTTAAAATATTTCAAACTAAGTTTGAAATGGAACATTGTGCAACAGTAACTGGAAACTCACCACCCAGATTTTACAAATGCTGACATTTTGCAATATTTATTTCAGATCTATTTTTGAAAAAGAAAACATTGCAGTTACAGCTTAATCCCCCTGCTGCCCCACCCTTTTATTTTTACCCAAGGAGCAACATAGTTTTCATACTTCCTCTCTTTTTCTCCGTGACCTAATATATTTGGAGATCTGCCCCCTGGGTCCTGTGGCTCTGTCCCCTTCTCTCTGACAGCTGCTCGGACTCCTGCTCCGAGGCTGTCCCTGCCTTGTCCTGCCCCCTCCTGACAGGCATGTAAGCTCTCACCCTGGGCCACGTGGGGCCTGTGCATGGCTCGCCTCAGTCCCCTTGGACAGGAGCGATGGCAGCAGAGCGGCACCGCAGAACTGCGGAGTTCAAGAGCACGTGTGATTTCGAATCGGACGCTGTTGTAAATGACCTCTAGAGGAAGTCGTACCAGATAATTAGGAGATGAAGGAGGAAGAGAGACAGAGGTGGGGGGGGGAACCAGGAGTCAACCGCTCCTCAGGAGGCTCCGGCACATTTTCCTGCAGGCTGCGGGTGGGTGAGTTTTGTCCTGTGTGCAAGTCTCCTGCCACCCATTCCAGAGGGGCTGCAGCTCAGCTGGGGCCTGGGGAGGTGACAGGATGCTGCTCTGCTGGCCTCAAAACATGTGCCCACAGCACTGGCTGGTGCCAGGATGTCCCGTTTCTGCTGATCTGTCACCGGGCACGAGGACATCTGGTGTGTTGAGGCAGCCAGCGGGGCGAGCCTCGCAGCCTGCCACGCATGGTCCGCTCTCACCTCCTGGGGAGTCTGGGGGGTGGGGAGGGTCGTGGGGGGTCGTGTACTTCACGCCCAGCCATGCCAATTACACTTTTTGGCAAAGGAAATAGCCGGGAGCGGTTTCTTTTGCCCTCCCCCCACCTTTTTCTCCGCGTTTAGATGTCACATCATTACTGGGTCCCCGAGGGAGCTGCTTTCTTGAAGGCGGCAGGAGGAGGGAGACGGCTGCCTGCACCTCAGGTGCCATTTCTGTCCGGTGCCAGCACTGATAACCCGGCTTCTGCGAGCCCCGTCAGCACCAGGCGAGTGAAAGGGCACCCCTGAGAGGCACCGGGCAGGGGCAGGCTGAGATGCTCCACTCCACCATCACCGCCCCCACCGCGTCAGAGGAGGGCGGGCTGCCTGAGGAGGGCCTGCCCCGAACTCGCCAGGCGGCCTCGCTCTGGTCCAGTCCAGCCCGTCTCTGGATGACCCCAGGCCTGTGAGTGTGGCTGTGTTTTGCAGGCAATAGGGATGGTTCAGCCACACACTTTAGTGCCTCCTGAATGCTGTGCCCAGGGCACCCTTCCCCAGTCATTAAAGTTGTGTCACTTCCCTACGGTCATGCCCTCGTTTGGGGCTCCAATCTGGCTTTCGGTCTTGTCACCTCTCCCAAACCGGCAGAGCTCTGAACCCAACCCATGTTCTCAGAGACTCTAGAATGATTTTACTGGTTCATGTATTTCCCTGAACAGGGCTTTCTGCACCAGCACCTTCCTTTAGCATGAGAAAGGGGATGAGTGTGAGTAGTAGGTGACCTTGGGAAAGACATGGCGGGGGCTGGCCTCAATACCCCATGTCCAGTAGGCCAGCCCATGGGTTTCCTCTCCCCTCCACGGTCTTCCCTCAAAGTGGAAGAATCCTCGTGTGTTAGACCTATGAGCCCGGCAGAGACCAGAAGGTCCCTACCCCCACCCGAGACGCTCCACATGTGCCCTTGGCGGAGATCAGCCTGATGACCTGGGTGCGGGATGGCTGGGTGGATGCCCATGACCTGTCGTCCTTGTCCTCTGGGTGCTGCAGAAGCACCTGGGGAGACTGTGCCTGGCCTCACCTCTGATAAGGCTGGTTCGCTGGTCTGAGGGGTTGCCCAGGAACCAGGATGTCTCAGACTTGCAGGTGACTTCCTGGACAGCCAAGCTGAGAGCCCGAGCCTTGCGTGTCTCCCTTCCAGCCCCGCCGCTGCCATGACCTCAGAGGGCCCTTTGGGGACATTCTCAACTTCAGGGGCCATAGGATTCTCCTAGGGGGCATGTTAAATGCAGGTACCCAGGCCCACCCCCAGAAATGAGATTACTTGGGTCTGGTGGTGGGAGCAGAAATCAGTGCTTCTAACAAGCTCCCGCCCCAAGAAGCGGGGTTGCACTTGGGCCCGTAGACCACAGGCTGCTAACCCTGTGGGCTAAGCCTGGATGAAGCAGGTGGAACCCCAGTGGCCCTGCCGTAAGGAGTATGGGCAGGAAGGTGTCGGGTGTTCAGAGAGAGCTCACTGGCCCCTGCCCCACCAGGGACGTGCGCAGCCAGGGGCCATGGCCCTACTGGAGGACAGGACTAGAGAATCCCGTAACGGTCCCCCTTGTGGGGCTGCGGTCTTTTTCTAGCTGACCTGCCTCCCCTTGTGGTAAAATGACAGGCACCCGAAGAGAGTCAAATTAGGGAGACTCTCGGGGGTGTCCTCCAACTAGGCCAGGTTCACAGTGACCCTTGGGGTGCAGACCACACGGCTCTTTCTTCCCTTGACCCTCTAGGGAGATGCGCGTGGCCTCTTCCCATTCTCCCCACTTCGCTTTGGGGCCCTTGCTTCCTGAGGGTCGAGGCCAGCCTTGGTGACGCGGCTTGGTGCACACATCAGCTGTCCTGCTTTGCTGTGCTTTACACCCAGGACCGGTTCCCAGCTGATGCTGGCTCTGCTCTGCCTCTAGTAGGTTCTGCTTTGGGGGTCCTGTCTGGGCAGAGCCTGCAGAGGTCCCTTCCCAAAACCCCATGTCTGGAGGGAAGAGGTGTGTAGGGAGGGGTGTGAGAGGCTTAGAAGAAAGATTGAAGCACAGGCAGCCTGGGAGTAGCTGCCGGGTCCCAGGACGAGTGCTGGAGGAGAGGAGTCCTGGACCCCTGGGTCACCGGATCTCGGGATGACAAGCAGAGTGGCATTAAGGCCTTAAGGGACCCTAAGCAAAAAGGGATCGCCAGCCTCCAGCCCCACCTTTACCCTGAACTTTGCCTTCCTGCTGCTCCATGCAAATAACTCTTTCCTCGATATTTTTTTAATCGCAAAATTCTGGATAAGTTCATCAAAGCTGATCTTTTCTATGTTTTCTTTTCCAACAAGGCCTCACTTCCTGGAGCCAACTTCGTTGGTGCCCAGATGCAGGGGCGGTCAGCACGTCCTTCCTCCTAGTCTGTAACCCCTGCTGACAGGGACGTCTGTGTGGCTGTTTCCTTAGGACATGGCACACAGTAGGTGGTCAATAAACGGAAGAGAGGGAATGAAAGACAGAGGAGGGGGGTGGGGGAGGGCTGGGGGTTGCGTTCCTAACTTGGCCGGAGGGCTGATGGCACCCTCCTGCCTGCCAAGCCTTGACTGTGAAGTTTTACAAAGCAGTAACATTTCAAACAAACGTCTGAGAGAGCAACACGGCCTTGCTAAATAAGATGAAAAAAAGAAAACTGTAGTCTCTTCCTGTGTAAAGAAAACTCAAAACAAAAAGGACATAATTTAGCTTTAAAAAAGAAAAAAAAAAAACCCATCACTGCGTATTGTCTTTCTCTCCGCCTTGGAAACCAGGGAGAGTTTGGCGGAATGTTCTGAACAACTAAAGCGATAGGGCGGGCTGCCTCCTCCCCTTTCTGGAGATGGGGCTGCCGGCGGCTTACGTGCGTGCGTGCGTGCGTGCGTACGTACGTAGAACGAACTGACACTTCCTCCCCGAGCTGAGCCCAGACCAGCTCGCCAGCCCCTTGGGTAGGCTGTGGTCATAGCTGCCTGCGTGGGGACGTGAGGGCAGGCCCAGCACAAGGCACCAAACGGCAAGAAGCGTGGCTCCAAAGAGACCGCGGCCAGCACACGTGTTTATCACGTGAGCGCGGAAACAAGGCAGAGCGTGGCCTCGCCGGGCAGCAGCTGGGAACGTGCCCATCGAGCCGCTCTGCGCATGACCGCGGGTGACCGTGAAAGAGTCGTGAGTTACAGACAAGCTTGAGTGAGCAGGCGAACACACGTAAAAGAGTCTGTGATTAATCAGGATTGACTGTAGGTCCTTGCCCGTGCCTCCGATTGGCTAACATCTGTTCCCACCAAAGCACTGTCGTGTTCGCCACAGATTATGTCGTAATCCCGAAGGCTCAGCACAGATAGGTGCTTGTTAAGTGTCTGCTGAGCGACTGGCCACGGCACATTCCTGGCCTCCCACCCGGCCCCAAGCCAGACCCGGCGTGTGGCCTGTTCTCAGCGCTCGACACAGCTCTGCGGATGGGACTCCTAAGACAGGGAGTGTCCCCTTCTCCCAAGGTCCCCCCTCTCCCAGTGTCCCCAGTCAGGCTCATTAACACAATTCTGCCCCCAGGGAAGGGTGGCAGCGTCTGGACAGACTGAAAACCAGGGATGTACCGGGACTGTACTGTGTGGCTTGGCAGAAGGAGGCAGTGCTGTTGGGCTTGGCCAGTGGGCTCCCAGCAGTGAGGGTACGGGGTGGTTCTGAGTGCTTAAGTCCCCTGGCCAGATTCTCTCCAGATGGAGAGGGGCCCCTGGCCATCTTCACTGAGGTCACCCGATTCCATTTCCTCTGACTCTGTCTGCAAAAATCAGCATCTGATTGTGATTTGGCTCAGAGATTCCTGGCCAGAATATTCTAGTGTGGTCTCTGTGACCTTTTTTCCCCTCCCTCCTTCCCTCTCTCCTTCCCTCTCTGCTTCATTGTAGAGATGGGATTTGAGTATCTCATTCACTCTTGCTGTGCCGTTTTGTTACTGCGAGTCAGTGCTGAGGGCTGACTGCTCCCTGGTGATAGGGAGCGGCCCAAATCGGGCTCATTCAAGGCTTTGGAAGAGTACAGGGTGATCTGGACCTGGTACCCGCTGCCCAGGGAGGTCCTGCTCAGGCCCAGCTGGCCCTTGCCTGGACTATCCTACCCTCTATCCATCCATACTTTCAAGTATTTACTGATCACCTACTATGTGTCAGGAACCATGCTGAGCACTACACTAAACGGACACGCTCCCTACCTGTCTTCACAGAGGTTTCAGCCCGGTGGGGGCTGGTTGCCATCACATCGTTATCAACTGTGATGCCTTCTGGGGAGACAGGTGAGGGAGTAACAGAGTGGACGTGATGGAGACCGTGGGCGGGAGAGGGCCCCGCTCCAGGAAGCCATGTTTAGGTGGAGATGTCAGGGACAGGTGAAAAGCTGCAGAAGCAGCTGGCACCAAGGCCCTGAAGTGGGAGGGAACGTGGCCATTGGATGAACGGCTGGAAGCCAGTGAGGCTGGGTGACAGCAAGGGGGCTCCCCAGGGTGGGTGGAGCCCCGGGGGCTGTGGTGGAGAGTTTATTATTCCAAAAAAACATCAAGAAGTTGGAGGGTCAGCCTGGGGGTGGAGGAGGAGGGAAGGGGGACAGGATGTAACCATGTGGCCACTTAGCGGAGAAGGGATTGCAGACAGTGCCTGAGGAGGGGCGTCATCATTAGACTCAACGGTGGCCTGTTGGGTAGAAGTCGTTCATGACATTCTTCACCACAAAAGCCTAAGGATCCACTTGCTAGTCTGCCGGCACCAGCAACACCTCCCCGGCTGTCGAACAGCCAACGGCAGCTACCTAAGCGGGGAAGGAACGGGGCGTAAAACAGGCCGGAACGCGAGGGCGCAGACAGACAGCCCGCGAGAGAGAGAGGCCTCGATTTCCTCTCTCGTGACTGCCGAGTCGGGCTCCTGAAGGCGGAAAAGGAATGGCTGACTTACGTCCCTCTGCCAGGAGAGGGGGAAGAAGGGAGGCATGATATTGACTTAAACGTGGGGGATTTAAAAGGCCCCTATGTTCCCACTTTGTGCTTCGCTTCTCACAGCCAGCCTGGGACCTTTGAAGTCAGGCCGGCCCAGTGGGGAGCGGGCTTCCGTGGAGACAAGATGCTCCGGGGGCGGGGGCCGGGGCCAGGGGGCGGCCGAAACTCTATTAGGCATGCTCCAGCAAAAAGAAAGGCAAATCCAATGATAATGTACATCTGTTTCAGGGAATTTATAAGCTTTGAACATTTTTTATGGGCAGATAAGTGGGTCCTTTTCTTACCATAACTTAGAACTTCAAAGCTGAGTGTGTGGATAATGCAAATTGCTGAAATATGAGATTTTCCCTACAAAGAGGTTTCCAAAAAAGACGAGGAAGAAAAAGAGAAGGGGAGAGAGAACGAAGGCTAATTGATGCCACAGTCTTTTATGTACACGGCAAAAACGGGACAGAAATTGATTTTTATGAACTAAGAAATCGACGGGGGGCGGCAGGGAGAGGAGGGGTCACGGGCAGGTGGGGGGCGGGGCCAGGCTGCGGGTCAGCCCCGGGGCCACAGCCCCTTCCCCCAGGAGCCCTCGCTCTTCATGGGGAAGACAACGCGCATGGGCACAAGGACACTCCGCAGCCAGCGGCAGGGACAGCCCAGCCTGGCCATCCGAGGTCCAAGGAGGCCGTGGGGCTCGGTGGAGCCAGCCCGTAGGACAGTGGCCCCACGGGGGGGTGGGGGATGGGGAAGTTCCCCATGCGAGACAGCTGGATGGGGATCCCTGGGCCGTGCCCGCCGCCCGGCCCACCGCACTCAGCCCTCCAGGCCCCCCTCAGCTCCCGCCCTCGCCCCCAGCAGGCAGCCGGTGCTCCTAGAGGCGGGGACACAGCAAACACTCAGCACGCGCCTGTGGAACGAATGAGCGAACGAACGAATGAGTGAACGAACGAATGTGAGTGAATGAATGAGTGAATGAATGAATGAATGGCATGAGGCAGTTGACCAATTCCCGTCTTTTCACCGTTTCACGTGTCTCCAGCGGAAGATTCAGACTGGAAGGGAACATGGGGGGCTCTCGGCTCCCCGTGCTTGATCCCGGCATCAGCCCTGCACCGAGGGCGTTAGTCTAAGTCAGCCAGGCTTGGTTTTTCTTTTCTTTTACTGACTACAGTTTGGTTTTTTAATATTCACAATGTAACCAGATATGAATTTCTGAGCTTTTGAAGCTGTTCTTTTGGCGTTACAAATGCCAGGTTTTCTCTTCTTTTGTCTTCTTTTCTTCTCCCCTCCCCCTCCTCTTTCTCGCCTTCAACAAATCTGGAGACGTAGGAGGCCTTCCCTGCTAACGCTTTTGTTTGTCTAAGCCGGTCTCTCCCTCCGCTCTGTCCTCACTCCCGTCTTCCTGTCCGCATGGTCCCTCTTGGCTCACCTCCCCTTCCCCCCTGCTCTGCAGTAGCAGCTCGAGGTCAGCACTGCCACCTCTCTCTCCCCGGTACCCTCACCTCCGTCACCTCTGTTTTCTGCCCCACTCATCTGCCAGACGCCACCCCTGGAAAAAGCAGAGAGCTTAGGCCAAGGGCTCTGGGGTCAGGTGGACAATTGCCATTATTACCAGGTCGCCATTGACTTTCTCGTCCCCAAACCCAACGGGCATCTCAGCAGCTACCTTTCTTGACTTCTGGCTGTATTTCACCCTGGCGACCACACCCTCCGCCCTTGGGTGCTGTGCACGGGCTGCTGGTCGCTGATCCCCTGAGTCCATTCTCCCTTCCTTCTTCCAGTGATGGAAACTCTGGTTACGGGTTCAGGAAGAAAGCCCGCAGTTCTCAGACTCCTGTGCGACTAAATGTCGTGGCTAAATTCTGTACGACGTGTCTCCTGGCAGCTCCTTTCTTAAAAGAGAGCTTGTTTATTCCCATTGTCCCTTTTCCACTCCATCCTTTCTTTCTGCCACCGGGAAAGCGGATATAATGGCTGGAATTCTAGCCACCATTCTGGACCATGAGGACAATGACAAGGACAACACCCTAGAAATGGTGTCGTGGCTGCAGGAAGCCCGTGTCCCTGAGGACTCAAAGGGACAGAATTCTATCCCAGACCTGGACACTCGCACTGAGACCGTCAAACGAGAAAGAAATCAGCTGCTCCTTTGTTTAAACCACTCTCGCTCACAGCTAAACTAAATCCTGAGCAGACTCTCTCTCCTGACATCCAGCCCGTTAGATTTTCTCTGGCCTCTGTGGGCCGCTTTTAGCAGGCAGCTTCGCCTAATCCTCCTTTAAAAATTGCAGCATTTGGAGCTGGGTCCCTGGGACCTCTCTGTGCAACTTCCTACGGCTCTGTAAGTATTTCAAATAAGAAGCTTTAGAAACGGTGGTGTTGGCTTTCTTCTTGGTCCGGGGCCTCTCGTCTTCTCCACAGACTCACTTCCTGGGACCTCAGTCACTGCCGTGGCCATGATGACCTCTTGTGGCTGCTGACAAGGAGTTCTAACTACATGCCCCCGCCAAAAAAAACTTGTCATCCAGCCCCGAAATTTGTTGTGACATAGTAAATGGCCAGAGAGTCCGCCAAGTAGCCCAGGCCAGAAGCCCGGGCATCTGCCTGCCCGCGGCCTCCTCTCTCACCTCTCATCCAGTGCCGAGAACGTCGGGTTCTGCCTCCTGAGGAGCGTCCAGCTCTGTCCCAGCCGCCTTGACCCTGGTGCAGAGCCTGTCAGCTGCCCTCGGCCTGGTCAGCTCCTCTGCCAGCCTCGTTCCCTTCCACTGGTCTCCAGGCTACAGACAGAAAGTGCTTTTCCAAACACCAGTCTGACCAGGCCACCGCCCTGCCATTGCCTTTAGCACAAGGGCCAACTCCCAGCCCAGCAGCCAGGTCCTCGGGGAGCTGCCCCTGCTCACCACCCACCTCGCCTCCCGTGTTGCTCCCCAGCTTCCCTCTCTGCCCCTCCCGATGGTCCTTGAACACGGGGGCCTCCGCTGCCCCTTCTGTTCTGGAGGGCACTGCTCCTGGCTGGTCTTAGCCTGGGTCCCACATGGCGGGGCCCGGGACAAGGACACAGGGCAGAGGTCTCAGTAGAGTGACACCAGGAAGAACAGTGAGGAGGAGACTGAGATGGAAGGTGACAAGCCGGCATGAGGTGTGTTGTCAAGCTTGCCGCTGGAGGCGGTGGACCTCTCGGGGTGTGTACGGAGTGCCCCCGGGTGCTCGCCCGCTGGCGCGTGTGTCCGCGGGTCCCAGGCCCCGTCTCCTTGCATCCGGGCTGCGTGCTCGCGGGCTCCTGCAGGACTGGGGAGGGCCCTGGGGGTTCGCAGGATGACAGGGACAGCCAGGACACGGTGAGTCCGTGCCTGCCGGACTGTCCCTCACAGCCACAGCGGCAATGGCAGGTGGCCGCGGCCTTCAGTGCATCCGCCCCATTTCTCCCTCAAGCCACCCAGGGTGGGGCCGGTCTCGGCGTGAGCTGCGTCTGGGTCCCGGCCTGGCCCCTGATTTGCTCTGAGTCTCGAGGACATCGTTCCTCTCTGTGAATCTTATTGCCCCCATCCGTGTGCTGGGGTTGATGATGCTGGAAGTCACCGGCTCGTGTCACCGGGAGGGTGGTCCCCAGGGCTGCGGCAGTGAGGGGCCCGCGCACGGCTGAAAGCCACGGGGAAGGCGACGGCCCCAGCTTCTCATCCACACAGCCGCTCCCCCACCGATTTAGATCCAGTTCCCTCTGACCCAGGTCGCACCTGACCAAGGTCACATGGATGCAGCAGCCTCACACTTGCTCGGGCAACCCCGTGGGGGGCTCCGGAGGCCCGGGGTGGCTTCCTGTCTCAGAGCAGAGGGTGGGGTGGGGCGGGGCGGTGTCCAGACGGTCAGATGACAGGCAGGCCTTTCCCTAAACAGCCCAGCCAGTTGTCCACGGGTGGCTTCGGATGCCGGGAATGTGACAAGAGAGAGTACAATTTCCTGATAAAATAGAAGAGGCGATTAAGTTAATGAAGGATCATTTGGCTGGTTTGAAAACTATAATTAATAGGCATTAATTGTATATTTCGAAGTCGAGCCGTGGTGTGGGCTCAGAGCCGTAGTCAAACACAATGACACCCCCGCATAATAAAGACGGGGCCCAGATGGTCCTCGGCGCCCCTCACGGGAGCTTCGCGAGGGGCTGTGTAATGATGAAAGACGCCACTTGCTGGTGTGCTCTTCCGTTAACGGCATCCTCTCCGAGATGATGCTGATCATTTGTCCTTTCATCTTCAGTTAAACAGCATATGGCTCCGGCTGATTAAAACCCCCTCCTGGTTTTAATCAGTGACTCGAGATCAGGTTTCTAATGGTGGCGGTGGTGGCCTTGCTGGTCCCGTGCTAAGCTTTTCAGCCACATCTAAGTCTAGAGAAAGGGTCTGGGGATGGGGGTGGGGGCAGGGTGAGGGGGCGAGTGTCCTGGGGGGCAGCAGAGCTCTATGGCCTGCCGGGAACAGCCTGAGCCAGGTGCCTGTGCTGGGGACACCTCACAGGTCAGCCTGGGCTTGTTCTTCAGAGGACCAGGCTGGCGCAAGGCCAGGCCCAGCTAACGTCAGCCATGGCTGGGAGCTGGGCTCTCAGGTGCCCTTCTCACACGCACCTGGCAGGGTCGGGGAATCTCTGCAGGGGTCGCTCCCCGGGAGGGAGAGGAAGGATCACTGGAGAGACCCGGACACGGGAATCAGACGGAGCATGTGGATCCCGGCTGCACTGCCCGTGGCCGCGAGCCTTCGCCGGTCTGGGACTCGCTTTTCTCCTTGTTGGGTGACTTCTGCTCGTCTTATTGTCCTCACTGTGCAGATGACAAGGCTGAGGCTCGTTCGAGGGTTGACAGCTGCCTTGACTTTCTCATTGAATCAGAAATGCTGGTGATGCTGTCACAAAATGGGGCACAAGGGGGGGCCTGGAGAACTTTGAGGAGGGTCTGCTTGATCTCCCACCCAGCAGTTCCTTGAGGACTGGGACCGTGTCTGTCCTGACCACGGCGCTGGGCTGGGCATGGCGCCTGGCTTCACGTCATCCTCAGCAGGCGTTTGGGGAGGAAATGAGTGACCCCATGGGAGGCGGATTATGGACCACAGCTGGGGGCGTCCCACAGGTGGACAACAGAGCTTGCTGTTGGTCACCAGCTGTCCACATGCCTCCCATGTGTCCTGGGCCCCTCACAGTTACTCTGGGCCACAAGGCGGCTCCTGGCCAATGGGCTCCCAGTGGAAGTGACCTGATGGAAGGATTTAGAGCCAGTGCATGTCCTTCTGGTTCTCTTGGCCCCCGTAGCCTCGTACTGAGATGGCAGAGCTGCCAGAACAAAGCAGCCTGGTTTGCTGAGACGATGCACGGAAGAAAAATGTCCTGGAAAGTCACCGACTGGCTCTGGACTTGTGAGAACAAGAAAGCCACGTGCGACGCGTCCAGCCACCGAGATGTCAGGTTCATTTGTCATCGCCACGTGACCCTGCCTTGTCCAGATGAGCACGAGGCGGAGTAACTGAACTGGAATTAGGGACAGAGGGAGGGCAGTGGTCAGGGAACTGGCTGGCATTGGATCTTAGCCTGTCAGGCTGTGGGTCATCTGGTCAACCCTGTCCAGCACTCACGCCCTCCAGGCTACGCCCTGCTCTCTGTATGCCGGGCCCGGCAGGCTGCCGAATGGGACCACCTCGGTGGAGGAGGGTCCTCTGGGGAGGCCGAGGCCGGTGGGTGTGGAGGACTTAGAGATGGCGGCCACCCCTTTGTCTCGCCACCTTGCTCGGCGCACGGCCGTGAGCAAGGCCTAGGGGTCACCGTGGCAGCTTCTGTAGCTGGGGAGGGTCCCTGAGACGCTTGTGAGCAGGAAATCTCAGTAGCTGGGCTCTGGGCTCCCCACGCCCCTTCCCAGCAGGGAACCATCCATCCCCTGTCCTCACTGAGCATCTGGTTCATCAAAACATCCACTGTCACGGGGCTGAGGCTTCTCGGCGTCAGACGCGCCCGCAGAGCTCGTTGAAACACGGGTCGTCGGCCCCACGTGCAGAGTCCGATCCAGGCGGCCCGAGGCGGGGCCTGAGAACTTGCATTTCCAAAGAGTTCGCATGCGATGCCGATGCTGGTGGTCCGGGAGCTATGCCCTGAGAATCACTGGTCTAAAGCACCTATGGCTCAGGGCTTGGAAGACCAGCCCCTGTCCCAGGGCCACCTTGCCCTGTTGATCATGCCCGTCCTATGCATCCTGATCCTTCCCTCCCACTGCTCCCAGGCTCTGAGCCACCTGAATAATGGGGCGGTCCTCAAAATGCCCGACCTTCCTGTGACAGTCTTCTGACCTCTGACCGGATATAGCTGCTCCCTTTCTTCATGGTACACAGTGCCTCAGAGACTTGAAGGCTCAGGACTCTTGACTGTTTAAGTGACAGAATCTCCACTCAACCTAGCTTAAGCCTAGAAGAAAAATTATTAGCTCTTGAAAGATCTAAGATAAACCTAAGGCCTTCAGGCACAGCCAGATCCAGGAGCACAGGCAACTGTCTCCCTCTCTCCCAGCTACAAGGTGCGGGGGGGGGGTAAGGACTGAGATAAGGAGCTGAGAGTAGGAGAGTCAGAGAGTCAGTTGCTCCTTGTCCCTGCTGCCTCAGTCCCTGAACATGCAAAATGGGACCGTCAAGTTCAAGGAGAAGTGATACAGGCTACAGGAGTCACAGGGCTGGGGGGACTCTTGATCTCCTCCTCTGGGCTGTCTCTCTGGTGGGAAGATATTCAGGCAGAGGTGCAGCCCATCGCGGGACCTCCCGGGTGGTATCTCACCTCGGTGGGCCTCAGTTTCCCCACCCAGACTCACACCCTCTCACAGAGACTCTCCCAACGACAGTGCACGATGAGCCTGGAAGGGGCTCGAATTGTGGGTGGAGATATACCGAATGGAGGAAATTGTCTTTGCCACGTCCTTGGGAGCACCCAAGGGAGTGAGGTGCCTGAAGACACAAGTTCAGATGATAAAAGATGATGACCAAATGGCCCGTCTTTTGTCACAATGAGGGAAGAACCTCAGCTCGGCGTGTTGAACAAACCAGGGAGTGTGTCGCCTTACGTGGTCTGATCTAGCCGCTTAAGGTCATCGGGACTCGGTGCCTGTCATTTCTCCCCGCGTTTTTGGGCTCCATTTCCTCCGTCCTTCTTGGGCGAGCACCCTGCCTGGCAGCCGCTCCAGGACTGTGTCCCCACCCTACCAAGACCAGCCGGAAGAGCGTCCTCCCTCCCGGCAGTCAGCCCGGCCCAGGGCCCGGGATCGCGTCTCTGTGGTCCTGGTGGGCTCACATGCCCACCCCGAATCCAGTCTCGGGGGCCAGAGGGATACCAGGTTCCACTGGCCAGGTCGGAGCCACTCACAACCCGTAGCTGCGGCTGCAGTCAACACCGCCTGAACCGATGAGGGGGCGGAAGGGCGGTGACCCTAAAGCAAAATCGGGACACTCTGCCCAGAAGGAGGGGAAATGCATGCCGGGAGGCCCACCCAACCCGTGCGGACTACTGGCGTCAAATTATCAGCCTGCCCGGAGTCCCCCGTCCAGCCCTGCCCAGAGGCCCCACCCTTATCTCTGCACCCCACCCCCAGAGCCAGGGCTCCCTGTAACCCTCCTTCCTCAGGAGAAGGGAAGGGGGCAGCAACAGCGTTCTCTCATTAGTCCCTGACATCTTTTGTCACCTATCAGGGGAACAAGCAAGTCCTTTGATCACAGCAAAAGGAGAAAGAGTATTTAAAACACAGCCTGTGAAGATTTGCCGAGCAGAAGGTGGGAAAGGCAGTCGCTGCAGCTTTCAAAGCAGAAACATGCTTTTCGGTCTCCAGACTCGCTTGTCTGGGGAGCGTTGAGGAGGATTCGCCCGCAGCCTAGGTTTGTAAATGGGCCAAGGCGCCCCGAGGCTGGGCAAGGCCCCCCCAAGGGACTTGGCGGAAGGGGGTTTCTGGGAAGAAATTGGGAGCCCAGCCTTTGAGTCATCGTGAATCACAGACTGTTAAAGTCGAATGGTCAGCCGGACTCAGATTTGGGCTCGTCTCCTTCCCGCTTCCCCCACCCCCGCTGCACAGACCCTCCCCCCCCCCCCGCCCCCAGCATTTGGAGGACAGGATCCTGTCCCTTGCCATGACTCTCACAAGCTGACATAAAGAACCTGCACATGGCCACTCGCCACAGGGCTGGAGAATGAGGAATGGGGGTGCTACCCTTTCTTTTTATATCGTTTTCCTTTGGGGAGCCAGGTATTTAAGGACCAGGACAATGTATTGGTTAGCTATTTCCATGTCACAAACAGCCCCCAAATTCAGCGGCTTAAAACCGTGATGTTTTATTTGAGTTCACAGGTCGCATGGTCGAGAGTTGGCTGATCGTGAGGGCGTCTGCTCGCATCCGGGAGTCGGCTGGCCGTCGGTTGGTCTCAGCTGCCCTTGGCCCTGCTCCATAAGCCTCTCATCCTGCAGTAGGACACCTGGGCGGGTTCCTGTCACCATGGCAGAAAGTCAAGAGAACAAGCGAAAGGCGCACGTCTCTTGAGGCTAAGGTTTGGAACTGGCACCCTGTCCCTTCTGCCCCATCATGTGGCCAAAGCAAGTGTCCGAGACAGCCCAGACTCAAGGCGTGGGGAAACCACCCCTGTCTCTGTAGTGAGAGGAACTGAAACGTCACATGGCAAGCGGCATGTGGGAGAGATGAAGATCCGGGCCATTCCACACTGGTATTTTAATGAGTCACCTGGGAGGCTCTCACCATCCGCTGAGCGCTGAGGGTCCGGGTCATGACTCAGCCCTGTGGTGGAGGAGAAGGATGGACTCAGAGTCAGAGGGGTGGGGCGAAGGGTCTTGGTTTCATCACTCACCAGTCTGAGAGGCATGACGTTCATGTCATCGCGATGGTTTCACACCACGAGGCAACCCAGACTGGGCCAGAAGCCTCGGATTTAAATTCCCAGTGCTCACAGTATTTAGTGCATAAATATTGAGTTCATAGTTCCTGCAACCATTCATTATTTTAGTGAAATATTTTCATTGTGACGTCCGACATACAAGAAGACTGCATGAAATGGAAGTGGGCAAGCTTCACACATTATTACAAAGCAAACGCCCTGTAACCACGGCGGGGGACTAGAACCCCACGCATTCGGCGGAGACCCCTCGCCGCCCGCTCCCACCGCAGGCCCCTCCCTCGCCCGGAAGTAAAGCCCCTGTCCGGACCTTCATGGTAACCGTCTCCGCCCTTCCTTCTCGCAGGCGCTCTGCCGTCTAAGTAAGCAAGCATCCCTTAACGACTACTGTTCAGTTTCTCCGCTTCTCGAACTTTCTTAAACTGCAGTCGTACCAGCTGTCCCCTGCTGCTGCTGGCTTCCTTCAGTCCCGCTGGTGAGATTCATCCACCTCGGTGTGTCTAAGTACGTTTGTCTTCTGGGCGGTGTAGTATTCCCGCGTGTGAACCGGGCGTTTTCCCGTCGATGGGCACCTGGGTTGTTTCTGGTTGGGCGGTGGTGAGCAGTGGCCTTGCTGAGATGCTGGCGCACGCCTTTTGGTGAACGTTCGCCTGCCACCTGCAGGGCAGATTCCTAAGAGCGGGGCATCGGGTCCCCCCACCCAGCAGCTCACGTCCAGCCTCAGCAAACGGTGCCGGGTGGTTTTCCTAAGCGGCTGTACCAAGTCACGGCCGGACAAACGAGGCGTGTCCAGGTCGCCTTTCTGCCTCCTCCCGTTCTCTCTCTCTCTCTCTCTCTCTCTCTCTCTCTCTCTCTCTCTCTCTCTCTCTCTCTCTTCCTTCCATCCCGCGGCCCACCAAGTCTGGGGCTGCAGCCCTGGGAGCCCTTTCCCTTCGCCCAATTCCGTCGTAGGCAGATGATGGGAAGCCCCCGGCATCAGCAGGGTCCTCAAAAGGTCAGGGGTGGGGTCTGGGGAGGAACGTGGCACTTGATCCTGGAAAGCAGATGTGGCAGGGGCTCTGGGGGCGCCCGTGCCCCCACATTGGGAAAAAGGCCTCTCCCCCATATTGAGGGAGGCTTAATCAAGCCCCTTCTTTTCTTCCAAGAACCCGCAGGTCACCACCCGGGCAGCCCCGGGGCGGGTCCTGCTCCAGGAGGCTGGGGGTGGGGGGGCGCCCTGACTATTTTTAAGCGCCCCATTTTGTCAGCCTCGGGTTTCGCTCGCCCACGGAGGTGGAGCGGGCGCGGGGAAGAGACTTCCTTCCGCCTCTAGCGGCCTCTGGGCTTCAGGAAGAGGATGGGGGAGCGGAAACCCGAGGAGGAGCAATCCCGAACCCCAAGCTGGGGTTGCTGGGGGGGGGGGCAAACAACACTGGCGGTGGCGGGGCGGCTAAGGAGTCAGCAAAGCATCAGCACTTTCCCGGCAGTGGTCTTTCTTTGTAGCATTATTTCCAAAGCCTTTGAAAAGTTTTTCAGTCTTGTTTTCTTTTTGGGGGAAATGCTGGGTTCCCGTCGCTCCAGCGCGGCTGGCGACGCCAGCGCGGCAGCGCCATCTGCTGGCCCCCTTTTAAATCGCAGGACTAGATCCTCGGAGCCGCCTCGCTCCCGAAGTGCTGGGTTGAAAACGGAGAAAGGAACAACGTTATAACCTAAGTACAAAGGGAACGACCAGGAAACCTATGAAAAGTGTTCATATGTCCTAGGAGCAAGAACATGCACCTTAAACCACGGACGACACTTTTCCATCCAACACACTGGACAATAGCTTTGAAACGCTAACATCCAGTGTCATAGAAGTGTCAAGGAAAGGGGCGTCTCATGCCCAGCTGGTGGAGCGAGCTGGTACAGCCTCTCTGGAGAGAGAGACATAAATGTTGCCAAAGTCGTTAGATTACGGTTCAGAAGCATCACTGTTAGAAATCGCCTTGAGAACGCACAGATACAGCTTTGTTTCCTGCATGAGGAACACATGGAGCATCACAAAAGGTTACAACAACCAGGGCACATGCACGAGGATACAATGAAACCGTTAACGGTCCGTGGAAGAACGGCACATGCTACAGGGACACGCTGGCCGTGGACAGAATCTAATCCTACTTCACACTGGGTCGGGTGCTCCTCCAATGGCGCATGCATGTCAGTGGTGGGTGCATTTATCTAAACCCGTAGGATGTACGACACCAAGAGAACCCTCATGTAAACTAGGGACCTAGGGTGACAGTGATGTGCCCGTGCAGGTCCATCAGCAGCACCAAACGCACCACTGAGGCGGGGGATGTTGACACTGGGGTGGTTGTGCACGTGTGGGGGTGGGGACGTACGGGACATCTCTGTACCTCCTTCTTAAATTTTTTTTTGTGACCCTCAAACTGCTCTAAAAAAAAAATCTATTCAATTTAGAAAGTAGGATGCCAAGACCCATTTCCGTTGTAGGCTGTGTGAGCTAACTGGGGTTGGGTGGGGAGGTGGGGATGGTCCTGCCCAGGTTCCTGAGGAGAGGACATGTGGGTGTTTTCTGCCTGTCGCGGGCGCCCTGGAGGGGTCCTCTGGGGTGGCTGAGGAGAGAGAGCGTGCGCCCCAGGAGCTGCTGCGGCCATCTTGTCAGCCACCAGGGAGAGAGAGAGAAGGCGAGCTGCGAAAGCGAAAGCAGAAGTGAGGGAGAGAGACTAGTGGCAGCTCGGCGTCTTCGGATCCAGCTTGGCTTCACGCTAGTCCGTTCCCGGACTCGACCGTCATCAAGTCCTCCCTCGTCAGATCGACCTGGCTTTCCGTCGTCTGTGTCCAAGAGGCTTTGCGTGCCCTGAGCACAGGCCCCCAGCGTCCTCGCTTGGCAGGGAGCCCGTTGCTGGGGCCGGGCAACGGCACAGACGCGGCTTGCCGGGCTTCTGTCAACCAGCCCCCGGGCCTTGCTCCCGGTGCACAGGCAGGGTAGGGGCTGCCTCCTTTCTGGGCCCGGTCCTGGGTCCCCAGGGATGGAGGGGGGGGACCTGCTGCAGGGTTGCGTTTCTGCTCTCCCTCTGCCTAAAACTCTCCCCTCCGCGTGCTGCTGTGGCCGCCTCCTTGGCCAGCCCTGTGGCTCCCTTAAACGCCTCCTCCCCTGAGGAGCCCTCCCTGACCGTATGGCTGAACGAGACCATTCTGTCCCAGCTTCCACTTACTCTGTGAGCAGTTCCCTTTTGATCCATCACCTCCACAAGGACAGGGACTGGGTCTGCCCTTACAGCTGTGTCCTCAGCTCTTCGCAAGGTCTGACACGGGGTGGGAGCATCAGTAACGGCTGCTTACTGCGAAGACTAGAGCACACACGGATGGACGGCGAGGCCGGTGCTGACCGGAAGGGCGGGGCTCTGTGCGGGGCCTGGGGGGGAGGGGCACCTTCTTGCTTGTAATGGGGGGACACAGTGACAGTAACTAGGGTACGGGCTGCGGGGTCGGGCTTTGGCCAATCCAGAGCTCTCCCTCCATTTGGGAGTCTCACCTGGGATCAGGTCGGATAACTGCCCTGGGTCACAGTGGGCAGGAGGGAGAAGCTGCAGCCTGGGTACCACCTCCCAATTGGGGTGTCGAAAGCCAAGTATATCAATCCAACCCCAAACCTGGCCCATGACTGAGGGTCTGGAGAGTGAGCAGAGCTGTATACAGGGCTTGGGGACGGGGGACTAGGGCCAGGGGCAGGGAGGGAGACACCAGATGGTCAGGGAGCTTGCACCAACGACATCAGATGATGCAGGCCACGCGATCAGAAAGGTCCTTTCTCAGTCCTTCTGAGAAAATCACGAAGTCTCTACTCGGTGACAACAAATGTCGAACTTGCCTCTGTCCCTCTTTAACCAGGACCTCTGGTGGCCTCAGGCTCAAGGCCTGTTTCCCATGAAGGCCCGTGAGGCACAATTGGGACAGGTTTCATTGTGTTTGTTTTTCTGGCTACCTTCTAATTACAGCAAAGTGATTCTGGTTTTTCCATTTAGGGTCGTAATAGGACGTTTCTTTTTCAAATAAATTTCCGAACGTACCAGGAGACTGCTGGAAGGAAGGGGCAAGCGGAGGGTGGAAAAGGTGGAGGGAGGAGTGTGACTGAGTGGGAGGCGGGTTCTGGAAGGCCACCCTTGGCATTCCGAGCCAGGAGAGGCTGGCTGGGGACACATTTGAGCCCCGCCCTCCCCAGCAGGTGGCATTGGACCGGTTTTGCAGCTCGGAGCCCAGGCCAAGCGCCTGCTGTCTGCTGTGGGGCGTTACAAGCCAAGGGCACACGGGGAGGAGGGGGTTAGGGGGCAGGGGGGGTCTGGAGCCCAACCTGAGCCGAGCTCCCCGGCTGGCCGGCTACCAGCCTCTGCCGCGGCCTCCGTCATGGCTCTGCGCCCCCAGTCTGGCCGGGCCCGGGCCTGCCGGGGTTATTCTGTCAGGTCACTTCGATGTGGCCGCCGCAGCTCTGGTCCTGCGGCTGCTGTGTCCAGGCACGCAGTGGGTTTGCCCCACGTGGACCGTTGCATCGGGGGCTGGCTCTGCTCGCCCAGTTTGTTGCCCGACTCGCCTATTCAACTCCCCGCGCCGGGCATCTGTCTGTCCTCAGTGGATATCCGGCGTGCCTTGTAGCTGACAGCATTTTATATTTGACAAAATCGCTCGTCAGATCCGCACGAGCGTCCCTGTTACACATAGGGTCGGAGCGCTTTTATTTTTCCGTTTAACGCTTTTAATTTGCATGAAGCCCAAAAGATCCCATTCCAAGTGTCCTTCCCCTGGAGCAGACGGAGAGACTTAACGGCTTCCTTTGTCCCGAGGTGTCCGTCAGTCTGCTGCTAACCTCCAGGACAGAGCTGATGGGGCCACTACAGGTGTGGCCACACGGTGGCGCTGTCGATCACGCCCCGGTGTGGTCCAGCCAATGCTTGTGGGCGGGTCATCCCTTGGCTGAGCCAGCTCCCCACACAGGCCACGCGGCACCCCACATTGAGGCACAGCCTCTTCAGTTGTCCCTGCTAAGCTCAGCCAGAGGTTTAGGTCTTTGGGGACTTCCCGCCTCAAACACGGCTCGAGCCCAAACCTGTACCAGCCCGTACCATCTGTGTCCGTCTGGTGTTGAACCCAGGTCATTAGCCAGACCCCTCTTTACTTCGGGGGCCCTGGTGTCCTTTCCTGAGTCATCCTCAGAGAGCTCCCAAGAACGCTGTGCCTCAAGTGGGGGAGGCGGTGAGCGTTCAATCTCTTTTCTGCCCGGAGGTCTCCCTGAGTACCTACCTCTCCCCTCCCTCCAGGGCAATGTCTGCATGACACAGGCAGGCCATTCGAGGGACAGTTGCTTTACGAATGCAAACCCACCTTGAGGCAATGAGTTCTAGCACCCTGAAGAAATCGCTGGCAACCCCAACGGCTTAAAACGCCTGTGTCACAGCCTCTCACAGCACGGTGGCTTGTGGCTCAGTGTCCTCCCACCCTCCAAAAGATGACAGGTGCCCTACTCTGGGGACAAGCTGGCTTTGAGGAGCAGGAGGCGAACTTTTGTGAGCTGGGTCTATGTGCTAAGAGGGAAGAGCCAGAATACTCTGGATAACAGGTGGGAATATTTGCTATTTGCTTAGATCACAACTTTGGGGGGGGGGAGCTGGAGAGAGGCCTTTGTGAGGACACGGGCTAAGCTGCGTTCGCCTCCAGCTACCTGCGAACCAGGCGTGAGACCGACCCCGCTCTCCGGTGTCTTGGCAGCTGGGTTTGTGGTTTTGAGACAAAGTCGGCCTGGCAGGTAAGGGACATAAGCACTTCTGTTCAACCAGCCCCGGGAAATGGGGGTCCAGGGGAGGGGCTCGTCCCAGGTGGCCAACCAGTTAGAACCAAAGTGCACCCCAAGTGAACCCCTACCTGCTCACTGAGCAATGGCGACCGCGCATGCGCAGCTCACCTGCGCGAGCGGCTAGCACAGGTATTCGCGGACCGCCAGTTCCTTCAGGGTGAAGCCGCCGGGCGTGGGCTTGCGGAGCTGGCTCTCCTCCAGCCTCTCCTGCAGCGACACGAAGTCCTTGCCCAGCATGTAGGCCAGGCCGACCATGGCGTCCAGCAGGGGCGCGTAGTAGCGATGTCCCTCGAGGCCCCGCAGATGCTCCAGGGCCCTCTCGCCCGCGGCGAAGGCCTCCACGGGCTGCTCGAGCTCCCGGTGGCACACCAGGATGGCGCAGAGGGCGGGGACCCTCGTCGTGGGGCAGTGGGCCGTCAGCTTCTCCTGCAGGGGTATCACGTGCACCAGGATGTCCAGGGCCTTGGTGTACTGCCCGGCCCGCAGGCAGCCGAAGGCCTCCCTGAGCTCGGGCCACGTCAGGAAGTCGATGAACTCGCGGGAGCGGCGCACGCAGCGGATGGCGTAGAGCAGGCTCAGGTACTCCTTGAAGGCCAGCTTGCGCTCCGAGATCATCTCCTGGGTGAAGTTCCCCACCAGGCGCTTCTTGGGGAAGGCGATGTCTTCGATCTCCTCCCCGAACATCTTCAGGAGGTTTTTCTGGAGCCTCTCGAAGTCTGAATAGCGACGGCGCAGGATGGCTTTGTTGCTGTCAAAACTCCCCGTCTGGATGACGACGATTTCGTACATCTGCCGTGCAGAGAGAGAGAGAGGGAGGGAGGGAGAGAGAGCGCCTTTGACGACAACCTAACAGAGGGTTTGAACTGACAGAGAGAGGCTGGCAAGTAAAAATAATGATGATCGTAATTTAAAGCGCGCCCCGAAATGGGTTGTTTTATATGCAATTCTGTTTTAAATTGCCATCAGCATTGGCTGAGCTGTGAAAGTGGATCATGAGAACAGTCAACCCAAGAATAACAAGCACAGTGACAGGGAGGCATCTCTGGGGAGAAGGAGCCAGGGGCCAGGCAGGGGCCCGGGGGCGCTCCTGGCTTTATACATCAAAACGGGGCCTCTGGTCCTGGAAGAGAGGCGCTTCGGGTAGATCTTAGTCCCCACGCTTGGCAGATAGTTTTGGGTGCTATGCTGGCAGTGACGTTAGAGAGTAAGAAAATTATTCTTTTTCAGTTCTCTTTCAAGAGAACACTGAGTAAGGGTGCAGCCCGCCTGGGTTATGACTGCAGCCGCACTGCGCTCTAGCTGCGTGGTCTTACGTAGGTAAATTGACCTCTCTGAGCCTTGTTTTCTCATCCATAAAACGAGGATGGTAACGGCGCCTACCTGGCTGGGCGAGGGCGCGGTGAGATCCTGGGGTAAACCCATGACGCGGGCAGCACACGGTGTCCGCGTTAATTAGCCCCAGTCCCCCAAAGATGGACTGTGGCCCTTCTGTAGCCGTTAAGGTCTCCCCCAATACCGGCTCAGATTCCACTTAGAGAAGAACAGCCCCGAGAGCACAGAGCTCCCCCCCGTCACCAGCTGGAGTTTACTTAGCTGTCCTCGCATTTACTTGTTATGATCACCTTTTCTTTATGCCGTGTGATACTGTTTTCCATCTAAGGTATTTTTCTTTGAAATTTAGTTTTTTTTTTTCTAAGTGGGCCGATTTAAAGGGTAAAAAAAAAACAACCCTAGGTAAATAAGAATATAGATGAGACAGGGATACGGCAAGAATGGTTCCGGGACGCAGATGACATGGGATTGAACGGGGCTGGTTCCTCCTCAGCACCAGGGAGCGCGAGTCACGCGTCTGCAGTGCCCACAGTCCCTAGCACAGTGCTGAGCACGACATCTCGCATTTTGCCCGTCTTCCCCAGGGCAGCTCTGCGAGTGAGAGAGCGGGGAACCCCCTCCCTCCACGGCTGGGAAAGCCGAGCCGGGCCCTGCTCGCCCTGACCCGGAAGGGGGCGGTGCCTGGCGTGACGTCATGCGCTGGCCCCGCCTACCACGAACTTGGAGACTTTCCCCTCCTGGATGCTGGCCGAAGCGATCTCGAAGAGCAGCTTGACCGGCTTCCAGCAGCGCTTCTCGTTCCTCCAGTAGTCCTGCAGCTCCCGCGTGGTCATGCCGGAGTTGGGGCTCCGGCCGCCATCGGCGTCTGCAAGGGCGGCAGCCTTGAGGACAGGCACCGGGTCGGGGCGCTTGCGGGGCGAGGGCCCGGGGAGATGGCCGGGTCTGGCTGGGACATCGGGACCCAGCAGCCCTGTGAATAATACCCACCTCCCCGCTCCCGCCATTTATGGGCCCGGCTGGGCATCAGCCCCACCCCTGTGGCCAGCCTGGCTGAATCCGTCCTGCCGTCCTGGAATAGCCCACTGTCCCCAAGCGGTTTCGATTGTAAAACGCAGCGTGTTTGTGTTGCATTGTCCACTTTCGGTCTGTGGATTGACCACTGTGAAACCCCATGTTCCTGGGGACATGTCGGCCCTGCGGTAGAGGGAGCTTTGAGGATGCTGGGCTCCGGGGTCAGCCTGGGGGCCCCTCCCAGCCCCCTCACCTCCTCAGCCACAAACCATCGGGCATTTACTTCAAGGGATATGGGTCTCAGGAGCCCTTGTGCAACGTGTCCTTCGAGACCCACCCCTCATATCACTTCACTGTCCCTTGGCATTACAGTAAGAACTAACTACACACCTTGTTCCTCCCATAGCCCTTTCTGCGACATCTCAAATTATTTTATTCATAGCTCTGTTCTGCTAAACTCGAGGGCCAGCATGGGGTTTGATTTGTTCCTGTTTCCCCAGCACCCTGCATGGGGCTGGGGACAGAGCAGGTGTTTAACAGGCACATCTCCGAAGGATGCATCAACGAGTCAATGACTGAGTGCAGATTTGCTCCAGGAGATGGCACTGTAGTGGACGCCATGGACCCCACTGGCTTCCTGTGACCCTGGCCCTGAGGTCTTTCCTGGGCCCTTAGCTGATGAAGGATGGGACTGGCAGACCATAGCCCAGCCTCTTTGCTTCTCCGATGGGATGGATGACTATGAGATATTCTGTACAGGTCCCCAGGGGACCCCCATTGGGACAGAGTACACCCCCCTTACCCACACCCTGTATGGCTTCCTGCCCTTGCTCTCCTCGCTTTCCCCCTGCCCTGCCATTTCTCCTGGGATCATCTTGCAAGAGATAAACCACTTGCCCCAAATCCCCCTTTCGGTGTCTACTTGGGGATAACCCAAGCTAAGAGAGCTGCCCTCTGTGGCATCTGCTGAAGTTCCCAATGACCTCCAACCTCTGTCCCCATACCCGACCCCGCCAAGTCCCAGGCCTCAAGCCCACCAAAGTCCTCTTCAGGTCCTGGACGTGGGAGGTCTGGTCTGGCAGCTGATGCTTCCTGCTTGGTCCCTGCTGTGCACTGGGCTCTGGGCCCCGTCCGTCTGGGGCTCCCAGGGTGCCCGGCACTTGCCATGCTCCAAGGCTACCGGGGGACAAGAGAGAACAGTGAGCACCCACTTGAGTTAGGGTTCCGGGGGGGGGGTCCTGGGTCATAGCCCCCTCTGCTGAGCCCTCCACTGCCCACCTAGCTGTCCGCCCAGCTGCCAGATGCTAAGCCGGGGTCTGGCCCTTGACTGGGTCGATTAGGCTGAGTAGGTCCTTCTGTTATTGTCAGGGTCCTGTGATCATCGAGTCGCTCTGAACTTTAAATGAGGTGACTTCAAGCAAAGGCAATGGCTTTAATGATTACTTGGGAGCAGGATGCTGGTTTGCCCAGAAAAAGTCCTCATACCCCATTTTCTATGTAAAAGGACACTCGGTGTCCAGAGCAGGAATAGCAAGCAGGATGTGCCTTCCTCATCTCTCTCTCTGTCACTAAGCAAACGTTCACTTCAACGACAACTCCTTCTGCCCACTTCCTATGCCCCCAGGTCCTTCTCATCCACTTATCTTATTTAACACCCGCAGAAGTCTATCATGACTCCCAGGAACTAATGAGGAAACTGAGGTTTAGCCCAAGGTCGCATGGCTGGTGAACGTCACACGCGTGTGACGTGCCAGACACTCTGCACGCCACACCCACCGTCTCGCTTGCCCTGAATCTGTGTGCTCTTCGAGTTTTGCATCTCCATTTTATGATAAAGGAACTGAGACTTAGAGTGTTCGCACATTCCCGGGCGAGCAGGCATAGGCACAGGCGCGGGCTGGCCTGTCAGAATCCTGACCCCGTGCTCGGAGGGCGGGCGCCAGAGTCCCGGGGTTCAGTTTCTGCCGTAACTTTGCGACCCAGAGACGTGAAAGGGATGACCCAGCACCTGGCCGGTTACCTAACTGCTCTGTGCCTCAGTTTCCGGTAAAGGGGCACAAGAACAGAACCCGCCCTGGCGTCCGTGTGAAGCAGCAGCTCCGGGCCCCGCACACGCGCCAGGCCACACATAACAGTCCCTCTTATTACCTCACACGTGACAGGTGCTTTGAGAAATATTTGAGAAATAAATGACTCTAAATCCAGGTGTACCTAGGAATGGAATTTTAAATGTCCGAGACGAAATAGAAAAACGGACAATTACAACAGTAGCTCGGAGGGAATGAGTAGCTGGGGCACTACTTGGGCAGAGAAATTCAGAATAAGAAGGGTGCAAGGGACCCGCCTCCTCCCTGGCAGGGCCTGCGGGATCCCGCTGTCTCACCTGCTGGACCCTACACGTGAAACACGGGGTGGAGCTGGACTTGAACTCGGGTCTGTCTGAACCCCTATGCTGCCTGCAGCCTAGACAGGTGGAGCCACTGCTGCTCAGACAGTCCCAGCTCTGTCCCCGGGTGTGGCCGGAGCCTGTCCTCATTCCAGCAGTGAGGGCTTCCTGGAGCCGGCCTGGCCTGGGGGGAGGCAAGGTCACCTGGGACCAGGGGCCCATGCTTCCAGGGGCAGCCATTGCTGTGGCACGTGAAGGGAGCCCTGGGGGCAGCTCTCAGGGACCCTCCATCCAGCGTCCCCTTTGATAGACGGGAAACTGAGGCACAGAGCAGGGGCATAGCTGGCCCAGGGCTGCGCATGCTTGAGCGTGCTAGAACGTGCATCCCTCATTCATGTCTCATCCCCCCTTAATGAGCCAGGCCTCTGTCCTGACCGCCGTGGGTCCATTACTTAATGTCCCCAGACAAGTTACTTAATGTCCCCAGGCCCTGGTTTCTCCATCTGAGACGTCTGTCCTGCTGACAAGATGCTGGCTGGCTATATCCCAGAAGGTGCTCAGGCAGAATGGCGAGTGGTCTACACACTCCCTTACCTAATGGACTCAGGGCTGCGATTCTTAGGGCCCAGTCCTTCCTGCGGGCACTTCCAGGCACCCGACTCAGTTCACCTGTAAAATGGGGGATGGTGAGCGGCACTGGCCTCAGGGGTCTCAGCCCCTCCAGCTCTGCCGTCCTGATCAGGCAGCTGGTGACAGGGCAGTGTTTACCCAGACCCCCCCGTGAGGAGGCGCCAGGGATGCTGGCCTTGGCTGGACATTCTAGCAAAGGCCTGGGAAAGCTGCGCATGCACCCAGGGCTTCAGACGAAAAAGAAGTCAGTAGCAAAAGCTAATGCCCTTACCTGCCTCTTATGGGACTGGCTGGCAGCCCCCCATTAAGGAGGAGTGGGAAGGAGAAAGTCGTGCATTGGGGGCACCCACGGCATCTTAGGCAGCGTCCTGTTCCTCGCTAGGCCTCATCTTGTCCATCTGTGAAATGGGGAAAGCAATCCTGTCACTAGCAAACTCTTTCGGGGATGGCTACACGTGGGGTTTTGTGGGCCCTTGCCTCCCCTCGGCACACCCCGTAGAGCAGAGATTTCTAGACTTTACAACGAAATCCTACAAGCGTTGATGCTATTGGCTTGGATGCCTGTACTTGGCCCAAGGGACAGTATCCTCCCGGCTCCTCCGCCATCCAGCTCCTGGGTGGTCATTCTGCCCCTTCCTTCCCTCTCGCCGAGCCTCCAAGGCTGCCGGCATGTCCAGCCCTTCCGATGGGTACACAAGGCCACCTGCAGAGCCCACGCTAGCTTTCTGAGGTGGTTGCAGAGGACTGTCCACTGGGGGTGTGACCCAGGGTGGAGTGGAATAAAGCACCCTGGCTTGACCTGGGAGACAGGGAACCCTGGACGTCGGAGGGGCACGCTCCCAGATGTGAGTGTGTATCGGAACCTCCTTGGGGACGGTGGGGCAAGGGGGCTTGGGGCTTAAAAAGCGGAGTTTTCTGGCTCCCAACATAATGGAGTCCAACCCAGCAGGGCTGGGGGTGGGGCCCGGACTCTGTGTTTTGCACAAGTGCCCCAGGACTGTACCGACGTGGGGTTCCCTGGCACCATGCTTTGAGAAACACAGGTGTGACAACTTGGTCCCCAGGTTCAGGGCTGCAGAGGCGTGTGGCCCTTCGAAAGGGATCACAGCCCTAGGGAGCCTAGGAGTGGCGTCCTGCCCTAAGGGAGCCCCACGGACAGCAGCCACCGCCAGCCCTTCTCCCTTCCGCCCTTCCCCCACCTCCCCCCCGAGGGTCTGAGGCTGGGTCACACCAGGGTGGGGGTCTGGCCACAGGCAGGCAGAAGCCCCCTAAGCTTGGGAGACAACACTGACCTCTGACCTGAGGTGGGGGGCATGTCCATTGCCCCCTTCAGCTCTCCGGGGAGTGGCTGCCGTTTCTCTAAGTTCCCGGTCTGAAAACAGGAAATAGGCTGTGTGATCTGCTCCTGGTCGCCTCAGCCCATTGGCTGGTGAAAGATAACACACTGAACCCAACTGAGAGGCAGCCGGGGGCTGCTGGGCAGGGCCAGGTGGGTTTGGGGCCAAACGGACAGCTCCAGCCCCGAGGGAACAGGGAACGAGCTGGGCCTCACAGTACCACACGGTCCCACAGCCTTGCAGGCCTGGCTGTCCCTCAGAGTGCTTGACAGTCTCTGGCCTTAGGCCATTAGCTCCCAAAGCTCTTTCGCGTTCATTATCGTAACGTGTGAGCTAGGCATGACCCGCCCTCCTCAGAGCTGGTGGACCAGAGCCAGCGTGGGATGTGCAAGGCCCCGTTTGGTGCCTCTCTGACAGGGAGTCCCAGGGAAGCCAAACCTCTGGGCGCCGACATGATTCATGGCCACCAGCATTGTGGCCTTGGGAGCAGGAGACTGGGACAAGATGAAAAGCAAAGCCCCTCCAGTCCCCCGCCAGAAGGCCACCATATGTCTCTTCCAGCCGTGATTCCCTCCCACCCCATCGGAGGCAGTCACCACCTGTATTCTGACGAGGGTCATGTCCTCGTGACCACCTCTGAACAGACCCCAGAACAACAGCGTTTCTCTTTACTCGTTTTTGAATTTTCTATCAATTGAATCATACTGAACTATTTTTTTTATGCTTTGGAGTCTTGTTTCTTTCGAAATTGATGTGAATAAGAGTCACTGACTTGTGTGTAATTGGAGTTGTTTCGTTTTTATTGTATATAATGATGTAGTCAAATAACTGCTGTGTGAATGAATGAATGAATGGGTGATGCAGAGTGTGTGCTCAGGGCTGTGGCTCCAGCTCAGGCCTCACTGCGGCAGGCCACCTGGGCAGGCCACCGCCCCTCTTCGAATTTGTTTCCCTAATTGCAACGTGACATCAAATCAAGGATCTTCCTAGCACCACTGGGCAAATAACTGATTCGACAGGCTTGGGACCCCAACACCGACACACTTTTTTGGGGGGGGATTAAATTTGGCACGAATTGATGACTCACAGGTGTGCCTCCACAGTCTGGCAAGAAAACCCAAATCAGCGAGGTGTCTGTAGATGACACAAAATCCAGCCGTGTTAATCTTATTTTTCCACAGCTGGGTGTACACATGCAAGCCTTTCAAAAATCTCAAAGCTTCTTCTCCCGTATGATCCAGCCATTCCGCTTCTACGTATTTATCCAAAGAAAGCAAAAAAAAAAAAAAAAAACGAATGCGAAACGATATCATTCATGTTCTTTCAGATGAGAGACTGACACCAGACACAATAAATAAGTAAATAAATGGTATATCGTGTTAGGTAAGAGCTATGGAGAAAAATGCAAAACAAAGCAGAAAGGGGTGCAGGGCAGGGGTTGCAGGTGGACTTGGGGTTGTCGCCGAAGGCCTCCCCGAGAAAGCGACATTTAAGCAAGGGCCTGACGGACGTGGAGGAGGGAGCCACGCAGGTGTCTAGGGGAAGGGCATTCCGGCACAGGGGACGGCAGAGACGCCAAGCCCAGAGGCGGCAGCAGGCCCGGCGTACCTAGGAACAGCTGGGAGGCCGGCGCGCAGGAGCCGCGTGAGGGGAAGGGTGTGAGGAGCAGGCAGGGAGAGGGTTCTGGGCGCAGAGAGCAACCGGAAGAGCCAGCGAGACTTCTGTTGGCTCTCGCTCTGCGATGGCAGTCACTGGACGGGCTTCCGCAGAGGAGCGACACATAATTTGACTTTAAAAAACAAAACAAAACAGACTCACTGTGACCGCTGCTGGAACCCTGGAGAACGGCTCGGGGCTCTGGTCATAACTCAGGTGAGGGACAACGGTCGTTGGTGGCAATCGTGGAGCTAGTGACAAGTGGCTGCACTCCGGATGGGTTTTGAAGGTGAAGCTGGAAAGTTTGCTCCCGGTTGGATGTGGAGTGTGAGAGCCGATGAGTCAGCAGAGTTTTCCAGCTGCCCCGTTAGTTTTCCCGCCTGGGATTGGGCATTTAGGAGGCATCCGGCTTTCACCATTAGAGAGAAGATGGCGGTGAGCGTGCCCGTGGATAGACCCGCACGCCAGAGGGAATGATCTCTGTGGGTAGCGTTAGTCCTTCTGACGCAGTATTTTCCAAGCCCAGCTCCCTGCATGCTACCTGTGCAGGTGGTTACGTGGGGGCAGTGTGGGGCAGCGTCAGGCGTATGGGGGCAAATCCCTACTCTGTTGTCCATCCTGGGGTAGGTTAATTCTAATTTTTTCAGTAGAGTTGACATTCAGTGTTATTTTATATTAGTTGTAGGTGTACAGCGTAGTGGTTAGACATTTATATAACTTATGACATGGTTCCCCCCTGATTAGCCTGGTCCCTACCTGGCACTATACAGAGTTATTATAGTATTATTGAGTGTATTCCCTGTGCTGTACTTCACATCCCCGTGACTTTTTTGTAATTACCAATTTGTACTTTTTCATCCCTTCACCTTTTTACCCAGCTCCTCAACTCCCTTCCCACCTGGCAACCATCAGTTTGTTCTCTGTACTTATAAGTCTGTTTCTGTTTTGTCTTTTAATTTTGATTTTTAGATTCCACATAAAAGTGAGATCGTATGGTATTTGTCTTTCTCTGTCTGATTTATTTCGCTTAGCATAATACCCTCTAAGTCCATTCGTGTTGTCACAAATGGGAACATTTCTTTTTTTTTTTATGGCTGAGTAATATTCCATTGTATATATGGACCACATCTTTTTTATCCAGTCTATCGATGGGTAGTCAGGTTGCTTCCATATCTTGGCTATTGTAAACGGTGCTGCAGTGAGCACAGGGGTGAGTCTGTCTTTTCAAATTAGTGTTTTGGATTCCTTGAAATAAATACCCAGGAGTGCAATTGCTGCGTCATAACGTAGTTCTATTTTTAATCTTCTGCGGAAGCGACAAGCTGTTTTTCGTAATGGCTGTACCAGTTTGCCATCCCACCAACGGTGCACGAAGGTTCCTTTTTTCCACATCCTCGTCAACGCTCGTTTTTTGATTTATTGAAGATAGGCGTTCTGACAGGTGTGAGGTGGTATCTCATTGTGTGTACGGGTTGGTTTTTGGTTTTTTTTTTTGGACAGAAGTAGGGATTTATTGGTGAAAGAGGTTGGGGGAGGGCAGCACCAACACTTTCATGAGTGTGACAGGGCCGGCTATTTGTCCAGGGGGCCACGACTTGACGCCACCTGGGATGAGCCGCGGTTCAGCCACCATGTCCTCACACTCATCGGCATGAAACTCAGTAGATCCCCACTTCTTGGAGGTGTGGATCTCCTGGCGGCCGGGGAACTTGAACTCGGCCCTGCATCGAGCTTCGATCACAGGCTTCTTGCTCTGCAGCCCCCTACAGATGGACCAGATAACCTGGCTGATGTGGACCCTGGCCACCGTGCCTGGCGCTTTCCGAAGGCACCTGCAGAGCCATCTGGAGTCTGTCAGCCCCAGCCCAGGACATGATCGTGTTGACACGGATGACATGGAAGGGGTGGCACCACACTCCGATGTGAACGCCATCTTCGCCACAGCCCTCCACTGTGTACTTGGCGCAAAGACCGGCAGCCTCCAGGGCTTCGGAAGAGAGCGGCTGATGGTCGCCTGACGCCATGCGGCCACAGGTGGGAACTCATCCGCTTTTGCCTCCTTCCGCCCCAGGTCAAAGATCCGGATCTTGGCATCATTGGGTGGGGCGGCGGCCCAGGGTGACACCAGGCTCTTCAGCGGCTGCAGCGAAACAGAAATATCAGAGCGGAAGCTGAAGACAGGCGTCAGATGGCCGTGGAGAAGCGGCGAGGCGCCGCAGACGCACGGGGCAGCGCCTACTCACCACGCCAGGGGGAAAGGTCCCCCTGGTTTTAGCTAGCACGTCCCTGATCATTAGTGACGTCACGCATCTTTCTGTGTGTCTATTGGCCACTTGTATGTCCTCTTGGAGAAATGTTTCTTCAGGTCCTCTGTCCATTTTTTAGTTGGATTGTGTGTGTGTGTGTGTTTTGTTTGTTTATTTGTGTTTTTTTGTTTGTTTTGTTTTTGGTGTTGAATTGTATGAGTTTTTCATACATTTTGGATATTATAACTTTTCTGCACCTCGGTTTCTTCATCTATCAATTGGAGATCGTGACAGTCACTACCCTGGAGATGGGATTAACAGAGTTAATGGATGTAAAGCCTGGTCCAGAGCAAGCACGTTGTAAGGGTCGTTTCTTGTCCTTCCAATCGGTTTCACATTTAAAAAATGACCAAATACGGGTGTTTTAAAAAGAACGTTTTTATGAATACCTTCAATGAAAAACCGGTGTCACTTGCTTGGAAGAGCTTTGCTAGCTTTTCCGGCAGAAGGAGAGAGTTGGGAGGGGGACTTGTCCCGAGAGACTCTCTAGTTCCTTCCCGCTGAAAGGTGGCCCAGAAAGGTGAAACTCTTGGCCCGGGTCGCACAGCCAGGGCGGGCCGGCCCTGCGGGGTGCCAGGCCTCTCCCGGGCCGCTCTGCCTGCCAGTCTCAGCCCTGGAGGCGGGTGCTGCGGGGACCGCGCACGGGGCGGGAGGGACGTCGCCGGCCGGGCAGATGGGCGGGGCCGAGCGCAGGGGGCGGGGCCGAGCGCGGGGCGGGGCCACGGCGGGGGCGGGGGCCGAGCGCTCCAGCCCACGGGGCCCGGGACCGCCGGGAGTCGCGGCCGCGACCGCGCGGAGGAATTGGGGCGCCGGCGGCCGCGCGGTGAGTGCTCCCGTGCCCAGCAAGTAGGGCGGGTCCCGGGTGCGGGGGGCTGCCCTTGAGACTCGAACACCTGGCTTCAGAACCCTCTTGGCCGGTTGGCTTAGAGGGAGGCTGCCTCGGTTTCCCCTTGAGGGCTCCCGGGTCTAGATGGAAGGTAGGCGCACAGGGGTGTCTGGAGGTTGGGAAGCCACCTGGAGGGCTGTAGAGGGAGAAGCAGCGGGATCACGGGTCACAGGGCCTGGGAATGAGGAGGCCAGGCTCCAGGTCTCAGAGGGACCTCCTCTCTCCCGGCCTCAGTTTCCCCATTCATCTTTACCATGCCTGTGAGAGGGTGGGTGCAGGTGAGAGTGCCTGAACGGTCTCTAGCGCCTTCTGCTGCCCGGTACCTCTCATGGGGGTCTCCTGCCTCCTCCTCTCCCTTGGGGGTTGCAGAGACCCCCTGCTCACCCCCATCCCTGCCAGACAGGCCGACATCTGGGCCTGTCCAGCATCACAACCTCTGTGCCGAGAGGCCCTCTCCTTTGCTCAAGTTGGGGAGCAACCATCTGGTCCCACTTGCTTTCCAGCAAACTGAAAAGCCCCCAAGTCCCCTTGGGAGTCCCACAGCTGGACCCCATGGCTCTGAGTTAGCTCTGGTTTCTCTCCCTCTTCCTGAGTCCCTGGGCTTCTCCCTGTCCTGGCCTTGGTCTCCCCATGGGCTGTTCCCTGGCCACAGGGTTCTTGCTCTGTAAAGGACAAAAAGCCTACCATGTCACCTGTCCCCTGACTCTCGATGAAGAAGACCAGAGTGACATTCCCACTGCCTCTGCTCTGCTGTCCCAATCCCTCCACCCGTAAGTCCCCTTTGCCAATCTCAGGCTGGAAGGGACCCCATGCAGCCCACCCCGGTCCCACCCAGTGCTGGGTGTGCTCCGTGATGGTGAGCTTGTCACCCGCGGGTGCCTGCCGTTCAGTGCCCTGTGGCTCATGTTTCACTTAGCTACGCTCTGTGGTTTGTCAACTCCATTCTTTTATTCATTCAAACAATCTCTGTCGATGCACTGGGTGAGACCCTGGAGATATAGCAAAAAGAAAAAAAAAAATCCCACAAAACTCCCTGTCCTCATGGGGTTCTTGTTCTAGAAAGGAGTCGGATGGCAGTCGGGTAAGTCAATACATGGGGTGTCAGGCGGTGAGAAGTGCTGTGGAGAAAAAGGAGGCAGGCGAGGGAGGTGAGGTGTTGGGATTGGGGACTGCAGTTTTATATAGCGTAGTCTGGGGCGGCCTCGCTGAGATGCTGACAGCTGAGCGAAGCCTTGAAGGAGGTGAAGGGTGACTGTCTGGGGGAAAGGACAGTGTACCCACAGAGGGAAGAGCATATGCAAAGGCCCTCAGGCAGGAGGAGCATGACAGGCAGGAGCAGGTCTGGCTTGTTCCGGGAACAGGAGGGGGCCAGCGAGGCTGGAGGAGGGTAGGTGAGGAGCCAGTGGGAGAATGTCAGGGGCGAGGAGGCGGGGCCCACCGCCTGGGGCCCGAAGGCCACTCTGAGGGTTTTCCTTCTGAGTGCGGAGGGAGCCACAGAGGGCTTTGAGCAGAGGAGCCACCTGCTCTGTCTGACTTAGGGTTTCACAGGTGTAGCTGGTTGCAGGCGGGAGAATGGGCTGTAGGGACATTGAGAGCAGAAGGGGGTAACCAGTGAGGGGATCAGTATCGGTCGTCATTCTGGGGAGAGGCCATGCAGGCTTATACTCCCCCTCCCCATCCATGGCATAGAGGTGTAAAATATCAGATTGGGGCCATCTTTTGAAGGTAGGGCGGGTAGGACTTGGGATGCGAGAGAGAAAGGGAGAGTGAAGGACCACGTGGGATGTTTTGGCCTGAGCACCTGGAAGTGTGGAGCTGCCCCCGACTGGGATGGGAGCTGCTTAGGGGGAGGGGCTGGGGTTTGGCTGGTGCTTGTGGAGTTTGAGATGCGCATTAGGCAGTGAGGATGTCCAGGAGGCAGCTGGGAAAAGTTTAGTAGAGAGGTTAGAGCCGGAAATAGAATTTTGGACGGCGTCACCATGTAGTTGGCATTTTAAGCTGCAAAAGCAGGTGAGTTCGCTGAGGGAGAGAGTGATACAGAGAAAAGAGGTGCAGGTGGGGAGCTCGGAACCAGCTGGGGAGTTGACTGTCCTGGATGGGGACACCGGGAGGCCGGAGGCGCTGCAAGGAGTTGGGGAGGGGGGAGCGATGGGAATCCTGAGAATCAAGCAGTGCACAGGTCACTGGCGACCATGACAAACGCAGTTGGGGTAGGGGAGACCCGATTCGAAGGACTTGGGGACAGCAGTAGGACGAAGGACAAGGCATCTTGCTGTGAAGGGCAGAGGAAGGAGACTGGAACCCTGGAGGGAAGGGGGTGCGGAGATGGGGCTTTACTTTCCGGCGACTTAGTGTCTGTCTGTGGGCTCTTGGGAAGTGCTGTCCTAGAGAGAAGCTTGGTGAAGGGGCCAGATGGAGGATGGCCACCAGGTGAGAGGACGGATCCCGTGTCCCAGGGGAGGCTTGGCCCCAGCTGAGAGCCGGGACCGTCGGAAGTCAGGCCTCCCAGGTCGACCCTCCCTCCCCTGGCTGCAGGGGCCCAGCGGCCTGCGCATCCAGTGTGTAGCTGGCTCAGGCCCCCGAGAAACCAGGCTGGTTGTCCTCTCAGCAAAGAAGAGGGTGTCAAGGACCGGGCCTGGGTTTGGAGACAAGAGGGAGGCCTCCTGGGTTGTCCCTTTTGCTTGGCCCTCTGTTTCAGCAAGGAGAGCCCCTTCTTCTGCGTGGATGGGCCTCACCTTCCTTGAAAAAAGACTGAAATGACTCCAAAGTTGTAGTTACTGAAGCAGAGAAGAAAAGGCCATGGTGACAGACTGATGCATCCCGTCTGAAGGGGAAAGTGCGGGCAGGTGCTAAAGGCAGGATTTTGGGGACAGTGGTTATTAAATAGGTGGGCATCTGTTTTCTTTCTCTCTCGATTTAAACTGAAACAGAGGAACTTAGGTTAGACGTCAGAGGACCTGGTCTGTGAGGACAGCAACAAAGCCAGGTCCTCCCTCTTGGATGGTCCTCCCTCTTGGATGTTTAAGGAGAGGGGGGACAGCTCAGAGACAGGAGGCTGGCAGAACTGGCCCTTGAGGATTCTCCCTGCTCTGAGGTGTCCTGAAGGGGCCCCGGGCAGAGACGGGATTTCCAGTGGCTGGTGGGAGACAGAGCAGCAGACCGCGTGGCTCGGCTCTGCCGCTCCTTCCTGGTGTCCTCAGAGCCCCGATATCACTAGTGGTGCGTGTTCGGGAAGCGGCCCGCTTACTCGAAGCTTGTCCCCTGGTGGGTGAGCTCATCTGTGGCTGTGTCTCAGGTCCCCGTGAGTGCAGGTCACGGTGGATGCACAAGCTTCGTGCCAGTATTGCCAAGAATTGCCTAGTTCTGGACGTCTGGTTGGCTGGCTCTGGCCTCCGGCCCATCCTTTTGGGGTTTCCCCTGACAGATGTAGGCCTGTCAGTCCTGTGTCACTCGGCCGTGCCCTTCCTGCTCCAGGCCTGCCCCAGGCCTGCCCCAGATGACTGGGCTGCACCGCCTCTCACAAGCCTGATGAGCTCCGATAAGGGAGGGAAGGAGGGTCCAGGCCCCTCAGCCAGAGGAAGAAGCCCAGCCCATTCTTGAGCATCCCCTGGTGAGGGAGCAGGAGTTGTCTTCTCTCAGCTTTCCGACTTTGTCAACCCCTAGCTGCCCGCGTCGGTGGATCCCGAGGAGCGTGCCAACCCCATTTCCGGGCTGTTCCCTGAGGGAGGGGCGGGGGGTTCTTTTCCCTAGGACCCGGGCCAGGGTGCGGGGGCCGGTGGTGTTTCCACAGCCGGGAACCACTCCAGGGCCAAAGCCCAGAGCTCTTCCTGCCGCCTTTCTCCCTTCCCCGCCTCCCCACCCCTGCCCTCTTGACCCGTCAGCTTGGCACTGGGCATGGGGAGGAAGCCAGCTTGGGAAGCGAGAACTGCGTGAGTTCCTGGTTTACTGCGGCCTCCATGCTGGGGATGTTTTCCCCCCGGCTGCCGGACACACGGGCGACCTCGCTGCCTCAGTTTCCTGTCGGCCGCACAAGGCTTCCAGCCTAAGTGTTGGCAGCGTTCTGAGCTGGCGACGTCTCCATTCCCTTCTCTCGGCTGGCATCTGAGGACGGGCACAGAATGTTCCAGCCCTCCCCCTCCCTCCGTGGGGTTTCGATGCATGAACATTCCCACTGCGCTTTCCAGGGCCCCGCCCTGTGCCAGGCTTAGAGGTGCCAGGATGAGAAAGAGCGAGGCTTCGACTCAGGCCAAGCGGGAGGGTGACACACAGATGACCACAAAGAAAGATGCGAAATCCCCGGGCTCCTCGGCGTTGGGTTATCCCGGCTTATACACAGAAGCAGGCAGGCCTGTCCTTCTTCCAAGCCTGGACCCTTTCACTTTCATTTTGGTCTGGGCACCGCACCAGAACCCTGTGACGGTCGCAGCACGGACTCTGCTGAGAGAGTCTCCCCGCCGCTTGGGGACCCTCCCGGGCCTTGAAGCTCGGAGAGGTTGCGTCCCCTCACTTCCCAGAACCCAGAGGCTGAGGGCTGAGCCCAGATCAAGCATGGACAGCGGCAACAGCCTGTAATGCGCGGTGGTGGCCGGGGTCGGGGGGAGGGGAGGGGAGTGGGGGTCCGGGGCGGTGGGGAAGGCCGCAGTGATGACCGGGATCCATGTGCCCGTGAGCTTTCCAGCTGCATAGTTGGCTTCACTGGGTGGGGCTCTTCACAGCAACGTTCTGGGTCCACCCCTTGGGGTGGCAGAGGATCACCTACACGGGCAGGGGCTCGGGGCGCCTGTGGGGAACCCACATACAAGGGATTTGAAGGCATGCTCCTTCTGGAACTGCAGTGCTTGGGTTCACATCCAGCCCCACCTCATCTAGATGGCTTAGGTCGCTTTGCCTCTCTGAACCTCAGATTTTCGCCTGTGGACGGGCGCCGATCATAAAGTCTGCTTCCGAGAGGAGGGAGGGGTAAGCGAGTGTGTGCAGGAGCGCACTTGGCGTGGCGCCCGGCACCCCGATGTGCCATTATGGAAGAGAGCGCGCCTGGGGCCTGGATCCAGCCAGCATGGATCCAGCCCGCTCACCTGCCTCGCGGGTCCCTTGGGAGACATTAATTCCCGGATCCCTTGGGAGACATTGCTCTTTGCTAGTGGCCCAAACCTTTTACACCTCTTAAGCCAGGGATGAAACCGGGATATGGGAACCAGGGGTCTTGCTGCGTTCAGGCTCTCTGCGGACCTGGAGCCAGTTTCCTGTCTTCTCTGGGCCTCGGTTTGTACATTTGTGTGACGGGGAGCTTGGGTGGGGTGGTGTCTGCGGGTGCAGCCGCGGGTGGCTTGGACTTGGGTGGAGCTGACTGGCCCCCGCCCCCGCCTGCTTCTGAAGAAGTCATGCGCTGACCTCGCTCTCATCCCCAGGTTGTGAAATGTGCACGCAAGAGGCTTTCCAGGCACAGAGGAGCCAGCTGGTGGGGCTGCTGGTCTCGGGGTCCCTGGAGGGCTTCGAGAGTGTCTGGACTGGCTGCTCTCCTGGGACGTCCTCACCTGGGAGGACTATGAGGGCCTCAGCGTCCTGGGCCAGCCCCTCTCCCACTTGGCCAGGCGCCTCCTGGACACGGTCTGGAACAAGGGGACCTGGGCCTGTGAACAACTCCTCGCAGCTGTGCAGGAGGCCCGGGCCGACAGCCCGTCGCCCAAGCCGCGTGACCACTGGGACCCCCACTCATCCCACCCAGCCCGTGACCTGCAGAGTCACCGGCCAGCCATCGTCAGGAGGCTCTACAGCCACGTGGAGGGCGTGCTGGACCGGGCACAGGAGCGGGGTTTCGTCAGCCCGTACGAGTGTGATGAAATCAGGCTGCCTGTCTTCACGTCATCCCAGCGGGTGAGGCCCTTCCGTCTTGAGTCATCAGAATTCTCGGGAAAAGGGGTGCCGCTGTGTTACCAGGGCTGATTTGCCTTTGTGAACCCAGTGCTGTGGGGAAGCATGGGCCATGGGATACCCCCAACAAAGGCGGCCAGGCGGGTACAAGTCGCTCTGAGGTTTGGCGTCAGTCACACCACTTCCCATGAGAGGAAGCGTCGCCTGGTGGCCGAGGGCTGCTTGCCCAGGAATGACACAGGCCCGGGCCAGCCCTGTGTGACAGCAGGCCTCTCTCCCTGGAAACTCTCTATCCCTAATCTCCCTGCCTCAGTTTCCTCATCTATGAGGTTCCTGGGAGAATTCAGTGAGTCGATTTGTGTAGCACGTCGGACAGTGGCAAGCACGTAGTAGGCTCTCATTAACGTTACCACTGGCTGCCGTCAAGTCTGTGATCGTGGCATTTCACACCGCACGCCTTTCCTGCCTTCTGTTTTCAGCTCACAGATCATAAAAATTCATTCACTTAAATCTGTATTTAATAATTAATGTAGCACACTGTGTACTAATATAATTTAAATGCCCACATAGGATTTCTGATGTGAAATTACATTAGACCATAGATGCTCGAAGTAGGAATAAAACTCCCTCGGCAAATTCCATTCTGCAAGAACACAGAAGTGTCTGCTGGGTATTTTTGAAACGCTCTGGATTATTTATCCCCAAACGGTGACCCTCGGACCTCCTGTCATTAACATCCCACTATATACATTGGGAAATTGGGGCCCAGAAAAAGTGGTTTGCATAAGCTCACAGTAGTGAATGAGAGGGCCAGTGCTGGACCTGGTACCTGGACTCAATCATTCGTCATTCATTTACTCCTTCATTTATTCAGCCAGAATCTCTTTGATGCCTACCACATACCACGCTGTGTCTTAAAGCTTATTGTGCTCAGAGCGCCTTGTACATAATAGGTACTCCGTAAGTGGTTGTTGAGGAAGGACATGAATTATTGAATCAATGAATTGGAATTACATTGCAGTGTTAGGATGGGCTGGATTGCGAGACTTGGAAGTTTTTCTTTTTGCCTATTTTGAAAAAAAAAAATGGGAGCTTAGGTAAGCCTGAGCTGAGACTGATAGAATAAACCAGTCTGTCTTCAGTGGTGTTTCAAAGCTGACTTAGGGTGACCAAGTACTCACAGGGCAGACATGATGTGGTCCCCTCTCATTAGAAACCTACAGTTGCACCCCGAGTGCCAACTTCTTGAGCCTGGCCCTGTGGGGATTATAGTGGACAGGTTAGTTATTGTACCTACCTTGGTGTTTTTTGTGATTTGCTGTTGGGGCTGGGGGCGGGTTGAAATAGCTCACGTAGGACGTGACAGGGTTTGTGTCTCGTCATTTTTGATCAAATATTCAACAGTGTGGTCACTCTGGATGCTCTGAGGGGTTTAGAGAAGGCAGCCTAGAAGCCGAGGGCCTGGAGGAGACGGGCGTGCACAGAGGACGTATGTGGATTGATTGAAGAAAAGAAAATAGGATAACTCATGAGTCAAAGAAGAAATCACAAGTGGAAATCAGAAAATATGCAGAGCCAAACGATGATGGGAATATGACTTATAGAAATTTACAGGATATGGCTAAAGCAGAACGTAGAGGGACGCTTATCACCTTAAATGCTTATTTTAGGAAAGAAGAAAGGCTGTATTTAAATGAGCCATGAGTCTATCTGAAGAAAGGGCTAGAGAGACAGCAAACAGGTCACGGGCTGGGAGTGAGCCGAGCACGTGGAAAGGATGGGATGAGAGAGCTGAGGATCGTAGCAGTTTACACAGGGTCTGGGCTGTCTGAGGGTTAAGTTTTTAGAATCCAGCTTTGTCTGAGTTTCCTTTGAGCTCCGGCTTTCTAGAACTCTCTAACTCAGTAGCCTTCCCTTCGTGGCGGAATTTCCGATTCTGTGCGGTGGCACTTGTGGTATGTCCAACGAATATCCCATCTCCGATCCAGGACTGGCTTGTCTATTCTCATAAACTGACCTTATTTATTTCCTAGAGAGGTGGTTATCATGGAGTGCAGGTCGGGGCCTGGAAAATACTATGGAATATGGAAAAGACAAAAAAACCCTAAAATACCCATTGCTGCTATTTGCCGAGTGTGTGGTTCTTGCGTTCCAGGCACCCTTTTCATTTATGATCTCATTTAAGCCACCTGGCTACCTTCCAAGGGGGTAGTGCGGCGAGACTGCTTCTCCTCACTGAGGAAGCGGCTGAAATCACCCATCTGGGAAGTGGGATTTGAATCCAGGCCCATTTGTCTCCAAAGCTTGCGCTCCTCTCTCTGTGTCATGAAATGTGGGGGCTCCATGTAGTAAACTTGCTCAGCTGGGCCTAGCGGTTGTCAGCAAACCCGAGGCTACACCATCTGTAACACCAGCTGTCCGTCTGACACACACCACTGCGGAAGTTGGTAGAGCCAGGATGTCAGCCCGATTGCTTGTCCCCTTCACAGTATTAGCTTAAGCATTTTTTAACGTGGGAAAGGGACCATGCCGACAGAAAAGTATACGATCTCGTATGCTATGGTATAAACATGTGCGTTCCTGTCACCCAGGTAAGAAGGACAATGCTACCGGTACCTGCACCTTTTTCCTTAATTGCAACTGCTAGTGGTACTCACTAGCCTGACTTTTGCATTAATCATTTCTCTGCTTTTCTTTATAGTTTTAATACCTTATAAAAATGAATCCTCAAATGATATATTGTTTTGTTTTCAAAAACGGAGTAGCAAGCACAATCGTAGCTGTGTCAGGAAAGGGCAGTATTGCCTTTCCTTCTTGGATGACGCCTCCCAGGGGCAGGGAAACTGAATAGGGTCTCCTTCTCTGCGAGTTTATAAGGTCCCCTTCTGGGAAGTCAGTGGGCAAGGTCATGAGTGAGTCCTGGGAGATACAGGAGTCACCACAGCTGGAGGATCTGGTGGGGCAGGTGGGAGTCAGGGGCTGGATGTCCAGCAGGACTTTGGTCAGAGAAAGTGGGCTGTTCTGGATGATCAGTTGTAAACTTGACCAAGGCTCTTCCAGCCCCCCAGAATAGGGCTAAACACTCTGTGGGCTGACATGAGTGTCCTCTGCTGACTCAGGCAGCAGGCTTTGAGGGAATGAATGATAGTAGCCTGTGGTGTAGAGAGGCAAATGTAGATAAGGATTATAGCATGGGCATCCAGAAGATAACGGCCCTCAACATGTCTAAGTCTTGAGTCATACCGCAGTAATCCGTCTGGACTGGCGGCAATCTGCTTGTAGCCCAGGACCATCATCCTGGGACTTCCCGTCATCATCCTTCTGTATCCTGAAAAGTGTGTGTTCCTTTTTCTCGGTCTGCTCTATTTTGGTAGATTCTGTCTTCTGGGTCAGTTCTTTAGAATGAATGTAGGGGAGTATGTGAATTTCTAAGCTCTTCTACGTCTTGAAGTTCCCTTGTATTTGGTGGATTATTTGGCTAGATATAAAATTCTAGGTTGGCCATCATTTTTCTTCAGAATTTGAGAGCATTAATCCCGTATCTTCTCCCTTCCAGAATGGCTGGAAGAACTCCGAAACCATTTTATAAATCTTACCGAAAGCTTGCGAACTTTTCGTTTGGTCCCTAACATTCTGAAATTTCACAGTTATGTGCTTTGGTGTTCTTCCATTGTGCTGAGCACCCAAGAGGCACTTTGAACAGGGAAACACATATCTTTGTGTCCTGGAAAATTTTCTCAATTAGTTGGTTTCTTCTTATTTTCTCTCTTCTCTTTTATGGAACTCCTACTATTTCAATTTTAGAACTCCTAGACAGATCCTCTAATTTTCTTCTACTTCTTGTCACATTTCCATGTCCTTTTGTTCTACGTCCTGTTTCATATCTTCGACTTTATCTTTAAACTCTTGAATTTAAAACATTTTTGCTATCATCCTTTTAATTTCAAAGAGCTATTTTTGGTTTCTTATTATAGCATCCTGTTCTTGTTTTATGGCTTGGAGTGGGTAAGAGGACCCAGAGACCTGTTTCATAAAGTACTTTGTCTCAGCCCCCGCTTCATTTAATCAATTCCTTCATTCCAGAGGTACCTGGGGGCTCTAAGTTCTAGAGATGTTTACAAATTCTGAGACGTATATTGTATGGCTTTTAACCTGCCTGTCGTTGGCTTAGGATTTGGGTTTCTGGGCTCTTCTCAATCTATTATTATTCATTCATTTAGCAAGCCCTCGAGTGCCTACTATGTGGCAGGAGCTCTTCTAGGTATTGGGGATGCTTCCGTGGACAGAATGGGTACGAATCCTTGTCCTGGAGATGCTCACATTCCAATGGGGGGAGATAGACAATAAGCAAAAGGAAGCAAATGACAGAGTATGTTAGAAGGTGGCACATGCCGTAGAAAATAAAGTGTGGAGATTGAGAGCTGCAGGGAGCGGAGGTAAGCGATTGCAGTTTTAAATAGAATGGTCGGAAGTTCTCACTGAGAAGGCGGAATCTGAGCAAAGACTCCAGGGAGGTGAAGGAATTCTTCATGTGAATAGCTGGGGGGAAGGCAGCCCAGCCCGAGGGGACAGCCGTGGCAAAGGCCCGGAGGTAGGAGGTAGGAGTGTGCTTGATATTTCCAGAAAGCCCGAGGCCAGTGTGTTGAGTGGAACAAAAAAGGTGGAGAGTGGGAGGTGAGGCCAGGGAAGGCACCAGGGTCCAGACGGCTGTGGACACAACTCTTGTCTGTTTCGGGCCTTGTGTGTTACCTGGACTTGGGCTTTTACACTGAGAAAATGGCAGAACTCTTGGACATTTGTAACAGTGGAGGTGTGATCCGAATGGAAAATAAAACACTTTTATTTGAAAAGATCTGCTCTTGGCCGTGGCGTTAGAACACACTGGGGGGACAGGGATGGAAGGAGCGAGACAAGTTAGGCCTTCGCGATTTTCCAGGTGAGCAGGGATGGTGGCTTGGATGAGGTGGCGGTAGAGGAGGTGAGGAGAAGGGCCGGGCTCTAGAGCTGTGGGTCTAATGTGGTCAGCACCGGCCACATGTTGCCGTGAGCATGCGAAACTGACTGGCGCACAGTGAGAGTCCGTGAGGGCACAGCACACACTAGGTCTCTAATGCTTAGTATGGAAAAAGAACGCCGAATATCTCACTAATGTTTCATCCTGATTATGTGTTGAAATAGTAATATTTTAGCTAGGTTGAGTTAAAGAAAATATATGATTAAAATTAATTGTATCTATTTTTACTTTTAAAAATGTGGCTATTAGAAGATTTAAAGTTACATATGTACGTATCTTAACATTCTATTTCTGCTGGACTTTGCTGTTCTCAGTATACTTTGACGTGGAGCCAACAAGATTTGCTGCTGGATTGCAGAGAG